>JAQQTO010000055.1:44020363-46498226 GCA_029884595.1 Ormosia semicastrata
GGTCAAAACGTGTTTGCCCATTTGCTAACCGCAAGTGCACGGGTCGCACAAGTAATACAGATACAGAGTAAAAGATCGTTCCCACGAGGATAAATTTATTTCCAATGCTAAGTATTAACCGATAGCTCACCTAACTCTATTCAAGAACATAAAAATGGATAAAAGTAAAGAAAGTAAAGACAAAAAACAATAAGGATAAACGGTTAGAGTTTAGGGAAATCCTTCTTCACCTTTTACATCAACCAACAACATGCATTCCTCTTCATAAATATGAATGCAATGATTAGGTTATCTTGAGAATCTACATTAGCTAAACGCCTATGTCTAGGTCATCTAACCATGGTTTCATTTGCCTAACTCCCTATGTTGGGAATTGCGGATCAAAATATCTCGCAGCGGAATAATAGGATTCCCACACAGGATCCATGCGAAAAGTCCATAATCCGAGTTTTTTTTTTTTAAAATTACCTCTTAAAGCGTGATAAACACAAGCGAGGTGAATCACCAACACCGTAATAGCGACGATGTTTCTACGGTATCCACACGAACAGACTTGCAAAAGGAGTCACGCCTCTGTTTCGCGGTGCTAGCTGCGAATAGAAGAGAAGAACCTTTCACTTGTCTCTCACTCACTTTCTTAGGTGCGGCTAGGGTTGTGATGTAACATCTATAGCAGCCCCCTTAACAAGATACTATTTATAATAGTGGCGCCTTAAGTGAGTGTGAGCAATAGCAAGGTAAGCTGTGCAACCCTAAAACCCATCTGTCATGAGTTAGGCCCACAATTGAATCCGAGTCCAACTTGGACCCTTATTGCTCCAATTTAGTCTGTTTCTAAGTGTGCGACCCTGCGAGGTTCTCATGACGTTGGTAGTAATATTAAAATCTCATTTTAATATTACAAACAAAGATGAGCAAGATATCTAGCAACATCATCGCTACCCAAGTAATGAGAATGTCGTTGATTTTGACATAACCTATCCATGATCAATGTTTCCGTGTAGTTTAGTCCCTTTGTCCAGATATCCAGATTGAACACAAGGCATGGAACATGTCACCCTTGTTTAATTCAATCTTCATTTTCGATTCCGAGTAGACATAGTAATAACAAATGAGATCAATATCTCATATTGACTCATTTGAGCATGACCATGCATTTCATAGTCTCACTCAATTAGGGGGCCCGAAGATATCACTCCTGTTATGTAGGAGGGACAAATCCCATCTAGGTCACTCACAGTTCTCCTCATGCATCGCAATATGTCTAATAACCAACTTTATAATCATCTTGTTACAGATGACGTTTGATGGCATTTAAAACACACAACTCCTCATGTAGGAATCATAGTGATTTCAGGTCAAAGAACCACATACACCATTATCACTATGAGAATCGCTTATGACACTCACGTAACGATCCACGTAGCGTTCTCATGGCGGGTCTGTCCAATACATCATTACTCTAATATGTATCTATGTGTAGACTTGATATCTCATATCCATGACCCGTGAGATGTGGTCATCAGTCTACGCACATACTAGTCTCAATGCATTATTGTTGTCCTAATTAACAATAATACTTGACTAGGGACATTTAAGAATAGTATTTTATCCAATAGGATCTCACCATCAAGTCATCCACTTGATGTCCTATGGTATCAAACTTACTATTCTAAGGACTTTATTATGTCTATCAAAAAGAACACAATAAATGAAATGCCTCATATATCAAAAATAGCATAATATAATGTATGTCAATACAAACAAAATGTATTGGCCACTAGGGCATACACCAACAATCTCCCACTTGCACTAGAGCCAATCAGGCATATATCTAATGCCTAAAGACCTAGTGTGACCTCATGCTTCTTCGTGCAAGAGGCTTCGTCGGTGGATCAAAGAATGTTATCATCCGTTGGTACTCGCATATCTTCACATCTCCTCTATCGATGATCTCTCGAATGAGATGGAAGCGCCTAAGTATACGTTTGGATCGCTGGTGAGATCTAGGCTCCTTAGCTTGTGCAATGGCTCCATTATTATCACAATAGAGGTCCACTGGGTCCACAATGCTAGGAATAGTGCCAAGTTCAGTAATGAACTTCCTGATCTAAACGGCCTCTTTTTCTGCATTGGAGGCAGCAATATACTCAGCCTCTGTGGTAGAATCGGTGACTGTCTCCTGCTTTGAACTCTTCCACTCACAGCCCCACCATTTAGGCAAAAACATAACCCGATTGCGATCGGAGTCGTCCTTATCGGTTTGGAAGCTAGCATCAGTGTAACCTTTTACGACTAGCTCTTCCTCGCCTCCATATACCAAGAACGAATCCTTAGTCCTTCTTAAGTACTTAAGGATGTTCTTGATAGCGATCAGTGACTTTCACCGGGATCAGACTGGTACCCACTTGTCATGCTCAAAGCATACGAGATGTCTGGTCGAGTACATAACATGGCATACATGATAGATCCAATTACAGATGCATATGGAATCTTGCTCATGCGATCCCTCTCATCCTGGGTGGAAGGGGATTGAGCCTTAGATAAGCTTACACCATGTGACATAGGCAAGAGTCCTTTCTTGGATTCATGCATGTTAAATCATCTTAACACTTTGTCTATGTATGTACTCTGACTTAGGCCAAGCAGTCTCAGTGATCTATCTCTATAGATCCTGATACCTAATACATAGGTGGCTTCGCCCAAGTCCTTCATAGAGAAGCAGTTCCCTAACCAAGTCTTTACGGACTGTAGGGTAGGGATGTCATTTCCAATAAGTAGTATGTCATCAACATACAATACCGAGAAAGACAATAGTGCTCCCACTAACCTTCTTGTAGACACAAGATTCTTCTTCATTCTTGATGAAACCAAACCTGTTTTATTGTATCATCAAAACGAAGATTCCACTTACGGAAGCTTGCTTTAATCCATAAATAGATCGTTATAACTTGCATACTTTTCTAGCATCCTCGGAGTGGCAAAACCCTCGGGTTGTGTCATGTACACATCTTCGAGAAGATTTCCATTAAGGAAAGCGATTTTGACATCCATTTGCCGATTTCATAATCATGGTATCTTTGCAACAATGACAAGCAAGATCCAAATGGATTTAAGCATCGCAAGCTGGGAAAAAGTTTCATCATAGTCTACACCATGAATTTGTTTGAAACCTTTAGCCACCAATCGCGCCTTAAAGGTATGCACATTACCATCCATGTCGGTTTTCTTCTTGAAAACCTACTTGCACCCAATGGGTTTTACCCTTCAAAGTGGGTCAACCAAGGTCCATACCTGGTTGGCATACATGGAATCCATTTCGAGATCTCATGGCCTCAAGCCATTTCTCGGATCTGGGCCAATAATGGCTTCTGGTAAGTCACAGGCTCATCTTGATCCATGAGCAATACGTCACCTTCTTGGGTCATGAGAAATCCATATCTCTCTGGTTGATGACGTATCATGTTAGACCACGCAGTCTTGTGCTACTAGAGCAGTTCTTTGTTCCACAACATTTTGTGGAGGTCGCTCTATTTCCACCATTGGTTCATTTGCTTTGTGAAACTTGAACTTCTTCAAGTTCTACTTTTCTCCCACTGGTTCCTTTGGAGATAAACTCCCTTTCTAGAAACACAATTTGTCCGTGCGACAAACACTTTGCCCTCGGTAGGATTATAGAAAAAGTATCCCTTGGTTTCCTTTGGATACCCCACAAAGAAGCATTTATCTGATTTAGGTCCAAGCTTATCAGAAACTTGACGTTTTACGTAAGCTTCGCAGCCCCAAATCTTCAAGAAAGACATACTGGGCCGTCTCCCAGTCCATATCTCATATGGTGTCTTTTGAACCGTCTTAGATGAAACACGGTTAAATGTGAAAGCATGGCATTACTTGAGCATGTCCCCAGAAGGAGCCTGGAAGGTTTGCATGACTCATCATGGATCGGACCATGTCCAACAAGGTCCGGTTCCTCCTTTCAGAGACACCATTCCATTGTGGTGTTCCTGGTGGAGTGAGTTGAGATATTATCCCACACTCTTTCAGATGATCATCAAACTATTGGCTTAAGTATTCTCCTCCTCGATCTGATCGAAGGATTTTAATACTCTTGCCAAGTTGGTTTTGTACTTCATTCTTGAACTTTTTGAACTTTTCAAAGGATTCTGATTTGTGCTTCATAAGATATACAAATCCATATCTACTGAAATCATCAGTAAATGTAATGAAGTATTGAAAACCACCTCTAGCGACTGTGTTTAGTGGCCCACATACATCACTATGTATAAGACCTAAAAGATCACTAGCCCTTTTACCTTGTCCAGTGAATGGGGCCTTTGTCATCTTCCCTAATAAACAAGATTCACATATCTCATATGATTCGAAATCAAATGAGTCCAAGAATCCATCTTTATGGAGTTTGGAGATGCGTTTCTCATTTATGTGGCCCAAACGACAATGCCGAGAGAAAAATTGGGTTCGGATCGTTTGATTTAAACCTCTTTGTATTTATGTTATAAATGGGCGTTTCGAGATCAAGTACATAAAGTCCATTACTCAATTGTGCACTACCATAAAAATATCATTCATATAAATAGAACAACACTTGTCTTTTATTATAAAAGAAAAACCTTTCTTGTCCAAACAAGAAACAGAAATGATATTCCTACTAATAGCAGGCACAAAATAGCAGTTCTCTAACTATTCTATTACAAGCCCGGTGGCATAGAGATAATAAATAAGTCCCTACGACTAATGCAAAGCAACTTTTGCTCCATTTCCAACTCGTAGGTCGACTTTCGCCTCTTCGTCAATGGTCTCTGCTCTTTAGATCCTGCACATTTACACAAATGTGAGATCCACATCCAAGATCTAATACCCATGATGCGAAGTAGATAAATTGACTTCAATAACAAAAATACCGAAGTGGAAGTCTCACTTCCTTCTTTTTTTGAGCTCCTCCAGGAACTTGGCACAGTTCCTCTTCCAATGTCCGGTCTGACCGCAATGGAAGCATGTACCTTCCTTAGCCACTCCACCCACTGGTTTCAAGCTAGAAGTGCTAGGCTTGGACTTGTCCTTGCCCTTGCCCTTCCAGTTGTCCTTGGGCTTTTTCTGCTGTTTCTTGCCCTTATTCTTTTAGACCATCATTATGGCCTTCCCTTTACCTTTGTTGATGTTCTGCTCAGCAGTTCTCAACATGCCTAATAGCTCTGGTAGTGATTTGTCAATCTCATTCATGTTGTAGTTCATGACAAATTAACTGAAACTTTCCGGCAACGATTGCAGGACTAAGTCAGTGGCCAACTCTTGGCCCAAAGGAAAACCCAGTCTCTCTAGGTTTTCAATGTACCCAATCATCTTGAGTACATGAGCACCAACAGGGCTTCCTTCTACCAGCTTGCACTGAAACAGTGCTTTAGAGACCTCGAATCTCTCATGCCTGGCCTACTCTTGATAGAGCTTCTTAAGGTATACGATCATATCGTATGCATCCATGTTCTCATGTTGCTTTTGGAGCTCGAGTTCATGGTGGCCAAGCATTAGACATCCAATGTCCAAGGCATCATCTTGATGCTTCTTATAAGCATCTCTTTCGGTTCTAGGGGCATTAGCAAAGCGGGTGGCTCAGAATAGTCTGCATTTCCAAAACATGACTTTTTCTCTTGCTTGAGGACAATCCTCAAATTCTGTACCGAGTCTAGAAAATTTGTTCCGGACAACTTGTCCTTCTCAAGGACGGATCGCAATGATAAAGTACCCGATGTGTTTGTTGCCATGGTTATCTATTAACAGAAACATGCAAAAATATAAGTATCATGCCATAAACATATTTAATGAGGTCTTTTAATTAAATATGCCTCCCACTATTTTATTCAAGTCAATGACCCTCAGCATTGACTCGAAAAATCCCATCGTAAGATTTCCTAGTAGGCCAAGATCCATATTTCACCTAGTTTTGAGTCAGCTTGGGCTGATCACCCAAAATTCAGTTATTTAGGTAGGAAACACTTTCCAATTACGTCACATGTAATTCTTGGATAGTTGGGTGAATAACACTTATTCAAGTCCATCTAATGGACCAAAGCCCAACTTCATGCCTCTAAGCCTTCAATTCTATTGAAATGGCCTAGTTAAGTCAGACCCAATGGTTGGCATTTGGATATTACTCTTATCCCATCGCATCTTACTAATATAGATAAAGGCACCCTGCTTTGGCAGACCTACACTTAATCGATATTAGTCTTGATGAGTGCCACGCATTGGAAGGCATCACATAATGACTTAATATTTTCTTTGAGGAAATTTTATTATTAGATCTCACCATTTATTAAACTTGTTTAACATACCATAAACATCATCCATGCATCTCATACATATAAAGTATATAATAAATGTGACATGGTTATGGCCTCTAAGAGATTAGCATTAAAAATGCCAGCTTCACCAGCGTCTCCCACCAACGTCCTCACTTGATGCCATCTCCTTGTCTCCACATGATGATTACATTATAGAAACCTCTTTTACATTCGAGGGGAGTTAGATGAGAAGAGAATGTACAATCAGAATGTAGAGAGAAAGGCACGACACGCAGGTCGTATTTAAAATAACCAAAATAACATAAAATAAAGACTAAGGCCATAACCATGCACCATGCATCTCTAAGAATACATAAACACAAAGAAATAACACATTATTATTTTGTGAATTATAAAAACAAAGATTTGAATATCGCGCTTTTGAATATCACACACCACGCAACGGGGTTCGGGGCGCCCGACTGAAGTCCCATTGCCGGTCGGCGGGCGAGGGTCAGGGAGGCCGCCCTTGGGATGCGGGGTAGCGCCCCGGCCCAAAATTTTTCACTCATATACCACCACTGGTTTCTTGGAGAAAAATTCGAGTTGGACCCCTTCTGCCTCCATGACGGCTAGGGCAACAACATTTGAACCCTAAGGCCCGCGAACACATGAACGCTTCATGTGCCGCAGGGGTAACTCACACCGCCATCACCTATCCGAGAAACGGGGTTTCCAGATTCGTGAAGACATGAACACTTCATGTCACGAGGAAGCTTCATAGCCGTCGCAAAACGGAAACAAGGTTTCCAAAACCTTGTGTCGAGTGCTTGTGTATATCGCATTCATACGAGAAAAATGCAGAAAAGAAAGCATTCAAAATCATTTTCGCGAGAATCATACATATCACATATATAGATATCAGAAAAACGCAAAAAAAAAGAAAGCATTCAAAATCATTTTTCGCAGAATCATACATATCACATATATAGATATCAGAAAAATGCAAAAATAGAAAGCATTCAAAACCGTTTTCGCAGAATTATATGAACATCTTCATGGTTTCAAAAACATCAACATGTTTCGTAAACAACAAATAAAACAGAACACGGTTTCATACATCATTATTTCGATTTCAGAAATAACATATAAAGATCATATCTTTTATGAAAGGAAAGCAACGAATCATGTTATCGCATATAACAAGAAAAGTAGAAAAACCAAATCATAGTTTCGCAAGTGGCTCTGATACCACTGTTGGGAATTGCGGATCAAAATATCTCGCAGCGAAATAATAAGATTCCCACACAGGATCCATGCGAAAAGTCCATAATCCGAGTTTTTTTTTTTAAAAATTACCTCTTGAAGCGTGATAAACACAAGCGAGGTGAATCACCAACACTGTAATAGCGACGATGTTTCTGCGGTATCCACACGAACAGACTTGCAAAAGGAGTCACGCCTCTGTTTCGCGGTGCTAGCTGCGACTAGAAGAGAAGAACCTTTCACTGTCTCTCACTCATTTTCTTAGGTGCGACTAGGGTTGTGATGTAACATCTATAGCAGCCCCTTTAACAGTACTATTTATAATAGTGGGTGCTTTAAGTGAGTGTGAGCAGTAGCAAAGGTAAGTTGTGCAACCCTAAAACCCATCGTCATGAGTTAGGCCCACAATTGAATCGAGTCCAACTTGGATCCTTATTGCTCCAATTTAGTCTGTTCTAAGTGTGCGACCCTGCAGGTTCTCATGACGTTGGTAGTAATATTAAAATCTCATTTTAATATTACAAACGATGAGCGGTATCTAGCAATACATCACACGCTACCCAAGTAATGAGAATGTCGGTGATTTGACATAACCTATCCGTGATCAATGTTTCCGTGTAGTTTAGTCCCTTTGTCCGGATATCCAGATTGAACGCAAGGCATGGAACGTGTCACCCTTGTTTAATTCACTCTTCGGTTTCGATTCCCGAGTAGACATAGTAATAACAAATGAGATCAATATCTCATATTGACTCATTTGAGCATGGCCATGCATTTCATAGTCTCACTCAATCGGGGGCCCGAAGATATCACTCTGTTATGTAGGAGGGACAAATCCCATCTAGGTCACTCACATTCCTCCACATGCATCGCAATATGTCTAATAACCAACTTTATAATCATCTTGTTACGGATGACGTTTGATGGCATTTAAAACACACAACTCCTCATGTAGGAATCGTAGTGATTTCAGGTCAAAGAACCACATACACCATTATCACTATGAGAATCGCTTATGACACTCACATAACGATCCACGTAGCGTTCTCATGGCGGGTCTGTCCAATACATCATTACTCTAATATGTATCCATGTGTAGACTTGATATCTTATATCCATGACCCGTGAGATGTGGTCATCAGTCTACGCACATACTAGTCTCAATGCATTATTGTTATCCTAATTAACAATAATACTTGACTAGGGACATTTAAGAATAGTATTTTATCCAATAGGATCTCACCATCAAGTCATCCAGTTGATGTCCTATGGTATCAAACTTACTATTCTAAGGACTTTATTATGTCTATAAAAAAGAATACAATAAATGAAATGCCTCATATATCAAAAATAACATAATATAATGTATGTCAATACAAACAAAATGTATTGGCCACTAGGGCATACACCAACACCCTAAGTGTCCTTGAGAGCTAACGCAAAATCCACTCTTTAAGGTCTATTCTCAAACACATGCTAGCATGGCTAATAGGTATATGTCTATCCTATTAGCGAATCAACTCATCCCGCCATTGGAATAGAATCGAACATGCATCAACCATACATACGATCTCAAACCCAAATCCCTATGTCTAGGTTCATTAGATTTTATCAAATCACTCAAATGTTGGCCAAACACTCAAGAGTATTAAGCATAATATGATTGAACAAAATCAAAGATCTACACAAACTCAGAGAAGAACAAATCATTAATATAAATAAAAGGATTCAAAGTCATCCCTAAATAAAGCTCAGCTATATAATGAACATGAGAACAAATTACAAAATACATGTTCAAGAAATGAGGAAGAGAAAAGAGAAAAGAGAGAAGGAGAAAGCTTATGGATTTCGCCATTGAAGCTCGGATCCTCCTCCAATGGAAAGAGGGATCCATCCTTAGCTCCCCAAGCTCCATCTCCACCTTCAATAGAGCTCTAGCCGCAGCCTCTAACCCAGAAAATTAAAAACCTAAAACCTAAAAGAGAGAAACTGAGAGAGAGCGAGAGGGTGCGTGAAAAATAGAATAAATAGGCTCAGCTCGCCGATGCGCGCCGCGGCGTGCATATTCCCACGCCTCGGCGTGGAGCTGTCTGTCCTGTCAGTATGTGGCTGGCTGAGACCCTCACGCTGCGGCGTGATCATTTCCACGCCACGGCGTGGAACTCTGGAATGCTTCCTTGGCTTCTTTCCTCCAATGCTGGGCCTTGGCTTGCATCAATTTGTCTCTTTTGAACCTTTCCTACATTAGAGAAAGCACCAAATTAAATATAATTGCAAATCTACTAATCAATCAACAAATATGCTTAAATTGCTAAAAAACATAAAAGAAGGTATCCAAATGACATTTAACAATTATAAGCATAAAACCTTCCGAATATGCATAAGAACAAGGACTAAGCATGCCATGAAGCACAAATATGGGGCATAAATAACTACATTTTATGGAGTTATCAACTTGTAAATGAACAACCCACACAGAAAGTAGTTAAGCAAATATATAAAATTAAAACACAAATATAAAGGATTTTGAGTTTAGAGAAGCAAATACAATGATTTATTTTGGTTCAGCTACCAACCATTTGTAGCTTACGTCTAGTCCTCAAGTAACCACCCGAGATTTTTCACTATCAATGCAAGTTTGAATAGTTGCTTGCTACCATTACATACTAGAACGCTTCTCACACCTTGAGATACCTCACCTTTGTGCTTGAACCTCAATTTTCAGAGATACCCCACCCTTACAATTTCTCTGAGGGATACCTCACCCTCGTTACAATTTCTTTGAGAGATACTTCACCCTCGTTACAAAGAATCAAAGAATAAAAGAAGAAAGAAACTTTCTCAAGAATGTATATTACAAATTGAAGCCCTATGAAGCTCTTTCAAGGATATCTCAAAATTTCTCAAAAATATAGCATATAGAGGATAGAGATGAAACTCAGATTAAACCCAATAGAAAGATGCTTTTCAATGCTGGCTGTGTGTAAGAGATGACTCAAGAACATCTATTTATAGTGTTCTGATAAAAAGAGCTATTGGGTGTAATTAATATCACTTTAAATGTATAGAAAATACTCGTTACAGACTTTCAGACTCGTTGTAATCGATTACATGGATGTTGTAATAGATTACATAGCTCTTAGAACATGTTATGATCTTTCTGGGTAGTATGTAATCGATTACAGAGCCTCTTCCAGAGTGGTAATCAATTATGTAATCGATTACGACACTCTAGTTTCAAAAACTGACTTTAAATTGTTATAACTTCTTCATTTCTTATCCGTTTAAAGCAAATGACTACTCATTGGAAAGATATTTGAGTCTTTTTTCATATGAAAAAAGTTTCACAACAAAAATTAAAGTATTTTGAAAGTTATGATCAAAATAGTAAGCAAATGTCAATTTTTTAAAACTCAAACTTGACTATTTTTCATAATTTTTAATTACCACCATGACTAGCTTTTCAAAACATGTTTATTGGGCATTTTAACATGTAAAAACCATTTGTAAAGATTTAAAAAACATATTTGAGTTCTTAAAAATATCATAAAACATTTTGAGATATATTGAGAGCTTCTCACACAAAAGACTCTAAGTCCTATTAACTATACCAATTGTACTTCCTTTGGACTTAGTCTTCAACTTGGCTTTGTTGTTATCAAAATCTTCATGAAATAGGCATTCGCATTCTCCTTGAGTTGAGTATAATTGAGATCTTTTACTTTCTTATTACAATGCTTACTCTTGGTACTTCGACTATCCTTCAAAGTATTGCTCACTTAAAACGTAGTTAGTCCAAACTCATAATTCAATATATTTATATGCGTGATTCATAAATGTATAACTCTAACTAGTATAATATGCATATAAGACTTTCATAGATATATCCAAATAAGATATTTATCAATTATTAATAAATATGCTCTATATAGGATGCTACAAAGAACACTTTGCACATTTTCATTTAAGTAGAGTCAAATCTAATATTAATTTAATACCACTCATGTAATATATTATTGAATATATCCTATAAAAGATGCTATAAAGAGTATGCATGATTCTCATATGAAATATAACAAGACGGAGTACATGATCATGCATGATCCAATATAATCTATTAAGTACATCTATGTAGCATAAGCATCATTCTTTTGGTCTTGTATTTGTCATCATCAAAACTCAACATATTAAATCATTGAGGCAAACTTATTCCCACAGTGTGGTGATCCAAGTAGCTAATAGGAGTAATGCTTACCCAACTAGTTTGGTAGAGGATGTGCTGGTCCGGGTGAACGAGCTGATATTCCCAACTGACATCTACATTTTGGAGATGGAGGGAGATTCATCATCTAACAAGAATCCTCTTATTCTAGGGAGACCTTTCCTAAAAACAGCATAGACAAAGATTGATGTGCATGCAGGAGTTCTATCCATGGAGTTTGGAGATTCCATTGTGAGGTTTAATATTTTTGATGCTATGAAACATCCCATGGAAGAACATTCTGCCTTTCATATTGATTTAATTGATGATTTGGTTGATAATTCGTATGCTGACTTGTGTGAGGAGTTTCTTGAGATTGCTAATTTTGGTAACTCTATGTGCGGTGATTTGTGTGCTATTTGTGATGGTAATAAGTTGTGTTCTGTGTGTTCTAAAATTTCTATATCTTTGGGATATGATGAATCTATTCCTGTGTTAGCAGATTGTACAATAGGTGATATATATGTAGTGGTTTAGGCAGCAGAAGCAGAGCAACAACAACCTATTATATTATTACCTTCTGTAGTGCAGCCACCAAAATTGGAACTGAAGCCGTTATCTGAGCACCTAAAGTATGCATACTTGGAGGATGATGAGCAGCTTCCTGTGATCGTGGCCAAAAACCTCTTTGCTAAACAGGAGGAGAGACTACTACAAATTTTGAGAGAGCATAAGAAAGCCATTGGATAGACTCTAAGCTATGGACAACAGGAGTTTGGCTTTGCAGATAATGTTTGTAATGGTCCTAACTTATACATAATATCCACAGGTGGATTTAATGGCAGCTTGACACTTTGAAGAATTTTTGGCACTGCTGTTAAATTATTGAAGAATGTCAGAATATATTCCCAATTGTTCTCCTTGTTGTTTCACATTATGGGAATTGAAGAATGTCTTTGCGTTCCCGATCGAAGCCCTTGTGCTTCACCATAACTTGGTTATCATGCTTCAAGCAATGGAACCTTGGTGGGAGTTTTTTTCCAACTGTAACAGGACCTTAATAAATTTTCACCTTGATAAGGATGTTTCTTCTGTCCCCCTCTCTCTCTCTTTTATTTTACTTGTCCTAGATTAATTGATGATAGTTATGGAATGTTGTTTTCTTTTGAGCTTTACATTGAGGACAATGTAGAATTTAAGTGTGGGGGGGGGGGAGAATTTACATTCTATTTTCTATTTTTGTGTTTAATTTTATTTACTGTTTTAATTTTCTTTTTCTATTTTCTTGATTTTGTTTCTGTTTTACTATTACTGCTCTGTTTTTGTTTTCCTATTTTATGTTATTTTCTATTTTTACTATTTCTGTTTCTGTTTCTATTTTTCTATTTTTGAAAAAATGTATGTTTTTAATTGTCGTCCAATGATGTCTTGAGATTTGTGAAGTTTGTGAGTTTGAAGTAATTGAAATTCAAGGTTCATAGCATGATGCAACGAATTGTCTTTCATCTTGAATTTGACTTGTTTGGTAATAGAAATTGAATTAGTAAATTAAGTTTGATAGATTTATACCTTGTGAGAATTTGAGCTTATTGGTGAATGGATTAAGTAATTGTGTCATTCTATTATTTCTTGTGTGATTTTCACTCATGACAATTGATTACTTTAGAACTTGCTTTGATTCTTTTTTAGGCTACATTTTCACTTGTGAACATAAACATGATTGAGACATTCTTTTCTTGCATTAGTTACTTTAGCCAAATTGTCAACCTTGCATCATTTCCCTTTCATTAACCTCATTGAGCCTATTTACCTATCCTTTGTCTTAGCTCATGATGCGTGCGGATATAGCGATTAAAATTCAAATAAAAATCAGTTGTCAGGCCCACCAGAAAATAAAAACCTTACAACTAGTTGTAGTTAGTAAGGGTCGATCCACAGAGAACCAAGTCAATTAACACTATCAAATAATTCCCAATTTAAACTCTAATTAACAGTAAACAGTAAATAGGGGGTTTTTGGAGTTTTGATGAACAATAAACAGTTTCAAAGACAATAACAATAAATTAACTGAAAACAACAATATAATAAAATTGGTTAAGAGATTGAATCCACCACTAGATTTATATGATGATGTAAATCCACATATCATTTTATTCCAACATGCTCAATTATGTTTTTATGCAATTGTGAGAGTAAATCTCTGTTTTCCTTACGTGTTGGCCAATTTAGCAACCGCTCAAATCAACTCCTAATCACTGATTAGTCATAAAGCAACCGCTCTTACAACTATCCAACTATTGCATTAAGATTTAGAAAACCAATTACACTAAGATCTAATCACACACCGGGATTAAATTATTTAGAACATATATTTCTCTAGATCTACTACTACGCAACCGCGCATAATAAACCCAGATCTACCACTTTTATAACTGGCAAATAGCATAAAGATAATTATACCCACATGAACATCATACATCCCACTAGATCTACTACCGCAACTGCGCATAATAAACCTAGATCTACCACTTTGAAAGTGGAAACAAGTATAAAAACCTTCATACCAACAATAGATTCAGAAATATATGAATAAAAACATAACTGTGTTGAAATAATCAAATATGCAAAGTTTACAACATCAATACTAGCGGTTTCATCACCCCCTTAACCAAGGGAGGTTTAGTTACACATAGCTAGAAGGAAATCACAAGAAAAACTGAGAGAAAAATGAAGGAGAGTCCAACCCCCAACCCCCAACATGATAACCAATGGTGCCCTTTTATAGAAGTCTAGGGTAGCAAAATGACAAAGGTGAGTGGATGGATGAGTGGGTTAGTGGAGTGGAGTGGTTGAGTGGATTGGTTGAGTGGATGAGTGGATGAGTGGTTGAGTGGATGAGTGGTTGATTTAGTGGGTGAGTGGGTTAGTTGAGTGGATGAGTGGATGAGTGGTTGAGTGGAATGATTTGGTTGAGTGGATGAGTGGAGTGGTTGAGTGGATTGATTTGGTTGAGTGGATGAGTGGAGTGGTTGAGTGGATTGATTTAGTTGAGTAGAGTGGAGTGGTTGAGTGGATGATTTGGTTGAGTGGATGAGTGGAGTGGTTGAGTGGTTGAGTGGATGAGTGGAGTGATTTGGTTGAGTGGAGTGGGTGAGTGGGTGCAAAAATCTCGTGTCTGACTTGGAAGCCAAAAACAACAGACTAGACATCCGATCCATGAAAAGTACTCTGCATGAAAGTTGTAGATCTTTGTCTTGGCTATAACATGCATATCTGGATCGTCCAATTTGGCTTCCTACAGCCCAAGATATGGCCCAAATACCACAGGTTGCTCAAACCCAACTTCAGCACCTCTGTTCCGACTTGCAAGCCCAAACTGACCCATTAGACTTAATTATTTCAAAAGGTGTTCTTCATGAAAGTTGTTTATTTGGGTCTTGACTATCAACTATCCAAATTTCAGCCCATCTCCATTATTACATCTTGAGATATGATTTTATGAGTGCACACCATTCGGATTCTAGTGACAGAACCCGTATTCTGACTTCCATGTAAACTTAGGTCCCTTAGACATCTGTTTAGGACTTCGAGCTCTTCATCAAAGTTGTAGAGCTTCCTCTTAGCTTTCCTACAAGATAAAATTCATGATTATCAGATATCAGGAACTCAAGTTATGACCAAAATACAGAAACAGTGTAAAATCTCAATAATGCTGAAAATATTCAATTAGGACCAATTTGAGCTCAAACTCACAAAATCATACTAAACTCAATCAATTAAGAATATGGAGAGTGTAAATGACTAAACATAAGGGTTTCTTAATGAATAAAATATGTGATTATCAAATTCCCCCATATTTAGCTTTTTGCACTCCTGGGCAAAACTCAAGACCAAAACAAGGACATAAAAGATTAACAAAATTTTAAATTTCAACGACATTCAAGAGCCCAAAATTTTACAATCAAGAAGAACAACCAAAGGTTCAAGGGATCAAAACATTCATGAGTTAACAATTCTCCACATCTCAAACCAACAAGCAAGGTATCTTCAACATGAATCGAGAATGATAGATCTTCACAAGATTCCCTCTCAATCTCTCAAGTGTTTAAAAGGTAGGTATTTCACTCAATTCAACCCATGAAAATTACACTACCATAAGCTTGCTTATCTTCTACTTCTCCACTACTCAAAACACATGCATGCACAAATCATGAGGACTTTATTCAAGGTTGCAGTGAGGTCAAGGTAATGAAGAGGGTAAAATGGATATGAGAGGATAAATACCAAAGAGAATAAAAGCAAATGAGTGAGTTCAAATAACAAGCATAAAAGTTCATCCCAACTCTAATGTATAACCCTTTACATATTCATTTCTCAATCCTTTTCTTTTTTTTCTTTTTTTTCATATTTGAACATAACTGTATACATACATTTTTTTTTTCTTTTTGTTCTCTTTTTTTTTTGTTTTTTGTTTTATTTTTTTAGGCACTCTTTCCTTTTTCAACAACCATTTTGTACACACACCCCCACACTTGTTCAAAAACTCATCCATTAACCAAGCTAATGTTCTTTTATTCCCTAAGGTAAAATAAGAACACGATTTTTCATTTAAGGCACGTAATGAGCTAGAAACAAGGAATGGTCAAATAAGCTCAAAGGGGTTAAGCAAAGGAAAATATACACGGTTGACAGGAATCAGAAAATTTTCAAGAAGTCAAAAGAGTGCTTGATATCATATTGAAAACAAGGTTGGCTATTTGGTTAAACTAGCTAATTAAGAAAGACGGCCTCAATCATGTTCATGCATGCAAGTGAAATGTAGCCTTAAAAAGAATCAAAGCAAGTTCTAGAGTGGTCATTAACATGAGTGAAAATCACACAAGAAAGAAGAGAATGGCATAAATGTTGAATCCATCCATTAGGCTCAAAATCTCACAAGGTATGCATCCATCAAACTCAATTCATCAATTCAATCATCCATCACCAAGCATATCAGTTCAAGAAGGGAGAAAAGTTATTCAATCATGCAATGAAACTTTTTTTTTTTGAAATAAATATTTTTTTTGAAATAAAAATTTCTAAAATCTCTCCCCCACACTTAATATAAGCATTGTCCTCAATGCGAAAGAGAGATATAGAAAAGAGCAACACAACCTGATAAGAAGTGAATCAACGCCAAGCAGAAAAGAAGTACACTGTCAGTGCCACATCACACCCTGAAAAGAAATCAAATCATAAAACTTTAGTACTTCTACAATTTAATACTAATTAATTACTACCTAAAAACACTCTTTACTCTGCCACCAATTAAGATGCGTCTCAAGAGTAAATAATTTACTCTTTACTCTGCCATCCCTAATTACTAAATTGATGACAAATACAACAAACATATTAACAAACACACTCCCTTTTTTTTTTACAACTATCATTTCCCCCAACCAGATCACAACATTGTCCTCAATGTCAAAACATAGATAGGTAAAGGATAGAATATATTACTTTTTGCAATTCTTGAAAAGAAAAACCTCACACAAATTTAAACGAGAAAAACAAAGTACAATAAATAAAACCAAAGTGGTAATTATTTAAATAGTTGGAGTGTCTTGGTCTGGCTTTCTTTTCATTTTGCTTTCCTCACCACTTCCTTCACCGCTTCTTTCGGACCAATCTATCTGAATTCTTTGGATCAGGTTCATAAACAAAAGCTTCTAATTTATCAATCAATTCATCAACAGTAGAAGCAGAGATAAGGAGTTGTCTTGCAGAAGGTGTGACAAATTTCTGTTCCACAGCATGGTCAACAAAAGATAACAAATTATCAAAGAAATTATTAACATTCAACAAACCTATGGGTTTATGGTGGATGTTCAGTTGAGCCCAAGAGACAATTTGAAAGACTTCTTCCAAAGTACCAAAACCACCAGGTAAGGCAATGAATGCATCAGAGTTGTCAAGCATCGCCTTCATTCGTTCATGCATAGAGGATACCTTAATTTCCAGTCCAACTGTCTTTCCAACGATGTTCCTTCGAGTTAAAGGTTCAGGAATGACACCTAAAACTTGACCACCTCTTACAAATGCAGAAAGTGATACAACCCCCATTAACCCAATGCAACCTCCCCCATATACTACACGAATGTTCCTCGCAGCAAGTGTTCTACCAACAGTGCTTGCTGCGTTTACAAACTCTAAACCATTCCCATAACTTGTCCCACAAAATACACCAATACTGAGAAATCTACGAATTGAAGAATAAGCTCCCTCCATTTTACACTCACACTCCCTTTGAATGATTTTAAGTTGAAGGAAAGTGAAGGAAATGTAGTGTTTAAATAGGGAAGAGAATAGAAAAAGTAATGATAGCACCTATATGGGTAGGTTGATTGTTGTCAGAAAAGTTTGAAATTAAGAATTTTTTTTTTGTGACTTCAAGAAAACCATCAAGGTAAAGAAGTCTAGAAACCCCCGAAGGATCCCATCCAAAGGATCGTCTGTCCAAAACCAAAATTCAACAAAATTATACAAATCTCAAAGCAGAATTTTTTTTTTATATATATATAACAAAGGTGGGGTAATAAACCAACCACCAAATAAAAAATAACAAAGGTGGGGTAATAAACCAACCACCAAATAAAAAAAAATAACAAAGGTGGGGTAATAAACCAACCACCAAATAAATAAAATAATAAAAAAAATAACAAAGGTGGGGTAATAAACCAACCACCAAAAAAAAAAAATAAAATAAAATAACAAAGGTGGGGTAATAAACCAACCACCAAATAAATTAAATAAGCAAAAAATAAATAAATAAATAAATAACAAAAATAAATGATAGAAAAAAAAAAGACAGAAAATAAATAAACGACAAAAATAAAAAAATAAAAATAAATACAGAAAGTAAAAAGGAGAGGTTCCCCCAATTGTTAGTATGTAAATAAAAAAATAAAAGGGAGAGATTCCCCCATTTGAGTTAGTATATACAAAAAAAAAATAAAAGGAGAATTACTCTCACCTTTGTACAAAAAAAATAAAAATAAAAATAAAAAGAAGAATTAACCCCACTATTAATATGTACAAAAAAAAAATGGAGAATTACCCCCATGAGAATTATAAAAAAATAGAAAATAAAAAATAAAAATAAAGATAAAAATAAAAGGTTAATTTTTTTTTTTATTTTTTTTGTTTTTATTTTAATTTTCATTTTTTTTTATGATGCGGATGGAGAAGGTTCATCACCTCAACTTCTGCATTCTCTGGAAGTTCATGATATTGTTTGAGGCGGTGTTTATTGGCCTTATCAAGTGACGTAGGTGAAAAGACTCCACCAGGATCCCATTGTTTGAAACATGATGACCAAGCTATAGTTAAGACAACATGATAGCTTTCACTAGGGTCCCATTGGTTGAAGTATGATGACCAAACTGTAGGTGAAAGAATATGAGAGCTTTCACCAGGATGCCATTGGTTGAAGAGTGATGACCAAGTTATAATTGAAACAATATGAGAGCTTTCACCAGGATGCCATTGGTTGTGTGATGAACAAATTAAGCTTGCAGCATAAGAGCTCCCACCAGGGTCCCATTGGCCCTTATTTTCCTTAGTTTCACCACTGAAAAGTAATATGTGCACTTGATCAGCTTCATGTGCATTGTTTTTATTTAATGATGGCCCAAAAACAAAGTCCACTTCAGTAGTGACTGTCATCTGGTGCTCTTCTTCCTTTTCTAAAAATTCTTCCATGACCTGCAATTTCTCCTCCCTTTGGGTCTTAGAATCTGCTTTTAACTCTGTAGAAATCTCAGCACAACTATCACATATCATATCACCTTGACAATTAGTGCATGAGTGGCAATGAATATAATTATTAAAACCAATAAAATCAGGAAATTCATCACACAACTCATCATGTTGCTCCTCCACTACATTAAGAAAGGGTTTAGGATTACTTACCTTGGGGGCTTCAAAATTTTTCCCTTCGTCATTTACTTGTTTAGGTTCTTGGTCTTCCTCTGTAGTGGTTTGTGGAGGAGAGGTGGGTTCATCCAACGTCTTTCCACTTTGCAATGTGACAGCACTAGGATCTTCCATCACATCCTCTTCGGGTTGTGAGGGAAGTCTTTCATAATTTAGGCTCTGCATATTGCTGAGTTGTATGGCTAACTGCTCCAAAGAGTTTGCTATGTTATTGATTGCTGCCCTTGTTTCTTGTTGGAAACTCTGTAAATTGGCCTTTGTTTCTTGTAGGGTTGCATTTGTTTCTTGTTGGAAACTCTGTAAATTGGCCTTTGTTTCTTGTTGGAACTGCAAATTATTAGTAGCCATTTGCTTCACTAGCTCCTCTAGTGAAGGCTCATGTTGCTTAGGAGCTTGAACTTGCTGCTGTGTCTGAGGGAAATATGTTTGCCTCTGTTGAAATTCTGGAAATTCATAGGCTGGAGGTTGTATCTGAGGCTGCTGTCCATAACTCAAGTTAGGATAGTCCCACCACTCTGGATAATATGTATTGGAGTAAGGGTTATAGTTGTTGGAAGGTTTAGAATATCCCCATACTGCCTCTACTTCCTCATTTGTGTCCATTAGGAAAGTAGGACACAAATCAGTTATGTGTCCAGGTGATAAGCAAATCTCACAAGCATCCATGATCAATGGACATCAACACCTACAAGACACTCGAAAGAAAATATCAAAAATAAATAAAAATAAAATAAAAATCAAAATAAAAATAGAGTAAAAATAGGAAATAAATTAATAGTGTAATTGAAAAATTGGCTCCAGAGCAATGGCGCCAAAATTCGATGCGTGCGGATATAGCGATTAAAATTCAAATAAAAATCGGTTGTCAGGCCCACGAGAAAATAAAAACCTTACAACTAGTTGTAGTTAGTAAGTATCGATCCACGAGAGAACCAAGTCAATTAACACTATCAAATAATTCCCAATTTAAACTCTAATTAACAAGAAACAAGTAAATAGGGGGTTTTTGGAGTTTTGATGAACAATAAAGCAGTTTCAAAGACAATAACAATAAATTAACTCGAAAACAACAATATAATAAAATTGGTTAAGAGATTGAATCCACCACTAGATTTATATGATGATGTAAATCCACATATCATTTTATTCCAACATGCTCAATTATGTTTTTATGCAATTGTGAGAGTAAATCTCTGTTTTCTTACGTGTTGGCCAATTTAGCAATCGCTCAAATCAACTCCTAATCACGATTAGTCATAAAGCAACCGCTCTTACAACTATCCAACTATTGCATTAAGATTTAGAAAACCAATTACACTAAGATCTAATCACACACCTAGGGATTAAATTACTTAGAACATATATTTCTCTAGATCTACTACCGCAACCGCAAGCATAATAAACCCGGATCTACCACTTTTATAAGCGGCAAATAGCATAAAGATAATTATACCCACATGAACATCATACATCCCACTAGATCTACTACCGCAACCGCAACCGCGCATAATAAACCTAGATCTACCACTTTGAAAGTGGAAACAAGTATAAAAACCTTCATACCAACAATAGATTGAGAAATATATGAATAAAAACATAAGCGTGTTGAAATAATCAAATATGCAAAGTTTACAACATCAATACTAGCGGTTTCATCACCCCCTTAACCAAGGGAGGTTTAGTTACACATAGCTAGAAGGAAATCACAAGAAAAACTGAGAGAAAAATGAAGGAGAGTCCAACCCCCAACCCCCAACATGATAACCAATGGTGTCCTTTTATAGAAGTCTAGGGTAGCAAAATGACAAAGGTGAGTGGATGGATGAGTGGGTTAGTGGAGTGGAGTGGTTGAGTGGATTGGTTGAGTGGATGAGTGGATGAGTGGTTGAGTGGATGAGTGGTTGATTTAGTGGGTGAGTGGGTTAGTTGAGTGGATGAGTGGATGAGTGGTTCGAGTGGAATGATTTGGTTGAGTGGATGAGTGGAGTGGTTGAGTGGATTGATTTGGTTGAGTGGATGAGTGGAGTGGTTGAGTGGATTGATTTGGTTGAGTAGAGTGGAGTGGTTGAGTGGATGATTTGGTTGAGTGGATGAGTGGAGTGGTTGAGTGGTTGAGTGGATGAGTGGAGTGATTTGGTTGAGTGGAGTGGGTGAGTGGGTGCGAAAATCTCGTATCTGACTTGGAATCCAAAAACAACCGACTAGACATCCGATCCATGAAAAGTACTCTTCATAAAAGTTGTAGATCTTTGTCTTGGCTATAACATGCATATCTGGATCGTCCAATTTGGCTTCCTACAGCCCAAGATATGGCCCAAATACCACAGGTTGCTCAAACCCAACTTCAGCACCTCTGTTCCGACTTGCAAGCCCAAACTGACCCATTCGACTTCATTATTTCAAAAGGTGTTATTCATAAAAGTTGTTTATTTGGGTCTTGACTATCAACTATCCAAATTTCAGCCCTTCTCCATTATTACATCTTGAGATATGATTTTATGAGTGCACACCATTCGGATTCTAGTGACAGAACCCGTATTCTGATTTCCATGTAAACTTAGGTCCCTTAGACATCTGTTTAGGACTTCGAGCTCTTCATCAAAGTTGTAGAGCTTCCTCTTAGCTTTCCTACAAGATAAAATTCATGATTATCAGATATCAGGAACTCAAGTTATGACCAAAATACAAAAACAGTGTAAAATCTCAATAATGCTGAAAATATTCAATTAGGACCAATTTAAGCTCAAACTCACAAAATCATACTAAACTCAATCAATTAAGAATATGGAGAGTGTAAATGACTAAACATAAGGGTTTCTTAATGAATAAAATATGTGATTATCAGCTCATTATATGTCTTATGTGAAAAATCATGTTTTGTACCTTACCTTAGGAAATGAGAGAGCATTGGTTCATGTTCATTAGAGGAGCTCTTTTGCTTGTGGGCAATTAATAGTACAAGTGTGAGGGATGTGCAAATTGATATGCAATATGCAAAGTGTTTGGTGGAAGAAAAAGAAAGAAAGAAAAAGCCAATTGAAAAAAAAGAAGAAAAAAGAAAAAGAATAAATGCAAGAAAGTTGTAAAAGAAAAATAATTTAAAAAAAGAGAGAAAAGAATATGTAAAGAGGATGCACATTATATGGAATTGGGGATAAACATTTCATGCTTGTCATTTGAGTTCCTCCCCAATGCTTTTTTATTCTCTTGGGTATTTAGTTATATTCATATTGTTTCCTTTCCTTACCTTGACCCTATTACAATCTTGAATAAAGTCCTCTTGATTTGTGTGTGCATGTGTTTGAGTAGTGGAGAAGTAGAAGATAAGTAAATTTATAGTAGTGCAATGTTTCATGAGTTGAATTGAGTGAAATACCTACCTTTTAAACACTTGAGGGATTAAGGGTATATCTTGTGAGGATCTATCATTCTTAAATCATGCTTTTCAATTTGAAGCTACCATGCTTGTTAATTTGAGATATGACGAAATGTACCTCATGAATGTTTTGATCCCTTAAATCTTTTCTTGCTCTTCTTGCTTACAAACTTTTACATTCTTAAAGGTCATTGGAAAGTGAATCTCTTTGAGTTTTGATTTTTGAGATTTTGTGTTTCTTGTCCCTTAGTTTGAAATTTTAGTATGCACGGGACGTGCAAAAGCTAAGTGTGAGGGAATTTGATCATCACAGATTTCATACATTAATAAATCCCTATTTTTAATCCTTTACACTCTTCATGTACTTAATTGATTGAGCTTGACTATGTTTTGTAAGTTTGGGCTCAAATTGAGCTTTATTGATCTTTTCCAGCATTATTAGGATTTTACAATGTTTCTGTATTTCGGCCATATGTTGAGTTCTAGATATCTAAAAGTTACCTTGTAGGAAAAATAAGAGAGAGCTCTACAACTTTCATGAAGATCCCCAGAGCCGAATCAAATATATAGTGGACCGAATTGGGTTTGGAATTCAGAAGTCGGGTTCTGTCACATAATTCGAGTAGTGTGCACTAATTGATTCATAATTCGGGCTGTAAGTATGATATGGACCTAAAACTAATGGCAATCGAAATCTAAGACATAGATCTTCAATTCTTATGAGACCACTTATCCAAAAAATGACATTTGGATGGTGTTTTCATCCTTTTACATTGGCTAATGGGATCAGAGACCTTTTGAGAGTGATTTGGGCATAACTCTATCATCTTAAGACCAATTGAAGTGATTTTGGTGGCCAAGGAAAGCTAAGAGGCATATGATTAACTTTAACCTGGAAAAATTAGAATTCTTAATTTTTAGGTCAGTTATTTTTGTATAAATAGGGAACCTGAGATAAATAGTAGCTGTAATACTTGATTCTTTTACCTAGAGTTTGCTCTTTTCTTTTTTCAAACTGTGTGTGGCAGGCACGAAGAGCTAAATATCTTAGATCAATCGAAGGATCTTGAGAAATTTCTAATTTGGCTTTGAGATTCTATTCCTAGTTTTGATTTTGAATTGAATTAATTATCTTTTTCTTCTCTTGATTTGGGTTTCGAATTACATGATTAGAGATTTCTGTTATGTGATGTGATCCAATTGGATCCTTAATCCTAATTAAGATTTATTATAATTGATTAATTGTGGTTTAGTCATATGAATTGAAGATAGTTAGGTTGCAGACTTGTTAATCTAGGTTAATTGAATTTTTGTTGTTAAACTAACATAAGTTGCATGATTCTAGTGATTGCGGGTTTATGAATCATTTGTTAGTTAAATTCTAAGTAATTATCTAGTGTTGAATTCTATGTGTTTAATGCAGAGATTTTGGTTAATCATAGATTAACTAATTAATTCAATCCAGATGCATGTTTAGTGATCGATGACAAGCCAACTAGGTTTTTGACGGTTTCTTGGATTGGGTGCTTTTCAATTTGATTTGATTTCTTACATTTAATTATTACATTTACATTCTACATACACAATCCCCCCTGTTTGATCTTGATTTGGTTTGATTGGTATCTTGATCCTCAAGAGATAACTCGGTTCATTGCCTTACACTACAAGTTATTGGTAGAACTAAAATTTTATTATTTGGTTGAGCTTGGCACTAGAATCAATACCCAATAGTTAGCATATAGGAGTGGAGAGCTCTAAAGTGCTAGGATTGAAGTCAATTTTGGATGAGCAAATCCCTACACTAGAGAAGAGACTAATGTCATACATGTTTAGAGACACTGGATAAGCTAGTACATGGCTTCATGTCAAGTTGAAGACAATAAATCAAGCACTGGGTGGGAGGAAACCCAATTAATTAAGAAGAGTCATGCCAACCAGATTTGATATTCTAACTCTTTTCTCATTTAATTTTGTTTTTGTTTTTATTTGTTTGTTAATTTAGTTTAGTTGTTTATTTGTTTCTATGTGTTATTTTATTTTCCCATCATATCACATGTTATAATTAGTTATGTTTAGAACTTGAGACTTGTATGACATGAATTGACATTGGATTAATTGAATACTGAAACTTTCTAAATAAAATCAGGTGTTCTTTCATATAGATGAGTAATTTGGGATGTAAGGACTTAGGAAATCATAAAAATTTGTAAAATAGAATCATAATATCACGTATAAAGGTCAAGAATACATAAAACAGGATACTCCATATTACATGGCCATGTCTTGAATGATATGGCCATGAAAAATTAACCATGGGTAGTCCACATCCACCACCACTGTTGCGATAGATGTTACCTATCCCTATATAGTTTATACTCTTTCTAAAGGTTTAAAACAAAAGTAATTTCTTCATCGCTTGACAAATGAATCATAAAAGAATATTCAATAAGGTTGTGTTTAGCACATTGTATAATGAAGACCTAATAGAATAAACAAATGCCACCATGCCTTAATTTGGTACATCTACATAGTAGTATAGTCTAATGTGATCAAGGCTTTTTATCCTACTATTGTATTACATTATTCTTTCCTTTACCTTTGATAAGACCTGATATGATATTTCTTCTAATTTCACACTCAGCCTTCATCTCTCTCACTGAAGTGTTTTCTTATTAAAGCATCCCCACTAACAGCCACCAGTTTGCTGATCGACCACCACTTTTACAACCTATATTGTCACTGCTTTCCAACTACCACCACTCTCATAATGTTTTTTGGAATTGTGAGGAGTCATCATGCTCACTGGAATCCCATGGCTAATATCTTTTTCTCCTTAGCAAATACACTAATTATAGACAATGGAGTATCCACTTACCATTAATTGTAGACCTTGAAGAAGGAAGGGTAAAAGGGCACAAATGGGCCCTAGAAAACTCCAAGCAATGGTAGTGGCAGAGAAGGTTGAACTATCACTGATGGTGGTGGCGACATGGAGGGACAACGATGCTATGATTTAGGATAGATGGGGATAGTGACATGTTCAAAAATTGAAGCCCTTTCTATATTCAACCTATGTTAAAAAAAAAAACAAAGGGAACAATCCATAAACAATGGTAGGAAAAAGAAAATTTTACAAGCAATATTAAATTATTTTCCATTTTTTTAATTTTTCCTCCATGGATAAATGAGGTTTTCATCGAAGGATGCCTCTTGCATGGAAGAAGGGTAGTGTTTTTCTTTTTTGAATGTAAAAGGGCATTTTTGTCGTATACATATAATCAATTTTATATGTACAATAATGATCATGGTTTGAAATTGTAGTATGTACCTAGAGTATGAATTCTTAAGCTTAAAGGATGAGGATTTATAGGACTCGAAGAAGGAAGATGAGGAGAAGGAGGAGGAACAATATCCCAAAGATTTAAGTTCAACAAGTTAATGATGGAACCCCTATAAAATCTAACATGGCAGAGAATAGGGATGGCAATTTTACCCGCCCCCGCAGGTACCCGTGGGTAATACCCGTGACGGGGGCGGGTAATACTCGTCTAATTTCTCCCGCGGGTATAAATACCCGTTTTGTGTTATTCCCATTTAATAAACGGGCGGGGCGGGGTGGTTCCTCCTGTACCCGCTGGTACCCGCAAAAAATTACACAAATATTTCATATAAAATTACCACAAAAACTTAATTATATAAATTAAAATATGGTAGTTATATAAATCAAAATTATTTTAGGTGTTTGGCATTATTTTTAGATTAAGTTGTGTTAGACAAATTTTGAGAAATTATAGTATTATACTTTTTTTTTTTTTTCATTATTTTATTTTATTTTTTTAATTTTGTTGATTTTTTTTACAATTTATTGGGTACCTGCGAATATCCGTGGATACCCGTTTACCTGCAGAGGAATGATAAACGGATACCCGCACAAATATGGAGGCGGGGGCGGGGGCAGGGGGCTACTATCCGTCCTCGCCCCGCCCCGTTGCCATCCCTAGCAGAGAAACAAATATTGGGCAAATCATGCCAAGATTCCGTTATGGTCTAACTTTTAGAGAGGAAAATCAAATACAATACATTAAAAAAGAAAAAGACTAAATGATTTATAGGCAAAGACTGTGGTCATAACTCTCAATATATGGAAAATGACTTCTTCTTGGTGAAGTTTGGCTCTAGTAAAAATTGCAGGTATGCTCTACTGTGAGGAGCATAATTGATATTTTAACACTCCTCTCTATAAGGTAGTAGCAAATAGACTTCACTCCTCTCTGCATGGATTTGGTTGCCTGGGTTGGCCATATAGTATTATAACAAATAATTTTCTAGAAATGGTGGGTAACCTTGTAAGGAAAACCTTGAAAGTATATATGAACACTACCTAACAAAGTATAGGCAAATTTTCCAATCTTTGTGTTAAGGTGAACTTGTAAAAACTTTTCGTATCCTAATACAGAATCAATGGTGGGATGCATCACATCAAATATGAGGGTATACTTGTGATTTGTTTATCTTGTAAAAGATTTAGGCACAATAAAGATCACTGCTTATACACTAAGGAGAAGGAACAAAGCCTAATTACTATGGCAAAAGGAGCTCAACATTTGAATGGCTATGGAGGTGTAGAAGATAAAGGAAGTTATACAAATATTGTTGAAGAAGAGGTCAATTTTGGAAATATAGTTGGAGAAGGGAAATTTGGACCATGGATGATGGTTCAAAGGCCTAAGAGAATGAAATATGGCCAATAAAATATTGAAGGTACTAGTGGTGGGAATGGGAATGTGGCAGACACAAAGAGTAAACAAATAATGTGGGGCCCTTTCATTATGAGGCATTAAGGGCTAAGGAAGATAAGAAGAGCTTCGATGTTAATCCTATAATTGATCTCAAGGACGATACGGAACTAATGATGAGGAGTAATAAGGAAGAAGATAAAAGGAGGGAACTTATGTAGGGTAGCAAAAGGGCAAGGGAGAAAATTCCCAAAGTGTTAAATTAGGAAGATTAGGGGGAGTTGACACCAAGAAAGTGATACAAGGCAAGTCAGATTCATAGAGGAGATTAAAAACATGGTTGACAAAGCCCTCCAAAATAGACAAGACTAATCACTGAACACAAAGGTGCAGAATTCTTAGCCCAGCCCACTTACAAAAGTGGAGAAAGCCCAAACTTTGTTCCACATGGCCCGACAATCTAAAAACCTGTAGTCTAATAACTATGAAGGATCTCAAGCCCAATATAGGAACACCTATGATATTGGTCCCTCCCTCATAAATAGACCCTAAGCCACCTAATTTGTCTTTGAAACTCAATGCAAAAGAACTAGAGGCAATGAGCAAAGAACCCATCCAAACAAGGAATCTAAGTGACTAAACTCCGCAATGTTTAGGGGATGCAATACAATTGGCCTAATTTGGTCCATGGTCAGTTCTCACTCTATCACTCATTTGTTAGTGATTATTCTCACATATAATTGCAAAGGAGCTTCTAGCAAAGCTTTTAGTCGTGCTATTTAGGAAACGGTATGTAAATAAACTTTCTTTGGTGACTGTGCAAGAACCACTATGTAGTGGTGCCAAGAGAATCATTTATCAATTGGGATTACATTATTTTCCTATAGTGGAGTTTAGAGGTTTTATAGGGGGAATTTGTCCTATTTGGAACGAAAGTGACCTAAAAAACTCTATCATAGAGCAATAACTTTAATTTCAACACATTAAAGTTAGGGAAAACTACACAGACCCTTGGCTTTATATAGTAATTTATGCTAGTCCCTATAAGCATTATCACAGATAGGGCTGGGCCAAAATTAAGGAATTGGCTCAGAATATCAACAGTGAGTTGATGATAGTTGAAGATTTTAATGAAATTTCTTGTATTAGGGGAGAAAAATGGGGTCCACCTGTGGATGCTCATAAATGCCATAGTTTTACTAATTTGATTCATGAGTACAATCTCATTAATTTAAGAATGAGGGATTCTACATTCATTTACCGAGGGCCCCAATGGGAAGAGCTAGACAAGGTTTCCAAAAGGCTGGACTAAGCCTTGTGTAATGTTGGCTGGTATACTAGATTTCATGGGGCAGTTGTTACTTCCCTTCAAAGAATTCATTTTGACCATCTCAATTGCTTTTGCCCCATCTTTAATTCATTCTGACCATCTTACTTGCTTCTGACCCATCTTGAGGGGAAACACATGCTCAACAGTGATCACCCCTTTTGATTTGAGATAACTTGGACCTTACATAAAGACTTCAAATCCATTTTTTTTTACAGAAAACTAGATAAAGAACAACTTCTTTATCTTGTCCGTGGATCAAATGAATGAGAAACAAGAAAAATTGGGACAATTAGTGTTTCAAAATATTTTAAAAAGAAAATGCAAATTGATGGCTCACATAGGGGAATTTCAGAAAGCTCAAAACTATAGGAAAAACTATTTCCTAGACAATCTTGAAAAGAATCTCAGAGAGCAACTAGATAATATGCTAGAACAGGAAGAATCTTTTGGCTGCAAAAGTTGAAGAAAAATTAGATCAAATGTGGGGATCTTAAACCAAGTTTTATCATACTAAACCATCATTACATGAAAGGGAAAAAAGTTCTAACCCTTTGCAATTCTCAAGGAAATTGGCTTGAGGAACTAAATCTTTAAAAGACCTTGCACTGTAGCCCTTTAGATGAGTGCTTTAATTTGGGTTTTGATAATTAACAATTTTGAAAAGTGGATTAACTTGGTTTTTGTGAGTTTGCATTAAGTTTTTGAATGCAGACCTTTGCTTCATATATGAGAAAGATCAACTTGGTGGTAGGTTGATCACTAATTATGAATTGAAGAGTTACTGAGGACTTGAGAGGATTCAAACAAACTTTGAGAAGAGTGATCAAGGCCAAAGTACTAGATTAGCAAGGTCATCTGAGCCTACAAGATGGATGAACTCAAGTCACAAGACCTAATCAAATTATGAACATTTATGGAAGAACATGTCTTCCCATGGAAAATAACAAGGAAAAATCATCTACAAATGAGAAAACAAGTCAAGAAGAGTTGAACTCAGTTGAGCAAAGTTAAAGCTACATAGAACAGAATATGAGTAGATATGCAAGGACCCTGCTCAAGCTTGCTAAAGGACAAAATAATATGACTAAGAGAAAAATCATCAGAATGTTAAGAATAACGACTAGTTTCTATCCTTTGAGTTTCAAACCACTCCAAAACCATAACAACTGGTTTGTGATGCCTATAAAGGGTTCCAAACATGAAACATTAGTGGTTGGACAATAAGACATTGATATAATAGTGCTTTCACTTTTGCACTCTACTCAACTCTACTCTTCTTTACCTACTTGTCTGAACTGAGCTAATATCTTGTTGTAGGTTTTTCTCGTGTTCTTAAACTTATTGTATCCACTCCTTGAGTTATTTTTGAGAGCTACCTACACCTCATTGTACCTTAAACACTTAAACCTCGAGTGATGAGTGTTAGTAAGCTAGTGGATTGTGCTAGTCACTGTGAAACTTTATGTCTATAGTTGGAAGCGGCTAGAATACTCTTGTATGTAACTAGAGGCAGTTAGGTTGTACAAAGAATACTCAAAATCAGTAAAAAATATCAGTGTAGCAGTTGGGGAATGGACATAGCCCAAGTGGTTGAGGGTGAACCAATATAAATCATGGTCTTAAGCTTTTCTTTGCCCTATCTTTTCTTTATATATTTGATTTGATAATATTTCTTTTCTGTCTAAAACATTTTTAAAGATATAACTACATTTTTTGGTTAAAAAGTAATTTGTGGCACTAATTTATTAGAATATTCAAGTTACACATTTTTAAATAATCTAAATAGCCATATTTTTTGTATTGAAACAATTTTATATATTCCATAAGGTATTTCTTGAACTCAGCCATTGGAGGTTTTTAATTGGATTTACAAATTAGTTATATCGGACTAAGTTGAGTAGGGTGCTCATAAACTCTTCTCAATAGCATTTTGTGTTTGTTATAACCTAACTCAACTCCAAGCCAGTGACTTGAGAAAGGTTTAAGTAAGGTCATTGTATTTTACAAGAAAGTCCAAAACTTTTGGGGAGCACAATTTGTAACACCCTCCGATAGGTGTCACATTTAAGACTAATACTAATATAACTTATCCAAGTTGTAAAAGAATTAATCTTGTTAAAACACTAAATTCAAAATTTCATTTGCGAATAACTGAAAATAAATAAAACCCATAAGTACAATATGTAATAGAATAACACTCACCATAATATACATAGATACTGAAACCTTGTTCACAAATAATTTACATAAATATATTACACTCCAAAAGATAAATATGTACAACATATACATCAAAACATAAACTGTCTAACTAAAACTTTTAAAGACTAAGGATTTGGGCCCTCAGAAGGATCCTCCTCTTCAGTATCATCAAAGAACCCCAATGGATACATCCTACGCTGGGCTGGCGTCCTAGCAAATGACACCATTGAACCTTCTTGTAGAGTATAGACACTATCACCCCAAAGCTCTCGAATAGGCATCGAGAACTCCAAACGAACATATACATTCATTGACATAACTGGAACCCCATCCTTAGTTCCACTAAGATTCAGAGTCAAATACCCGGTATACACAAAACTTTCATTACTCAAATCAAACCTCCACGCATCAGTTCCCCCATGGAACTGTACTCCGACAAAACCAAGCACCTGACGCCTTGCCGCCATAAAAGCAAACAAAGGAAAACTATCAAGTATAGAAAATAGAATTTCCTGCTTCTTCGTCTCCACGATCTTCATTAAACATACACAATAAAGTAAAACAACATACCAAAGAGGTGAGATCCCCTACATCAATACCAACATGACAAAAAAAAATATACAGATACAATATGAACACATCGAATCATGTTATCACATCACAGATAATATATCAGATAACATAATTGTCACATCAATATTCAGACCCACTATGCATATGTACACAAACAATTCTTACTCCATGGAGCTAATCATAATTTCGGAGAGAAGGATAAGGAGTATATGTCTATATATCGTCAACCCCAAATCATGTGCCAAGACATCATATGAAAAAGCGTAAAATGGCTTATACAAGCCACTCACAACCAACCATGAAAAGAGTAGCAACTCCGTCGAGATTGTCAGTGCGTTTGCATCGGATACCACGACACAGAGGTGCTACCATCTAGCCACATATGACATTCCATGCCCTGATGTCTCCAAGATCAACAACTGATCGTAACTATGCAATTCTCACCTGCACAAAGGTATAAATTCATCTCCTAGGCAACTTGTCTTTACCAATAAAGCTTACACGCTTTTCAATACATGATGTATGATCCAAAATACACATACAAACATCATTATCACTATCTTTCACAAACAAACCCATTACTTGACAGTATTACTTTTCAACACAACCGGGCCCACCAAAACAGCCCGACAACAAACTGTTGTTATTTCCAATCACATAAGATTTTTCTAATATTTTTCAATTACATAAAATATTTCTTAGCTTTTTTTTTGAAATTTTTTACATAATGTAAGTATTTTGGCCTTATTACAATATTTTCTCACTAAAAACTCTTTAAGTAGTATTTTCTACTATTTCACACAAAATTTAATTTCTTTAATTTAATTTGGATATTATAGTTCAAAATTTTCTAACGTGCTTCAAAACCCAAAAGGTGAGCTATACGTAAGTAAATTTCAAGTTTTAAATTTTATCTTACCTCATAACCTAATTATACCAAATTAATTCTAAAAATTAGTTCATCTTCCTTTTTGTTTCTAAAAAAAACCCATTAAATTGAGTTCTCGTTACTTAATTACCTAAGTCTTAGGAAAATGAATTTGGATCTAGAATATTAAATCTTAGCATATTGGTAAAAAAATCTAGTTTGTGCTTTATAAATGATATTTATTTATTTTCTATCTCATTGTTTTTTGTAAAAACCTTTAATCCAATTTTTGTCATTAAATCACTTAATCCTTAGTTAGTAAAATAATTTAAAAACATTTTGCTCCAAAATTTGATGTTGAGGCCGTGAGCCTCTAGGGTTCTTTGGAACCTTCATACACTTCCTCATCATATAAATCACATCCTACTATATACAATAATCAACATACTTTCATAATTACATATTCAAGCATATTTTCAAAGTTATAAAGCATACCAATCAAAACCATCACAAATAATGAAAACTTAAACAATCACGTGAATAAATCCTTATGGATTTTTCACCACAAACAATTCCATTTTTTTCACCACCAACACAAGGTTGATGAGGTTAATCTCCTTCTTACCTCAAGGAAGACAAAAACCCTTCTTATTTGTTCTCCTATGGATTTTGTGAATCACCCCAAGAAAACCCTTGTAGAGTAGAAAACCTTAACTTGGATTCAAGGTAGTAAATAGAAGAACTAGGCTAGGTTGATAACATGAAAAGGTCTTAGAATAGTATATAGGTAAGGAAAATGAGATTGAATGAGATTATGGAAGCTTGGATAATGGTTTGGAGGGTTTGGCCGTGAACTTCATAAAGAAAGAGTTGAGAGGTTTTTCTTAGTTCATAGAAGAGAGAGAATGGAGAGAAAGGCTTAAGTCACAAAGTGTGATAGAAATGAAATAAAAATATCCTATTTCTCTATGTGCTTGTCGTGGAGTGCTTCACAAAGGGAGTCAAAGACTTAGCTACCAAGTTTATGAGTAGCACATGGCTTAGGTCATTAGTTGGTCACACTTTGGTCACTCTAATTTCTATTGGCTAAACCTTAAGAGTCATGCAAGTGAATCATGCACTCTAGAAGGCACAAGAACATTCCTTGACCGTGTAGCTCAATGGAGTAAGCTAACTAAGTTTTGATTCAATTTGTTTCCAAATATACTTAGTTTAGGTAGTTAGTTCATCTAGTTTCATGACTAGTTTTCAAGCCATTTTTGTTGACTAATTTCCATTGGTTTACATTAAACACTAAGCCTTCTAATTAGTTCACAAAAGTAAGTCAACAAAGACTTTTCCAAGTCTATTATCCAATGGATAAAAGCTACAGAAATTATTACCTAATGGACAGAAGTTACTACTCACAAGTCAGTAGGTGTTGTCCAATGGATAATAAAATATGAATAATAATTTTAATTTTTTTATTTGACAGATAAATCCTAAAAATAAAAATATTAAGAACCATGTCTCTCGGATTCGGGTTTAGTAAGCTCCACCGGCTCTGAATAATTCATCAAAGATTTTCCCCGGCCCGAAAATTTTTATTTTCCTAGCTCAGAGTAAATCACACACAAAGATAAAAAAAAAATCATAGAACAGTCAAAATAAATTTACAGTGCACAGAAACCCCAAAATAGTGGAATCAAGCATTTACTGAAAAATAAGAAATTTCGGGGTGTTACACAATTCAACCGCTCCTTCTTTTACATTTGCCAACTTCAAGTTATTCTCTGAAGAAACTAAAAATAGGCCAACCCTCTTCACAGGAAAAACTTACTTGCCCATGGAACCTTACAGGGAGAACAAACTTGGAGGCATGGTTACATAGGAGGAAATTACTAAGGCCTTATTTCCATTGGCTTTTTAAAGGCTCTTGGTGTCGGCGATTACCTAGCCATTTTCTTTAAAGAAAATTGGGATATAGTCATAACCTTTGTAATTGGTTTGTTTCAGAGGCTTGGCAAAATCATCATCATATCTAAGAATTCAACAACATGTTATTGGCCCTTATTCCTAAACTTATCTTGTTTGAATTCATTAATAATTTCATGTGTTTTAGCTTGTGTAATGTCATTTGCAAATGCATTACGAAAAGTATTATGCAATGAATAAAGCTTATGCTTGATGGACGAATCTTCCCCTAACAAGCTAGTTTTATCCCTAGAAAAAACATCCATGACAATATCATCATTGCTCAAGAATTGACTCACTCCATGAGAAAAGTTAATGGTAAAAAAGGCTTTATGGCCATAAAAATTGAACTTGAAAAAGCCTAGGATAGGCTGTGTTTCATCAATACGTGTTTGGAGGAATTCAAGATACTGATAACTAGAGGAATTTAATCATGAGTTATATATATTTTCCTCCATCCAAATTCCATGAAATGATGATAAAACACAAGAGTTGAAGCCCACAAAGGGCTTTTAACAAGGAGACACAATCTCCTTTTACATCTTTGTCATATGCATGGAGAATATTTCTTATATAACATAAGAGATGGTTGACTTTCCTTTTTGTTGAGAAGAGAGGCAACATAAAATTTCTTGATAGTATATCCTTGTGGGGGCTTGAGGCTCTTCCAACATTTAATCTTTTTCTTTGGCTACTTCAGAGGATAAACTAGAAAATTCTCCTTCTCTTTTCCTTACCTTCTTCTTATTTCTCTACAATTGGTCTCATTCCTCTTGAGACATTTGTCATTTTTTTCCAATCTTTCCTTCGCCTCTACTCTTCATCTTAAGATCCTATTCTTATTTCCTGGCCCATTTTAATAACCTAATGTGATAGTATAAGTTAAAATTAGGGTAAAACTTTACCCCTAAAATATAGTTCTTTCTCAAACATATCGCAATGAACTATTTTTGTTTTCACTTAACACGTGGTTTGGTTTTAAGTTAAAATGTTGCTATTTTAGTTAAATCTAATGAAAGTTAACATGAAGACTTTTAAATCTAGATTTCTTGGGTCTAAATGATAAAAGAAAAACTTCAAGGGATTAAGTCAACAAAAAAAACTTATTTTTTTGTAATGGTTAGGTCACATGATCTGAGCGTACAATATGTTTTGTTCGATTTAATTGAAAAGTAAAGTTTTCTCTTAAAACTAAATATCATGGGAGTTAAATGATAATTAGAAAAACTTTGTGAGAGTAGATTGAGAAAATGTTATAATTAGCGTGGTAAAAAGTATTTTACCCTAAATACTATGTATCTATATATGATGATATGTGAGTAAGTATTAAGTTCAAGTACTAATTACTTATTTTAAATTATTAGGACAATGTTAGCCTTATTACTTGTAAAGGGTGGCTCAAGTTGTGAGCATACTTAAGCTCAGTGGTTGAAGGGCCTCAACAATATCAAGGGTTTGAGCTCGTGAGAAAGCACTAATAGAGAGAGACAGTACCCCGAGTGAGGATCAATCTCACATAAAGGGTGTAAAAAACCTTATAAGGTTAGCAAAAAACCCTTATTAATAAAGCATTGATGAAGTTTTCAACTGTTCGCTCTTTTACTTATCACAAGTGCACAGATCGCACTTGTAATATAGTTAGGAGTCAGATATCGTTCCCACGAGGAATACGTACTTCTTATAAAATCCAAATATTTACCAATAGTCTAATTTATCTTATCCAAGAACATCAAATTTATAAAAGAGTGTTTAAAGAAATATAAAGACTAAAAGTAATAAATCTAAGATAAATAGATAAATAGAGAATAGGTAATCCTTTTTCACCTCCTATTTCAACTAATGACATGTAATCTTTACAAGCAACATCAGTGAATTGTTAAGTTAGCTTGAGAATCTTAATTACTTAAAGGCCTATGTCTAGATCAATTAACCATAATTTCATTTACCTAATCAAATATGTTTTCATGAGAACTAGTGCAAACTCCACTCATAAACGATCTATTCTCAAACACCACTATACATGGCTAAAATGTATATTTCTATCCAGTTAGAAAATCAATTTATTCAAGCTAATTGAATGAAATCGAACATGCATCAACCATACATTAGATCTAAAATTCAAATTCCTATGTCTAGGTTCATCAGATTTCAACAAATCAATCAAAAGTTGATCAAACAATCAAAAGCATTAAGCACCATATGATTGAACATAACTAAACATCAATATATACTCAAAAGATTACAAACTCATTAATATCCATAGGAGAATCTAAAGAAAACTCTATACACAGCTTAGCTAGTCGTGAAACATAAAAATAAAGACACATAAATCATGTTCATGAAGCAATAAAGAGAGAAAGAAGAAAGGAAAGGGAGGAAGCTCATTAGATTTCATCTTCTAAGCTTGAATCACCCTTCATGTAGAGGATGCCTTCCAACCTTGGCTTACTTTGCTTCCTCTAGGTCTCAAAACCCTAAAACTAGCAGCTGCTCTCCAAAAATCATAAAAAGATCTTGTATAAAACTGATACAACAGTATTTATAGGCTGTAAAAATAGAGTAACGCTACGACACGTGTACAATTAGGTCACAGACGCCGTGGCATCTAGTTCTTAGCGCTATAGCACTCTAGCCTCGGGTCTTTGTACTGAAGCAGGGGCTGCACAACGCCGCGGCATTGACATGCCTACGCCGAGGCGTTGAATGTTGGTCTTTAATTTTGGCTTTCTCTTGGGCGTCTTGGTCTAATGCTTGTCCAAATTCTCTAAATTGGAGCCTATCTTGTAATAGAGAAATTACAACTTTAATAGCAAATGCAAATGTACTCAATTTATCAAAGATTTGGAAGTTGCTCAAAATCATAATGGAAGTCATCAAAATGAATTCGGATGAATATGATGCTAAAATATTCTATTCATGCATACAAACAAGGACTAAGCAACCAATATAGCACAAATATAAGACATAAATAACTACATATTGTGAAGTTATCATACCCCCAAACCCAGATTTTTGCTAGTCCTCGAGCAAAACAAAGTACATTTACATAGATCAACATTAATAACCTGCATTCAGCCACATTCGACATTCCTCTTTCACTTAAACCAGGCTAGCGTATGATGATTGCATAAAACCTCAAAGAGTGCATATGCCTCACAATCAGTTTCACATATATAATCCTAATCATGCTAACATTCATGGCTTCCTTTCATCAAAGATATTTTTCTCACAATCATACAAAGAAAACTTCTTCCATCCAATTCATATTCACCCAGATGAGGTTATGAACATACACATGAATATAATTCACAGAATCCACAAGTTTATAATACAACTCTCTCTGCACTAATGTAAATCACACAAAATTGAGGATCAAAAGGGACTTTATTAACTTATAATGTAAGGCCAAGGGTAGTGGGCAACAGAATAAAAGGATAGAATTTAACACAAATATTGAGAAACATAAATATGTTATTTTAAGTCTTGAGCCTCTAATATATATTAGCAGGGTATTCAATAGTAAAAGTAAAAAACTTGCCAGAACCATTTTGATGTTTTTGTACTTTTCTTATCTTATGCTTTGCTTTTGCTTTTTCTTTTTTCTTTTCTTTTCTTTTCATTTTTTCTTTTTCTTTTCATTTTTCAAAACATTGTTTCTTTTCTTTAACTGCATTTGGTTCCTTCAGGCTCATTTTGTATTAAATCATTAATACCCCTAATCTCAAGACTCATTTTAAGAAATAACATATTATGTACTCAACAAATAATGATAGTAAAAAGAAAATGCAATGCTTTCACATGCATTAGAATGGTTAATAGGTTAACGATCACAATAGTTATGAAAAACTTATAAGGCCAAACATATATAAGCTTTAACAGGGGACCTATGGATATAATCATTCAAGGTAAGCTCGAAAGGATCAATCGGTCTAAAAATTGTCCTAATCATTTCTTCAATCATGCATAACCTAGGATTTCGCCTCAAGAGAGTTGACAAACAATTTCAAGGATAATTGAATTTTCCATGTGTATTGTTCATAAACTTTCTCTAGACAAAAATTCTTATCCTTTTCAAAGTTCAAAAAGCATGCAAAAGGGAAACACATCATACATAAAAAGAAACTAGAATACTTCAGCATGCGCCAAAGATTGCATATGGATTCATAGATAAATGAAAGTCATTTTGCATCCATATTTATCATTGGGCAATCATTCACACTAGTTTTTGCCAACATGATGTTCTTCAAAATTTTTCAACATTATTCATCATGTTTATCAAACATTGCAACCATAATGTGAAAGAGTACGACAATTGTATCTTGAATAATTTTCATTCACTTTTATCTAGATTTCTGCTCCTATGGTTATTAACTAAGAAAAAAATACTAAAACACATACATATACTACAAAAAATATAATACTAACATAAATATAATACTAAAACACATGCATATTAACATAATAGTGCAAAAATATAACAAAATTACCACTGATAACTCCATAATATGTAGTTAATTATGCTCCATATTTGTACTTCATGGCATGCTTAGTCCTTCTTCTTATGCATATTTGGAAGGTTTTATGCTTATATTTGTTAAATGTCATTTGAATACCTTCCCATACGTTTTTGAGCAATTTGTGCATATTTATTGATTGATTAAGTAGATTTATAATTATATTTAACTTGGTGCCTTCTCTAATGCAGAAAGGGCTCAAAAGAGACAAATTAATACAAGCCAAGGCCCAGCATTGGAGGAAAGAAGCCAAGGAGGCATTCCAGTGATCCATGCCGCCGCGCAAACATTTGTATGCTGCGGGACAAACATTTGCATGCTGTGGCATGAGGGTCCCAAACAGCGCATACAGAGAGCAACACAGACTACCTCGTGTTTACACACAAAGCCTTCCAAGCCAAGGCGTGAGAATGTTCACGCCGTGGCGCGCATCGGCGAAATGAGTCTATTTATTTTGTTTTTCACGCCTTTTCTCACACTTTCTCAGTTTTCTCTCTTTTAGGTTTTAGGTTTTAGCTTTTTAAAGTTAGAGGCTGCGGCCGGGTCCTCCATTAGGTGGAGATGGAGCTTGGAGAGCTAAGGATGGAAACCCTCTTTCCATTAGAGGAGGATCCGAGCTTCAATGGCGAAATCCATAAGCTTTCTCATTCTCTCTTTTCTCTTTTCTCTTCCTCATTTCTTGAACATGTATTTTGTAATTTGTTCTCATGTTCATTGTATAACCTGAGCTTTATTTAGGGATGACTTTGAATCTTTTTTATGAATATTAATGATTTGTTCTTATCTGAGTTTGTGTGGATCTTTGATTTTTTTTTCAATCATATTGTATTTAATGCTCTTGAGTGTTTGGCCAACATTTAAGTTGATTTGATAAAGTCCAATGAACCTAGACATAGACATTTAGGTTTGAGATCGTATGTATGATTGATGCATGTTCGATTCTATTCCAATGGCGGGATGAGTTGATTCGCTAATGGGATAGAAATATACCTATTAGCCATGCATAGCACGTGTTTGAGAATAGACCTTAAAGAGTGGATTTTGTGTTAGCTCTCAAGGACACTTAGTGAGTTGGGCAAATGAAGCCATGGTTAGATGACCTAGACATAGGCATTTAGCTATTGTAGATTCTTAAGCTAACCTAATCATTGCATTCATATTTATGAAGAGGATTGCATGTTGTTGGTTGAAGTAAAGGATGAAGAAGGATTTCCCTAAACTCTAACCGTTTATCCTTATTGCTTTCTGTCTTTACTTTCTTTATTTTTATCCATTTTTATGTTCTTGAATAGAATTAGGTAAGCTATCGGTTAATACTTAGCATTGGAAATAAACTTATCCTCGTGGGAACGATCTCTTACTCTGTAACTGTATTACTTGTGTGACCCGTGCACTTGTGGTTAGCAAATAGGCAAAACAAGTTGTTTTGGCCCTCAACAAGTTTTTGACACTGTTGCCGGGGGTAATACATTATTTTCGTATTGCTAATATTGACAATGAGTTTGCTTAGTTCTAATTCAAGTTTTGTTTTTAGTTTAATCCAATAAGTCCATTTGGACATGTTTAGATCCTTTAGTATTTAGCTTTTTAGGTTGTTTTTAGTTTATGTTCTTGTTTTGTATATAAGTGCTAATAGTGTGTTTTTGTGTTTTTGTTATGTTTTTGTTGTACATTATGTATTTTAAGCTTTTAGCCATATTTTAGAGGTGCTAGAAGCCAAAATGGAGCACCAGTTCCGGCAGAAACTGGTTTGTTGCAGAATTTTACAGCATGACTTCTCACGGCGCGGCGTGATAAAGTGTACGCCGCGGCGTGCCAGTCTCGACCATATCAGAAAAGGCACCAGAGCGCTCCACGCCGCGGTGGACACTTGTCCACGCAGCGACGTGACCCCCTGTTTTGCATTTTTTCTTTTATTTTCTCTATTTTTCTTTATTTAATAATGCTCAGTTCTAGTTAGGCTGCTGTTTTGACTTGCTCAAGTACCCTATAGACCATGAACACCAAGAACACATATTCACTTTGGTTTGGGGGAGTATCATTATATGTTTTTCTATCTTAATGCTTAATGTGTAACATGTTTTGATACTTTAAGTATGTGCTAATGATAGTCATTATGCTTTCATGAGTATATCCTATTTTGGCTATTGCTGGTGAGCTGTTGATAAAAGTTTCAATTTTCTACACTTTGTACATGTTGTTATGCATCCTTGGATGAAAAATGATGAATCTTTGGAATGCATTACATTATGCCATTTGCTGGTGTGTGATGGTTGGCCAATGATATAAATGTTTGCAATTGTCCTCAATTCTTTTGTGACATCATTTGCGATCTTAAAGCATGCTTAAGCAATCTTATTTGTTTTTATGCATGATGTGTTTCTCACTTAGATACTTGTTTAACTTTGGAAAGATTTGAGTATTTGTCTAGAGAATGTTTATGAATTACGCATGTGGATGATTTCTTTTATCCTTGAAATTATTTTGGAACTCTCTTGAGGTGAAATCCTAGGTTGTGCATGATTGAGAAAATAATTAGGGCATTGTTTGGACCGGTTGAGCCTTTCAAACTTACCCTGATATGATTATATCCTTAGGTCCCCTTTTAAAGCCTTATAATTATTTGGCATTATTTGTTTTTCATCACCATTGTGTTCGTTATCCCTGTTAACCATTCTAATGCATGTGAAAGCATTGCATTTTCTTCCTACCATCATTGTTTGTTGAGTACATATTATGTTATTTCTTGAAGTGAGTTCAGTGATTAGAAGTATTAATATCTTCAATACAAAATGAGCTGAAGGAACAGATGCGATCAAAGAAAAATCATTGCTTTGTAAAAATAAAAATAAAAAAAAAAAATGAAACAAAATCAAAGAAAAAGGAAAGTAAAACATAAGAAAAGTAAAGTACAAAAAGCATCAAAATGGTTCTAGAGAGTTTTTTTATCTCACTTTTGAATACCCTGCTAATATTAGTTAGTGGCTCATGTCTTGAAATAACATGTTTATGTTTCTCAATGTTTGTTTTGTATCCTATCCTTCATTTCTTTTGCCCACTACCCTTGGTCTTATATTACAAGCTATAAAGTCCCTTTTGATCCTCAATTATGTGTGATTTACATTAGTGGAGAGAGAGTTGTGCTACAATTTTATGAAATCTTGATTTGTATCCATGTGTAGGTTCATAAACTTATTCGGATGACTATGATTTGAAAAAGATAAGTCGAGCTTGCATGTTTGTGAGAGATGTCATGTGCATGATTAGAAGCTTGATTGATGGCATGTTAAGGATTGTGTATATGTTGAGCTTAACTATGAGACATGCGCATTCTTTGAGGGCCATTATAATCATTGTGCACTAGTTGTGGTTAAAAGAAAATTGAATTTATCATTGTTGAATGCATGTGAGCATGAATTTTCAAAGTGAGTTTTCTTAGTCATACTTTGTATTGCTCGAGGATTAGCAACATCTTAAGTTTGGGGGGGTGTGATAACTCCATGAAATATAGTTATTTATGCCCCATATTTGTGCTTCATGACATGCTTAGTCCTTGTTCTTATGCATATTTGGAAGGTTTTATGCTTATATTTGTTAAATGTAATTTGGATACCTTCCTATATGTTTTTGAGCAATTTGTGCATATTTGTTGATTGATTAAGTAGATTTGCAATTATATTTAACTTGGTGCCTTCTCTAATGCAGAAAGGGCTCAAAAGAGATAAATTAATACAAGCCAAGGCCTAGCATTGGAGGAAAGAAGCCAAGGAGGCATTCTAGTGATCCACGCTGCAGAGCAAACATTTGCACGCCGCGGTGTGAGGGTCCCAAACAGCGCATACAAAGAGCAACACGGCCTACCCCGTGTTTACACACACGGCCTTCCACGCCGAGGCATGGGAATGTTCAAGCCGCGGCATGCATCGGTGAACTGAGTCTATTTATTTTGTTTTCACGCCCTTTCTCACACTCTCTCAGTTTTCTCTCTTTTAGGTTTTAGGTTTTAGGTTTTAGCTTTTTAGGGTTAGAGGCTGCGACTGGGTCCTCCATTGGAGGTGGAGATGGAGCTTGGGGAGCTAAGGATGGAAGCTCTCTTTCCATTGGAGGAGGATCCGAGTTTCAATGGCGAAATCCATAAGCTTTCTCCTTCTCTCTTTTCTCTTTTCTCTTCCTCATTTCTTGAACATGTATTTTGTAATTTGTTCTCATGTTCATTGTATAACTGAGCTTTATTTAGGGATGACTTTGAATCTTTTTTATGAATATTAATGATTTGTTCTTATCTGAGTTTGTGTGGATCTTTGATTTTTTTCAATCATATTGTATTTAATGCTCTTGAGTGTTTGGCCAACATTTAAGTTGATTTGATAAAGTCCAATGAACCTAGACATAGACATTTGGGTTTGAGATCGTATGTATGATTGATGCATGTTCGATTCTATTCCAATGGCGGGATGAGTTGATTTGCTAATGGGATAGAAATATACCTATTAGCCATGCATAGCACGTGTTTGAGAATAGACCTTAAAGAGTGGATTTTGTGTTAACTCTCAAGGACACTTAGTGAGTTGGGCAAATGAAGCCATGGTTAGATGACCTAGACATAGGCATTTAGCTATTGTAGATTCTTAAGCTAACCTAATCATTGCATTCATATTTATGAAGAGGATTGCATGTTGTTGGTTGAAGTAAAGGATGAAGAAGGATTTCCCTAAACTCTAACCGTTTATCCTTATTGCTTTCTGTCTTTACTTTCTTTATTTTTATCCATTTTTATGTTCTTGAATAGAATTAGGTAAGCTATCGGTTAATACTTAGCATTGGAAATAAACTTATCCTCGTGGGAACGATCTCTTACTCTGTAACTGTATTACTTGTGTGACCGTGCACTTGTGGTTAGCAAATAGGCAAAACAAGTTGTTTTGGCCCTCAACAAGTTTTTGACACATTGTTGGGGGTAATACATTATTTTCGTATTGCTAATATTGACAATGAGTTTGCTTAGTTCTAATTCAAGTTTTGTTTTTAGTTTAATCCAATAAGTCCATTTGGACATGTTTAGATCCTTTAGTATTTAGCTTTTTAGGTTGTTTTTAGTTTATGTTCTTGTTTTGTATATAAGTGCTAATAGTGTGTTTTTGTGTTTTTGTTATGTTTTTGTTGTACATTATGTATTTTAAGCTTTTAGCCATATTTTAGAGGTGCTAGAAGCCAAAATGGAGCACCATTCGGCAGGCTGGTTTGTTGCTGAGTAATTTTACAACATGACTTCTCACGTGTGGCGTGATAAAGTGTACGCCATGGCGTGCGGTCTCGACCATATCGGAAAAAGGCACGGAGCGCTCCACGCCGTGGTGGACACTTGTCCACGCAGCGACGTGACCCCCTGTTTTGCATTTTTTCTTTTATTTTCTTTATTTTTCTTTATTTAATAATGCTCAGTTCTAGTTAGGCTGCTGTTTTGACTTGCTCAAGTACCCTATAGACCATGAACACCAAGAACACATATTCACTTTGGTTTGGGGGAGTATCATTATATGTTTTTCTATCTTAATGCTTAATGTGTAACATGTTTTGATACTTTAAGTATGTGCTAATGATAGTCATTATGCTTTCATGAGTATATCCTATTTTGGCTATTGCTGGTGAGCTGTTGATAAAAGTTTCAATTTTCTACACTTTGTACATGTTGTTATGCATCCTTGGATGAAAAATGATGAATCTTTGGAATGCATTACATTATGCCATTTGCTGGTGTGTGATGGTTGGCCAATAATATAAATGTTTGCAATTGTCCTCAATTCTTTTGTGACATCATTTGCGATCTTAAAGCATGCTTAAGCAATCTTATTTGTTTTTATGCATGATGTGTTTCTCACTTAGATACTTGTTTAACTTTGGAAAGATTTGAGTATTTGTCTAGAGAATGTTTATGAATTACGCATGTGGATGATTTCTTTTATCCTTGAAATTATTTTGGAACTCTCTTGAGGTGAAATCCTAGGTTGTGCATGATTGAGAAAATAATTAGGGCATTGTTTGGACCGGTTGAGCCTTTCAAACTTACCCTGATATGATTATATCCTTAGGTCCCCTTTTAAAGCCTTATAATTATTTGGCATTATTTGTTTTTCATCACCATTGTGTTCGTTATCCTGTTAACCATTCTAATGCATGTGAAAGCATTGCATTTTCTTCCTACCATCATTGTTTGTTGAGTACATATTATGTTATTTCTTGAAGTGAGTTCAGTGATTAGAAGTATTAATATCTTCAATACAAAATGAGCCTGAAGGAACCAGATGCAGTCAAAGAAAAATCATTGCTTTGTAAAAATAAAAATAAAAAAATGAAAAAAATCAAAGAAAAAGGAAAGTAAAACATAAGAAAAGTAAAGTACAAAAAGCATCAAAATGGTTCTAGAGAGTTTTTTTATCTCACTTTTGAATACCCTGCTAATATTAGTTAGTGGCTCATGTCTTGAAATAACATGTTTATGTTTCTCAATGTTTGTTTTGTATCCTATCCTTCATTTCTTTTGCCCACTACCCTTGGTCTTATATTACAAGCTATAAAGTCCCTTTTGATCCTCAATCATGTGTGATTTACATTAGTGGAGAGAGAGTTGTGCTACAATTTTATGAAATCTTGATTTGTATCCATGTGTAGGTTCATAAACTTATCAGGATGACTATGATTTGAAAAAGATAAGTTGAGCTTGCATGTTTGTGAGAGATGTCATGTGCATGATTGGAAGCTTGATTGATGACATGTTAAGGATTGTGTATATGTTGAACTTAACTATGAGACATGCGCATTCTTTGAGGGCCATTATAATCATTGTGCACTAGTGTGGTTAAAAGAAAATTGAATTTATCATTGTTGAATGCATGTGAGCATGAATTTTCAAAGTGAGTTTTCTTAGTCATACTTTGTGTTGCTCGAGGATTAGCAACATCTTAAGTTTGGGCGGGTGTGATAACTCCATGAAATATAGTTATTTATGCCCCATATTTTTGCTTCATGACATGCTTAGTCCTTGTTCTTATGCATATTTGGAAGGTTTTATGCGTATATTTGTTAAATGTAATTTAGATACCTTCCTATATGTTTTTGAGCAATTTGTGCATATTTGTTGATTGATTAAGTAGATTTGCAATTATATTTAACTTGGTGCCTTCTCTAATGCAGAAAGGGCTCAAAAGAGATAAATTAATACAAGCCAAGGCCTAGCATTGGAGGAAAGAAGCCAAGGAGGCATTCTAGTGATCCACGCTGCAGAGCAAACATTTGCATGCCGCGGTGTGAGGGTCCTAAACATCGCATACAAAGAGCAACACGGCCTACCCCGTGTTTACACACACGGCCTTCCACGCCGAGGCATGGGAATGTTCAAGCCGCGGCATGCATCGGTGAACTGAGTCTATTTATTTTGTTTTCACGCCCTTTCTCACACTCTCTCAGTTTTCTCTCTTTTAGGTTTTAGGTTTTAGGTTTTAGCTTTTTAGGGTTAGAGGCTGCGACTGGGTCCTCCATTGGAGGTGGAGATGGAGCTTGGGGAGCTAAGGATGGAAGCTCTCTTTCCATTGGAGGAGGATCCGAGTTTCAATGGCGAAATTCATAAGCTTTCTCCTTCTTTCTTTTCTCTTTTCTCTTCCTCATTTATTGAACATGTATTTTTTAATTTGTTCTCATATTCATTGTATAGCCGAGCTTTATTTAGGAATGATTTTGAATCTTTTTTATGAATATTAATGATTTGTTCTTCTCTGAGTTTATGTGGATCTTTGATTTTGTTCAATCATATTGTTCTTAATGCTCTTGAGTGTTTGGCCAACATTTAAGTTGATTTGATAAAGTCCAATGAACCTAGACATAGGGATTTGGGTTTGAGATCGTATGTATGATTGATGCATGTTCGATTCTATTCCAATGGCGGGATGAGTTGATTCGCTAATGGGATAGAAATATACCTCTTAGCCATGCATAACACGTGTTTGAGAATAGACCTTAAAGAGTGAATTTTGTGTTAGCTCTCAAGGACACTTAGTGAGTTGGGCAAATGAAACCATGGTTAGATGACCTAGATATAGGCGTTTAGCTATTGTAGATTCTCAAGCTAACCTAATCATTGCATTCATATTTATGAAGAGGATTGCACGTTGTTGGTTGAAGTAAAGGGTGAAGAAAGATTTTCCTAAACTCTAACCATTTATCCTTATTGCTTTCTGTCTTTACTTTCTTTATTTTTATCCATTTTTATGTTCTTGAATAGAATTAGGTAAGCTATCAGTTAATACCTAGCATTGGAAATAAACTTATCCCCGTGGGAATGATCTCTTACTCTGTAACTGTATTACTTGTGTAACCCATGCACTTGCGATTAGCAAATGGGCAAAATGAGTCTTTTTGGCCCTCAACAAGTTTTTGGCGCCGTTGCCAGGGATAAGTTTTATTTCTGATTTGGTTAGCTTGATAAAGCTTTATGTCCCGACAATGTCAACAAGTTTTTGGCGCCATTGTCGAGGATAAGTTTTATTTCTGATTTGGTTAGCTTCATAAGGCTTTATGTCCCGACAACGCTCAACAAGTTTTTGGCGCCGTTGCCGGGGATTAGTTTTATTTCTAATTTGGTTAGTTTGATAAGGCTTTATGTCACGGCAACGTCAACAAGTTTTTGGCGCCGTTGCGGGGGATAAGTTTTATTTCTGATTTAGTTAACTTGATAAGGCTTTATGTCCCAGAAACGTCAACAAGTTTTTGGCACCGTTGTCGGGGATAAGTTTTATTTCTGATTTGGTTAACTTGATAAGGCTTTATGTCCCGGCAACGTCAACAAGTTTTTGGCACCGTTACCGGGGATAAGTTTTATTTCTGATTTGGTTAACTTGATAACGCTTTATGTCCCGGCAACGTCAACAAGTTTTTGGCGCCGTTGCCGGGGATAAGGCATTATTTCCGTATTGCTAATATTGACAATGAGTTTGCTTAGGTCTAATTCAAGTTTTGTTTTTCGTTTAATCTAATAAGTCCATTTGGATATGTTTAGATCCTTTAGTATTTAGCTTTTTATGTTGTTTTTAGTTTATGTTCTTGTTTTGTATATAAGTGCTAATAGTGTGTTTTTGTGTTTCTGTTATGTTTTTGTTGTACATTATGTCTTTTAAGCTTTTAGACATGTTTTGGAGGTGCTAGGGGCCAAAATGGAGCACCAGTTCTAGCAGAAACTGGTTTGCTGCAGAATTCTGCAGCATGACTTCTCACGCCAAGGCGTGATAAAGTGTACACCGCGATGTGCAAGTCTCGGCCATATTAGAAAAGGCACCAAAGCACTCCACGCCGCGTCGGACACTTGTCCATGTCGCGGCGTGACCCCCTGTTTTGCATTTTTTTCTTTTATTTTCTCTGTTTTTCTTTATTTAATAATGCTCAGTTCTAGTTAGGCTGCTGTTTTGACTTGCTCAAGTACCCTATAGACCATGAACACTAAGAACACATATTCACTTTGGTTTGGGAGAGTATCATTATATGTTTTTCTATCTTAATGCTTAATGTGTAACATGTTTTGATACTTTAAGTATATGCTAGTGATACTCATCATGCTTTCATGATTATATCTTGTTTTGGCTATTACTGGTGGGCTGTTGATAAAAGTTTCAATTTTCTAAACTTTGTACATGTTGTTATGCATCCTTGAATGAAAAATGATGAATCTTTTGAATGCATGACATTATGCCATTTGTTGGTGTGTGATGGTTGGCCAATGATATAAATGTTTGCGATTATCCTAAATTCTTTTGTAAAACCATTTGCAATCTTGAAGCATGCTTAAGCAATCTTGTTTGTTTTTATACATGATGTGTTTCTCACTTAGATGCTTGTTTAACTTTGGAAAGAATTGAGTGTTTGTCTAGAGAATGTTTATGAATTATGCATGTGAATGATTTCTACTATCCTTGAAATTATTTTGGAACTCTCTTGAGGCAAAATCCTAGATTGTGCATGATTGAGGAAATGATTAGGGTATTGTTTGGACCGATTAAGCCTTAAAAAGCTTACCTTGATATGATGATATCCCTAGGTTCTCTTTTGAAGCTTTCTAAATGTTTGGCCTTTTATGTTCTTCTTTCACCCTCATATTTCCTACCCTGTAACCATTCTAATGCATGTGAAAGCATTGCAATCTTTTCTTTCCCTTTATGTTTGTTGAGTGCATGATATACTATTTCTTCACTTGAGTCCATTGTTTAGGGTATTTACGTTGTTCAATGATGCGCGTAAAATACACTAAGAGCAAGTGCACTCTATCGCCAAGTAATATAGGACTTGAGTCCCAGTTTTTGATCCCACGAGGAATAATTGGTAATTACTAGATTCGTAAAATCCTTTGTTATTTAGACAATCAAAAGTGTATGAAGAAATTCACAATAAAATCAAAATAAACAAATAAAGAAAAATAATGAACAATTAAACAAAGAAAAGATAATCAATGAGAGAGAGACTAGGGCGCAAGGTTCACTTGAATCCAATTATTCAGATTTTCTTTCAATTATGATTAAGGTAATTCTTTTGCCAATATTCTCTTATTTGCTATTGAATCCCAATGGTCATTGATGAAACAATATTCTATTCCTAATTTAATTCAACCTATTTGGTCATTTAATTGAATTAATCAAGAATACATTAAATTTCAATTCAAGAGATGAACTAACATACCGTTAATTCCATTGGTAGGATAAATCAATGTTTGGCCATTCACCAATCTAATCCTAGGCTTACCATATAAATCCACTCATTGAATGCGGATGGTCACCGATTAAACAATGAATTAACACATGCCAAAAGTGATCAAATTTTGACAAGAATACAAGCAATATGATAAACTCAAAAAGAAATTATCATAATCAAATTAGAAATTAAATCCAAATAATAAGGAAAACAAGATCCCCCATAGCCTTAGCTATGGGTTTAGTTACTCATGTTCAATAAAAACAAACCCATATCAGAATACAAACCCATAGAAAGAAAACCCAAAGAAAAAGGGAAACTAAAAAGAAAGAGAAATCAAAACCCCTTTAATAGAGATTAAGATCTTCAAGCCTTCAAGAATCCTCCTTTGAAGCCTTCCTCCAAGGTCTGCTACTGCAAAACAACTCTCAGGATTAGAGATTTTCTGTGTAATGTGCTCAAATGTAAGAAAGTTCTTTGCTAAACTCGTTTTCCCCCTTTTATAGAAAAGCTGACAGATTTTCGTATCTCACTTGCATGATTTTTCTCACCCTGTAGATGACCGATTTTGCCCTTTATCTCAACAGAGAAGTTGTAGGATTTTCTGTTAGCTTTCCAACACACAAACGACGCGTCGATCTGATCTCTGTAGCTCAAGATATAGCTTAATTAATGAGGAATGATCAGGATAGTGTGGGAATTCGAATTTTGCTCCAAATCAAATCTCTTTGAGAATCCTTATCCAATCTTCATTCTAAGATTTTGTATCCAATTAGAACTCTAATTAGCATCTAAGAATAGTATAAGAATCCTTCACATATTTATCTTCAGGAATTTCTTCTTTTTGTACAATTACCTGACAAAAATACACAAAACACTTAATAAAAATATAATTAAATAAAACTAAAATATAACAAAACTAACAAATAAAAAGAATATGAAAACTAAGGAATTGAACCATAAAAAATAGAACATGTTGACGGTTCATCAACCCCCCCACACTTGAGCTTTGCTTGTCCTCAAGCAAAGAATAGGAATCAACAACAAGATCAAACTCAACATCAAGAAACAGGAATCAAAGGAAAATTTCACAATTAAAAGAAATTCAAGTTGAGCAATTAAATCCAATCAAGTAAGATCATTTAACACTTAAACAATTAAAGGCTTGAGTCTAACTTGCAACTGTTCTCTTCATCAAACATCTGAGATCACTCAACTTTTCATCGCTCAAGTGTTTAAAGGTCAAAGAGATCACTCAAATTTCTCTTGAAAAATGCAATACCATAGGCTTGCTTATCAATCTCATCTCCACTTTCAAGTTCACATACAATACAAGAATCAAAAAGACTTTTCTTTGGTTGTAACGGGGCCAAGGGTAAAATGGAAGGTAGGAAGAAAGGATAAAATAGGGTAAAGAATGCTCATGAATAAATCAATACAAAGCAGAATCAGGTTGAAAAGATGACAAATAGAGCACGATGCACAAGAATATAACAACTTCTCACTTTCAACCCAATATTTTCATTATTCTTCACCAACAATTCTTTTCTTTTCTTTCTTTTTCATTTTTTTCCAAACCTCTTTTTTTTTCAACCCTTGAAGACAAAAGCAACCTTTCAAGACTTTTCAATCAACACATCAATTGCTCTAAAGAATTCAACCTGATTATTTAATTGGGTATTCAAAGAAATCAATTTCGAGCTCAAAGGGGGCAACTAAGGGATTATTTTATCAATGCAACTCTGGAAGTCAAGAAAGAAATAAGCCTAATTGCCTTAATCATATTCAAGTATGCATGCGAATCATTAAAGCCTCAACAAGGTATCAAAGCAAGTTATAGCGCACATCAATCAAGAGAAAACTCACTCTAGAAGAAAAATCTAATCATTAAGGCTCAAAACTCACTTTCTGACTAAGTTGATAAAGAGAACAAAAGCAAGCAGACATGACTAATTTCCAACTAAGATGCTAAATTTCACTTTACTTCAATGAAAAAGATTGCTTCACACATTATCATCTCATGATCAATGGAATCCACTTTAAAAACATATCTCCATCAGCTCAGAATAAATCAAGACATCAAAACACAATTCCAGCTTAATTACTAGCAATACTCAAGTGCTTAAAAAAAATTTTTTTTTTGACAAAAATTGTAAAAGTACCCCCTACACTTAAGATAAACATTGTCCTCAATGTGGAAGAAAAAGAAACAAAAAAGGGAAAGAAAAGAATAACACAACCTGATAGACAAAGGCTCAATGTCAGGCAAAAGGGAAGCATAAGAGTCAGCGTAGCAACACAATCTGAAAAATAAAATCCCAAAACACATGAGTAGAATCTAAAAGAAAAACAAAAATAATAAAAACAACTAAAATAAAATAAAAGAAGAAGAAACACAAGTTGCCTCTTGTGAAGCACTTGTTTAACGTAATTAGCTCAACGTTGCCTTTTCAGAAGAATCAAGGTGGCTTAAAGCAAGAGAAATAGGAGGATGTCTTCTTCTTTGGAAAATAGTTCTTCCTCCCTTCAACAATGGCCTTGAGACTGCTTCCAACAGAATTCTGAACTAGAAAAGAGCTAAACTGTCTCAATTGCGCATTGACTAAACTAGGCCAAGGTGGTTGCACTCGATCAACAGATGAAGGACCAATATATGAAGAAACATGGATCTTAAGAGGACCTTTATCTGTCTCAGTAGCTTGACTTTCCAAAAGATCAACATCAACACTGTATGATGGCCGGGGGTCTTTGATAGCTAAGATTTCCTGCTTCTTAGCTTGAACAAAATTAATCGGGGCATGGAAATTTGACATTGGAGAAGATTTAGCTTCCCTAAAGACATTGATGGTCACATGATCTCCATCCACTCTCAAGATGACCTCACCCCGAGGTACATCAATCACAGCTCCAGAAGTGGCCAAAAACAGTCTTCCAAGAATGAAAGGAATATCAGCATCCTCTTCTATATCTAGCACCACAAAATCAACTAGGAAAATGAATTTATCCACCTTCACTAAAACATCCTTCACCACACCGCGCGGGTAAGTGAAGGATCTATCAGCCAACTGTAGTGAAATATTGGTGGGCTTCGGTTCCTGTATTCCCAATTTCTTAAACATAGAGAAAGGCATCAAATTAACACTAGCACCCAAATCACATAATGCCTTATCAAAATAAGAGTTACCAATAGTGCAAGGAATAGTAAAACTCCCTGGATCTTTCAATTTTGGGGGTAACTTCTTTGAGAGAATAGCGGAGCACTCCTCAGTTAGACATATCGTCTCAAATTCCTCAAGTTTGCGTTTCTTTGTAAGTATTTTCTTTAGAAACTTCGCATACTTGGGCATCTGAGAGATGACTTCAACAAACGAAAAATTGATTTGTAATTTCTTGAATATCTCCAAGAATTTGGTAAATTACTGATCTGGCTGATTGTTCTTAAGCCTCTGAGGGAATGGGATATTGGCATATGGGGATGGTTTATAAACTGCACTTTGTTCACGATCCTTCTTTGCTCTCTTCCACTTTGGTGCTTTCTTCTCAACCTCTTTTTCTTGATTGAGATCTTCAGTAAGGACATCTTCATTTCCTTCTCTTCATCATGCACTGACTTAACAAGAGAATCTCTAAGCTTTGGCATTTCTTTCTTTTGAGATGACTCTTCAAGTTCTTTACCACTTCTAAGGAAAATTGCATGGGCCTGTTCCTTTGGATTAGTCTCAGTAGTGCTAGGCAATGTCCCTGGTGGCCTCGCTGTCATCAATGTAGTCAGCTGATTGATCTGAGTCTCCATGTTCTTCATTCTGGCATCTGAATTCTGCATGTACTTCATAACCAGATCTTCAAAACTTGGTTTCTCTGCAGGTGCTTGGAAACTAGGAGGTGGTGGTAGAACTCTCTGCTGATTCTGCTGATAGCCTTGCTGATTACCCCATTTAAAATTTGGGTGATCCCTCCAACCAGGATTATACGTATTCGAATATGGATTATATTGCTGTCGGTTGGAATTACTAACAAAATTTACTACTTCAGGCTCAAGAGCAAAAGGACTACCAACTTGACAATTTGCACTAGAATGACCCTGTCCTCCACATGCCTCACACATGATAGGTGGGGCTGCACTATTTGCCACCATCAAAGTCTCCACCTTCTTGGTCAAAGCTTCCAACTGACTCAGAATAGCAGTAGAGGAATCAATAGCATGTACACCTGCTTGTTTCTTAAGAGTCTGGTGCTCATTCTGCCACTGATAACTGTTCAGCGCTATTTCTTCAATCAAAGCTTGGCTCTCAGTAGGTGTTTTCCTCCATATAGTACCTCCTGCAGCAGCATCAATAAGTGAACGATTTGCAGGCGACAAACCATTATAAAAAGTCTGAACCTGTTGTCATACAGGAAATCCATGATGTGGACATCTCCTCAACAACTCCCGAAAGCGCTCCCAAGCTTCATAAAGAGTGTCCATCTCAAACTGCACAAAAGAAGATATATCATTTCTCAACTTAACAGATTTAGAAGGAGGAAAATACTTAGCCAGAAACTGTTGAGTCAATTGATCCAATGTAGTGATGAAACCCCTTAGAAGTGACGTTAATCATTGGCTTGCTCTGTCCCTAAGAGAGAAAGGAAAGAGTTGTAATTGGATTGCATCATCTGTCACCCCATTGTACTTGATAGTATCACAACTGCAAGAATCTGGCCGAATGCTGATTTGGATCATTCGAAGGCCATCCACCAAACTGAACTGAATTCTGAATCATGGAGATCAATGCTGGTTTTATCTCAAAATTATTTGCCCACAGCTGGTCTTATTATACTTCCTCCATACCCTTCAGCAGTGGGCATAGAGTACTCAAGCATAGTCTGCTCTGCTGGGATAGCTCTTTCTTCACGATTGGCCTCAATAACTGGTCGCCTCTCCATCCTGTTAATATCTTCTATTACAGCTGCAATAAAAGACTGCTCTCTTTAACCTGCGAGCTATTTTCTCAATTTCTGGATCAAAAGCCAAATCAAGATACTGAGATCGAGTAAGCATAAACAAAAATAAGAAGTGAAAAATTAAATGAAAAAAATAAAAACAAAAATAAATAAATAAATAAAGAAAATAAAAAATAAAAAAAAAATAAAATAAAATAAAATAAAATCAAAATAATAAATAATAATAAAATAAAATAAAATAAAATAAAATAAAATAAAATAAAAATAAAATAAGGAATAAAAGAAAAGGCGTCTAAATTAACTAGAGTTTTTCGCTTCTAATATTACCAAACTTATTCCCCGGCAACGGCGCCAAAAACTTGATGCGCGTAAAATACACTAAGAGCAAGTGCACTCTATCACCAAGTAATATAGGACTTGAGTCCCAGTTATCGATCCCACGAGGAATAATTAGTAATTACTAGATTCGTAAAACCCTTTGTTATTTAGACAATCAAAAGTGTATGAAGAAATTCACAATAAAATCAAAATAAACAAATAAAGAAAACAATGAACAATTAAACAAAGAAAAGATAATCAATGAGAGAGAGACTAGGGCGCAAGGTTCACTTGAATCCAATTATTCAGATTTTCTTTCAATTATGATTAAGGTAATTCTTTTTCCAATATTCTCTTATTTGCTATTGAATCCTAATGGTCGTGGATGAAATAATATTTTATTCCTAATTTAATTCACCTATTTGGTCATTTAGTTGAATTAATCAAGAATGCATTAAATTTCAATTCAAGAGATGAACTAACATACCGTCAATTCCATTGGTAGGATAAATCCATGTTTGGTCATTCACTAATCTAATCCTAGGCTTACCATATAAATTCACTCATTGAATACCGATGGTCACCGGTTAAACAATGAATTAACACATGCCAAAACTGATCAAATTTTGACAAGAATACAAGTAATATGATAAACCCAAAAAAAAATTACCATAATCAAATTAGAAATTAAATCCAAATAATAAGAAAAACAAGATCCCCCATAGACCTAGCTATGGGTTTAGTTACTCATGTTCAATAAAAACAAACCCATATCAGAATACAAACCCATAGAAAGAAAATCCAAAGAAAAAAGGAAACTAAAAAGAAAGAGAAATCAAAACCCCTTTAATAGAGATTAAGATCTTTAAGCCTTCAAGAATCCTCCTTTGAAGCCTTCCTCCAAGGTCTGCTACCGCAAAACAACTCTCAGGATTAGAGATTTTCTGTGTAATGTGCTCAAATGTAAGAAAGTTCCTTGCTAAACTCGTTTTCCCCCTTTTACAGAAAAGCTAACAGATTTTCGTATCTCACTTGCATGATTTTTCTCACCCTTTAGATGACCGATTTTGCCCTTTATCTCAACAGAGAAGTTGTAGGATTTTCTATTAACTTTCTAACACCGTAAACGGCGCGTCGATCTGATCTCTGTAGCTCAAGATATGGCTTAATTAATGAGGAATGGTCAGGATAGTGTGGGAATCCGAATTTTTCTCCAAATCAAATCTCTTTGAGAATCCTTATCCAATCTCCATTCTAAGATTTTGTATCCAATTAGAACTCTAATTAGCATCTAAGAATAGGATAAGAATCCTTCACATATTTATCTTCAGGAATTTCTTTTTTTTGTACAATTACCTGACAAAAATACACAAAACACTTAATAAAAATACAATTAAACAAAACTAAAATATAAAAAAAATAACAAATAAAATTCATTAAAAATAAATAAAAAAATATGAAAACTAAGGAATTGAACCATAAAAAATAGAACATGTTGACGGTTCATCATTCAATACAAAAGTGGCTTGAAGAAACCATTTGCTATACAAAAAGTAATTTTTGTTAAAGAAAAAGAAAATAAAAAAAAAGAAAATAAAAAAAGAGAAGAGAAAAATCTAAAAATAAATAAAAATGATGAAAGCAAATGTAGAAGTGAAATAGAAAAGCAATGAGTGGTTCTGGATAGTTTTATTTGTTTCATTTTGTATACCCTTGTTGTAGTGACTCAAGTTTTGAAATATCATGTTATGTTTCTCAATGTTTGTATATTTTCCATTCCCCTTTGTTCTTCACCCCATCACCTTAGCTTTACATTACAAGCTATAAAGTCCCTTTTGATCCTCAATCATGTGTGATTTACATTAGTGGAGAGAGAGTTGTGCTTCAATTTTGAGGAATCTTGATTTGTATCCATGTGTAGGTTCATAAACTTATCCGGATGAGCATGATTTGAAAAAGATAAGCTGAGCTTGCATGTTTGTGAGAAATGTCATGTGCATAATTGGAAGCTTGATTGATGGCATATTAAGGATTGTAGATGTGTTGAACTTAACTGTGAGGCATGTGCATTCTTTGAAGGCCATTATAATCATTGTGCACTGATTGTGGTTAAAAGAAAATTGAATTTATCATTGTTGAATGCATGTGAGCATGAATTGTCAAAGTAAGTTTTCTTAGTCATACTTTGTGTTGCTCGAGGACTAGCAACATCTTAAGTTTGGGGGTGTGATAACTCCATGAAATGCAGTTATTTATGCCCCATATTTGTACTTCATGGCATGCTTAGTCCTTGTTCTTATGCATATTTGGAAGGTTTTATGCTTATATTTGTTAAATGTCATTTGGATATATTCCTATATGTTTTTGAGCAATTTGTACATAGTTGTTGATTGATTAAGTAGATTTGTAATTATATTTAACTTGGTGCCTTTTCTAATGCAAAAAGGGCTCAAAAGAGACAAATTGATACAAGCCAAGGCCCAGTATTGGAGGAAAGAAGCCAAGGAGGCATTCCAGTGATCCACGCCGCAATGCAAACATTTGCTCGCCGTAGCGTGAGGGTCCCAAATAGGACATACAGAGAGCAACACGGCATATCCTGTGTTTACACGCACGGCCTTCCACGCTGAGGCGTGGGAATGTTCACGCCGCAGCACGCATTGGCGAACTGGGTCTATTTATTTTGCTTTTCATGCCCTTTCTCACACTCTCTCAGTTTTCTCTCTTTTAGGTTTTAGGTTTTGGCTTTTTAGGGTTAGAGGCTGCGGTTGGGCCCTCCATTGGAGGTGGAGATGGAGCTTGGGGAGCTAAGGATGGAAGCCTTCTTTCCATTGGAGGAGGATCTGAGCTTCAATGGCGAAATCCAAAATTTAATGGTATTCTTTCTTTTTCTTTATCCGGGAGAGGATCCCCCAAAAACAGGTATGAAAGCTATAATTGTAAACCACGATCAAATCTATGGAAGCATTGGTTTATACATTCCTCTTAGTCTCGACTTTAGGAATAATTTTTTTCGCTATCTTTTTTAGAGAACCCCCTAAAGTTCCAACTAAAAAGATGAAATGATTTTTAATTATCTCAATTGAAGTAATGAGCCTCCCAATATCTCAATATTGGGAGGCTCATTACTTCAACTAGTCCCCATGTTCTTCGAATGGATCTCTTAGTTGTTGAGAGGGTTGCCCAAAAGCAGTATATAAGGCATACCCAGTAAAACTTACAAGTAAACCAGATATAGAGATGGCAACTAGGGTTGCTGTTTCCATTATTATATAATTTCAAGACCACAATGGATCTGATAAGATCCTTTATTTACAGCGGAATGGTATACAAAGTCAACAGATCTCAATGAATAAAAAATAGGACTTATGGCTACACAAACCGTTGACGGTAGTTCTAGATCTGGTCCAAGACGAACTGTTGTAGGGGATTTATTGAAACCATTGAATTCAGAATATGGTAAAGTAGCTCCGGGGTGGGGAACTACTCCTTTGATGGGTGTTGCAATGGCTCTATTTGCGATATTTCTATCTATTATTTTGGAGATTTATAATTCGTCCATTTTACTGGACGGAATTTCTATGAATTAGATTCACAAGAACCGACTAACTAGCTTTTCAATAGAAAGTCAAGTTAAGCATTTAGGTCTTTGATTTTTAGCCCATTCCTTTTTGATTTGGTAGTTCGACCGTGGAATTTCTTTGTTTCTGTATTTCCGGAATATGAGTGTGTGACTTGTTATAATTGATCCTATTGATAGTACAGAACATAAAATAGATCTGTCATCTTGATAGAGATGGTTTTACCCCATCAGATATTTATTCTAGTATCTGGAGCACGGAATATAGAAAATAGATTCGAAAGTATTAGAACTATGATTCATACTTAATATTTAGACCTCGCAACCGGACTTAAAAATCTTTTTCAAAGAGTTAGAAGTTAAGTTATAATAAATCGAAAGATTTTGATTCTTTCAAACCGCCACCGCTTATCTTTATTTTGATCAAAGGACTTTCTTTGGATTTTTTTCATTATATCTATTCATTGAATATGTGATGATCCAGTAGTTCTTACTCAGGGAATTTTTGGGCTTAGATTAAAGGTTTTTTTTTTCAATCATCGTGGTTCTGGTATGAATCTGAGGTTTTTTTTAATTGATTCATAGGGTCTTAACAAGAGAATTCCTATCAAATAATAAAGAAGACAGCAGTAAAGTCGCATTACACACACAAATAAAAAATAACACAAATAAAAGAAAAAATGAAGTAAATAGAATATTCAAGAGGCCTGTAACGATCAAGATAAAGACGAGTGAGCCGACTTGAGATTTTGGCATTATAACCACAAAGAATAGCTTTCGGATTTCTACTTTTTCTTATCTTCAGAGAAGATTGGAATCATAGGATTAAGTTAAGAGGTTTCAAACTTTCTATTACACATATCCGTTTCCGTTACAACCAGTATTGGGGTATTTCTGTTTGAGCCGTACGAGATGAAATTCTCATATACGGTTCTCAGGGGGGAGTTCCCTTGGTTTACCTATCTCAATAAAGTCTATGATTGGTTCGAAGAACGTCTTGAGATTCAGGCGATTGCCGACGATATAACTAGTAAATACGTTCCTCCTCATGTCAACATATTTTATTGTTTAGGAGGAATTACACTTACTTGTTTTTTAGTCCAAGTAGCGACGGGGTTTGCTATGACTTTTTATTATCGTCCGACCGTTACTGAGGCTTTTGCTTCTGTTCAATATATAATGACTGAGGCTAACTTTGGTTGGTTAATCCGATCAGTTCATCGATGGTCGGCAAGTATGATGGTCTTAATGATGATTCTGCACGTATTTCGTGTGTATCTCACTGGTGGTTTTAAAAAACCTCGCGAATTGACTTGGGTTACGGGTGTAGTTTTGGCTGTATTGACCGCATCTTTTGGTGTAACTGGTTATTCCTTACCTTGGGACCAAATTGGTTATTGGGCAGTAAAAATTGTAACAGGTGTACCTGAAGCTATTCCTGTAATAGGATCGTCTTTGGTAGAGTTATTACGCGGAAGTGCTAGTGTAGGACAATCTACCTTGACTCATTTTTATAGTTTACATACTTTTGTATTACCTCTTCTTACTGCCGTATTTATGTTAATGCACTTTCCAATGATACGTAAGCAAGGCATTTCCGGTCCTTTATAGAGAATATGGATCATATATATTTGTAATCAATCATTTATCATTTGGGGGAGGAACAATAGTATTTCATTGCTACAAATATGGATTATTTAAAAGAATAAGACATGTATTTGGATATTTCCCTTCAACTTAACAAAATTGGATTATTTATTTTATTTGACATACACGAATAGTTGAAGGGAATTCTCCGAAGAAAAAATGGATTATGGGAGTGTGTGATTTGAACTATTGATTGGACCGCGCAGATATATGACTTTCCCTTATCTGCCACATTTGAATTTACAATGAAATGTGTCTTTGTTCCAACCACCGCGCAAGCCCCCTACAGAGGATAGGCCGGTTCGCTTGAAGAGAATCTTTTCTATGATCAGACTCGATCATGTCCTGCATGAACAGGCTCTGTAAGATCCAGTAAAATAAGTGATGTGGTATAATCCAGATTATGTCTTATCTATTTCACTTAACTTAATAGTATGGAAATGCATTCATTTCCTATGCATTGACTCGATTTATGATACTATCGGAGTGAAACAAGTAGATCTAAAGAAGAACAGAGGTTAGATTATATTAGTAACAAGTAAATCCTTTGTATGTAAAAAGTCCCGAGATTCTTTTTTTTGGGGGTAGGGGGGGATAACAATCGCAAGGTCTGAGATGACCCAAAAAGCACTATCAACTTTGAAAGCCTACTTGGGTATTGAGCATTTACTTAATTTACTTAATAAGAACTGAATTTTTTGCAATGGATAAGAGAATCGGGTCCATTTTCTTACATAGAATCCTCATATATGTGTGGATAACATATAAATTTTTTCTATAGATACATTCGGTTCGTTTGATTCGTGCTCGAGCCGGATGATGAAAAATTATCATGTCCGGTTCTTTCGGAGGATGGATCTATAAGAATTCACCTATCCCAATAACAAAAAAACCTGACTTGAATGATCCTGTATTAAGAGCTAAATTGGCTAAAGGAATGGGTCATAATTATTATGGAGAACCCGCATGGCCCAATGATCTTTTATATATTTTTCCAGTAGTAATTCTAGGTACTATTGCCTGTAACGTAGGCTTAGCGGTTCTAGAACCATCAATGATTGGGGAACCCGCGGATCCATTTGCAACTCCTTTGGAAATATTGCCTGAATGGTATTTCTTTCCCGTATTTCAAATACTTCGTACAGTGCCCAATAAGTTATTGGGCGTTCTTTTAATGGTTTCGGTACCTGCGGGATTATTAACAGTACCCTTTTTGGAGAATGTTAATAAATTCCAAAACCCATTTCGTCGTCCAGTAGCAACAACCGTCTTTTTGATTGGTACCGCAGCGGCCCTTTGGTTGGGTATTGGAGCAACATTACCTATTGAGAAATCCCTAACTTTAGGTCTTTTTTAAATTGATTCAATTGTGAAATAAAATATCATGCCATGTGTATTGTGTATCTAGGGAGAATTCACTTTGAAACGACTAATCCCTAGATACATCTATTCCATTTTTGACCTATTCCGAGTATATGGATTTGTGCTAAAAATGGAAACTCCATATTTTCATCTTTATTTTTTCTAAAAATAAAGATGAAAAAAAAATCCAATGGATTTCAAATTTATGCAAAATGCTTTTCTATTTCTAAAATGTCCAATATATGTTTTACATCTTCTACGCGAAAATGTTCAATTTTCATAAGGTCTTCTTGACTGTTATTCAAAAGTTCCAATAATGTATGTATATTGGACCTTTTGAGACAATTATGTGAATGCTTATGTCTCTAAGGCATGTCAAAAGGTTTTTGATGATAACAAAAACAAAAGAGAAGATCAAGTACAAAAGAAAAAATCAAGATCAAAGAAAGAAGACAGAAGGTTTATTTAGTTATAAGACTTAGGATATTAATGTTAAATGCTCTCAAGATTTCTCAAATGGTTTTTCAATATATGATTTCAAAATAAATGGGAAATTTCAAAGATAAACATGGCTTTCAATAAAACCTGAGTTTCAACTTTAAATCTAACACTCTTAAAAAGGATTTATGTTTAAACAAGTATCTTGAGGTGTTGGAAATGACTTACAAGCATTATTGGACTTGAAAAATGTGTTCAAAGGCTAATGTAATTGATTACATAATGTTTGTAATCGATTACACATCAAACAGAAAGCATGTAATCGATTACATGAACAATGTAATCGACACAAGCAAGTCAGAGGCCATGTAATTGATTACACAATATATGTAATCGATTACACAAAGCCCAGAAAGGCAAAGAACACGTTCGACGAGTCATGTAATCGACACTGGATATTGTAATCGATTACAAACAAAGTCAGAAGTCATGTAATCGATCACATGGGCAATGTAATCGATTACACAAAACCAGAAACTCAAAGAACACGTTTGATGAGTCATGTAATCGATTACATGTATATTGTAATCGATTACACAAAGAAGTCGAAGTCATGTAATCGATTACATGGGCATTGTAATCGATTACAAGCAAAGTCGGTTAGCCATGTAATCGATTACACCAAGAATGTAATCGATTACCTGAGCCCGAAAGTTCGAAACCGTTGGAACAACAATGTAATCGATTACCTGAGATATGTAATCGATTACACGCATCCTGACAACGTCCAACGGCTATATTAAATGCATTAAATGCATGCTCAACTACCTCCAACGGCTCTATTAATTGAGAAACTTATAAATACCAAAGTTGGGTCCTTATTTGCGGTTGACCTTGAATCAAAAACTGATCATCATACTTCAAAACGTGAATCAATCCTTAAAATCATTTCTTACTCTATTTTCTGATTAAAAACGTGAAAAATCCTTGAGAGCATATTAGAGCTTCAATTTGTAAACACTTGCTCTAGAGAGAGTTTCTTCTACTTCAATCTTATACATTCTGATTAGTGAGGGTGAGGTATCCCTTAAGTATTGTAAGGGTGAGGTATCCCTTGGAAAATAGAGGCTCAAGCTTTTGGGTGAGGTATCCCATATTGTTGAGTGCTCAAGGTTGTAGTGGTTTTTCAAGCACCCATTGAAGCTTGAAGATATAGTGGAAAATCTCAAGTTGTTGCTTGGGATTTGGACGTAGATCACAAGTGGAGTGGTGATTGAACCGGGATAAACGACCGTGTTTGTTTCTCTAAACCCTCCTCTCTGTTTATCTTTGTGCCTTGTTTCATTGTTTTACTTGGATATTGTCTCCTTGGCTATTACGTTTATAAGTAAAAGTGTTTAACTCATCTATTCAATTATCTCTAATCATTCAATAGCTTCAACGAAAATTGATTGTCAAACGATTTGTAAAGATTTGTGAACTTATTTTTAACTACTCAATTCACCCCCTCTTGAGTATTGAGGCCACTTGGTAACAAGTGATATCAGAGCTAGACTCTTGTATAAAGAGCTTAGCAGCTTCAAGAGAAGTGATGGCTTCAAATGGTTTTTCAAATGAAGGTTCTTCTATAAATAGACCTCCTTATTTCAATGGGGATGATTATGCCTATTGGAAAGAAAGGATGAAAATTTTTATTGAAGCTATTGACTTAGATGTGTGGGATGCAGTTGAAAATGGTGCTTTTGTCCCTACACAAACTAAGGATGGTGTGACAATTAATACACCTAGAAGTGATTGGACCGATGATGATAAAAAGAAGGTTCAATATAATTTGAGAGCCAAGAATATCATCACCACATCTTTGGGGTATGATGAATTCTTTAGGGTGTCAAATTGTAAGACCGCTAAAAGAAATATGGGATACCCTACAAGTAACTCATGAAGGTACTAGTGAGGTAAAAAGATCTCGAATAAACACTCTTACTCATGAATATGAATTGTTTAGAATGAATCAAGGTGAGAGTATTCAAGATATGCAAAAGAGATTTACTCATATTGTTAATCATCTCATCTCATTGGGAAAGACATTTCCTAATGAGGATCTTATTAACAAAGTCTTGAGATGTCTAAGCAGGAATTGGCAACCCAAGGTAACGGCGATTGCGGAATCAAGAGATTTATCAACCATGTCTCTAGCCACCCTATTCGGAAAACTTCAAGAGCATGAGCTGGAACTAAATAGGCTCAATCAAAATGAAGAACATGTCAAAAAGAAGAAGGGAATTGCACTCAAGGCCACCTCTTCCATACTTGAAGATGATGATGAAGATGGTGAAGAGGATGCTGAAAATATTGAGCTAAGTGAGGAGAATCTTAGTCTTCTTGTGAGAAAATTCGGAAGATTCTTGAAGAAAAAATGATTTCAAAGAAGACCACCCTTTTCTCAAAAGAAAGCATATCACAAAGGAGAAGGATCCTCTACTCCTCCAAAATGCTACGAATGTGAAAAACCAGGGCACATGAAAATGGAGTGTCCTATATATCTCAAGAAGACGGAGAAGTTTGAGAAAAGACCCTCCAAGGAAAAGAAAGGAAGAAGAGCATATATAGCTTGGGAGGACAATGACTTAAGCTCTTCCGACGATTCAGAAAATGAAGAAACCCATCTTTGCCTCATGGCTCAAGGAGAAGAAAGTGGAGAAAGCGACACCGAGGTAACCTCTTCTAACCTAGAACCTCCACCTTCTTATGATGAATTACAAGATGCCTTTCAAGAATTGCATGATGAATCTTTGAGGCTCACAAAAATGATTTTGTCTTCCAATAAAACTATCTCCCTATTGACAAAGAAAATTTCTACTTTAACCAAGGAGATAAATGAACTTAAAATTAAAAATGAGACTTTAGGACTCATAGATGCTAATTCATCATGCATGATTTGTTCCTCACATGATAATGCATCCATATCATTACCTTGTTTATCATGCAAAGCTTTTGAAAAAGAAATTGAAGACTTGAACAACACTCTTGCGAAATTCACTTTTGGAAGAGACAACTTGAATGTGTTGTTAGGGAGACAAAAATGTGTTTTCCAAAAAGCCGATTTGGGATTTAATCCAAACAATCATCAAAAGTCTTATGAGAACTTCTTTGTTTCCTCAAAAACTTCAAGTAGCCCCTTTGTTAAATGTTTTCATTGTGGTAGGAAAGGGCATAGTGCATCCACTTGCAATGTTAGAAAGAACATAAACACCAAGGTTGGAATCAAAAGGGTTTAGGTCCCTAAAGGCACCATACCTAATTCTAACACACAAGGACCCAAAACAATTTGGGTACCAAAAGTTAAATCTTGAATGTGTGTTGTAGGTGTGCTTGAAGACCAAGAGCTCAAGTTGGTATCTTGATAGTGGTTGCTCCAAGCACATGACCGGTGATGGCTCCAAGTTCTCCTCCCTTACACACAAGAAACATGGTCATGTCACATATGGTGACAACAACAAAGGGAAGATTCTTGGAATTGGCAAAGTTGGTAAGATCCCTTCATCATCTATTGATAATGTTTTACTTGTCGAAGGACTTAAACATAATTTGCTTAGTATTAGTCAATTGTGTGATAAAGGCAATAGAGTTATATTTGATTCCTCTTGTTGCATAATTGAGGGAAAGGATGATAAGCAAGTTAAGTTTGTTGGTCATAGAGTCAATAACATATATATGATTAGTCTTAATGATATTTCCTCAAATGATGCTAAATGCTTTATGAGTAGAGAAAATGATTCATGGTTATGGCATAGAAGAATTGCTCACATTCATATGGATCACTTAAACAAATTGGTCTCTAAAGAACTAGTAATTGGTCTTCCAAAGCTCAAATTTGAAAAAGACAAACTTTGTGATGCATGTCAAAAAGGAAAACAAGTAAAGGTCTCTTTTAAAGCTAAAAACATAGTTTCAACTTCTAGACCTTTACAACTTTTGCACATCGATCTTTTTGGACCCTCTAGAACTATGAGCTTTGGTGGGAATTACTATGCATTAGTGATTGTGGATGATTTTTTTAGATTTACATGGACATTATTCTTGGCCCACAAAAATGATGCTTTTCAATCATTTAGAAAACTTGCCAAAGTTATCCAAAACGAAAAAGGTTTTTGTATTGCATCCATAAGAAGTGATCATGGTGGTGAATTTAAAAATCATGAATTTGAAACTTTTTGTGATGAACATGGCATTGAGCATAATTTTTCTGCCCCTAGAACACCACAACAAAATGGTGTTGTAGAAAGGAAAAATCAATCTTTAGAAGAAATGGCAAGAACTATGCTCAATGAGGCCAATCTTCCTAAGTACTTTTGGGCGGATGCGGTTAACACCGCTTGTTATGTTATGAATAGAGCCCTAATAAGGCCAATTTTAAAGAAAACCCCATATGAATTGTACAAAGGAAGGAAACCTAATGTGTCACATTTTCATGTTTTTGGATGTAAATGCTTTGTTTTGAATAATGGAAAGGATAACTTGGGGAAATTTGATGCAAAATCTGATGAGGGAATATTCATTGGTTATTCTATTCATAGCAAGGCCTTTAGAGTCTATAATAAACAAACTATGACCATAGAAGAGTCCATACATGTTGCATTTGATGAAACTAACCCAAATGAGCCGAGAAAGGAACTTGTTGATGATGTTGCAGAAATCTTGGCAAAGACGCACTTGGAAAATCAAGAGATAGAGCCCAAGAAGGAAGAAAAGAGACTCCTTGATCATACATGGCAAGAAGATTCAGAAATCTTAGATCTACCCAAGGAATGGAGGACTTCAAGATATCATCCTCTCGACAAAGTGATAGGTGATGTATCAAAAGGGGTAATCACTCGAAACTCACTTAGAGATGCATGTAATCATCTAGCCTTTGTCTCTCAAGTTGAACCTAAAGACATAAATGAGGCCATTAATGATGAGCATTGGATCTTGGCCATGCAAGAAGAACTAAACCAATTTGAGAGGAATCAAGTTTGGGAATTAGTTCCAAGGCCCAATGATCATCCTATAATTGGCACCAAATGGGTCTTTAGGAACAAACTTGATGAAACGGGTTTAATAATAAGAAATAAAGCTAGGCTTGTAGCTAAGGGATATAATCAAGAAGAAGGCATAGATTATGAAGAAACTTATACTCCCGTAGCTAGATTAGAGGCCATTAGAATGCTACTTGCATATGCTTGCATCATGGATTTCAAACTCTATCAAATGGATGTCAAAAGTGCTTTTTTAAATGGTTTTATACAAGAAGAGGTGTATGTAGAACAACCTCCTGGTTTTGAGGACTTTGAAATGCCCAACCATGTTTTTAAATTGAAAAAGGCATTGTATGGCTTGAAACAAGCTCCTAGAGCTTGGTATGAAAGGTTGAGCAAATTTCTTTTAGAAAAAGGCTTTTCTAGAGGTAAAGTTGACACCACTCTTTTCATAAAACACAAAATGCATGACATTCTTCTAGTTCAAATCTATGTTGATGACATTATATTTGGAGCTACTAACAACTCTCTTTGTAAAGAATTTTCAAATATTATGCAAAGTGAGTTTGAGATGTCCATGATGGGTGAGCTCAACTTCTTCCTTGGTCTACAAATCAAGCAAATAAGAGAAGGAACATTTATAAGCCAATCCAAGTATTGCAAGGAGCTGCTCAAAAAGTTTAGAATGGACAATGCCAAGCATATGGCTACTCCTATGGGCACCTCTTGCTATTTGGACAAGGATGAAGGAGGTAAATCGGTAGAAATTACAAAATATAGAGGTATGATTGGCTCACTCCTTTATCTCACGCAAGTAGGCCGATATAATGTTTAGTGTATGCATGTGTGCTAGATATCAAGCTAATCCTAAGGAATCACACCTAAGTCTTTGTTAAGAGAATAATGAAATATCTAATAGGCACATCACAAATGGGTTTATGGTACCCTAAGGGAGCCTCATGTAGTCTTATTGGGTACTCGATTCTCGATTTTGCTGGATGCAAAATGGATCGAAAGAGCACTAGTGGGACATGCCACTTGCTTGAAGCTCACTAGTTTCTTGGCACAAAGAAGAAATAAAATAGTGTGGCATTGTCCATGCATGAACCGAATATGTTGTACACAACTGGGAGTTGTTTGCTCAAGTCCTTTGGATGAAACAAAGAACTCTTGGACTATGGTCTTGAGCTTGATCACATTCCCATAAAATGTGATAATATTAGTGCAATTAACTTGTCAAAAAATCCCATTTTGCATTCTAGAACTAAGCATATTGAAATAAGACATCATTTCATTAGAGATCATGTTCAAAGAGGTGATTGCATACTTGAATTTGTTGAAACAACTAAGCAACTAGCGATATTTTCACCAAACCCCTAGCAAAAGAAGCATTTTTCTACATTAGAAATGAACTGGGTATATTGGATCATTCCCGCATAAATTAATTTCTCACGCATAATCTTGTATTTTTCTCGCATAATTATGTCACATTGCTGCAAAATCTCTCGAATTTTCATTATATTTGAATCCCATACTAACTTGAGCGTCGGAGATTTCCCTAAGTTGTTTTGCAGTGCTCCCTCATGTCCAATGTTGACAAGAAATTCAACAACCTCAAATTTCACTAAAAAGGGTGAAATTCTTGGTAAAAATGATAATTTTGATCAATTATATGAGTTGAATCATAACATGATTTGTTTATATGTTTAAATGATGATTTGAATTGATTTAAGTTGCTTTAAAACTGATTTGGATGGTTTAAAAATGATTATATGCTGTTTGGAACGCAAAATCTGAGTTAAAGAGTTCTGGTAATCGATTACAATGTCTTTGTAATCGATTACACATGTTCGTCACGCATGTAATCGATTACACACACCCTTTGTAATTGATTACAATCAACTCAGAACCAGGTAATCGATTACGTCCACTATGTAATCGATTACAAGGTTCAGTAGCATGTAATCGATTACATCAAAAATGTAATCGATTACATACCCACTGAATGCATGTAACCGATTACACACTCAATGTAATCGATTACACAGGTTTTTAAAAGGTTCCCGACGCGCGTAGAGCTCATTTCTGTTTGAGCCTGTTTCATCTTCTTCGTTCTCTCCTTTCGCTCCCACGCACCTCAAATCTCAAAAACTCTCCTTTCTCACTCAAATCTCCATCAAAACCTCGTCATTTCACCTCTCTCAATCTCGGAAAACCCCTCTCCACATAGCCCATCGTTCAAAATCCCCTCACATCCCTCATCCAAATCTCCCCATCTTCTCTCACGAACCCCATCTCCTTTTCTCTCGCCCTAATCTCGTCCCTCTCTCATCCCCAATCATTAATCACTCATCCCTTGCTTCTCCTTCTCATCAATGGCTGAATCCTCTCATCGTCGAAGCGCCCAAGAACAGGGACTGCCGTTGGAGGGTCCTCCGGTGGCTCTTCACGTAATATATCCGGCCCGGACCTCACGAGGCACTTCTCCACCGTGAAGAAAGTCGAGTTGTTCGGGAAGAACTTCCACTTCACAAAATCATCTCTCCTGTGTATTTTCCCATCACCTTCGCGAGAGTGAACCTTTAGAGAGCTTTAGGACAATAGAAAACTTAGGCTTCTTTGGGATTCCTGAGCATAGAGACGGCCATCTACCCTAACCTTGTCCGAGTCTTTTATGCTAACCCGAAGGTTGAGGATAATTGCATAATTTTCAAGTGAAAAAGCAACAAATCAAAGTTAACAATGGCAGAGTGGTATAGGCTTACCAAGCTCACTCCCGATGGAGCTCGCCTGTGGAAATGCCAAAGTCTGGGGGCATGAGTTTGAGCATAAGGCTGCTCATCTCTCTTTGATTAGGACTGGCTACCACCTCCCCAGTGATCCTAAACGCAGAATAATGGCCACTGGCCTCACTATGGAAAACAGGGTTCTCCACTACCTCTTGGTTCGTGGATTGATTCCCAGAGGAGGGAATTACTCCCAAGTCCTCAAAGATGATGTGTGGCATTATGGGCAATGACCACAGGGGCACCCAATAAACTGGGGTTACTACATTCTAGAGCATATGCCGGACGTCAAGAAAAAGAAGAACTCTGCTCTCCCCTTCGCCATGTTGGTCACCACAATCCTCGAGTACTATCGCATTTCGCTGGCTGAAGAGTCCAAGGACACCAGCTCGAAAGGACCCCAATCAATTGGGTTGCATACTCTGAAGAAGCTTCAGCTCTATAAGATGGAAGATAGGTGGCATTACATTACTCATGGCACATTTGGTCATATCCATCACGATCTAGATAGTGATGATGAGGAGGCTCAGTACCCTGCCTCTGCTCCTGCTCCAGCTTTTCTTGATCTTCTGCTCCAAGAAATGCGCAACCTAAGCGCCAACGTAAACACACGCATGGATCATATAGAGCAAAAGATTGACCATTTTGAGCTGAGGATGGACTACTCAGACCAGGAGCTTAGCTCCATTCGATCACTCCTAAGTGGACCTCTTATTCCCGAGTGTCCCCGCCGCCGCCGCACCTCCCACATCCTCGCCCCTCCGGTTCCCCTATCCTTCGCTGGTCCATCCGGAGTTCTGGCGATGATGAGGAGCTTCGGACTCGACGACGATCTTATGCCCGCCGATGATAACATTGATCTAGGAGACTCTGCTCGCGGATCCGAGGGTGAAGTCTTTTGTGACAGCGAGGACACTGATAGTGATCATGACCTATTGCCTTGATATTTTCTTGTATTGATGACCACCTTGTACTTATTTTGTTTTGACTTTGATTATATAAAATTGGTATACCTTTATGGTTATATTTTGATTATTGCCTACTGGTTGTGATACGTTTCTTTGTACATGCTGATTATTAATACATGAACTTGTTTTCACCTTGAATGGTTGGCTTTTGGAATATTGATTGGACTGATCTTTGTGGCTTTTCTGTTATGGCAAACATTTGGGAATCATGAAAATATATAGCTGTCATCTGTTTATTTTTCTTAAATGCTTATGTCTTTTTGATAATGCCAACGGGGGAGAAAATGAGGAAAAATGAAAATGAAATAAAATGTAATTAATGGTTGCATGAGAAATTAAAGGTTGCATGAGTACGAGGGAGTTATTGACCTTTTAAGTTATTAAGCTTTTCATATGCAAAATCTAACCCAATATCATGCATAAACTCCGGGGGTAGCATTGTACCTAAATGACTATTATATACAAATGCAAAAACTCTTTCTTTTTCCTATGATCAGTTTGTCATCATCAAAAAGGGGGAGAATGTGAATGCTTATGTCTCTAAGGCATGTCAAAAGGTTTTTGATGATAACAAAAGCAAAAGAGAAGATCAAGCACAAAAGGAAAAATCAAGATCAAAGAAAGAAACATGAAGGTTTATTTAGTTATAAGACTTAGGATATTAATGTTAAATGCTCTCAAGATTTCTCAAATGGTTTTTCAATATATGATTTCAAAATAAATGGGAAATTTCAAAGATAAACATGGCTTTCAATTAGTTTCAACTTTAAATCTAACACTCTTAAAAAGGATTTATGTTTAAACAAGTATCTTGAGGTGTTGGAAATGACTTACAAGCATTATTGGACTTGAAAAATGTGTTCAAAGGCTAATGTAATCGATTACATAATGTTTGTAATCGATTACACTTCAAACAAGCATGTAATCGATTACATGAACAATGTAATCGATTACAAGCAAGTCGTCAAGAGGCCATGTAATTGATTACACAATATATGTAATCGATTACACAAAGCCCAGAAAGGCAAAGAACACGTTCGACGAGTCATGTAATCGACACCTGGATATTGTAATCGATTACAAACAAAGTCGAAGTCATGTAATCGATCACATGGGCAATGTAATCGATTACACAAAACCCGTAAACTCAAAGAACACGTTTCGACGAAGTCATGTAATCGATTACATGTATATTGTAATCGATTACAAAGAAGTCAAGTCATGTAATCGATTACATGGGCATTGTAATCCATTACAAGCAAAGTCAGAAGCCATGTAATCGATTACACCAAGAATGTAATCGATTACACAGAGCCCAGAAAGTTCAGAAAACGTTGGAACAACAATGTAATCGATTACACGCATCCTGACAACGTCCAACGGCTATATTAAATGCATTAAATGCATGCCCAACTACCTCCAACGGCTCTATTAATTGAGAAACTTATAAATACCAAAGTTGGGTCCTTATTTGTGGTTGACCTTGAATCAAAAACTGATCATCATACTTCAAAACGTGAATCAATCCTTAAAATCATTTCTTGCTCTATTTTCTGATTAAAAACGTGAAAAATCCTTGAGAGCATATTAGAGCTTTAATTTGTAAACACTTGCTCTAGAGAGAGTTTCTTCTACTTCAATCTTATACATTCTGATTAGTGAGGGTGAGGTATCCCTCAAGTATTGTAAGGGTGAGGTATCCCCTGGAAAATGAGGCTCAAGCTTTTGGGTGAGGTATCCCATATTGTTGAGTGCTCAAGGTTGTAGTGGTTTTTCAAGCACCCATTGAAGCTTGAAGATATAGTGGAAAATCTCAAGTTGTTGCTTGGGGATTTGGACGTAGATCACAAGTGGAGTGGTGATTGAACCAGATAAACGACCGTGTTTGTTTCTCTAAACCCTCCTCTCGTTTATCTTTGTGCACTTTGTTTCATTGTTTTACTTGGATATTGTCTCCTTGGCTATTACGTTTATAAGTAAAAGTGTTTAACTCGTCTATTCAATTATCTCTAATCATTCAATAGCTTCAATGAAAATTGATTGTCAAACGATTTGCGAAAGATTTGTGAACTTATTTTTAACTACTCAATTCACCCCCCCTCTTGAGTATTAAGGCCACTTGGTAACAAATTATAGATCCTGGGAGGCAATTCTAATTGGTCAATAAAAATGGATTTCAATGCTATTTCTTTTTGATTTTTCCTTAGTTTAGCCAATATATCATGAAAAGTAAAAAGGGGTAAAGTAACTTTGTGTTGATTGTTTTCTAAATTTAAGTTTTCTTCTTCCGCATGTAAAAAAGGAATAAATAAATCAATCAAATTCCGGGAGGCTTCATAAAGCGCTTCTTTAGGAGTTAAACTTCCATTTGTCCATATTTCGAGAAAGAGTATCTCTTGTTTTTCATTCCCATTCACATAAGAATGAATACTATGATTTGCATTTCGAACAGGCATGAATACAGCATCGATAGGATAACTTCCGTCTTGAAAGTTATTTAGTGTTTTTATACGATATCCGCGATTCCTCTCGATTTGTAATCCAATACACAAATTAATAGGTTCTGTTAGGTTAGCTATATGTTGTGTATTATCAACGATTTCCACAGAAGGTGGTAAAATGATGTCTTGAGCGGTTACATATCCAGGACCCTTGACACAAATAGACGCGTCCCGAGTTCCATACAGATTACTTCTCAATACAATTTCTTTCAAATTCATTAAAATTTCATGTACTGATTCTTGAATACCTACTATGGTAGAATATTCATGTGGTATTTTCTCAGATTTTGCACGTGTGATACATGTTCCCTCTATTTCTCCGAGCAAAACTCTTCGCATCGCAATGCCTATTGTATCGGCTTGGCCTTTCATAAGTGGAGACAGAATAAAGCGTCCATAATAAAGACGCTTACTGTCTACTCTTGATTCAACACACTTCCAATGTAGTGTCCGAGTAGATACTCTTACTTTCTCTCGAACCATAGTAATATATTTTATATTTTATTTTGATCAAACCCTTGAATTGTTTATTTCTCTTGAAATCTCTTCAATGTTTATTTTTAGTTTTACACACGTCTTTTTTTAGGGGACCTACATCCATTATGTGGCAGTTATTCATGTTCAAGCTAGTTTCAACAATACCATTGTGACTGTTACAGATGTACGGGGTCGGGTGATTTCTTGGTCCTCCGCCGGTACTTGTGGATTCAAGGGTACACGAAGGGGGACACCATTCGCCGCTCAAACCGCAGCAGGAAATGCTATTCGAACAGTAACGGATCAAGGCATGCAACGAGCGGAAGTCATGATAAAAGGTCCCGGCCTCGGAAGAGATGCAGCATTAAGAGCTATTCGTAGAAGTGGTATACTATTAAATTTTATACGGGATGTAACCCCTATGCCACATAATGGATGTAGGTCCCCTAAAAAAAGACGTGTGTAAAACTAAAAATAAACATTGAAGAGATTTCAAGAGAAATAAACAATTCAAGGGTTTGATCAAAATAAAATATAAAATATATTACTATGGTTCGAGAGAAAGTAAGAGTATCTACTCGGACACTACATTGGAAGTGTGTTGAATCAAGAGTAGACAGTAAGCGTCTTTATTATGGACGCTTTATTCTGTCTCCACTTATGAAAGGCCAAGCCGATACAATAGGCATTGCGATGCGAAGAGTTTTGCTCGGAGAAATAGAGGGAACATGTATCACACGTGCAAAATCTGAGAAAATACCACATGAATATTCTACCATAGTAGGTATTCAAGAATCAGTACATGAAATTTTAATGAATTTGAAAGAAATTGTATTGAGAAGTAATCTGTATGGAACTCGGGACGCGTCTATTTGTGTCAAGGGTCCTGGATATGTAACCGCTCAAGACATCATTTTACCACCTTCTGTGGAAATCGTTGATAATACACAACATATAGCTAACCTAACAGAACCTATTAATTTGTGTATTGGATTACAAATCGAGAGGAATCGCGGATATCGTATAAAAACACTAAATAACTTTCAAGACGGAAGTTATCCTATCGATGCTGTATTCATGCCTGTTCGAAATGCAAATCATAGTATTCATTCTTATGTGAATGGGAATGAAAAACAAGAGATACTCTTTCTCGAAATATGGACAAATGGAAGTTTAACTCCTAAAGAAGCGCTTTATGAAGCCTCCCGGAATTTGATTGATTTATTTATTCCTTTTTTACATGCGGAAGAAGAAAACTTAAATTTAGAAAACAATCAACACAAAGTTACTTTACCCCTTTTTACTTTTCATGATATATTGGCTAAACTAAGGAAAAATCAAAAAGAAATAGCATTGAAATCCATTTTTATTGACCAATTAGAATTGCCTCCCAGGATCTATAATTGTCTCAAAAGGTCCAATATACATACATTATTGGAACTTTTGAATAACAGTCAAGAAGACCTTATGAAAATTGAACATTTTCGCGTAGAAGATGTAAAACATATATTGGACATTTTAGAAATAGAAAAGCATTTTGCATAAATTTGAAATCCATTGGATTTTTTTTTCATCTTTATTTTTAGAAAAAATAAAGATGAAAATATGGAGTTTCCATTTTTAGCACAAATCCATATACTCGGAATAGGTCAAAAATGGAATAGATGTATCTAGGGATTAGTCGTTTCAAAGTGAATTCTCCCTAGATACACAATACACATGGCATGATATTTTATTTCACAATTGAATCAATTTAAAAAAGACCTAAAGTTAGGGATTTCTCAATAGGTAATGTTGCTCCAATACCCAACCAAAGGGCCGCTGCGGTACCAATCAAAAAGACGGTTGTTGCTACTGGACGACGAAATGGGTTTTGGAATTTATTAACATTCTCCAAAAAGGGTACTGTTAATAATCCCGCAGGTACCGAAACCATTAAAAGAACGCCCAATAACTTATTGGGCACTGTACGAAGTATTTGAAATACGGGAAAGAAATACCATTCAGGCAATATTTCCAAAGGAGTTGCAAATGGATCCGCGGGTTCCCCAATCATTGATGGTTCTAGAACCGCTAAGCCTACGTTACAGGCAATAGTACCTAGAATTACTACTGGAAAAATATATAAAAGATCATTGGGCCATGCGGGTTCTCCATAATAATTATGACCCATTCCTTTAGCCAATTTAGCTCTTAATACAGGATCATTCAAGTCAGGTTTTTCTCTTCCTCATTTCTTGAACATGTATTTTATAATTTGTTCTTATGTTCATTGTATAGCTGAGCTTTATTTAGGGATGACTTTGAATCCTTTTTATGAATATTAATGATTTGTTCTTCTCTGAATTTGTGTGAATCTTTACTTTTGTTCAATCATATTGTTCTTAATGCTCTTGAGTGTTTGGCCAACATTTAAGTTAATTTGATAAAGTCCAATGAACCTAGACATAAGAATTTAGGTTTGAGATCGTATGTATGATTGATGTATGTTCGATTCTATTCCAATGGCGGGATGTGTTGATTCGCTAATGGGATAGAAATATACCTCTTAGCCATGCATATCACGTGTTTGAGAATAGACCTTAAAGTGTGGATTTTGTGTTAGCTTTCAAGGACACTTAGTGAGTTGGACGAATGAAACCATGGTTAGATGACTTAGACATAGGCGTTTAGTTATTGTAGATTCTCAAGCTAACCTAATCATTGCATTCATATTTATGAAGAGGATTGCATGTTGTTGGTTGAAGTAAAGGGTGAAGAAGGATTTCCCTAAACTCTAACCATTTATCCTTATTGCTTTCTATCTTTACATTCTTTATTTTTATCTATTTTTATGTTCTTGAATAGAATTAGGTAAGTTATCGGTTAATACTTAGCATTGGAAATAAACTTATTCTCGTGAGAACGATCTCTTACTCTGTAACTATATTGCTTGTGCGACCCATGCACTTGTGGTTAGCAAATGGGCAAAACAAGTCGTTTTGGCCCTCAACAACCACATATAAAGTCAAAACATAAAGTAAAAACATAAAGTCAAAGACACCCCCAAACCTTAGGGAAACAGTGTCTTCACTGTACAAAAAAGAAAAAAAAACATACATATATATAGCAAATGAAATACAATGAAAGAAAGTGGCCTGAATGCCATGAGGCTAAATGAGTGGATCATCGCTGTCTAGGGCCTCAGCATCGGTATCATCATCATCCTCTCCATCGTCATCCTCAGCAGCATCATCTACATCAGCATGTACTCTTGAAGGTCCAGCTTGGGAGGAATCGACGACAACTGTGGGAGGGAAGTTAGGAACTGGGAAATTCGCCATCGGAAGTCCTAGGCGTTCCGCCATCCACCTCTGTGCCTGAATAATGTAAGACATCATAACCGTCATCTGTGTGCTCTGGGTCTCCACATAGACTAGCTGGGGCTCCATCCTGGCATGCCAATCTGCGTCAGCTGTAGGTGCTGCTTGGGGCTCAAGTGCTACGGCTGCTGGGTCAGGTATTGTTGCTCTAAGCTTTCTACGGGCCTGCCTCTGGCACAGTGCATGAATGAGCGTAGGGAAGAAAAGGCTCCTGGCCTCCCTTGCTGCTCTTGTAATCTAGGCATGGATGATCTGGGTGACTTCTATGGATCGATGCTCTAGAATAGCATATATCAGAATGGCTCGATCCTGGATCACCTCCGACAAGTTGTTCGACGAGAGGATCCTGGTAGATATGAAATGGTACCAGGCCTTAGCCTTTGGCGTAAAACAAACTCATGGAAAGTAGCGAGGCCTGTTCATCTGGATGCTCATAGTCCACTGCACCAGCTAAGATTCAGTAGTATAAATCCTGGCAGTGACCACACTAAGATCTATACCCTCCTCGGGCTCCCAGCGACAAAACTCAGTAAACTCGCATAGAAGAGGGGCAGGCTGTAGTATCATCTTAGCTCGAATGTCCTCCATAGCATAGGAGACCTGGCATCCCCTTAACATGATAGTAGTGGCACCTGGTGCGGCAAAAGCTAAGTTCGCATAGAACTCGCGAACTAAAGGTAAAGTCGCCACCTCCAGGTGTTTAGCAAAATAGCCCCATCCTAGCAAACGGATGGTCTGTTCTATGTCCTTATGGATGGTTTTCGTAAAGGAAAACTTGCACTCAACGATTACTGGTTTAGTAACCAGTGCTGCATATTTCTGAGCGGCTGCAGCCAAGACAAACGTCCTCTGATCAAATTGGGGAAGAGGAGATGGCGCCTTGTTAAGCTGGCTGGTAGATCCCCTTTGGAGTTTATATGCCATTATACCTGAAAAAGAATTGCAAACTGTTAAAATTGAATAAGCAAGAGTATATAGCATTTGTAAAACAGAGAAATTCTAGAAAATATGGGTCACAATGCCGCGACATTCAATACCAGTGTCATGACATTCAACAATATTCAAGTAACGCCGCAACATTCATATGCAATGTCGTGGCATTCAATCTGCCTAACACGATGCCGCGACATTCAACCTAACGTCATAGAATTCAACCTAAACGCCGCGACATTCAATCCAATGTCGCGATATGCACATCAAATTAACCCAGAAAACTCAGCAACAATAGATTTAATCCAAATTGTCATGCAATCTAGCCACAAATTCTAACATAGACTAAAAAACGTACAAGTAGCTATCCTATTAACTAACAATTATCACAAAAACAACTAAAATAAGTACAAAAACAAAGGAAAAAGAAAATAACAAAGAAAATAAACAAATATATATTCACAAAAATAAAAATAAAGAAAAACATACCTTACATGGTGGGAATGAGAGGATGGGAGGGTGAGAGCAAGAAGAAACGTGAGAAGTTTAAGAGAAAAGGGGAGAAAAATGAGGGAAACTGAGAAGAGAGAAATGGGAGCATGGGAAGGCACACGAAATGTCGTGGCGCTTAACCGAATCTGCCCCTACACGCCACAGCGTTACCTTATCGGCACCGCGGCGCACACTGATTCCCACCAATTTTAAATTTTAAATAATTATTAATTACTATTTTTTTTAGTTTTTACTCTCTCTTTCTCTGTCTCTCTCTTTAGACACACTCAACGCTGCGACATTCAGGTTTGGTGAGTTACGACGTTGTGCTCATTGGATTTTGGCCCATAGTACATCACGCCGCGGCGTGTCAAGTGTGATGCCGTGACGTGAGGAGTCTATCTGTAAAATTCTGCAGCAAATTCACTCTAGCCGTGACTTTTGCTGAAATATGGCCTCCAACACATGTAAAACATGCCTATAAGGTTAAATTACCAAATGTAATACAAAGATATATAAAAACCTAAAAATCAATATAATTACATATTTAAGACATAATATATAACTAAAAAATAAAGATTAACAAAAACATAAAACTACCTAATTAGTGTACTAACATATATAAGTATTAATATATAAGACTTAAAAACTTAACCAAAAAAAAGCTAACATAATTAAGACATAAAAACTAACAACAACTATATACTACCATATTAACATACTAACATATATTACCTATTAACATATTGACAAAAACAACATACTAACATAATTAACATAAACATATTAACATATACATATTAACATACAAAATTCAACATACTACCTATTTATGCAAAAAGTAAAGACAAGAATTTGAAGATAAACTTGGGTTTCCTCCCAAGAAGGGCCTAATTCACAGTCATGGCGTGACTTTGTCTCCAAAATAGTTTGTGCGAATGAGTAGTCTTCATGAACTTGATTAGAAGGTTTTCCTTTTCAGGAGTCGCAAATTTCCTAAAGGGCCTCGTATGATTATGATCATCCGACTTCTTTATTGTACCTCAAATGTAACATAACAAAAACTTAAATTAAAATAAGCTATATACAACTTGAATTAGAACTCACTAAACTCATTGTTAATATTGGCTAAACAGAAATAACCTGTTTTCCTCAGCAATGGCACCATAAACTTGTTCGCTCTTTTGCTTACCGCAAGTGCACAGATCGCACTTGTAATATAGTTAGGAGTCAGATATCGTTCCCACGAGGAATACGTACTTCTTATAAAACCCAAATATTAACCAATAGTCTAATTTATCCTATCCAAGAACATCAAATTTATAAAAGAGTGTTTAAAGAAATATAAAGACTGAAAAGTAATAAATCTAAGATAAATAGATAAATAGAGAATAGAGGATCCTTTTGCACCTCCTATTTCAACTAATGACGTGTAATCCTTATAAGTAACATCAATGAATTGTTAAGTTAGCATGAGAATCTTAATTAGTTAAAAGCCTATGTCTAGGTCAATTAACTATAGTTTCATTTACCTAATCCACTATGTTTCCATGAAAACTAGTGCAAACGCCACTCATGAACGATCTATTCTCAAACACCTGCCATACATGGCTAAAAAGTATATTTCTATCCAGTCAGCGAATTAATTTATTCAAGCCAATTGAATGAAATCGAACATGCATCAACCATACATTAGATCTAAAATCCAAATTCTTATGTCTAGGTTCATCAGATTTCAACAAATCAATCAAAAGCTGATCAAACAATCAAAAACATTAAGCACCATATAATTGACCATAACTAAACATCAATATATACTTAAAAGATTACAAACTCATCAATATCTATAGGAGAATCTAAAGAAAACTCTATACACAGCTTAGCTAGCCATGAAACACAAAAATATAGACACATAAATCATGTTCATGAAGCAATAAAGAGAGAAAGAAGAAAGGAAAAGGAAGAAGCTCATTAGATTTCATCTTCTAAGCTTGAATCACCCTCCATGTAGAGGATGGCTTCCAACCTTGGCCTCCTTTACTTCCTCTAGGTCTCAAAACCCTAAAACTAGTAGCTGCTCTTCAAAAATGATAAAAAGATCCCGTGTAAAATTGATACAACAATATTTATAGGCTGTAAAAATAGAGTCATGCCGCGGTATTAAACAAACCATGCCGCGGTGCGCGTACAATTAGATCTTAGACGTCGTGGCATCCAGTTCTTAGTGTTGCAGCGTTCTAGCCTCGGGTCTCTGTACTGAAGTAGGGGTTGCACAACGCTGCGACATTAACATGCCTGCGCCGCGACATTGAATGCTAGTCTTCAATTTTGGCTTTCTCTTAGGCTTCCTGGTCCAATGCTTGTCCAAATTCTCTAAATTGGAGCCCTTCCTATAACAGAGAAATTACAACTTTAATAGCAAATGCAAATGTACTCAATTTATCAAAGATTTGGAAGTATTTGCTCAAAATCATAACAGAAGTCATCAAAATGAATTCGGATGAATATGATGCTAAAATCTTCCATTCATGCATACAAACAAGGACTAAGCAACCAAGATAATAATTATTACTTACTCACCTCAACTGCACAACAAACATAAAGAGGATATTACACACCTCAATATGATTCAACAAACACATAGAGAGGATACTATGCACCTTAACTATACTCCACAAACATCTCATACAAAATAATTACTAATTACTTCCTATAACTAGTTTCACAATTAATTTATATGTATTTCAAGTTCATTTCACAATACTTCATCAAATACTTCTAAAAGTACCTTATCATTCTTAAAAAGAGCATACATGAGTAATTCCAACACTTAGGGAAACTAATTTTCTCAATTCAACATAACACACAATATGTATATAAGCATGCCTAATTATCCCACATAATTAGCACTACGAATCCACTTAATTCAACACGTTCACACTTCATTAAATACTCCTACTAGAATCTCGACACTCATTAAGAAGTATAAAAGAAGAAACTACACCTTTCACAGGCTACACTGCATCACACAACAAATCGAACCAAAATTGGAGCTCACGCGACGACAATTCTATCCATCCTTACAATTATCATATATACTAGGTGATAGTTCTCCTCATAAACTATTCCCGTTTGTGTCTTAACACATCTTAGGAAACATATATTAATGATCCCTTCTAGACAAGAACTTGAAAACATAAAAAAAATGATATTTTTTAAGATTCTGGCCACAGACACAGGCCATGTCTGATGACACGCCCCCTCCCCCCGGTGTCTTGCTCTGTTAGCACAGTTTCACGAATTAAAAAAGGCAAGAGGGACACGACCCCCCTCCCCCCCGTATCTTCGGACACAGGCTGTGTCTCTTAACCAGACATACTGCAATAAATTCTGCAGAACCGTGGAACTGTTCCGTTGGTTCTTTCCCCTCTTCCAATCTCTCAAACTTCACATCCAAGTTATTTCCAACATTCCACAAGGTTCAACTACATATAACAACTCTTATTCCACTTTGATTTCACTCAAAACCAAAGATCATGGATAATCATCCAATTCAAAACCTAAAACCCAAAATCTCAACACAAACGGATTTAAAGGTATACAAGGGCTGGAAATCCATTTCTATGCACCCAACAATTTATAAACAAGTCATCATCAAGTTTTCCAACATGATTCAAGCCAAACAACCAAAAACATTTCAAAACCTAAAATTATCACATCAAGCCATAACTCAAGAACAAGACGGAGAGAGTAAGAAAATGAGTTAAGAAGAAGGTTTCCCCTACCTCAATATCAAGAAGATGAAAATGAAGCCAAAGATGGGCCAGGGAATATCCAAGCTCTCCATTCCTCTTTCCTTTTCTTCCTCTTTCTCCTCCTACTTCTTTCCTCCTTCACGATTTCCCTCTTTTCTCTTCTCTTTTTTGTTTTTTTGCTTCTCTCACTCTCAGCCGTGAGATATTTAATAAGGAAAGTCAAATTTGACTTCTCTTGGTTAGGTACCAAAACTCCGATATGCTACGAACACTTAGATTTCACTAAATCCAAATTTCTAGCTTCCAACAAGTTTAAAAATAAATCCTAAGATTCATTAAAAATCCTGTTTCACCATTTTCACATTTTTTCATATCAGCTGCTAGTCAAACCGGCATTAAAATACACAACCAGTATGCTTAAAAATGAAAAACTAACTCTGATTAACCTCAAACTTTAACTATAGCACAGTTCACACATTTATGACCTAGAAACAAAATTTTCACATTTATTTCCATTAACTGAGTAGTTTAAGCCACTTCCGGAGTAAATAACAGTTATATTTCACACATAGTGTTACAATAATGTGACTAAACATGCTCAGACAGTCACAAAACTTAACAAACATGATAAACATGTATTAAGCTACCTCTGTAATCATATACAAGTCTATCATATTTTCTAGGGTGTCATATTTCTCCCCTTTTGTTTAGAATTTTGTCCCCAAAATTCACTCACCATCAACACTTAGTCTCTCGTAACTAAGGTTCCAAGATCTCCATCAAACATCACACTCAAAGGAATCTCACCTTCTATAGCGATAACTAACTCATCATTAACAACTCAAAATATTCCTGTCTCATATGAGCCTCCAACTTCTAAACAGCTTATCAAGCCAAGCCTATACCAAATATTCTTTACCTAAGAAATCTGTTTTTCACAAAACTCTTGGACTCCTCTGTCCATTTTCCTTGCAAGCTCTATCTAATGACCCTTTATCCAACTCACGGGCTCTACTAACTCTAGAGGTACCACTCTCAAGGGTGTAGATGCAAACAAGTCCTAACGAGTTCAATTATACCAAGTGGACCCTCACTAGAAGAACTCCTATTCCCCTAGTTCACCTAGGTGAAGTCATAGTTTCCTATCCACACAGAACATTACATATTGAGCTGTAGTCTCAACATTATGTAACCGCGTAACAGTAGTTACCAAATTTTAACTTAAAGCAAGTCATACAATCCTTTTTCAACATCTCAAACAAGAGACAAAGAAATACATAACACACAGAGAAACTTCTACATGCCTAAGCATAGTCAGTCTATATCACGGCTCAACAGGATGAACTGCTCTCATACCATAATGTAACATCCCGAATTTAATAACCATAATATAACGAAAGTATATTACAATGATTAGATTCAAACATGCTACTTACTATAGCTATGTAAATTTCAATATAACATATCAACATTATATAGAAAATATGAGTCACGAATGAATCATCATGAAAACACACACGTGGGTGAGAATAACACATTCTCAGTAGTTTAACCCATAAAACATGTCATTACAATCATTCCAACCATTTCGAGAAAAAATATATTTCTAAACTCAAGTCTCATACACATCAAGCTAGAAAGGTAGCAAAAGCCAAAACAATGTCCTTTCTCTTCCCGAAATAGGTTCTTATTTATAAGTTTATATAAAAACTCATTTAACACTAATAGTTTTCAAGTGTTCACCACACTCACGAAAAACATCATCTCAATCTCAGAGACTCAAACACAATATCTCCATCTCAGAGATACGCAATTGCTCATATAATTGCAATGTTATGAGTTCATGTCATGAAGCAACCGCCTATACAATTGCCATGTTATATCAAATTATGTCTAATGTTTATATCTATGCAAGTCCTAAGTATGAAATGAATAATGTTATGATACCATATACAAGAACTTCAATTCCATGGTAATGTCATGAAGGCATGAGTCCTAAACAAAGTAATGGAAATCACATCTATAACCTTGAACAAGCACTGGAAGTCCATCCAGCAATGATCATTATCACAGAGGAAAACTATCCCCCCTAGGTAGTGAATTCCATCAACTACACGATTATCGATAATTAACAAGGAAATCCATCCTTAGAACCACTATAATAGGAAGGATACAATCCACTTTGCCTAATATAGATCACCCACATCTACGGGGCTCACACCTTTCCAAAAAGTAATTACCCACATCTACGGGGCTCACACTTTTCAAAAAGGCATAACATACAATCATGTATATAATCATGTCTAATTAAATTTGTAGAGAGGATATTACTCACCTCAATTACATAACAAACATAAAGAGGATATTACACACCTCAACATGATTCAACAAACACATAGGAGGATATTACGCACCTCAACTATGCTCCACAAACATCTCATGCAAAACAATTACTAATTACTTCCCCATAACTAGTTTCACAATTGATTTATACACATTTCAAGTTCATTTCACAACACTTCATCAAATACTTCTAAAAGTATCTTATCACTCTTAAAAGAGCATACATGAGTAATTCCAACACTTAGGGAAACTCATTTTCTCAATTCAACATAACACACAATATGTATATAATCATGCCTAATTATCCTACATAATTAGCAATAGAATTCATTTGATTCAACACGTTCACACTTCATTAAATACTCTACTAGAGTCTTAACAATCATTAAGAAGTATAAAAGAAGAAACTACGCCTTTCACAGGCTACACTACATCACATAACTAATCTAACCAAAACTAGAGCTCACGCAGCGACAATTCTGTCCATCCTTAAAATTATCATGTATACTAGGTGATAGTTCTCCTTACAAACTATTCCCATTTGTGTCTTAACATATCTTAGAAAACATATACTAATGATCCCTTTTAGCCAAGAACTTGAAAACATAAAAAATGACATTTTTGAATATTCTAGCCTCAAACACAGGTCATGTCTGATGACACCCCCCGTGTCTTGCTCTATTAGCACAGTTTCACGAATTAAAACAGGCAAAGAGGGACACGACCCCCCATGTCTTCGGAAATAGGTCGTGTCTCTTAACCAGACATATTGCAGTAAATTCTGCAAAACTGTGGAATTGTTCTATTGGTTCTTTCCCCTCCTCCAATTACTCAAACTTCACATCCAAGTGATTTCTAACCTTCCATAAGGTTCAACTACACATAACAACTCTTATTCCACTTTGATTTCACTCAAAACCAAAGATCATCGATAATCATCTAATTCAAAACCTAAAACCCCAAATCTCAACACAAATGAAATTAATGGTATACAAGGGCTGGAAATCCATTTCCATTCACTTAACAATTTATAAACAAGCCATCCTCAAGTTCTCCAACATGATTCAAGCCAAAACAACCAAAACATCTCAAAACCTAAAATCACCACATCAAACCATAACTCAAGAACAAGATGGAGAGAGTAGGAAAATGAGTTAAAAAGATGATTTTCTCCTACCTCAAGATCAAGAAGATGAAGATGAAGCCATAGATGGACTATGGAAGATCCAAGTTCTGCTTTCCTCTTTCCCCTTTATCTTCTTTCCCCTTCACGGTTCCTTCTTTTCTCTTCTCTTTTCTGTTTTCTACTTTTCTCACTCTCAGTCGTGATATATTTAACAAGGGAAGTCAAATTTGACTTCTCTTGGATAGGTACCAAAACCCTGATCTACTAAGAACACTTAGATTTCACCAAATCCAAATTTATAGCTTCCAACAAGTTTAAAAATAAATCTTAAGATTCATCAAAAATCCTGTTTCACCATTTCCACATTTTTCTATATCAACTACTAGTCAAACTAACATTAAAACACACAACCAGTATGCTTAAAAATGTCAAACTAACTCTGATTAACCTCAAACTTTAACTGTAGCACAGTTCACACATTTGTGACCTAAAAATAAACTTTCTACATTTATTTTAGTTAACTGAGCAGTTTAAGCCACTTTGGGAGTAAATAACAACTATATTTCACACACAGTATTATAGCAATGTGACTAAACATACTCAGACAGTCACAAAACTTAACAAGCATGATAAATATGTATTAAGCTACCTCTGTAATCATATACAAGTCTATCATATTTTTCAAGGTGTTACATCATGTGGCTAGGAATGGAGCTGTCGAGACCGGGATTGCGGCGGGAGCGGCGAAAAATAAATAGTTAAGAGTCACCTTCAATTTTATTTTTTATTAGGAAAAATTAGAAAACCTAAGAAAAATTGTCTATATTCAAAAATTCATATTCAGGATCTAATTATACATAGGGAATGGTGGAGACTTAACCCCACAACACCTCTAATACATCTATCCTAAGACAGTTATCCTGAGATAATTGCGCAATTATTAAAAATCTTTAAACATTCATTTTTCCTCTTTTAATAAAATAAAATATAAGCAAATTAGAATAAGATGAAATAAAATAAGAACTACTAAATTAAGTAAAATTAATTTTTGGCTTGACTCTCGCGCCTACGTATCCCCTGGTGCAATGAGGAACTCAAAGCCACGTAGTTCTTTAGAAAAACGATTGTGGGTTAATTGTTTTTTAATTTTGAAAAGATTTTTATTTTGAAAATTCATTTGATTTTTTCTATGTTTAAATTTTTTTTTCAAATCATCAAGTTGACACAACTTAGGTGATTCTACAAGTTATAGGATTAACAAGCTATCGCAGCTCAGTTAATCCCGTTTTATTTTTCTCAACAAGGTTCAACTATTTTATTTTATTTTTCTTAAAAAAATTATAAAATCAACAACTAAGAAAAGACAATGTTAGCAATATGATTAAAATAAACACGTTGACACGTAAAATAAGCATAAATATACAATATGGTAAACAAAACCTCAATAAAGCCAACAAGGGAAACCTAAGCTTTTTTTTTTGTTAGTATCATTTTTTTAATCTATTATCCCCATATTTTGTATGTTTGTATATATATATATATATATATATATATATATATATGATTCTCACTCTCTTTTTCCTTTTATTATTATTTACTTATTTGCCTTTCTAAAGGTTACAGAAACAAGTTAGCATTTTGGCTCTTAAAAAAATAATTTTTTTTAGTGAAAACCTTGACCCATTTCATTAATTTGAGCAAAACCTCTTAAACTAAAGCCCGTCAGATTTTTTTTATATTTTAGAAGATTTTTAAATAATAATAATAATAAATAAATAAAAAAATAAAATCAGCAAGTCATTTAAAAAAACAAAGAAAAAGACTTTTTGTCTCTGAAACAGAAAAATGAAACAAAGGAAAAATAGGGGTTACGATGGAACTTGGAACGACAGAGATTCAGTAATCCGGTGATGGGTCGTGGTGGCCAGTGGCTTGTGCATGGATGAGTCGCAAGTTCTGGGTCACACGCCATGGTGGATCTAGATAGCAGGTCATGGCTGCATTGCGAGTCCTGGGTCTACTGGTAGCTTCAGCTGTTGTTGAGTGATCTGGGCACCTGGGACAGCGACTTGGTGAGTTGATCTACGCGATGGTGGCTAGTTCGCGACACTGGGCATGGTGGCTCACGGAGGACAATGGTGGCCTTGGTGGGTTGATGGTGGCTAGACAGAGGTTATACGACAAAAGCTATAGCTGCTAATGGTGGTTGAGGTGATGGATTTCAGTTGATGGTGTTAAGAACGACGGAACCTCTAGGTTGCTACTATTTTGGTGAGGTAAGGTTGGGTTGTTTATGAATGGCAGAGGTAAGCATGCGTGGGGGTTTAGTTATGGGGGCTATGGTGTGAGTGTATTCTTGATGTAGAGGATGATTTACGGGTTGTTGGTGATTGACATGGGTTGATGAGTTGGTTGTAGGTTATAGTTATTTTAGTGTGTTGGCTGTATCTCTCGATGTCTTTGGACGAGCAATGGTTTGGGTATTAAACGAGTTGAATCCACATCTTCCTTCACATCAATCTCCCTAAATCATGCTCCACAATCCTTGATTCGCTGGTGATTGGAAGCAAAATGGAAAAATAAATCTTATCAAATGATTCAATCAAAACAAAAAAGGAAACTTACCATTTGAAAGGGGTGTAAGAGGCACAAATTAAGTGCTTTTATTACTTGGTGTCTTGGTCTTGAATGATGATGGATGGCTAGGGTTCTTGTTGGAGGAGACTAGGGTTTGGAGGGTGATGGTGGTTGCCGTTTTGGTGGTGTCTTTTTCTATTTTTTTTTTTTTTATTTTTATTTTGTTCTTTTTTTCTTCTTCTTTTTTTAAATCTAGACTAAGGTGGGTTGTATGTTTGGGCCTAATGAAAATTTGGATCAAAGCAAAAGATTGGGTAAAATAAAATTCATTTTAACAATTTTTTATTCTGGATTAAAAGATTTTAATGACTCAGAAAAAAATTGGGTGTTCACAGTTGCCCCTCTTTACTTGTTTTTACTAGATAATAGAAATAACCATAATTTTTCATATTATCGTCATAAGAAATGAGTAAAGATATAAACTTAAATTTTGTCCGGTAATGCAAGAGTAAATGTGAATAGACAAGGCAAAGATGCTAATTAAAAATTAGCAGGTTGATTAGCGAATTAACAAGCTATCGCCATTTAGTCTGTAACATCCTCTTTTTGACATGTTAGACTTGTATATAGTTACAAAGATATCATAATACTTGCATGGCATGCCTGTTTATTTTTGTGACATTTTGAGTTAGATTAGACACTTTGCTGCAACACTGAATGTGAAAAGTAACTTAAAATGACTCAGATAATAGTATAAATTGATTAGTTAAAGGAAATAAATTTGGAAAATTTATTTTTAGGTCATAAATGTATGAAATGTGATGTAGTTAAAGTCTGAGAATAAATTGAGTTAGTTTTGTATTTTTTAGTACACTGAGTAAGTGTTTTAATAACAGATTAACTTGACTGATATATGGAAACTTATGGAAATGATGAAACTAGGGTTGAGATGAATCCTAGGAATTGATATAATATCTATGGAAGTTAGGAAGCTTGATTTAGTAAGATTAAAGTATTCCTAAAATATATAAAGTTTCCAGCAAATATCTAAGTCACTTCGTGACTCACGGTTTCCACTTTCTTCTCTTTAACTTTTCTGGTTATTTCCCTCTTTTTCACTCTCAAACTCACTCAATTTCTCACGGTAGAAACAGCAACAGCAGAAGCAGAAAAGCAGAAAGGAAAAAAAAGGAAATAAGGAGGAAAAAGAGGAAAGGAAAAGGAGGGCAAAGGGAAAGTTTAAAGGTCGAGTATCTTCTACACAAGTGAGGTAAGGGTGCTTGCTTCCTTAACCATATCTTTTGCTTCATCAACTTGTTGATTTTATGCTTGGTTGTGTGAGTTAGAAAAATGGGTTTTGAGGCAAATATGGTTCCTTTGATTGATTTTCGTTTCCTAAGGCTGAATCTGGTATGCTTTTGGCTTATTCTAAGCATGGTTGTTGTTTGTGAACATAGAAACCTCCATTTGACTACTTGAGTTGGTAGTTGTAAAATGGGTATGGAAGGTGTTGGTTTTGTTCATGAAATCCATGCGAAATGAGTTAAGAGTTTGTATGAGGATTACTACATGCTTAGAGACCATATTTAGGTTGGAAAACCAATTAGAACCTATGAATGAAAGGTTGGAAATTGGTTTGGAAATAAATGGAACAGGAAACCTATTTTTGGTGCACTGGCACCTAGGCGCCAAAGTTGGACGCCCAAGCGCATAGTGACTAGAGTCAGGACAACAGCTGGCTACAAGTTTGGAGCCTAGGTGCCCATTGTCTAGCACTATTTCTGTGTAAGGTTGAGAGCTTGGCGCCAGTGTTGGCCGCCTGAGACCCAGAGGTAGAGGAAAACAGGGCAAAGTTTCTACTATCTCCACGCCTAGGCGTGGGAGAGTGGCGCTTAGGCTCCAGGTCCAGGACTTTCTAGGACTTTCATTTTGATAAGTTGAACTTGTTAGGATCCTTTATATATGTTTTTTAAAGTGTGTTGAGACACTAGTAGGAGTATTTCATAGAGGAGATGACCACCTTCAATATATGTGAAAGTATAGACCTTTGAGCTTCCAAGAGTAATGGAATGCCTTAGGAGGGTATCTTGTGTGATGTACAAGATACTAATTAAGTACGCTTAGTTCTTTTGATGAACTATAGATAGTATGAGCTTAGTTTCTTTTGATGAACTATGAAAGAACAATAGTTTGGTTCCTTGTTGAGTCATGATAATGAAATGAGTTTGGTTCTTTAATGAGTCAAGGAAATGAAATTAGCTTGGTTTCCTTATTGGACCATGGAAGTTTATTAGCTTGGTTTCCATTGATGGGCCATGAAAATAAGTTTAGCTTGATTCTTTTATTGATCCATTAATGTTTATATAGCTTGGCTTCTCTAGTTACTAAAGATGAGTCATGGAAGAGCTTTTAAAACATGTATTACTTCATATTTATTATGATTATATTTATAATGTTATAAATGATTGGTTTTGGAATACTTATATTAAGGATTGTGAATTCTCATCCCATTTGTGTTTCTATATAAATCCAGGTCAAGATCCTTCAAAGGGAAAAAGAAAGAAACAAATGGACTAGATATCTAGTTTCTTTTTGTCAAAACTTGTATTATGTTTATATTTGCTTTGAGATGTACAAAGACGTTATGTATTACGATTTGCCCTTTTGAGGCTAATATTATATAAACATGTATCATTATTCCTTTAAGGATCTCCGTAATGACAGGTATGTTATTATGATTTATGTTTTATTGTTTACTAGTTAGAAGTAGCTCGCTTAACTCTGTTTACCAGTGTATATTATGAATATACTATGATATCTAGAGTTAGGGTGTTACATTATGGTATCAGAGCAGTTTATCCTATTAATCTGGGGTATGGACTAACTATGCTTAGATATATCATAGGAATTCTTATTGTATGTTGTGTTTTTCTTATCTCAATAGTGAGGAATCTGAAGGAATTGAATGAACTACATTTGGTATGATTGTTTTTAGCTACTGTCACACAATTACATGATATTGAGACTAATCAACTCAATATGTATTGTCCTTTGTGTACAGGAAACTATGGCTTCACCAAGGTGGATTAGGGGAAACAAAACTTCTTCTAGTGAGGTTTCAGCCGTTATGCCTGAAGCATGCATGGCAATGGTAGTAGCGATGAGGGAGTAGTCTGTTATTACTGCAACCGCTATGAGGGATAAATATGCTTTAACTATAAGGATGCTTTAGAGGATGAAGGCTATTCCACCTCAGCAACCAACACCAAAACCACCACAGGAAGTATAAGTGGGAAGAAATCAAAATTTCTAAGACCTTTTGGAGTTTAGAAAGGCAAACACTCCACCCTTTAGAGGAGAGCACAATCGAGTGAAGATAGAGGAATGGATTAGTGAGATGAAGAAAATCTTCAAGGTAATGATTTGCTCTGATGAACAAAAAGTTTCTTTCACTTCTTATATGGTAAGAAGAGAAGCAAAAAACTGGTGGAAATATGCTAAGAGTTTGTTTGAGGCAGTAGGCACTCATTCTACTTGGGAGGTGTTTAGGACTTCATTCATGCACAAATACTTCACTAAGAGTTTGTAGAGTGCTAAGGAAATAGAGTTCCTGAAGTTGGAACAATATGAGATGTCTGTTGGTGTGGCCAAGTTTGATAAGTTGTCAAGATTCTCCTTCTACTTTAGATTTAATCCAAACAAACAATGGAACTGTATTAAATTTGAAGAGGGACTAAGAGATGACATTAGGAAGGCTATTTGACCTTTGGAAATTTGAGACTTACTGACTATGGTGAACAAATATAGGGTTGTTGAAGACCTTGATAGCAAACCTCAGTTAGAACAAACCCCACCATTAAAGAAGAAGAAAATGGACGAGAAATTTAAGAAGAAAGAAAAATGTAATCAAGTACAAACAGATTCAAAAGGATCTAAATGTTCTAGATGTGGGAAATGACATGGTAATAAACCTTGCTTAGCTGGCAAATATGTGTGCTTCACGTGTGAACAACCAGGGCACTTTGCTAAGGATTTCCCACATAAGCAGAGTGTCATGCCCAACCCGAGACCTCAAGTTAAGAGAGAGTTTACACTCTAAGTGGAGAGGAGGTGACTCAGTCTCCTGATCTGATCCAAGGTAAATGCATAATACACAATCATCTTTTAACTGCTATATATGATTCAAGAGCATCTCACTCTTTGGTTTCACATGATTGTGTGAAAGTGTTGGATTTACATATGACAAAACTTTCATATGACTTATCTGTATCCACCCGAATAGGAAAACCAGTATAACTTCAAAAGTGTGTCTTCATTGTTGTATAAAAGTAGAGGATAAATTTTCTTTGTAAATCTTATTTGTTTATCTATTGTGGATATTGATGTCATTCTTGGTATGGATTAGTTGTCTTCTAACCGTGTTGTTTTAAATTGTTCAGATAAAACCCTAGTTTTCTTGTCTGATTTACCTTCTAGAGATGTTCCTTCTGAGTCAGTATATCTCAATACTAATCAGGTGAATCACTGTTTGGTAGAAGGGGCTCAAGGATATGTTCTCCTTTTCTCTCTATGTGCTAAGGTTGAGCAGAGCTAAGGTGATATGCTGGTAATGAGGGAGTACCCGAAGGTATTTCCTAGTGAAATAGTGGAGTTGCCACCCGTGCGAGAAATGGAGTTTTCTATAGATTTAGTACTTGGGACGAGACCTATATCTATAGCACCCTATATGATGACACCTTTAGAGTTAGCGGAACTCAAGAAGCAAATAGAATAATTGTTTGACAGACAATTCATAAGACTAAGTGTTTCTCCTTGGGGAGTACCTATGTTGTTAGTAAAGAAAAAAGATAGTACCATGAGAATTTGTGTTGACTATAGGTAGCTAAATAAGGTAACCATTAAGAATAAGTATTCGTTGCCTAGGATTGACGATCTAATGGATCAATTGAGAGGAGCATCAGTTTTCTCAAAGATTGATCTTAGGTTCAGATATCATTAGATAAGGGTTAGGGAAGAAGATATCCCTAAGACCACTTTTAGAACTAGGTATGAACGTTATAAGTATCTTGTGATGTCCTTCGTATTGACGAATGCTCCAGCGATGTTCATGGATTACATGAACATGATCTTTAAACCTTACTTAGATCAGTTTGTAGTAATGTTTATAAATGATATCCTAATCTATTCTAAGACAATGGAGGAGCATGAACAACACGTGAGGATAGTCAGGATATCACCAAATAAGAGTTAGGATGAAGATATCCCTAAAACTACTTTCAGAACTAGGTATAAACATTATGAGTATCTTGTGGTGTCCTTTGGATTGATGAATGTACCAGCAGTGTTCATGGACTACATGAACATGATTTTTAGACCCTACCTAAACAAGTTTGTGGTAGTGTTTATAGATAATATCTTAATTTATTCTAAGACAATGGAGGAGCGTGAGCATCATGTTAGGGTAGTTTTAGAAACCCTTATAGAAAATAAGTTGTTTGCAAAGCTCTCCAAGTGTGAGTTCTGGCTAAAGCAAGTACAATTTTTGGGCCACGTGATTTATCAGGACGAATTTCAATGGACCCAAAAAAAGTTGAGGCAGTGTTACAATGGAAAAGATCAACCATTATGACAGAGATCAGCAGTTTTATAGGCCTGATTGGGGACTATAGGAGGTTCATAAAGAGATTTTCTCAATTAGCACTACCCTTGACTAGACTAACTAGGAAAGGTAGTACTTTCAAGTGGACTCAGTACCGTGAGAATAGTTTCTAAGAGTTAAAGTTGAGGTTGACTACTACCTCAGTGTTGGTAATTCCAGATCCTCAAGAGGACTTTGAGGTGTACTGTGACGTTTCAAAGATGAGTTTAAGATGTATTCTGATGCAAAATATGCGAGTAGTTGTCTATATATCAAGACAATTTAGGGCACATAAGGAAAACTACCCTACTCATGATCTGGAGTTAGCCACGGTGGTGTTTGCCTTGAAAGTTTGGAGACATTACTTATATGGAGTCTAGCTTAAGGTGTTCAGTGATCATAAAAGTCTAAAGTACTTGTTTGATCAGAAAGAGCTGAACATGAGACAAAGGAGATGGATGGAGTTCTTAAAGGACTATGATTTTGAGCTAAATTATCATTCGGGTAAGGCTAATGTAGAGGCTGATTCACTAAGTAGGAAATCCTTACATGTATCTCGGATGATGATTTAAGAGAGTGAACTTCTTGAGAGTTTTAGAGACTTGAGTCTTGTGGTGACTGCGATGCCACATAGTCTCTGTATGAGTAAAGTGGACATAGTTAATGACTTAAAGACTCAGATCTTAGAATCTCAAAAAGAGAACGAAACTTTAGAAGATTTAAGTGAGAAAATCTTATTAGGAAATCAAAAGGATTTCAAGATGGCGGATGATGGAATGGTTAAGTTTAGAGGAAGACTTTGCATTCCAAGGGAATCTGGAATCAAGGAGAGGATCCTTGAATAGACTCAAAGAAGTTAGTATACCATTCATCTCGGGGCCACTGAGATGTACTAGGACCTTAGATAGATGTTTTGGTGGCCTAGAATGAAGAAAGACATAGCAGAGTTTGTGTCTAAGTACTTAACTTGTCAGAAAGTCAAGATAGGACATCTGAAACCTTTCGGATCTCTTCAATCATTAGGAATCCCAGAGTGAAAATGAGATAATATCACAATGGATTTGTGATAGGGTTACCCAAGACTCCGCCAGGGCATAATGCAATTTGGGTCGTAGTGGATAGACTAACCAAGTCTGCCCACTTTTTACCGATTAGAACTAACTACTCATTGGATAGATTAGCTCAACTATACTTATAGGAGATAGTTAGATTGCATGGTATTCCCCTAAGTATAGCGTCAAATAGAGAGCTAAGATTTACATCTAGATTTTGGGGAGCTATGCAAAAAGCTTTTGGGACCAAACTTAGTTTAAGTACAACATATCATCCATAGACAAATGGTCAATCGGAAAAGACTATCCAAACCATTAAGGATATGCTTAGAGCATGTGTTTAAGAGCAACAAGGTTGTTGGGATAAGTTCTTACCTTCAGTGGAGTTTGCCTACAACAATAGCTACCATAATAGCATAGGAATGACACCGTACGAAGTACTTTATGATAGGAAGTGTAGGTCTCCATTATGTTAGTAAAATGTTGGAGAGAAAACAATCCTAGGATCTGAGTTGGTACAATAAACCATAGATGAAATTAAAATGATCAGGGATAGGTTAGTTAAGGCTCAGAGTAGGCATAAGAGCTATACTGATAGAAGGAGAAAATCTCTAGAATTCGAAGAGGGAGAACATGTTTTCTTGAGAGTCACTCCTACAACAGGAATTGGTAGAGCATTGAGAACAAAAAAGTTAAATCCTTATTTCTTTTGTCCTTACTAAATCTTAAAGAGAATTGGACTTGTAGCTTATCAAATAGTCCTTCCTCCCAATTTGTCAAACATTCACAATGTCTTATCATGTGTTACAACTTAAGAAATAAAATCTAGATCCTTCACATGTCATAAATAATGAATTTGTATAGTTAAGAGATGATTTGTCTTATGTAATGCAGCCGGTAAGGGTCAAAGAGCTTAGAGGTAAGCAAATTCCTCTGGTGAAGCTACTTTGGAATGGAGCTGGTTTTAAGGAGGTTACTTGGGAACTGGAGTGCCACATGTAGCATGACTACCTAAAGTTATTTATTTGAGGTATGCAATTTTGGGGACAACATTTTAAAAAAGATAGGAGAAATGTAACATCCTCTTTTTGACATGCTAGACTTGTATATGATTATAGAGGTATCATAATACTTGCATGACATGTCTGTTTAGTTTTGTGACATTTTGAGTTAGATTAGACATTTTACTGCAACATTGAATGTGAAAAGTAAATTAAAATGACTCAGATATTGACATAAATTGCTTAGTTAAAGGAAATAAATATGGAGAATTTATTTCTAGGTCACAAATATATGAAATGTGATGTAGTTAAAGTTTGAGGATAAACTTAGTTTTGTATTTTTGAGTACACTGAGTAAGTGTTTTAATACTAGATTAACTTGACTGATATATGGAAACTTATGGAAATGATGAAACTAGGGTTGAGATGAATCCTAGGAATTGATATAATATCTATGGAAGTTAGGAAACATGATTTAGTAAGATTAAAGTATTTCTAAGATATATAAAGTTTCCAGCAAATATCTAAGTCACTTTGTGACTCACAATTTCCACTTCCTTCTCTTCGACATTTGTGGTTATTTCCCTTTTTTCACACTCAAACTCACTCACTTTCTCATGGTAGAAACAACAGCAGCAGAAATAGAAATATAGAAAGGAAAAGAAGGAAGGAATGAGGAAGAATAGGAAATGAAGAAGAAGGCAAAGGGAAAACCCAAAGATTGAGTATTATCTACACAAGTGAAGTAGGGGTGCTTGCTTCCTTAATCTCATCTTTTATTTCATTAACTTGTTGATTTCATGCTTAGTTGTGTGAGTTAGAAAAATGAGTTTTGAGGTAAATATGGTTCCTTTGATTAATTTTTGTTTCCTAAGGCCGAATCTGGTTTGTTTTTGGCTTATTCTAAGCATGGTTGTTGTTTGTGAACTTAGAAACCTCCATTTGACTACTTGAGTCAGTAGTTGTAAAATGGGAATGGAAGGTGTTGTTTTTGTTCATGAAATCCATTCTAAATGAGTTGAGGTTTGCATGAGGATTACTACATGCTTAGAGACCATATTTTGGTTGAAAAACCAATTAGAACTTATGAATGAAAGGTTAGAAACTGGTCTAAAAATTAATGGAACATGAAATATGTTTCTAGTACACTAGCACCTAGGTGCCAGAGTTTGGCGCCTAGGTCTCCATAGACCAGAATCAGGACAACAGCAAGCTGCGAGTCTGACGCGTAGGCGCCAGAGTTGGGCGCCCATTGTCTAGCACTATTTCTATGTAAGGCTGAAAGCCTAGTGCCTAGGTGCCAGTGTTGGGCGTCTGAGCGCCAGAGGCAGAGGAAATCCGGGTAGAGTTTCTGCCTTCTCCACTCCTAGACGTGGGAGAGTGGTGCCTAGGCGCCAGGTCCAAGACTTTCATTTTGATAAGTTGATGTTCCCTATTTGTTAGGATCCTTCATATATGCTCTTTAAAGTGTTCTGAGACACTAGTAAGAGTATTTCATAGAGGAGATGACCACCTTGCATATATATGAAAGTATAGACCTTTGAGCTTTCAAGAGTAATGGAATGCCTTAGGAAGGTATCTTGTGTGATGTACTAGATACTAATTAAGTAAGCTTAGTTCTTTTGATGAACTATGGATAGTATGAGCTTAGTTTCTTTTGATGAACTATGGAAGAACAATAGCTTAGTTCCTTGTTAAGCTATGGTAATGAAATGAGCTTTGTTCTTTAATGAACTATGGTAATTAAATGAGTTTGGTTCTTTAATGAGCCATGGAAATGAAATTAGTTTAGTTCCCTTATTGGACCATGGAAGTTTATTAGCTTAGTTTCCTTTGATGGGCCACGAAAATAAGTTTAGCTTTGTTCTTTTATTGATCCATGAATGTTTATATAGTTTGGCTTCTTTAGTTACTAATGATGAATCATGGAAGAGCTTTTAAAACATGTCTTACTTCATATTTGTTATAATTGTATTTATAATGTTATAAATGATTGATTTTGGAATACTTATACTGAAGATTGTGAATTCTCACTCCGTTTGTATTTCTATATAAATCCAAGTCAAGATCATTCAAAGGAAAAAAGAAAGAAACAAAGATAGCTAGTGTCTTTTTGTCAAAGCTTTTATTATGTTTATATTTGCTTTGAGATGTACAAAGATGTTATGTATTATGATTAGCCCTTTTAAGGCTAATATTGTATAAACATGTATCTTTATTCCTTTAAGGCTCTCCATAATGACATGTATGTTATTATAGTTTATGTTTTATTGTTTATTAGTTAGAAGTAACTCGCTTAAATCTGTTTACCGATGTATATTATGAATATACTATGATATCTAGAGTTAGGGTGTTACATTATAGTATCAGAGCAATTCATCCTGTTGAACCGAGGTATGGACTGACTATGCTTAGGTATATCCTAGGAATTCTTGTAGTATGTTGTGTTTTTCTTATCTCATAAGTGAAGTATATGATGGAATTGCATGACTTGCCTTTGGTATGATCGTTTTTAACTACTATTATAACACCCTAACCCTAATACAACAGTACATTCTCAATATATCATAGTAAAAAGAGTTAAGCATGTCACTTACACTTTAACAAATTGATAAAGTAATCCATAATAACTTCACATGCTATTATAGAGAGCCAAGAGGGAAGAAAAGTTAGATATATACATCATTGGCCACCAATGGGCTTATTGTTATATACAAACTTTACACAAAACTCAAAGCGATATAAATAAAATCATGCTTTGTGTCAAAAGAAAAAAAATAAACTACTCTAAGTCTTGCTTCTTCTTCTTCCTCTTAGAAGATTTTTGACCTAGATTTATCATGGAAACAAGTAAACGGGATGAGAATTCACAATCCTCAGTAATTAGTTTAAAACATATCATCATAATAAGTCTAATTGTTTCGGGAAAAAACAAGTTATACACAAATAACTAGAAGGATGACATAAGCCAAAACAATCCTTTCTTTTCTCGAGGTAGTAAGTTCATTCATTTACAAAATATAGTTTAATCATCACACAATCAACCAAATTCTACGATTAGAACTATAAAAAACAATTGATTATGCTTGCAATAGATAAATGAGACTCTACTCATCACTATAAGAATATATACATACTTACTATGTAATATTCATAAAGCAAACCATAACCCTATCACACTTTGATACTAATAAGAAAGACAACTTTTCATACAATTGTCAAATAATGCAATGTATAATATATAAGATGATTATGCCTAAGAAAATGTCCTGAAAGTATGCTTATGCAATGCTTGTGTAGGTTTTTGTTTTAGAAAACACATGATACTTGCTTAATCCCAAGAACCACATTCCCTTGAATTTGTCTAAATAGGATAGGCAAAAAAGCCTTTACACTACCTGGCCATCATCGGTGGATTCCCTCCCCTCACAATAGTAAGAGTACTGCTACCACCCCATGTACTGATAAACCTTACCACAATAGCTCTCCAGCTACGAGAATTTAGGACTAGTCCTTATTCTCTGGTCAAATAGTTGTGCACACCATATAAGGTCACAATACGTAGGAATAGCAACTTTAAAAACATGCAAAGATATTTTCAAATCACATTTAAACCTCACAAGGTTCACGACAACCAATTGACAAAGCAATACTAGCAACTTAAGACTTTAGCTTAACTTATCACATAAGTAGCAAGTAGGGAACTCTAATTTCCCAAAATAAAGACCGTGGAAGTTTCTGTGTTTAGCGCCCACTTTCTCAGTGCCTAGGCGTTCCATGATAGAAACACTCCCCTGCTTAAGCGCCCAAATCCTGAGCGACTAATCGTTGACCTCTAAAACCTCCTGGCCTTAGGCGTTTAGGCGCTCACAACTTGGGCGCTTGAGTGCCCTATACACAGAAGCTTTCTGGCCTTCAGCGATTAAGCGACCAAAAGCTAGGCGCTTAGGTGCCCAGCACTTGGAACTTCATCCACTATTCTATTGGCTTCTAAACCGGATTTTAATGGTCACTATGCTCAAAGAAAGTATTATACACCTTATCAACACATTACCTAATAGGAAATGATCCAAACCAATCATTCACAAATACCAATTTTCTCAACTCAAAGATATGAGGTTTCAAGGATGTAGCCAAGTTTCAAAATAGCCACCATACATGTTCTAACTCAGTTTAGAACATCAAACAAGTTCTCAACTAATTCTAACATCCCAAACCATAGAAAAATCATAAAACCCATTTTTCTAACCCAACATGCATCACTCAAGCATGAAGTGAAGGAAAAGCAAAGTTTAGAGTTAAGAACAAGCACCTCTACCTCTTGTAGCAAGGATGATAATCAAGCTTGTGATTTGCCTTTAACTTTCCTCTTCTTCCTTTCTTTTCCTTTTCTCAGCTTTTCTTTCTCTCTTTGTTGCTGAAACATGAGAGATGAGAGTGAGAACAAGAGAAAATATCTAAGGGAAAGTCAGAGAAAGAGGGCTGGAACACCGTGAAAAACTTAAGGCCATGAGATATTTTTACAGAAACATTATATCTCTTAGGAATACTTTAATCTATTAAATTTAAGTTTCCTAACTTTCATAGACATTAAAATAAATCCTAAGATTCATCTCAATCCTAATTTCACCATTTCCAAAAGTTTCCATATTTATGATTCATCAATCTGGTACTTAAACACTCACTCAAAGTACTTAAAAATACCAAACTGACTCAGTTAACTCTACAAAATTAATCATATCACTTTCCACACATTTGTGACCTAGAGACAAATTCTCCATATTTATTTCTATTAACTAAGTAGTTTATGTCATTTTCTGAGCTAATAACAACTATTTTTCATATATAATGTTACAGCAAAGTGATTAAACTCACTCAGAAAGTCACAAAATTAATCAACATGCTAAACAAGTATTATGCTACCTCTGTAACCATATACAAGTCTAATATGTTTAAGAGGATGTTACAATTGTCACACTGTTACATGATATTAAGACTGATCAACTTAATATGTATTGTTCTGTGTGTACAGGAAACTATAGTTTCACCAAGGCGAACTAGGGGAAACAGAACTTCTTCTAGTGAGGGTTCAGCTGATATGGCTGAAGCATGCATGGCAATGGCAGCAGCGATGAGGGAGCAATATGCTATTACTGCAACCGCAATGTAGGAGCAATTTGCTTTAACTGTAAGGATGCTTGAGAGGATGGAGGCTAATCCACCTTAGCAACTAACACCACCACCTGTACAACCGGCACAGGAAGTACAAGTGTGAAGGAATCAAAATTTTCAATACCTTTCAGAGTTTAGAAAGATAAACCTTCCACCTTTTAGAGGAAAGTACAACCCAATGAAGGCGGAGGACTTGATTAGTGAGATGGAGAAAATCTGAGGTAATGATTTGCTCCGATGAATAGAAGGTTTCTTTCACTTCTTATATGCTAAGAGGAGAAGCAAAAAACTAGTGGAAAAGTGCCAAGAGATTGTTTGAGGCATCAGGCACTCATTTTACTTGGGAGGTGTTTAGGACTTCTTTCATGGACAAATACTTCCCTAAGAGTTTGCAGAGTGCTAAGGAAATGGGGTTCTTGAAGTTGGAACAAGGTGAGATGTCAGTTGGTCAGTATGTGGCCAAGTTTGATGAGTTGTCAAGATTCTCCCCTTACTTTAGATTTAATCCAGACGAACAATGAAAATGTATTAAATTTGAAGAATGACTGAGAGATGACATTGGGAAGGCTATTTGACCTTTGGAAATTCGGGACTTCCCGACTATGGTGAACAAATGTAGGATTGTTGAAGACCTTGATAGCAAACCTCAGTTGGAACAAAGCCCACCATCAAAAAAGAAGAAAATGGCCGAGAAATTTAAGAAGAAAGAAAAAGGTAAGCAAGTACATGGATTTAAGGGGATCTAAATGTTCTAGATGTGGGAAACGACATGGTGATAGACCTTGCTTGGTGGGAAAATCTGTGTGTTTCACGTGTGAACAATCAGGACACTTTGCCAAGTATCGCCCATAGAAGTAAAGTGTCATGCCCAACTCGAGACTTAAAGTTAAGGGAAGAGTTTACACTCTAAGTGGAGAGGAGGTGGCTCAGTCTCCTGATCTGATCCAAGGTAAATGCATAATACACAATCATCTTTTAACTGTTGTGTATGATTTAGGAACATCTCACTCTTTTGTTTCTCATGATTGTGTGAAAGTGTTGGATTTACCTATGACAGAACTTTCATATGACTTATTTGTATCTACCCCCTATAGGAAAACCAATTACAACTTCAAAAGTGTGTCTTGATTGTTGTATAAAAGTAGAGGATAAATTTTCTTTGTAAATCTTATTTGTTTATCTATTGTGGATATTGATGTCAGTATTAGTATGAATTAGTTGTCTTCCAAACGTGTTATTTTAAATTGTTCAGATAAAACCCTAGTTTTTATGTCTGACTTACCTTCTAGAGATGTTCCTTTTGAGTCAGTATATCTCAATACTAATCAAGTGAATCACTATTTGGTAAAAGGGGCTCAAGGATATGTTCTCCTTTTCTCTCTATGTGCTAAGGTTAAGCAGAGCTAAGGTGATATACTGGTAATGAGGGAGTACCCGAAGGTATTTCCTAGTGAAATAGTGGAGTTGCAATTCGTGCGAGAAATGGAGTTTTCTATAAATTTAGTGCTTAGGACGAGACCTATATCTATAGCACCATATAGGATGACACCTTTAGAGTTAGCGGAACTCAAGAAGCAAATAGAAGAATTGTTTGACAGACAATTCATAAGACCAAGTGTTTCTCCTTGGGGAGTACTTGTGTTGTTAGTAAAGAAAAAAGATAGTACCATGAGACTTTGTGTTGACTACAGGCAGCTAAACAAGGTAACTATCAAGAATAAGTAGGTATAAGGATATCCCTAAAATTGCTTTCTAAACTAGGTATGGACATTGTGAGTATCTTGTGATGTCCTTTGGGTTAACGAATACACCAGCAGTATTCATAGACTACATGAACATGATTTTTAGACTTTACCTAGACAAGTTTATGATATTGTTTATAGATGATATCTTAACCTATTTTAAGATAATGGAGGAGCATGAGCAACATGTTAAAGGTAGTTTGAAAACCCCTTAAGGAAAATAAGTTCTTTGTCAAGCTATCCAAGTGTGAGTTCTGGCTAAAGCAAGTACAATTTTTGGGTCATGTGATTTATCAAGACGAATTTCAATGGACCCAAAAAAATTTGAGACAATGTTACAATGGAAAAAGACCAACCATTGTGACAGAGATCAGAAGTTTCATAGGCCTGGTTGAGTACTATAGGAGAATGAGGTTCATAAAGGGATTTTCTCAGTTAGCGTTACCTTTGACTAGACTGACTAGGAAAGGTAGTACTTTCAAGTAGACTTAAGATTATGAGAATAATTTATAAGAGTTAAAGTTGAGGTTGACTACTACCCCAATGCTCGTAATTCCAGATCCTCAGGAGGACTTTGAGGTGTACTGTGACGCTTTAAAGATGGGTTTAGGATGTGTTCTGATGCAAAATAGGTGAGCAGTTGCCTATACATCAAGGCAGTTGAGGCCACATGAGGAGAACCACCCTACTCATGATCTGGAGTTAGCCACGGTGGTGTTTTCCTTAAAAGTTTGGAGACAATACTTATATGGAGTCCAATTTGAGGTGTTCAATGATCATAAAAGTCTAAAGTACTTGTTTAATCAAAAAGAGCTGAACATGAGACAGAAGAGATGGATAGAGTTCTTAAAGGACTTTCACTTTGAGCTAAAGTCCCATCCAGGTAAGGCCAATGTAGTGGCCGATGCACTAAGTAGGAAATCTTTACATGTGTCTCGATTGATGATCCAAGAGAGTGAACTTCTTAAGAGTTTTAGAGACTTGAGTCTTGCGGTGACTGTGATGCCACATAATCTCTGTGTGAGTAAAGTGGACATAGTTAATGACTTAAAGACTAAGATCTTAGAAGCTAAAAAGAAGGACGAGACTCTAGAAGATTTAACTGAGCAAATCTTCTTAGGAAATCAAAAGGATTTCAAGATGGCGGATGATGGAATGGTTAAGTTTAGAGGAAGACTTTGCATTCCAAGAGAATTCAGAATCAAGGAGAAGATCCTTGAAGAGGCTCAAAGAAGTCAGTATACCATTCATCCCGGGGCCACTAAGATGTATCAGGACCTTAGAAAGATGTTTTGGTGGCATAGAATGAAGAAAGACATAGCATAGTTTGTGTCTAAATCCTTAACTTGTCAGAAAGTCAAGATAGAACATCAGAAACCTTTCGAACCTCTTCAATCTTTAGGAATTCCTAAGTGGAAATGGGATAATATCACAATGGATTTTGTGATAGAGCTATCCAAGACTCAGCTAGGGCATGATGCAATTTGGGTCATAGTGGATATACTTACCAAATCTGCCCACTTTTTACCGATTAGAGTTAACTACTTCTTGGATAGACTAGCTCAACTATACTTACAAGAGATAGTTAGATTACATGGTATTCCCCTAAGTATAGTTTTAGATAGAGACCCTAGATTTACATCTAGATTTTGGGAAGCTATGTAGAAAACTTTTGGGACCAAACTTAGTTTGAATACAACATATCATCCATAGACAGATGGTCAATCAGAAGGACTATCTAAATCCTTGAGGATATTCTTAGAGCATGTGTTCTAGAGTAACATGGTAGTTGAGATAAATTCTTACTTTTAGTGGAGTTTGCCTACAACAATAGCTACCATACCAGCATATGAATGGCACTGTACAAAACAATTTATGGTAGGAAGTGTAGGTCTCCATTATGTTAGTATGAGGTTAGAGAGAAAACCATCCTAAGTCCTGAATTGGTACAACATACTAGAGTTGTCAAAATAAGCCAGGCCGGTCCAATTCGGGTCGAGCCAGATCAGGCCATGTAAGTTTTCGGATTAGTATTTTGTTAACCCGGCCTGCCTCTTTTTAATGTAAATGGGTCGGGCTGGCCCAACCCGTTGCAGGCTGACCCATTCGAGCTATTTTTAATTTTGAGCTGACATTTACTACCTAACTCGTCCATTTTGTCGGGCTATTTGGACTGACCCATCGGACTTGGCCCATTTTGACGGCTCTACAACAAACCACAAATCAAATTAAAATAATCAGCGATACGTTGATTATGGCTCAGAGTAGGCAGAATAGCTATACTGATAGAAGGAGAAGACCTCTAGAATTCGAAGAGGAAGAACATGTTTTCTTGAGAGTCACTCCTACAACAGAGATTTAGTAGAGCATTGAGAACAAGGAAGTTAAATCCTCGTTTCATTGGTCCTTACCAAATCTTAAAGAGAATTGGACTTGTAGCTTATCAAATAGTCCTTCCTCTCAGTTTGTCCAACTTTCACAATGTCTTTCATGTGTAATAACTTAGGAAATACAATCCAGATACTTCACATGTCATAACCAATGAATCTGTACAGTTAATGGATGATTTGTTTTATGTAATGCAACTGGTAAGGATCGTGGACAGTGTTGGGAATTGCGGATACATCTCGCAGCGGAAAATAGGGATTCCCACTGAGGATCCATGCGAAAAAGCCATAATCCGAGTTTTTAAATGATTTACCTCTTGAAGCGTGAATCACGAACACCGTAATAGAAACGATGTCTCTGCGGTATCCACACGAACAAACTCACGAACGTCCAACGTCCGCAAGAGGAGCCTCACGTCTCTCACACAGTGCTAGCTGCGAAGAAGAGAAGAAACCTGTCGCTCTCTCACTCACGTTTCTGTAGGTGCGGCTAGGGTTATGAAATTATCTATCTTAACAGCCCCTTTTGCAGTACTATTTATAATAGTGACTGCCTTAAGTAAGTGTGAGCAGCAACAAGGTAAGCTGTGCAAACCTAGACTCATCTGTTATGAGTCTAGCCCATATTTGAATCCAAGTCCAACTTGGATCCATTGCTCTAATTTTAGTCTGCTCTATGTGTGTGACCCTGCAGGTTCTTATTACATTGGCAGTAATATTAAAATCTCATTTTAATATTACAAGCAGTGAGCGATATCTAGCAACACATCGTTGCTACCCAAGTAATAAGAATGTCAGTGATTTGACATAACCTTTCTGTGACTAATGTTTCCGTGTTGTTTAATCCCTTTGTCAAGATATCTAGATTGAACACAAGGCATGGAATGCGTCACCCTTGCATAGTCTAATCTTTCGTTTCCTAATACTCGAGTAGACTTTGTAACAACAAATGAGATCAATATCTCATATTGACTCATTTGAGCATGACCATGCATTTCGCAGTCTCACTCAATCAGGGGGCCCGAAGATATCGCTCATGTTATGTAGGAGTGACAAATCTCATCTAGGTCACTCACATCCCCCTACATGATTCGCGGTATGTCCAGTAACCAACTTTATAATCACCTTGTTACAAATGACGTTTGATGGCATTAAAACACACAACTCCTCATGTAGGAATCGTAGTGAGTTCAGGTCAAAGGACCACAGACACCATTGTCACTATGAGAATCACTTATAATACTCACGTAACGATCCATCTAGTGTTCTCATGGTGGGTCAGTCCAGTACATCATTACTCTAATATGTACCCATGTAAAGACTTGATATCTCATATCCATGACCCGTGAGATGTGGTCATCAGTCTCTGCACATACTAGTCTCAATGTATTATTATTGTCCTAATTAACAATAATACTTGACTAAGGACATTTAAGAATAGTGTTGTAACCAAAAGGATCTCACGATCAAGTCATCCACTTGATGTCCTATGGCATCAAACTTACTATTCTAAGGACTTTATTATGTTTATAAAAAAAAAAACACAATAAATGAAATGCCTTATATATAAAAATAGCATAATAAAATGTATGCAAATACAAAAAATGTATTGGCCTCTAGGGCATATACCAACAATCTCCCACTTGCACTAGAGCCAATCAGGCATATATCTAATGCCAAAAGACCTAGTGTGACCCTCATGCTTCTATTGTGCAAGAGGCTTCGTCAGTGGATCAGCAATGTTATCATCTATTGGTACTCTGCATATCTTCACATCTCCTCTATCGATGATCTCTCGAATGAGATGGAAGCGCCTAAGTATATGTTTGGATCGCTGGTGAGATCTAGGCTCCTTAGCTTGTGCAATGGCTCCATTATTATCACAATAGAGGTCCACTGGGTCCACAATGCTAGGAATAGCGCCAAGTTCGTAATGAACTTCCCGATCAAACGGCCTCCTTTCTTTGCATTGGAGGCAGCAATATACTCAACCTCTGTGGTAGAATCGGCGACTATCTCCTGCTTTGAACTCTTCCAGCTCACAGCCCCACCATTTAGGCAAAAAACATAACCCGATTACGATCTGGAGTCATCCTTATTGGTTTGGAAGCTAGCATCAGTGTAACCTTTTACAACTAGCTCTTCCTCACCTCCATATACCAAGAACGAATCATTAGTCCTTCTTAAGTACTTAAGGATGTTCTTGGTGGCAGTCCAGTGACTCTCATCGGGATCAGACTGGTATCTACTCATCATGCTCAAAGCATACGAGATGTCTGGTCGAGTACATAACATGGCATACATGATAGATCCAATTGCAGATGCATATGGAATCTTACTCATGCGATCCCTTTCATCTTGGGTGGAAAGGGATTGAGCCTTAGATAGGCTTACACCATGTGACATAGGCAAGAGTCCTTTCTTGGATTCATGCATGTTAAATCGTCTTAACACTTTGTCTATGTATGTACTCTAACTTAGGTCAAGCAGTCTCAGTGATCTATCTCTATAGATCCTTATACCTAATACATAGGTAGCTTCGTCCAAGTCCTTCATAGAGAAGCAGTTCCCTAACCAAGTCTTTACGGACTGTAGGGTAAGGATGTCATTTCAATTAAGTAGTATGTCATCTACATACAATACCAGAAAGACAATAGTGCTCCCACTAACCTTCTTGTAAACACAAGATTCTTCTTCATTCTTGATGAAACCAAACTGTTTTATTATATCATCAAAACGAAGATTTCGACACGGAAGCTTGCTTCAATCCATAAATAGATCGTTGCAACTTGCATACTTTTCTAGCATCCTCTGGAGTGGCAAAACCCTCAGGTTGTGTCATGTACACATCTTCGAGAAGATTTTCATTAAGGAAAATAGTTTTGACATCCATTTGCTAGATTTTATAATCATGGTATGCTGCAACAGCAAGCAAGATCCGAACGGATTTAAGCATCGCAACTGGGGAAAAAGTCTCATCATAGTCTACACCATGAATTTGTTTGAAACCTTTAGCCACCAATCGCGCCTTAAAGGTATGCACATTACCATCCATGTCGATTTTCTTCTTGAAAACCCACTTGCACCCAATGGGTTTTACCCCTTCAGGTGGGTCAACCAAGGTCCATACTTGGTTGGCATACATGAAATCCATTTAAGATCTCATGGCGTCAAGCCATTTCTCAGATTCTGGGCTAATAATGGCTTCCTGGTAAGTCACAGGCTCATCTTGATCCATGAGCAATACATCACCTTGTTGGGTCATGAGAAATCCATATCTCTCTGGTTGATGACGTATCCTGTTAGACCTACGCAGGTCTTGTGCTACTAGAGCAAGTTGCTGTTCCACAACATTTTGTGGAAGCTGCTCTATTTCCACCATTGGTTCATTGCTGCTTTGTGAAACTTGAACTTCTTCAAGTTCTACTTTTCTCCCACCGGTTCCTTTGGAGATAAACTCCCTTTCTAGAAACACAGTTGTCCGTGCGACAAACACTTTGCCCTCGGTAGGATTATAGAAAAAGTATCCCTTGGTTTCCTTTGGATACCCCACAAAGAAGCATTTATCTGATTTAAGTCCAAGCTTATCAGAAACTTGACGTTTCACATAAGCTTCGCAGGCCCAAATCTTCAAGAAATACATACTAAGCCGTCTCCCAGTCCATATCTCATATGGTGTCTTTTGAACCATCTTAGATGGAACACGGTTAAGTGTGAAAGCTGCTGTTAACAGAGCATGTCCCCAGAAAGAGCCTGGAAGGTTTGCATGACTCATCATGGATCGGACCATGTCTAACAAGGTCCGGTTCCTCCTTTCAGAGACACTATTCCATTGTGGTGTTCCTGGTGGAGTGAGTTAAGATATTATCTCACACTCTTTCAGATGATCATCAAACTGTTGGCTTAAGTATTCTGCTCCTCGATCTGATCGAAGGATTTTAATACTCTTGCCTAAAAGATCACTAGCCCTTTCACCTTGTCCAATGAATGGGGCCTTTGTCATCTTCCCCAATAAACAAGATTCACATGTCTCATATGATTCGAAATCAAATGAGTCCAAGAATCCATCTTTATGGAGTTTGGAGATGCGTTTCTCATTTATGTGGCCCAAATGACAATGCCAGAGAAAAGTTAGGTTCAGATCGTTTGATTTAAACATCTTTGTATTTATGTTATAGACGGGCGTCTCGAGATCAAATACATAAAGTCCATTACTCAATTGTGCACTACCATAAAAAATATCATTCATATAAATGGAATAACACTTGTCCTTTATAATAAAAGAAAAACCTTTCTTGTCCAAACAAGAAACAGAAATGATATTCCTGCTAATAGCAGGCACAAAATAGTAGTTCTCTAACTCTATTACAAGCCCAAGTGGGCAAAGATAATAAATAAGTCCCTACACTAATGCAAAGAACCTTTGCTCCATTTCCCACTCGTAGGTCAACTTCACCCTTCGTCAATGGTCTCATCGCTTCTTTAGATCCCGCACATTTACACAAATGTGAAATCCACATCCAATATCTAATACCCATGATGTAGAAGTAGATAAATTGACTTCAATAACAAAAATACCTGAAGTGAAAGTCTCACTTCCCTTCTTCTTTTTGAGCTCCTCCAAGAACTTAGCACAGTTCCTCTTCCAATGTCCGGTCTGACCACAATGGAAGCATGTACCTTCCTTAGCCACTCCACCCACTGGTTTCAAGCCAGAAGTGCTAGGCTTGGACTTATCCTTGCCCTTGCCATTCCAGTTGTCCTTGGGCTTTTTTCTGCTGTTTCTTGCTCTTATTCTTTTGGACCATCATTATGGCCTTCCCTTTGCCTTTGTTAATGTTCTACTCAACAGTTCTCAACATGCCTAGCAACTCTAGTAGTGATTTGTCAATCTCATTCATGTTGTAGTTCATGACAAATTGACTGAAACTTTCTGGTAACGATTGCAGGACTAAGTCAGTGGCCAACTCTTGGCCCAAAGGAAAACCGAGTCTCTCTAGGTTTTTAATGTACCCAATCATCTTGAGTACATGAGCACCAACAGGGCTTCCTTCTACCAGCTTGCACTGAAATAGTGCTTTAGAGACCTCGAATCTCTCATGCCTGGCCTGCTCTTGATAGAACTTCTTAAGGTGTACGATCATATCGTATACATCCATGTTCTCATGTTGCTTTTGGAGCTCAGAGTTCATGGTGGCCAGCATTAGACATCCAATGTCCAAGGCATCATCTTGATGTTTCTTATAAACATCTCTTTTAGTTCTAGGGGCATTAGCAGCAGGTGGCTCAGGAATCGGCTGTTCCAAAACATACAATTTTTTCTCTTGCTTAAGGATAATCCTCAAATTCCTATACCAGTCTAGAAAATTCGTTCCAGACAACTTGTCCTTCTCAAGGACGGATCGCAATGATAAAGTACCCGATGTGTTTGTTGCCATGGTAATCTATTAACAGAAATATGTAAAATATAAGTATCATGCCATAAACATATTTAATGAGGTCTTTTAATTAAATATGCCTCCCATTATTTTATTCAAGTCAATGACCCTCAGCATTGACTCGGAAAATCCCATCGTAAGATTTCCTAGTGGGCCAAGATCCATATTTCACCTAGTTTTGAGTCAGCTTTGGCTGATCACCTAAAATTCGATTATTTAGGTAGGAAACACTTTCCAATTACATCACATGTAACTCTTGGATAGTTGGGTGAATAATATTTATTCAAGTCCATCTAATGGACCAAAGCCCAACTTCATGCCTCTAAGCCTTCAATCCTATTGAAATGGCCTAGTTAAGTCAAACCCAATGGTTGGCGTTGGATATTACCTTTATCCCATCGCGTCTTATTAATATAGATAAAGGCATCCCGCTTTTAGCAAACGCACTTGATCGATACTAGTCTTGACGAATGCCACACATTGGAAGGCATCACATAATGACTTAATATTTGCTTTGAGGGAATTATTATTATTATTATTACTAGATCTCACCATTTATTAAACTGTTTATCATACCATAAATATTATCCATGCATCTCATACATAAAAGCATATAATAAAAGTGACATGGTTATGGCCCCTAAGAGAGTATCATTGACTAAGCCAGCTTCACCAAGCATCTCCCATCAACGTCCTCACTTGATGTCGTCTTCTTGCCTCCACATCATAATTACATTATATAGAAACCTCTTTTACATTTTAGGAGAGTTAGGTGAGAAGAGAATGTATAATCAGAATGTAGAGAGAAAGGCACGACACGCAGGTCGTATTTATTAAAACCAAAAGGCATAAAAAGAGGATTAAGGCCATAACCATGCACCATGCATCACAAAAACATATAAACTCATAACAATAATACATTATTATTTTCACGAGTCATAAAATTGGATATAAAATATCGCGTTTTTTAAAAACACCCTACGCAGAGGTAGCACGATGGTCCCACTGCCCGGTCAGCGAGCGGGAGTGCCGCATCCCGGTATATGACCGGGGGTCAAGGGGAGGCCACCCCTTGCGAGGTGCGGGGGCAGCGCCCCAGCTCGAAAAATTGGACCATAAACAAGAGCTGAATCTCTTGCGCCTCCCTTGAGCCCATGTGTCGCGCAGAACCCTAAGCCCGAATAACATGAACATTTCATGTGCCACGGGGAATCCTTGCGCCGTCGTTCAACACTTGAACCTCAAGCGCCTCATTGGCGGCTTGACATCAACACTTAATACTGGTGCCGCAAAACAAGAATAGGGTTTCCAAAACCCCTTGCACCGCGCCTCTTATGCAGAAACAAGGATTCCATAACCCCTGCTGCCGCAAACCAAGAACAAGGTTTCCCAAACCCTTGCGCCGCGCATTAAGAATAAGGATTTCATAACACTGTACGTATCACATACATACCAGAAAGCTTCGCAAAAACATACATCTTAAAACAAAACGGTTTTCACAAAACATATGAACATCTTCATGAAGTTTTGAAAACAACATCACGGTTTTGCATACAACAAGAAACAGAATATGTTTTCGCAAAGGGTTTCATATGGTTTTCGGAAACAACATATTAAAGATCATATCTTTTATCAAAAACAAGAACAGAAAACATGTTATCTCATGTAAACGAAAACAGAAAATCGAATCATGGTTTCGCAAGACGCTCTGATACCACTGTAAGGAATTGCGGATACATCACGTAGCGGAAAACAGGGATTCCCACCAAGGATCCACGCGAAAAAGTTATAATCCGAGTTTTTAAATGATTTACCTCTTGAAGCGTGAATCACGAATACCATAATAAAAACGATGTCTCTGCGGTATCCACACGAACAGACTCACGAACGTCCAACGTCCGCAAGAGGAGCCTCGCGTCTCTCACACAGTGCTAGCTGCGAAAAGAAGAGAAGAAACATGTCGCTCTCTCACTCACGTTTCTATAGGTGCGGCTAGGGTTATGAAATTATCTATCTTAGCAGCCCCTTAGCAGTACTATTTATAATAGTGACTGCCTTAAGTGAGTGTGAGCAGTAACAAGGTAAGCTGTGCAACCCTAGACCCATCTGTTATGAGTCTGGCCCATATTTGAATCCGAGTCCAACTTGGATTCATTACTCCAATTTTAGTTTGCTCTATGTGTGTGACCCTGTAGGTTCTTATTACGTTGGCAGTATATTAAAATCTCATTTTAATATTACAAGCAGTGAGTGGTATCTAGCAACACATCGTTACTACCCAAGTAATAAGAATGTCAGTGATTTGACATAACCTTTCCGTGACCAATGTTTCCGTGTTGTTTAGTCCCTTTGTCAAGATATCTAGATTGAACACAAGGCATGGAATGCGTCACCCTTGCATAGTCCAATCTTTCGTTTCCTAATACTCAAGTAGACTTTGTAACAACAAATGAGATCAATATTTCATATTGACTCATTTGAGTATGGTCATGCATTTCGCAGTCTCACTCATTTAGGGGGCCCGAAGATATCGCTCCTATTATGTAGGAGTGACAAATCTCATCTAGGTCACTAACATCCCTGTTATGTAGGAGTGACAAATCTCATCTAGGTCACTAACATCCCTCTACATGATTCGCGGTATGTCCAATAACCAACTTTATAATCACCTTGTTACAGATGACGTTTGATGGCATTAAAACACATAACTCCTTATGTAGGAATCGTAGTGAGTTCAGGTCAAAGGACCACAGACACCATTGTCACTATAAGAATCACTTATGACACTCACGTAACGATCCATGTAGTGTTCTCATGGTAGGTCAGTCCAGTACATCATTACTCTAATAGGTACCCATGTGAAGACTTGATATCTCATATCCATGACCCGTGAGATGTGGTCATCAGTTTCTGCACATACTAGTCTCAATGTATTATTGTTGTCCTAATTAACAATAATACTTGACTAGGGACATTTAAGAATAGTGTTGTAACCAAAAGGATCTAACGATCAAGTCATTCACTTGATGTCCTATGGCATCAAACTTACTATTCTAAGGACTTTATTATGTTTATCAAAAAAGAACACAATAAATGAAATGCCTCATATATAAAAATAGCATAATAAAATGTATGTAAATACAGAAAATGTATTGGCCTCTAGGGCATACACCAACAGACAGAGGGGTCAAAAAGCTTAGAGGTAAGCAGATTCCTCCGGTAAAGGTGCTTTGGGATAGAACTGGTTTTGAGGAACTTACTTGGGAACTAGAGTCCCACATGTAGCATGAGTACCCAGAGTTATTTGTTTGAGGTAAGCAATTTTGGAGACAATTTTAAAAAAGATGGGAGAAATGTAACATTCTCTTTTTGACATATTAGACTTGTATATAGTTACAGAGGTATCGTAATACTTGCATGACATGTCTATTTAGTTTTGTGACATTCTGAGTTGGATTAGACACTTTGTTGTAACATTAAATGTGAAAAGTGGCTTAAAATGACTCAGATAATGACATAAATTGCTTAGTTAAAAGAAATAAATATGGAGAATTTATTTCTAGGTCACAAATGTATGAAATGTGATGTAGTTAAAGTTTGAGAATAAACTAAGTTAGTTTAGTATTTTTGAGTATATTGAGTAAGTGTTTTAAAACCGGATTGACTTAACTAATATATGAAAACTTCTGGAAATGATGAAACTAGGGTTGAGATGAATCCTATGAATTTTTATAATATCTATGGAAGTTAGGAAACTTGATTTAATAAGATTAAAGTATTCCTAAGAGATATAAAGTTTCTAGCAAATATCTAAGTCACTTTGTGACTCACGGTTTCCACTTCCTTCTCTTTGACTTTTGTTGTTATTTCCCTCTTTTTCACACTCAAACTCACTCACTTTCTCACGGTAAAAACAACAACAACTTTAGCAGAAAAACAAAAAGGAAAACAAGGAAGAAGAGGAATGGAAGAGGAAGGCAAAGGGAAAAGCCAAAGCTTTAGTATCATCTACACAAGTGAGGTAAGAGTGCTTGCTTCCTTAACATCATCTTTTACTTCATCAACTTGTTGATTTCATGCTTAGTTGTGTGAGTTAGAAAAAAAGGGTTTTGAGGCAAATATAGTTCCTTTGATTGATTTTCGTTTCCTAAGGCTGAATCTGGTTTGCTTTTGGCTTATTCTATGCATGGTTGTTGTTTGTGAACTTAAAAACCTCCATTTGACTACTTGAGTTGGTAGTTATAAAATGGGTATGGAAGGTGTTGTTTTTGTTCATGAAATCCATGCTAAATGAGTTGAGAGTTTGCATGAGGATTACTACATGCTTAGAGACCATATTTAGGTTGGAAAACCAATTAGAACCTATGAATGAAAGGTTATAAACTAGTTTGGAAATCAATGGAATAGGAAATCTATTTATGGTGCACTGGCGCCTAGGCGCCAGAGTTGGGCGTCTATGCGCCCACTCACAAGAATCAGGATAGTAACAGGCTACGAGTTTGGCGCTTAGGCACTAGATCATGTTGGAGACGTCACCCATAGAGTTTAAGATCATTGCTAACCTACTGGATATGAGATTATAAACCTTGAAAAGGAAAAATGACTTACGAGTCAACTAGACATGGACTCACAATTCACGAAGGGAGAAGATCTGAACCAGATAGTGACTTTGAAAAGCTTCGACTAGCCAAACCCTTGTTTGCGTAGCTTTGATCCTACTTACCCATCATTTCTCTCCTTCTTTTTCTTTCTCTTTTTTTTTCCATAGTTGACTATTCTTTTATAGTGAAGCTTGGTATAAGAGCCAGAGACATCACTTTCACAAGCTGTTACAGCTCATTAACTTTCGATCACGAAAAGATATTGCAATGTTCATTCCTATAACTCAAAATCTAAAGATCATGATAATAGATTGAAAACATCATGTCAATACATTTCACTTGTGTACTCGATGCTAATTGCTTCCTCAAAAAATTTTGATTCATCAAACCCAGGCGTAGGCTCTCGCAAACTAAAGCTTATCAACTTGTTTCAAATTCCTTGTGTTTTGGACCTAGATCCGAGATCATATCGCTTGGGTCCACCCGGCCCGCGACATGCCAAAGTCCGTCATAGATGCCCTCGGCAAGAATTCGCTTGTGACGAGGATAGAATCCCAGCAATATATGTCAGACCTCAACACTGGATAATAATAGTTTTACCGCGAGATTTGTACAATAGATAAAACTTTATGATATCTGCTATTACCAATCATGATCTTATGGAATAATAGCACCATAACTGCCATATCAACATTTTGATAATATAGAAATCCTCTGCAACTAAATAAGAAACATATCTTATCATGTTACTATTACGGAGACGTATCTTTCCAACCTTTATAAATATCAAGTTTATTCACTTCTCCAAGTAACTTATCACTCACTGCATAAACCATATTTGTGCATAGCCTAACTGGAGTGTTGGAGTCCCTTTGCAGGTACCAACCTCCCTGTCTCAACACGCTCTGCTACTGCTGCGCAAAGAGGAAATCGCCATAATGTGCCTATCTAAAGTACACCTCTGAACCCACTTCAGAACATTTGCGTCGTTTGTGGGAAATGTTAAACTTGTATTCCCACTCGACCATGGTGAACACAAGAAAAAATTTGAGAAGAGATATTGCGCAAACCTCTGCAGACCAAAGGCAAGGACTAGTGGCGTAGTGCCCTACCCGCCATGTTCCATTATCAGTTGTTGAAGCCTCCACTGCGAGAAACCAAGCATCCAATGCAGAACAGCTACGCGATGGGCATGAAACCTCGCTTTCTAACGAAAGCCCCCACCCATCGTGCAAGGTTCTTGTGCAGGATAGACTTGGAATCTGCATACAATGAGCTAATTCAAATGTTCAGGGGTCTAAAATTTTGGTGCATCAGCGCCTGGGACTCCCAATTGTTAAAGTTGATGATCGTGTGTCTCGCCCAGAACACACGAATCAATCTCATATATCCAGACACCAATTCCAGGATATGGTGCAACAACATATGGCAATGTTGGAAGAACAATACCATAAATTGAAAAATCTGGGATAGGTTGCGCAGGCAGATTAACCCAGATCACAACATGAGAACGGAAGGCAAAATGTGGATAATGACCGGAGGGTACTGCATGCTGACGCCACTATGTCCAATGTTATCCATAGCAACTCAGACCATGGCATTCAAGAACAATCATTTTCTGCTCAACCCTTAGAGTACTGAGTCCCAAGGAGTTTCAAATTCCCAACCAATGTGGAGCTCTACGACTACGAATCCCCAAGAACACATAGATGCTTACGTTAACTCTATGTGCTTCTATTGGGGACCCACGCAGCTACTATATTGTGCCTTTCCCATTTCCCTGAAGAAATGAGCCCTCAAATGGTTTGTTACCTTGCCGTAAGGATCTATCAATAATTAGTCAGACCTCAGATAACGTTTCTTGCTTCAGTACACTACTAGCAAAAAAAAACCCAAGTCCATTGAATCTTTATCTAAAATTCGCCAAGGGCGTGACAAACCCCTTTGCAAGTATGTTAAAAGATTCAGCGCGACATGCACCAACGTGGAAAACTTTGATGATAGAATTGTCCTTCATTATGCCAGAAGTGGTCTCCGGGCTGATTCCGAGTTCTTTGTGTCTTTGGAAAAGAAAAAGGCAGAGAACATGCAAGAATTTCGGCAACGATCTCTAAAACATATAAACCTTGAGGAGACAACTGAGGATCAGAGGAGATGGGAGAAAGGTGAGTTCTCTCACCAGAAAGTCAACCATAATTCCTCACGTTCCCAAAACCCTAAGGATAGCCCACCCCAGGGTAAGTACTCCAATTACACTCAACTAAACACCCCACGTGAGATAATCTTGAGAGAAGTGTTATAGACAGAGTTTCAAGAGATTAAGAAGCCACCACCTATAAAAAAGCACAAATAGAAAGATCGCTCTAAATACTACACTTGGCGCAAAAGCTATGGCCATGAAACTGAGGATTACTATCAACTTCGAGATGCAATTGAGTTCCTAATTAGGGCAGAAATGTTGCAACAATACGTCAATCGAGTTCAAGACGATGAACGTCGTGGAAGACGAAGAAAAGGGAGACACAACCCTTGACGAAACCCATCTCCACGCTAAGAAAAAGAACTTGGAGCCCTAGGAGAAGATCCCAGAGTCCACCTCGCCGTGATACAATTGACAGGCAAGATAGGAACAGGGACACTCCATCTGATAACAACGATAACTGTTAGGCCCAGCCCAACAGAACCATCAATACTATTGCTGGTGGCTTTGCTGGTGGTGGTTCGTCTAATGGTGCCCAGAAAAAGGCCCTTAGAATGACGGTATTCAATGTTTCCCACTCCGGGTTTAAACCACAGACCGAAGAAAGGAAGACACCCTCCATCACTTTTTCAGATGAGGACTATGGTGAAATTATCCTAGATCATGATGACCCATTAGTTATCTTGGAAATAATCTCCACTGTTGAAGTCCAACATATCTTTGTAGACCAAGAGAGCTCAGCAGACATCATGTTCATGGACCTCTATCAGAAGCTAAAACTTTCACTTACAGAGCTAACTCCCTATGATGGGGAACTTACAGGGTTCATTGGTGAGAAGATTACCTTGGTAGGCTATTATGAAACCCACTTGACCTTGGGGTCCTCTAAAGTCTTCAAGACAATCAAGGTAAGGTTTCTGGTCGTGGACTGCCCCTTAGCTTACAACATCATTCTGGGCCGCCCTGCCTTAAATACACTCGGCGCCATGGTATCCACTACCCATCTGGTCATGAAGTTTCCTAGCAAGAATGATGAGGTATTCACGGTAAAAAGTGACTAAATCGCGGCCTGAAAATGCTATAACGAAAGCCTCATAATTTGCAGGGTTCCCAAAAAAGTAAAAGCTATACATCTAGCCCAGTCGTGGATCAGGTCAACATCCTTATGACTGAGCTGGATGTTCGGCAAGAAATCCGGGGTACCAGACCCCAGCCGAAGGGGGAATTAAAGTTTGTCTAACTTGGTGCCAAGCCAGATCAGGTTACCAAGATTGGAGTAAACCTGGAAGAAGAAGAAAGATGCCAATTGATTGAGCTCTTGCTTAAAAATAAAGATCTCTTCGCCTAAACGTCCTCTGACATACCTGGGCTTGACCCTGCCTTCATCTGTCATCACTTGTCTATCAGGGAGGATGCAAGGTCAGTCGCCCAGAAGAAAAGAAAAGATGGCCTTGAAAGACAGTAGATTGTTGAAGAGTAGATGAAGGAGTTGCTTAGTGGCAGCTTCATCAAGGAAGTACCTTATACCACATGGTTATCTAACGTGGTCCTGGTGAAGAAGTCTAATGGGAAGTGGAGAATGTGCGTAGATTACATAGACTTGAACAAAGTCTGCCCAAAAGATCCGTACACACTTCCCAATATGGATAAACTAGTGGACAGCTCCTCAGGCTTCCAATTGTTGTCGTTCATGGATGTATACTCCGGGTACAACCAAATCCCAATGTACACTGGAGACGAAGACAAGACCGCCTCCATCACTGACAGGGCGAGCTACTACTATAGGGTTATGCCCTTTGGTTTGAAAAATGCAAGAGTCACCTACTAGAGAATGATGAACAGGGTCTTTGAAGACCAAGTGGGGACGATGCTAGAGGTCTACATCAATGATATGATAGTAAAAACCCTACAAAGCAGATCATATATCACAGACCTCGAAGAAGTGTTTGCACAACTCTGAAAGTACAATATGAGACTTAACTTAGAAAAATGCGCATTCAGAGTCCAAGTAGACAAGTTCTTAGGTTTCATGCTGACCCACCATAGAATTGAGACTAATCTAGACAAATATCAAGTGGTGCTCAACATACGAAACCCTCAGAATGTTAAAAAAGTGCAACGGCTAACTGGCCGAATTGTGGCCCTCACACAATTCCTTGCGACCCTTAATTTCTCCCTATTCAAACTACTCAAGAAAGGGAAATATTTTGAATGGACTCAGGAGTGCAAGGATGTCTTTTCCTCTTTGAAGATCATTCTATCTTCTCCCCCTATACTGACAAGACTAGAACCCAGAGAAACATTGTACTGTACCTTTCAGTTCAAGAAAAGGCTATAAGCTCAGTACTAATCCGGGAAACAGAAGAGGGACAAAAGCTGATCTATTTTGTAAGCAAAGTTCTGCAAAGCCCAGAGCTCTGATACCAAAAAATTGAAAAGGTCGCCTTCGCACTCTTCATCACGATCAGAAGACTAAGGCAATACTTTCAGTGTCATCCCATGGTGGTAAGGATAGACTAACCTATACAACAAGTGCTCCATAAGCCAAACTTAACAGGGAGAATGATTGCTTGGTCCATCGAGCTTTCCGAATTCGGAATCGCATACGAGCCTCAACTTGCAATAAAGGCTTAAGCGCTCTCCAACTTCTTGGCAAAACTCACATCGGACCCTGATGACCCGAAGGAATTTCTTGGACCATATTAGTTGATGGATTCTCGAACCCGAAGGGAAGTAGTGCCAAGATAATCTTGGAAAATTTTGAAGGAGAGACACTGGAAAACTTCTTGAAGTTCGAGTTCCCAACCTCAAACAATCAGGCAAAGTATGAAGCATGTATCGCTGGCTTGGTAACGGCTAAAGATATGCGAGCATCCAAGATCACACTTTGCAGTGACTCCTAACTTGTGATCTCTCAGATCCGAGAAGAATATTAAGCTAAGGAACTCCTCCTTCAAAGATACTTAGGCAAAGTACAAGAGCTCCTTAAAAGTTTCTAGGAGGCTAAGATAGAGCATATACCAAGGGAGTAGAACTCCAGAGCAGACCTCCTGTCTAAGCTGGCTAGGACTAAAAGCCCTAGCAACAATCGTTCCATGATCCAAGAGACATTCTCTCAACCCTCCATCACGGATCATTCCGTTTTCTAAGTGGAAAGGGAAGAACGTACTTGGATCACCCCAATCATAGAGTATCTGCAATCCAAAGCCACTCCCTCTGATCCAAAGGAAGCCTCTAGGATAATCAAGACAGTAGTTAGGAACACCATCTATGATGGGCACTTATACTGACGTGGGTTTTCCTCACCCCTCCTTAAATGCTTCACGCTAAAAGAAGCAGAATATGTATTGACTGAGGTTCATGAGGGAAGTTGTGGACACCATTTAGGAGGCAAAACCCTAGCCTTGAAGGCACTCAGGGCGGGATACTATTGGTTAACAATGGAAGCAAACTCCCATGCATGTGTCTAGATCTATGATAAATGTCAGCATCACTTAGATCATTACTAGGCTCTCTCAGAGGAACTATCCACGATGTCAATACCTTGGTCATTCTACAGATGAGGTATGGATATTGGTCAACTAAAATACTTGGTAGTGGCAATGGATTATTTTACAAAATGGATCAAGGTAAGACCCTTGGTCATGATAACCTTTGCCCAGGTTCAGAAGTTCACTTGACGTCACATCATCACCAGGTTCGAAGTTTCGAAGTACATTGTGATGGACAATGAAACCAAATTTAAGGACAAGGGTTTTGAAGAGCTGCTTACTGAGCTAAAAATCAAGCATCATTGCAGTTTTGTTGAGAACCCCAGGACAAATGGATAAGCCGAAGCCACCAACCGAGTCATTGTTCGTGGAATCAAAAGAAGGTTGGATGAAGCCAAAGAAAATTGGGCTGAACAGCTAGACCATGTTTATGGGCCTACCAGACTACGCCCCACTCTACAACAGTTGAGACTCCTTTTAAACTCACTTATGGGTGCGAAACTATGATCCCGGTGAAATAGGAGAACTGAGCTGGCGTCACCAGTAGTTTTCATCTGACAACAACCCTAGACTAATAAGGAAGACCTAGATTTGCTGGGGGAAAAAAGGCGCGTTGCCCATATACGTGACGCTGCCATCAAACAAAGGACGGCGACTAAATATAATTTGAAGGTTGTTCCAAGAAAGTTCTTGCCAGGAGATTTGGTGCTCTGGAAAGCGGACATCGGAGGGAGAAATGCCTCCCAAGGGAAATTAGCCCCTAATTGGGAAGGCCTCTACCGCATCGTGGTCAACACTAGCAAATGAGCTTACACGTTGGAGACATTAATAGACAAGCTGATCAAAAATTATTAGAATACAGATAAACTTAGAAAATACTATAACTAAGTGCCCCTTAAGGCCTAGCCTTTTAGTTAATTTTGTTTGATATGTCCCAATTTTGATGATTATACACTCTATATGGACTACTGTCCTTAAATTTATAAAAAAAAAATGAAATTATTCAGATATCACTTTGCATTACCTAAAGTCCCAAAGGATCCTTAAGTCGGATTCTGCCTTGAGGTTATCCGCGGCCCATCCCTGAGGAGATATAGATTTCAACAAACCGAAGACCCTCAAGCCAGAAAATGCCTTGAGAGAGTTTAAAGCCCATTCCGGATGGGGTACAAGGCATCTTAAAAAGTCCAAGGTAAGAGGAATAACCTACCAAACCCGTGCAAGTGCTTTGACAGTGAGTTATAAGGTTGATACCCAATCCTCAATACTTGCCCTTGACCATTTTAAGGTTAAGAAATAAAGTGGCGGTGTAGATTACGATATCTGTGGTCCACCATTAGGTATCCACCGAAAATGTCTCATGTTAAATAGGTTTTGAAGTTAAAAATTCCTAAGTGTTTGGTCATTTTTTGCTATAAATCGTAAACATTAAAAACCCCAGTTATGGATCACCTTTATACCTAAGCCAAGTAGGATCCTAAGTGCCAAAACACTTCGAGCGTTGGACCCTAAGCCAAGATTTTGATTTTAAATTTTGCCTAAGTCAAGTGGGATTCAAAGTGCCAAAACATTTTGGGTGTTGGACCCTAGACCAAAGTTTAGATTTTTACCTAAGTCAAGTGGAATTCTGAATGCTTAATGCTTTGGGCATTGGATCCCGAACCAAGGTTTCAATTCAATTAAACAAATTTTTCTAAGTCCATTCAGTCCGTTGAGCAGGATCCGACTGTTGAAGAGGCACTTAATCAGTCAGACTCTCCCGTCCAACATCTTCAGAGGAGGAAGAGGAAGGCCCCTGAAAGCTCTACAGTTCAAGGCAAGAGAGTGACAACAGAGGGCAATGAAGAAGAGAGGGAAGACCTTATGCCCATAATCACGGGGTATACAAATGTTGTGCCGTTTATTGATGGGCATATTTTGAGTGATGAGGTGGTGAAGTATATCACCCAAAGAAATACGACCGAGACCTTGTCAAGGTTCCAGCCTTTTGCACTTTGTGTAGCTGTTGAGGCCCGTTGTCTTGAAAGATCTATTGTGGAGGCCGATAGGAAGATGGCGGATCAACTGAAGACGGCAAAATAAGAAGGCATTCGAAAGCTTGCTTTAGCTCTTAAGCAGAAGGAAGATGTTGAGGCAAGGGTCACCGGGCTAGAAAAAGAGCTGGCCGACTCTAAGTCCACCAGGAAGAGAGAAAAGACCAAGTCCAACAAGGCCTTTGCCAACCTCGAGGCTTATATAACGCAACTGGAAAAAGAGAATGAAGAGCTGAATACGATCTCTGCGAGCATTGAAGGACAACAATTTCAGAACGTTGTGGCCTAAGTTCAGCACTTCAACCCCGGCGTTATTCTGACCTTGGAAGACCTTAACTCTGAAATGATTTTCCAAGATGGACGCCTTGTGATGGCGGAAGAAGTCACTCAGGCTGCTACTGAGGTTCCTGGGCCTTCAACTATCATGCCTGTTTCAACGAAATTGTAGTTCCCAGAGGGAGACGAAGTTGAGACTTGATCTTTTCTTTTGCTTTCTTTTGCCCTTTGATTTTGGTTAAGACAATTGTCCTGGGCATTGGGGCATTCTAAATGTTTTAATTTTATAACTTAGCAGTTTCATATCTACTCTTTTCTTCATGGCCCGTTTCGGGTCGAACGCTTTTTTTGCGTATTTGGTTTAGTTATCTTTGGCAATCAATGACACTGGGCACTTATAAGCCCTTCAATTATGCCAGTGATGATCTGAAAGCTATTCCACCTCAAAAAATATTTTTATTGACACCTCTACTACTCTTTGTACAATCTAGAAATGAATCCAGTTACAAGCTACTTGCAGCTAGCTTTTGTACATAAATTGACATGAATCTTGGGCCTAGTTCTAGTACTCTTGCTTCTAACAATAAGACCAGCTAAATAGAAGATGAGCTGACTTGAACTGCAGAAGAAACTATTCAAGAACCAAGCATATCCATAAAACACAACAAAAACAACTAAAAACTTCCCAATCAGTTATGACAACCAAGAGTTTCAACCATAACAGAAGCGACTTCCTTCACCCATAGCAAATTAGTTAATGAAATGGTTGGAAAGTATTATATCTTTAAAATAGATTAAGAAAAAAATTCATGTGAAACTCATACCAGAACAAGAAACTAGAACGACAGTAAGTCCCTGTGCAACTAAATTGATTTAGGCAAAGATGCCAAATCCAAAGAAACGAGATTTTTACCAAAAAAAACAAAAAAAGGAAACGAAAAGATTCAGTGTAGCAAATTTGATAACCAAAACACAGCACTAATCATAATCGTCATAAATCAAATATGCAAAAATCTATGACTAGTGCAAGCTCCAGCATTAGATAGAAGAGGAACTCTACAATTGAAGCTAGCAATCGAACAAATTTATAAAAAATGAGATTACATTAGATTAGATGCAAAGGCAGAAAATAATACCTAGCTAGCTAAGTGTGAGGCAAATGCAAAATAGACACAGAAATTGAGACCTAGCTAATTAAGAGAGATTACCATTTTCCATAAATGTAGACTTCTTGCGCGCAACCATTGATGGATAGCTTCACGCGGCCATTGATGGAGAGCTCAAGGTGTGCCTTCAGCGAAGCAATGCTTATCAGCGGTGAGAAAAAAAGGGGAAGAACTGGGGCGTCACACGCTGAAATTTCAGAGGAAAGATAAGTGACGTTAATCTCTAATACAGTTAACTCAGCAAGGAAGAGAATGTGAAAGGAAATGGAGAGGGAAGAGATGAAATTCTTCAAATTTCACCGAAAAAATGGAGCAGGAATGAAAAAAATGAGGGGTTAAGAGAAAAATGAATGAATGAATCCATGGGCAACGTGATATATGATGCAGGTCTCTGAATATGAAAAAAAAAAAAATTATCATGATAAACAGTATCTATATTTATTTTAATATTATATAAAATTAATTAATAAAATATAAATTATTAATTAAGAAAATATATAAATATATAAATTTTTTAACTTGATTTTATTAATTAATTTATATATATTATTAATTATTTTTTATTTTTTATTAACTAATTTTTTATATATTTATTAATTAATTTTTATACATTATTAATTATAAATTTATATTTTATTAATAATTTTTGTATTGTAAAAAGTAATATAAAAAATGAGTAAAATTATCGAGATTAATAAAAAAATTCTATCCAACTCTCAAAATATTATTTTAAATATATTTAATTTAATAATATTTTTTTAATATAATGACATATATAATTATAAATAATATGTATTATATTTTTATTAGTCTGATGTAATATTTGAAAATATCCAATAGCTTCTCCTGGATATGAGGCGTTCGAAAGATATTTCTATAATGGATTATGTTCAAATTATTAACAACAGATAAAAAAGAATTATTGATAAAAAAACTGGAATAATACATAATAATGGGGGTTTTATGTAAATTTCAAAAAAAAGTACGAGTGCCTGTAATTTCATTTGACCAAAACACGTTTTAGGTCTTGCATTTGTGAAAAGAGAAAAAACGCAGGGAAAGGAGATTCATTTTGAGAAGTAAGAAAGAAGCAAAAACAAGTGGTGTTTTGATTTGATTGGATGGAAGTGATTGGATTTAGGACGTGCCTAACACTATTATATTACATGTTCGTTGCTTTCTTCAGTACTTGATAAATGTAATAGTGATATCACAACAAGATCCATTGGAAAATCATCATTCTTCATCAAGCCCTTGATTCTATCTAAAAAATAAAAAGAAATAAAAAAAACTGAAAAATGGGTTTTGAAATCCAAGCCCTTTAAGAGGTGGGTTTTGAAATTCAAGTCATTTCATTGATGGGTTTTGGAATTCAAGCCATTTCATTGATGGGTTTTGAAGGAATCTGAAAAATTTTCAAATGTCGGAAAGCGATCAGAATCGTCTTCTGGGGTCGTCAGAAGATGCAGAGCACGACGTGGAAGCTCAAACCTCCGAAGTCGTCGCCGTCAATGGCGTTGGTGGTGGCGGTGGCAGCAGCAAAGGGTTTAGGGATTTGCTCAGGTTCTCGGCTCACCGCCACAGTTTCAAGCGTCTTGACAGAGATGGAGATAGAGATAGAGATAGAGATAGAGATAGAGATAGAAGAGATCGTAATCATCATCATCATCATAATTCACACTCGAATTTGGATCTTCATGTTGGTGATTCTTCTGGTGATGCCCTTGGCGACAGTGCACCTCCTGAATGGGCGTTGCTCCTTATTGGTTGCCTCCTTGGCCTCGCCACTGGCCTCTTCGTCGCTGCTTTCAATAAAGGGGTATGCCAATTTTTTATCTTTAGGAACATTTTTTGAGTTGCTTGGTATCATTGGTTGCTCTTTGTTATTTATTTTTAAGTAAATTATTTAATGGATGCAAGATGTTGTAGATTCTAAAACCAAGATGGGTTTGTCATGTATGAAATGTGTGAACATTGATCTCAATGGACAGGAGCAAACTATAATGTTAGAAGAAATGGTTAGGTACTCTGAGAGTAATACTCTCAACGATCCAGATCTTGTTTAAATTTTGTTATATAATATTATGAATTTAATCCGATGGCATGTGTTCATGTTGTCTGCTATGCGTTATGTTTTTACTGGACTGGTGTAGTGCTGTCAAAGTACTTAAGAATTTCTCTAGTGTTAGAACTTAGAAAACGGCTGTCTTAAGTATTAAAAAGTGGGGCTGGTTTAGGAATTTGATAATCCAGAGTTTATGTTATAGTTATCTGGTCTGGTGTTGTAAAAGATGAAGGCATAAGTGTCATGAATTCTTCGACCAACTAGAATGGCATCTTGTTGGGTATGTATCCTTTGACCTTTGTGGCTTGTCATTAGCTTTCCCCCTGGGAGGCTGTTTCCTCACGTGTGCTTGTTGGTCTACCTCCTCATCAGCTAGGGTTTAATATGTCTGTGTTCTGTGGCCAGCCCATCTGTCGCAAACATCAAGAATAAATATGATATGCTAGAGCTTTGGCATTTGTCTACTCTGCATAAATCATAAATAGAACTGACTGAAACTATCACAACTACCAATCTTGTCTACAGCTTTGTCTTCTATAGGTCTTCTTATAATTGTATTCTTTCTTATGACTTCTATGGTTCTACCTGTGACATTCTTGCTCTCTCTTTAATTTTTTTTTAAATGTTATTTTCTCTTAGGAACTTGGGCATTTATAAATTATGCTGTCGTAAAACCATCTTGATGCTTGTCTTTTGTCTGTTGCATTGTTATACATGGTTGACCACTAAAATAATTTGGTTTTGGGCTATCTGCCTGTGCATAAGCTATTTTCAGATAAGGATCTTTACCAAACCCATTAAGGAAGATGATTTATCTGATGTATACTGAAATGTGCTCATCTAGGTGCATCTAATACATGAATGGGCCTGGGCTGGTACTCCAAATGAGGGTGCTGCTTGGCTTCGTTTGCAGAGATTGGCTGATACATGGCATCGAATCCTTTTGATACCTGTCTTTGGAGGAGTCATTGTTGGCATGATGCACGGCTTACTGGAAATACTGGACCAAATAAAGCAGTCCAGTTCCTCTCAAAGACAAGGTTTTGATTTGCTTGCAGGAGTCTTTCCAACAATAAAGGCTATCCAGGCTGCAGTTACTTTAGGTACTGGCTGTTCTTTGGGTCCTGAAGGTCCTAGTGTTGATATTGGAAAGTCATGTGCCAATGGATTCTCATTAATGATGGAAAACAACAGAGAAAGAAAAATAGCACTTGTTGCAGCTGGTGCAGCAGCTGGAATTTCTTCAGGTAGCCAGGCAATTGTATCAAAATGTCACTTTTCAAAACTCATTTTGATGTTTGTTCATTCCATATTCTGTTCATTTACGCCGAAACTCTTTAATGATGATTTAACCAATGAAAAGTTTCTAAAGAAAGAAATTCTTTTTTGGTGTTCAAGTCTCTCTTGATAGGGAGGATAAACATATGGATGTAATATTCTAAAGAATTAAAATTTTGGCCTTGCACTGTCAAGCGTAGAGCTTGGGCCATTATACCTGATTGTCTAATTGTAAAAAGGGCAACTTATTGATGATTACCATAATGATTTTAGGTCTGGGTTATCATCTGGAAGGGTCTTTTGACTCTTTCTAAATGTGATATTGGTTAAGATTATATATTTATTTTTATATGTATTTTGATTTCGGAGTCTGACCAAAAGAATAGTACTTGTACATGCCCACATCCATATCACTCACAATTTTTTTGGTTCACCATATGCCTGCCATGTTGTACTCATATGATTGATTTTCTAAAATTAACATATTCCAGTATTCATGTTGTGTTATTTGTTTTTCTACTCTTCCTTTTCATAACAGAAGAATGACGCAGAATTACTTTATCTCAGCTCTAAATAAGTGATCTAAAGTGCTGTTCCAGGGCTGTGAACAGTACATGCGAACAGCAACTTTAGAACTTGATGGGAATTTGAGCGAATGAGAGAAGATGGTTTATGGTTTGTGGAATTGGAAATATAAATTATCTGGTTGAATAAACAGATCTGTAAACGAATTAAGTCTGAAGAAATTAAAGTAGATCAGATGGAGATAGGGAGAAGAAGACCTAGGCATCACACCTGAGACACATCACATGTATTGAAGGCTAGGCTTTTTCTGAAATAACTTTTCATAACTGGTCATTTGATAGCTTGGTACATCACTTATATAAGATTAGCAAACTTGGGGACATGGTAGCCCCATAAGGCCATAACTTGCAGGCTCAAGTTACATAACCAGCCCCTAATAGACAAGATAAAAGCTCACATTGCTTCAACAAAATAACGTAAAGGCCACACATAAATATGACTAAATACTTGACTACTGGAGCAAACTGGAAAATTACTAAAATACCCTTGATGAAAAGAAAACCCAAGTAAAACAGGAAATGATATTTGCTTATGCAAGTTCGGTATCCTCATCTTGCCAAATTATAATATTGGTGCTTGAATTTGGGGTTCCTCTTCTATAGTATTTTCCAAACATTCTTGGTATACAATGCATCCAAGAATTTTTAAGAGAAAGAAGAGAAGTAACAACCACAAACAAACAAAACAACAGACAAAAGAAACTCTGGCATAGAGCACAATGCTATTGAAACTTGCACTTGTTTCTTCCACAAAACCCAAAATGGATAGACTTACCTACTTATGACTTTTAATACCTATATCCCTTGGGATTTCATATCCCAGATATATTCTTTCCTATCTGAGAATCAGGTAGGTAGTGACTTATTTCACATAATAAGTTTTTGTAGAACCTATGGGTTGGAGCTGATCTATTCTTCCTAGTGTTTTGCCTTCTTTATAATTTTTCAGGTAGTCATATTGCCCCCAATCATTTTTTTTTTCTCTTATAGAATAAAAGGAGGAATTCATTAAGCAGAAGAATGAAAAAAAGAGGACATAGAATTCTCATATAGCATCTCCCCTAAAGAAAACATCAGCAGAATCCCACAAATAAGATTGGACACATTACATTCTTGGCTGGATAAAAATCTTGGGTACAACAATACATTCTTGTCAAATGCACCCAACTAGAAACATAGCACAGTTTCACAAAGCTTTTCACTCCTTTCTGCCACTGCCTTAAAAACGAATAGTAAGGAAATGATTTTAAGTGTCAGGGAAAACCCATTGCTACACAAAAGATGCTAAAACACCTTATCCTATCCTTCCTTGCATCCTCTTGTTGGAGGAGTTAGGATCCAATAGCAAGGTATGAGACTTGAGTCCCACATCAGAAGTATGGGATTCCGGTGTAGGGTTTATATGGCCTTAAGCTCTCCAACCACAATGGCTAGCTTTTGTGGTGTAGTTCTCCTAAGGTTCGTATCATAAATGTAGTGTCCGAACACCGGAACACATAGCACAATCATTAGGATATAAATCCTTATCAGGTATACACAGCTATCACGTATTGTTTGTGTTAATATTGTGGTGCAAATGAAAACCACAACCTTAGCGGAGCCTTAGTTTTGCAGAAAGAGGTGTCAAGGACTTAATTTGACTGCTTGGACTCTGAATCAAGTACTTAAAATAAGATTTATAAGTGAAGGAACCAAAGAACCAAACGGTCCAAACCCCATTATTTGGGGAGGTAGAACAACAAGGAAGCATAGATACTTTAAAATGGCTACCGTACCGATGTCAGATTATTTGTTCTATCAAAGAAGTTGAGAAGGGCAAGCAAGGAAACCAAGTCTGAAGTTTATCTCATTCAAGTTTGTAAAGAAATGAGAATTATAGGAGTTGGAGACTTGGAGAACCTTGAGAGGTATATAATTGAGAAATGTGGGCATGATACAAAAATTAAAAGGTGATAGATAATGTCCAGAGAAAGGATAGCCTTTTCTAACCTCAAATCAAATCTGGCCAAAACTGAAAGCCAGAACCATCACCAACTTACTATTTAAGTGAATTATAAAGTGATGTATACCTAGATGAATTTTCATGACTTAAAATCTTGATGTCCCATCTCATCCATTTTGGTGAAGGGAATACTGCTAATCACCCTATAGCGAAGACAGAAAGGTTCAAAGGAAATAGGACATAACCTCTTAGCCACTATGGATAATACACCCAACTTTAATTTCTCAAATTTAATTCTTAGGCAAGAAAGAATTTACAATTGTGATGGTTTAGTTATTTTTCATAAGTTTTACTTTCATAAAACTCCAATGACCGCAAGACTTCTTGAGTCTTGTCACCTTTTGTTTTTCCGATAAAAGAAGAAACTTTTTAAGTAGAGAAAAAGAGAAGATACAAGAGGGGAGTTTAAAACATCCCCCCTTGAAAGAAACAAAAGAAAAGGAACTATGTTGAGAGAAAACTAAATACATCAACAAAGTAAAGCACTTCAATCCCTTTGAAAAATCAGACAAAGAATCCTCTTGAAATTGATCATTGGCCGAATGCTGAGGCCAAGAAAACCGCCCTATTCAATAAAAGAGGCAGAATTTTTTTGTTTTGTTATTGTTTTTGTTTCTGTTCTTTTTTGGTTTCTTTGAAAAATTCTAGCTTAACACTATGGTCTCAATATTTAATTACCTGTTGCAAAGGGACAGGGTCAGACAAGCAAACGGACTGGTTTGCTCTTTACAGCTAATCTATTTTCTTTTTGTTTTACCTGTGTCCTGTTTTTGTAGCCTTGGGAGGATTCCTGATCCTCCTGCCAGACAAGCAAACGGACTGGGTTGCTCTTTTCAGCTGATCTATTTTCTTTTCTCTTTCTTACCTGTGTCCTTTCTTTGTAGCCTTAGGAGGAGTCCTTGTCCTCCTGTTCCCTTTCATCTAAAATTATTCTGTTATTAAAAAAACTGTATTGTTGCAGAAACCGGGGTCCTAATAAGATGTTATCTAATAGGAAATGAATTGTTTTTGCTTAAAAAATTTGTAGTCCTGTGGAGTGTGGACTTTTAGTCTTGCTGCCAGGTCACAAGGAATAAGTTGAACAGACCATTAGAAATTTATACACATACTTTTGAGGAGCTTCTTCATGATTTTTTTATGGAGTTTTGGAGTAAATAGAATAAGTTGCTATATAGTGGGCTCCGCCGTTTTTACTATGAAATTATGAATAAACTTCATTTGAGTGAAAAAAGAATTTCTAGGTTTTATGTGAAAATTGAGTCCCTGGACAGTTTTCTTCTATCCACCTTGTGGCACCTAGCTTTGCTAGAGATTTACATCAGTATTGTGTTTCATTGCTTATCTTAGTTGGTTTTAAGAGTATGAAATGAATTTATTGTGCAGTAATCTGGTTTCCCTTGGGATTTCTAAATGTTGGTTATTTTAGCTTTCAATTTTTCTTTTTTCAGGCTTCAATGCAGCAGTTGCTGGTTGTTTCTTTGCTATTGAAACTGTGCTGAGGCCTCTTCGTGCAGAGAACTCTCCCCCATTTACAACCGCCATGATTATATTGGCTTCTGTTATCTCATCAACTGTATCAAATGTTTTACTGGGAACCGAATCAGCTTTTACAGTGCCTGCGTATGATCTGAAATCTGCTGCTGGTACTTTTCTTTATCCTTGCTGTGTTATTATGTACAGTTTAGGTTTGTCATCATATTTGTCTTTATGAATCTGTGATATGTTTTTTCTTTTTCTTTTATTGTATTTGTACAATTAAATAACTGTCTCAATTTTCCCCAGATGGAAAACAATACTTTCTCTGCTGAATTTATTTTTTATCGTATTGGTGAGATAATGATGCATTATTTTAGGAGGATTTTGTCGAAAGTATTGCATTTATGAAAAATACATCTGACGTCCTCTTTGAGTATCCAATAAATATTAATTCTCAAAAATTGAGTAATTTGGTGATTCAATAACTTAATACATGTCAATAACAAAAAATTTAATGTGTGTTCAGCTCAGAAAATTTTCTGGAAATTAAAAAAATTATAAATAGGCCACTAAGCAGAGCACCAAAATGTAGCTACTGACTACTTTATGCCACAAAAGAGGTAGCAGCAAGAAGTTATCATACAAAACTCTGGCATTCCTCTCCAACCATTGGCACCAAATAACAGCATAAGTTGCACACTGCCAAAGATACTTGTCTTCTTTAATCCTCCCAAACCTCTGATTTGTCAAATGAGAAAGTGCTCCAAATTCTATGGATAAATCCTGTAATTACTAAAACTACAAAAAGTCTGCAGCACGAATATCTAGCAGCTGGATAACGAAAAAACCCAGTGGCTGCTAGTCTCAATCAGTGAAAGCACATGACACGAACATTAGGGGAAAAGAGCTTTGTGTGGTATGCGAACTTGCTATAAATATGTTAGGTACCCTAAGATGACTAAGGTGTATTTTAGGAAGAAAAGGGGGTCCACAGTTGGGGATTAGAGTCCCATGTAGGCAAGGTGGGAAGTGTGACCTCATGTAACAACCTGCTGCACATATGGCAGCAGGGGAGTGTGGAAGGCAAGAGAGGAATTTGGCTATAAGAGTGAGGGAGAGAGAACAGAAAAGGGCTAAGAAAGAAGTAACTAAGGAGTTGGTGGGAGAGATCAAGGCCTCTCAAATGCCTTGAACTATTTGTGTTTCTTTTCAGTATATCATTTCCCCTGTAGATCCATACATACTGCTACTGATATCACACTGATATCAGCTGCAGAAGAGAAAAAATACAGTATATTTACCTTTATGTGAGTAATCTGATCTTGTCTCTATCAATTGGTATCACAGCTCCCAATCTTGGAGCTGTCGGTACTGATTTGAAGATGATTCCGACATTTGATGGAGGGGAGGCATATTGGTGATTGATCAACGTTGAGCAGCACTTCATCACAGTGGGAACACCTGAGGTGGAGAAGGTACCGAGGGCTGTGAAGGCTTTGAGAGGTTGTGCTTTCAACTGATGGCTCTGGTGGAAATTGCACAACCCCTAGGCAACCTGGATAGCCTTTGTGAAGGCAATGCTCAAGCGACTCCAGCCTGAGTACGATCCAGATCTATAGAGGTACCCTAAGATGACTAAGGTGTATTTTAAGAAGAGAAGAGGGTGCAATAGGGGATTAGAGTCCCACATAGGCAAGGTGGGAAGTGTGGCCTCATGTATGTGGCAGCAAAGGAGTGTGGAAAGCAAGAGAGGGGTTTGGCTAAAAGAGGGAGGGAGGGAGAACAAAAAAGGGGTAAGAAAGGAGTGACTAAGGAGTTGATGGGGGAGATCAAGGCCTCACGAATTCCTTCTTTCTTTTTAGTATATCATTTCCTCTGAAGATCCATACATACTGCTACTGATATCACACAGATATCAGCTGCAGAAGAGAAATAATACAGTATACTTGCAATTTTGTGAGTAATCTAAACCATAGTTGTTAGAATCGTACGATTCATGACTCAAATCGTGTGATTCAATATGATTTGTCGTCCCAGCGATTCATAAACAACTTTGAATTGTAAATTGCTCTAAATCGTGATTGAATCGCATGAATCATTCCGATTTGGAATCAACAATACAAATCGTGCGATTGTGTGATTCATGGACAAATTTTTTTTTACTTTTTTTTCACATATTCTGACGAGAATCTGAAGGGGCAGAGGATTAAAATAATAATAATAATAAAAAGAAAGTGAAGGGTCTTTTAATTCTTCACCCTTAAACATTTCATTCTTCACGTCATGCTATGCTTCTGTTTTGTTCGCACCTCACTCTGCAACCAGACTCTGCATTCTGCTGCAACTCCATCGTGCCTACAACTCCGCCGTGCCTCGTGCTTCTGTTCGTGAGTCGTGACCAGTGGGTCATCTTCATCACGTCTCGACTCCGTGGTTCTGTTCTCTTCTACTCTTCTTCACGTCACAAGGGTGGGCTCTGTTTTCGTATCAGTGGGTTGGCTTCTTCATAGTCTGTCCTCTGTTCTTCTGTTTGTCACTCACTCACGCTGTATGGCTCCTAAGGCTACGAAGAAGGGGAAGAAGGATGTTACCTGTGAACATTGTACTATTCTTGACAATAGATTACATGTGAAGTGTAATTTAAGTATTTATTTGAGACTTTTTTAAGTGTTTTCTTTATGTTTTAGGTGTATAATTATGTATATTTAAGTTTTTTATTAATGTGTTTCTAAATCATACAATTTTTCATGATTCACGATTCGAAAATTGAGTAAATGATTCTCGATACGATTCACGATTTGACAAAAATGATTTGATCTAATCTCTATCAATTGGTATCAGAGCTCTTGATCTAGGAGCTGTGGATATTGATTTGAAGATGATTCCAACATTTGATGGAAAGGGGGCATACTTGTGGTTTATCAATGTTGAGCCGCAAGCACTTCATCACAGCAGGAACACCCGAGGTGGAGAAGCTACTGAGGGCTGTGAATGCTTTGAGAGGTTGTGCTTTCAATTGGTGGCTCTGGTGGAAATTGCACAACCCTCAGGCCACCTGGATAGCATTCATGAAGCCAGTGCTCAAACAATTACAGCCTGAGTACAATCTAGATCTACAGAGGTACCCTAAGATGTCTAAGGTGTATTTTAGGATGAAAAGGAGGTGGAGTAGGGGATTAGAGTCCCATGTAGGCAAGGTGGGAACTGTGACCACATGTAACAACCTGCTGCACATGTGGCAGCAAGGGAGTGTGATAGGAAATTGGATCAGAAAGATACTGAATAGTATTATAATGAGACTGTATAATGATCTGATTCTGATATCAGTATGATACCAGCTCAGATATGGATTACACTCGAGGAAAATAGCAAAGAACAGAGAAAAAAAGAGTAGAAACTGCCCAGACACTTCAAGGGGTCCGTTCCTCCTTCCCAAGACTCTCACTCAAACATTGCTTGCCTTCTTCTTCCTAGCCACCTCCCCTATATTGTCGCTCCTCTCATCTGAATCCCCTTTCTCTCCCGCTAACTTCTGCCAGCTCAGCATTCTGTTATGGCTCAGACCCATAGCATGCACAATTTATTTATTTCATATCCTATCCTCCTATCCCTTGTGTGAACACTCTCTCCTTTTTTCTTCTTTCTAGAATATACCTTAGTAATAGGGGTTCTAACAGAGTGTGGAAAGTAAGAGAGGGATTTGGCTAAAAGAGGGAAAGAAAACAGAAAAAGGGTAAGAAAGGAGTGACTAAGGAGTTGGTGGTAGAGATCAAGGCCTCTCAAATGCCTTAAACTATATGTGTTTCTTTCTTTTCAGTATATCATTTCCTCTGAAGATCCATACATACTGCTACTTATATCACACAGATATCAGCTCCAGAAGAGGAATAATTCGTATACTTACCTTTTCATCAGTAATCTGATCTAGTCTCTATCAATTAGTATCAGAGCTCCCGATCTAGGAGCTGTGGGTACTGATTTGAAGATGATTCCAAATTTGATGGAGAGGAGGCATACTGGTGGTTGATCAACGTTGAGCAGCACTTCATCGCAGCCGGAACACCCGAGGTGGAGAAGCTACTGAGGACTGTAAAGGGTTTGAGAGGTTGTGCTCTCAACTGGTGATTCTGGTGGAAGTTGCACAACCCCCAAGCAACCAGAATAGCCTTCGTGGAGGCAGTGCTCAAGCAATTCCAGCATGAGTACAATCCAGATCTACAGAGGTACCCTAAGATGACTAAGGTGTATTTTAGGAAGAAAAGGGGGTGCAGTAGGGAATTAGAGTTCCACGTAGGCAAGGTGGGAAGTGTTACCTCATGTATCAAGCTGCTGCACACGTGGAAGCAGGGTAGTGTGGAAAGCAAGGGAGGGATTTGGCTAAAAGAGGGAGGGGGAGAGAACAGAAAAGGGGTAAGAAAGGAGTGATCAAGGCCTCTCGAATGCCTTTAACTATTTGTGTTTCTTTCTTTAAAGTATATCATTTCCTCTGTAGATCCATACATACTGCTGCTGATATCAGACAGATATCAGCTGCAGAGCAGAAGAGAAATAATACAGTATACTTACCTTTTCATGAGTAATCTAAACTAGTCTCTATCAAAATCATTTGTGTTTTTTCTGTTGAGTACTGCAGTCGAAATAAAAGACTTCACCTGTGTAGGGGCGTTGGACTTCCCAAAGGGACTGGCAAGAACAAATTAGCTCTTTAATCAAGTTTCTCGATGTTACTTGTATGCTTTAATATTGTTTCTTCCCTTGCTATTTGTTGGACGGTGGCCACTATGGACGATGTTGGACGGTGCCCACTATGGACGGTGCCCACTATGGACGGTGCCCACTATGGACGGTGGTCTCTTGGTCTTATTCCACGATTGTTTGTGTAGACATTGTTTTTAGTAGCTTATTAATTAGTTGCTTATTTCCTAGGACTAGATTTAATGTATAGAAGCTCCTATATATATTTCTATCCATGTAAACATTCAGTTTTTGAGATTGAATATACAATATTCATATTCTTCATATTCTAATATGGTATAGTGGCCGTTTTGTGCACTCTCCGGTTCCTTTCCTGATGGCTATAGGAAGAATTTGGTCACTACTATCCATATGAAATTCAGATTCATCTTGCAATAAAGGGTTAGACATTATTACCTCATTCGAAGGCTCCGAGTTGGACTCTTGGGCCTGCACAGGTTCAGGAACAACCATCTTCCTTCTTGTGAACACCTTGCCTTTGTCATACCTTACATTCTACCCGAGGCCTTGTCCAATGGAAAATGGAAACAAGCCATGAATGAGGAGATGGAGGCATTGGAAAAGAATAAAACCTGGGAGCTAGTGCAGTTACTGGCAGGAAAGAAAAGTGTGGGCTGTAAATGGGTGTATACTGTAAAATATAGAGCAGATGGATCCATAGAGAGGTATAAGGCACGATTAGTTGCCAAAGGGTATACCCAAACTTATGGAATTGATTACCAGGAGACTTTTGCACCAGTTGCAAAGATGAACACAGTTCGAGTATTATTGGCATTAGCAGCTAATTATGGTTGGGATTTACAGCAGTTTGATGTCAAGAATGCTTTCTTACATGGAGATCTTGAAGAAGAAGTCTACATGGAGGTCCCACCAGGATATGGGAGGAATTTGCATGCTAATACTGTGTGTAAGCTGAAAAAGGCCTTATATGGCCTCCAGCAATCACCACGAGCGTGGTTTGGAAGGTTTGCTAAAATTATGTTGGCTATAGGATACAAACAAAGCCAAGGGGATCACACACTGTTTGTTAAACACTCTCCTTCAGGGGGAGTCACAGCTCTCTTGGTGTATGTTGATGACATAATTGTAACGGTAGATGATGATAAGGAGAAACATGTTCTGAGTCAGTGCTTAGCCAAGGAGTTGGAAATTAAAGCACTAGGGAGGTTAAAATACTTTCTTGGAATTGAGATTGCTCATTCTAGGAAAGGTATATTTATCTCTCAACAGAAGTATGTTATGGATCTCCTAGAAGAAACGGGTCATACAGCATGCAAACCAGCAACTACTCCGATAGATCCCAATATGAAACTTGGACAGGCAGAGGAAGATGTTGTAGTTGATAGAGAAATGTATCAGCGTCTAGTGGGAAGACTTATTTATCTATCCCACACACGGCCGGATATAGCATATGCAGTCAGTGTGATTAGCCAATTCATGCACAATCCAAAAGAATCTCATTTGCGAGCAGCATATCGAGTGTTACAGTACCTTAAGGGAACACTAGGAAAAGGCATTCTATTTAAGAGAAATGGAGGTGTGGTACTTGAAGCATATACTGATGCGGATTGTGCTGGATCACCAGTGGACAGGAGGTCAACTACAGGATATTGTACTTTTCTTGGTAGAAGTCTAGTGACTTGGAGAAGTAAAAAACATAATGTGGTAGCACGATCTAGTGCGGAGGCAGAATTCAGAGCTATGGCTCAAGGTGTGTGTGAGCTACTATGGTTAAAAATCATTCTTGAAGATCTGAAGATCAAGTGGGATGGTTCGATGAGACTCTATTGTGATAACAAGTCTGTAATTAGCATTGCTCATAATCCGGTGCAACATGATCGAACGAAGCATATTGAGGTTGACAGACATTTTATCAAAGAAAAATTAGAGAGTGGTTTAATTTGTACACCCTGTGTTTCTACACATGGTCAGCTTGCTGATATACTTACAAAAGGGTTGAATAGTTCAGCATTTCAAACTATTGTATCCAAGCTGAGAATGGAGAATGTATATTCACCAGCTTGAGGGGGAGTATTGGACGGTGGCCACTATGGACGGTGTTGGACGGTGGTCTCTTGGTCTTATTCCACGATTGTTTGTGTAGACATTGTTTTTAGTAGCTTATTAATTAGTTGCTTATTTCCTAGGACTAGATTTAATGTATAGAAGCTCCTATATATATTTTTGTCCATGTAAACATTCAGTTTTTGAGATTGAATATATAATATTCATATTCTTCATATTCTAATACTATTACAAGAAGCTTGAGAGTTCAAGCCAATAGTTATAACTAGACAAGATATGAATGACTTGATTTCCTTCAGATGTTGTATTTCTTATTTTTTAAACTTTTGCCCTTTGTCTTCTAAAAGGTTTTATTCACAGCCTAATTCACCTGTTAACCACATTACTCTATACCTGAAACTTTTTTGGTCAAAGCTCCAATGATCTGTTTTAATATAGAAAGGCATAAGAGTTAGTCACTGGAACGTAAGCTCTATTTTTAACAAGTATTATGCGACACTTTATCTTAACCATGATTTGTTTTCTGTTTTTCAGTAAAATAAATCCTAACCATGATTCACGTCTGATATTTCATCATGATGTTGCATGCAGAGCTACCTTTATACCTGATATTGGGAATGCTATGTGGTGTTGTAAGTGTGGCCATGAGTCGTTTGGTTGCTTGGTTCACCAAATTGTTTGAGGTTGTCCAGGAGAAATTTGGCCTTCCTACTGTCGTCTGCCCTGCTTTAGGTGGTTTAGGAGCTGGGATCATTGCTCTTAAATATCCTGGAATATTGTATTGGGGTTTCACAAATGTGGAAGAAATTCTACATACTGGAAAGAGTGCTTCAGCTCCTGGAATATGGCTTCTGACTCAATTGGCAGCTGCTAAGGTTATTGCGACAGCTCTTTGCAAGGGATCTGGGCTTGTAGGTGGTCTTTATGCACCAAGTTTAATGATTGGTGCTGCAGTTGGTGCTGTATTTGGAGGCTCTGCTGCAGAAATTATCAATTCAGCAATTCCTGGAAATGCTGCTGTTGCCCAACCCCAGGCATATGCTTTGGTAAGGTGACTTTACTGTGAAGTATGTAGGTTGTAGAAATGTTATTGCTGACATCAAGACTGATTTGGTTGATGTAAATTCAGATAATTACAAGTTAATTTAACTTCTACTGCAGGTTGGAATGGCTGCTACATTAGCATCTGTTTGTTCAGTTCCTTTGACTTCAGTTCTACTTCTGTTTGAGCTGACAAAAGATTATAGGATACTGCTTCCTCTCATGGTAATCCTTCAATAAATTCTCTTACGGAAAAATTGCACATTTTGATGCATGTGTAGTTTTCCACTGTTCCGCTAGTTCTTATGACCAACAAAATGAGTCAATTGTAAAGCTCATTCTTTTTCCTCAACTGAATTATAGGTGATTGGTATATTCGGACATGATTTCATTTTCTCATTGATCGTTGCCATATATCTTATATTGCACCATGGCAGGAGAAAATTGTTTCTCTGACACCATGGCTTTGTTATGTTTTGGTCTGAAGTTGAAGAGAACGTACAATATTTTCTCTTACGTGATCTGCATGTTTTTTAAACTTAGCATGGTTGGACATGGGTACCATATATCACCACCATCTTTGTCTGTGAAATGCATTAACTTTTAAAGCAGTTTTGGATTCATAAATTGTCTAAATTACTCTCCATTTCAAAATATTTGTTGCTTTAGAAAGATTATTTTGTTTCAATATATCTATCATTTTAGAAAATCAAGGAAGTATTATATTTTTTTCCCCAACTTTATCATGGTCTTTTGGTATCTCCACTAAATGGAATGAGAGGGAGCATTAATAAAGTGATAATATTTTGAATATTTTAGTAAGGGTAATTTAGTCAAATACAGTTACAATTTCCTATAATTGAGGCTATTTAAGAGCTTTCTTTATCCTTGCGCAATTACCTTAAACAACAGATATTTTTGATACAGAGGGAGTACTTTTATTTCAACTGCTCTAGCATTGAAGTGTATGTAGTATTTTCTAATAGCCAGAACTTGTGGCTTGATCTTCAACCTTTATGTTTTATGCAGCTTTTCTATCTCGCCTAACTTGTACTTTGAACATCTTTTTACCTTTATTCTAGTGAAAATTGCTAATGTTTAATGTTTTCATCTCGTGTAATTGTGAACCTTGCACTCAGGGGGCTGTTGGATTGGCAATATGGGTTCCCTCTGTGACAAACCGGGTGAAGGAGAGTGACACACCTGATACAAGAAACACAACAAGAGGATATTCTTCAATTTCACATGCTGAAGATAATGATGAAGATAACTGGAGACAAGCCAATAATGGGGATGGTTTAGAACTCAGTGTTGTTGAAGATGCTGCTGATCTTGAAGCAATTGATGAGGAACTGCTTCTGGAAAATCTTAAGGTTGAGAAAAGATTTTTCGCATTTCCTTCTGATTATTGACATCATCCATCTTTTGTTGTTAACTCTGCAGCCGGATGTTGACTTCTGATCTTGTTTTTTATCTGTTAACTTTGTAACCTTGTCAACGTCATTATTCCTCTTATCAGGTTTCTCAGGCCATGTCAAAAAACTATCTGAAGGTTTCATCATCTGTAACCCTGGCAGATGTAATCAAATGCATTCATGACAGCCAGCAGAATTGTGTGCTGGTGGTTGATGAAGATGATTTTCTAGAAGGAATTTTGACATATGGTGACATTAGAAGGTGTCTGCCCGAGAAGACTAATGATACTTCTAAGAGTGATTCAGGGCTTCTGGATGTATGTAGAAAGTTTCCCTGCTCTTTATATATTTAAGAGTCATGTGTCTGTTTTTAAATTGTTTTCAAAACAGTGGTTTTCTAGAATTCTTGAAAAAATGGAAAATAGAAAAATGTTGACAGGAACTGTTTTCTGAATAATTTTTTACAACAAACTGGACTGAATCAAATTGCTTCAAGATTTTGGTTCCGCAGGAATAGAATTGCTACTATCTTTTTTTTTTCCTTTAAAGTCATTAAAATGCTTGGATGAATGGAATTTAAATGCACTGTTGAGCAAATACATTACTGAAATTCATGCCTGGATCTTCCTGCTATACTACTAAGATAAAATTGTCATTGATTTATTCTTGAAAATCTTATTTATACTGTCTATACTCCCTTGTTGCCAGTCTCCTTTGATGATAATACAAATTGAATTTTTGACAGGCTAACACTTGCCTTGTTTCCTCCGTTTGTACTCGAGGGATGAGCTATCGTGGACAAGAGCGTGGACTTTTAACCTGTTATCCAAATACTAGTTTGGCTATGGCCAAAGAGTTAATGGAGGCCAGGGGCATTAAGCAATTACCAGTGGTTAAACATGGTGGCGATCGCGGTAGAGAGAGGAAGCGAAGACTCATTGGTCTTCTTCATTATGACGCACTATGGCACTGTCTCAGGTTTTTCTTAATATCTGACACTTATTTGCGCTACAATATCTGCTTACCTACCCAACACTGAATCTCCGGGTTTCTCGTTTTAGCTTATAAAATACTTGTAGCATACCCTTTGGATCTTTACTGTTATCTCATTTTCTACAAACTAGATATTTTATTTCGAAAGTTTAAATTAGTTCCATATTGAAGTGCTGCATATTTCTGTATCTGTCAAGACTGACTTAAAGTTTTATGTTTTGTTTCATTTTTCTGTATTCTGTTTTTTCAATATCTACGCCTCTGATAATCTTTGATACATCTGAAGAACTTAAATTACTTCCCCTTCCCCCAGCCTTTCAAATTTGTTCTCCCTTTCTCCCTAGTATGTAATTCACTCTTTTAATTCTTGTGCATTTGACCAAGTTGGGATGTGAATGGTTGTCTTTTTGTATTTTCTTTGCTGGGATAGATAAGAAATATATATCATTTTAAGGTTTATAGCTTTCTCTTCCTTGCCATTAATTGTTAATAACATTATAATAAAGTAAATCACAATTTCATGTATTTCCCAAGCCAAGTGTGCATGTGATTATGTATAGGAACATATTTAATTGCGCAAGTACTGTTACGTATATAGCCTTCTTTCCATTTGGTTCCTGCTAGTTGGAGGATGTTGAGTAAAGATACCTTTCTCTAGTCATACTGACCATATAATTTTTTATCTCATCATTCACTTTCCGCGAACAATTTATAAGAACAATTGTAGCCAAGTTATTCTCGTTTCCTTTCATATTACTTTGTTTTGATTGATGTATATGTTTATGTGCAGGAAAGAGATTAACCATCGGCAGTCAGCCTATCAAAATAGGACAGAAAACAATTTGGCTGTGGTAACTGCAAATGGACATTAACTCTAGGGTCAAGCTTCTGGTTGCCCTTATGAAAGAAATAGTAAGTCAGGTTGTAGCAACAAGCTCATTGGTTGCCCTTGTGAAAGCGAAGTCAAAAGTGAAACTATAAGTTACATGTATATTTTAGTGCCTCAAAAGTGGTTATTTGATAAGGAAGTAAATATTTCCAACCGTCACAAGTTAAGAATCAACAGTTCTAAATCACAACCTGAGATTCTCTTGCATAAGTTAGCACACTGCAGCTTGCGAAGTAACTCTATAAGAAGCAAATGACTACTGAATACAATGGGAAATAGAAACTGAGTTTAAACCCCGAAATTTTACTAAGCTTAATGATTACCACATGCTTCTTGGTTCCTTCTGTATATGTTATTCTTCCCTCACCGACTCACCGACTCACCGACATAGGGGAAAAGCTAGAGGAGCTTTGTTGGGGACAGGAAAGTGCACTTTACTTTGGACACCAAATTATATTTTTGAGGCCATGGCCCCTCTTGTGATGTTGCACCACTTATTCATGTAATAAGTTGGTTTCATTTCAAATGTTATATAATCTTATATATTTTTTGGGTATTCAATCATAAAGCGCGGTTGGTGGAAGGGAAGGGTGGAAAATCGAGTGAAAGGAAAAATGAAAAGGGATAACTATTTGGTAAGTGCTGCGGTAGTGATTATTTTTATTTTGGTGCGGCTTTTGGGCTTTTCTTTTTATTAAAATGATGCTTTTTCTAACTTTATTTTATCGTTGTTGCAACTCTAATTCTCAAAAAACATTAATTTTAGGTAACATTTCTCAACGTGAATTTTTTTTTTTTTTAAATTGCGTTGAGAAGTCGGTTTTGTAAGAACTGACTTCTCAACTCCATCACAATTTTTTAATTTTTTACAACCATGTTGGGAAGTCGAAAATCAACTTCTCAACATGACTTTTTCTTTTCTTTTTTTCTAATCTACTAACTATTTAAAAACTTATTAATTATTTTATTAAATTTTATTTTAATTGATCTTAAATAATTTATTTAGTTTAATTTCTTAAATCTAAATATTATATACTTTATTTATTTTAATGCTAGGTGTAAAAAAAAAATTAATAGACAAATTTATATTAAACCAAATTCTAGTTAATTAGGTAAAAGAGAAGTGTTATTTATATTATCATATTCAAATTATAATATATAAATAACTAAATTATATTAAATAATTTATTTAATTTAGTTTCTTAAATATAAATACTATGTAATTTATTATCATGATCAAATTATAATATAAATAATCAAATTAAATAATTTTAATTATAATTTTAAAACTAAATACTCGTTTGGATGAAATTTTAAAATAAGATGATTTTTTATGTGATCTTTTTTAAAAAGGTCTTTTAAAAAAGTAAATGTTATTTTATGTTTGAATATAATATTAGAGAAGTATTATTTTTTAATGATTGAATAGCCTTTTTATGTTATAAAAAATGTCATTTTTGAGAAGTACCAAAATTCAACTTCTAAAAAACACAACTTGTGCTTTTTTATAAATAAAAAAATGTTCATCTAACATATTAAAAATAAGCAAAAATACTTATTTAAAAAAATGATCTTTTTATCTAAAAAAACACATCCAAATGTGCTCTATGTTAAAAAAGAAGAAAAAAATGTAAAAAAAAATTAAGAATAAAATGTTTTAAATTGTAAGTAGATTAGAAAAAAAGAAAAAGAAAAAGTCATGTTGAGAAATTGATTTAGGAATAACAGACTTCCCAACATGGTTGTAAAAAAAAAATTGTAATGGAGTTGGGAAGTCAATTCCTGTCAAATCGACTTTTCAACACTATTTTTTTTTAAAAAATTAAGTTTTGACGTTGAGAAGTGAGAAACCGACTTCTTAATATTACCAAAAATTAATGTATTTTGGTAATTAAAATTACAATAACGAAAAAATGAGAAATAAAATTAGAAACAACATTATTTTACTAAAAAAGCCACGGCTTTGCTTTAAGAACTATACTTAGAAGACCTTTTTATTAATAGAATAAAAAATATATATATGATTAAATTGTAAGTTATATGTTTCAATTTTAGACGTCTGACAAATTATCCTCTGGAAGACAACTTATCTGTTTGATCAGTAAACATTTGGTAATTCATTTTTTTTAAAATTTGATTATAACTATACAGCCTAAAGTTTCATACGAATTTATTTATCAATGTCAGGAAGAGTTTCGTTTGGGGAAAAAAATAAAGCAACATGTCATGTTTGGCATTTACATTGTAGAGGAAGACCGATAAAAATAATGAATTATTACATGCTTAAAGTTTAAGTAGGTAATTTGCTGAAGTTAAAATAATTTTTTAAGACTTAAAGTTGAAGCAGCGGATTTGTAATTTGACCAAAAGCCTATTAGTGATTATGTTGTGTGGTTATTTAATTTATTGAAAAAGTTAAGTGAGGGGCAATGCAATTAATTTGTAAACAGAATAATCACTTTTTTTTTCTGTTGTTACAGGAAATCAATATTTTTAAAATTGAACTAGTTATTAAACTAGTGAAGGTATTAATATATGATTTAGTGGCCTGATTGTGATTGAATTATTGTTGAACTAGTGATAATTAAAATTATTTTTTAATTATATATATAAAAAATAATGAACTAATATATTGATAAAGTATTAATCATTCATAATTAACTAATAAAATACTCTTCCAGTAAAAAAAAACTAATATAAGGCTCCTTAAACTAAAATCCCAACTGCAATAAACTAGTCCAATCTAACAACTTTTTCCTTTAATTAATGCGAAGGTCCAATCCAATAACAAGCCCGGTCCCAAGACTTAAAGTGTATTTAGTTTGGATTATGATTAGTTTTTTTTGGAAAAAAAATTATTGTAATAATGTTTAATTATATTTGATAAAATTAGTTTCAGTTTTTACACAAAATTTAATGTAAAATAAAAAAATTTTAAAGCTAATTTTCATAATACTAAAGTATGGGTGTGTTTGGGATAGCTGTAAAAATTTGATTATGCTTAGTAATTGATTATTGTATAAAAGCTTTTTGTTATAATCGATTATAATTGATTCACTTTCATGTTTAGATGCATTAGCTGTAAAGTGATTTTAAGTTAATCCGATTCGTTTGGATGATATAAAAAAGAATCGCTTTTATGCATTAAATTACTAAAATAGGTATAAAATGATTAAAAAAATTATTTGATTGAAGACAAAATGGTATTTACATATCAAAATGTAAAGAATAATCTATTTTAAAATCATAAGCTTCAATCTTCAAAGATTATAAAAATACTTTAAAAAGTTTTTATTTTACATTGAATTTAGATGTAAAAATGCCTAATTTTACCAAACGTGATTAAACATCTATTACAACAACTTTTTTCCCAAAAAAAAGCTAATCAAAAGCCATACCAAACATGCACTTAACTTATGATTTTAATTTATAGATTATTCCTTACACTTTGATATGTAAATATTATTTTGTCTTCAATTTAATAATTTTTTAATCATTCTATACTTATTTTAATAATTTAATGCATAAAAATAATTTTTATATCATTCAAATGAATCAAATAAACTTAAAATCACTTTATAACTAATGCATCTAAACATAAAAATAAATCAATTATAATAGATTATAATAAAAAAATATACAATAATCAATTATTAAACATAATCAAATATTTGTAATTTTCCCAAACATACACTTAATATTTAGGTCTCATCTATTAGGTTTTCTTTTTCAATGTTTCTATCATACTATATTTAGAAGTTTCCTACAATAAAAAAAAAAAAAAAAGAGAATGACTCGTAATAAAATAAAATGATAAGGTATAAAATAAAATATAATGTGTCATTTTATTATTTAAATGTTTAATAAATTTAATAAAACAGAAATGAAGAATTGATGATATTCCTTCCTTTACCCCAATTTAATACAAAAATGTGGGACTTTTGATTGAGAAGACCAGTCATTCCACTCCCTCCTGAATAATAACTCTCAAACACATTTTTGTTAAGTTTGTTCATTTCATTCCTTGTCACTTCCTCATTTTTCATCCATTCAAACATAACCTTAGAGACTTCTGAGACACTATCTCCAGCCTACAGCCGCCAACAAGAAGACACAAGGTCTTTCTCCACCTAGGGGTGGGCAAAATAACCATGAACTGGACTGAACCTGTAAAATCAAACTGCACCAAATCAAAAAGGACTGAATTGTTTAAACCAGTTTGAATGTAATTCGGTTATCATTTTGTGGAAATGGATTAGTTAACTACTACCACAAATAAATCGGTTAACCGAATTGAACTTGATTCAAATAAATGTAATATTCACAGAGTCGGGGTGGGTTCGAACCGAATCCATTGCTAAACCCAACCGAATTGTACTAAAATAAACCAAACTTTTAAAATGAGTTTCTATTCAATCAGTTCTTTTTTGTATGAAATGGTTCAGTGAATTCAAACATCATACCAATCTCTACGGGTGAATTCAATGATTCCGGCAAGATCTTACAATTCAATGCTATCATAGAAGCCAATTCAAGCATCTTTGGGTTTGATGCGTGCAATTCCAAAAGTTAAAGTAGAGAGAGAAAGTAGTGGATTTCTAGTGAGAGAAAGAGAGGGTGATCGATATGGCTGCCGCCACTCCGAGACAACCGTTGCACACTTGCATAGTCCGAACATTGCTTAAGCCTTCGCCACCGGATTATGAGGTACAACATCAACTACGAGTTTACGGCAACTACCTCGACTAGAACGACGAGAGGAAGGGCGAGAAAAGGAACCTCAATCTAGTAGAGAAGTTGAAAGAGCAAAGATGAAGAAGAAGAAGACGATTCGATGTTGAGCAGCACTTTCGCACAAAGGTGTTTCAAGAAAGTATGAGAAAACGAAGTGTTAACCATATTTGAAATTGATATGGTTTGGATCACTTAAAACTGGTTCACCAAACCAAAAATCCAGTTTACAATGGTTCAATTTTTTTCTCATAAGATAAATAAAGTTCAATTCAGTTTCGTGAACCACAATTTTGGTTCAGTGCAATTCAGTTTGGTTTTTCTTGAAAAACCAAACCATGCCCAGCCTTATCTCCACCAAGACTCATTGCATGTTGCATCTCGACGCCATCGCGAAGGCGCCACAAGAACATCGTGGTGGGTGGTGTAGACTGTATAGAATGATCATTCACAACCACAACAAACTCAGCGACACGATGTAGATCCAGACGGCAGACCATGGTTGTGGTGGTACAAAGATCGGTCGGCTCATTGTCGTGGTGTGTGGCTGACCGAAGAATGACCAGTTAAGGCAGTGAGCAGAGGCGCAAAGATACTGAGAAACAAGGAAAAGGAGACCAAATAGTGGTGTCGTTTCACAATTTTTGCTTAGATTTTATTACAAATCAATACTTGAGAAGGGAAAAGAAAACACGATGAAATTAAAGGTGGAAGATTAAGGATATAAATTTGAGAGGAGACTGGCCACCAAAAACTTAAATTAAATTATTGAGAAGTAACATAAATTTGTGAGACTCACGTATTCTTCTTTTTCTTTCTTTAATTGTACTCCTGCAAGGAATATGCAAGAAATTCCACAATGAATTTCATGGGGTGTGGACTGTGCACCCAAAAAAAAAAAAAAGGAAAAATTGCATCACAAAACAATGTGTCTTTTATGTATTATAATTTGACACTTATGTCACTAAATTATGTGTTTTTTTTTACCCATAAATTATGTGTTTTTATACATTAAAATTGTACAAATATTACAATTAAAGTTCGCTTGGGGTTGCAATGTTATTTTAACCAAGCATTATTGGATAAATTGAGTTATGTTAATCTTAAATGTTTTCCCCGCTCTCCCTCTCTCTCATCAAAATCAATAGTTCATTGTCAATGTGTGAGATTATGTGCAGTAAAACTATGTGAAACTAATGTTTTCAAATTAAATAAAACAAAAAGCTACAATTCCAAGTATTATATACGTTTTGTTGCATTTATCTATTCAGTATCCAATGTCAAGGGCTCCACCCCATCACCTATAAATATTATGTATCCTTTCACTACAAAGGTATGTGCTCATTCTCTCCTTCTCACTCTTTTTTTGTGAATTTTATCTTGTATTCAGTATTGACTTAGGCTTCGGAGTGGGATTGGGAAGTTTCCTGCCTCCTTTTCAGGTACTTAAGCACCAGAGGACTTGACATCGAGATTCTCGAGTTCAATCCACACAGGACAGAACTACAACGAAGCTTAACGTAATTCTTATATTTAAAAAACTTTTGTTTACATTTGATTTCAAATCAATACTTGAGAAGGGAAAAAGAAAAACAATGAAACTTAAAAGTAGAAGATTGAGGATATAAATTTGAAAGGAAACTATCCACTAAAAACTTAAATTTATCGAGTAGTAAGACAAATTTGTGAGACTAACCTATTTTTCTTTTTCTCTTTAATTGCACTTCTGTGAGGAATATTTAGAAAACTCCTTGTAGTAAATTGCACGAGGGTGTAAACTCTACTACTAAGAGAGGGAAAGAGAGATCTATAAGGCAATGGGCAACACCTAATTGGTTATGGAGCATGCTAGTATGCTACAACTTTTAGGAATGGACTTCTCCCCTAAATGACTTGTACTGCCTCTTATTCACTGATGTGACTGGGACCTCTAGGCTTCGTCAAGTTTTTGTTTCTGCCTAGTCTTTTTTCTTTGGGCCTTTACCCCTCCCATGTATAAAAAAAAAGCATATGGGGTCCACTTTCTCCACAAAATGTGTATATTTTATTATAAAAGCAATGCGTTTTTTAAGCATTATAATATGACAGCCAGTTATTAAATTGGATTATGTTAGTTTTACATTTTTTCCTCAAATAATGTTTTACACTCTTCTTCATCTTCTTCTTTCAAAATCATTAGTTCATCATTCTTTATATGAGATTATGTGAAATTAACATTTTCTTATCAAATTATGGGTGCATTTGTATAAGTTTTGTTTCTAAAAAAGTGCTTTATAATATAATTTCTTCATAGCTTTTTTATTCTTTTGTCAAAAGCTACTCTTTCTATTTTTTGAAAAAAAAACACTAAAACTACTTTTTCTTTGGTTTTTTTTAAATTACGTAATTATTTTTAAAAAATTTAGATATATTTTAATTAAAAAAACCTTTTTCTTCAAAAAAGCAAAAGAAAAAGTTACAATCCTAAGTATTGTATACATTTGAGTTGCATTTATCTATAGGAAATGTTGTGGTGGGCCAGAGCATTTAACGCTCACGCATCTTACACAAGCTTGACAGCATGCCTACTTATGTTTTTCAATCTCGTTAGCTGAACATCCAGAATATGCGACACATAACCGATACTCCTCTCACATTGATATACAGTACATTCATTTTGCCTTGAAATATGGTATACCTCTGCATTCACCCAAGCTCATATTGGCATACAATATCTATATAGGGTGTCGTATAGTAAGTGTTCAAAAAAAATTTCCTTTGTATTAACACTCATGCATCTTACACGACCTTGATAACATGCCTATTTTTGTTTTTATAATGTATTATCTCACCTAAGTGAGTAAAGTTTGGTATATGGGTGTACATTATTTGTTCTGTCCAAGCTCTTAGGTAAAGTCTGTGGAGGTGGTATGGCAGGTCTTTCTTGACGTTAGCCAAAAAGTCATTTTCTCTATGATTCTTATGTCTTTTATAGAAGCATGTGAATGAGAAAAGTGTGACCTTACCCCTTGATTTTGTGATCATGAGATGGTTATGAAATACTCCAGTAAGAGAATGCCATGTGGCCACCTTCTCTAGCTAATTAGTTCTAGAGTCCTTACTTTAAGATAGGTGAGTTTTTGGCGCCATCTCCTTTGGGCCTATGCTTTAGGCCCACTGTAAAAAGGGGTACAGTCTATAATCCCCTAAGCTTGGAGTAACAAAGGAGCAAAAAAGCTTATTAGGCTGAAAACTGACCTTATTGGTCTTAATAAAAAGGAAAAAAATGGGGTACAGTTCACTATCTTGTGTCAGGTATAAGTGATAGAATTAGAATGTAAATATACAAAAAAAAATGAAGTAAAACTAGCTATAATCAAATAATAAACATTATATTGATGTGAGGTAATGTATGTATAAATAATATTATTCTACCTAATATGAGGATCAATTGATAATACTTTTTCCATTTTGTTGATGCATCACTTCACATCTAGAGGTGGGTATGTAGGTTGACCCGGTCCGTAACGAACCACAATTAAATGGACTGGTGCGGGTTGGTCTGCAACTTAAATAAGGCAGCCTTTTGCTGGTCCATGTCCACACCGCATTAGACCACGTATTATGTGGACCGATCCGTGACCCTTTTTTTTCAAAGCTGAAAACTTGAAAACTGAAAATGGAAAGCAAAAAATTGGAAAACAAATTAGAAAAAAAATTGAAAATGGAAAACAAATTGTAATTAGCATTGGTAATGACAATGGTTTTGATGATAACAAATAAGAAAGAAATGGTTATGCAAAGATCAAGTCCCAAAGATCTTCAACTTTAGCTTATAGGACTTAGATTTTGTGTAAAGGCAAAGCAGAATCACACTAAGTTCATATCTCATTTTTATTCAACTTAAATCTCTATGAAAAATCATGTTTAATACTTGTGAAAATATTTATCAAGTTTGAGCAAAATAGTTTTAGCAATGTTAGAAAAGTTTTGGGAATCTTTGGCTGCAAAGCCTTTTAGAAATCTTTTTTCTTGATAGCCAATAATAGATTATCTGAAATTAATAACAGATTATCTAAAACCAATAACAGATTATCTTGAACCAATAACAAATTATTTGAAAAGAATAACAGGTTATTTGACAAGTCAATAGCGTGCATCTTGTTGTTTTAAAAGGAATAATCGATTATGGAGTGTCCATAACAGGTTATTCGCGTGTAACAATATTTTCTGATAACACAAATAATCTGTTATGTAAAACTAATAATCTGTTATTCACGAGCAATAATTTGTTATGTGAAACCAATAATCTATTTTCTAGGTGTTAGAAAATGAAAAATAATGGCTAGTTCACTAGCATTTAATGCTCTAACTACTCCCAATGACTCTTTAATGCATTAAGATATAAATACAAGTGTTTGGACATTAAAGAAAAGTTAAAAATTAATCTGACAAAGCTTCTTGAGCATTGAACACAAGTTTTAACTCTTTTTTCTCATAAACCCTTATTTTGAACTTTCGTGTGTGATTCCTTGATACCCATTGAGTTTCAATTTGTAATATCTATTCTTGTGAGAATTTATCATTCAATCTTTCTTTGATTTCCTATAAAAGATGATGAGGTATCCCTCAAGTGATAAAAGGGTGAGGTATCCTTTGAAAAAATAAGGGGTGAGGTATCTTTTGTTTGTAAAGAGGATGAAGTATCCTTCTAAAGTTGTAAAGGGTGAGGTATTCCTATTTTGAGGCTCAAGTACAAAGGATGAGACATCCCAAAGGTGTGTTGAGTGCTCTTGGTTGCAAAGGTTTTCAAGCATCTGTTCAAGCTTGAAGTTTTAGTGAAAAATTTCAGGTGGTTCACTTGAGGACTAGATGTAGGACACAAGTAGTTGGTGGCTGAACTAGGATAAATTTTTGAGTTTGATTCTCTCTTCCCTACACTTTTTATATTCTATATTAATGTAATTTATGCATGTTTTGCTACATTTATTAATTGAGTATTCAAAATACTTAATTTCTTAATGGTGCTGTAAAAATTTGTAACCACTTAATTTATCCCCCTCTTCAGTAATGGTTACCATGGCTAACAAGTGGTATCAGAGTTCCGTACTCTATTGAAAGCTTAACTGCTTAGAGTTAAAGATCTTTATTTATTGGCAACCATTGAAAGCTTTTCAAAATAAAAGGTTTTAAAATTGATAAACCATTATTCTTTGATGGTGTGCATTTTGTTTATTGAAAAGATAGAATAGAGTTTTATATGCAATCTATTGATTTAGATTTGTGTGATGTTGTGTTTGATGGATTTTCTCCTAAACCAAAACAAGATTAGAATGTTTATGACAAGAAATACTTTTTCTTGGATATTAGAGCAATGCAAATGTTGAAAAGTAGTTTAAATCATGGTGCTTATGTTATAATTAAGAATTGCTCTAGTGCCAAAGAAATTTAGGACACCCTTGATGCTCTTTATATTGTTAACAATGATTTTTTGTATAAAGTTGTATATAGATATCAAGAAGAACAAAAGCATCTAGAGGAAGACAATATTGAAAAATGTCCTCAAAAACATATTCAAAGTAAGAAAATGAGTTCAATGCCTCTTGGTGATGATGGTTCTCGATTTGAAGAAAAGGCAAAGTAAAACAAAATTGAGAAGGAAGATGTTCTTGAGTCTTTGATGAACAACAATGAAGAAGATAGTGATTCCCTTAAAGAGCCAAGTATGTTAGAAATTGATATTACTTCCTATATGGCTAAAAAGGACTTTGAGGTAAATAATCTTAAACTAGATTATAGTTCTTCCTATGATGAGCTACAATGTGCATATGATGAATTGTATGATGGCTTGTTGTTTTTAGAAAAGAAAAACTTATCTTGTTTGGAAAACATTTTCTCCATTGAAAACGAAATTGAGACTTGAAAAATTAATATGCTTTTCTTGATGAAGAAATGTCTTTAAAATGTGAAACTTCAACTTCTTGTGAAAAATGCATTGATTTAGAAAATCAAGTTGGGGACTTATCTTTCAAATTTGCTAAAGCTAATTATTCTAATTGTTTACATTCTATACTTGTTAATGAGAATAAAATTAATTTTATTTCACATGAAAACTCAAGCAAGACTTATAGCGAAAATAGTTTAGAATGTAAAAACAACAAAAGCTTAAGTTTCTCAAAGATGATCTTCAAAGGACCAAGTCATTATTGAATTCAATTGTTCACAATTTTTGTGGCCATTTAGGAGATATTTCTCATTTATGCAATTTATAGAAAAAATCCTTATATGAGAAATAATATGGTATAGGTTCCTAAAAGTCTTAAAGGCTCTAGTATTAACATTCAAGGACCCAAGATGAAGTGGGTACCAAAACATCATTCTATTGTTTCAATTATACAAAAAATTTATCAAAAAGATGAACTAATTGATCAAAGGAAAGAAGAATCATCAAAGCTATTGCTTCCAAAACTCAATGGTAGACTTCTTGATCATGAAGGCAAGGATCCTTCAACTAAAACTTTTCATATACAAAATGTGGAACTTGCAAAGTTCTAAACACCAAAAGAGAATCAATAAGTAAAGAAAAGAGTTTTCTTGATTACCAAGGCCAAGGTATCAAAAGTTTTTACCTTTTATGTACATTCACTTAAAAAGATAATGAATATAAGGTACATTCCTTGTAGGCCTTAAGTACTTGATAGAATCATGTGTACTTGAAAAAAAATTAAATATTATGTTTAACACATGATTATGTTCATTTTTATTGTACCATTGCTCATTAATTTGTTATATATTTTGGTACATAAGGTTCTACAATACTTTGGTATACTTGCTATGTTTTGAATTGTCAATATATCATGAAAGTAAGCATGTTATTGGTTATGTGTTTAATGATAATTGATTATTTAATTTGTTGTGCTCAATTTACATGCTATGAAAAAATTGATCTTTATGAGAGCATAATGGATTAATAATAAATGACTAACACCTATGAATCCAAAATTGGTAGATACCAAAGAAAGTACTTTGAATTATGTTGTAGGGTGACTATTAGCTGAAGTGAAATACAATTATGCTACTTGAGGTTGAAAAAATTTGAAATGGTTTAAATTCTCCAAGAGAAATGAAAACATAATGGAAAACCACAACATTTTCAAGGAGTCTTAGGGCATGGAAGTTGAAGTCACCTACAAAAACTCAACTAGTACACTTTTGGTGATATCAATCTATTATCCTTATTTATACTTTAAATTAAATATCATGTGATATTTGGAAAAGTAGAAAATTGTGTTATGCCTTAACATGTCTAACATAATCATTGTTTTTCTTAAAATGCCTATATAAGTTTTGATGATGATTATGTGTTTCTTGATAAACTTGAATCATGCCTTAAAATGCTTAAACCATATTTTTGGATTCAAGTATATATGTCATTCTTTTGTTCTTATTAGAACTAACTTTGCATGGTTAATAATGTGGTATATGTTTTACATTATATATCAACTTAAATTATACTTGTAAATCGGCTTAAATGATATTTGATACTAACCTATGTTTTAGAGAACTTTTAGAGTTAGTTTTGCTAGTATCTCTATGTAGTTCAAATATAGTCATCAAATATTGAAATGCCAAGCATAAATGGATAAAGTGAAAAGTTGAATGAAAAGGGACATGAGGAGACTCTCTTCAAGTGCAATGGAATGGAATACTCAATGTAAGAAAGCTCAAACTCAAAGGACTAATAAACAAAGAACATTCTAAAGAAGCATCACTCTCTGTCTAACTCAATTAGTATCTATATCCCTAAGCTATTGTGGCATTTTATATGTTATGGATTGTATGATACTTATTGATAAATTGATCTTAAATGATTAGATGTTTTTCTTACATGAGAAGTATGCTTAGCATTGACAAAGTACCTAATTAGATATTAATTTACTAATTTTATCATTGTATATAAGGTGAATGATGTTAGTTCTATACATGCTTTAATCCTTATGGCATATTTCATCTAGGTGAATGTTTTATATCTATGATTCTCTTGATCTATGGCAAATACTAAGAAATTGGTAAATGTAATTGGCTGCCTTTTGATCAATGAATGAAAATATGCTTTTTGAGCTTCATTGTGTTTGCCTTGTTGAATATTGAGCAATTCATTTGCTGACTTGAATAAAAATCAAATGTTGGTTTTGAATGGATATTAGATTAGCTCTATGTTTTCTCTTACCTTATTTTTTTATCATAGCAAAAAGAGGAGAAAAATATGAGTTCTTTGTTGTTAAGAAAAGACCGGTTTCAAATTGAAACTAATCTTGGGATTCCAAAATTAAGGGGGAGCTGTGCATCTTTGATCTAATCATCTCTTGAAAAATAGAGGGGGAGTAAGTCTCTAATATCTTTTTATGAATTTCAATTTATTTAAACTAACTCTTTTTTCAGTGGTTGTTTGTCATCATCAAAAGAGGGAGAATGTAATTAACATTAACAATGACAATGGTTTTGATGATAACAAATAAGAAAGAAATGGTTGTGCAAAAATCAAGTCCCAAGGATCTTTAAATTTAGCTTATAGGACTTAGATCTTATGTAGATGTAAAGAGGAATCACATTAAATTCATATCTCATTTTTATTCAACTTAAATCTCTATGAAAAATCATGTTTAATACTTGCGAAAATATTTATCAAGTTTGAACAAAATGATTTTAGAAAGGTTGCAAAGGTCTTGAGAATCTTTGGTTGCAAAGGCTTGTAGAAATCTTTTTCTTGATAGCCAATAATAGAAATCTTTTTTTATAGCCAATAACAAAAATCTTTTTCACATAGAGAGAGAGAGAGAGAGATGAAACCAGTGACAGTGGGTCGCGGGTAGGTCATGACCGGTGACACACACACACGAAGAGAGAGAGAGAGAGATGAAACCAGTGGCAATGTGTCGCAGGTGGGTCATGATCAGTGACAGACGAGTCGTGACTGAATGGTAGAGAGGGGCGGTAGCCAATAAGAACTCAGAATGAGATGAGAAAGATGAGAGAAAGAGATGAAGAGGGCCAGCTAGGGTTTGGTTTTCAAATGTGAAGAGTGAAGAGTCTAAAGATTCAAGATGAAAGATGAAAGAGATCAGAAAAGATCAAATGAGTCATGACCAATGAAAATTTATTCTGATTTTGGGCCAGACAATGAAGTGTTCTAGGTTGGCCCAATTGCCAAATCCAAAAGCAAATAAAAAAAAAATTATACAAGTTTGCGGACTGATTCGCAAACTTGCAGACCAAAACTTATTTAACTATAAATTTACGTAGACTAAGCCAATAACCCTGTATTTAAATGGACCGTCATTTTAGCTAATCCTTACCAATGTAGACTGTAATTTACGCATATGGCCACCCATTTATTCACCTCTACTCACATTACTAATAGAATAGAGTAGTATAAAAGATAGAATTAATTATAATCAACTAATAAAAAATATATAAATTTGAATTAACGTGGATATAAAAGTAGTATTATTCCAGCTAGTGCGATGATGGATTCATTGAATGACGCTCGTGCGTTTCATATCAACACCCCTTTTCTATTCAGTATCCAATGTCGTGGGCTCCATTACGTGATTGTGATTGTTTGGTGGAGGTTTGATACTCTGACAACTTGACTGACTAAACCGTACCATATTCCACGTGCCACTAATTTTCCATTAACCAGTAGTATTTCAGGCGGTCAGGTCTCAGCTTCTTCATATTCTTTGTTAGTAGGGATGGAAATAGGCCAGTCGGCCTGTCAGGGACCTGTGGGCTGACCTGTTTTAGGCATGGCCTGTTTAGAAAATGAATCAGGCTCAGGCCTTTTTAAAAGCCTATTTCATTTAGTAGGTCAGGCCTGACCTCTCAGCAAAGCCTGTTAGGCCTATTAGGCCGGCCTGTTTATATTTATTTATATAATTATATTCTATTTTTTAATGGCCTTTCAAGGCCTGTTTAAAGGCTTAGGCCTATTTAAGGCCTATATGAAGGCCTTGGCCTATTGGCCTATTTAGAGGCCGTAATATTAAACAGGCTTCTAAACAGGTTTCAAGTCAGGTCAGGCTTCTTAAACAGGTCAGGTCAGGCCCAAAAAAAGGCCTTTGACAGGTAACAGGCCAGACTCAGGCCAAATATTTGTGACACGGGTCTGGCCTGTTTAGGGTGAAGCCTGACCTGACCTGGCCTGTTTCCATCCCTATTTGTTAGGGTACAATTTATTATATGCAATCTGCAATTAATATGTTATATAATATTTGTAAAATTATGAGATCATCTTAATAATATATTAATAATATAGCAATTTTTATAATTATTTTTATTTGAGGAAAATTAAGAACATGTTTTTTATTATTTTTTAATATATTTTTTATTAAATTACGTTATACATTAAAATATACATTCAATCTTAATTAATGTATAATTAACTCAATTAATATATAATTAAATTTAAATATATGTTTTAATATATGATATAACTCAATAAAAAAATTAAAAAAATATGATAAAAATATATTCCTACCATCCTTTACATGATTTTAAATTACGATTGCGATTATGTTACATTTACCACAATTATGAAAAATTGTAGAAAATGCGACTAATGCGATCGCAATTGTGGTTGCGATACGGTTACAAAGATTACAAAAACTATAATATTATAGTCGCAATTGTAATTATAGACTGCAATTTAAAATCATGATCCTTTATTTTATATATATTAAATAATAATTTAAATATCTAAAACGTAACGTTGCGATCCACAACACTAGGGGTGTCCAGCGGGTTGGGTCGACTCATGAGCTTGTGGGTTTCGACCCAACCCAACCTATAAAATAAATGTTAAGTTGGGTTGGGTTGAGTTTGCGAGTTGGATCGAGTTAAAAAATGCTTCAACCCACAGCATGTGGGTCGGGTAGCGGGTTGGGACACTTTCAACCCAACTCACCCACCTTTTTTTTAAAAAAAAAAATGGTCTAGACAAAGTGTGCAATTTACTTGAAAAATATCTTTAAGGTTCGTAAATATCATCTCTGATATAGGTAGGAACAACGTTAGACCATGTAAATACGCTAACAAATAGAGGCCAAAGTAGGAAGAGAAAAATGCATCAAAACCCTATCTATCTACTCCCTCTCCACTAGTCCTAACACAGTTAGTAGTTCTCTCTTCTCTGCAACTAGTTCTTCGCAATGCAGTCATTTTCCCAAGCTCCTAGCGTTTGCGCCTTGAGTCAATGATCGTTGCTTCTTCTCTCACCTGATCTCTCAACCGTTCTCTGGAACTAGTCACGCCACCACACAACACGTGTCCCTCTTCCCTCTTGCGACTTTTTCAGTTTTCTGCACCCCGCAGCCCCAATAGGTAAGCTTTCTTACTCTGCTCTTTTCATGTAAATCTGGAACATAAGAGAAAATGCAGTTGGGTACAGTGCAGTTGTAACATCCCGAAAATTAGTTATTTCGTTATAAACAATAATTTTATAATATTTGTGATTTTTGGTGATTTTTGTAAAATTTTTGGAAATGTTGAATATTTTATTATATTTCTCATTTTGCGTGCAGACCTTGGCGGAGCCGGGAAAACAAAATATTTTCCTAAAAATTTGGTAAACCTTGAACTGTCAACGTGTCGACGGGGGATCTTACTAAACCTGAGGTCGGGCACAGTTTGCGAGGTTTATGTTTTTCGAGGTTTTATCTGCTAGGATAAAATCGCTGTATCATAAAATCATCTGATGAATAATAAAATATTATTTTCATCAACTGTAACCTTTATTCACTGGGAAAATAATTCTAACAGTGTAATTAAATCATCTGTCAGATGTATTTAATTAAGAAGACAAGCTTACTATGTACTTTATCGAGAAGCGCGCGAAGCTTCTTAAGGAAGCTTTGAGGAAAGTTTCTAGGAAGCTTCCTTCCCAACTACTATTCACTCTCTCTCCTCACCCTCATTTTGCAGCACGGTTGTGGGGGGGTAATATCACAATTATTCCCCCATTTTCTCATTTACGCTGGTTTCTCCTTCTCCCTCTCATCTACTCTCATTTCTCTTCCTTCTCTTCTCCATACGGCTACACACCCACAAACACCATGATGATTTTCAAGCTTCCCATACTCAAGCTAACATAAACCGTTGTTTCCTCCTCACTATCTTCCAGTTTTCTTCTTGGTGGAGTTCTTCTTTATTCCCCCATTTTCGTACTCCACAGCCAGCAACAAATCTTCAAGCTTTAAGGTAAAGCTCTCAACTTTCTTCTCCTTTCTCCCCATTTTCGTGTTCCTGGTCACATTGGTGACTATGGATTCCATTTTCACTCATTGATCTTGATTTTTATGGATCTGAACACCAAGGTTTTGGTGGTGGTGAAGAACCAGATTTCAAGGATAGAAGGAGCTTGCTTTTTTTGTTCTTCACTAAGGTAAGAGGAAGACACTCCTCCTTAACCTATTTTAGCATTTAGGAATGTCTTCTGTGATTGGTATTGAGGGTCATGTTTGTTTGCATGTTGTTTGTGATATATGTGTGCTATTTGATTGTTTTGTGTGTTTTGATATATCTGGATGAATTGGAACGTATAATATGAAAGGGAATGACGTCTGACTGGTTCTCGAATGGCCACGGTTTTGAGCCCAGAAACTTGAGGATTTTATGTGAAAAATAGCAACAATTTGAACTTCCGACCATTAAACAAAATGTTAAAATCCGTCGAGTATGAACTCCTGACCAAACCCGTCGAATTTGATATCTTGATCACTTAGTAAAATGTTAAAATCCATCGAGTATGAACTCCTGGCCAAACCCGTCGAATTTGATATCTTGATCACTTAGTAAAATGTCCAAATCCGTCGAGTAGAGTTATGACCTTTTAATAGAGATTTCTCCAAATCCGTCGAGTAGAGTTCTGACCTTTAATAGTGTGATTTCTCCAAATCCGTCGAGTAGAGTTCTGACCTTTAATAGTGAGATTTCTCCAAATCCGTCTAGTAGAGTTCTGACCTTTTAATAGAGATTTCTCCAAATTCGTCGAGTAGAGTTCTGACCTTTAATAGTGAGATTTCTCCAAATCCGTCGAGTAGAGTTCTGACCTTTTAATAGAGATTTCTCCAAATCCGTCGAGTAGAGTTCTGAACCTTTAGTAGGGAAACTTCTCCAATGTAAATATCCATCGAATTAGGATTTCTGCTGACCTTCTAGTATATTTGATAGTTTTTTATCCTTATCCGACAGAACCTTCGTTCAACAGAAATTGGTTTTTAGCCATTCTTGTCAAAATTGTAACACAACCATGTCCGTCAGATCCAGAATTATAAATTATCACCCAACACTTAGTGAGTAAACTAAGGGTAATAGGACACAAGAATTAGCTGATTGGAAATTAAATTATACTTTGAGATTCATAAACTTTAAAGAAACCAAGAATAGAAGTTTCATAACACTTAGGACAGTTTTAGTTAGAATAAGAACAAGAGAGTGTGAGACATTGAGATCTTAGAATAACCTCCTAAGTGCACATGAATAAATTACCTGAGAAAATCTACATGATTAATTAAGAGGATTTTCCTTAGAGACAAACTTTGTAAGAACAGCTAAACTTGTGCAAGAATTCATAATACACCTTAAAAATGCATTAATTCATTTGATTCTAATATTATGATATTGTGGGTCCATGTGAGTGACCAACGATCTGTGTTGATTCTTGCTTTGGTAAATTGTGGCATATGGAGGAAATTGTATGTAATAATGATCATACATGTTGATGCATAGAGTCTGTATGTATTGTGATTGTCCGTTGGACTTTGTTAAGGCCTTTAGCCTAGGAGTTGAACTTACACCTATGTGCGGGTGCGAATAGATAAGTGTAGGTTACTCGTTGACCTTGGGGGCGTCAGGGTGCGGGTACCTCGCGATGGGCAGTTGGTAGCTCTCTGTCCGTGGGGCAGACCGATACACACACACTGACAATCCGGACCGAGACATTGTCCTATATCGTGATCTGTGTAGAATGTCTTATAAAATGCCATGATGTACACGATGATAATTTGAGAATTATAGCACTTGAGGGCCTGGGCAGCCAAGGAATACAGACATACCTCCTGATCGTTCTCTCCGACTGTTTTGTGTCTAGCTCCATAGAGTAGGATTTTGACTATTAAATGCATGTGCATAGAGAGTCCATGAATTATTTGGCATACATTGTCATTATAACTGGAATTGTTGTCTTACTATTATATATATATATAACTGCCTAGAACTGCTTATTTGTTTACTTCTACTATTCAATGCTTATGCTTATTATTTGGAAATGCTATGTGGGCACTCTGCGCCATTTGGTTTCTTGATGCTATAATTGGTAATGATGGTAGGATGTCTTACCTCTTTCTTTTACTTTTCTTGCTCTATGTAAATCTTGGGTTAAAGACTGTAAGTAGGAACGAGGTTAGATTCCTTTAAATTTTATTAGTTTGACCCGCTGTATCTGGTGACGTCGTCACAAAGGGAGTGCTATTGGGTTCGTTTGAACTGTGTTCACTGGTGGTGTCAAGGCCTGGCGAGTTGACTGGACCGACAAGCGTATGCGACATAGTTGGGGATCTGACCTTAACCATGACGAGGACTGCGATTGAAGACCTTATTCCATATTTCTCACTACACCGGTGAGCCCGGAGTTGCCTCACGCATTCGGGATTCGATGGAGTGCCCAACTCCTTAGTCGTAGATATATTATGGGTAGTTTATATTTTATTTTGCATTATCTGTATTAAGCCTGTTTTTGGGTATATGTACCTTTTAAGATGATTATCCAATCTTGAATGCTGTAATTTGAATACATCTTATACTTCATATTTTTTTTTACTGGTTGTATACGTAACTATTCATTCGTGGCTCTTATTTTCTTCATCTGCGAAAAACTTTAATATTTTCGTAAAGTTTGTTATTTGACAATGTTAGCACGCCGACATTTAGTGACCGTGACATAATGACGATTGTGTCGTGGTTATTAAATCGAGGGGTGTTACATTAAGGTGGTATCAGAGCTCAGTTCATCCTGTTGAGTCGGGGTATGGACTGATTATGCTTAGACATGTTAGAAGTTTATTTGTATGTTGTGTGCTTCCTTGTCTCTTGAATTGAGATATTGGGAAAGGAAGGCATAGCTTGCCATAGGTTGAGTGTTGGTAGCTACTGTTGCACAGTTACATGATATTGAGTACTGGCCCACTCAATATGTAATGTTCTGTGTCTACAGGAAACTATGACTTCACCTAGGCGTGTTAAGGCAATAGGAATTCTTTTAGAAAGAAGCTTAGCTAGTATGACTGAACTTGTTTAGGAATTGTCTGCATTTTCACCCTTGTGTGTTGTGTGACTCCTTGTGTTTGGTTTTCGAAAAGAAACGTTATTGTCTGAAATGGTTACTTGTCTCCACTGTGCCTGATTGTCTGTTTCGAAGGAAGATAATGGCTCGCGAAAGACGCATGCGTAGGAATGTGGAACGTAACAACACAGGAGTGGATGCGACTATGGAAACAATGCAGGGAATGGCTGACGTAACAGTGCAACCGAATCAGAGGGCTGTACACCAGCAGGAATTGGAAGTTGAGGTTCGGAATTTGAAGGAAGAAAGTCAACTTTGAGGTAACTCTAGATTACTGAAGTTCCACAGGAGGAACCGTGGGAAGGCCAATCAGTTTAAGCAAACACCATATACACTACGACCAAGGGAGCAGCAGCGACATCAAACGCATCACGGTGGTGCGAGTGGTAGTAAGTCCAATCCAACTGTGGTACCGTTATCAGGGTGTAAGAAGTGCGGAAAGGACCACTTCACAGGGGACTGTAAGATTGAAGGAAAAATTTGCTTCAAGTGCAGAAAGCAAGGACATGTGTTCAAGGATTGTGCTTTACATGAGACAAAGCCTCCATATGCGATCAAAAGGGTAATCTGCTTCAAGTGTGAAAATGACCATTTAACCAAGGATTGTACGAACGGTGGGATAATTTGTTTCAAATGTAGAGAGTTAGGGCATGTGGCTAAGAACTGTACTTCGCAAAGGACGAAGCCTTTTGTTGGTAATGCATGCACTTCACAATCTCACGAAGAAAGGAGAGTTAATTTCTCTAGTGGAGTAAAAACATCCAAGACTGAAGACCTGAACGAGGGAGCTTGTACTATAATTGATGACCCTGTGATTTTACTGTATAATTTCGGGGGTAACCCATTTCTTTATGATGTATGAATATATGAATCCAGTAAGGATGTTCGTACATTCATTATCTTTTGATTAAGTTAATTCTGTTTTGGCTGCTAAGAACTTGTTGATGGTAGCCAAGTTGTTTAAATTGTCCTATGACCTGTTAAAGACTAAATCCTTATGTTGATCTGATTTGTTTACTTCTTTTACAAATTAGATGTAATGTTACAAAAAGGATTGGTTATCTTCCAGCCATGTTTTGTTGAAATGTTCCAATGAAATTCTAAGAGTTTGTTTCTGGAATTGAGTTGTCTGTGTATTTACTTCCTTTCGACTCGAATGATATTATTCTCGTTTGTAAGCCTACTCTTGTTACATCTAGTTTGTTTAAAACTACCCTATTATTGTTAGAGATTGGAACCCCTTTTCCAATTCAATCATCTACTTTCTGTGAATGCTTATGTCTCTAAGGCATGTCAAAAGGTTTTTGATGATAACAAAAGCAAAAGAGAAGATCAAGTGCAAAAGGAAAAATCAAGATCAAAGAAAGAAGACAGAAGGTTTATTTAGTTATAAGACTTAGGATATTAATGTTAAATGCTCTCAAGATTTCTCAAATGGTTTTTCAATATATGATTTCAAAATAAATGGGAAATTTCAAAGTTAAACATGGCTTTCAATAAAACTTGAGTTTCAACTTTAAATCTAACACTCTTAAAAGGATTTATGTTTAATCAAGTATCTTGAGGTGTTGGAAATGACTTACAAGCGTTATTGGACTTGAAAAATGTGTTCAAAGGCCAATGTAATCGATTACATAATGTTTGTAATCGATTACACATCAAACAGAAGGCATGTAATCGATTACATTGGAAATGTAATCGATTACAAGAAAGTCAGAGGCCATGTAATCGATTACACAATATATGTAATCGATTACACAAAGCCCAGAAAGGCAAAGAACACGTTCGACGAGTAATGTAATCGATTACATGGATATTGTAATCGATTACAAACAAAGTCAAAAGCCATGTAATCGATTACACAAATAATGTAATCGATTACACAGAGCCCAGAAAGTTCAGAAAACGTTGGAACAACAATGTAATCGATTACCTGAGCTGTGTAATCGATTACACGAACCCTGACAGCGTCCAACGGCTATATTAAATGCATTAAATGCATTAAATGCATGCCCAACTACCTCCAACGGCTCCATTTATTGAGAAACTTATAAATACCAAAGTTGGGTCTTTATTTGAGGTTGACCTTGAACCAAAAACTGATCATCAATACTTCAAAACGTGAATCAATCCTTAAATTCATTTCTTGCTCCGTTTTCTGATTAAAAACGTGAAAAATCTTTGAGAGCATATTAGAGTTTCAATTTGTAAACACTTGCTCTAGAGAGAGTTTCTTCTATTTCAATCTTATACATTCTGATTAGTGAGGTGAAGTATCCCTCAAGTATTGTAAGGGTGAGGTATCCCTTGGAAAATAGAGGCTCAAGCTTTTGGGTGAGGTATCCCATATTGTTGAGTGCTCAAGGTTGTAGTGGTTTTTCAAGCACCCATTGAAGCTTGAAGATATAGTGGAAAATCTCAAGGTGTTGCTTGGGGACTGGACGTAGATCACAAGTGGAGTGGTGATCGAACCAGGATAAACGACTGTGTTTGTTTTCTCTAAACCCTCCTCTGTTTATTTCTGTACACTGTTTCATTGGTTTGCTTGGATATTGTCTTCTTGGCTGTTACGGTTATAAGTAAAAGTATTTATCTCATCTATCTAATTATTTCTAACCATTCAATAGCTTCAACGAAAATTGATTGTCAAACGATTTGCGAAAGATTTGTGAACTTATTTTTAACTACTCAATTCACCCTCCCTCTTGAGTATTGAGGCCACTTGGTAACAAGTGGTATCAGAGCTAGACTCTTGTATAAAGAGCTTAGCAGCTTCAAGAGAAGTGATGGCTTCAAATGGTTTTTCAAATGAAGGTTCTTCTATAAATAGACCTCCTTATTTCAATGGGGATGGTTATGCCTATTGGAAAGAAAGGATGAAAATTTTTATTGAAGCTATTGACTTAGATGTGTGGGACGCAGTTGAAAATGGTGCTTTTGTCCCTACACAAACTAAGGATGGTGTGACAATTAATATACCTAGAAGTGATTGGACCGATGATGATAAAAAGAAGGTTCAATATAATTTGAGAGCCAAGAACATCATCACCACATCTTTGGGGTATGATGAATTCTTTAGGGTGTCAAATTGTAAGACCGCAAAAGAAATGTGGGATACCCTACAAGTAACTCATGAAGGTACTAGTGAGTAAAAAGATCTCGAATAAACACTCTTACTCATGAATATGAATTGTTTAGAATGAATCAAGGTGAGAGTGTTCAAGATATGCAAAAGAGATTTACTCATATTGTTAATCATCTCATCTCATTGGGAAAGACATTTCCTAATGAGGATCTTATTAACAAAGTCTTGAGATGTCTAGCAGGAATTGGCAACCCAAGGTAACGGCGATTGCGAGAATCAAGAGATTTATCAACCATGTCTCTAGCCACCCTATTCGGAAAACTTCAAGAGCATGAGCTGGAACTAAATAGGCTCAATCAAAATGAAGAAGATGACAAAAAGAAGAAGGGAATTGCACTCAAGGCCACCTCTTCCATACTTGAAGATGATGATGAAGATGGTGAAGAGGATGGTGAAAATATTGAGCTAAGTGAGGAGAATCTTAGTCTCCTTGTGAGAAAATTCGGAAGATTCTTGAAGAAAAAGGGATTTCAAAGAAGACCACCATTTCCTCAAAAGAAAGCATATCACAAAGGAGAAGGATCCTCCACTCCTCCAAAATGCTATGAATGCGGAAAACCGGGGCACATGAAAATGGAGTGTCCTATATATCTCAAGAAGACGGAGAAGTTTGAGAAAAGACCCTCTAAGGAAAAGAAAGGAAGAAGAGCATATATAGCTTGGGAGGACAATGACTTAAGCTCTTCTGACGATTCAGAAAATGAAGAAGCCCATCTTTGCCTCATGGCTCAAGGAGAAGAAAGTGGAGAAAGCGACACCGAGGTAACCTCTTCTAACCTAGAACCTCCACCTTCTTATGATGAATTGCAAGATGCCTTTCAAGAATTGCATGATGAATCTTTGAGGCTCACAAAAATGATTTTGTCTTCCAATAAAACAATCTCCCTATTGACAAAGAAAGTTTCTACTTTAACCAAGGAGATAAATGAACTTAAAATTGAAAATGAGACTTTAGGACTCATAGATGCTAATTCATCATGCATGATTTGTTCCTCACATGATAATGCATCCATATCATTACCTTGTTTATCATGCAAAGCTTTTGAAAAAGAAATTGAAGACTTGAACAACACTCTTGCGAAATTCACTTTTGGAAGAGACAACTTGAATGTGTTGTTGGGAGACAAAAATGTGTTTTCCAAAAAGCCGGTTTGGGATTTAATCCAAACAACCATCAAAAGTCTTATAAGAACTTCTTTGTTTCCTCAAAAACTTCAAGTAGCCCCTTTGTTAAATGTTTTCATTGTGGTAGGAAAGGGCATAGTGCATCCACTTGCAATGTTAGAAAGAACATAAACACCAAGGTTGGAATCAAAAGGGTTTGGGTCCCTAAAGGCACCATACCTAATTCTAACACACAAGGACCCAAAATAATTTGGGTACCAAAAGTTAAATCTTGAATGTGTGTTGTAGGTGTGCTTGAAGACCAAGAGCTCAAGTTGGTATCTTGATAGTGGTTGCTCCAAGCACATGACCGGTGATGGCTCTAAGTTCTCCTCCCTTACACACAAGAAACATGGTCATGTCACATATGGTGACAACAACAAAGGGAAGATTCTTGGAATTGGCAAAGTTGGTAAGATCCCTTCATCATCTATTGATAATGTTTTACTTGTTGAAGGACGTAAACATAATTTGCTTAGTATTAATCAATTATGTGATAAAGGCAATAGAGTTATATTTGATTCCTCTTGTTGTATAATTGAGGGAAAGGATGATAAGCAAGTTAAGTTTGTTGGTCATAGGGTCAATAACATATATATGATTAGTCTTGATGATATTTCCTCAAATGATGCTAAATGCTTTATGAGTAGAGAAAATGATTCATGGTTATGGCATAGAAGAATTGCTCACATTCACATGGATCACTTAAACAAATTGGTCTCTAAAGAACTAGTAATTGGTCTTCCAAAGCTCAAATTTGAAAAAGACAAACTTTGTGATGCATGTCAAAAGGGAAAACAAGTAAAGGTCTCTTTCAAAGCTAAAAACATAGTTTCAACTTCTAGACCTTTACAACTTTTGCACATGGATCTTTTTGGACCCTCTAGAACTATGAGCTTTGGTGGGAATTACTATGCGTTAGTGATTGTGGATGATTTTTCTAGGTTTACATGGACATTATTCTTGGCTCACAAAAATGATGCTTTTCAATCATTTAGAAAACTTGCCAAAGTTATCCAAAACGAAAAAGATTTTTGTATTGCATCCATAAGAAGTGATCATGGTGGTGAATTTGAAAATCATGAATTTGAAACTTTTTGTGATGAACATGGCATTGAGCATAATTTTTCTGCCCCTAGAACACCACAACAAAATGGTGTTGTAGAAAGGAAAAATCGATCTTTAGAAGAAATGGCAAGAACTATGCTCAATGAGGCCAATCTTCCTAAGTACTTTTGGGCGGATGCGGTTAACACCGCTTGTTATGTTATGAATAGAGCCCTAATAAGGCCAATTTTAAAGAAAACCCCATATGAATTGTACAAAGAAAGGAAACCTAATGTGTCACATTTTCATGTCTTTGGATATAAATGCTTTGTGTTGAATAATAGAAAAGATAACTTGGGAAAGTTTGATGCAAAATCTGATGAGGGAATATTCATTGGTTATTCTATTCATAGCAAGGCCTTTAGAGTCTATAATAAACGAACTATGACCATAGAAAAGTCCATACATGTTGCATTTGATGAAACTAACCCAAATGAGTCGAGAAAGGAGCTTGTTGATGATGTTGCAGAAATCTTGAAAAAGACGCACTTGGAAAATCAAGAGAAAGAGCCCAAGAAGGAAGAAAAGAGATCCCTTGATCATACATGGCAAGAAGATTCAGAAATCTTAGATCTACCCAAGGAATGGAGGACTTCAAGATATCATCCTCTCGACAAGGTGATAGGTGATGTATGAAAATGGGTAATGACTCGAAACTCACTTAGAGATGCATGTAATCATCTAGCCTTTGTCTCTCAAGTTGAACCTAAAGACATAAATGAGGCCATTAATGATGAGCATTGGATCTTGGCCATGCAAGAAGAACTAAACCAATTTGAGAGAAATCAAGTTTGGGAATTAGTTCCAAGGCCCAATGATCATCCAATAATTGGCACCAAATGGGTCTTTAGGAACAAACTCGATGAAACGGGCCTAATAATAAGAAATAAAGCTAGGCTTGTAGCTAAAGGATATAATCAAGAAGAAGGCATAGACTATGAAGAAACTTATGCTCCCGTAGCTAGGTTAGAGGCCATTAGAATGTTACTTGCATATGCTTGCATCATGGATTTCAAACTCTATCAAATGGATGTCAAAAGTGCTTTTTTAAATGGTTTTATACAAGAAGAGGTGTATGTAGAACAACCTCCTGGTTTTGAGGACTTTGAAATGCCCAACCATGTTTTTAAATTGAAAAAGGCCTTGTATGGCTTGAAACAAGCTCCTAGAGCTTGGTATGAAAGGTTGAGCAAATTTCTTTTAGAAAAAGGCTTTTCTAGAGGTAAAGTTGACACCACTCTTTTCATAAAACACAAAATGCATGACATTCTTCTAGTTCAAATCTATGTTGATGACATTATATTTGGAGCTACTAACAACTCTCTTTGTAAAGAATTTTCAAATATTATGCAAAGTGAGTTTGAGATGTCCATGATGGGTGAGCTCAACTTCTTCCTTGGTCTACAAATCAAGCAAACAAGAGAAGGAACATTTATAAGCCAATCCAAGTATTGCAAGGAGCTGCTCAAGAAGTTTGGAATGGACAATGCCAAGCATATGGCTACTCCTATGGGCACCTCTTGCTATTTGGACAAGGATGAAGGAGGTAAATCGGTAGAAATTACAAAATATAGAGGTATGATTGGCTCACTCCTTTATCTCACCGCAAGTAGGCTTGATATAATGTTTAGTGTATGCATGTGTGCTAGATATCAAGCTAATCCTAAGGAATCGTACCTAAGTGCTGTTAAGAGAATAATGAAATATCTAATAGGCACATCACAAATGGGTTTATGGTACCCTAAGGGTGCCTCATGTAGTCTTATTGGGTACTCCGATTCTGATTTTGCTGGATGCAAAATGGATCGAAAAAGCACTAGTGGGACATGCCACTTGCTTGGAAGCTCACTAGTTTCTTGGCACAGCAAGAAACAAAATAGTGTGGCATTGTCCACCGAAGCTGAATATGTTGTACCGGGAGTTTGTGCTCAAGTCCTTTGGATGAAACAAAGAACTCTTGGACTATGGTCTTGAGCTTGATCACATTCCCATAAAATGTGATAATACTAGTGCAATTAACTTGTCAAAAAATCCCATTTTGCATTCTAGAACTAAGCATATTGAAATAAGACATTATTTCATTAGAGATCATGTTCAAAGGGGTGATTGCATACTTGAATTTGTTGAAACAACTAAGCAACTAGCTGATATTTTTACCAAACCCCTAGCAAAAGAAGCATTTTTCTACATTAGAAATGAACTGGGTATATTGGATCATTCCTGCATAAATTAACTTCTGCTGCATAATCTTGTATTTTTCTGCATAATCACGCCAAATTGCTGCATAATCTCTGAATTCTTTCGTTATATTTGAATCAAATACTAACTTGAGCGTCGGAGACTTCCCCTAAGTTATTTTGCAGGTGCTCCCTCGTGACCAAGACTCCCAAGCAACTAATATCCTCAACAAATTTGTTGAAACTCTTGGTAAAAATGGTAATTTCAATCAATTATATGAGTTGAATCATAATATGATTAGTCTATATGCTTGCATGATGATTTGAACTAATCTAAGTTGCTTTGAAACTAATTTGGATGAATCAAAATTGATTATATGCTGTTTGGAATGCAAAATCTGAGTTAAAGAGTGCTGGTAATCGATTACAATGTCTTTGTAATCGATTACACATGTTCTGTCACACATGTAATCGATTACACACCCTTTGTAATCGATTACAACCAACTCAGAACTCAGGTAATCGATTACAAGGTTCCCAGAAAGCATGTAATCGATTACATAAAAAATGTAATCGATTACATACCCACCAGAATGCATGTAATCGATTACACACTCAATGTAATGGATTACACAGGGTTTTTTAAAAGATTTCTGACGCGCGTAAGGCTCATTTCTTTTTGGAACCTATTCATCTTCTTCGTTCTCTCCTCTCGCTCCCACGCACCTCAAATCTCAAAATCTCTCTTTTCTCACTCAAATCTCCATCAAAACCCGTCATTTCACCTCTCTCAATCTCGGAAAACCCCTCTCCACATAGCCCATCTTTCAAAATCCCCTCACATCCCTCATCCAAATCTCCCCATCATCTCTCACGAACACCTTCTCCACTTCTCTGACCTAATCTCGTCCCTCTCTCTCTCTCTCCTCACTCATCCCCAACCATTTACCACTCATCCCTTTCTACTTCTTCTCATCAATGGCTGAATCCTCTCATCGCTCGAAGCGCCCAAGAACAGGGACTGCTGTTGGAGGGTCCTCTGGTGGCTCTTCACGTAATATATCTGGCCTGGACCTCACGAGACATTTCTCCACTGTGAAGAAAACTGAATTGTTCGGAAGAACTTCCAGCTTCGCAAGATCATCTCTCCTATGTATCTTCCCATCACCTTCTGCAAGAGTGAACCTTTAGAGAGCTTTAGGACAATAGAAAACTTAGGCTTGTTGGGATTCCTGAGCATAGAGAAGGCCATCTACCCAAACCTTGTGCGAATCTTTTATGCAAACCTGAAGGTTGAGGATAATTGCATAATCTCTTAAGTGAAAAAGCAACAAATCAGGTTAACAATGGCAGAGTGGTATAGGCTTACAAAGCTCACTCCCGATGGAGCTCGCTTCGTGGAAATGCAAAAGTCTGGGGGCATGAGTTTGAGCATAAGGCTGCTCTTCTCTCTTTGATTAGGACTGGCTACCACCTCCCCAGTGATCCTAAACGAAGAATAATGGCCACTGGTCTCACTATGGAAAACAGGGTTCTCCACTACCTCTTGGTTCGTGGATTGATTCCCAGAGGAGGGAATTACTCCCAAGTCCTCAAGGATGATGTAGTGGCATTATGGGCAATGACCACAGGGCACCCAATAAACTGAGGTTACTACATTTTAGAACATATGCTGGACATCAAGAAAAAGAAGAACTCTGCTCTCCCCTTCGCCATGTTGGTCACCACAATCCTCGAGTACTGTCGTATTTCGATGGCTGAAAAGTCCAAGGACACCAGCTCGAAGGGACCCCAATCAATTGGGTTACATACTCTGAAGAAGCTTCAGCTCTATAAGGTGGATGATAGGTGGCATTACATTGCTCATGGCACTTTTGGTCATATCCATCACGATCCAGATAGTGATGATGATGAGGAGGCTCAGCATCCTACCTCTGCTCCTGCTCCCACTCCTACTACTCTTGATCTCCTGCTCCAAGAGATGCGCAACCTAAGTGCTAATGTAAACACACGCATGGATCACATAGAGTAGAAGATTGACCATCTTGAGCTGAGGATGGACTACTCAGACCAGGAGCTTGCCTCCATTCGATCCTGACAACTGTTGAGATTACCAAATTTCAATCAATTTATAACCGATTTACCAAAATTGCTTGTAGCATAAGGTAACACCGGGTCGAACCCGTAGATCACTCTAATTATGAAGTCAGATTAAGAGGTTAATAAATAGGGGGAAAGAGTTTTGCAAGATTAAATAACAAAGAACAATTAAAATGAGTAAACAAGATTGAGAAAACAACCAATCCAAGAGAATTAACAAATCTTGATTTTAATCCATCCTTGATCTTTATAAATCCGTTCAACTATCAACCAAATCTTTGGTCTTAGATCACATCAAGACGCCTCTCAATGATCCATGGATCTTCTATTAGAAACGCTTCTAAAATTTAATTAATTAAGGTTAGACAAATTAAGCATCCATCCAAAACCCAAATTAACTTAAAAACCAAGATCCAACCAAGCTAAATATTTCATCAAACATCTTTGATAAATTATATAACCTCTGAATTCATCTCTTGGCATATGATAATTACGCAATTAACATATGCAAATCCCAATCAAATTAAGCATTAAATCGAAGTTAAACAAGAGAAGAAAAGAAAGAGAAACTTGATTAATAGATGAACGTATAACAATTAAAACGAGATCTCGTGGATTAATCATCAAGCTTGTCAATCTCTTGGATTGATTAAAGAAGTTTAGCTCTCCATAGCCATCACCATTGGAGAACCTTCAAGAACCATACAAAAATGAAAATAACAAAGAGAGAGGAGGAGAGGAAGAGAAGAAGAGAATTCTCCAAAATGAAACACTAAAACTTTAATTATAACAACACTACTACATAAAAACTCTACATGTTACAATGATCTGCATAGCCTCCCTTTTATAGAGAGTTTAGAGGTACAAAATGTCAAAAGGGGCTGAGTCATGGTGGTTGAGTGGAGTAGGTGGATGAGTGGAGTAGGTGGATGAGTGGAAAATGTTGAATGACTTTTGGTGAGTGGAAAATTATGGAGATTCTTTGTCTCCGAAATCATGCAGCTCTGAAGTCATTGCATTCGTCATTTTTAAGCCAAGTAGTCTTCATGAAGATTGTAGGTCTGGATCTTAGCTTTCAAATGGCTTTGGTTTGAGCGCAATATCATTTCTATAGCTCCAGATATGTTCAAATTACTGCACACTACTCAGGCCCAGTCGTAGCTCCTCTGTTCTGACTTCCAAGCCCAATATCACCTCCAAGGAGTCTGAATCAGGAAAAGTGTACAACATGAAAGTTGTAGATTTGAGTCTTAACTATCAACCATCAAAATTTCAGCCCATTCTACAACTTTCACCACGAGCAGTGTAATGAACAGTACACAAAGGTCATTCTGCCAGGAGCAACACGTTAGTCTTTGATTCAATGCCAATTTGAGCCATCCAAACATGTGATTGAGTCTTTGATGTCTTCATGAAGATTGTAGAGCTCTCTCTTATCTTTAGAATGACATAAGTTTCACCTTAAACATCCACCTACAGCCCAAGATATGACCCAAATACAGAATTAGTGTAAGACATAAATCATGCTGAAAAATTCAATTAAATCTATTTTGAGTTCAAAACATACAAAACATAACCAAACTTAATTTATTAAGTGCACGGAGAGTGTAAATGACTAAAAATGAAGGCTTATTAATGCATCAAATATGTGAACATCAAATTCCCCCACACTTAGCTTTTTGCACTCTTGGGCAAAACACACAAAAACAAAATAAAACAGACTCAAAAGTTAAACATTCTAAAAGACTCAATTTCTAATAATATTTAAGAATGAAGAGCAATTGATAATTCAAGTGATCAAAACATTTATGAGGTAACACATCTTCACATCTTAAATCAACAAGCAATGATACTTCAATTGAAAAGCATGAGTAAAGAATGATAGATTCTCACAGAATTCACTCTCAATCTCTCAAGTGTTTAAAAGGTAGGTATTACACTCAATTCAACTCATGAAAATTGCACTACCATATGCTTGCTTATCTTCTACTTCTCCACTACTCAGAACACATGCACACACAAATCATGAGGACTTTATTCAAGGTTGTAATGGGGTCAAGGTAAAGGAGAAGGTAATATGGATATGACAAGTTAAAAACCAAAGAGAATAAAAGAACATGAAAGCTGAGTTCAATTATCGATCATGAAAGTTCATCCCAACTTCATCTAATACAAATTCCCTTTACATATTATTTTCCATTCCTTTATTGCCTTGTTGACCCTTTTTTTTTTTTTTACATATATATATATATATTTTTTTTTTTGAATTTTTTTATATATATATATATTTTTTTTTACAAAAAGAACATCATAAATACATTTTTTAACCATTCTCGCATACACACCCCACACTTGTTCATGAACTCATCCAATGGTAAAGCTAATGTTCTCTTATTCCTAAGACTAAGTAAGAACATGGTTTTTTTTTTTTTCATTTAAGAAACATAATGAGTTCGAGACAAAGAATAATCAAATAAGCTCAAAGGGGTTAAGCAAGGGAAATATGCAAGGTCATTGTTTGGTTAAACTAGTCGATTAAGAAAGAGGGCCTCAATCATGTTCATGCATGCAAGTGAAACGTAGCCTCAAAAAGAGTCAAAGCAAGTTCTAGAGTGATCATTAACATGAGTGAAAATCACACAAGAAAGAAGAGAATGGCATAAATGTTGAATCCATCCATTAGACTCAAAATCTCACAAGGTATGCATCTATCAAACTCAATTCATCAATTCAATCATCCATAACCAAGCATATCAGTTCAAGAAAGAAGAAAAGTTATTCAATCATGCAATGAACCCTTTTTTTGTGTTTTTTGTTTTTTTTTTAACAACAAAACAAAACAAAAAATGCTAAAATCTCTTCCCCACACTTAATATAACATTGTCCTTAATGTGAAAGAGAGAGATAGAAAAGAGCAACACAACCTGATAAGAAGTGAATCAACGCTAAGCAGGAAAAGAAGCACACCGTCAGTGCCACATCAGACCTCTGCCACCAATTAAGATGCGTCTCAAGAGTAGAATTACTCCTTACTCTGCCATCCTTAACTGGTTAGAAAATTACTGACAAACATATAAACACAATAAACATATTAATATATACACACATTTTTTTTTCACAACTCTACACACGACAAACATAAACACACTTACTAAAATTTTTTTTTTTTTTAGTCACACAACTATCCTTACACAACTATCCTTCCCCCCAACTAGATCATAACATTGTCCTCAATGTTAAAAAAATAGAAAGGAAAAAGATAGAGGATAGTACACTACAGTAATTACGGAAAAGAGAAACCTTACACAAATATAAACAGAAACAAAGTACGATGAATAAAACTAAAGAGAAAGGAAAGTCATAGATGAAGTGTCAGGTCACACGGTTGTTTCTTGCTGCCTCCCTTGTTGTTGTCTCGCTTCTTCTTTGTCTCCGACCAATCTATCCGGGTCACATCACCTTGGATCAGTTCATAAACAAAGGCTTCCAATTTATCAATTAACTCATCAACAAGTGGAAGCCGAGATAAGGAGTTGTCTTTCGAAGGTGTGACAAATTTTGTTCCACAAAGACATGGTCAACAAAAGATAACAAATTATCAAAGAAATTATTAACATTCAACAAACCCATAGGTTTATGGTGGATGTTCAGTTGGGCCCAAGAAACAACTTGAAAGACTTCTTCCAAAGTACCAAAACCACCAGGTAAGGCTATGAAGGCATCAGAGTTGTCAAGCATTGCCTTCATTCGTTCATGCATAGATGATACTTGAATTTCTGTCCAATTGTCTTTCCAACGAAGTTCCTTCGAGTTAAAGGTTCGGGAATGACACCTAAAACTTGACCACCTCTCGAGAAATGCAAACAAAGTGATACAGCCCCCCATTAACCCAAGGCAACCTCCCCATATACTACACGAATGTTCCTCGCAGTAAGTGTTCTACCAAGAGTGGTTGCGCGTTGACAAACTCTAAACTCTTCCCATAATGTGTCCCACAAAATACACAGATACTAACAAGTCTACGAACGTAAGAAGAAGAAGCTCCCTCCATCTCTACACTCACACTCTCTGTGAATGATTAAGAGTTGTAGGAAAGTGAAGAAAATGGAGTGTTTAAATAGGAAAGAGAATAGAAAAAATAATAGCTCCTATATGAGTAGGTTGGCTGTTGTCAGAAAACTTTTGAATTTTTTTTTTTTTTTTTTTTTTGTTTTTTTTTAAATAATAAATGCATAAGATAATATATACAGATTGTTGTGATTGTGGCTCACATCTTCCTCTCGGGTTTTACGTCCGTAAACGGCTTAAACGCCTTCTATGAGCCTGGGGATAGGCTTCCCATCCAATTTTCTTATAAATTGGCAAACACGGTCTTTTTGAGTCGATTCGAAGACTATAACGCTCTTGCTCGTCCTTGAAGAGATTTCACAAACGAAGAAGTTCACGCTGCACAATTCCACAAGAATGCGTCTCAAGAGTCAATAAGATGTTATCTAATGACTCCTTACTCAGTCCATTCTTAATGAAGAATATTTTATCTTCTTTGTTTACAGAAACCATTCCCAAAGAACGACATCGCGTGTTGCAATTCCATCGTGCACACTTGTAACAAACGTGCATTCTTTTTGCTCTTCTCTTTTTCGAAAATGAACTTTTACCGAGACCAGGCATGTATCGGACAAATGAATCGGAAGATTCACCAGCTAAACGAACCTTTGCTTCGATTATCCAGCGTATATCTTCTGGAATGCCCTTGTACATTAACAGTCTCAATCTCTCACACCTAGCTTTGTAAATTTTGGTTAGAACATTTTTATGAACAGAAGGGAAATACTTTTTTAGATTTGAAAGAATGACATCCATTTTGAAAGAGAAGAAATCAGTTATTATGGGAAACTGAAAGACAAACCGACTCGAGAGTCACGGAGTACCGTTATCCGCCGTTTAACTGGGAACTGAAAGAACTGCAAAAAGAAGAAACAAATTAAAATAAATTCTACTCATAACAAGGATTAGAAAGGGAGATGGATTCTACCTCAACAATGACTTGATGTTCGAGAAATGGTTTGAGTCTTTTTGCTTTATAAAATTTGTTTTTTTTTTTATTTTTTTATTTTTATTTTTTATTTTTTATGCATCATTTATTGATTCCGCAAGTCATGCAAGTGCAATTTGCGTAACTTGGAAGCATCATTTTTCTTTCAGAAATGGACCCCAATTTTTGACAATGTTCACAATTTTTGTAAAAAAGTATAACTGTCCTTGAATAATATGGCCAATAAAATTCATACTGCAAGATTTTGCAGCTGTTTTCTTTGAAGAAAAATGACCTCAAATGCTTCTGAATGACAAAATTCAATGACACTACTTACCTCATTGTCGGGTACAAATCTCCAAAAGATTTGATCAGGACAATAATTGAACAAATATGGGTCAGCACAATAGAAATTTTTTTTTTTAACTCAATCAAATTTTTTTTTTCATTGAGGCGACATCTTACTTATCAAGTGGGGTAGACGACTTCTTGCAAGTGGACCTCCTCCAAAATATCCTCTTGAGCTCCCTCATAAAATGGTTTGAGGCGATGTCCATTGACTGTGAAAGCTTTTGTAGTAGTCTCACTTGTAACCTGCACAGCACCATAAGGAAAAATCTTAGTAACAACAAATGGACCAAGCCACCTAGATTTGAGCTTTCCGGGCATGAGTTTGAGGCGGGAGTTATAAAGGAGAACTTTTTGACCAATCTGAAATGTTTTTCTCATGATCTTCTTATCATGGAAGGCTTTAGTCTTCTCTTTATAAAGTTTGGAACTCTCATAAGCCTCCATGCGGATCTCCTCCAATTCCTGCAACTGTAGCTTCCGCTCCATGCCTGCTTGATTTAGGTCCAAGTTACACCTTTTTACTGCCCAAAATGCACGATGCTCAATTTCCACTGGCAAGTGGCATGCTTTGCCAAAAATAATCCGATAAGGAGACATCCCAATCGGAGTCTTATAGGCGGTCCTATAAGCCCATAAAGCATCCTCAAGCCTTTTGCTCCAGTCCTTTCTGTTAGGTTGAACTGTTTTCTGAAGTATCTGCTTGATCTCTCTGTTGGAAACCTCGGCTTGCCCATTAGTCTGGGGATGATAAGGTGTAGAAACTCTATGCAAGACTCCATACTTTTTCATCAAGGCTTCCATGCTTCGATTACAGAAATGTGAACCCTGATCACTAATGATGGCTTTTGGGACTCCAAACCTGCAGAAAATATGTGATCTAACAAAATCTACAACAACCTTGGAATCATCAGTCCGAGTGGCTTTTGCCTCCACCCATTTAGATACATAATCCACAGCAAGCAAAATGTAAACAAAACCAAATGACATAGGAAAAGGACCCATAAAATCAATACCCCAAACATCAAATATTTCACAGAACAACAAAGGTTGTTGGGGCATCTCATTCCTACGAGAAATATTCCCTGTTCTCTGGCATTGTTCACAAGATTTACAAAACAAATATGCATCACGAAATAGAGTGGGCCAATATAATCCGAGTCCAAAACTTTCCCTGCATGTACGAGTAGGTCCAAAATGTCCCCCACAGGCAAGTGCATGACAAAAACTAAGAACAGAATCAAACTCATGATCAGGAATACATCTTCTAATGACTTGGTCACTACAAAATCTCCACAAATAAGGGTCATCCCACACATAATATTTTGACTCACTTTTCGGTTTATCAATGTGCCTTAGTAAAATGTGCGGTAGTGCTCTAGCAACCAAGAAATTAACCAAATCTGCAAATCAAGGGATGTTACCTTGCATCTTGAAAAGTTGTTCATCAGGGAAGGCATCATGGATAGGAGAAGAATCTGCCTCTCTTTCAATCCGACTCAAGTGATCGCCACCCAGGTCTCTCGCTCCACTCTTATCTCCGATATCAATATCAAACTCCCGTAAGAGCAACATCCACCTAATCAACCTTGGCTTTGCATCGGGCTTTTTCAGGAGAAACTTCAAAGTGCATGATCTGAAAATACAACCACTCTAGAACCAAGCAAATATGATCGAAATTTATCTAAAGCAAAAACAATTGCTAAAAGTTCCTTTTCGGTTGTAGTGTAGTTGGCTTGTGCAGCATCTAAAGTCCTCGAAGCATAGGAAATAACATGAGGTACTTTGCCGACTCTCTGTGCAAGGACAGCTCCCAATGCATAATTAGAGGCATCACACATGAGTTCAAATGGGAGTGTCCAATCTGGTGGTTGGATGATAGGAATGGTGGTCAAAGCTCCTTTAAGGTAATCAAAAGCCTCTCTGCACTTGCCATCAAAATCAAAAGCAACATCTTTCTGCAACAAGTTAGACAGGGGAAGGGCCTTTTTGTTGAAATCCTGAATGAACCGCCTGTAGAAACCTGCATGGCCAAGAAAAGAACGAACCTCTCGCACGCAAGAGGGGTAAGGCAATTGGGAAATAACATCAATTTTAGCAGGATCTACTTCTATACCCTTCTGAGAGATGATATGACCTAAGACTATGCCCTGTTCTACCATAAAATGACACTTCTCATAATTAAGAACAAGATTAGTCTCAATGCATCGATGCAAGACTCTATCCAGACTATCTAAACATGCATCAAAGGAAGAGCCATAGGACAAGTAAAATCATCCATAAACACATCCATGCAACTCTCTAAAAATTCGAGAGAAGATATTGACCATACACCTTTGAAAGGTTCCGGAGCGTTGCACAGACCAAAGGGCATTCTCCTGTATGCAAATGTTCCAAATGGACAGGTGAAAGTAGTCTTCTCTTGGTCTTCTGGGGCTATATGAATCTGAAAATAGCCCGAATATCCATCCAAGAAACAGTAATGCGACTTACCAGCCAGTCTCTCCAACATCTGATTAATGAAAGGCAATGGAAAATGATCTTTCCTAGTGGCCTGGTTAAGCCGCCTATAATCAATGCACACCCGCCAACTGTTCTGGATTCTTGTGGGTAGGAGCTTATTGTTCTGATTTGCAATTACTGTGACTCCAGATTTCTTTGGAACCACTTGCACTGGGCTCACCCATTTACTGTCAGATATGGGATAAATAATGCCAGCTTGTAGCAGCTTGGTCACTTTCTTCTTCACCACATCCAGAATCAAGGGATTTAGTCTCCTTTGGGGTTGCCTCACTGGCTTGGTATCTTTCTCCAGTAAAATCCTATGCATACATGTGGAGGGACTAATACCAGGACTGTCTGCAAGTGTCCATCCAATAGCACGCTTATGTTGCCTCAAAACCTGCAGTAATTTTTCTTCTTGTTCAGGTTGCAGATTCTTAGCGACAATCACTGGCAGCTTCTCACCATCTTCCAAATATGCATATTTAAGATGGTCCGCAAAGTCTTTAGCTCTAAGGATGGGGATGCACAATAGAAGGCAAAGCAAGCTATTTGAAACAAGCAACTCAAGAACATTAAATTCGACATACTCCCGACTCTCATTTTCACATGTTGCATCTTTCAAGTCAAGCACTATATCATCACTCACAATCGCATAAATCTCAAGACATGCACATGGTTCGATATCACGGTTAACACATATATCACAAGTGAAAGAATCGAGAGAAAGTTAGCAATATCGTGGAATTCAACACTCATATCAGCATAAGTATCATCAACCAGCATTTCAATCACATCAACATGAAAAACCGAATGTTCCTCAAGGGGATGTCTCATGGCATCAAAAATGTTAACCGTACCACATCTCCACCAAATTCCATAGAAAGGGTGCCAAAGCATGCACGTCTATCTTGGTTTTGGCTGTTTTGAGGAATGGTCTTCCTAGAATCAATGGAGCATGATTTGTTGAAGACTCATCTTCCATGTCCAGAATGTAGAAGTCCGCTGAAAAAATTAGCTCATTTACTCGCACCAACACATCTTCCAAAGACTCCTCGCAGGTGAGCAAGAGTCCCTGTTTGCCACGGTGAATCACTATACCAAGTAGGGTGTAAGGTGCCAATGTTCAAAGACTTATACACTGACGTAGGCATGACATTAATAGAAGCACCCAAATCTAGCATTGCATGGTCAAACCTGGAATTACCTATAGTGCAAGGGATTGTGAAAGTTCCAGGATCTTTACATTTCTTTGGCATGCTTGGTGAATCATCGCAGAAACATTTCGCCCATACTGACTTTCTCGTACCCTTAAGTCTTCTCTTGTGAGTACACAACTCCTTGAGAAATTTGGCATACTTGGGAATTTGTTTGATTGCATCTAGGAGGGAATATTGATTTCCACCTTCCCGAATGTCTCCATGACTTCCTTCTCTGTTTTCGCTTGCGCTATCTGCTTGGACTGTGTCACTGTTTGGGAAGGGTAGTGGAATGTTCAAGTCTGAATTACCTGCACATTTCTTCTGGACTGGGGCATCTAGTTCATGCGAATTTTGTTGTGTCTGATCAATCTCTGGCTGCTGCAATGGGAGCTCTGGTTGTGGCAGACTAGGACCATCAATTTCTTTGCCACTTCTCAAGGTAATAGCACTTACATTGCCTCTTAGGTTACTGACTGTTTGTGAAGGCAATTGACTCGAGCCTTGACTTTTCAATTCACTCACAGTGGTGGCCAATTGCCCAATCTGAGTTTGCAGGTTCTGAATGGTGGCATTGACATTCTGCTGGAATTGAATATTATTTGTGGCCATTTGTTTCATTAAATCTTCCAATGATGGCTCAGATGGATTGGTTGTAGGAGTTGGCAACATAAGAGGCTACTGCACAGGTGGTTGCACAGTTTGTTGTTGTCTGAATGCAGGTGGTTGGTATTTGTTGCTAGGACCTACAGCTTGGTATCTGAATTGCTGCTGTTGGGGTTGTTGCTGCTGACTAGAATTCCCATATCTCAAGTTAGGATGGTCCCTCCAACCAGGGTTATAAGTATTAGAAAATGGATCATATCTTGGCTGTTGGGACTGCTGATATTGAGGTCTACTAGGAAAAATGCCAGCTGCTGCAACTGACTGTTCTGGAAACGCGGAACCACCATCCTGAAGTGTGGGGCATGCATCAGTAGGATGAGATGAGCAAGAGCAAATGCCACACACCCTTGCAGGTTCTTGTACAGAACCTGGTACATGTTGTCCCACTGCTAATTGCCTCACCAACGAAGTCAATTCATCAAGTCTATGTTCCATTCTTTGTTGATCTACATGAGACGATTGAACTTCATTAACTCCTCTGGTTGAGGTAAGGACTCTTGTGCCAAATTGTTGAGCATTGGCTGCCATATTTGCTATCAAATCTCTTCTTGCCGCAGTAGGGTTTTATCCACCAATGCACCTCCAGATGTGGCATCCACCATACTTCTATCCATCGGCAACAAGCCCTCATAGAAATATTGAATCAAGAGCTGATCACTAATTTGATGGTGGGGACAACTCGAACACGCTTTTTGAATCTCTCCCAATACTCATGCAAGGTCTCACCAGTCATTTGCCTTATACCACAAATGTCTTTTCTAATGGTACAAGCCGGATGCAGGGAAGAACCTCTCCAAGAATAATTTCTTCATATCATCCCAACTCGTGACGGAACCAGGTGAAAGGTAGAACAGACCAATCCTTGGCTACATCAAGAAGAGAGAAAGGGAATGCCCTCAACTTGATATGCTCCTCGGAGATTCCATGTGGCTTCATGGTTGAAGCAGACCACATGGAACTCCTTTAAGTGCTTATGGGGATCTTCACCAGTAAGACTATGAAACTTGGGCAACAAGTGTATCAATCCGATTTTAACTCGAAGTCAGCATCAAGATTAGGATATTGAATGCACAAAGACTGGTAAGTTACATCAGGAGCAGCAAGTTCTTTAAGGGTCCTATTTTGCCTGTTATCAGCCATGATTTTAGAATCACTTAAGATCTCAAGTGCACTTTCAGATTCAATGTCACAACTAAATTCAGACTCAATTCTTTCCCTTAGCCTACGAGTTCTATTCAACCTATGCAATGTTCTATCAATCTCAGGATCAAATTCAAGCAAGATATCAGGATTAGACCTAGTCATGCAAAAACACAAAAATAAGTAAACAAGTAAAATACACTAGACAACTCTAAAAATATACCAAAATAAATCTAATTGACTAATGAAATGATTTTTAAAAATTATAGGACTTGTACAGCATGACAACTACACAAAAATGAAACTAAAAAAATGTAATAAAAATATTGAAAAATTGAAAAATTGGTCTAAACGATGGATTTTGGAAAAACCAGGGGTGACCTCACAGTTTACTGTGAGTCTTGTTTATTAGGTCGTTTTCCTTCAACTGACCAAGTTTCAGCTCATTCTGGGCACATCAACTGTCAATACGAAATTCTTGTAAAATGACCCGTAATCACCCGTTTTCTCCTGAAATCCACCAAAACACAGCAACACAAAGGTTAGTGAGGGATTAGTAGTTAAATATACTCTTAATAAGATTGAACAAAATCAGAATGATCCCCGGCAACGGCGCCAAAAATTTGACAACTGTCGAGATTACCAAATTTCAATCAATTTATAACCGATTTACCAAAATTGCTTGTAGCATAAGGTAACACCGGGTCAAACCCGTAGATCACTCTAATTATGAAGTCAGATTAAGAGGTTAATAAATAGGGGGAAAGAGTTTTGCAAGATTAAATAACAAAGAACAATTAAAATGAGTAAACAAGATTGAGAAAACAATCAATCCAAGAGAATTAACAAATCTTGATTTTAATCCATCCTTGATCTTTATAAATCCGTTCAACTATCAACCAAATCTTTGGTCTTAGATCACATCAAGACGCCTCTCAATGATCCATGGATCTTCTATTAGAAACGCTTCTAAAATTTAATTAATTAAGGTTAGACAAATTAAGCATCCATCCAAAACCCAAATTAACTTAAAAACCAAGATCCAACCAAGCTAAATATTTCATCAAACATCTTTGATAAATTATATAACCTCTGAATTCATCTCTTGGCATATGATAATTACGCAATTAACATATGCAAATCCCAATCAAATTAAGCATTAAGTCAGAAGTTAAACAAGAGAAGAAAAGAAAGAGAAACTTGATTAATAGATGAACGTATAACAATTAAAACGAGATCTCAGGATTAATCATCAAGCTTGTCAATCTCTTGGATTGATTAAAGAAGTTTAGCTCTCCATAGCCATCACCATTGGAGAACCTTCAAGAACCATACAAAAATGAAAATAACAAAGAGAGAGGAGGAGAGGAAGAGAAGAAGAGAATTCTCCAAAATGAAACACTAAAACTTTAATTATAACAACACTACTACATAAAAACTCTACATGTTACAATGATCTGCATAGCCTCCCTTTTATAGAGGGTTTAGAGGTATAAAATGTCAAAAGGGGCTGAGTCATGGTGGTTGAGTGGAGTAGGTGGATGAGTGGAGTAGGTGGATGAGTGGAAAATGTTGAATGACTTTTGGTGAGTGGAAAATTATGGAGATTCTTTGTCTCCGAAATCATGCAGCTCTGAAGTCATTGCATTCGTCATTTTTGAGCCAAGTGGTCTTCATTAAGATTGTAGGTCTGGATCTTAGCTTTCAAATGGCTTTGGTTTGAGCCCAATATCATTTCTATAGCTCCAGATATGTTCAAATTACTGCACACTACTCAGGCCCAGTCGCAGCTCCTCTGTTCTGACTTCCAAGCCCAATATCACCTCCAAGGAGTCTGAATCAGGAAAAGTGTACAACATTAAAGTTGTAGATTTGAGTCTTAACTATCAACCATCAAAATTTCAGCCCATTCTACAACTTTCACCACGAGCAGTGTAATGAACAGTACACAAAGGTCATTCTGCCAGGAGCAACACATTAGTCTTTGATTCAATGCCAATTTGAGCCATCCAAACATGTGATTGAGTCTTTGATGTCTTCATGAAGATTGTAGAGCTCTCTCTTATCTTTAGAATGACATAAGTTTCACCTTAAACATCCACCTACAGCCCAAGATATGACCCAAATACAGAATTAGTGTAAGACATAAATCATGCTGAAAAATTCAATTAAATCTATTTTGAGTTCAAAACATACAAAACATAACTAAACTTAATTTATTAAGTGCACGGAGAGTGTAAATGACTAAAAATGAAGGTTTATTAATGCATCAAATATGTGAACATCAGATCCCTCCTAAGTGGACCTCCTATTCCTGAGAGTCCTGCTGCTGCTGCACCTCCCACATCCTCTGCCCCTCCGGTTCCCCTATCCTTCGCTGGTCCATCTGGAGTTCCTGCTGATGATGAGGAGCTTCTGGACTCTGACGACGATCTTATGCCCAGCGATGATAACATTGATCTAGGAGACTCTGCTGCGGATCCAGAGGGTGAAGTTTTTTGTGACAGCGAGGCCACTGATAGTGATCATGGCCTATTGCCTTGATATTTTCTTGTATTGATGACCACCTTGTACTTATTTTGTTTTGACTCTGATTATATAAAATTGGTATACCTTTATGGTCATATTTTGATTATTGCCTACTGGTTGTGATACGTTTCTTTGTACATGCTAAGTATTAATACATGAACTTGTTTTCACTTTGAATGTTTGGCTTTTGGAATATTGATTGGATTGATTAATCTTTGTGGCTTTTCTGTTATGGCAAAAATTTGGGAATCATGAAATATAGCTGTCATGCTGTCTATTTTTTCTTAAATGCTTATGTTTTTTTGATAATGCCAACGGGGGAGAAAATGAGAAAAAATGAAAATGAAATAAAATGTAATTAAAGGTTGCATGAGTACAGGGGAGTTATTGACCTTTTAAGTTATTAAGCTTTTCATATGCAAAATCTAACCCAATATCATGCATAAACTCCGGGGGCAGCATTGTACCTAAATGACTATTATATACAAATGCAAAAACTCTTTCTTTTTCCTATGATCAGTTTGTCATCATCAAAAATGGGGAAAATGTGAATGCTTATGTCTCTAAAGCATGTCAAAAGGTTTTTGATGATAACAAAAGCAAAAGAGAAGATCAAGTGCAAAAGGAAAAATCAAGATCAAAGAAAGAAGACAGAAGGTTTATTTAGTTATAAGACTTAGGATATTAATGTTAAATGCTCTCAAGATTTCTCAAATGGTTTTTCAATATATGATTTCAAAATAAATGGGAAATTTCAAAGTTAAACATGGCTTTCAATAAAACTTGAGTTTCAACTTTAAATCTAATACTCTTAAAAGGATTTATGTTTAATCAAGTATCTTGAGGTGTTGGAAATGACTTACAAGCGTTATTGGACTTGAAAAATGTGTTCAAAGGCCAATGTAATCGATTACATAATGTTTGTAATCGATTACACATCAAACAGAAGGCATGTAATTGATTACATTGGAAATGTAATCGATTACAAGAAAGTCAGAGGTTATGTAATCGATTACACAATATATGTAATCGATTACACAAAGCCAGAAAGGCAAAGAACACGTTCGACGAGTAATGTAATCGATTACGTGGATATTGTAATCGATTACAAACAAAGTCAGAAGCCATGTAATCGATTACACAAATAATGTAATCGATTACACAAAGCCCAGAAATGCAAAGAACACGTTCGATGAGCCATGTAATCGATTACATGGATATTGTAATCGATTACACAGCAAGTCAGAAATCATGTAATCGATTACATGGGTATTGTAATCGATTACAAACAAAGTCAGAAGCCATGTAATCGATTACACCAATAATGTAATCGATTACACAGAGCCCAGAAAGTTCAGAAAACGTTGGAACAACAATGTAATCGATTACCGAGTGTGTAATCGATTACACGAACCGACGGCGTCAACATGACTATATTAAATGCATTAAATGCATGCCCAACTACCTCCAACGGCTCCATTTATTGAGAAACTTATAAATACCAAAGTTGGGTCTTTATTTGAGGTTGACCTTGAACCAAAAACTGATCATCAATACTTCAAAACGTGAATCAATCCTTAAATTCATTTCTTGCTCTGTTTTCTGATTAAAAACGTGAAAAATCTTTGAGAGCATATTAGAGCTTCAATTTGTAAACACTTGCTCTAGAGAGAGTTTCTTCTATTTCAATCTTATACATTCTGATTAGTGAGGGTGAGGTATCCCTCAAGTATTGTAAGGGTGAGGTATCCCTTGGAAAATAGAGGCTCAAGCTTTTGGGTGAGGTATCTCATATTGTTGAGTGCTCAAGGTTGTAGTGGTTTTTCAAGCACCCATTGAAGCTTGAAGATATAGTGGAAAATCTCAAGGTGTTGCTTGGGGACTGGACGTAGATCACAAGTGGAGTGGTGATCGAACCAGGATAAATGACTGTGTTTGTTTTCTCTAAACCCTCCTCTGTTTATTTGCATTAATCGTTTCATTGGTTTGCTTGGATATTGTCTTCTTGGTCATTACATTGTTACGGTTATAAGTAAAAGTATTTATCTCATCTATCTAATTATTTCTAACCATTCAATAGCTTCAACGAAAATTAATTGTCAAACGATTTGCGAAAGATTTGTGAACTTATTTTTAACTACTCAATTCACCCCCCCTCTTGAGTATTGAGGCCACTTGGTAACACTTTCTTCATGAATCGGCTTGATCTCAGGAAGGAGATTGATCGTTTACTAAACGGGTATCGTCATTCGATTTCAATGGAAACTTAGTGTTTCTTGAGACAGAAATTTCCTAGATGTGAATCAATGAAACTCACTCCTAAGTTTTACTATATCATATCGTATTCTTCGCTGGACGGGTCCAGTGCTAAATCAAGGGACTCCCCTATTTTTCTTTCTAACCTTTATAACGTTTCTAGTATACCTCGATTGAGTAAATGTGTTCCCGGATCTAAACCATAACGATGTGCTAAGTGTAGCATGATCAAGTGAGAACTTGCCCTATGAGACATTGTTCGAATCAAGGAAAGATGATTTGACAAATCAATTGAAGGACGCCGCTATTTTCTCCAAGATCATTTTGGGTTCTCAACTATCATTAAGATCATTTGAGAGAAGGGTATATTTCCAAGGCAACTTTCTCTGATACATAGTGAACACCACGGGTATTTCGTAATGTCGTTCCATGTAATGAACGCTTCGATAGTACTCATCGATTACACAAACAAGACCTTTCTTCCCTATTGAGACGGGATTGTCGTGTTGTTCTTCAAATTCAGAAGAAGAATGAGGAGTTACGCTAGAAGCTGTTCAAGTGCAAACTTTGGTTTGAGGCAGTTTAACTTTTGAGTCAAGTGATCTTTAGAAGAAGGAACTATTGGAGATCAGTCGCAAGTTGGAGCAGTTCTTCAATGGGACAGGTCAAAGACTATGTTGCAAACTCGTAACTTTAAAGGATCAACTGAATAGTACGGGAAACTCACTGCAGAATTCTTCAAAATGGCAATACTTCTCGTCTAACTCATGCATTGGAGTCAAGTTTGCAAGATTAGTACATATAAGGAAAGATTTTCAAGGGTTGAAGGGACACTCGACTACCTTGCCAACAATGATTATGTCCAATCCCAATGAACTTTTGAGATGCCTAGTGATGCTTCGCATTGGAAGTTTAGAACATGTGTTTGATCAGAATAGGAGAAATGGTAACGTACGCTTTAAGACCATCGAGAATACATGAGAAGGATTACCTTACACCAACTAAGAGTTAGCTTTGTAGTTGCGTTGAAGATCTAGAAGCATTTGCTACGAGGAGAAATTCTCAATGCCTATGGTAATCTTAAGAGCCAAAGGTATTTTGGTCTATTGGAATAAGTTGAACATGAGGCAGAGACGGTGATTATAAGTTTCAAAAGTTTTCAACTTTTCCATTTTAGTATAATCCCGGAAGTGGCGAACGTCGTAGCGAATACCTTAAGAAGAAAATACGCTTAGTTGTTTACTACAGTGAGCAAGAAGAATAAGTTCGATAGAGCCACTCAGCGGTGTACAGTCGTTTGGAGAGTTGGTTGTTGGATGGCTAAAGACTCAAGGAGCGTAGAATCTTTTATTGATCGACCTATGACGTCAACACGTTTTTGCCGTTAATATAAGATACTCAGTGGAAGGGAGCAACCTTATTGCCAATGATTTGGATTGATGCAGTTGAAGATACAACACGAGAACTAGGAGACATAATGAAAGAAACACAGTCGCGTTTGTTTTAAGATATGATGAATTTCGAGAACAAAATTCCTTTTTAGAAGGGAAGTGTTGTAACATCCTGAAAATTAGTTATTTCGTTATAAACAATCATTTTATAATATTTATGATTTTTAGTGATTTTTGTGAAATTTTCTAGAAACATTGAATATTTTATTATATTTCTCATTTTGCGTGCACTGAGCGGAGCCGAGGAAAACAAAATATTTTCTCTAAGGCTGGTAAACCTTGAACTGTCAATGTGTCGACGGGAGATCTTACTAAACCCGAAGTCGGGCACAGTTTGCGAGGTTTGCGTTTTTTGAGATTTTATTTGCTAGGATAAAATCATTGTATCATAAAATTATCTAATGAATAATAAAATATTATTTTCATCAACTATAACTTTTATTCACTAGAAAAATAATTCTAACAGTGTAATTAAATCATCTGTCAGATGAAATTAATTAAGGAGATAAGCTTACTATGTACTTTATAGAGAAGCGCGCGAAACTTCTCAAGGAAGCTTTGAGGGAAATTTTTAGGAAGCTTCCTTCCCAACCACTATTCACTCTCTCTCCTCACCCTCATTTTGCAGCACGGTTGTGGGGGGTAATATCACAATTATTCCCTCATTTTCTCATTTACGCTAGTCTCTCCTTCTCCCTCTCGTCTACTCTCATTTCTCTTCCTTCTCTTCTCCATACGGCTACACACCCACAAACACCATGATGATTTTCAAGCTTCCCATACTCAAGCTAACATAAACCGTTATTTCCTCCTCACTATCTTCCAGTTTTCTTCTTGGTGGAGTTTTTCTTTATTCCCCCATTTTCGTACTCCACAGCCAGCAACAAAGCTTCAAGCTTTAAGGTAAAACTCTCAACTTTCTTATCCTTTCTCCCCATTTTCGTGTTCCTGGTCACATTGGTGACTATGGATTCCATTTTCACTCTTTGATCTTAATTTTTATGGATCTGAACACCAAGGTTTTGGTGGTGGTGAAGAACCAGATTTCAAGGATAGAAGGAGCTTGCTTTCTTTGTTCTTCACTAAGGTAAGAGGAAGACACTCCTCCTCAACCTATTTTAGCATTTAGGAACGTCTTCTGTGATTGGTATTGAGGGTCATGTTTGTTTGCATGTTGTTTGTGATATATGTGTGCTATTTGATTATTTTGTGTGTTTTGATATATCTGGATGAATTGAAACGTATAATATGAAAGGGAATGACGTCCGACTGGTTCTCGGATGGTCACGGTTTTAAGCCCAGAAACTTGAGGATTTTATGTGAAAAATAGCAACAATTTGAACTTCCGACCATTAAACAAAATGTTAAAATCCATCGAGTATGAACTCCTGGCCAAACCCGTCGAATTTGATATCTTGATCACTTAGTAAAATGTTAAAATCCCGAGTCCGTCGAATTTGATATCTTGATCACTTAGTAAAATGTTAAAATCCGTCGAGTAGAGTTATGACCTTTTAATAGAGATTTATCCAAATCCGTCGAGTAGAGTTCTGATCTTTAATAGTGAGATTTCTCCAAATCCGTCGAGTAGAGTTCTGACCTTTAATAGTGAGATTTCTCCAAATCCGTCGAGTAGAGTTCTGACCTTTTAATAGATATTTCTCCAAATCCATCGAGTAGAGTTCTGACCTTTTAATAGAGATTTCTCCAAATCCGTCGAGTAGAGTTCTGACCTTTAATAGTGAGATTTCTCCAAATCCGTCGAGTAGAGTTCTGACCTTTTAATAGAGATTTCTCCAAATCCGTCGAGTAGAGTTCTGACCTTTAATAGTGAGATTTCTCCAAATCTGTCGAGTAGAGTTCTGACCTTTTAATAGAGATTTCTCCAAATCCGTCAAGTAGAGTTCTGAACCTTTAGTAGGGAAACTTCTCCAATGTGAATATCCGTCGAATTAGGATTTCTGCTGACCTTCTAGTATATTCGACAGTTTTTTATCCTTATCCGACAGAACCTTCGTTCGACAGAAATTGGTTTTTAGCCATTCTTGTCAAAATTGTAACACAGCCATGTCCGTCGGATCCAGAATTATAAATTATCACCCAACACTTAGTGAGTAAACTAAGGGTAATAGGACGCAAGAATTAGCTGATTGGAAATTAAATTATACTTTGAGATTCATAAACTTTAAAGAAACCAAGAATAGAAGTTTCATAACACTTAGGATAGTTTTAGTTAAAACAAGAACAAGAGAGTGTGAGACATTGAGATCTTAGAATAACCTCCTAAGTGCACATGAATAAATTACCTGAGAGAATCTACATGATTAATTAAGAGGATTTTCCTTAGAGACAAACTTTGTAAGAACAACTAAACTTGTGCAAGAATTCATAATACACCTTAAAAATGCATTAATTCATTTGATTCTAATATTATGATATTGTGGGTCCATGTGAGTGACCAACGATCTGTGTTGATTCTTGCTTTGGTAAATTGTGGCATATGGAGGAAATTGTATGTAATAATGATCATACATGTTGATGCATAGAGTCTGTATGCATTGTGATTGTCTGTTGGACTTTGTTAAGGCCTTTAGCCTAGGAGTTGAACTTACACCTATGTGCGGGTGCGAATAGACAAGTGTAGGTTACTCGTTGACCTTGGGGGCGTCAGGGTGCGGGTACCTCGCGATGGGCAGTTATTAGCTCTCTGTCCGTGGGGCAGACCGATACACACACACTGACGATCCGGACCGAGACACTATCCTATATCGTGATCTGTGTAGAATGTCTTGTAAAATGCCATGATGTACACGATGATAATTTGAGAATTATAGCACTTGAGGGCCTGGGCAGCCAAGGAATACAGACATACCTCATGATCGTTCTCTCCGACTGTTTTGTGTCTAGCTCCATGGAGTAAGATTTTGACTATTGAGTGCATGTGCATAGAGAGTCCATGAATTATCTGGCATACATTGTCATTATAACTGGAATTGTTGTCTTACTGTTATATATATATATAACTGCCTAGAACTGCTTATTTGTTTACTTCTGCTATTCAATGCTTATGCTTATTATTTGGAAATGCTATGTGGGCGCTCTGCGCCGTTTGGTTTCTTGATGCTATAATTGGTAATGATGGTAGGATGTATTACCTCTTTCTTTTACTTTTCTTGCTCTATGTAAATCTTGGGTTAAAGACTCTAAGTGGGAACGAGGTTGGATTCCTTTGGATTTTATTGGTTTGACTCGCTGTATCCGGTGACGTCGTCGCGAAGGGAGTGCTATTGGGTTCGTTTGAACTGTGTTCACTGGTGGTGTCAAGGCCTGGCGAGTCGACTGGACCGACAAGCGTATGCGACATAGTTGGGGATCTGACCTTAACCATGACGAGGACTGCGATTGAAGACCTTATTCCATATTTCTCACTACACCGGTGAGCCCAGAGTTACCTCACGCATTCAGGATTCGATGGAGTGCCCAACTCCTTAGTCGTAGATATATTATGAGTAGTTTATATTTTATTTTGCATTATCTGTATTAAGCGTGTTTTTGGGTATATGTACCTTTTAAGATGATTATCCAATCTTGAATGCTGTAATTTGAATACATCTTATACTTCATGATGTTGAAAAACTTTAATATTTTCGTAAAGTTTGTTATTTGACAATGTTAGCACGCCGACATTTAGTGACCGTGACATAATGATGATTGTGCCGTGATTATTAAATCGAGGGGTGTTACAACAGCTGCACCATACGGGCAAGGAAGTTACAGGGGGCAGAGCAGACAATAGATGTATGGGTACAAGCTGAGTGGGTAGGCGATGAATGTAGTATTGCTGAAGAAGAAGAAGAACAAATTTGGAGTATAGGATTACACTTGCTAAAATGATTATCATTGATGAGCTTCTAATTAAATTTGTTAAAAATGAAGGCTTTAAAAGTTTTGCTCAAGTTATGCAACCTCAATTTCAACTTTCTTATAGACAAATTGTTGGTAGAGATGTTATATAATTGTATGTATTTGAGACTAATTTATTATTTAAGTTATGACTAACTTTATTTAATTTATTTCAAATTTAGTAAGACTTGTTAGTTATTAGTTTATTATACACTTATTAACTTATGATGTTTAGTTTATTTGAGATTGTGACTTATAATATCAATTTATTAGATTTTATATTTTAATTTTTTTTTCAAGAATTAGAAAGAAAACAAGTCAAATCCATAAGTTCGACAAAACCTAATCCACTCTTAAACGAATTGAGCTAAATCAAGTTGAACGAAAAAAATCTCTTCGATTCAACTCAACTCAACCCACTACTCTAATAAATGAGTTGAGTTCAAAAATACGGCTTAACCCATCCAACTCTACCCAGCACAGCCCTACACAACACAACAAAGCAAGTTGGCCAGACATAGAAGTATATCTTGTCATCCCTCTACGAGCATCACAATCCACAGAATCAACCAAACACCAAAGAAATACTAGCCACAAAAACTTCTCACCGCACCAAAGATGCAAGAAACAGTAGTCCTCTATCCATGTTCAGGCATTGGCCACATAGTGTCCATGGTTGAACTAGCCAAACTGCTTCTCCAACACCACCATTCCCACCACACATACACCATCACCATCCTCCTCACCACTGGCCACCTTGACCATCCCTCCATCGACGCCTACATCAGCCGCATCTCCAATTCCCATCCTTCCATCTCCTTCCACCGCCTCCCCCACGTTGCCCTCAACACCACCGCAACTCTCAGCCCTGCAGCCAGGGCTTTCCAATTCATTCGAAACAACGCCACCAACGTCGATTCCAGCCTCAAGCACATCTCACAAACCTTCGTTATCCGGGCTTTCATAATCGATTTGTTCTGCACGTCGGGGCTAAACATAGGCTTTTCCATGGGAATCCCAGTGTACTATTTCTTCACCTCAGGAGCTGGTGTGCTTGCCTTATTCTCCTACTTTCCCAAAATCCACGATCAAACAAGCGAGTCCTTCAAGGACCTCGATGTGGAGCTTCGCTTCCCCGGTAACGCACCGCTGAAGGCGTTCCACATGCCGGAGCCAATGCTGGACAGGGACGACCCTGCTTACTGGGAAATGCTGTATTTCTGCACCCAGCTTCCCAAATCAAAGGGAATCATAGTTAACTCGTTCGAAGAGCTCGAACCCGTTGCGGTTAAGGCCATTGCGGAGGGTCTCTGCTTTCCGGACCCTAAACAAACTCCTCCTGTCTACTACATCGGACCCTTGATCGCTGAGGCAGATGATAGAACAGATGAACCACAATCAGGTGGCTTTTTTTTTTTTTTTAATTCGGATTGCAATTTTTTTTTAATTGCAAAACTCGATTTGAAGTTGCCACAGAGCAACTTCCCAACTATATCTTCAACTTGTGAAAAAACAATAGCGGATTTTAATATATAATTTTTGAGTGAACTAAGTATTTGATCCTTAAAAATGTACCTTACTTATAATTTTTTTGGTACATATTTTACTTATAATTTAATCCTTGATTTAAATTATTATTATGTACATTCAGTCCTTACATTATTAAAATTCGCAAGTCAAAAACAAATTATTATTATTCGATTGACATTAGTGCCATTCAAAATGAGCAAAAGACTAACGATAAAACAATTTATATAATTTAAATTAAGGATTAAATTTTGAATGAAGCGCATTGATATTGCTACTCATAGACGAAATTGCTAATTTACTCTATAATTTTTTCAATTGGGTACGTTGAGTTTTTTGTTTTTATGAAAAGCATCATTTCTATAAAAATCAGGTGTAGCAACGGATAGTTGCTTGTCATGGCTGAAGAAACAACCGAGTAGAAGCGTGGTGTACTTGTGTTTTGGAAGCCGTGGATCGTTCTCGGTGGCGCAGTTGAAGGAGATAGCTGATGGGTTGGAGAAGAGTGGACACAGGTTCTTGTGGATTGTGAAAAGGCCAACAGATGATGAGGGAACAAAGCAGGTTCAAGATACAACAGAAGAATTTGATTTGAGTTCAGTGTTGCCAAGGGGGTTTTTGGAGAGAACGAAAGAGAGAGGCATGGTGGTGAGGTCATGGGCCCCTCAAGTAGAGGTGCTGAGTTATGAATCGGTGGGTGGGTTTGTGAGTCACTGTGGTTGGAACTCGGTCCTGGAGGGGGTGGTTGCCGGGGTGCCAATGATTGCATGGCCGCTGTATGCGGAGCAGCATGTGAATAGGAACGTGATGGTGGAGGAGATGAAGGTGGCGGTTGGGGTGGAGCAGAGGGAAGGAGATGGGTTTGTGAGTGGGGAGGAAGTGGAGAGGAGGGTGAGGGAGTTGATGGAGTCAGAGAGAGGAAAGGAGATAAGGGAGAGAAGCTTGAAGATGAGAGAAATGGCTGTGGCTGCAGTTGGAGAATTTGGTTCATCCACAAGAGCACTTTCCAAGTTGGTTGAAACATGGAATTAGTGACATCAAATTGATGTTCTATTTCAAAGTGAATTGTGATTAGTAGTGTAGTGGAACTTCATGTTTTCTGCTTTCATTAATCCCCTGCTTATTATGGTTGATTTTTTTATTTCTTTTTTGCACCGATTTAAGGGGAAAAAAATGTAGACTCCAAACTGCTCCTACACCACTTGTTCCTGCTTGTTTTCTACTCATTAGTTTTAGTCCCTTTTGCTTATTATGGCACTTGGTGTAAAAACTGTAGACTCCAAACTGCTCCTACTTAACTACTTAGTAATCTATTGTTTTGGGTTTGATATATTAGTTCCTGATCATATTAGGAGTCTAAGATACTTGCCAAGTAGAGTTGGTTCAATTGCATTGTGATTAGTAGTGGTATCCGGTTCCTGCTTGGTTTCTGATCATTAGTCATTTAGTGCTTGTTATGGCACTTGTGTAAGGTAAAGTTTGCATCTTTTTAAAATATTTGTTTTAAAAAAAAAAGATGTAGCAAACTCCGAGCTGCTCCTGCTTATTAATCTATTGTTTTGGGATTTTGGGATTGATATACTTCATTACTTCTTCACCATTTTAGGAGTATGGGTAAGATATTTGAGAATGAAAGTTGGTTCAATTTCAAAGTGCATCGTGATTAGTAGGGATCTCTGATCGTTGCTTATTTTCTGCTCATTAGTGTCCCCTGCTTGTTTCGTTATGGCACTTGTTTAAGGTAAAATTTCATATTTTTTAAATGAAAAAACAATGTAGCAAATAATCTACTTTGAGTGTATTTAAGAAAGTTGGAAAAAAAATATTATATTGATAATCGATTATTGTAAAAATCGGAATGGGTAGGATAAGTAGAGTAAAAAAATTATTTTTACATAATCCGTGAAAAAAAGTATAAAGTTATTTTGTTTATAATATTTGGTGAAAAGTCATTGAAATTATTATGAAAAATGTTTCTTTCATTAAAGCATAATTAAAAAGTTTATCTAAAAATAAATTTTTTTATAAAAATAATTTATATTATAACTTATGCTAAAATAATTTTTTTATTAGAATATATTTTTTTATAAATTAATCTAGATATTTAAATATAACTGATTTTTTATAAAATAACTTTTTTCTAAAAAAATAATTGAATGAAAAAGAATTAATTTTTTCAAATAAGTTCATTATGGTTATACTGGAATGGGTAGGATTAGTAGAGACTCCGTCAGGCAATGAGTGCGTGGCCTTTCTGGCGGAATAGGCATAAACCTCGGTTTACCAACAAGGGTTGAGTGTGATATTATATAAGTCACATTTCTAAGGAGCAGACCGAAGTTAAAATCTCGAAGATGACAATTTTTGGGAGGGATCGCGACAATGCGGGAAAAGTTAGTCTCACAAGTAGTTAAAAAAAAAAAACCAGATGACTGCTTGGAAGATCAACTTTGGAAGGATCCAAGTTGAAACGTAATTCCCTTGACGCTGTCTCAAATATTCAGCAATCAGACATGATATCAGGATTCTTATGCAGCAAGACTGTGAAGATCATCTTCAACATTTTCTTAGGGAGGGCAATTAATCATTGTGCAGATTTTATGGCTAAGTAGGGTTCAAATCACAAGTCACAACATTGCTTGGGAGGGACAGGACCACTCCACCTGGGATTCAACTTCATCTTCTGTAATTTTTTTTCCTTCCCTTCGTACCAAAACTGCTCCTACTTACTACTAAGTACTAAGTATTCTATTTTTTGGGGATTTTGGGATTGAAACTTCATTACTTGAGTATTTTAGGATAACGCACTGTTACGAACTTTTGTTTCAGTTTTCTTTTTCTATTAAACTAGTTTTTTAAAAAAAGGATGTCGGTCATAGCTTAGGGCCTAGGGGTCTTCTAAAAAAAATGAAAGAAAAATACAAGCGCAATATAATTATCAGATGTCGTTATTTAATTAATTTATTAAATTTTGCATGAATTGTTGTTTAAAATATGCTATACTTTCAAATGACTTTGAATAACTGTTTCAACCTTGTGTTACTATTTTTCCTTTGTTAATATAAGAAAAGGTTTGACCGTTTATGTGGTTTATTTAAAATGACTTAAGGCAAGAAAAAGGAGAGTAAATTATACTTTACCCTCTTGAGGTTTAGCACTTTGTCAATTTATTCCCCTGAAGTTTTCTTTTTTTTTTTTCTTCACTAAACTCCCCTCAACTTTGGTTAACTATGAAACTGTTAACTCAGCATTAATTTTAACAGCTGGTTGATCACGTGTGTGGCAGTGATCTTCTTCTTTCTTTTATTTTCTCTGTTTCTTCCTTTATAAACTGAACAACAACGGAGATTTAAGAAGGTAATGGTGTTGGAGGAGAGAATAAAGATCACATGTCTTTATTTTTTATCTCTTTATTTATCTCTCATTCAAATTTTGTCAAATATTTTAAATTTAACTACATGTCTCATTTCTTTTTTTTTATTTTAATTTATTTTTTATTTAACAGAATTTAAGTAAGAAGGACAAAAAATGAGATAAAAATGAGAATAAGTAATTTTCATTCTAAAGGAGAGGCAAAAGCACACATCCACATTTTCATCAACCACTCGTCATCACTCAAGACATTCATACACTCATCAACTTTTACTCATTTATAGGGATTCTCTGGATCATACTCATATCACATACACAACAACAACAATCAAGTATTTTCTTAGTAGGTGGGGTCAGTTACATAGATCAAATAACGTCATTGTGTTCTATCATAAACTAAGTCTTTAAAAATGTTATACAAATTTAAATCTTTTTTAATCGTTTCACCTATAGTCTTTCTTGGTCTCTCTTTACCTCTAATTATTGGGTTATCCTCTACCTAATTTAATCTTCTTACAGGGGCTTCTAAGGGTCTTCTCCTTACATGTCCAAACTACCTAAGGCGAAATTCTTCCATCTTTTCCACAATAAGTATTACTCCTACTTTCTCTCTAATACATTCATTTCTAATCCTATCTTATCTTGAATGACCACACATTCATTGTAACATCATCATCTCAACGACATTGATCTTATGATTTTACTGACTTTTTATTGTCCAACACTCAGTATCATACAATATTGCAAGTCATATAATTGTGTGGTAAAATTTACCCTTAAGCTTGAGAGACACTTTTCTATCACAAATAATTCCTGAAACACTCCTCCATTTTATCCATCCAACTTGAATTTTATAGTTTACATCTCCCTTTATCTCTTCGTCATTTGATATGATAGATTTAAGATACCTAAACTGTGTGACTTATGGTATGTGATAGAAGTAGACGAAGTCCTGCCGCACTACCACTGTACCACACACCTTCACTGCACTAGTCAAGAATTGTAACATTTTTAACATCCACATGCTTCATTGCACCAAGAGTGGTGAACCCAGTTCCTCCCCCAACATCCACCACTTTCATTACGATCATGGAGATCTATAGACTCTAATGCCTCTGTTAGAGTCTCAAATTATCCGCTTTAATCTTTTAAGTATAGTTTATATACCTGCTCGATCATTTCACTTGATACCAATTGATTTTAAGTTGAAATTTCACATAGTATCAGAATCAAAATCTCATCTCCGGTGTATTTGTTCCATTTGCCATTGAGGCATTGCCATTCAAGTCACCCGTGCATGGTTGGTGATGTGTTGTCAAGCTTAATGAATGCCAACACAAAATGCTATGTGCTGCATTTGGAGCCAGCCGTGTAAGCATTCACCTTCATTTTTCATTTTGTTTCTCTTTTCCTTCACCAACTTTTCCTTTCTCTACTCCATCGTCTCCCTCAAATTCTTAGTGGCAAGTTGGTCACACAACCTTGTTCATCCTTATTTTGTGAGCTATAGGTCCATTTCAATGTGCAACAACTATTACGAAGACTAAGTTTAAATAGAACTGCATCTTGATTATTTCCCCACAAAAACAAAGCCTCTGGTACTGTGAAGCAGAAAACAGAGCAGTTGGTGGTGTGACAAAAACTTAAAAAGTTTGTAGGAGCTTCCAAGCTCTTGCCTACTCATACTCACTCAACCTCGCTGCAACAACTAAATTTAGCGTGAAGGCGTGAGGCGTGAAGTGTTGGGTGTGGGTGCAAAAACGGGTGATTATGAGCATGTGCAGTGAATCGCGAGTGAATTGAACGTGTGATGGTGTTAGAGTGATGCTGGTGTTGTGTTTCATGGGGTGGGAGGTTCATGCGTGGGTCAGTTTGTGCTGTGAATAGGGTGTTCTAGTTCGGTTTTGTAATATATTTTTTTCAACCCAAACTAAACTAACATGATCTAAAACGAGTTAATTTGGTTCGTGTCATTGGATTATTCATTTTTTGTAAATGTTAATAGGATAAAGACAAAGAATACAATGAGCTAAACATAATATATATATATATATATATAACAACAAAATAATCTTTATCAAAATAGAGGTTACATAAAATAATAAACTGTACATGTACCAAGAAAAAAAAAGATAAGATGCAATTATGACTCATGAGGCAGAAGCTAAGACACGGTAGTTCTTTGGTTGGGTTGGTGGATTAATATGTCATATGATATTTTAAGGGCATTTAAATAAGGAATAAAATGAGATTTTTTTTTGTTTAATGAGAAATTTAATTTGTGACATAATTAAAACATACAATATAAGTAACAGACATTTATTAAAAAAAAAACTTTATTAGGTTATTGGTTCGAGTCATTGGGACATTGGATTTAAAATCACAAATTCAAGAATCGAACTAATGGATATTAGTTTTTTATCGGGTTTAATTCAATATAACTCAATTATTCGAACCAAACTTACCAATTTAATTTGTTTAATTTGAATTTCCGAGTTCATCAAGTTAATCTGACCCAATGAATAACCATAGTTCTGAAGTCATGAAATGTAATGAATGGCTCAGAGGTCATGAATCATGGCGGCGTACGAGTATAGTACTGTGAGAGACGTGGTGACAGAAGACTAATGATAAAAGAAAGATCACGTGACAAGCATGTGATCAACCAACCATTAAAATTAACACCCAATTAACAATTTCTTAGTTAACCAAAGTTGAGAGGGTTTTAGTCAAACAAAAAAATTAGGGGGTAAATTAATAAAGTGCTAAACCTCAAGGGAGTAAAATATAATTTATCCAAAAAAAAAAAACCTGCAGGTTGATTAGTTACTAGCTCTCGTGTCATTCTATCCATAACAAAAAGAAGAAAATGAAAAATAATAATAATGCAATAAAAAAAAGAATGATAATAATATAAAGACTTCTTTTCCCACCAAAAAATATATATAGACTTCTTTCTTGTCCTTTGGCAAGCATGAGTGAGCTAAGGAGAGAAGTAATTGTGTTTAAGTTGTGCGAACTATATATATATATATATATATATATATAATATTTACTTTATTATTGATTTATCTCATATATTTAAAAAAATTATTAAGACAAAGATACTAACTAACAACACTTATTTTTAGATCAATAATAAAATAAATATTAAAAAAAATATTCAAAAGAATATATTAACATTATATATATATAGTGCAAGCGAAAACTGTTATCATAGTAAAACTTGCAATGAGATTACAATACATAATTAAATAATATTGTAAAGTGATTCTGAATCAATGTTAAATTCAATAGAATAAATTTTCTTTCAAAACTCAAATTCAAGTGATACGAGACGTCAATTATTTATTGATTAATCCACCCAAGAATTCCTCATGCAGTTGACGAGTCTTTGTGCTACCTGCACTCCTTGAATGCAACGAATCGGCAGAATAAACTACATATATCTTTGACATATGATGAAGAATGTCACGCATTACAATGACAGACTAATGAAAAGGTCCGCCTATATATGCCGCCTGGGCATTACATATGTATATATGTATGTTATAAAATGTAAACATTAGTTTTCTTTATAAAGAATAAGGTAATAAAGGTTTACATATGAGGTCCAAGAGGCATGCGACTCATAATTTCTTGATACACTGATGATGATGAACCACTAGGCAGGTTAAGCCCACGTTCAGGAATAGGCTCCACATTTGGTTCTCCCTTTGGCAACATAAAACCCATTTCGTTTGAAGGGTGTTGTTGTGCCAAGAATGGATGAACAGGCATGACAGGAAGCTTTGCTTGCGCGGGGCCTAATCCTGACATTGCCAGATTTGACAAGATAGGTTGATTCATACCAAATGAGAAGCCATGGGAAGGTCCTAGCTGCTGCCTCCCAGGTAGGTTGAATGAGCCCAGAGCAGGCCTCTCAAGCCTTCCAATGCCATTGTGAACTTGAGATGGTTCAGGTCTATGAACATGGGTTTGAAGAACACCAGAAGCTTGCCCAGGAACAGTGTTAGATGCGGTAGCATTGACATGACTGCTAGCGCGAGCAGCAGGAACATCGTGATTGTGCTTTCCCTCGTAAGTAGTGATCACAGATTTAAGGTCATGTGATGCTCTCTCAACATGCTTCCTCACCGTACAGCCAGCATTGGTGCACTTGTAGTAACTCCTGCACAAAAACAGCATCAAGCCATCCCCAATTCAGCTTTGCAACATAAATATATTTCTCTAACTTCTGTGTATATGCATAGATGCCAGTGCACAGGTGTGAAGAGAAAGGTGGATGACAATAAGAGGAGAATGACCACCTTGGGTTGGGATTTCCTTTAACAACTTTTTGCCCATACTTCCGCCATCGATACCCATCATCAAGGATATCTACTTCACTGGTAGTCTGTACAACAACTCTAGGCTCACGAATAGCTCTTGTAGCTCCACTCAACTCTGTTGCATAAGATTCCAGTTTCCTGAGAAAATAAATCGTTGATTTCAATATCTTATACAAATATTATTTTTCCAAAAAAAAAAAAAAAAGCAATGACAAGTACCTTCTTTTAGACTCTGATTCATCTCCTTCCCCATCATAACCTAACGACACACTACCATGAGTGCCTCGATCGTCTTCATCTTCTTCATTAGAAAAAGTAGAAGAGGCATCCACTGCATCTCCTGAATCAAAGTGAGTACCATTTTGAGTCTGCAAATTGGAGGACTGGTTGCAGTATTCAGGGCCGACAGATGCTGATGATGTCACTTCAAGGTTGTCATGCTTCCAATTCGCAGCTCCAGCTATATTTCCCTTTTGTACATTAGCCCAACCCAGGTCACCATCACCACCACTCTGTGGTTCAACATGCTCAGGATTGTCCACTTGCATATCAGTATGAGGGTTGATTGACCCTATGCCAGACCGGCGATTTGGAGGAGGTTTGGGATGGTTGTGTGCTCCCTTATAGATGATCTCTGTTATGTGGCCCTCGTGAGATCGTTCTACTTTTTTCTTAACCTGACAATTTGGATGTGTACACTTATAGTAACTTCGTGGGTACTCACTGCCCTTAACTTGCTTTTGGCCATATTTTCTCCAGTTATATCCATCTTCAGATGGTGCACCACCAACACCAGCAGCCATTGAGTCTCCATTCCCTCTTTGATCTCCTTCTTCATCTGCTTGCTCTTCAAGTGGTGTAGAATGTTCAATGCTAACACCAACAGTATCAAACGCTTTTTGATCAGCTGAGAAAAATTTAACTCCATTATCTTTTTGAGGAGGCGAACCGATAAAATCTGGCTGATGATGGAGGCCACTTTTATTCTCAGTTTGAACTTTGACTGCATCAACACTTTGAGATTGAAAAGAATTTTCTGACTGAACTGAGACCTCAATACCAGGAAGGGATTGTTGAGGAACTGTAGTTGGATTTACCTGCAACCAGAAGCCAGAATAAATGACCAAAAAGAAGATACAGATCCACATAACATTGCCTTGACATAGTTGTCAACTCACTACATATCCCATATTACGTACAACAGAAGATATTTAAACTTGTATTCATTAACAGTATTACAGCATAACACTTAATGACTGTGTGTATATATGGCATGCCATGTTGATTGGAAAAGTAAATTCTCCAAAACAAAGTATCCAAACCTCCAGTGGTAAAAAAAGATTTTCAGAATGTACTTACTTTTCTTGCAGCACCATGATAAAAAGAGGAGCCCGAATCTGTTGCAGGCTTGAAAGCAAAGGATGCTGTATAGATATCATCAAAGCCATTATCTTTACATTTTTCAGGAGCATCAGATGATAATTCTGAGAACCGGATGTTGCCATTAGAGATGAATGGAAACTTTCCAGTTGTTGGAGATGGCTGTGCCTGCAATTAGACAGATTCATAACTCAGTAGGAGGCAGAACAATTTCAATAGATCCAGGTTTCAGTTTCCTACAACAGCAGATTGATCACTATTGGTGCCTCTGGCAGAAAGTAGAAGTAACGTGACAACTTAAGACTATGAAAAATTCATTTGACACCATGTATAAGAGTATAAAGTGCTTCATTACAAGGCAAGCAAAAAAGCATGAATCTAAGTGGTTTATAGCTTCCAAGTTAGATAATGTGAGTAGCACTACAATATACACATCCACTCGAACTTGAAACACAGATGCATACCAAGAGGACAGGCTCCTACTAGTTCTTTCAAAATTAAAGCACAACTATACAGTTTAGATATAATTATATACTCTATGTACGAATGCACCACCTACTGTTACAAAATGTATATTGAAAAGAAAAGGCCCACAATGAGATATGACATTTTTTGAACTTGTATTAGAGGATAGTTCAAAACTATGATACCAGAGAAAAGCTATCATATTAACCAACCCTTATTTAAATTGAAGAAATAACTGCAAATGAATCCTAAGATTTTCCAAATTGCAACATTAAAATTGCATAAAGGAATTAAATACACAGCCGTGCATATAGTTGTCTATCCTATCAGACGTATGTATCATGAGCAATAATGGTTTGTGTAGCAGCATGCTAACAGCAGCATCTAGGATCTATCCTATATCCCTTCCATTATTTCCTCAGGAATCCATCAGAATTCTACATCAAGCATCAGACATCAAAGTATAAACGAATCTCTCCACAACCAACACCATGCAGGTAAAGGAACTTCAAAGAATAAATACCAAATTTGATAACAAATAAACAAACCACAACACAAATGCGCCTCCTTGGTAATTCAGACATAAAGCTCACCAGTGAATTTGCAAGGAACACTGGAGAATCTAAAAGTGTAGTAGGACTGAGACCAGGTGGTATGGTCAAGTAAGGAGATTGAATGTCAGAATTAAGTGAAAGGTCAGTAGATCTAATGCTTTCTGTATTCAACCTTGGAGCATTAAACCCAGCTCTAGCAGCCATTCTTTCAACAAGACCTCCCCGTGAGCTCAACTTATGCTCAGTCGGAAAACTCATGTCAGTCAATTGGGCAACAGAATCACCATCTTGTGCCCTATCTTTTATGTTTCCTTTCCCTGTCTCAACAGGCTCATTAGTTCCCGGAAAGAGATGCCCGGTTCTACCACTTCCAGGAGGCTCTGAGATTGATTTTGTTACATTATCTTCACCTAGAATTCTAGAAAAAAGGGTTCTCGGACTTGGGCTTGGAGGACCCCAATCGCCGGTGAGGGCAACATTATCATCAATCCCAGCCATTCAGACCTCACTTGAGGAACACCTAAACTGCAAGATTAAATTTTCTAAAAATTTTATGAATAATGCAAAAATACAGAAACCCCTCTTCAGCTCAAGAAACATAAAATGACATGCCAATTAAAAAAAAGAAGAAGAAGAAGAAAGCGAAAAACATTTGATTTCGTTTATAAACAGAGATACAATTTGTTTCATCTGCTGGTAAAAGACAACCTTAACAAAGCGAGAACATGAATCATAGGACAATGCTCAATGGTTTCAAACATAAATTTTAAAATTTTAAACCCCCACTTTGCTTATTTGCCATTTGACAAAGTCCCAAAATTATCCAAAAAAGAAAAAGCAAGGATCTTATGCTTTTTTTCTGCCTTGCAACAAGAAAAAAATAAAAGCAAAATTGGGACAAAAAAGTGCTAAAAACCGAACATAAAAATCCGACCCAATTCACGAATTGCAACGAACAACATTGTTTCAAAATCGTTGAAATCGCCAAACAAACGAGGTAAAAAATAAAAAAAAAAAAAACAAAAAATTCAAAAACAGAGAGAGAGAGAGAGAGAGATTGATGAATGAGTTTACCTAGAAAGTGATGAATTGTTGAGACGAAGCAAAAATGATTAAGAGAATATAACAACAAAGAACCACACAGGGAGCACCACGGACCACCACCACAACAACGGTTGAACCAGAGAAGCGGATCCGAGAACCCGAACCCGACCCAACCTGTAATATGGGTTTTGTTTGTTCTCTGTTAATTGGGAAAGTAAATTTGATCCAACCCTCTTTCTTACCTTGCTGCTGCTGTTGTTGTTCCTATAATCCTATCAGTTGTTGTCTGTCTGTAACATGTCTGGCTCTGTGTGTGTTTTGAAATATTTATCACAAAATACGGAAATGAAATGATTGTGCTGTTGAAGGAGGAAAAGGAGGAAGGAGAATAGTTACAAAAAGAGAACCAAATTTTAATATTTTTTATAAATTAAATTAATTATAGAATTATTGAACAATAAGTTATTATTATTATTGTCATTAAAGCAAAAGGAAGGAAGGACTTTGTAGGGAAGGTGGAAGAGAAAAGAGAGATGATTGTGGAATGGTGGTGGACCTGAAAAATCAATGGAATCTTTGACACACACACATACATTCCTCAGCTCCTATCATCATTTTTCAGACGCAACCTTATTATTCATTTCATTTCCATTTGTTTTGTTTGCTATTTTTTTTATAAATAATAATAACAGAAAATTCTTATTATTATTATTTAATAAATTACATTCATTTCCTTTTAAGTTTGATAAAATGACAGTCAATCTTATTTTTTCTCAAAAATGACACTCTTTCTTATTAATTAAATTGACTAATATCTATTAGAATATATTATAAGAATATGTATTTATTTTTATATTTTTTATAAATAACAAAAATTATGTATATTGAAAATTTTATAAATTTTAAATAATAATATTTATATATAATAATATTTTTTAAAAAAATCCTTACAATTTTTTGTATGTGAGTTTGTAAGGAGTTTTTAATATATATATATATATATATAATAAGTAATATTATCAAATTTTAATTGATAAAAAAATATTATTAAATTTTAATCGATAATATTTATACATAATAATATTTTAATATATATATATATATATATTATAAATAATTATGAATATTAAAAATTTTATAAATTTTAACGATAATATTTATATAATTATACAACTTGATTAATTAGAAAAAATATCTTTTTTATAAAAGAATAAAATTAAGTGTTATATCATCAAATTTAAAAAAAATGAGTGTAATTTACTTTTTTTTTTGTGAGAAGGGGGGGGGGGAGGGGCTATGTTGTAATAATAGGATTGTTATGGCTTTTTTGTACCATTTGTTTTTGTAATTTTATACATAAATTTAAAATTATGCTTATTTGTAGAGTTTCTTTCCACTCCAATTTTAGGGGTCATTACCATTTTTGTCACTTTCACTACAACAATCACAGCTGGCCTTGTAGTCATTAGTTGTGTGAAATGAGGAACCGTATTATTGGATAGGAGGATCTTTAGAGGAGTTAATTAATAGTGAAATGATTTATTTGATTAATTGCACTTTTAGTTCTCCTATTTTTACTTGGCAATGCCTTTTTTGTTATTATTATGTAAGATAAAATATGGTGTAATGTCACTCTTTCATTCATTAATTTCGCTTATGTGAGAATGACATAAAGCAATATAATATTCACGTTAATGTCAATCTGATATGAAATTTTTAATTGTATATTAATTTAAAAAAATTATTGTTACAACTAAAACTAAAATGCCTAAACTTAAAATTTAGGATTTGTTTAACATATCATATTAAGTTTAATAAGATAAATTAATATAATATATTATGATTTTATTAGTTATTTGATTTAAATATTATATTGTATAAATTTATCTATTAAACTCTTCTTATATATTAAAATGATAAATAATTTAATCAAATCTTAAGAAAGAGATTATGTCTGATAGAATTTTGATATATAGACTCTTATAATGATTTTTTTATTACAATTATAAATATCATAATATCTCTAACTTTTACATATTAAATATTTTACTATCAAATCTTATATTATCATACATTATATTATTGAATCTAATACTATCAAGTCTTATTTTATCTTTTCTACCAAAAGATTCTTTAGTAAAAGTAAAAACAATAATAAAAGAGTAATTAGACTATTTACTTCTTTGGTGTTTTTTTTTTATTGTGTAATATTAAGATTGATGTGAAATTAAGGTGACAGCACAAGATGCATGGCTGCCAAACACTTGGAACCCTGAAATGCAAATGCAGCTTGTAACCGCCTATTCTTATTCCTTTTCTATCTAATTCACATCCCATACAGCTCGGCGTAACAGTTAGTTTTGCACGTTGTGGTTGTCCTCCATTTTATATCAAATATTTACCAAATTTGGCTTTGTATCAAAACGAAAATGAAAAAAAGAACAGAGAGAGAAATGAACATTCATACCCATGGCATAACTTTTGTTTTGAATTAAAATGATATTTTGGTCACACTAGAGTAGTTAGGTGAGAGATTTGAGTAGTTTATAATAAAATATATATTCAAAACTTAGTGCTACCTTTATAAAAAAGATAAAAAATAAAAGAAGATATTTTTGTCCTTAAAAATGTACTTTGCTTGCAATTTAATCTTTAATTTAAATTATGTATACAATTTAGTTCTGAAGTTATTCAAACTTATTTTGTGTTAGTTACTATCGAAAATAATGAATGAAAGGAGTAATGTAAAATGAATTTCAATAATTTAGTAATGAATCATAATAAAATTTAAATTAAGGATTAAGTTGCGAGTCAGGTACAATTTGAGGGATCAAAATTCTAATTTGCTTCTTTTGTTTTCCTTTGTTACTCATAATTAATTCTAGGATAAATATTTGTCTGATAGTTTTCTTATTTTGTTATTGTTGCATCATCCTCCCAACATGAATTTATTCCATTGAAGCTAAATTGATACAAAACATATTGTTCTTTTCACGGAAGGAAAAAGGAGGTCTCATGGGCAATATAGTTCATGTGGTGGAACTAAGGGTGTTTTATAGGTTAAGTTGGTTTGATTTAAAAAAAAAACAAAATTTAAATTGATTAAATTTAATTAGTTTAATTTAATTTAAATTTATGATTTTTTTTAACAGTCAACCTAAATCAAATCGACTTGATTAATATTCAATTTGTTTCAATCGGATGATTGGCTTTTTCTCTTTTTATCTTATCTCATTTCATTAATTATTAAATATCTAAACATAACCTAATAAAGTTAACAACTGAACTATGGTAATTGGTTTTAATCAAGTTTTGCCTAAACAAACCTGAACAGCTCGATGAATCCAAAACAATTGGTTCGGTTCATTTTTAAGATTTGTCAATCCGATTTAATCCTTAGGTGGAACTCCTCCCATCAAAGGTGGAAAGTGCAAGTCGCATCCCTCATCCCGATTTTCTAGCTGAAATTATTTCTAATATCTATTGACAAAGAAAATTAAAGGAAGAAATTAAGAGCCGAAAGAATAAGTTAAGTTATTATAAATAATATTTTTTTAAAATTTTATTTTAATATGAACTGATATAAGTTAAGACTTTTAAAAATGTTTAGTTAAAATAATATAGAATATCAAATTTACTGAAATAATATTCACCAAATGAAAAAAGTATAGAAATAACGTTATTTGACATATATGTAACTATTTACGTTGGGCACCTAGATTGATATTATGCACCAATTTCCTAACGTAAAAGTGGACAGATGATAAACATGACTGTTTATGGTATGAATTAAAAAAGTAATTCTATTTTTTTCACATTAATTTTTTACATCACTTTTTACATTAATTAATAAAATATAAATTTATAATTAATTATGTATATAAATTAGTTAATAGATATCTTGTTAATTAATTAATACACATAATTCTTATTAATTAATTAATATATATGATTAATTATAAATTATATTAATTATATTTTATTATCTAATGTCAAAAAGTAGTGTAAAAAAATGATAAAATAATTATTTTTGTTAAAAAGATGCATGTGTGCACATATTTTTTTCTTTTTTTATTTTGAATAAAAAGTTTAGGAAAATGAGATAGTACTCCATTTGAAAGTCAAGACATACTACAAGATTTAACGAAAGCTTACAGTAATACTTAAATTAAACTTAAGACGTTTTTTTATCCACGGTGTTTAATCATATCAGTTATGCTGTATAGCCCTCATTTGCTATGCTCATCTTATATGTATAGATGCCTTGAATCATACGTGATATAAGAATAATTTCTCTTTAAGATACACATAAATATGACTATTATAAAATCTTAAACTCTCCAATAATTTTGGGTATGATCAGTTCCCACAACCTTTCATGCATCTATTTTACTGTTTTACACGCTAGATACTTTTAAATTAGTTTAACTCCTATTAATCAATACATTAAATCAAAGGTAGCATTTAAATGGTATAGTTGTGTACGTGAACCTGATGAGGATAGTTTGTGAATTGTGATGAAGACAAGTTTACATAGTGAAATATCCGGAGCTCTCAAAGTCTAAACCAAATACTGAACTGCAATAATATAACTTATAAATAATCCCATTTCCATGACCTTTCAGACTTTAGAAAATGTTGAGGGGGAGCATATATATGCATATCCATCGATGAGTCATCAAATTGCAGTCTAACCTTGATAAAACGATAAATAAAAAAGGACAAACAAATGAATCTTTTCAGAACATATATATCTGGAAGAGAAGGAAAGCTAGCTAACTTCCTCACAAATATTTTAGCATTGATGAGTAAAGCTTCAAAACGGTTGGTTGTCATTCTTGGATTATTGTATTTTATTTTTCACTTCTTTTTAGACGATGGAATCCATATGAAACATGTGCTTGATGTCATTAGAAGTTTTTTTTATTTTTTATTTTAATGTATAACATATGTTTTAAGTATTATTGTGAATAGAATTTGCTCACATAATCAATTTGTCACTCATTATAGCTACATAACTCGAATTGGGATTCAAGAATTCTTGTTTGTAAATGATCTATAATTTTATTATAAAATATCGCTAAAGTTGGTGACTTATTTTGACCTTAGAATGGAGAGAATTTTTCCTTTACTTAAACTTTTCTTTATAAAAATAATGTTTCTTGAAATTTAAAAAAAATTATATGGATTTTTTCTTTCATATCAAGACCCTCATTATTTATGTATGTTCTATTAGTTTTGCTTTTGTATCTTTTTTTCTTTCATATCAAGACCCTCTAATGTTAGTGTTACGAATTGAGTTTGCCTAACGAGATGAAGTAAACAATATAGTTCTTTACTAACAATTTGGTTTGAAAGAAACCAGAAAGTGGAATAGGAAAGGATATCATGAGCCTAAGACATAGGGTGAAGCCTCAAAGACAGCTCACGATGTATTATTCTTGGGAACTTTGAAGATTTGATTGGCTTGGAGGGCTTCTAGGCAGAAACGATCCCCTCCAGGTATTCAAACCTTGGAACGTGAGACTCCATAAGGACCATTGAATGAACAACATCTTGAGATTACAAATCCGCCCAAAAGCAAAGAGCCAAAACCTATTAAAACTTTTGATTATGCCTAAAGTACCCCATTTCTACTAACTAGGGCTGATAACCTCATACCTACGATTACTCGTCACTATCCCTAAAGCTAAAAGGGGAAAAACCTTAAACAAATAAAAAATAAGCATAAAGATAGGAAGTCCTAGCCTTGTTCCTAGTCATCTATTTTCTTAAATACTCTTTGTCTTTTTCAGGCAAAAGGCAGAAGATCCTAGGCTGATTATTGAATCTTTGTGCAAAGTTCAACTTTCACCCTTCCAAACTTTCCTCATAATTGTTTCGCCAATTTCTTAACCCGAGCTAGCAGAATCAGATCCCATTTCTTCACTTGTCTCACAAGCATACGAACCCCTCTTTCTTTTTCCTTGTTTCATTCAAAAACACCCCGGAACATTTTGGTGACTCCACTGGAGAGACAAGGGCAACAATGGCAACTATAACCCTAGAAAACATAGCCTGAAGACTCTCATTCTCCTTGGAGGACTTCACCAATAATGAAAGATAAGGATTATAAGTGACTCCCATAAATGGTGAAGCCTCCAACTATAACTAATGATGTTCAGTTCGATGGCAGAGTGTTCAAGGCAACGCAATCAGAGACTTTCTTAGCAAGCTGGAGATGCTTGTGCAACAGCTCACGACAAATGTGCCTATTGTCCTTATTCTGGTAGTCGTGCTAGACTCCATTGTGGCCATATAGTGAATCTTGAACGAGTGGGTGGTAAGGTTAAATGTGGGGGAGGAGGAACGACCCCTGCAACCACATTAAAGGAGAGAAACACTGGAGGTAGACATGAAGACCAAGGCTACGTCGCATATGAAGTATTGGTAACCCAAGGGCAATTGAGGCGGTTGTTACGCTCGCAAAAGGAGGACCCCGTGGCAGTGTCAGAGGTGGAGCCCCCCTTTGGCTGTAGAAATTACTGAGAAGCCTTACCCATCTGGGTACATGCTGCCCACTTTCAGGAAGTTTAAAAGGACAGGGAGTGCTCGAGAGCTTATCATGTCCTTCTTAGATGATTTGGGGATACACAAGGGGGACAAAGATTTAAGGTTGAAAGAGTTCTTTAAATCGTTGATAGGGTTAGCATTCACCTAGTATGCGAAACTCCGACCGAACTCTATTCGCTTATAGAAGGAGATGGCTATAGAGTTCTGTAACAAATTCTTAGAGGAAGAAGCAACAGTGCATATCATGGATCTAAGGCAAGTCAAGTAGAAGTGTGGGGAAGGGATCGCACGTTGTAGTGTCGTGAGACCATTCTTAAGGTGGACCTAGTGTATGGATGTATCAAGAACGTTGAGAACAAGTCACGGATCTTCCTATCATTGGGGGGCTCACACATTCTCAGAATTGCTTAAGCAAGCAACAGATATTGCCAAGACGATGAAGGCACAAGAAACGAAGCAAAGAGCCAGAATCTATCTTTGATGTGTTTGTCTTAGAAGAGCACGCGAAGAAGAAGAACTTCAAGGCGATCCCTCCTCTAAAATAATATGGGCCTAAAAAGAAAGAAGAACCCCCGCCCATGCTGCTAACTAAGCAACAAGTGTATCAACTAGTGGAAGAATGGCTCAAAGATGGAATACTAACCCCAAGAACACACTTGAAGGCCTTGACAAACGAGGCATACCAGAATCTAAAGTTTTGTATTCTACACAAGACTAATGGACATGTTACCATTAATTGTCATGTCATTAGGAAGGTGTTTGCTAAGAAGCTTGTTGACGGGAAGATACTGCTCCCAAAAGGCAGATTCATTAATGAAAATGTGAACAAATAACCACTGCTTAGCCACGGACTTAATGCGATAATCTCAGGGGAAGCAGTGGAAATGAGGGGAGGTATGGAAGAGGAGAGACCTCAGGATGCCTTGATTACTTATTTACTTAATTTAATTAGATTAACTAATAATTAATCTCTAATACGATTAATACCTATTTTATTTAAATCTCTATTATTCATAAAAACTAATTTATATCATAATAATTATAAAGAATCTTATTAATAATTATTCTAGCAAATCTCTATTTATTCCCAAATAATAATTATTTTTCTATAATTATTCTAATTAATTTTAAGAGATAACTTACTCGATAAATTATCTGCCTAGAGGTACATATAGCGGAGACATGCACATAAAATCACAATAATAGCACCTAAGTAGCTATGTAAGTAGGCTAGAAGGGAGGAAATTACAAATATCTTCTGGTTTTTATCGATATATGTCATGAGGCTACCCACTACTAGTTTTGTGGGAATTATTGCATCGATGTATGCACTGGCGAATCCCTCAATTCCATCAGGGATTGCTCCCCAAGACAATATCCTTTTGTCATGATAGACCATAATGCTTAAAAGAACATACCCCCATGCTAGGGTTTTATAGGTCCTAGTGTGGTACTTGTGCATGACATAGCAAGGCCACAAAGAGCCCTTATTGCTCCTATCTTCCCAAATATGACAAGGGTCATATGCGTCAAAGGCCTTAACGTAACACAGTCGAGGCATTAGCCGCCGTTAAGCAGTAAATGGATGATAGTAACCATGAGATGGTTCACATGGTGACTTAGTAGATGAATACATCCTCACTTCCTTGATTGAGTCGACTAGTAATGCATGTAACACATTGGTCTAATAAGTAGGGAGACTCAATAGTCTTCTGAGAGGAGATCCCTATTTAGAAAACAATCTAGCCTCCATTGTCCAAACGATTCTAAAGGTTGCATGCATTACATAATAGCCTGTTTAGCCACATCCTCTACAATATGGAACTACATCCATGCTGACGAGGACTGGGATTATGCTGCATCCTTATCATAATACGCAAAACGCAAGATACCAGATTCTTGTATATCAAAACCAAACTCGGACTCAGACATAACTTGCTATAGGAGCAAGCGATCACGTCTATAACAATCCTGGTTACTAATATCAGCCGATTTATGGTGTTGGTCCAAGGCTACCCTTCTGGGCCAATCCCCTTGAGCCAGAAGTGAACAGGGCTATCGAACAAGCTTTTGCCAGGTTTGAATTCAATGTTGGACTGACATTTCATCCTCAATTTATGTTCACTTTTCCAGAATGGATAAACCAATTAGAACTCCCCAAAGGATGCAAGATTCCTAAATTTTCTAAGTTCTCAGGAGAAGGAGGTGAGTCCTTTATCAAACACATAACCATATTTACGACAAAGTGTAGCAACTTAGCCACTAATGAGTACATGAAAATGAAATTGTTCCCTAATTCTCTAACATAGAATGCTCTCATATAGTACTTGACCATGCCTCCCCACTCTGTACATTCATGGGAGCACCTCGAAATATTATTCCATGAGCAATTCTTTAGGCCTAAAATGAAGGTAGGATTAACTGAATTGTTTAATATCAAAACAAGGTCTAATGAAAGCAGAGATGATTATTTCAACTGTTTTAGACAAATACGGGGTAAATGCTTTGCCGCAATCCTTGAACCTGAAGTGGTTCGAATAGTCGCTGAGGATTAAACTTTGTTATCCGTAAGAAGCTAGTGAATTAGTAATTTGCTTATATGTCTTAACTGGCTACTAGAGTATGTTAAATTGAACAACTCCAACAAGAGAAAGATCAATATTAAAGGATGGGTGAAGTGAGAAAGAGTGCACATGGTAGAATATGATAGTGATAGTAAGACCGAATTTGAAGAAATTAAGGTCCTTGAGTTACAGAAAGGGCCACCATATACTTGTGATGCACTGAAACCCGGTAAAGGAAAAGAAATAATGAAACCCCCTAAATGTTGAACTTACTCGTTTGACATCACTAAGGGGGATAAGATCTTTGACATGCTTTTGAAAGATAAACAAATAAAATTAACTGAGTGGCATGTTCTTCCACTGCCTAGTGAAATTAGAAATAAAGTTTATTGTAAATATCATAATTGTTATAAGCAATCAACTAATAGTTGTTCTTAATTTAGGGATATGATCCAAAATAGGATCGGGGAAGGTAGACTGAAGTTTGTTGAGAAGACAAACACTACAAGAAAATTGCATTTTTGTAGCGGATCTATTGAGGCGGATATTTGCGACGAATTTTTCACCACAAACTTTTTCAATAATACATTCATTGTGTTATTTTTTTAATAAAAAAATATCTGCAAAGTTATAAAATGAATAAAAAATATTTCAAGTTAAATTTTTTTATAAAAAAAATTTAAAAAACTTTGCAACGAACCAATCCACCTCAAAATCTACCACAAGTTTAAAAACAAATATGACATATCCCAAGCTTTTTGCCCCATTATTAATCTCATCTATCTTTTATCCTATTTGAACAGGTCCTTTCCCCACCAAACCTCCTCGTGTAACGAAGCCTCTTCCACGAATTGCTTGGCATCGGGCCAAGCAGCCTTGTTGAATTTCTTCACCACAATCCAATGTCGGTTGTGGAGGCAACCCTTGTACACGAGATTAGGTGCGTTCTCCCCACTCTCCGACACGTTAAACTCTGAGTGTAGCTAATTTCAAGTCTGACAATGAGAACTTCGAGAAGGAGAACAAAGAATGATCAGTAGAAGTAGAGACAGAGATAGAGTCTCTCTGAGTTTGAGTCTAAGATTGGGATAGGGTGAGGTTGTGATTATGATTGTGATTGTGGTTGCAGTTGCAATAGGGTTGTTGATTCTGCTCCTTTTCTTTTTCTTTTTCGGTTGAGTTGGCAACATCCCATGATTTATTCTTTTTCTTTTCCTTCTTTCTCTGTTAACTGCTAAGTGCTAAGCCTTAGAGGGTCAAGAGCAAACCATGGAATACATAGAGATCATAGATGAGAAGATTTTACTTATGGATTGGTGCCTATGTTTTGTGTTCGCGTGAGACTGCCTTCTTTCGTGAGGTTGTGATTATGTTTTTTTGTTTCATAATAGTGCAATTTTTTTAACTTTAACATTATTTATATAATATTTTCTAAGGGTTATGTTTGGTGGATACCTCAGCATCATAACCATATATGGAAGTCATATAATAGTCACAGTTCGAAGAGACTATTATGTTTGCTAGGAAGACACACGACTTAAATCAAAGACCTTTGTGGATTAGAGAAGGCATATGGAAAGACCTATGCAAGCACTAGGCTACTAGCACGTATAAAGAGAAATGTCAACAAGCAAAGAGGAATCGTGCTTCTGACACTGGTGGGTACTTACACACTGGTGGTTGCATTTCTACAGGAACCCATGGGCAAAAATTGGTAATTGTCATCATCAATTGTTTAGTAATATGTTTTATTACTTTATTATTTACTTATTTTCTCATTATTATTGGCTAAGGCTTAGGGTAGAGAGCCCACAGTTGATGAGATCTTTCATCACACCCATTTGAAGAAAGCAGAATGTGAACGAGTTACTATAAAAGCTAAGAATGCATATGCAAGTATTTCTTTTGAATTTATAGAATTTAGTATTAACTCATTTTATAACAATATTATAACATATTTTTTATTTCCCTTTTTAGGAGGATTTCAAAACTAAGGAGGCTAAACAATCTTTTCAATGCTCAAATGAAGGTGGGACATTGGTACACAAATGACCAGTCGAGAGCTTTGGACTAAAATTGTTGGCGAGAGAAGAATGGTCGTGTTTATGGCCTTGGTTCTCAAGCCTCTACCTATGAACGTGTAGAGTCATCTTCCTCAAGACTTGGATCGAGTCAACTTCCTAGACACATTATTAATCAAGTTAAGTAGTAGCTGCAACATTTTTGGTTAATTAATTTTTATCCTATACAAGAAAAACTTGTAGGTTTTGTGGGTTTGGAAATGGGTTGTAGAATGAATTGATGGATTTGTGTTTATATATATTAATCAGGTTAAGGAGCAGTTGCAACAGGAGATGGAGGATCGGATTCAAGATCGGGTTTAATAGGAGATTCAACAACGAATGGTGTAAGAGAGGCAACAGATTGATTCTAAGTGGGAAATGTATATTGATTCACATGCGATTAAGCGTAGTTAGAGGTGGGTATGATCTATTAATCCCAAAATTTATGACATATCAAAATATATAAAGAGTTTTAGGGTTATCTTGAAAAGGCATCGATGAGAAAATTATTGTTGAAATCCTTAAAAGCAATCTCGATGAGGGGAGAAAAACTATTCCTAACCACTCTAGTGTGTACAGTTGCCCCATTGATACTGATGCATGAGCGACTATTGTAGGATAGGAATAATATCTCTCCATCATTGAGATTTCTTTTAAGAGTTTTAACAATGACTTTCTCATCAGCGCCTTTTCAAGATAACCATAAAACTCTTTATATATTTTTGATATGTCATAAATTTTGAGATTAATAGACCTGACAAATTTTTATCAATAAGACTAATTCAATTCACACTAGCCCAATCCGTGATGGGCTAATGATAAACTGACATGATTGGGTTGGACTACATTTTAAATGGGCCAACAAATAATCAGCCCACATCTACGCTGCTTTACCTGAAGGCTGGCTTGCAACGTGCAACTTGTTCTTCTTTGTTTTTTTTTTTTTTGGTTGCTTTTTTATCTTTCAAATAGCAAAAAGAATCATATAATGTTTAAATTTTTTTTTCTAAAAAGAGCATATAAATATCCAAATCCAATTTCTCTATCAAATTCAGCTCTAAAATGCTATTTTTATCAATTAAGTGATGTAATGCAACAAAAATAATTAAATAAATGTTTGGCAAGTTGGTAGGACCATCTTGCCAACCCATTTAACTCGCAGGTTAAATGAATCGGGACTATAGACTCGCATTCAAACATGCCTATAAATGTTTGATCCTAATCTACGTGAGTTGCAGGTTAAACTGACCAACCTGTGGACCCCGACCTCTTTACCTAGCTCTAGGCATAGTAGTAAGCAAACTATGCTCTAATAAAAGGACAAAGGTTCGAGCCTTTGTGACTTCACTTATGATGATGGCCTAATCATATCACTCTGCACCCAAAGGGATTAATTGGTTTCACGCATAGATGTGAAGATATCCTGAGAAACAAAGAAAAAAAAAAGTATATTGGGCATTTCCCATCTTTTTAACTTGAATAATACATTGGTACTCCACAATTGTGAAAACTGTAACACTTCTTTCTTGGACAAGAATATATCATAGTAAAGAAGTGGATTCACTTTCACAAAAAAAAAAGTAGTGGATTCACTCATCTTCTGATTGAAAATTTGATGCATTTTAATTGTGAATAAGATTATGATGAAGATTTTTACTACATGAGCTTCACCTAATAGCAATGGATTGAGAAAATAAAATGATATGAAAATGGACCACTCATCCACAAGTGCTAAGCAGCTGGGAAACCAGCCCAAGGAATCATTACCAGAATTGGGTCCAAAAAGACTTGCACAACCCAATTCCAGGCTAAAACGCATCAGGAAGCCTCCCACATGGATGGCTGACTTTGTCTAGTTTCCTTTAACAATTTTTGCAAAATAGGTTCAGTAATTATGTAATAGAATTTTCCATTTCTATTTTTAGTTACCATATTGTATGGATCACTGTACACTTGGCAGTCATCCCAAAAAAATAGGAAAATTGGAAACTATAATATTATCATGAATGAAGAAGAAGAGAAGAGAAAAACTTGGACAAAAACTATCTTGCTGTAATTCTTCTTTTCCCTTCCTGGAGCTGCCTCTACTCGAAAGATGAATTCTTGTTCCGAACCCATCAATTTGGTGCTTTCATCTCCTTTCTCAATGCCTCCTAAACCTAAAAAAAATGAAAAACTAGAGAAAACCACTGATGAGATACTGAACCAGCTACGTGATATGCAGCTTACCATGGAATCCAATCTGCAAAACTTCATTCATGAACAAATAGCTACCCAGATGGACACCCTCCGTGACCAAATTGCCATAGTATCCCAAACCAACCAAAAACCATTCCACAAAACTCCCAAAATTCACCTTCTTCCATTTGACGGCTCAAATCCTCTAGATTGGATCTTCCAAGCAGAGCATTATTTTGAGCTCTACCAAATTCCCCTAAACCAGCGATTAAACCTTATTCCCTTCTTTATGCAAGGACCAGCTCTAGGATGGTTCAAATGGTTACACACAAATAACCAACTTACCACTTGGACTGACTTTACAAGAGCGTTGGAATTGAGGTTTGGTCCTTCCACATTTGAGAACCATCAGGCAGCATTATTTAAGCTTCGACAAACAGGGACAATGATGGATTATCAGATATAATTTAAAACCCTGTTCAATCGAGTCGTGGGGATGTCGGCAGAGTTACTCAGAAATTGCTTCATCTCTGGACTGCGCCATGACATTCAGAGAGAAATGGCAGTTTTGCAACCTGCATCCTTAGCCCATGCCATTGGTCTTGCCAAATTACTAGAAGCCAAGTTCCAAGAATCCAACCCAGAATTTAACCGTTTTCTATGCCCTATCAATACCACCCAGTCACCCCCCTCCATCCTCGAACCTGTACCTTCAAGTACCATACCCATTCGCCATTTATCCCCTACTGAGTGGAACAAACGTCGCGCGAAAGGACTTTGCTTCAATTGCGATGAAAAATTCGTTCCGGGCCACCGTTGCCAAAGTAAGAAATTCCTCTTGCTTTTGGTAGATGAACCCCCCACTGAGAACCTTGATAACATTACCCCTGCTGAACCTGATCCTCCCCCGGGCGAACATACGCTTGACTGTGTTCATTTCCAATTATCACATGCTGCTTTAATGGGACCCCCCTCACCAAGAACACTTTGGGTACAAGGCTGTATATGCGAACTTCTGGTCACGATCCTCATTGACTCTGGTAGTTCTCACAATATCATGCAACCTCGAGTGGCATAGTTCTTGAATCTGCCCATTGTAGCTCTTACACCCTTCTCAGTCATTGTGGGCAATGGAGACTCCATACAATGTTCTGGTAACTGTTCTGATGCTCCATTTACATTAGCTAAGCAACTTTTTCATATTCCTTTTTACATTTTACCTATACATGGAGCCGATTTAGTTTTGGGTGTCCAATGGTTGCAAACACTTGGACCATTCCTGTCGGATTATTCTGTCCCTTCAATACAGTTTTCCTATAACAATCATCCCATCACACTTGTGGGTATCTCAATCAAGCAACCCTCCCCTGCATCCTTGGCTCAATTCCACCGCTTTGTGTTCACTGATGCTATTGAATCAGTACACTTCATCACTTTGTCCCACATAGAGGATGCACCTACCAACCCAACATCACAACAAACCTTAACCTTTGACCCAAATACACTTGCACCTTCCATAGCCGAGTTACTGCTGCAGTTTGTGACCATTTTTGGCAAACCTCAAGGGCTGCCTCCACACCGTAGCCTTGATCACCACATCCATTTGTTACCCGAATCGGCACCTGTCAATATTAAACCATATCGTTACCCCTAAAGTCAAAAAGAATTGATGACACAGATGATAAAAAAGATGCTAGAGGAGGGCATTATCAAACCGAGTACGAGCCCATTTTCGTCCCCTGTTTTGTTGGTTAGAAAGAAGGACGGAACGTGGCAGTTTTGTGTCGATTATCGGGCGTTGAATGCTTTAACTGTTAAGGACAGATTTCCCATCCCAACAGTGGATGAATTACTTGATGAGCTCCATGGTTCCAACGTATTTTCCAAGCTGGACCTTCGATCCGGTTATCATCAAATTTTGTTAGCCTCGAATGACACTTTCAAAACTACATTTCGTACGGTGGATGGTCATTTTGAGTTTTTGGTAATGTCGTTCGAGCTCACTAATGCCCCTTCGACATTCCAAGCGACCATGAATGAGGTATTCCGAGAGTTCCTTCGTAAGTTTGTCTTGGTATTCTTTGGTGACATTCTTGTCTATAGTAGTGACTGGCCTTGCTTCCCACCTTCTTCACCTTAGCCAAGTCCTACAATTACTACAACAACATCAATTATTTGCTAAATATTCTAAATGTCAATTCGGCTTGGAGAAGGTTGATTACCTGGGTCGTGTCATTTCTAAAGAGGGAGTGGCTGCCGACCCTTCTAAATTGCAAGCAATACAGGATTGGCCAATCCCCAAATCCATCTCAGCGTTGCGTGATTTCTTGGGCCTCACAGGCTACTATCGTCGCTTTGTACTCAATTATACTGCCATAACTAGTTTATTAACAAATTTGCTTAAGAAAAACCACTTCACTTGGTCAGATCAGGCGCAAATGGCTTTTCAAACTCTTAAAATAGCTATGACAACTCTCCCGATTTTGGCTCTCCTTGATTTCACTAAGGTATTCGATGTCACGATCGATGCGTCGGGCTCAGCAATAGGTACAGTCCTGTCCCAAGACAAACATCCAATAGCATATTTCAGTAAGAAATTATGTACAAGAATGCAAACCTCTTCAGCATATGAAAGAGAAATGTATGCAATCACTTTGGCTGTAAAAAAGTGGTGTCATTACCTTTTGGGGCGACACTTTCGAACTTTCACTGATCAGAAGAGTTTAAGGGGTCTCTTAGCTCAGAATATTCAGACACCAGCCCAAGAGAAGTGGCTCACCAAGTTACTTGGTTTTGACTACGAAATTCTTTACACTCCGGGACGAAGCAATGTTGTTGCTAATGCTTTATCCCGATTTCCAGATGCACCTGAGGCTATTTTTACTGCCTTCTCTTCGTGCCAGCCGCTAATTCTCGAACAGTTAAGGTCCTTCTATGGTACTGATCCGATTGGGCAAGCACTTGTGAATAAATTTCAACAACCTGGGGAACCATCGCATCATTTCAGTATTGTACAAGGAATATTATATTTCAAACAGAGGATTTTCATACCTTTAGAATCAGGGTTCAGAACTCAATTGTTAGAGGAATTTCACAGTACACCTGCAAGTGGCCATTCGGGGGTGAAAGGAACTCTTAGCCGGCTTGCTTCCTCTTTTGCTTGGCCCAACATGTCTAAGGATGTAAAGCTCTTTGTTCGCAGTTGCCAGGTTTGCCAACAAAGCAAATACTCCACTCAGAAACCACTTGGATTGCTCCAACCTCTTCCCATTCCAGTTCAAGTGTGGGACGACATATCCATGGACTTCATAACTCACCTTCCTCCCACAAGCAGTAAATCTGTGATTTGGGTTATTGTGGATCGCCTTTCTAAGTATGCCCATTTTGTGGCTCTTCCAGCACAATTTTCAGCCGTCACCTTAGCCCCAATTTTCGTCTCTGAGATTTATCGGCTACATGGCATACCCAAATCAATTGTGAGTGACAGGGATCGCGTCTTTGTTAGTCATTTTTGGAAGGAACTCTTTCGACTCCATGGTACCAGATTAGCCTTTAGCAGTGCCTACCATCCTCAGTCAGATGGCCAAACTGAGGTCACAAACAGAATCCTAGAAACATATCTTTGTTGCTTTGTGCGCGATTCTCCTCAGTTATGGGTTCGTTACCTTCCACTTGCTGAATACTGGTATAACTCAACCTTCCAATCGGCCCTCAAGCTCACACCCTTTGAGGTGCTCTATGGTAAACCTCCCCCCAATATTCGTGCTTATGTTACAGGAACAACAGCGGTGGCCTCCCTGGATGAGTCTTTCACACACAGGCGCCAAGCTCTAAGCCTCATCCGTAATAACTTGAAACTGGCTCAAATGCGCATGAAGTCCCAAGCTGATGCCCATAGATTGGACCGGGTGTTCAAGGAAGGAGATTGGGTTTGGTTGAAATTGCAGCCCTTTTGCCAAATATCCTTGCGTGGCCACAACACCCCAAAGCTAGCTCGCCGCTACTTTGGACCTTATTAGGTGTTGCGCATCATTGGGAAGGTTGCTTATGAACTGGCCTTGCCTACAGAGGCGCGGATTCACCTTGTTGTACACGTCTCCAAGTTGAAACCATTTTATGGAACACCACTATCTAGCATTCCTCCTCTGGCTCCCTCACTCACGGATACACGTTTGGAGCTCAAACCCCATCGTTTCTTGGGAGCTCGCACTTTGGTCACATCAGAAGGTCACCAACAGCAAGTTCTAGTACAATGGGAGGGGACCACCGAAGCTGAAGCCACATGAGAAGATAAGAAGTCTTTGGAAATCACTTATCCTGATCTCAACCTTGAGGACAAGGTTGTCCTAGGAGAGTGGGGTAATGATACGAAAATGGACCACTCATCCACAAGTGCTAAGCTGGGAAACCAGCCCAAGGAATCATTACCAGAATTGGGTCCAAAAGGACTTGCACAACCCAATTCCAGGCCAAAACTCATCAGGAAGTCTCCCACATGGATGGCTGACTTTGTCTAGTTTCCTTTAACAATTTTTGCATAATAGGTTCAGTAATTATGTAATAGAATTTTCCATTTCTGATTTTAGTTACCATATTGTATGGATCACTGTACACTTGGCAGTCATCCCAAAAAAATAGGAAAATTGGAAACTATGTCTATAACATTATCATGAATGAAGAAGAAGAGAAGAGAAAAACTTGGACAAAAACTATCTTGCTGTAATTCTTCTTTTCCCTTCCTGGAGCTGCCTCTGCTCGAAAGAGGAATTCTTGTTCCGAACCCATCATAAAATAGACTAAAATACAAGTTTAGTTAGCAGGGTACCAAACCCAGACTCCACAAAGGGAAGAAAATCAGTTCATAGTGGCCAGGAAATGAGAAAATTGCCCACTCTTCGGAAGCAAAACACAAAGGCCAAGAAATTTAAAATGAAGTATCCTTTAAAATTCCACCAAGCCATATATCAAAGGAAAATGAAGTAACGTCAAGTTTCCTGTCAAAAATCAAGTCTATTATTAAAAACACAAATTATCATGAAAGCTCAATGATCTCGAGCTTCATAACAAAAAAGCATTCTGCCACCAAGTAAAACAGCCTCTTATTGCAAATATCAAATGAAGAACATACAAAGCTCAAAGATTGAGTCGAGAAATCGACATCCACATCAAAATGAGTAAGGCGATTGACATCCCTGATATTTACTTGGAAAATCGGAAGCATCGGACTTAGGCAAAGCAGCAATTTCCTATAAATATAATGGCACATATTTAAGGAAAAAAATAATACATTGCTACATGAATACCATATGATATTGTAAATTTCAAAGGATAGAAGAGGTCAAACATAAGACATGATGGAGTACCTTAGTCAACACAAGCAATGCAACTTTCTGAGTTCCCAGATCGAAGTTGTGGTGCAACTTCCATATCTGGTTTTATGTGCCTCAATATTCTAAAATTCTACGAAAATGAGAGAATAAATAATAGTAACATAGAAATGAAGGTAGCTTCTCCATTTAAGAAGTTTCCAGAGGAAAAGCGCTAGCATTCTCATAGCTGTCATCATCGCAGGAGCAATAGTTGGGAAGAAACTTCCATCAGCTGCAAGAGAAAGTGCTGTGTAAAGCATGGGATTAAAGTGCTGTGTATAAGATATTAACCCCGTTAACCTTCTCCTAGTGAGGTTAACCACTTGATATTTAACCTCCACAAGTGATTAAAATATTGACATATGAAATGCTATTCCTTATCTTTTGAATTCATTCAAATATACACTTATGAAAAGGAAATTTACTACATTAAATTTAACCAGTATTAACCCCAAATATAACAAACTCAAATAACCAAAAGAATAGAAAAAAACAAACTGCAATTAAGAATAAATGAGCATGTATTCTCAACACTCTTATAGAGTCATTGACCTTGCTCATCTCCCTAAAATATGCCTTTCTTTTAAGTTTACTAAGCTTATTTCCCTACATTATACTCTATTTGAATAGTTACTAAGAAATATGAGAAGGGAAAACGTGTGTTGATTGGCATCCAATCCTCAACTTATATTTGATATTATAGAATAATGATCATGGCATTCAGACCAAAGCATTACCACTTCATGATCTTTTGATATTAATCCAGATAATATGCATCCATATAAGTGAAGAATAGCATACCCAAATCTCTACTCGGATTTCACTTCCGTATGTGCAAGAAAGACATGAATATCTAGCAGATGATAGAACTGTGAAAGAAATATCACAGCACTATGAAAATTTAAGCCAAATTTTGTAGAAATCCTTTAACCTGTCATTATTCTGGAAAAGCCACAACTATATCTCACTTATTGCATGTTATAGTGTATGATAGCTAACTTTAATCACAATTCGCAACTGTCCACTGCTTCATTAACACGTGAGAAAAAAAAAAACTATACTTTCAATTTAGTTCATGTAATGCCATTTAGAGTTTGCAATAATATTCTTCTAAAAAAAATGAAATAGGTATCCAAAGGATAGGGCACACAGAAGTCTAAAAATACTTTCAGAGTATCCTAAAATTTCATATGACACCAAGCAGATGATAGAACAATGTAAGAAAAAAGGGAAAACAACAAAGGTCAGGGTTCTGGAGGTTACAATGGCAACTCCAATAAGGCTAAATGTTGGTAACAATATTGCCTCGTGTAAATTCCTTCTATGTAAAATATCGCAACCACATAATTGTAGAACCAAATAAAAGGGTAAAATCACAGCAGATTTCATTTATTTACAACAGATTCTAGCTTTCCATAAACTAATAATTGGTAGTAGCAACATATGAATCAAAACACAAGTGAGCAAAACTTTGATAGTAACAGAACCCAATGGAAATGAAAAACAAAATATTGAAGTCATCAGCAAAAGTGAGGTTGACGATAGGGTGACAGAAGTTCATAGGAAAAAATATATATATCTACCAATTTCAAGTGACTGAATACTCGATCAGCAAGAAAAAGCACACTAAACTCTGTCAATAACCTCAAGTCTAAACCTTTCATTCAGTCCATGATCGCCTTTGACCTCTTGGTCTCATTAAGTGTCTTATATACAGCAAGCAAAATGTGGAAGTACCCTTCTCCACTTTCAGATAGCATAGATCAATGTCACCAGATTTGTCACATTAGTTCAGCAACATTTAAACTGTTGAGAACCTTTTGTTTTCATTGCAAAGGGCTTTGAGTCTTATAGTGAAGATCCTCTTCTCATGCTTCGTCAATAACATTGTCTTTCAAAGAGAAGCCATCAAAAATATCATTATCTGTGTCAACCTGAAGCTCTTTAAACATTGCCATCACTTGTATCATGGTTGGCCGCCGGTATGGTCTCTCATCTAGACATTCAAAAGCAATTCTCAAATATTGATATAGTTCACTTTCACTAGATGTTTGCATAATTAAGTCAGGATCTAGTATTTCATTAATTCTTTTCTCTCTGTGAAGCTGCTTTGACCATCCAACTAGGTTGTTGTCATCACCAAACTCAGACGAGTCAATTGGCCTCTTCCCTGATAGAAGCTCTAGCAATATGACACCATAACTATAGACATCCCCTTTTGTTGTGCACCTAAAACTCTGATAGTATTCAGGTGGAACATAACCTGGTGTTCCCACAAGTGTGCTGACACTGAGATGAGTGTCAAGGGCATTAACCAATCTTGCCATGCCAAAATCTGAAACTCTGGCCTCAAAATTTTCATCAAGAAGAATATTGCTGGACTTCATGTCCCGGTGTATAATGTGAGGTATGCAACTATGGTGAAGAAATGCAAGACCTCTTGCTGACCCTATGGCGATCTTCTTTCTTGCTGCCCAGTCAAGCTTTGAACCTCCTACTTTGGCCCTCTCATGTAGAACAGCCTCAAGACTTCCCCATTTCATGTACTCATACACAAGGAGCCTCTCCTCTCCAATTTTACAGTAACCCAGCAGTTGAACCAGGTTTCGATGCTTAATCTTCCCAATAGTTTCCATTTCAGCCATGAACTCTCTGTCTCCCTGACCTGTGACATGAATAAGCTTCTTGATAGCAACAACACAACCATCTTTCAGCTTTGCTTTGTACACTTCACCAAACCCTCCAGACCCTATCAAGCTTTCAGCACTGAAACCGTTAGTAGCCTCGAGAAGATGGGCAAATGTCAACTTACGCAGAGGTTTCTCAAAGGTGGCAACATTGATGCTTAGAGGCTCAGGAAAGCTGGAAAGTTTCCAACTGCTGCTACCTGAAGTTGGAAGACTTTCTATATATTTTTCTCTCTGTTCCTCCTTCCTCTGGTATTTCTTCACTCGATATATAACTAATACAAGCCCAAGAATAAATAAGAGGAAGCAAATGAGGCTAATGACAATCCCAGCTGCAATAGGTTGCTTCTTCTTCCAAGTGTGAAAACCTGCCGAGTGATTCCAAGTGCCACAAGGCGATAACGGGACCCCACAGAGGCCAGAGTTGTTTTCATATCTAGACGCAGGGAAAGTGGTTAGCTGACCACCTGAAGGAATGGAGCCTGTAAGATTATTATTAGACACATCAAGGTCACTGAGAAAAGATAGAGTTCCTAATGACCCAGGGATGAATCCTTGAATGCTATTATGGGATAGATCTAGCACTCCTATTGCTTTTAGACCACCAAAGCTGTCAGGAATCTTTCCAGTTAGCCTATTGTGTCCCAGATTCAAGACCTGTAAATAGGCCAGTGCACCAAAGTTTTCAGGAATACTTCCTGACAAGGAATTGTATGAAAGATCAAGGTATATCATGCTGCCATTGTAGATGAAGGTATAAACTGTCAAACCAGAGTATATCCGTGTTAATGGGCAGGAATGGACCATAGGAAAACCCTCCAGCCTCTCTGTCCTGATATCCTCAAATTCCACTAACCCTCCGGCTCCCCTGCAACTTGTCCCACCTTCATTTCTTACAAATGCAAACTTCTTCCCGGAAACACTTCCTGGATTAACTAAGCCAGCTTGACTGGCAAGCTCAGATGGGATAGTACCAGTTAGGTTATTGCTAGTCAAATCTAACCATATGAGGCTCCCACATTTTCCAAGCTCCGGCGGGATCTGTCCAGTAAGTGAATTGTTGCCCAACTGGAGGATAGCAAGTTTATTTAGATTCCCAATACCAGCAGGTATTCCCCCAGTAATGCGATTGCTTGCGAGCGACACCCAAATCATATTGGTGCAATTGGCTATTGTCTGAGGAATGGAGCCTGAAATGAAATTGTTATTAAGAATCATGGTCTCTAGGTTTCCTCCATTGACACAGATGCCTTCAGGAATCTCGCCCGTGAGGTTGTTTGCCCACATAATCAAGTCAGAAAGATTGGGCAAGGACCAAATTTCTGAGGGTATTGGGCCATTCAAATTATTAAAGCTAAAATCAATTGTCCTTAAATTCTTGCAGCCACCAAGCTCTGCAGGCACCATCCCTGAAAGGTAATTATCGGCCAAAAGCATCTTTTCCAAGGCTGAGAGAGAAGTAGAGGGCGAGCAAAACCTAGAAGGGATATTGCCTGTAAAGGCATTGGAACTGAGGTCAAGAACCTGAAGCTGTGTACAATTGGCAAGAGACATGGGAACAGGCCCTGTTATATTATTGAATGGTACATAGAGATAGATAAGACTGGAAAGGTTGCTTACAACTGAGCTAAGGAAGTCTCCAGAGAGATAATTCTTTGCAAGGTTAAGACTCTGCAAAGAAGAGCACTTTCCAAAGGTCAAAGGCAACTCACCAGAAAGGTTATTCTCAGAGAGATCAAGCACCACTAGAGAACCACAAGCCATTCCAAGTTCACGAGGTATTTCTCCATGAAACTTATTATGACCCAGAAACAGTTCCCTCAAGCTCTTGAGACCTGCAAGAAGTTCCCCAGGAATCTTTGACCTGAGTTCATTGTGGGAAAGATCCAGTGTCTCCAGAACCTGACAGTTGCTCAAGCTAGGTGGAAACTCAGTGCCCGAGAGTGCATTGTGAGATAAACTCAACGAAACAAGACTCCTGCAGCGCCCAAAATCAAACCCAGAGAACACAACAGAAAAATTGTTGTTAGAGAGATCCAAAAGCTTAACAGAATCACCTACAAAACGAGGTGGAATCTCCCCAGACAACAGATTGTTGGACAGGTCCAAAGTAGACAGGTTTGTGCAAGAAACAAGAGTTTCACTGAGTTGACCAGAGATTCGATTGTCAGAAAAGTTGAGCAGAACCAAACTCTGACAGTTTAGAAGAGAGTATGACAAAAGAGCAGGGTCAGAAACCCGATTTCTGGACAAGTCAAGTTGGAGTAGAGAAGCACCAAACCGAAATCCAGTGTCTGTGGCTCCAGTGATGAGATTTCGAGACAAGTTGAGATAACTGAGACGGTGGCATGGAAGAAGGTCTGTGAAGGGAAACTTGCCAGAAAAATTGTTTGCTGAAAGGTCAAGTGTCTCAAGAGAGCAAAAGGAGGAAACAGAGAGGTTCCCAGTTGTGAAGGAATTGGAATGCAAGAGAAGGTGTTGCAAAGAGGGCAAGGCTGTGAGTGTTGGAAGGTGCAGGGTGCCAACTAGGCCAGCGCCGGTGAGGTTGAGAGCGGTTACGAGGCCAGCACCGGAGCAAGAGACGCCACCCCACGAGCAGGGAGACGGTGAGCCTGCGGTCCAGTCGGAGAGGAAGTTTTTAGGATCAGAGGAAACTTGTGACTGCTTGAATCTCATCAATAATACAACAGCAGCTACTTCTGCATCTTCATTAGCAGCACAAGTTGTAATTATCATCGATAACGCAATCACAACAAACCCCACTAGTGGTGGTGGTGCTCTTCCTGACCATGACATCTTCGTGTGGTTTTTCTCTCTTTTCTTCACTTTTTTTCTTGGTTTCTTTTTCTCCTCATGAAAAAATAATGATTAGCTTAGTCCAGAGGCACTAATCAATTACTGTGTTTTGTTCTTGTCTTGTGCGTGTGGCTTGTCCAAATTAAAAGAAATTTTAATTTTAACTTTTTCAAAATCCCAAATAGGCTTTCTTTCTTTCCCTTGTCCTGATTTTCAGATCTATGGCTGTACGTATACCTACCCTCAGCTGCTAGCTTTGATTTTCGGTCTCTTTTTACACATTTGTTTAGAAGAAAGACTGACTTACTTGGCAAGCTGAAATTACGTGAAAGAAGGGAATCATCTATTCATCATATTATATTAAATTATTATATTAAATTAGTCTCTTAAGCTCATCTTGGCTAATTTTTTTGGAGTTATGTAATGAGGGATATTTTTGTAAATATCTTAATGTTGATTTAAATGATTTGTTTTTTGACAAATTTTAGATCAAATTTTTTATATTTTATTTATTTCTTAAATCAAGTAATAATATGTAATTTTTTTTCAATTCATTAATACACACTTAATATTACAAACTGATAATTAGTTGAAAAAAATTAATATATCATTATTTGATTTAAGAAATAGATAAAAAATATAAGAAACTTGAATTAAATTTTATCTTTTATTTTTTATTAAAGAATTAAATTAATCGAGATATATATAAATTAATTTAAATACTATTTAATCGTAATATAAAAAATTATTATATTAAATTAGAATAAAATTTTCTTAAAATAAATTTGTCTTTAAAATTAAGAAATTAAGTTATATTTATCATAAAATTTTAATAGATTAAAATTATACTATATTTTAAATAACATTAAAAATAAATATGTCTTTCCTTATTTATTTTAAACATAAACTCAATTAAGATAAACTTTTTATATTTAAATTATATTGCTCCTTTCAAAAAAAGTGGTCCAAATCGCTTTCGAGTTTCAAAGACGTAATTATCACCCAAACTTTGCGTTTGAAAATGTGCAAACGGGGAACCAAGTGTCAAAATTAAAGGAAAGAGCCACAAGAAATTCAAAAAGGTCATGTAACTAGTGACCAGTGAGCAGTGTGATTAGTGAATTAAATAGTCCGAAATGCCAGGTGGTTTAGTTTTTAATTTGTTTAATTTTTTTTTATATATGCGTTTTGAACGAGGACTCGCAACACCGAATGGTGCAGACAGTGTGTTGTACAAAGTACAAACAACAATCTCGCTCGTCTACACATGGGAGATGAGGAAATACCTTTTGGAATTTGACAGTTTGATTGCAGGTACGATGTTCAGACTGTCCAGTGGCTCTATGCTAAATAAAAACAATTGCTAGATTTGTGGGGATGTTTCATACAAGACAAAGATATAAAACAGTTCAATCTCGTGTGCATGTAATAGACACCACAACGGTGGGGTAAGGGGAACAGTAGAATGGCATGCTGTTTTTGGCAACAATTGTGACTTATAATTTGGAATCAATCTGCAACTATGTCTTTGATATGATAGTCAGGGTTGATTAGAAAGGAGGAAGACGAGAGGAGAGTTTATGTTGCAGTGAAAAGAAGAAGCCGAGGGTTGTAGAAACGGAAGGGAAACATTTAATATGCTCTCAGTAAATTAGGGAGCATCCATGTTCCACGTTGTTTTAACCGTTAGATATCATGAAAATTAGATCAATGATAGGGAGTCTTCACCTGCAACCTGGTAACTAGGTAATTTGAAAAAAAAATTACTGCAACCTGGTAACTAGGTAATTTGAAAAAAAAATTACTGCAAAATGATGCCTCCAAAAGTATCATTATTTGTATACCAGCATCCGTGGGCCATTGAGAACAGCTTCCACGGCCACTGGGAACAGGTTCCACGGTGGGCCTCTGCAACAGCTTCAATGACGGCTTGACAGAGATGCCAGCTCCTGGTGCAACACTTTAACACTGTATTTGGTTATTTCTTGACAGAGATGCCAGCTCCTGGTGCAACACTTTAACACTGTATTTGGTTATTTTTTCTTTGAAAGAACAGAACGGAGTAGAACATTGGATGGACTACAGAGGAAATGAAATAAACGAAATAAAATTATTATTATTTTTATTTAGAAGATTAATAAAAAAATAAAATGAAATTTTATTATTTTATTTAAAAATTAACTTATAAAGAAATAGAATAGAATATAATATTTATTTTTAATTATAAAATTTATTTTTTCTTATTTTATCTTAATTTTGAGAGAATAAAAATTTATTATTTGATGAAGGAAAATAGTTCTCTATTACTTCCTTTTTGTTAATATCTTTTAATAAACTCACAAATAACAAAAATATTTCTCGTTTTCCTTCTCCTCATTCCTTGCCACATCACACACTAACACTATATTTTGATAATAGTTAATGAAGGAAATGAAAATGAAATGAGTAGAAGGGAAATAACTTCTATTATTTGGGAGATTTAAAATATATGAGAAATGAACGGAATACATGGAGAACCATTTCCCTTTTCTTCCCCTCAAATGTTCAACTTTTGTTCTCCTCAAAATTGAGGTGGAATGGGAGAAACACATGAGTAATGAAGTTCCGTTTCATTCCGTTAATAAAACTTACAAACAAACAAAATGGTAACTATGTTCCATTATTTTTTTTCTTTCCGGTTCATCCCTACATATTTTGTTATGTTCCATTAATGAAAAAACATTCAGACACATAGTAAAGCACAATTCAAGCTTGATTACATACTAATCGAGTTAATTACACATTAATCAAGATTAAATGTGTGATATGTGATGTGATCTCATAAAAGAGTGTGTGTTGAAAAGAGTGTAATAGAGAGTGTATTTTTAATATTTTTCTTTCAATTTAACAACATATATGATTGTAAATAATCTAATGTTACAATTCTAATGAAAAAGTGTAATACTACATGATGATCTAAGAATTTCTATTTGAGAAATATTTTATCTCCCTACTCAATCTTCTTACTAAGTCTCTTAATTACTAAATGAAAAAAATATTGAATGTTTTTATGTTCGCAAGACATTAGATACATTTACTTTTTCATTTAATACTTTCTTCATTTAGTATTAAGAAAATTATTAAGATGAACTTGTAAGGGGATATAGCATTAATCTTTCACTTTCGTAATGGGTAAGATCCAACTGGTGTATGTTACGGCTCCAAAACGACCCAAGGAACTATATGTAGGGGTGTTCGTGGGTTGGGTTAGGTGAGTTCAGTAGTGTTTTTGGACCTAACCTGCTCACTAGAGCAGTGAGTTGAGTTGGGTTGGGTCGAAAAGATTTTTTCGTTCGACCCGACCCGCTCAAGAGTGAGTTCGGTTGGGTCGAACCCATGGGTCCGACGTGTTTTTTTTTATTTAAAAATTATTGGAAAAAAATCAAAATACAAAATCTAACAAATTAATATCATAAGTTTCAATCTTAAATAAACTAAATACCATAAGTCAATAAGTGCATAGCAAACTAATAACTAACAAGTCTTACTAAATTTGAAATAAATTAACCAAAGTTAGTCATAACTCAAATAACAAATTAGTTTCAAACACATACATTTGCATAACATCTTTACCAACAGTTTGTCTAGAAGGAACTTGAAATTGAGGTTGCATAACTTGAGCAAAACTTTTAAAATCTTCATTTTCAACAAATTTAAATGGAAACTCATCGATAATAATCATTTTAGCAAGTGCAATCCTACACTCCAAGCTTGCTCTTCTTATTCTCCAGCGATACTACATTCATCGCCTACCCACTCTATTCGTACCTATAGTTCTGCTACCCGCTCTGCCCCCTATAACTTCCTTGCCCGTACGGTATAACTGCACTGTACCCAACTACGTCCCTCTTATGTTCTAAATTTACATGAAAATAGTATAGGAATAAGGCTTACCTACTGGGGTTGCGTGGTGCAGAAAATTGAAAAAAGCCGCAAGAGGGAAGAGGGACGCGTGGCTGTGTGGTGGTGTGACTAGTTGCAGAGAACGATTGAGAGATCGAGTGAGAGAAGAAGTAATGGTTACAGACTCACAGCGATAGCGCAACTGCTGAGACTAGGAGATCTGGTGGAAGAAGAAGCAATGGTCACTGACTCAAGGCGCAAACGCTGGGAGTTTGGGATAATGGCTACACTGTGAAGAACTAATTGTAGAGACTAGTTGCAGAGAAGAGACAGCTACTAGTTGCAGAGAAGAGACAACTACTAGCTACGCTGGGGCCAGCGGAGAGGGAGTAGATAGATAGGTTTTTAATGTCTTTTTCTCTTCCCACTTTGGCCTCTATTTGTTAGCATATTTACATGATTTAACGCTATTCCTAGTTGCAGAGAATGATTGGGAGGTCGGGTGGGAGAAGAAGCAATGGTTACAGACTCACAGCGATAGCGCAATGACTGGGACTAGGAGATCTAGTGGGAGAAGAAGCAATGGTCACTAACTCAAGGCGCAAACACTGGGAGCTTGGGAGAACAGTTACACTGCGAAGAACTAGTTGCAGAGACTAGTGGCAGAGAAAAGAGAACTACTAGTTACGTTGGGGCCAACGGAGAGGGAGTAGATAGATAGAGTTTTGATATCTTTTTCTCTTTCCATTTTAGCCTCTAATTGTTAGCATATTTACATAGTCTAACGCTATTCCTAGTTACATCAGAGAAGATATTTACGAACCTTAAAGACATTTTTAAAAAAAAAATGCACACTTTGTTTGAACTATTTTTATTTTCTTTAAAAGGTAGGTGAGTTGAGTTATGTTAAGTTGGAAGTGTTTCAATCTACTACTCAACTCACACACTATAAATTTAAATATTTTTTAACTCTACTCAACCTATAAATTTAATTTAATCTATATTTTATGAATTAAATTAGATTAAAACTTATAAATTTATGGATCGACCCGATCCACCAAACACCCCAAACTATATAGACAAAGGTAAAGTAAATTTTGAATGCAGATACAAATGAAATACTTGGTGAATTAATAGTTAAAACAGAGCTTTAAAAAGAAAAGTTAAAACAGAGCGAGGGAGGACAGGTTACGGGAATAAGGGAAAGTGGCCCCTCCACTTCTCAAGATTTTCTTGCTTTTTTTTCCTCTCACTTCTCTAGGTTCAGTCAAACTTTGGATTTGGATTTATCTTCCACTTGCCATAGCTATCTCCAATTAATCATTATTTAATTTCAAATTAGATTTTCACTCAAAAAATTAAGAACAACTAAGGATTTTGGCTGGTCCAAAATTTTCTTACGGTGATTATAGTTGTCAGCTTAATATTTTTAAAATCAATTCCTACTACAAGAATCAATTTTAATGAAAGTGATTCTTGAGTTTTTTTTTTTAAATAATTAGTGGAAAGTTTGGAAGGAAGAGAGTTTGTTCTATTTGTAAGTCCAAGTGATAGAACTAGATTTTTTCTTCCTTTAAGTCAAGGAGAGAAAACTCCCACGAATAATGTTTATCCAAATAATACAATTTTCTAATGAGTTACATTAGTCTTCTAAAACTGATTTATATATTTATACTCACTAATTAACTAACTAATACAATCCATATCATTAAGGCATGCAAAATGCTTTAATGACAATTTATAGTAGTATTTACAAATAATTTATTAATGATGCATTAGCAATAGGAATCAAACTCATTTTTAAATCAAGACAAATCAATGCTACTAGTGGAGTTAATTTTCATTAGTTATTTATCATTATTTATTATAATGTGGGACCCAATAAATTTTTAAAAAGATACATTTAAATAGCGTGACACTATTAATTTTAGAGTCATGATTATTGCACCGTTTTTATGCACTCAAGTCTCATAAATGTGAGATTAACCAATTGTTAAATCAATTCAACTACTTATAATCACTACTTGTTAAGGTGGCAGGGGTAGTTAACCATTTGTCAAACATTATTTATATATATATAGGAGACATATCTATACTTAGTAAAAGAAATTTTTATTATGAGAGAGTAAAAAGAATAAATTTTGATCATTAAATTATACATAAATGATTAGAATTATAAATTACTTAAAGATTATATGACTATTTAAAAAAATCACATGTATTTATTTTTTAATTTTAATTATTTATAAAAAATTTAATTGTTAAGATTCATTCCTTTTATCTTTCATAATAAACACTCCTCTTACTTGATACACTCTCTATATATATATAACCAATAAATTTAAAAGGGATTGATAATAAATTTGCGGTTTTAACAATTAAATAAATATAAGTGGTTAAGTAATTAAATCAGCTTGACAACTTGTTAACTTCACATTTGTGGGACTTTTGTGCACAAAAATTTTGTGGAACCTTCAATTCTCTAATTTTAAAGATATTTTTGTCATGTTTTGTGTTTTACCTTTTACTTTATCTATTTTATAGAATAGATTCAGATTGAGTCAAAGCGTAGATTTAAATAAGGAGACCCAATGTCTCCATACTTGTTTGATCTTTGTATGAAAAAATGAGTTTTCTAATTTAACAAAGAATAATTTTAAATTCTCTTAAATAATCTTTTTAATAAATTCTCTTATTTATTAAATAAAAAAACATTTTTATTTATGTTTTCAAAATATTGAATATATTTAATTTTTTATTTAATATTTTTTCTATTAAATATTAAGAAGATTATTAAGATAATATTTTAAGATAATATAACAAAACTCGTTTGATGTTATTTTCTACAAAATCATCTCAAGTGAGACTTTTGGAGTTATGCTAGCTTCTTTTTGCACAGCTTCGAGCCTGAATGTGAATGTAGATAAATCAAAAGCCATGTGTTTGAAAAATATGAGTAGAAGGAAAAGAGAGGAGTTTACTTCCATGTCCTCCATCTGGTTTGCTTCTTCTTTTGGGAAATACGTTGGATTTCCTCTACTTCAAAGGAGACCTAAGAGAGCTAATTTTAACTTTATTTTAGAGAAAATTCATAGGAGGTTAGGTTCTTAGAAAGGCAAGCTTCTAACTAAAAACAGGTAGATTGACTCTCGCTAATTCATTTTAGCTTCAATGCCTTTTTATCTTATGCAAACTTATTGGCTATCTCAAGCTACTTGCAATGATATTGGTAGGGCCATCCGTGATTTCATTTGGGCAAAGAAAGATAATTCTAAAGGGCTTCATTTAGTTAATTGGAAGACTGTTACTCTTTCTAAAAAGTGGGGTGGACTTGGTGTTCAAGAGGCTAGATTTAATAATATTGTTTTGCTCGGAAAGTTTTTGTGGGAGCTTCTAAATGGTCAAGGTGAATTTTGGGTGAAAGTGTTATCTCGCAAATATTTAAGGAACTCTGATATCCTGACTTGCACTTCTCAACCATCTAGTTCTGGGATCTGGTAGTCTATTGTCAAAGCAACTTCCTTTTTGAAGGATGGTTTTAGGTAAAGGCTTGGGAAAGGTGAGATTTCATTTTCAATTATGATATTTTATTATTAATAGTGCATATATCTCTTTTTGTATTTTTTTTAAATATAATTTATCATACTTATTTTTTTTATTATTTTCTCTTATTAAATTTGACATCTTTAAAAAAAATGTCAATAGTACATACACTCTTAAAAAGAGTATATATGATGTTTTTCCTTTCATTTTTGGTATGACAAGTGGTTAGAGATTGGACGGTTGGTGGATGTGGTTGACATTTATGACACAAACCTGTGTGTTGAAGATACCTGGCATAATGGGATGTGGGACTTCCGTTGTCTGAATATTTCTCTACCTCCTCACCTTATTACAAGTATCATTTCAACCCCTTTCTCCTCTGTCAACTTGATTCAGGACTCTTTAATTTGGAGTGCAAATAAAAATGGCTCCTACGTCTGCAAGTCTGCATACATATGGCTTTTAACCCGATCTCGGACTATTAATGATAATCAAGGCTGGAGTTGGATTTGGAGGCTGAAGACACCTGAGAAAATAAAGTTTCCTATCTGGCTTATTTTCCAAGGAGCACTTCCAACAAGAGCTTTATCAGCTCATAGACTGCGAGTGAATAATGATAGATGTTCTCGTTGCCAAACCTCGATTGAATCAGATCATTGTCTCAGGGACTGTGAATTTTCTGAACAGGTCTGGGATGTTCTTGGTTTTACACAAGACTCTAATTTTATAGCCATCACTAAACAGGATTGGGTTTTTCAATATACACAAGGTGTTCATTGTAGCCTTTTTGTGAGCATCGTCTAGACAATTTGGTGTGGCCGTAATGCTCACTTTTTTAACATTGAGCAGTGATCTCTTTATAAAATAGTGAGGCGTTCCATGTCTCTTCACGAAGTTGCAAAAGATGTTTTTAATGCCAATTTGGTTAGTACCAGTCAGATAAGACTCATACACTGGAAACCACCTCAAGAAGGTTATGTCAAACTCAATGGGGGCGGTAGCTCTATGGGCAATCCGGGTAAAGCTGGGTTCATAGATCTAGTCCGTTTTCATGATGCAAGTTGGTGTTGGATTTACTGGCTCAATAGACTTCGCAGACAACCTACTTCCTGAGCTTCTAACAATAAAGGTTAGCTTGAACGTCACTGGAACAGAGGGTATCGAAGAGTGAGATGTGAATCTAACTGTATGGAAGTAGTGCACATGGTGAATGAAAATGGCTTTGCATAGTAACTACGGATACAAATACAAGACATAAATATAAGACAAAAATTTAAAAAATAATTAAAAGATATATAGACGAAAAATATATCAAAGTATCAAAATATCCGATATGTTACATATTAGACACCAGTACAATAACTATTTTGAACTATCAGTGCAGCATATCACTTTGCTCATCATATTTATGGGGTTGTCATTGCTGATATAAGAAGTTTGTTGTACAGGGATTAGTATTGCAACTTGAAGTATGTCCTGAGGAAAGAAAATTGTGATATTTTATATGAGAATTCATAAAATAAATGTCATGCCTTTAAAAATTGTGGTTTAGATCAAGGAATTGACTAGGTTTTAATAATTAAAAAGAATTAACTTACCAAAGAATTGAGTTTTAATTAATTAAGGGATTCTCCCTATCAATTGAATGACTAAAAATTAATTAAAATAAAAATTCTAAAACTACTCTATTATCTATGATAAATTATTGAATTAAGTGAAGTCAGATCCCTAGTGTTTTAATTTCGTGCGTTTTTATGTGTTTTTGTCTTTTATAATTTTGTGTCTTTAATTATCTTGAATCATAATTATTGGTTGCCTAGATAGTATTAATATTAGAGAAGTGGTACTTAGTAAACTAATTCCTTGTGGGAACGATATCTTACTCATCATTTATTATTTTTGCGCTTTGGTGCACTTGCCAATATCACAACACTTGTATAAAACAAAATACAATAAACACTTAAAAATAAGAATTAAAAACAAAACAAAAAAAACTAAGCAAAATATAATGATGCCTAAATTAGTATCTTCCTAAGTACTAATGATATTGACTAAATCACATAAACTCTAGTAACAACACCAAAAACTTATTGACTTATTTGGCAAGTGCATCCAATCGCAAAAATAAAATAATGAATAGAGTATCATTTCTACAAAAATTGGGTTGTCAAGTTCCACTTCACTAATTAACTACTATCTAGACAATGAATTGAATTAAGAAGAGTTTCAAAAGAAAACAAGTAATTAAAAGAAAGCAAAACAAAACAAAACAAAACAAAATAAATAGCCTAAAAACATTAAATATATCACGATGTCCTAAAAACAAGTAATTCCTTAGGCCATCACTGCTTGAGCGCACATTGCGCACAGATGGATTCTTGATTAGTGGGCCAGCGCCTAATGTTAGGGGTCAAACATGTTGCCCTTTTTGCTAACCGCAAGTGCACGGGTCGCATAAGTAATACAGATACGGAGTAAAAATTCGTTCCCACGAGGATATTGTTATAAAGCTAAATACCAACCAATAGCTTAATCAGTTCTAGACAAGGACATGAAAATAGGAAAATAATAATCTAAACTAAACTAACCTACAAAAGCTATAAACCTAAAAGCGGTTAGGTTTCAGGAAATCCTCCTTCACCCCCTACATCTATCAACAACATGCAATTCTCCTCATAAACACAAATGCATTGATTAGGTTAGCTTGAGAATCTTCATTAGTCAACAGCCTATGTCTAGGTCAATCAACCCTAGTTTCTACTTGCTTAACTCACATAGTTTCCTTGAGAGCTAGTACAACTTCCACTCATGAACGATCTATTCTCAATCACACACTATACATGGTCAATAGGTATATTAAACCTTATTAACGAAACAGCTCATAGCCGAACATGTATTAACCACACCATATCCATATCAACAAATTCTTATGTCTAGTTTATTTGCCAATATTAAGATCATGCAATTGAGGCCAACCAAGAACAAGCATTAAACACAGATAATGATTGAACCGTAATCAAACATCCACACAAACTCAAAGAAAAACACATCATTAATATAAATAAAAGGATTCACAGTATTCCTAAACAAAGCTTAGCTATACAAAAGATAAGGAAGAGAAGAGAGAAAGGAAAAAGAGAGAAAGAAGCTCATTGATTTGTCTCTCGAAGCTTGAATCCTCCTTCAATCCTTTAATCCTTGCCTCCAATCCACCATCCATGAAGATCTAGCCAAGCTATCTAACCTAAAACTAACCTAAACTAACTAAACTAACTAAACCTAAAAGAAAGAATCGGCCAAATGGCAGAACCCTTAAAAACAGAGAAAAAAAACTAGAGAGATGGAGAGAGCTACTAGAAAAATGCGTAAAAATCTATTTATAGGCTCGGTGGCCGCCGTGCGCCGCAGCTGCTTGTCCCACACACGCGCGCGGCCCTCACAGGGTCGGTCTTATTGCGCCGCGGCCCCACATATCCTGGGCCGCGGCCCCGAACTCTCGGGTCCAAGTATGGCATCTCCATTTTGCCTATGCTCGCCGCGGCGCTCAACACCTTGCGTCGCGGCCCTGACCACTGAAATGGCTGATTTGGCTTCTCTTCCTCTTTAAGCTCATTTGCTCCATATTTAACCTTGTTTGGAGCCCTTCCTAACATAGAGAATACACCAAATCAGTAACATATATAAATCTACTCAATTCATAACAATTAAACACAGTTTTGCTATAAAACATACAAGAGAGGTTCAGAATCAGAATATATCAAATATAAGTACAAAACCCTCTAATATGCATTACAAACAAGGACCTAGCATTAATTTTAGCACAAAAATAGGGCACAAATAACTGCATTCTAGCTAGTCATCACCTAAGCGCTAGAAACTGAGCGCTTGAGTGCTGAACGAGTAAACTGCAACGTGAATTTCTTTTAAATAAGAAAATTTTGCCAAATACAACACACTTTTTACACACTCTTATACACTTGGACAGAACGCAGTAGCCGTCAAGAGGCACAAATCCTAATGTGGTGTAAGCGCAATTAGGCTTGAAGATTAAGAATTTTCTTCAACCTTTCCACCTTTCTACAATGGAGTTTGTCATATTCTTTTCTTTGTGTTTTTCTTTCTCCATGTATAACTAATTTTTCCTTTATTATGGGGATGATGGATCTTGTTCTTGGATGATGTAACATTCTTTTATGAATTTAATTGATGTTTCTATTTCATGATTTACGTGTTTATCTTTATTCTTAATGTTTTTCTAAACCTGATCAATTTGGAAATGATCTTTGGGTTTATGTATGATTTAAAAAAATTTGCATGAACCTAGAACTTGTAATAAACACCATAATTTTTGCAATCGCTAGGAATAGATATTGTGGGTTATGTGATCTTTCTTTTAATTCCCTCGTTCTTGATAATGTCTTTCTATTTGGAGTTAGACTAATGGATTAGTTAATTCCAAACAGCTTAAGCGGATTAATATACTAAGGGATTGGGTATTAATTAATTTTGAGAATTGACTATACATCATTGAAATAGAACATAGTTAAACTGATTTTTGAATGTGCATCTAAAGAGTTCAAGTGAAATATAAATTCTAACTCTTCAACATCATTATTTTTCATCCCTTTGATTTATTGTTTGCTAATTTTATATTTCTTTTTAATTGAATTTGTAACAATCCTCTTTTCGATGGCTTGAATAGTGTTGATTTAACGAACTTAGTAATTAATAACTTAATCCTCGTGGGACGATACTCTACTCACTCTTTATTACTTTTGTCGATTTGGTGCACTTACCAATATTCATATCAAGTTTTTAACGCGGTTGCTGAGAATTATTGCTATTAATATTAAATAGTAATTGAAAAGACACTAATTTAAGCATTTTTTCTTTGTTTAATTTTATTTTTAGTTGTTTAATTTTAATTTTTCTTTTATTTTTCTTTTATTTATAGATAATTGTTTTTCTTATTTATTTTTATTTTTTTCATTTAATTTTCTTATTATTTTGTTTCTTTTTATTTTTTGTTTTCTTTGTTTATTTTTTTTTTTATTTTTTTTTTTTTAATTTTTATTTCTTTTCTTTACTTCACTTTGGTTTGCGTTTGTTTGTTTGTTTATGCAAGATTCTTTGGAGTCAGAAGAATTGTTTTTTGATCCAGAGATAGAGAAAACAACTAGAACAAATAGGAAAGTAGTTAGAGAAAGGAAGAAACTTGAAGAAGTAGAAGAAAAGATGGCAGAAATAGTTGTAACTGCAGAGCGAAGATGCACGTTGGCTGACTATGCTACTCCATCTACTGAAAATATTTCTACCAGTATTGTGCGCCTTGCTATTCAGGCCAATAATTTTAAAATTAAGCTAGCACTTCTACAGCTGGTACAGTAGAATCAGTTTGGGGGAGGCCATGCAGAAGATCCAAACTTGCACATTGCAAACTTCTTGCAGCTCTGCGATACTATTAAGTATAATGGTGTTGCTGGTGATGCCATTAGATTACGACTATTCTCATTTTCTCTCAAAGACAAAGCAAATAGCTAGCTACAAGTCTAGCCACAAGGGAACATCTCTACTTGGGAGGATTTGGTTGGCAAATTTCTTACTCAGTATTTCCTTCCATCAATGTTTGTGAAGATGAGGGGCGAAATAACTTGTTTCACTCAAAGTCAAGGGGAGTCGTTATATGAATCTTGGGAGAGATTCAAGGAGCTATTAAGGAGATGTCCTCATCATGCATTTGAGGTTTGGAAGCAGGTGCAAATTTTCTATAATGGTTTAAATCATCTTACCAGGGCTATGGTAGATGCATTTGCAGGTAGATCTTTAAATACCAAAACTCTTGAAGAAGTTCAAAAACTATTTGAGATCATGGCGACAATGAATATCAGTTGCTTAGTGGGAGAGCAGTCGTTAGACAATGAGTGATGGAGCGTGGTACTCTTGATGCCTTACTTGCTCAAAACAAAAGTATTTCTCAATAGTTAGCTAATCTCACCAAGCAAGTTAAGAGTATGCAGGTAAATTTTGTGAACCACCAAGTGTTAATTTGTGATTTCTGTGGAGGTAACCATGTTAATGGTGGATGTGAGGGAAGCAATTTTGGTTTCAGTTCCCAAGAACAGGTCAATTATATAGGTAATCCTTCCAGACCCCAAGGTACTCCATTTCCAAATACATATAATCTAGGGTGGATAAATCATCCCAATTTTTCTTGGAGCAATCAAATGGTGTCATTGAATTCTCAACCAAAGAAGAAGTCTCCTCTTGATATTGCACTTGAGAAACTCTCTATACAGACATGTGCTTTTGTGCAACAGACTTCTGCTTTTATAGAGGAAACAAAGGCAAATTTTCAGAATCAATGAGCTATTATTAGAAATTTAGAGAATCAAGTGGGGCAGATAGCAAAACAGTTTCAAGAGAGACCTCTAGGTACCTTACCGAGTGATACTATAGTCAATCCAAAGGAGCAATGTCATGCAATTACACTGAGAAGCGACAAGACTTTGGAAGGACAAGTTAAAGAAGCTAAAAAAATTGATGTTCCTATTGTGGATGTCTCACCTCCAGAGTATTGTAATGAAGAAGCTAAAGAGGAGCATCCAAAGTGGCAGAGAAAAAAGAAAGACTTGAAGCTGAAGAAAATAGTTAATCCTTCAATCTATGCTAAACTTCCATACCTTCAAAGGTTTAGGTAAGAGATTCAAGAAAAGTAATTCTCCAAGTTCTTAGAAGTTTTCAAAAAGTTGCAGATAAACATCCCTTTTACTAAAGCACTTGAGCAGATGCCCTCATATGCTAAATTCATAAAGGACTTGCTGTCAAAGAAAAGGAAGTTGAAAGAAGATGAGACTGTGGCACTTACTGAAGAGTGTAGTGCTATAATTCAAAGGAAACTGCCACCTAAATTGAAAGATCTAGGTAGTTTCACTATTCCTTGCACCATTGAAAAGCTGACTGTTGAGAAAGCTCTATGTGACTTAGGGGCTAGCATCAATTTAATGCCATTATCTATCTTGCGCAAGCTGGGAATTGATAAAGTTAAGCCTATAATGATTTCTCTTCAATTAACAAATCGATCAGTCAGACATCCGTACTGTATTATGGAAGATTTGCTAGTAAAGGTTGATAAATTTATTTTCCTAGTTGACTGTGTAGTCTTGGATATAGACGAGGATGTTGATATCCCATTAATTCTGGGGAGACCATTCTTAGCAACATCAGGAGCATTGATTGATGTCCCTAGAGGAGAGCTTATTTTGAGGGTAGATGGAGATCAAGTGACTATAAATGTTTTTAATAAGTCTGCCTTAATATCAGATCTTTATGCCCCTGTTAATTGCATTCAAAGTAAATTTCAAAAGGGGTTGGATGGTAAGAACTCTTCTTCGTCCATTATTATTGACTCTCACAGTTCCAAGATTGTTGATGAAAAGGAGAAAGGTCATCCTATCTTTGAGATTGCTGAGACAGAGAGGGGTCCTCCCCTTATCCATGGTTCACTGCAAGTTAATCCCTTACCTGTTGAAAAATTAAGACCTCCATGGCCTGATAAGAATTTCCCTGCTAAGGTGTATTCAGAACAACCTGGTTTAAGTCAAGTTCCAAATGCCTGTGAGAATTACAAGAGCAGTGACAGAGTCTAGAGGCAAAGAACTGATAAAAGAAAAATGTCATCTTACTTCTCTTGCTTCAAGCCACCTTGATGAGTTAAAAAGGCAACGTCGAGCTAATAACGTTAAACAAGCGCTTTTTGGGAGGCAACCCAAATTTTCTTTCTTTTCCTTCACTCTTTATTTTATTATTTGTTTATTTTTATTCATTTTGTTATTTGTTTTTGCTTTTATTTCGTTATTTCTTGTTAACTAACATTTTTCTATTTTTATTTTGTAGTTAGTTAGTGTTGAGTTGGCTTAGGTGCCTCCCGAGTTCAAAGCCTTTGTAGGGGGATGTATATAGTTGTCTGCCTCCAAAAGAGTTTTTTTTTTTTCTTTCTTGCATTTATTTCATTTAGTTATTTGTTTTTTTTTTTTATTTTGATCATCATTACCCTTATTATGTTTTGAGTCATTTTGTGAACGCCGGTGTATTGAATTGAATATCCAATGATTGCATAAATTGTGGATTGATATGATTTCTTAGGATATCACATGAGAATCCATGAGTTGCATTTATCTCTTTTGTTTCAATTATATATGGATGTTCTTCCCATCTTTATGGTTGATAGATCTTGGAATTTAATAGCATGTTAAGCTTAGAGAAAGTTTATGGGATTACATGTGTGTGGATGATTTGCATCTAGAAGTTGTTTGATTCTCTTTTGAGGTGAAATCTTAGGCAATGCATGATTAAGGAAATGATTAGGGCCTTCTTTGGACCATTTGAGTTTTTCAAGCCAACCTGTATACACAGTATATGCTTAGGTCCCTTTTGCAGCTTTGTTATTATTTGACCTTTATTTCTTTTCTTTTACTTATATTTTCCTTTTCCCATACCCATAAAAAAATATTACTCTCTTACATAACCTTTGTTGAGTGCATATCTTGTATTATTTTATTATTCAAGTCTTTGTTATTTTTGTGCATGAAGTTTAGTGGAGCTGAAAAATTCAAAGAAAAAAGAATTGAAAAAAAAAGTTCACCTAAAGTATTGCAAAGAAACAAGTTTGGGGGTGGAGATTGTTGAAGAAAAAAAAGTGAATGTTGTGTTAATTCTTTTGCTCTGTTTTGCACTTGTCTTATGTTTTGAGGCTTGCATTTTGAAATTTGCATGATTTTGTATCTCAATTTTTGTTTTCTTTTTCCTACCACTTCTTTCTTAACCCATATCCTTGGCCTTACATTACAAGTTTATAAAGTCCCTTTTGATCTTTAGTTATGCGTTGTTTACATTAGTGGAGAGAGAGATAAAAAAAAACCCTATGGATGTGGGTTTGATGTGCACTTACAGTTTTATGAACCTATCTGGGTTTGTACTTTATGAAGAGATTGTGTCTTTCATTCATGTTTTTGGAAAGTCATTTTTGCATAAGAGTTGCATGTGAGAGACGATGTAATAATTGAGTTGTTCATGTGTGACACTTTGAAGTTAGATTGTGAAGCAATTTCTGAAGATATGAATGATTTTTGATACCCGGCATTGTCATATTTGAGTCTATTTTGAGTTTTAGTTTATTTTATTTTATTTTGATTTCCTTTCACTTGAGGACAAGCAAAAGCTTAAGTTTGGGGGAGTGATGAACATTTAAAAATTCATATTTTTACGGTTAAAAATCTTGAGTTTTCATCCTCTTTTAATATTTTTTATTTAGTTTTGTTCTCAAGTCTTGTTATGTTTTTATTATTTTAATTGTGTTCTTATTACGTGTTTTTATGTATTTTTGTAGGTAATTGTATATGGAAAAGACTGGGCATTTGAGGAGTAGAAAAAAATAAGAAAATTAATTCAGAAGTCCAGTGCTCCATCACCGCTTGAGCGCACATTGCGTGTAGATGGATTCCTGATTAGTGGGCCAGTGTCTAAGCGCTAGAAACTGAGCGCTTGAGCACTGAACGCGTAAACTGCAGCATAAATTTCTTTTAAATAAGAAAGTTTTGCCAAATATAACACACTTTTTACACATTCTTATACACTTGGACAGAACGCAGCAGTTGCCAAGAGACACAAACCCTAATGTGGTGTGGGCACAATTAGGCTTAAAGATTAAGAATTTTCTTCAACCTTTCCACCTTTCTACAATGGAGTTTGTCATATTCTTTCCTTTGTGTTCTTCTTTTTCCATGTGTAACTAATTTTTCCTTTGTTAGAGGGATGATGGATCTTGTTCTTAGATGATGTAACCTTCTTTTATGGGTTTAATTGATGTTTCTATTTCATGATTTACGTATTTATCTCTATTCTTAATGTTTTTCTAAACCTGATCAATTTGGGAATGATCTTTTGGGTTTATGTATGATTTGAGAAAATTTACATGAATCTAGAACTTGTGATAAACACCATAATTTCTGCAATCGCTAGGAATAGACGTTGTGGGTTATGTGGTATTTCTTTTAATTCCCTCATTCTTAATAATGTCTTTCTATTTGGAGTTAGACTAAGGGATTAGTTAATTCCAAACAACTTAAGAAGATTAATATACAAAGGGATTGAGTATTAATTAATTTTGAGAATTGACCATAAATTATTGAAATAGAACATAGTTAAACCAATTTTTGAATGTGCATCTAAAGAGTTCAAGTGAAATCTGAACCTTAACTCTTCAACATCATTGTTTTTCATCCCTTTGATTTATTGTTTGCTAATTTTATATTTCTTTTTAATTGAATTTGTAACAATCCTCTTTTCGACAGCTTGAATAATGTTGATTTAACGAACTTAGTAATTAATAATTTAATCATTGTGGGACGATACTCTACTCACTTTTTATTATTTTTATCGATTTGGTACACTTGCCAATATCCACATCAGCTGGTTCAATATATTATCCCGTGGTGAATAGAGAAAAAGCTTATCATCGCATCACATGTATCCTGACATGCTGAGAAGTTCGGTCTTCATTCTTCCTCAAAGAGGCTTTTGGATTTCTCGTTTATCTCCCTTGGCTTTAGCACTATCGAGATATTAGGGTTATATCATTCCTCAAAAGAGTCTATCAGACACCCATCTATCTCCCTTGGCCTCCATGAATGAGCATCAAAGGATACTCACTAAGATCAATACTACTAGACCATTTCTATTTTCATACATACATACTTATATACCTAGTTCATTTAAGAGCTAAGCATATTCTACGAGGAACTTTGGCTTCTTATGTTTACCCTTTGTAGAGAGGATAATCTGTAATTTCATACTATATGTAACCCTAGTACTTGGTTAGGAATACTTGTCCCCTTAGGAACTTCTTGATTCCCTTCTTTCTTGGCCAAATGACCTCACGTCGTATAAGTCACATTTTTCAGCAAACACTACCAATTCATCCTAGTTCATTGCATCTAATACACCCCATCATCACTCATTACATCTTAAGTGATCTCTATGCAACATCATGTTGCTAAGGTTTTAGATACTCACCTATGACAAACCATTACTCTTAGATGCACTAAGGTTCTCATAACTTTTATATACAAGCTAGATTAACTAACTAGTGTGTGAAAAGCATAGTGTTATGTTTACCTCTTACATAAACATCATCTTAACTTTCCTATAGACTCAACTCATCCTAGTGAAAGAGCCTATCTTGGCTAATGCCTTATTCAACATTGCTTAAGGAAATAAATGAGCATTTCTCTAGAACTTTGCATACTTAATGAATACAATAAGCTTACAAGTCAATATTCATCCTATTGTGTATTTTATAATGTACAAGGTCTCATTCAAGTAGAGACTAAATACACAACCTTATCTCCACTCAAGTGAATCTAACATAAAGTGATTCTTACTTGCAACTCTTTGTTGCTTAAGGTTCTAGGTACATTCCAAAAGTAATCCACTACTCTTGGCTCTTGGATATCCTAAGGCTCATACCTTCCTTATCCTTACTAGAGTGAATCCTACAATTCATCCTAGTATACTCATCTTCATTGTACCATCTCATCACATCTTGAGTGATATCTAATGCAACACTAAGTTACCTAAGGTGCTATGTCCTTACCTAGCGCAATCCTTCACTTTTGGATGCCCAAAGCCTAAGCTTTCTCATTCCTTTTAGGTGATAATTTCCTTCTTGAAAATATCTCTATTTGTGCCTTAACACACTTTAGGAAACATCTACTAATGATCCCACTTAGTTCATAGCTTCAAAACATCAAAAATGACATTTTTGAAGATTCTGGCATCAAACATGGGTCATGTCTGATTACACGCCCCCGGTGTTTTTGGACATAAGCCGTGTCTCTGAATCAGACACTCTGTAGCTCACTCTGCAGAGTCGTGGCATTGTTCCAAGGTTCAAAATCTTGCTTCCAATCATCTAAAAATTGGTTTCTTGGTGATTTCTAACACTCATCTATGCCCCTAAACTTGTTGTAACTCAATTACAACCTATGGATTCTCTTAGGCAAAGATCTAGGTCCAAATCACATAACTCCAGCCATTGTCCAATTCTTAAATCTATGGATCCTAATGGTTGATCTTAAGCCATAAATGACTATCTTAGGTTTACTAATCTTAAACTATCCTAACCTAGTCCTTGGAATCAAGAACCAGGTCAAGAACATAGATTTGACTCTCCAAACTCCTATTTCTATTCAAAAACTCCAAACTCATTCAATGAGAATCAAGAGGAGAAAGGTGAATAGAAAACCCCTTACCTCTTGATTGAATGATCAATCTTCAAGCTCTATGCTTTGATCTTGATCTTCCCTTAGTCTTCTTTTCCTTCTTCTTTTTCTTTTTCTTCCTTTCTCTATTCTCTTCCTTCGTTTTCTTTCTTCTCTATTTTTCTTTCTGTTTTTGCAGCTTCTACTGCTTTTAACCTAGAGAGAGAAATGAAAGAATGATAATTATGTCCCTTAGGATATTTTGTTGGAACTTCCTTATCTGCTAAGAACACCCAAATTATGCTAATTCAAGTTTTTCAGCTTCCAACAACTTTAGAATAAATCATAAGATTCATCTAAATTATTATTTCACAATTTTCATGATTTTTCATATTTGCTGGTAGTCAATTTGGTATTAAATGCACAACCAGTATGTCTAAAAATACCAAACTAACTCAGATTCTCTTGAAACTTTTACCACATCTTACTTGACTCATTTATAACTTAGAAACAAACTCTGTATGTTTATTTCCCTCAAATTTACCTTTAAAGTAATTATTTGAGTCATTTTAATCTACTTTTCAACTTCTGTGTTGCAATTAAGTGCCTAAATGAATTCATATTGTCACAAAATTTTGCTAACATGTTAAGCAAGTCATATGCTACATTTTGAATACATAAACAAGTCTAACATGTTACTAAGGGTATTACAACTAATGTGTGTGTTTTGAATGTACAAGGCCAAGGAGAAGCCCAAGGATGTGAGAAAATCGAGTTAGAGCACCTATTGAGGTTGCTACAATATTTTGAGCATAACAGTTGCTACAGACCTTAAATTGGGCTGATTTTAGATGCGTTGGAAAGATAAGAAAAAAAATCTACAAGTTTGATGAAGACAACGAAGCCTTGTTAGTACATCTTAAGGGCAAAAATTGGCGTGCAAGTCAAGAGACAAAATCTTACTGAGCCAAGCCTTGCTGTAGCACAAGCCAAAATCCAGCACGTAGGGCACCTAGCTATGGAAGAGAATCAAAGTAATTTGGTTAAAGGCAAAATGATAATTGATCAAGAATTTGCAACTATAGGAAATAATACAAGACTAGAAACACCTAGATATGGGTATGGTGACTAAACCGTAGTAAGTGAAGGAATTATTATTCCATAAGAAGATCCTGAAAGAATATGTAAATTCAACCCATAAAAATGAAACTAGTCTTAAGGATATTACCCGTCATGCCTAAACCAACCACAGAGTCAATGAAAATCTTTTCGCAATAGCTTAGCTCCAAATGCTCTCATTAGAATGTTTTTTTCCATGTTGCCTATCTTGGGACTTCTCGCCTCTCTCATTCTCTACTTTTTTGTGCTTATTAGTTATCTATGATCTTCTATTTGCTCCCTTCCCTCAATGTTAGTTATAAACCAAGAGTAGTCAGTTTGCAGTCTTATCAATTTTTCTATCATAAATTTCTCTTAATTTTCCTAAACTTTATCTCTTATCTCTCATGATTTTTGATATGATCATTTGAATTCTTTACAAAATATGTTTTCTAAATTTTCTTCCTTCAAATTTGAATTATCTTTTCTTATGTTTTCCTTTTTTTCTTTCTTATTGGGTGTTGATAATTCAAATACACACTTATAAAATGGAAATTTACTATGTTATATTTCATCAGCATTAACCCCAAATAAAACAAACTCAAATTGTTCTGTCTTTGCTTAGGGTAGCCATTGTAGGTATCTTCTTTGTGTGTAAGGCGAGAATGCCCCCTTTTGTGGTCATAGGGTTAGCTTTTAGAACATTTTTGGGATGAGGGTATTAGGCCCTTTGGCTAAGGGCCCAAGTACAGCTCACAACCCTTAACTTAGAGCGATGAAAGAGCAAACAAGTTAAGTAGGCCTAGAGCCTAAATACAGTCCATAACCCTCCATCTCGGAACGATGAAAGAAAGAACTAGCTAAGTGGACCTGGAGCCTAGGTACAGTCCACAGCTCCTAACGCGAAGCAATGAAATAGTGAACGAGCTATTGCTTGAGTTCATTTTGTTAGATATGTTAATCTTTATTCTTTGTTTCTTGTTTTATTTAGTTATTATTATTTTTAGTTAATCTTAATTTTTCTTCGTGTGATTTTCAAGTACATGGACAGTAATAGATCTCAGTCTCTAGTGTCATTTAATCTCGAGATTGAATGGACACTTTCTTAACTCAGGAAAGAAAAAAAATGGTCAAGCAAAATTCTAAACCTACACCATCTTCTCCATATAATTCTAAAATTGATTTATAAGATCAGGAGATACTTCAAAGGATCGGAGACTCTATCATAACTCTAGTTCATAGCTCAGTAAGTGTTGAGGGTCAAACGTATTGCCCTTTTTGCTAACCGCAAGTGCACGGGTCGCACAAGTAATACAGATACGAAGTAAAAGTTCGTTCCCACGAGGATATTATTATGTTATAACGCTAAATACCAACCAATAGCTTAATCAATTCTAGACAAGGACATAAAAATAGAAAAATAATAATCTAAACTAATCTAACCTACAAAAGCAATAAACCTAAAAGCGGTTAGGTTTCAGGAAATCCTCCTTCACCCTCTACATCTATCAACAACATGCAATTCTCCTCATAAACATAAATGCATTGATTAAGTTAGCTTGAGAATCTTCATTAGTCAAAAGTCTATGTCTAGGTCAATTAACCCTGGTTTCAATTGCCCAACTCACTAAGTTTCCTTGAGAGCCAGTGCAACTTCCACTCATGAACGATCTATTCTCAATCACACACTATACATGGTTAATAGGAATATTTCTATCCTATTAACGAATCAACTCATCCAAGCCAATTGAACTCGCCGAACATGTATCAACTACACCATATCCATATCAACAAATCCCTATGTCTAGTTCATTTGCCAATATTATGATCATGCAATTGAGGCCAACCAAGAACAAGCATTAAGCACAGATAATGATTGAACCATAATCAAACATCCACACAAACTCAGAGAAAAACACATTATTAATATATATCAAAGGATCCAAAATATTCCTAAAACATAGCTTAGCTATACAAAAAATAAGGAAGAGAAAAGAGAAAGGGAAAAGAGAGAAAGAAGCTCATTAGATTTGTCTCTGAAGCTTGAATCCTCCTTCAATCCTCTGATCCTGGCTTCCAATCCACCAGCAATGAAGATCTAGCCAAGCTATCTAACCTAAAACTAACCTAAACTAACTAAACATAAAAAGAGAGAGATGGCCAAATGGCCAAAACTCAGAAAAATAGAAAGAAAACGAGAGAGAATGGAGAGGTTTTGAGAAAAACGTATAAGAATCTATTTATAGGCTGGCCTTGAACATGCTTCCCAAATTCTATAGGTTGCCCCGGCCATCGAAGATCTTGCGCCGCGAGTATCTTATGATATTTCAAACAACTTGTTTGGAGCCCTCCATCAAAGAAAACACCAAATCCATATATAAATCTACTCAATCCATGATCATTAAAGTAGCTTTTGTTATGCTTAGAGTGTTTCGATATAAGCACAAAACCCTCCAAATATGCATTTGAAGGAATAGCAAAGCACAAGGATTGGCTTTTCTACTTGCCCTTTAGATACATTTTGCTAGTCCTCGAGCAAAACTTGAAATGATATGAAGAGGACTTTCCTTAAGAAGTATTTTCCTTCTTTAAAAGTTGCTAGTTTGAGGAATGATATTTGTGGCATCAGACAGAACTCTGGAGAGACATTTGCTGAATATTGGAAGAGATTTTTGAGACTTGTTACAAGTTGCCTAAATCATCAAATACTAGAATGTTTTTTGAACTTTACTTTTCTTGCAATATTTCTATGAGCTCATTTTAAATTGGGACTCATTTCAAGATTTAGGTAGGAACATAATGGTTATTGGATTCTTGATGCTTTTAGTGGAAAGCTTTTTAAGGTATTGTAAGAACAAAACACTGCACAAGAGGTTACAATTTCGTTTACATGTACATCCATATTCTCAAAACATGCACTCTTATCATTTTCAACGAGTATCTTAAATTCATGCAAGTATTGGCATCTTGAGATGTAAATACTCAAAACAATTTGGTGGAGGAGGTGAAAGGGGGCAAAAGTAACCTTTCAAAAGGTAAATAAGATTGATATATCTGTTGTAGATCAGAAACTAAATCATTTGACTTTCATTGTTGAAAAGCTTCTCATTAACCAACCCATTGTAGTTGCAAAATGTGAAATTTGTTTGAAAGCAGGATATCATATAGATGGTTGTCCATCCCTGCAATAGGAGGATTGGTAGGCAACTATTTGGGAGGTAATACGCCGCGGTGGCGTTGACTAAATTTAGCAAAGCAAACAGCTTTCTTCCCTAGTCGCAACAAAACTTGTAGAAATGTACAACACACACGCAACAAAACACAAAAACAAAACATCGGACTTACAAAAGGGAAGTAACATATTAACCTAGATACTAACTAACACAAACAATCGAAGTCTCTTAAACTAACAACTACAACATAACACCTCCTAGTTTCCAACAAAGGCATGGGTACAATTCACGAGTTATAGTAAAGACCCCAATAACACCAAAATAATCAAAATCAAACTTCTGTGAGTTCTTTGGAGAATATGATGAAGTAGATGGCTTCAAATCATTTATAACGAATATCCCAGCAAGCAGCGCCAAAAACTTGTTGAGCGCCAAAACCTTGACTTGCAACTTATATACAACTTGAAATAGAACTAATCAAACTCATTGTTGATATTAGCAATATAAAAACTATCCCCGGCAACCCAAAAAGCAAACCATTTATAACGAAATATCCAATTGAGTCAAAATAATTCCCAATTTCAATAGGAAACCAGAATTGAGATACAAAATTTGGAGAAGCAAATTAGTCAACTGGCTACTTCTCTGAACTAGTTGGAGTCATAGAACTCTAACAAGCTTCTTAGCCAGCCATTATTCAATTCTAATGTGCAAAATGCAAGTGCCATCACTCTCCGAAGTGGTAAGCAATTAAATGACACTTCCCCCAAAAATTCTGCAAACATCATGAGAGAAGCTGAAGAAGAAGAAGAAAAAGAAGAATTACTAGTTTTTGAGGCCATGAAGATGACACTTAAACTAACTAAACATAAAAAGAGAGAGATGGCCAAATGGCCAAAACTCAGAAAAATAGAGAGAAAACGAGAGAGAATGGAGAGGTTTTGAGAAAAACGTATTCTATTTTGTTGTCCATGAATCTTTTGATCAACCTCCTCCGGAATGCCAATTTCCCTAAACAAGGAGAGAGAATTGCAGCTCCATATTTAAAGACCCTCCTATCATAGAGAAAACACCAAATCATAACATATATAAATCTACTCAATCCATGATCATTAAAGCTCAGTTTTGCATAATAACACATCAGAAAGGCTTAGATTCAGAATATATCAAATATAAGCACAAAACCCTCTAAATATGCACTTAAACAAGGAAATAGCATTCATTCTAGCACAAGGATAGGGCACAAATAACTGCATTCTATGTAGCTATCAGTAAGACAAGAAGAAGGAGGAACAAGAAAAATCAATTCTGAACACATTTAAAATTGAACATTCTTTTCTTCTTTAAAAGTTGACATTTGTTGAATAGCCATCTAGAACATGCCCAGTGGAATATGCCAAATTTATTGGTTGAAAATACTCAACAATTTGGTGGAGGAGGTGAAACCAAGAAATAAGATTGGATCGAAACTAAATCATTTGCACATTAACCAACCCATTGTAGTTGCAAAATGTGAAATTTGTTTGAAAGCAGGATATCATATAGATGGTTGTCCATCCCTGCAATAGGAGGATTGGTAGGCAACTATTTGGGAGGTAAAAGGAGCTTAAAGGTCATGAAAGGGTTATCTTGGGTGAACATGTATCAGTAGTGTATCAAAAGAAACTTCCTGTGAAATGCAAAGATCCAGGTTCTTTTTCTATTCCCTGCACTATAGGAGAGAGAAAGGAGCTTAAAGGTCATGAAAGGGTTATCTTGGGTGAACATGTATCAATAGTGTATCAAAAGAAACTTCCTGTGAAATGCAAAGATCCAGGTTCTTTTTATATTCCCTGCACTATAGGAGAGAGAGAGTTTAAAAAATGTATACTTGATTTAGGAGCTACAATTAATGTTATGCCATTGTCTATTTTTAAAACATTGCATCTAGAGCCATTAAAGAAGACAATATGATACTTCAATGGACAAAAATAAGCTCATGTTCCATATATTCTTTCTATCTAGTTCTCAAATCAAACAATGGCATGTGAATTTTTTTCCAACTAACCACCATTTAGTAGTGTTAAGTGTGTATTGCTAAGTTGGAAAAAAATTCACATATCATTTTTTAATTTGAGAACTAGATAGAAAGAATATAAAGAACTTGATCTAAGTTTTGTCATACTTCAATTAGCTAATATATCTTTCTTATCCAGTGGGGGTAAGCCTTATGTATCTTTCTTGCACCTCTAAGTTTATTGGCCACAGCTGACATCCAGACTCTGTCTTTAATGCTAAATGTATACTTCTTGGTCGAGGCTAGCACAATAAATCCAGGTTGAGCAAGTCCTTGTAGGTACCAGATCCTAAAATTCTAAATGTGAAACATTCATCAAATTTTCAAATTAACAAAAGTACAAAATCATGCAATGCTTAAAGTGAAGTGTAATTTATGCTAGTAAGGAGTGGATTGATTTAATAAAATAAGGCATTTGTTGCCAATATCAATTGTAGCCTTATTGTTGGAGGAGTATTACAATTGAGAACCTCTGGTATGTGTTATAAGTCATAAATGATTTAGAGATTACAAAATGATGCATATATTTCCTATAAGAATTCTAAAAGATTTACAATTTCCACATAATATCCTACATCTTTTTAAACGAAATTTCCAATTTCTTATACTTCTAGTTAAATTAGTAAGTAGGGAAAGAAATGGAAGGTCAGTAAAATGCTCAAGCACAAAATGGAACTTAAACCTAGCATATATATCCTCTATTAAACTAGAAGCATAAAAAACTACAATATTCAGATAAAACATCACTGTGTATATATATAAAAAAAATGATATTAGTTATCCTCTCCTAGTCAGTGAGCAAGGATTGGATGGGCCTTGTTCCAGGTACTGACGAGGTCTTAGGTCAGAAAAGATCGATAAGAAAAAGGAACCTAAACAGGTCAGAAGAATAGTCGCAAAGTATGCAAATGCTAGTCCAGGTGTCTAGGTATAACATGAAACATGCCTGACTTGGGCAACCAGGTCGGTTTATATAAGAGTCCAAGGACTGATTCCTCGGATGCCCTCCGTTCAGGCCATTGAGAGTCTTGATCGTTAGGAAACGTTATGTCTAACCTTTATGGTGCGAAGCCATTTCCAACTATTGGTCACGATGGCGTCGATTGCCGGTGACCGTTATTGGCTTATATAAAGCACATGAGAGACAGGTCACCTTCCATCCGAACATAATTCGATTGGATCTTAGGGAAATGCATCAGTTAGGTTTGACTCGAATTTAAATGGGTTTGAGAGTCGTGAATGGGCCTACCTTGCATAGATGTTGGGCTTATTCGGTCGATCCACTAAGGTCTACTTAGTTACTACTAGACTAAAGTTCATGACGACCCTGGCCTCATGATCACAATTCTCAAGAATCTGGTCAAATATACTTTTCAAGAGAAAGTTAATGCATCAACAAAATGTTGGTTTCAGACCCAAATGTAGAGGAATCAAGTATAAAGTAAAAAGATTATTTTCAAACACGCTTTTTAGCAATTATAGGCAAATGCCGCATAATGGCTCCAAAAGGAGTAGTTAATGCCGTGCAATTAAGGGAGTTGTGATAGAAAATGATAAGGGGATATGAGTAGTTTACAATCAATCACAGAAAACTAATTGATAAACATAATGAGGAATAAAAATGGGCTACTCTTTGTACGTCTAATGTGAAGCTTCCTCATGCGTTATAAGGTGCATCTCCCTCAAATTCAGTAGAACTAATCAATATAATCCGGACACAGCAAAAGGGTTTCCTCACAACTTCCAATCCATGGCAGAATGATTAAATTAGGTAGCATAATAAAAATCAATTCCTTTCAAACATAAGAATATTTATATCATGTTGATAATATAAAAAGGCCAATAAGGATCCAAGGAAATTGATTTTTAAATGATGTTATGTACCATTTCAGGCTGCTGCAATGGAGACACAAATTATACCAAAATAAAATAACAAAAGTAGAAAAAAGAAAAACATAAAATGGTCTCTCCTTTTTGCATTCTAGATCCTTGCACATATTTGACCTCTTACAAAGTATCAGTTGTCTCATAAGGAAGTTGTCTCAATATTAAGTAGGAATAACATGTTATCAGATAATTATAAGCATTAGTATCCGCCCTGATTCATAAAATGTCCCATAATTGCTTATATTATCTATCAGAATAAGAAAACACTACTGTGACAAACCAGTAACTTAGAAGAAGATACCGTCAGCAGGATACAAGAAAATCTCCCATCCTTGTGGCATTTCAGCGACAAAGAATTACTAGCATATATAAAAGACTAAACTAAAAACATGCAACTTGAGGTATCAGGAATGCAACGGAGCAATCAAAGGCTATAGTTATTTTAACATCATTTAACAAGAATAATTTAATTAAAGTTACTAAGCCTTTAGAAAGAAGATACGATGATATGGGCGTAATAGATATATATATTTGTATGCTCAAAACTAACTTGATATGTCTACACAAGGTAGATGCTTGGAGACATGTATGTGTAGAACGAGAAAACCATGATCCATATATTCATTAGAGGTGTGATAAAACATACAAATGGTCAAACCAATATACCATAATGGGCAATATGTAAATAATCAACAATAAATTAAAAATGCATATAAATAAAAGAGGACAAAAGGCTATATGAATTCATGAATTTAATTCTAATTCTAATATAAATTTATCCACAATTTTTAATTGACATCAAGCTGAATCAATAGTAAATTCAATCACAGTCATGCATCAAAACTAATTATTACACTCTGATTTCCACAATGCAGAGCCCAAGTAGAAAAGGCAATCTTAATTGCGAACAGGTCATACCATTTGTGGTCTTCTCATAGATTCACTTGGATAAGGTTCCCCTCAGTCATTATCCCGTATATCACACAAAATGGAGAGCCTCACGTGCACCACCAGGATATTGGACAACATGTGATTTTGTTGAAATTAATTTTAAAAAGATTGCTTGCTGAAACAGGCACCCCACCAAATACATTCACCCAATCAATCAACGAAAACTCAAGATAAAACATCCGTTTTTCCTGTAAACAGCTCAGGATGGGCTATTCCGTGAAGCATAATACCCTTCTGACTTAAAAATTCATCTGCAAGTTAGAAAAAGCAATCTTAATTGCGAACAGGTCATACCATACGTAGTCTTCTCATAGATTCACTTGGATAAGGTTCCCCTCAGTCAGTATCCCCTCACGTGCACCACCAGGATACAGGACAACATGTGATTTTGTTGAAATTAATTTTAAAAAGATTGCTTGCTGAAACAGGCACCCCACCAAATACATTCACCCAATCAATCAACGAAAACTCAGAAGATAAAACATCCGTTTTTCCTGTAAACAGCTCAGGATGGGCTATTCCAAGAAGCATAATACCCTTCTGACTTAAAAATTCATCTGCAAGTGAGATAAGCTCTAACCCCAACAACAGGTGATAACCAACAAATAAGACAGGACCTTCATCCCAAAAACAGATTCCAGAAGAGAACCACCTCAAAACTCCTGAAAATGCATAGCCGAAACTCTTAAGACATGCAACAATCTTATTCTCTGAAATCTCCACGAGCAAAGCATTTAACAGTACTTAAGAATCTACACAATACTACGTATATTGCATGTTCTACCACAGCCAATATGAAAATGCGAACACCTTTAGACTATATCAAGTTGGAAAAACCATGAAGTTTACTTCCTTAATAACAATTAATAGTCAATAGTCTTGCAAGCGTAAGCTTGGCAATTTTACTACAAAATGCAACATGGCATAATATTCAGAAATAAGACGGGAAAACATGGAAAAAGAACTCACAAGGTGGCATTTCAAACCATAAAGTCATCCATTTAATAAATCAATCTTACCAGACAAACTTTGACAATAAATCCCGAAATTTAGTTATTTCTTCAACAATTTCCTCCGTGGACCAAATCTCCTAGTCCTTCAAGTTTTATGCCGGCTCTGCTCCACATACAGAATCCATCAATCGTCTCCTTTCCCTATTTGTTGATCTTCCCCACAGAACTCAGCTACAAAGTCAGTCAAAACTTGGGACCTAACCGACTCTTATGGTTGGTAAATGAATATCAAATTCAGATAATTCTACTGACTAAGAGATGATTCTTCCTGCCAGCTCTGGCTTTCTTAAGAGTTGCTTGATCGGTTGATCAGTACAAACAATTATTTTGTGACTCTGAAAGTAAGGTCTTAGTCACCTTGTTGAAACTACCAAGAACAAAGCTACCTTCTCAATCTTTTGATATATGGCTTATGCTCCTTGCAAGACTCTACTTACAAAAATAGATCAGCCATTGTTCCTTTCCATCTTCCTTGATTAAAGCAGAGCTTATTGCCTTAGATGTTAGTGACAAATAAAGGAACAACTCATCTCCCGGATTAGGACAGGCAAGGATAGGTGGGGTTGATAAGATCTTCAGCTCCTGAAAATCCTTTTCACACTCTACTATCCATAATATCTCTTTTATTTTCTTCAATACCTGGAAGAAAGGAAAAGCTCTATCAGCTGACTTTGATAAGAATCGAGCTAAAAAGGCAATCCTTCCCGTCAGCCTCTGAACCTCCTTGATGCTAGCCAGAGTCTTCATGTTTAGAATTGCTCAACATTTATCAGGATTGCCGCTATTCCTCTGTTAGTCAACATAAAACCTAAGAACTTTCCTACTTGTATTCCACAGGCACATTTCTTAAGATTTAAGCGCATATCATATTTTCTTAATTGTTGAAAGATCTCTCTCAAATTTTCACATTGATCTCCTGACTTCAGTTTTTACAACCATATCATCAACATACACCTCAATATTCCCTCTTATCTGCTCCTTAAAAACTTTATCCATCAACCTTTGATGAGTTGAGCCAACATTCTTCAACACAAACGGAATCATTTTGTAACAGTAACTTATATTCTCAGAAATAAAAGATATCTTATCCTCATCAATTGGATGCATACGAATCTGATTGTAACATGAATAAGCATCCATGAAATTCATATGCTTGCATCCTAGAGCTCCATCAATCAACCTATTGATGCTTGGGAGAGGATATGAATCCTTAGGGCATGCTTTATTAGGATTAGTGAAATCAGCACACATCCTCCACTTTTCATTTGATTTCTTGACCATAACAACATTCGACAATCAGGTAGGATACTACACTTCTCTGATAAAGCCATCCTTTAGAAGTTTGTGTTTCCTCCATGGCTACCTTCTGCCTCTCAGCTCCGATCTTTTATTCTTTGGAACGACCGATTTCACATTGGGATCAACTATTAATTTGTGGCATATGACTTCCAAATAGATTCCAGGCATATCTGTTGAATTTCAAGCAAACAGATTCGTATTCGCAACAAGTGAATCTTTTAAACTTTGAGCTTCTTCTTTAGACAAGTTTCCCCCGATCTTCGTACATTACTGATTAGTCTTTCCCAATTGAAAATCTATCAGTTCACCATTAGGTTGAGGCTTTGTCTCAATGAAGTTTCCTCTAGGATCCAACTCTGAAGAATTCACCTTATTTTTCTTTTCAAATGGTCAAGCTGGCTTCTCTTCTTTCCCCAACCTTAAGCGTTCATTATAATATTCCCTGGCTTCGATTTGATCAGCATGAACAACTCCCACGGTATTGTTTGATATTGGGAATTTCATGGCTAAATGTGGTGTAGAGACTACTGCTCCCAAAGCATTAAGTGATGGTTGTCCCAAGATTGCATTTTAGGGACTATGACAATCAACAACCAAAAATTGAATATCAATGCTTTTGAAGGCAGGTGGTTTACCAACGGTCATATTCATGTTGCCAAAGGTCGTACTTAACTCAATGTAACCTTTAACAGTCACCATTTTTCTCCTAAAAATCCAAACAGCCCACCTATGAAAGGTTTTAGCCTACTTTCTGATAACTCAAACTTTCTGAAAACATCATAATAAAATATATCAGCAGAACTCCCTTGATCAACTAGAACTCTTCTCACCATAAAATTTCCAGTTACAATATATATCATCATCAAGTCATCTTAATTTCTATAAATATTCACTAGAGAATGATATGACTGAGCTATTATGATTGGGCCAAGAATCCTTCACCGGTCCTCCAACCATCATTATCAATCATGTCACTTTCAAATGTTTCTTTCTTGCTAACTTTGCCATACCTCCTCTAACGAACCCTGGAGATATACTATTGATTATCCCTTAGCTCTGGTTTGGGTAGATTGGTTGTTTTTCCATCATTACTTTCCCCTTTCTATCTCTTTGTTGATCTCTGTTTTCATTTGAAACTCCTTTTTCATCAAAGTTATTTGTCTTTCCCCGATCGTCATAGCTATTTGTTCTCCCCGATCGTCATATTGTCCTCTCTTCTTGAAGACGTACTTCCCTAAGTGTCTAGCTCTAATTAGCTCCTTAATCTTGTCTCTCAAGACTATGCATTCACAAGTAGTGTGCCCAAAGGTCCAATGGAACTCAAATCTTTTTGACCGATCGGCTTCTGGATGAACTTCTAAGAGGGGTATGGGAAATTGGATCAGGCCAGTGTTGTATACTTCCTTGAGGATCACTTCACGTTCAGGGTTGAGGGGAGTATACTCGTCATATTGTGGTTTCTTCAAACCTCTTGGTAATAGTGCTCTGTTCATTAGACCTACTTTTCTAAACTGACTCATAAGACTTGTTCTTCAAAAATGGTTGCCTATTCTTCCCCTTCCAACTTCATATGGTCTTCCAGTATGGTACTGTACTTGTCTTTATGCTCATCTCTTCTTTCTTCAATTAGTTTATCTGATCATTGTGCTTCCTTCTTAGGTCGGGAAACTTCTTCCATTTTGATGTATCCGATGGATCATTCCAACAATTCTTCTAAAGTTTCAAGATCCCTTTCGGCTAGGGAATCAATGAAAGGAGCTAGCTATAACCTTTCCATAATTGCATGTAAAGCCACCACTGTATTTTGGTTTCTAATCTAAAATGCTTCTAAATTAAAACGCTTAAGGAAATCTTTGAGAGATTCAGTTTTGCCTTGATGAATGGTGAAAATGCTTAAAGATATTTTCTGATGGTTTCTACTGTTAGAAATAACAATTTAATGTGGCCCATATATTGAATATTAGCATTGCTTGGTATTTGGAGAGCTGTTACAAATTCAAATGGAAGTAACAGTTACAAAAGGTGATTATTAGCTCTTCATGGAGGAGCTAATGGCTCTTAATGGAGGAGCTAATGGCTCTTAATGGAGGGCAGTTACAAAAGGTGATTATTGGCTCTTAATGGAGGAGCTAATGAAGAAGGAGCAGTTACAATTCTGCAATCATAAGAGGGTCCCTAGCCTTGCCTATAAAAGCTGTGATGCTCCATTGGTTCACACACTACAGAAAAGGCAAAGGCCAGAATATTTCTCTCCTTTCTCTGAAATTGATTGCTGGTTCGTGAAGGTGTTTGTTAGATTGCTTGAGAAGAAGAATGCTTGATAACAATGGCTACTAGTGGAGGTAGGCTTCCACATTCTTCTTTAATCATATATGTATGATAGTGCTTTATATCATGGACCAATGACAATCATATGAATATATTGAATATTCAACATTGAGGTCTATCAATTAGTATCAGAGCCATCACTATAGTCTTGTTATTCAGCTTTTTTGCTATGTTCTTTAGTATTGTTTTTTGTTTTGGATTGGATCAATGATTATTTTTATTGTATGAATTGCTTTAAAATTCAAGTTTTAAAATTCAGTAATGCATTCATACGCTATTTCGTACTGTGCATATTGTGTCCATCATATAATGGTTAAAAATTAAAAATTCAATTGTATTCCAACTTGCCATTTTATTACAGCAAAGCTGACACCATACCTGCACCCTACATGCTATAATCTTAAAGTACTTTTTTTTTAGCATGTGGCCCCTTACACAATAATGATCTCAACCGTGAACAACTTGGATGGTCACAAAATCTCTTCAATACTAAAGAATTGCTTTCTGGTCATGTGAATTTTTTGTAGACATATAAAAGTGAATGGTGCAAAAGTGCAAAACCACTAGTTAATTTGCATGAGATATGCAGATTAACTATTGATGACAGAATAAATGGCAAGCTATATATAAATTCGAAGATATAGGCCATAGGCGCACTTCTTTAAAAAATAAAAAAAATAAAGATGCTTTCTGCTATCCATAAGACAATGTTTTTAAAATTAGAGAGCCTTTAAAGGTGCATTCATGCTGTCATAATCTGGGCATTAAAGGTGCAGTTATGGAATTGTGAAATAATTTAAAAGTGCTTTTTTTGTGTATCAATATTTTTTTGTATGTCATATGAGTTAAATATTCTGGATTATTGTTTGGATTACATTGTATGATTACATGTTTGGGAATAGTCATAGCATCCTAGGCATTGTAATAAAGAATTATTACTTGGCCCCATAGGGAGGTAATAGTTAATCAAGATTGTAAAATGGACTAAAGATCATGATAAAATATTTCTAAGCCCACAGGTATGATTTATTTTATTATGATGTTTAATTATGTCCATAAATAAAGTTTGTAAATTCTATGCATGATTTGCACCTCTGCCCATAGGAAGGTTTGAATTTTCTTGTTAATTTTTATTTGTAGCATTAATATTGGTAATCCTTATATTGCAGTTGTTCCTACTAATACCTTTCTTGAGTCTCGAATTCCTATGTTGATTGGTGATAATTATGCTGATTGCAAAGAACAAATTCTCTTGACATTGGGGTGTATGGAATTGGACTTGGCACTACGTGTGGATGAACCACCCATTCCCGCGGAAGGGAGTGCTCAAGTTGAAAAGGCTAACTATGAACAGTGGGAGTGATCTAATCGCTTAAGTTTGATGCTTGTTAAGTCTCATATAAGCAAGAGCATTAGGGGATCTATTCCCAAATGTGGTAAGGTAAAAGCTTATATGAAGGCTATTGACAAGCAGTTTGTTAGCTCTGACAAGTCACTGGCCAGCACCTTAATGAAGAAGCTTTCAAGCATGAAGCATGACAAAATTCAGGGTGTGCGTGAGCACATAATGAAAATGAGGGATACTGCTACTAAACTTAAGTCCCTCGAAGTGGAAATTTCTGAATCATTTCTTGTGCATTTCATACTTAATTCTCTTCTTGCGAAATATGGTCCTTTTAAAATATCCTACAACACACATAAGAATAAATGGTCAATCAATGAACTTCTGACCATGTGTGTTCAAGAGGAGGAGAGATTGAAGCATAAGACACCTGAAAGTGCTCACATGGTGACTCATGATAAAGGAAATGGGAGAAGAGGCAATAGTGTTCCTGGAATCCGCAAAACTGCTCACATGAAGCGGAATGGGAAGAAAGGAAATTGCTTTTTCGCAAAAATTTGGACACATGAATAGAGATTGTCCTAAATACAAGAAATGGCTCGAAAAGAAAGGTAATTTTGCCTTAACTTGTTTTGAATCAAATTTCATTGAAGTTCCTAGCAATACTTGGTGGATTGATTCAGGTTCTACAATTCACATTGCTAATAATGTGTAGGGCTTTCTAAACCTGCGGAAACCAGTGGGAAGTGAACAAAGCATCTATACGGGAAATCGGATGAGTTCACATGTGGAGGCTATTGGGACTTATAAACTTATTTTGAATTCTGGATTTTGTTTGCTCTTGGAAAACACTTTTTATGTTCCGTCATTTTCTAGAAACTTGGTTTCTATTTCTAAACTTACTCGTACTGGTTATCAGTTTTATTTTCGTGATGTTTCTTTTGAACTATTGCATGATAATAAAGTTGTTGGTTCTGGAATTTTGGTTAAAAATTTATTTAAGTTTGAATTAGATCTTGTTTTTTGAAACAAGTCTCATAGCCTTACATACCACCAATGTTGGTGCTAAGTAAAGTATTGTAAATGAGGATTCCTCTATGCTTTGGCATAAGAGGTTGGGGCACATTTCTCTTGAAAGACTTAAGAGATTAGTAAAGGAAGGAATTCTTAAGAATCTTGACTTTACTGATTTTAGTACTTGTGTGGAATGCATAAAGGGAAAGCAAACCAACAAGACCACTAAAGGTGCCAAAAGAAGTAGTGAGCTTCTTGAAATTATTCATACAGATATCTGTGGTCCGTTTCCCATGCCTTGTTTAAATGGTCATAGTTATTTTATCTCTTTCATTGATGACCATTCAAGATTCATATATCTTTATCTTCTGTTTGAAAAATTAGAAGCACTTGATGCTTTTAAAGTTTTCAAAGCGGAAGTAGAGAAACAAAAGAATAACAAAATAAAAATCATAAGATCAGATAGAGGTGGGGAATATTATGGAAGATACATAGAGAAGGGACAACAACCTGGTCCATTTGCTAAGTTCCTTATAGAAGAGGGTATTGTTGCCCAATATACTATGGCTGGTACACCATAACAAAATGGTGTCACTAAAAGAAGGAACCGTATACTTATGGACATGGTTAGAAGCATGATTAGCAGTTCAAAGGTATTACCTATGTCCTTATGGAGTGAAGCCTTGAAAACCGCTGTATATGTATTAAATAGGGTGCCATTTAAGGTTGTTCCAAAGACACCTTTTGAAATTTGGAATGGATGGAAACCTAGTTTAAAACATTTACATGTATGGGGTTATCCAGTTGAAGTAAGGATTTACAATCCAAACATTGGGAAATTGGACTCAAGAACCATCAGTGGCTATTTTATTGGTTACCCAACCAACTCTAAAGGATATAAGTTTTATTGTCCTTCACACACTCCTAAAATAGTTGAAGCTAGAAATGTGAAATTTCTTAAAGATCATGAAGTTAGCAGGAGCGGAAATTCTCAACAAATGGAATTTGAGGAAATAAGGGAACCACCTGTGATACCTCAAAAAGCAATAGAGTTAGTTAGTGTTAAAATTAATCAATCTGATACGGTTGAACATCAGCCAACTCATCAAGAACCACTTGTTGAGAATATACCACATGAGGAACCTACTAATATAGAACCTATTGATCAAGAGCCAATAGCATTAAGGAGATCTACAAGAGATAGAAAATCGGCAATTTCTAGTGACTATATAGTGTACCTTCAAGAGTCTGACTATGATGTTGGACCTAAGGATGATCCTACTACATTTTCACAAGCCATGAGTAGAGAAGACTCTAAATTGTGGTATGATGCCATGAAAGATGAAATGGAGTCTATGGCTAAAAATCAAGTTTGGGATCTAGTAGAATTACCAAAAAGAGTTTCTTTTGTTGGTTGTAAATGAGTTTTTAAAACTAAAAGAGATTCAACTGGTAATGTCGAAAGATATAAAGCAAAACTTATAGCCAAGGGCTTTACTAAAAAAGAATGTATTAATTATCATGAAACCTTCTCTCCAGTTTCTAAGAAGGATTCATTTAGAATAATCATGGTCTTAGTAGCTCATTTTGATCTAAAGTTATATCAAATGGATGTGAAAATAGCTTTTCTCAATGGGGATCTTGAGGAAGAAGTGTACATGTCACAACCTATGAGCTTTGAAAGTGACAAAGGTAATCACTTAGTTTGCAAGCTTAGAAGATCTATATATGGGCTAAAACAAGCATCCCGTCAATGGTATATAAAGTTTCATAATGTCATTTCCAAATATGGATTTGAGGAAAATGTGGTAGACCAATGCATATATCTCAAGGTCAGTGGGAGTAAATTTATCTTTTTAGTCCTATATGTAGATGACATTTTACTTGCAAGCAGTGATTTAGGTCTCTTGCATGATACAAAACTTTTCCTATCATAAAACTTTGATATGAAGGATATGGGTGAAGACTCTTATGTCATTGGCATAGAGATTCATAGGGATAGATCTTTAAGGACATTAGGATTATCTCAAAAGGCCTACATTGAAAAAGTTTTGAAAAGGTTTAATATGCAGAATTGTTCATCAATTGCTGCACCTATAATTAAAGGGAAAAAGTTCAATCTTAATCAATGTCCCCAAACAACATTGGAATAAGAGGAGATGAAAGGCATTCCTTATGCTTCAGCAGTAGGAAGTCTCATGTATGCTCAAGTCAGTACTAGGCCTGATATTGCATTCGCAGTAAGAATGTTGGGAAGATATCAAAGTAACCCAGGCAAGGAACATTGGAAGGTAGCAAAAAGGGTTATGAGATATCTTCAAGGAACTAAGGATTACAAGTTGATATATAAGCACTCTGATGCTTTGGAAATAATAGGATATTTAGATTCTGATTTCGCTGGATGCACGGACTCTAAGAAGTCTACTTCGGGCTATATTTTCTTTTTAGCAGAATGTGTTATCTCTTGGAGAAGTAAAAAGCAAACAATTGTTGCGTCATCTACTATGGAAGCAGAATTCATTGGTTGCTATGAAGCCACATCACAGGCTAAATGGTTAAAGAATTTTGTTTATGGTCTTCAAGTTGTCAATTCAATTGAAAGACTAATAAAGATCTTATATGATAATTCGGCTACAGTATTCTTGTCAAAGAATAATAAAAGTGGAAGTCGAAGTAAGTATATTGATATTAAGTTTTTAGTAGTAAGAGAAGACATCAAAAGGGAGTTAGTCTCCATAGAATATATAGACACGAAATCCATGATTGCTGATCCATTAACTAAAGGATTGCCAGCTAAAGTGTTTCAGGATCATGTGATTCATATGGGTCTCATTTAGTTAATCTTGATATTTATGTCTTTTCATATGATTTTGTGTACATTAAGTTTGTCATATAAAGTTATGGTTCATTTGGATCAATAAAGTTTGGACCCTATTTTACTCACTTGGAAAGAATTATGCATTATAATACATAGAAGGAAATGTTTATCTTAAAACATAACCGCCATGATTCATGTATGGTAATTTCTAGGTGATTATCAGGTACATCAAGTTTAAGTTGACAATTATTTTTGTGGCCATATTTAATTGTCAAAAATAAGGATTATCGCTGAAAATATATGGGTCAAGTGGGAGAATGTTAGAAATAATAATTTAATGTAGCTCATATATTGAATATTAGCATTGCTTGATATTTGGAGAGCTATTACAAATTCAAACACAGTTACAAAAGGTGATTATTAACTCTTAATAGAGGAGCTAATGGCTCTTAATGGAGGAACTAATGGCTCTTAATGGAGGGCAGTTACAAAAGGTGATTATTAGCTCTTAATGGAGGAGCTAATGAAGGAGGAGCAGTTACAATTCTGCAATCATAAGAGGGTCCCTAGCCTTGCCTATAAAAGCCTATGATGCTCCATTGGTTCACACACTACAGAAAAGGCAAAGGCCAGAAGATTTCTCTTTTTTCTCTGAAATTGATTGCTGGTTTGTGAAGGTGTTTGTTAGATTGCTTAAGAAGAAGAGTGCTTGATAACAATGGCTACTAGTGGAGGTAGGCTTCCGCATTCTTCTTTAATCATATATGTATGATAGTGCTTTATATCATGGACCAATGACAATCATATGAATATATTGAATATTCAACATTGAGGTCCATCATCTACTTGTTAAGAAATGATTTAAGAATCTTTCAGCTAGCTCGGTAAAATCATGGATGGACTATGGTTCTAGAGAAGAAAAGTAGCCTAGCTTTCATCAAAGTGCTTGTGAATACTCAGCATCTGATCAGATTTGAATCAGTTGCGAGCAATATGGTCAAATTGAACATGTCAAGATATTCCTGAGGATCAATCGATCCATCATACTGATCGAGAGTGGTCGGCATTCTAAAGTTTTATGGCAGGGGGATTGACATGATGAAGTTTGTGAAAGGTTGTGGCAAGAATCTAGGATTTCTCAAAGATCCACCTTTTGCACTCTGTTGGACTGATCAAAATTATAAGCTTACTCCTGATTTGTTTGCGGCTCACTCTATTGATTCTCTTCTTCCTCCTCTTGCGCAGGCTTGCAATAAGATGGCTCAGTGCGAGCACACTCATTCTTGAGCCTAGTTCATGGTGCTTCTTCTCTAACTGTCGCTACATTTCTTGGATAATAGGGTCTTCATGAACTAGGATACCATCATTAATATGATGATCATTTTGCTGTCTCCCCACTGTGTTCTAGTTTCTTGTCTAAGCCATCACTACTAACAAGTACCAAAAAAATAATGGCAACAAAACAGTAGCAAAAAAAATACCTAAATATAAACGAAATAAAGAGCTATAAAACTAAATGGTACAAAGCAAAAATACAGCAACTTAAAACACTATGCTACCGGCAAATTTGCTTTACTTGATGCAATAAAAAAATAGGTGGGAAATCGTGTTTTACTAAATTCCCCACAGGTAACGGCAATGTTTCGTCCTTGCTTAAGGTAGACGTGGCAAAAACAGGCCAACCCACCCTGCCTTGCCTTCAACTCACTAAAATACAGGGCGGGTGGGTTAGCCCTTTTAGGAAAATGGGTTAAGAGAGTCAACCTATCCTATTTTAGGATGGGTTTAAGGGTTGATCAGCTTAAAAAATGAGAGAAACTGGACGAGTTAGCTGGTCAACCCACTTAACCTGCTTAAAAACAAAAAAAAATGTATACAAATAATAATATGGGAGTGTAGATGGTGGTGTATTGGGGGAAGAGCTCGATAAGGAGGTTGTCGTCAGAGATGGAGGCGTAGTGAGGGGGAAGTGGTTGCGCTGGAAGCAAAAGGGGCAGATCCAGATCTTTACGGCAAAATCGATGATGCAGAAAAGGTTGAGGATAACGCAGTAGGTGCGGCAGCGGAGGGGGGAGTAGGGGAGGACGGGCATGGAGGGGAAATGTTTGATTAGAGTGCAGATGGCGGTGACAGGGATGACGGTGTTCGCGGCTTCTTGCTTGGTGCCCGAGATGACGTTCCAGGGCATGCAGATGTCATCTTGGGGACTCCAGATTGAGGAATTCGGCCATGGGGTTGGGCTAGGGTGAGATCAATGTGTTGAGGAATGAATATCGTGAGAAGGTTTGAATTGATTTAGGGATTTAAGAATCTCATTTTGGTTGCAAATGGGGGAGAATTAAGATAGGAATAATTTAGGTTTGTTTGAATGCTTTGAAGAGAAGAAAGAGGACTTAGCTAGAAATTGTAATGCACAGTGAAACTCAGTTCTTTAAGTTTTTGATATTAGTCATCTCCAACAGGGAAAAAAAATACCAACCTGACGAGCCAACTGGACCCCGACCCGCTTAACCTGTGAGTTAAGCGTGGTGAGTTATATAGGTTGAAAAATAAAATTAGGTTCAATTTTTGAATCTAACCCACCAAAAAATGGCAAATTGGCGGGTTAACCTAACGGGTTGAACCTGTTTTGCCAGCTCTAACTTAAGGTAGCCATTATAGGTATCTTCTATGTGTGTAAGGTGAGAATCCCCCGTGGTCATAGGGTTGCCTTTTATAATATTTTAGGGATGAGGGTATTGGGCCCTTTGGATAAAGGCCCAAGTACAGTTCACAAATAACCAAAAAATATGAGAAAATGATTATCTTTGAATTTGTCTTAAGATGGGTTTCCAGTAACCTTCAAATTTGAAAGGGTTTTGAAACCCAGTTGACTTCACCCAATAGAAAGAAGATATATAGTTAGGTATAGAAAGAATAGCTGATGTTGCAACTTGAAGTGCAAAATTTAGGTTAAATTACTCTACAGGTCCTTACACTTTTTGGGAAATTTCAAATAGATCTCTATATTTTAAAAGTTTGAAACTGGATCTTTTTTGTAACATCCTCTTTTTAACATGTTAGACTTGTATATGACTACAGAGGTAGCATAATACTTGCTTGACATGTCTGTTTAATTTTGTGACTTTTTGACTTAGTTTAATCACTTTGTTGTAACACTATATGTGAACAATAATTGTTATTAACTCTGAAAATGACTTAAACTACTTGATTAATGAAAATAAATATGGAGAATTTATTTCTAGGTCATAAATATGTGATTGAGGATGTAGTTAAAGTTTGAGGGTAAACTGAGTTAGTTTGATATTTTTAAGCACATTGAATGAGTGTTTTAATATCAGATTGACTTAGTAGATATATGAAAGTTTATGAAAATGATGAAACTAGGATTTAGATGAATCTTAGGATTTTCATTAATATCAATGGAAGTTTGGAAACTTGATTTGTAAAATCTAAGTGTTCTTAACAAATAAAAAGGTTCCTACAAAATATCTAATTTTTGCTAAGTCTGTCACGACTCTTTAAAGCCATCTTCCTTGACTTTACTTTCTTATTTCTCACCCAATCTCTCTTTTCTCTCACAGTTAGGAAGCAGAAGCAGCAAAGGGAGAAAGAAGAAAAGAGAAAGAGGAGGAAAAGGAGAAAGAATAAGGGAGAAAAAGGAAAGGGAAAAGGAAGGCAAGCTAGGAGCTTCCATAGCCAAAGCTTGGTCATTTGAAAGAGGTAGAGGTAGGGGTGCTTTCTTTTAATTTCTTACTCTTTCTATTCTCTTTTCATGCTTAAGTTATGCATGAATTGGGTTAAGAGTGGGTTTAGTGTGGTTTTTCCATATTTTGAGTTGGATTAACTTGTAGGAAACCTAGTTAGTGATTCATCATAAGTTATTAGAAGCATGGTTGTTGATTTGAATCTTAAGAATATCCTTAAAACTCTTTGTGAAAGAAGTTGAGAAATAGGTGTCGAGTATGAAGGTTTTGGATCATGAATCCATGCTTGAGAGAGTTAAGAGGTTGTATGTGGTTTACAACATGATTAGAGGCCTTGAATAATATTAGAAATCATCTAGGAGTTGATTTTTGAGGGTGAGAACTTGGTTGGAAACCAAGTTATGCAGAAACAATTTATGCATAATTCTTTCTGGTGCACTAACGCCTAAGCGCTTGAGTTTGGGTGCCTAGGTGCTCAATGACCAACAGAACAAAACAAGCGTTCTAAGGTGCTGGCGCCTAGGCACCCATCGCCCAAAAAATTTAGTACGTGAGATAAAGAGCTCGGCGCCTAGACGCTGGGAAGGGGGCGCTTTTGCTAGGAATTTTATTTTGGGAAATAGGACTTCCCTAATTGCTAGGATCCTTTATATATGCCTTTTAAAGAGTGTTGAGACACTAATAGAGGTATTTCCTAGAGAGGATTACTATTTTGCATATATGGGAAAGTAATGAAGAAACTTTGTGCATCCATTAGGTATGGATTGCCATAGGTAGATATCTAGTTCCTTGAGCAACAAAGAGTTGCATTTGAGATCACTTGTGAAGTGATGAAGAAGTGGGATACTAGATACAAGTATACTAAGTTTGTTTGGCAACAGTTGTGTGTCATAGTGCATGAATTGCTCTCATAGAGTGAAGGTAAAGCTAGTAATGCAAGGATAGACCTTGTATAAAGTTTTTGTGGTGTTTATGTATGAGTTAAACGTAGCACCACATTTTTCACATACACTTGTTATTCCTGCGTATTTGTAACCTTATGTAGTGTGCACAATCATTTGGCCAGAGAATAAGGACTAGTCCTAGATTCTCGTAGCTACAGAGCTATTATGATCAGGATTACTAGTGTTGTGTAGTGGACTAATCCACTCAATACAAGGTAGGTTAAGAAGGTAACACATTCTCTCTCTGCTAGGTAGGTTAAAGAGGTAACAGATTCCCTCCCTACCTAGAAAAATACAAGGAACTAGGTTCCTAGGAATAGTCAAGTTTCATGATATCGCATCCACACTATTATACACGTTTCATGAACATAATCATACAACATAACATAAGCATTGCATGTGTCTTTCGATGACAAATGTATGAGCGGTTGTCTTATCTATGATGTGAGATTAGTTGAGGATTATGTTTTGCTTAGGAATTTTACATAAGATAAGTATTGAATGTTCCTTCGATAATGAGTAGTAGCTCATGTACTTTTGCAAATATATTCCTGATGCTTCTGAGTTCATTTAGTCATTGTGAATGTATAAATGCTGGTTTTGGAATACTTATATTGAGAATTATAAATTTTCACCTCATTGTGTGTCTATGTAAATACAGGTTAAGATCCTTCAAAGAGTTGAGAAGGCGGAGAAGCAAAAGAACTAGTGTAGTTTTCATTGCTTTTTAAGATAAAGCTTGTATATATTTATATTTGCTTTGGGTTGTATAAAGTTGTATATATAACACTTTGTCCCTTGAGGCTATTGATGTATATATGTATGACTCTCTTCTTTTTGGTTCTCCATAATTATTTGTGTAAATGTTATGAGTTAGTTTGATATTAAGCTAGAAGTAGCATAGCTATATTGCTTATCCAAGTATATGTTGGATATACTAGGGTGACGGTATTAGGATGTTATACTTATAGTTTTAAAAAATTTTGATTTGGTTCCTACCATTAGAACATTGTTAAATTATTGTTGTAGGAATTCAAATACAAACTATTATATAGAGACTTATTTGAACATCCATAAAAAGTATAAGGACATACAAATTAATTTAACATATTAATTATTTATTTTCAACATATATATCAAAGTACATTGGATTCAAAAACCTAATTAAAGCTTTTGAAATTATAAGATTCTCTAATTACAAAATTTTAAAATATACATATTTATCTAACTGAATTGCTGACTCTACTGAAAATCAACAAGTAGTTTTAAGGTGGCCTAAAAAAATAGTTAGTAAAAGAAAAGGTAAAATTATTTATGACTTATTTTTTAACTATAAAATTTTTCTTTTTTTCCCTCTTTTTTCATTCCTTTAAGAACCATATCTTGATTACATATGTAAGTATATTGCATTGTATTTATCACGAAAATATATAGAAGAAGGCTTGAACTCAATAGGATAACTCGAGATATCGGTAAAACAGTTCAAAGGCTCTCACAAAACCCCACGTGTTTGGATGCAATTGGGTTGAAGCCACTTTTAAGTGATTCAGTACCCCAATCTTCAACTCGAAAAATGGAAGATGGACACCTAACCTTACAAACATGGTTTTATATAGATACATAAAGTGGATAGGTCCTGTTGTCCATGTTGAGCATACCCATTCTTAGTAACTTAGGGGCAACATCAAGAATTCACCATCTCGGGCTCCCTCCATTGTCAATTCCAGGTATTTCCCCTTCTACACCATGATCTTAACTGTGTCAATTCTTGAAGGAGAACCAACACATCCTTGTCCACCCAATGATACAAGTTGGCATCCTAGGGAAACGAGTACTCACTAGGATCCGCCGTCATGACTTTCCTTCTTCGCATATTTGGACCTGGATCCTAGAAGAAACACCCACAGAGACTGAAATTTCGATGTTAGAACTTGAGGCACTAGATAAACCTAATTGGCATTCTAACTCCACGATGTTCTAGGATGTTGAAAAGAGTTTCTTGCTTGGAATTTTGTGCCAAGTTGCCTTCATTTACCTTACAATCTCGAATCTCTATCTAGGATCACAACCTTTGTGCCATTACGAGGTTGCCACCCCTTTGGGACCACTGCTACTGTTCATGGCATGGTGGTGGTGGAGGTTTTGAGAGGATCTCAAATGAATCCCCTTCCTCCCCATTGCTCCCAATCTCTCTAATCCTTGCCATTTTGGGTAAAAAAAAAAAGGAAAATAGTGGGAAAAGGGTATGAAGGATACTTGGAAATGGAAAATTATTGAAAAATAGAAGGAAAGGGTTTTGTAACTATGTGCCACTGTGAATGCCTTCGTGCACTGCTATTCATTGCTCGCTTGAAATCACTTTGCTTCGTTGGAGAAGTCACAAGAAGGGAGGAAAAAGCTAAAGTGATGGTTCTTTAAGCTCACTTCCATATTTATACAGGACGAGCACCCCAACTACCTCATCTTAGTAGGGGCACACTCATCCTTTCTGAAAAATTTGAAATGATGGCAGCATGCAAACCAAATGGTGATAACCACTCAATTAGCGCCACGTGACTTCAAAAAGCTACAACGGCAGGCGAAGCGATCCCAGACTCAAATGAAACATCACAGGCAAGCCAAGCATCTCACACCTTAAAAAACTTTGATGCCTAATGCCGAATAAAACTTACCTTTTATAGAGGATAACAAATTCACAATGAAAGCTTATTCACTTACGAGGGTGCTATCCTGGTATTATGGCTTAGCATGCAACTTGAATTGAATAGCAAGCTTAACACTGAAGTAAACAATTCAAAAGACTTGGGATTCTGATGATTGTCATATACCACCATTAGGTGGACCCCAGCACAAATGTCACAATGGTCCTTAATGGGACGAGTTTTGTGATTTTACACAATGGATTCTGGAATGTTAGCCATGGCAACCATCACCCAAAAGGGGAGGTGAATTGAGTGTTTACAAAATTTTCAAATAAACTTTGAGGAATTAAGCATTTTGATATTTTCACTTAACACATGCAATGGAATAAGTCTAGCAAAGATACAACTATTATAGATTACTCAAATACAACTTGGACTATGGAATAAATCAAGTAAATAAGCTAGATATCAAGTTATAAGAATCAAAACATCAAGATGACAAGATATGTAATAGATAAATATACTACACAAAATACTGAAATAAAAGAGTGTAGGGAGGAGAGAATCAAACTCAAGAATTTATCCTGGTTCAGCCACCAACCACTTGTGGCCTACATCCAGTCCCTAAGCTTAACTTGAGATTTTCTTCACTATCTCTTAGACTTCATGGGTGTTAAGAAAACTTTTGTACAAACAAGAGCACTCCTCATATCTTGGGATACCTCACCCTTGTGCTAGAGCCTCCAATTCTTCAAGATTCATAGGTGCTTGATGACCTTTACAAACTTGAGCACTTAGCACACCTTGGGATCCTCACCCTTTGTGTTTGAGCCTCTACTTTCAAGGGATACCTCACCCTTATAACTTTGAGGGATGTCTCACCCTCTCTTTTATAGATTATACAAAGATAGAATTGATAGAATTCTCTCATGAGTGGATAATACAAATTGAAGATCAATGGGTATCAAGAAATCACACGTTTAAGCTCAAAAATAGAGGTTTGGAGAAATAGATAGTGAAACACGAATTTAATGCTCAAGAATGATTTTCATATTGTTCTTAAACTTTTCTTTGATGCCCAAGCACTTGTATTTATAGCCCAAATGATAAAATAGCCATTGGGTAAAGTTTAGAAATGATTTCTTTATGAAAAACTAGTCGTTTATAGCTATTGGACACTGTCAGGTCAGTGGTAATCGATTACACTTAAGTGGTAATCAATTACATGGCTGTTTAAATGTGTTCTTGGATTTCTGGCCACTTGGTAATCGATTACACACTTCTAGTAATCGATTACATGGCCTCTGCCAACGTTGTAATCGATTATAGGACTTGTGTAATCGATTACAGCATTTCTGATTTTGAAAACTGACTTTAAAAGATCATAACTTCTTCATTTCTTATCCGGTTAAAGCGAATAACCACTCATTAGAAAGATATTTGAGTCTATTTTTAAATGAAATAAGTTTTAGAACAAAAATAAAAGTATTTTGAAAGTTATGATCAAAATAGTAACTAAAGATTAGTTTTACAAAACACAAAATTGGCTATTTTTCATAGATTTGAATTACCACCAAGACTAGTTTTTCAAAAACAATTTGTTAAGTATTTAAGCATGTAAGAAACACTTTTAAAGATGTTAAAATATATTTGAGTTTAGTGTGATTTTTTTTTACCTTTACACAAGATCTAAGTCCTATAAGCTAAACTTGAAGAGTCTTGGAACTTGATCTTTACACTTCCATTCCTTTATTGTTTGTTATCATCAAAACCATTACTTTAGTTAATGCCAATTACATGAAAAGCACCCCTCACTAGGGGCAACTATTTAAGAAAGTCCTTCATGCAGTTTCTTGGAGGGAAACTACAAACATCGCAAAGTGGATCCTAGCCTTAACACCTCAATATGGATCCTAATGTGTGGGGGCATCAAATGCTCCTGTTGGCCTTTAAATGGAGTATCTCGACACTCTGCTATCATATCAGAGTGCCAACCATCAACCACCACTTGGAAGCGAGATCAGGTATATACCTCTAGTCCTGGGCCTGAACATATATAAATATTTCTAAAAGATAATATTGATTTGTGAAAGTTTGTATGTGTGTATATACATGTGTATATGTGATGAATTGCCTAGTAAAATGTCAAATATCACTTTCTAGAGTTTCAAAATAATTACCATCTAGCAATAGAACACGCATATAGGAAGAAAGCCAAAGAAATAATTATGGACTCCTACAAGTTATTATATGAGCAAGTTACATCCTCTAAAATGCCTATTAAAATGCCATATATCACTCTTGTTGGGTGATTCGTTAGGAACCTTATTTATTAGGATTTAGTTTTCACTTCTTTCTTTTTGCTGTTAAAAAATAAAGAAAAAATCTATAATCAAGTATATAAAGATAAACTGAATATCTTCATAGAAACCTAAGGTTTCCACAAAGAAACCTAGATAAGAAACCTTTCCTGTATATAAAAATATTTCCAAAAGGTTTCCAACTTAATTCAAACAATTGTTAACGAGAATAATTGATCACAAAAGATAAACATGAACTTTTTAATGATAAATCAACAGCAGATAATAAAGATAAATGATTAATCAAGTATATAAATATTTTTTTAAGCTCTTTAAATATTATGTACAAAAATAAGAAAAACATTAAATAAAAATTGTAGCAAAGATTTTCCATCATTGCAATATGTTAGACTTTTCACAGAAGTAATAATTTCCTTACTAATCCTAATAGTAACTAATATTGGAAAGGTTCTATCTTTGTATTTCCTCACTTTTATAATGAAAGATTTCTTAAGTTTTAATTTTCTCACATTTTTACTATAGCAAAAAATTTGCAATTTAGGTAGTAGAAAATCTTTTAGATTTTGGCTAAATTTCACAATGAAAGTATAATATTTCTTTTAAAAGAACCATGGTGAGAGATAATTATAAATAAATCTTGCAATCTTATCTGCTGGATTCTAGACTAACTATAATACAATTTGTGGTTTTAATATTATATGTAAGTGTAACACCCCAAATTTTCCATCTCTTAAACAGTAATTTTGACAGTTAACAGAATTTTACTGTTTAGTAATTTCTGGATACTGTAAAATTATTTTGTTTATTCCGTCAACATATTTGATCGTTTTGAGTGATTTATTCCATGTCAGGAAAATAAAAATTTTTGGGCAGGAGAAAACTTTACGTAATTTAATTTTTACCATTAGGTAATTATTTTACATAATCTGATTTGATATTTGTGTATTTTTTAATATTTGTGATTTTGTGGATGATTATGAATTTTTGACTGTATGTGGGCCCAGGTGGTCCTAGGTGGGCCCAAGTGATCTTACGTGGGCCCAGGTGGGTCCCGCAAAGTGAAATTTTTTTTACGCATAAAAAAATTTGCACTGTTTAGACGGAGACAGGGGATCTTACTAAACCTAAATCCGGAAATAGTTTTAGAAATTTTCTTGTATTGTGTTTGACACTGTATTTAATTATCGAGCAATAAAAATACAGTAAATATATTCTTTCGTGAGGTTTTTAGTAGATAAAAATAGAAATTATATTGCTTAAGTCAACATCGATGGTTTGGATATCCACCATTGATTTAATTAACGGTGGATACTTGATCTTGATTTAATTAATAGTTAAGAAATAAACTTAATAAAGAAGCATTGGATAATCACCATTGATTTAATCAATGGTGTGAGAATAAACTTAATTAGGCAAGTTTCAATATCAACCGTAGATTTAATCAACGGTGTAAATTGATTATATAAAGTGACCATTTACAACCATTGGATTTAGAATTGATCAAGGGTGGAGATTTGGTCTTGTAAAGTAACAAGGACCATTTATGACCATTGGATGAAGAATTAATCAAGGGTGGAGATTTGGTCTTCTAAAAAGGTTATGACTAATTATAACCATTGGATTTAAAGTTTGAAGGAGCAATCTTGACCCTTTATTTTGGAGACACATCTAATGGCTAGAATTTAAAGAAGAAGGATCCAATGGCTTAGATTTAGTCTTCTAAAAATCAAAAGTCTACCAAAATCCTAACCATTGAATTAATCAATGGCTAGAAATGCTTCAAATAATGGCCTAATTAACAAGTCAAGTAAACTAAATTAAATGTTAAATTGTTATAATATAATTCTTAATTAGATATCCTAATTTTAATTAGAGATTATAATATATGAAATAATATGTCTAATTAATTAGTTATGTAATTAGAAAATTAGTTAAGATTGATTAGAAAACTTAATCTAATGAATTAACTAATCAATTAGCAAGTAATTAGACTTGAATTAAAATAAATTAAAGTCTCTAAACTCCCTTGAATGTCACGATTTTCAGCAGCCTTGGGGAGGCATCTACATGAATTTTGAATCATCCATAATAGCCATGCAAGTCTAATTGATGACCATTATTGCTTGTCATGGTCAATATGACATTCTTCTTGACCATTATTGCTTTGTTTACTTCCTTTGGAGTGCATGATGAAGGGGGGGACGGTTTTGGAGTGTTAGGAAGGAGGAGACATGTTTAGACATGCTTGTATAGCCTTTTTAGGCCAAAGAAAAAGATGACAAAGTGGAAGACTTTGTGCATCATGTGATAGCCTTCAATTATGCCAAATGAATTCATATCTCTCTATTCTTTCACTCCCACGGCAGTAGCACCTTTGGTTACACTCTCCATATTCATTTTTCTACTTCACCAAAAAGCCTTCATCAAATTCTCTCAAAATCTCTCAAAAATTTCAAGAACCAAGTAACCATTTTTCCTTTTTTTTTCTCCTCTATGTTTCGGCCAAGTAGCCCAAAAACACTCTCCATCACTTTTAATTTCATCCAACCATAGATCTTGAATCTACATGATATTTTAAGCAACTTTCATGTTGAAGACTTTCTCTAAATCTTCCATCTTGAAGGACTTTTACTAAGATCAAGTTCTAGAGTTCTTGTTAGTGAAGTGTAAGGAAACTTCATTTATTCTTTTCTTTTTCATGTTCTAAACCATGTTTGATCCATGGTTCCTCTTAATCAAGCTTAGTATACTAATTTGTATGTATTTTGTTTTGTATTTGAGAAGTCCTTGGTGGTGAAGGACTTGGAAAGAGAAGCAAAACAAAGAGTTTTTGAGGATCTTCAAGAGGTAAGAGGGAGATCCATCTCATCAACCAAGTATGGTGGTGAGAGATGGTCTTATATTTGATGGATGGTGAATCCATGTGAAGATTCCAATCCATGGTCATGTAATAATTAATTGTATGTTTATGAGCTTTGATTTATTTTCTTATGCTTTGATTATTTTTGTCTATGCTTAATATGCTTTGCATGATTTTATGGCTTTGATAGTATACTTATAATATGCATGATGAGTATATGGTATATTTGTGATATTTATGATGAAATATATATATGTATGACATGATGTGTGGATGGAAAGAAAACTAATCTTGGTCCCAATGGCCAAGGAAGAGCTACGATTTTGATGCCCTTGATTTGGGTCAATGTGAAAATTTTTCAAGAACAAGGAAATTAAATTTTGATCCTTAAAATAATGAGAATTTCGATCAAGACACCTCAAAGTAGGTGTTCACAAATTTATATTTTCATGAATGATAAAATTGAATGATTTGAGAAGCAAAGACAATAAACAAAAAGTTTGTGTTGCAAAAAGAATGCATACGGTTTTGGAATTTATTTAAGTTAGAAAAAAATAATAATAATTCATGGTTTCAATGGCCATTTATAAGATTTTTGATAAATTTAGAACAAATGTTTTACGTATCTTTAAATTAATATTTTTATGAAAAATGATAATGGATGATTTGAAGAGTATTGAAAATAAACAAAGGGTTTGTTTTTCAAGAGAACAAAAATATGATTTTAGAGGAATTTTTATTGATTTATTTTGTGTAAAAAGATCCTAAGTATTTTTCTAAATATGAGTTTTGAATGAAATGGGCAAACATTGATTTTAAGGATTTGCAAAGAAAGTGAAAAAGGAGTTGCAAAGAAAGTAAAAATGAATTTGAACAAATGGGTTTGGTTTTTATAACCATCGGTACTTCGGTTTTGATAATAAAAATTTTAATGGTTTTGTTTGTGTAAAACCATATCAATTTAGAAGAAAAAATATTTGATGGTTTCAATAGTCATGTCCACGTTTTTGAAGGCTTGTAATGCCTTGATTTTTATGAACAAAGTGATTTTCAAAGTGGAAACGTAAATTTATTTAATACAAGGAATTTGAAAAGGGAATCAGAGCATTTTAATCACTTGAGAAATTAAGTTTTTATAAACGAAAATGTTTTCGAACTTCAATTTATTTTGAAGAAGGTTGTGTTTGGAAATGCTTTGAGAAAAATGGAGAATATAATGGTGATTTGAGAATTTACTAAAGTATAACTTATTTTCAAGTTTTGAAGTACGTGTAAAAATTTTAAGATTTGAAACATTGATTTATATCAATGGAAAAGTAATTTTATGGATTATATTTGAAAAAGAATTTCTTGAGTAAAGAAACGTGGAAAAAGATTTCCTTGAGTAAGAAAATGTGAAAAATGAAATACAAAGTCATAATATTTTGAGAAAAGATGAAATGAAATTTTTGAAGGTTGAGAAATATTTTTTTTTGTAATAGCATTATGGTGAAAAATTATTTACGTATCTTAAAAATATGTTGAAAATGATATTGACTTATTTGAAAGTCCAAAATAATGTTTGGAATATTGAGGAATATTTTACATGATTGTAAAATAGTGAAAAATGATTTACGTATCTTAAAAATGATTTAAAATATAGTAAAATATTTCTACGCAATTTGAAATGTGTTAAAATATTTCTACGTGATTTGAATTATGTTTAAATATTTTATGCAAGTTTAAATATTTTACGTGATTTGAAAATATAGTTAAAAAATCACTACGTGATTGAACAAACGATAAAACATTTTTACGCGATTATGAAAAATAGTAGAAATTGGTGGAAAATTGTTATGAGATTTGGAAAGCGTTTAAATATTTTACACTATTGAAAATATTATTGAAAAATATACGCAATTTTGAAACAGTGAAAAAATAATATGCGATTTGAGAAACGTATATTTTTACGCGATTGAGAAAGACATTGAAAAATTAATACGTGATTTAAAAGTGCAACAGAAGAGTTGCGGCATTTTGAAAACGTAACCGAAACATTTTGGAATTGTGAAAACATAATGGAAATGTTACGCAATTTTGTGAAAAACACGGCGAAAGTGTTTTATAACTATGAAAACATGATAACATGATTTTGTGTTGAAAATATAGTATAATTACTGTTGAACCAGTGTATGGACACTATATGAGAAAATGACGTGTTTTGCATATGACTGATATTTGGTGCATTTTATATACATTGGAAAGAGATGTCTGTGATTGGATTTGGTGCATTATATATGCATTGGAATGGTCCGATGGACTGGATAAGGCAAATTGCCTAGGAGAAACATACACCTCTTGAGTGAGTGCGATATGCGTAGTGTAGGTCACTCGTTGACCTTGGGGGCATCGGGGTGCGGGTTGCCTATAGTGGACAGTGAGTCGCTCTACTGTAACCGTGGGTTAGACCGACGCGACACACTGATGATCCTGACCGAGACACTATTCTTAATCAAGATCTGATAAAGACTGTCGTGTATATGCTAGATGTGCAAAAATCAAAATAAGGATTATAGCACGTGGTCTGAGGCATGTGGTACCGACAGATCTTTTCGATCATTTCTCCGACCTGAGTTTTAGCTCAATGGAGTAGGAAATCGAGTCTTGTGTACATGCATAAATCTGAACATTTATATCTGTATGATATATTTATTGAGGAATATTGGTTATGACAATTGTTTTGAATACTTGGATGATGATGATAATAATGTTGAGGGCATTATCATAATTATTGCTTATGATAATTGGATTAATAAATGATTGGATGATGATAGTTGATTAATGTTGATGACATGATCATAATTGTGGTACGATCTATCTGTATAATATTGCTGTTTGTGTTATCTCGTCTTCGCCATGTTGGTATTGGTGTAGGTGATCTCACCTCTTTGTTATATTGTTTTGCTGTGTCTGTACTGTTAAAATCAAATAATAGAAGGATCGAGTTGTCTTAGACATAACGGGCGATGGATACTCTGAGATTGGTGACAACAATAAGGAGTGGACATTCAAGACTCAAAGGTGTGTAGTATTGATAAAGGAACAGATGTCTGATGCATCAAGATGGACAGAAAAAGGAATAAGTATGTTAAAGTTTTCCGTTAGTGTTGTACCGTGCTATTAAGTAGGACCCGTCATGGGGTTTGCTACTGTAAAAAAAATAAGTCTATTAATTTTATATTTCTCTTTAAATTGTGATATTAATTGGAGTCAATATTGCATAATGAATAGTTGAAATATGATTTTCAATATTACCTAATATTTTCAGTAAATTTACGTTTCAGTAAAGAAGAAATTTTGAAACCCATCTTTTATAACTCAAACTTTGTGCGAACTTATTTTCATATTATGAGTCGAAAGTCAGAAATGTGATGCCCTAGCTAGGGTGTTACAGTAAGTGTAACTTTAATGAAGCCTATGTTTAATTAACCAAATAATATTTTACTTTAATGTATATTTTACTTGTGGTTTTGGGTTTTTGCTTTGATGATTCACAAAAAGATAAATAATTAAGATATTAAATTAATTTGTAAATCCCTATACTTTTTAAGAATGTTCAACTAGATCCTTATATAAAAGTTTATATTTTGTTAAAAAAAATTGTATTTAGATCCATATAATGATAATCTAACAGCAACAAGTACCTAATTAGAAATTTTTAAAAAATTATACTTAATTGCAAACTTTTGAAATATAGAGACTTATTTGAATTCCCCATAAAGTATAGGGACTGTTGAGTAATTTAACCTAAAACTTATTATTACCCTTAATAATATTTTAATTTACAGAGCCACCCCATGTTATCCGATGACTAAGACCTCGATCTCAAGCTGATCAAACTCTATCTTATACGGACCAGATACTATGAACTCGAGGATCTCGTTCTAGACAAGATTTAACTCCTTGAATCTGGTGGTGCTCCTGTAGGAAAAATAATAAATAAAATAGATAGATAGCTAAAATTAAAATAGCATAAATAAAGTCTTATCATAAATATTGGCTAGGGTGTTCAAGTGTCCTAGGTTTAAGTGCATTTCGCTACTGCGAGTTGATTACTCATTGCAGATGGTCTCGTAGCTAATATTCTAATGATATAACAATCAATTCTTGCTAGCTCTGCATTTGAAATAGTAAGAGCACATGAACAACTCATAATATTACTCACGGGAACTCAAAAGAATAAAGAGAAGAAGTAATGATTTTTTGTGTGTATATCTTTTGTAAACCACCTAGCTTCAACTATTGATAAAAGAGCCCAAAATGACTGTTTGTAGCAAATAGCACTAGAGGAAAGTTACTGGCTAGTGGATGAGATGAGATAGACCATTAACCGTTAGTAAGTCTGACGAATAAAAACCATGCTCCAATGTGCAACACTAGAAAGAAAGAATAACTAATAATGTCTTGCAACAAAAGGATAAAGAACCACCAGAATATCTTCAAGTTTTAAAGGAAAGTAAGTACTTGAAAGGTTAAAACGAATTATGTTACGGTTAAAGAAGATAAACCCCTAGGCCAGATGGAGTTCACACTATTTTTTACCATGCTAGTTGGAACACAGCTGAGAACTCGATAATTTAGTGGGTGTAGGATATGTTCAAGGATCCTAGCCTTATAAAAAAAAGCTAAAAGTACCTTTATTTCTTTGATCCCTAAGAATGATAAGCTGAAAACTTATGCTCAGTTTAGACGAATAAGCCTTTGTAATATGAGTTACAAAATAGTGACCAAAATCCTCTCTAGTAGATTGAAATGCATTATGAGCAAGATTGCTAATCCTAACCAGTGTAGCTTTGTTCCAGGGAGGCAAAGCTAGTCCTAACCAATTTAGGTTGATATATAATATAAAGCATATACCACTTTATCAACCATGCAATGTTAGCTCTAAGGAGAACAAAAGAAGGATATATGGACTTGAATCCAAAGGCATAGTTTAAGCATTTTCAAAGCAATATTCAAGTTTATCAAGAACAAATTGATCATCATCAAAACATATTTAAGCATTTTGGGGCAAACAATGATCATGTAAGGTATGTAATATCAAGTAAGGAATTCAAGTATATGCCAACAAGAGATAAAATCCCTTCTTGTAATGCAAGAATTGAAAAACCATGGAGTTATAACTTTGAAAACCATTTATGATTCATTTCAAGATATACTTCAATGTAAGAATCATTGAAGTTTAAAGATAAGTTCAAGACATAAAATGAATCATCTACTTATTGTTTCTAATATAAGAATATATCAAGTAATTTCAAACAAGAAGGCATATAACTTTTAACTATTCAATCTTCAAGTAAGCATATAAGACAATTAAGCACCAAAGATAAATGATTAGAGCTGCTTATGAGCATTTGAATTTCCATATAAGAACAAAGATATATAGTCACAAGCTCGTATACAAAGATATATCTTAAATCATATCATTCTAAACAAGGTGTGTACTTATCTAGTATACTAGTATAAGACATTTTCAAAGGACATTGTTAGATAAGCACAACTTAATACATAGGAAGGCACCAATATAGTCTTTAATTCCCCAAATATCATATATATTCAATTTAAAGAATAAAAAGGGATAAGAGATTGATATCACCAAAAGAGCATTTATTGAACTTGTATAGATGACTTCAACTTTCATGCCTCAAGATTCCTTGAGAATGTTATGGTTCTCCATGTTATTCTTTTTATGTCTTCATCACTCTTGGAGAACTTGGACCATTTCAAATTTCCAATCTCAAGTAGCATAGTTGTATTTCTCTTTAATGCATACTTGAACTAATAGTCACCCTACAACACAATTCAAAGTACTTTATTTGGTATACACTAATTTTGGATCCATAGGTGTTAGTCATTGACTATTAATCCATTATGCTCTAACAAAGATCAATTTTTTTATAATATATAAATTGAGCGCAACAAATTAAATAATCAATTACCAGTAAGCACATAGCAAATAACATGCTTATTTTCATAATATATTGACAATTCAAGACACAACAAGCATACTTAGGTATCGTAGAACCTTATTTACCAAGATATATAACAAATTAATGAGCTATGGTACAATAATAATGATCATAATTATATGCTAAACATAATATTCAAATTTTATCAAGTATACATGATTCTATCAATCACTTAAGGCCTACAAGGAATATACTTTAAATTCATTGACTTTATAAGTGAATGTGCACAAGAGATAAAAACATTCGAGACTTTGGCGTTGGTAATCAAGAGAATACTTTTCTTTACCCATTACTTCTCTTTTGGAGTCTTGAACTTTACAAGTTTTACATTTTGTACTTGAGAAGCTTCAGTTGAAGTCATCTTTCTTCTTTGACCAAAACTTCTACCATTGGGCACTAGAAACATTCCCCTTGATGATTTCTTTTTCACTTGACTAACTTGTTCATCTTTTTGAGAAATTTTCTGCATAATTGAAACACTAGGAGGACTTTTTGGTACCCTTTTCATCTCGGGTCCTTGAGTGTTAGTACTAAAGCTTTTAAGATCTTTAGGAACTCATACCATACTATTTCTCATATAAGGATTTCTTCTATACTTGCACAAATGAGAAATATGTGTTAGATGACCACAATAATTGTACATAATTGAATTCGATGATGACTTGATCTTTTTAAGATCATCTTTAAAAAAAATTAAGCCTTTGGTTATTATTACATTTTAAATTATTTTTGCCATAAGTCTTACTTGAATTTCTATGTGGAATAATATTAATTTCATTCTTATTAACAAATATGGAATATAAACAATTAAAATAATTAGCTTTGACAAATTCAGAAGGTAAGTTCTCAGCTTGATTTTCTAAATTAATGCATTTTTCACAAGAAGTTGAGGTTTCACATTTCAAAGACATTTCCTCATAAAAAAACATATTCATTTTTCAAAGTCTCAATTTCGATTTCAATGGAGGAAATATTTTCTAAATAAGATAAGTTTTTCTTTTCTAAATTCAATAAACCATCATACAATTCATCATATGCACATTGTAGCTCATAATAGGAAGGACTATAATCTCTCAAAGAGTGAATATACAACTTGAAGAACTAATGAGATAAAGAGATTTTGACAATGAAGAGTTTAAAATATGATTTTGATGATTCAAAAATTAAATCAAGCGTCCAAGTGTTTTTATAGATGTAAATGTTTCAATCTTCACTTATATATAGAGCCTAGTTGATAATTTAATCATTAGTGGTGTTTATAAATGTGTTCTTATGAAAACTGGCTGTTTATAGTCGTTGAGAGTGCATTCTCATGCGTGGTAATAGATTACAATATATGGTAATCGATTACTAACTTTAAAAACAAGTTTTGGGCTCTTGGCAATTGATTACCAAACATGATAATCAATTACCATGCTTCTATTTTGTTAAAAATGCATTTTGGGAATCCTGTAATCGATTACAATGACCCCGTAATGGATTACAGTCATTCTGATATTTGAAAAATGATTTTAAATACTTATAACTTCTCCATTTCTCATCGATTTTAAGCAAATGACCACTCATTGAAAAGATCTTTAAGTCTATTTTCATGTGAAACAAATTTCAAAACAAAAATCAAAGTAGTTTGAAGTTATGATCAAATGCGTAACTAAATGTTAGCTTTTCAAAACTCATACTTGACTATTTTTCATAGTTTTGAACTACCACCATGACTACCTTTTCAAAACATGTTTGTTGGACATTTTAGCTTGTAAGAACCATTTGTAAAGATTTAAAAACATATTTGATCTCTTTTCTTGTAAAATCTCTATCTTTACATAAGATAAAGCTTAAAAGGAAAATATATCAATTCTAGTTCTAGGCTTCTTGATGTAATCCAAACTTCCAAAAAATTTCTTCTCTTCAAATCTTGGAAATACTTGGAACATCTTATCATTCTCATTTTTCTTGAGTTGAGCATAATTGTGATTTTTTACTTTCTTGTTGCAATGGTCACTCTTGGTACTTAGAATATCCTACAAAGTATTATTCACTTAAAACAAATATAGTTAGTTCAAATTCATAATTCAATATCTTCATATGTATGATTCATAAATGTATAATTCTAATTTGTCTAACATGCATATAAGACTTTCATAGACACATCCAAATAAGACTTTTATCAATTACTAATAGATATGTTCTATATAAGATGCAATAAAGAACACTTTACCCAAAATGCATAATTTATTACACAACACCAGAATGTACATTATGCACATTTTCATTCAAATAAAGTCAAATCCAATATTAATTTAATACAACTTGTATAACATATTATTAGATATATTCTATAAATGATGCTAGAAAGAACTCAATGCATAATTCTTGTATGAAATATAACAAGATGGAGTACATGATCATGCATGATCTAATATAATCCATTAAGCACATTTATGTAATATAATCGTCATCCTTTTGTCTTGTATTTATCATTATCAAAACTAAATATATTAAACTATTGGGGCTAACTTATTTCCACAATGCGGAGGTGAGTCATTACCCTTCAAAGTTAAATGGAGGATAAAGTAACTTCCTCAAATGAAAGGAAAAATGGGGAAAGCATAAAATGTTAATTGAACAACCAAACTCATAAGCATTACATTCATACATGTATGAACGTTGTTTTATTACTGATATTATGTAAGTTTGATCATATGAAGAAAACTGGCTAAAATGAACCTTTGCCTCGTGATAAGTAATTATATGTTTCAACTTATATTTGTTAACTAGTTTTGTTCTGAGGCAGCTTGAATTATCATGATCCAATATAATTCATTAAGCATACCTATGTAGCATAATCATCATCATTTTGTCTTATATTTGTCATATCAAAACTTAACATATTAAATTATTGGAGCAAACTTTTTTCCACATGTTGGTCAAATGGTGCTTTTGGTTATGGAAAGCTTTCTCGACACTCTTTATTTGGGGAAACTTACTTAGCACACCACTTACTTATATATATTTATTTTAAGTTAACTTTAAAACATAAATAAATAAATAAGGAAATATCCCCCATTTATATTAAGATAAAATATCAGAAAAATTAAAATCTTTAGAAATCAATAGTCAAAAGTTAGGCTTTAGTTCAAAAATTCAAAATCTGAAATTTTTAATACATCCTCTATTCAAAACGAGTAGGTTAAAAGGTCTCAAGAATTCATTAAAACCATTTTTATAACTCACTAACATCTAATAATCAATTATTGCTAATTTTGGTTTCAAGAAAATGTATATTTTATATAGCTCTCTATATAAGTACTAAGTTCCAGACTTAGAAAAATTTTAAGACCTATATTGGCAGATAGTCATAAATTATGCCCAAATAGCTTCAATTATATTTTAGTAAGGTAAATTTAATGTTGGCAATGACGCAAGAAGATCGTTGAATTGTGTTCTCCTTTCGATCTGTTACCTAAAATAATCAATCTTCTCACAACTTTGTCAAGTTTGATATACTTGGTGGTGAGAGAGTTTAACACTTAAATAGAATAGAGGTAAGAAGGTTCAGACTATAACCTATTAAACATATAAGAAAGTTCAGATAACAAAAAATATGGTTGAGTTAAGAACTTTCTCAAGGTAGGCTCACTGTTACTTAACTTAAGAAAAATCCTTTAAATAGCTTATACTTCTTTATAAACTTCACTCTATGTTTGTTAAAACCAAGTGCAAGTGATGAAAACATATTTTTATCTCAGTTTATAAAGCTTAGTTCTCTTTACTTAAAATTAAACCTTAATTTAGAGTATCTAACTAATAAAATAGTTTTCTAACTTCAAATACAATGGGTTATGTTTGAAATCTTTGAAAATGAACCAAATGAAAGAGAAAAAGGGTCAGAGAGAACTTAACACCGATATTTATACTGGCCCCAAAAGCACATGGGCTACGTCCATACCTAGTTGTTAACAGGATTTTCACTATGTTTGAGTATTCTTTGGAACACCCATCCTTTCTAGGCTAATATACAAGTATTCTTTGTCTCCCAGCATCTTCAAGCTAAATCAGAAAACTCACTAGTGGCTTGTACAACCCACAAGTTCACTTACACGATCGAGAATCAAGGAAAGAGAAATAGAGGTCTAGGTACAAAGGTAGCTCTCAAAACCACTCCTACAGTGTATGGACAAAGTATACTAGAGCTTAAACAAGAACTACAAAGGATTTGATTGATTTTACAATAGGCAGGCAGAGATGAGAAGGTTCAGGAAAATATGATCATTGTTCTATTCATTCTTGGTGTTTCTAACCTTTAAATCTTCATGCTAAGATCCTTTTATATGCTTCAAAAACTACCTGTTAAAGGTTCCAATAGTCCATTGTACTTGTTTCTATAACTAGTCATTGGGATTTTTTTTTTAGATGGCTCAACTTGCAAGTACATTGTGTCAGTAAATGAGAACGTTCAAGACTGAACTTTCTCACTTCTAACCTTCTTAGCTAATCTTCTAGGCTTCTATTGAACTTTAGTCTTCTTAGCTTCTTACATCAACTTCACTTGATAAAATTGCATGACTTAGTAGGTGGATGTGAAGTCTTCCAAACATGTTTTGACCTTCAAATGAATTCTAGAAGAGTTCTTTAACTTTGATTAAACTTTCTCAGGACTTAAGCTTAGATCAACCTTCTCAAGTGTATCAGAAACTTTCTTAGGTTGTCCAAGAACCTTCTTATATTGGCAAGTAACTTTCTCAGACTTTAAAAAATAGTATTCTCAATTCAGCCAATTTTTTAAGTCCTACAATCTTCAAACATATACAAGAACTCTACATAAACATATTAGTCCATTCAAAACATTTAGAAATGTAAATTTATCATTTTTAACATAATTGGTTATCATCAAAACACAATAGAGAGAATTAACATATAAAAGACTTTGAAGCTTACACAAGAATGTCGTGGTGTAACAACACGCTCGGGAAAAAATTGAGTGGAGTCACATTTAAACCTTAGGCTAATATACAAGTATTCTTTGTCTCCCAACATCTTCAAGCTAAATCAGAAAACTCATCAGTGGCTTATACAACCCACAAGTTCACTTACACGATCGAGAATCAAGGAAAGAGAAATAGAGGTCTAGGTATAAAGATAGCTCTCAAAACCATTCCTACAGTGTATGGTGTAACACCCCAATTTTTGGGTAAAAGACCGATGTATCCTTATTTTACTGTTTCTTATTTTTCTGTATGAAATACAGACATATAATACTGTCTGTTATTTTATTTGACCGTTTTGAGTGTTTTGCTTCGTGATGGGGAAAAATGGAAAAATGACCATTTCATCCCGAATGTACTATTTTTGATTTTTCTACATGATACTGTTGTTTGATATTATGTCTGTGATTTTATTTGGACTTTTCGTGAGATTTGCTCGGGACGGAAAATAATAATTTTTAAATTCGAAAAATATTATTTTAATTAATTAGAGTTGGGGGATCTTACTAAACCCAATTGATTGATATATAAATTAGTTTCGTAATTTTTAGAATTTAAGCGTGCGATAAAATAATTTTTAGTATTATTTTATTACTCAAGATAAATTTTGACAAATGATGGACATCTGTGTGTGGGACCCACGTATAAATAAAGTAACCAATAGAAACAAGAAACTTGGACCAATAGAAATAAGACACCTAGAAGTCAAACTAATAAAGAGAAGTCAACAAAAGTATTGACCATTTTGGACCATTAGATTGAATCTTGGTGGATAAGCTTGAATGACGATTACCATAGATTTGATGAATGGCTACAGATTGAATCTTGGTGGATAAGCTTGAATGATGACCATAGATTTGATGAATGGCTAGGATTGAATCTTGATGGATAAGCTTTGAAGATGACCATGGATTTGATCAATGGATAGGATTTAAAGATGAATCAATGGTAGGATTAAGTCAAAAATTTGTAGGCTTGACTTTAGGATTAGTAATTAATTAAGCTTAGTTTGACTAGATTAATTACTTAATTAGCAAACTAATTAAATTAGTTTAGTTATAAAATAATTACAAACTAAATATTAATTAGAGGTGCTAATATTATTTAGAGATTATAAATTATGTAATTATTTGTTTAATTAATTAGTTATGTAATTAGATAAACAATTAAGTAGACTAGTTTAATTCTTAACTAATTATAATCTAAAATATTAATTGGGAATCCTAAAATTAATTAAAGGTTATGATATATGTTAGTATATGTTAGATATATTAGTCATAAGATTAAAATGCTAATTAGGATTTAATTAGGATATTTGACCAAATAAATTTTCCTAATTGACTAACATGTAATTAAAACAAATTAAATACTTAAAATGGACTTGGAGGATACGGTTGGGCAGCAGCCTTTAGGGGCTTATTGGACAAGTTTTACAAGCTTCTTAAGCACTACAATAAAGACCTCATCTCAACCATTGAAGGAATGGAGGGTTAGGATAGTTTGCATGTGATTAAATCACTTAAACTCACCCAAATTTTCCACACGGCAGCAGCAACATGGCAGCAGCAAGGAGCAGCTGAAATGAGTGGATAAGGATGCAATAAAGTCCTTATTTTATCACCACAATTATTCACGAAGGTTAGCTAGACTTTTCACTCAAAATGAGATAAGTTTCAAGTGAATTTGCTCACTTTTCACGTGTTAAAATACAGCTGGGCAGCAGCTGATTTATGACTTTTTTTCTTCACTTTTATTTCCCAAAAATATAAGCCATTACCTCCCAAAATATACACGGTTAGCAGCCTCCCAAAAACCCATTCATTCTTCACTTTCCTACTTACCTAATATAAGCTTATTTTCTCTCAAAGTTCCAAGGAAACTCACGCATCCTCCTCTCCCATTTTCTTTCTTTCCATTCGGTCTTCACTTCCAAACCACACCATCCAATCTTTAATCCTTCATCTCTTGATTTTATTTTAATTCAAGTTGTGCTTTAACTATTTCTTCTCCTATTTTCTTCTCTTTTATTCGGTCAATATCTCAACCCACATACTCACTCCCTTATAATTTTTATCAACACCATTTCCTAAAGCCTAACACCATTCTAAGCAATTTTCATTCTCAAGGTTTTGCTAAAAAACCACTCTAGCTAGTCCAAACTCAAGCTTTTTGCTTACTTCCCTAAAGGTGAGTTTTGATTTCTTTGGTTTAAATCTTGATTTTTAATATTTCTAACCATGATTGTTCCATGGTTTTTCCATATTAAACCTTGTATGAGTTTTTACTAATTGTTTTAAATTGTTAGGATTTTGTTTGGAGGCTACCCGAAATTTCAAGGAGAAGGAGGAGACTAACCGGTTATTTTGCTTCAAGAGGTAAGAGGGAGATTACCCTCATCAACCATGTGTTGGTGGTGAGGAATGTTTTTGTTCTGTGTATGAAGAATCCATGAGGATTCGGTTTGTGTAATTGTGGTGGTTTGAATTGTTGTGGCTTGTGTTAATTATTTGATTATTTAAGTGTTTTTCGGTTGGTGATTTATTTATTTTTATATGCATGATTATAGTTTTAGAATATTTTGCATGCCTATAGTGTTGAAATATGTGGCATATGTATTGTATGTGTTATTATAATGTTAGAAATGCATGAGCATTCCAAAGAATGTAAAACCCTAGGTTCGGTCATACCATTGAATGGAAGGAATTAAGGTGATTTACAATGTTTTTAATGAATTTCAAGTGAATTCAAGTGAATTAGAACAAAGAAATGAATTTTTGGAATTTTATTTATACTATGAGATTTCGGCCAACATGCCAAAAAGTGAGAAAAATTGGATTCTAAATAATCTAAGGTAAGTAAACATGTTAAAGGAAATTTTATCAAAATGTTTTGATTATTAAAAATGAAATGATCGAATTGAATTTTAGAAACTAATTTAAGTATTGTTAGTATTTACAAAGATTATACATTAATTTGAAATATTTTACAGTAGCTTGAAAAATATTTTAAATGGTTTTAAATTGCTTAATAATTTTGTTTATTAGTCAAAAACTGTTTATTTGAGGAAAACGAAAAAGAAAATGATTTAAAAAGCTTATGCGATTGAGAAAATGATATAAAAATATTACGCGATTGAGAAAAACAAAGAAATTACATTTACGCGATTTGGAAATGTGATGTATATTGTGAAAACGGCAAGATTTTGAAAATGAAATAAAATTTTTATGCGATTGATTTAAAAAAAGAAATTTTATTGTTGGGCCAATGTGGTGGACCCAGATATGTGGAAAATTATAGTGCGCCAAGTGGGTGCGTATTTTGATTTGGTTATATGTGGAAGATTTGGTTATATGTGGAAATGATAGTGCGCCAAGTGGGAGCGTACTGTATTTTGAGATTTATTGCCATTGAGGGCATTTTCGTAATTATTATTGCCATTGAGGGTATTTTTGTAAATATTTGAAGTTTAAGGATATTTTCATAAATATTTAAAGTTTGAGAATATTTTTGTAAATATTTAAATTTTGAGGATATTTTCGTAAATGTTTGAAGTTAAAGGGTATTTCCGTAAATAATGAGGGTTTGATGACGTTTTTGTAAATAATGGAAAATTGATGGCATTTCGGTAATTATTTGAGACTTGAGAATGTTTTGGTAATTATTGTTTTGTTCATGCACCGAGTCGTGCCAATTTACGAATTGGTGATTTGATTGACGAGATGAATAACATCGTGTTGTCGATGTGATAGGCATAGTGTGTTCAGTTCCTGATATGGACTTGGAGTTCATAGTGTGCACTATTCCATATGTGGACAGGAGGTAGCTCTTTCTGGGTCTTGGTGCGTGATAACACACTTATGATCTCGACGAACACTATCCTTAATCAAGTTTTGAGAGGACTATCAGACTGCCTGTAGTATACAATTAATTGACTGTGTGTCTGGGTTGTATGCTATGCCATTATGTTTATTTTTCGTGGGCTATAGACACAAAGTTTTGACAGTGCAATAACAATCACAACGGTCAGCTATAGACACAAAGTTTTGACAGTGCAATAGCTGATCGGGGTAGCCAAAGCTATAGACACAAAGTTTTGTGAAGGTAATAATTGGATTGGTCAGGCAAGACTAATAGAAGTCTCAACTCATTCTCTCTGATATCGTTGTGTGTATTGTAGCTCCATGGAGTAGGATTGTGTCACATTGCATATGTTTATATGTAGGACATTATTATCTTTTATCTGTGATCGTTTACCTGTGATCTTTTATTTGGGATATTATATGTTGATATTGCATTTAATCTTTATTCTATATTATTATGATTTATTGTTATGGCATTGTATATAGTGTGAATTGTTATATCTATCCTGGTAATGTTATTGTGGTTTATTCGATTATAATATATGCTTATTAGAATTAATTGTAAATCGATAATATGACTAAATTCATGTATTGACTGTGTGTATGGAATGATCTAGTCATTCGTATCATTCTTTGCTATCAGATGGTAAAGGTGAAAGGGGATCTCACCTCTTTATTGTATTGTTTTGTTTGGTTTGTATTGTTTAAATTCGTGTAGTAGGCGAAGCGTATTTTGAGGCTTATTGGAGACAATATTCTCAAGATGGTGACAAAGGTCAAGAAGTAATCTTCCAAGTTTCAACATGATGCGCTTGGTGAAGAAATGGAATTTTTTTTTAGGTTGAGTTTTATTCTTCCTCGTTAGTGTTATTACCGTGCTATTAGTAGTAACTTTCTTTGGGTTTACTATCTGTTTCTCTGAGTCTGTAATTTTCATGTTTTAATTTATTGTTGATTATTTTGTGATGTATATGGCATATGTATGTTAATCAGTTCAATCTAATTTCATTGTTACTCTTAATTTTTGGTAAGTTTATATTTCTGCGAAAAAGAAATTTTAAAATTTGTATTTTGAAACTCAAGCTTTTATAAAATAATTATAATTGGTTTAAGTTTTTATTTTAAAATGTGACGCCCTTGGGAGGGTGTTACATTAGTTGGTATCAGAGCACGGTTAGAGTCTTTTTGGGGTTTGTGGTTAGGTCTGTCTTGTTTTTGTTGTGTAACTCTCTGTGTTTGGACGAGAGAGAGACAACGTTGTTTGAGATGGTTACTTTGGTTTCCATTGTATTATGATTCATCTGTCTTTGAAGAAAGGCGATGATTTGTAGTAAACGTACACGTGAGGAAGCAGGATGTGTTTCGACATCTCAAGTGGAATGGAACAACGATTCATCAAGTGGAGCAAAAGTGTTTTAGACTGAGGATCTAAATAAAGAAGTGTGTATCATAAAAAGGTGATCTTTTAATTATACTGTATAATTCCGAGAGTAACCTATTTCTTTATGGCATATAATTGTGTGGGTCAATTAGAGTTTTCTGTGTCTTCATTATCTTTTGACCTGGTTGTTTCTATTTCTGGTTCTAAAACATGTGGTTGAGTACTTGAGTTGCTTAAACCATCCTAAGTCTGTTAAATAATTGCATCTTTTCTGTTGATTCAATTTATATGCTTCTTTTTCAAAACAAACACAATCTAAAAATATGGATTGGGTATTTTTCTAACCATCCATGCTCTGTTAGACCAGTTGGTCAAATTGTTCAAGTTAAAAAGTTTACTTCTAAATTCAACGGACCATATCAATTTCTTTATTGGATAGGTTCGGTGGTATGGATGATTCTATCATCTCTTGTTTCTATGTCTTTATGATATCTTTCATATGACGCATTTGCGAAATGTACTTTGGTTTAACCCATTCTTTTATGACTAATTGACTATTTGGGTTAATTAGAATTACTGGTATCTTTGTTACCTTTTAACTTATCTATTTCTACTTTTGTTATCAAATCCGTTATTACTATCTAGTTCCTTAAATAATCTTTTCGGTTAATCTAAATTGTCTACCTCTTTCATAGGATAGATGTGATCTTATATATGGATTGGTTATTTTAATCATATCCTGTAAATTGTTTCAGTAGAATTTTGGTGTCTCGAGAAAACTCATTCTTAAAATCGGGTAATGTCAAATTCTTTGTTGGACATGTCTGGTAACAATTTAGATAGTTTCTCTACCTTTTCTTTCTAAATCTTTATAATATCTTTTCGTATATTGAAATTGCAAAAGAAAGGATATTCAGAGTTAAAATCGTGTCATAGTATCGATACATACAAGTATTGTTAAAAAGAGAACTTGTATTGTGAGACATTTCTGTTAAAAGCAAAGGCAAAGAGAGTGAAGTCGTACAAAGGCATGGAAATTTCAAGTGATATCTTGATCGAGTGGCGTAGCGGGCGTGGTGGATAGTATCTTTCATCCTTCTCTAGATTTAATTGTCATTATCTTTATTGACGACATTCGATCTATTCTTGAAATTATGAGGAACCATACTAAAATAGTTCTCCATGTTTTACGCGACGCAAGGAGTTTTCGTTGGTCGAGGTAATCTGGAATGACGGAGGTGACGTAAACGGTGATGCAAGAGTAGTATCCTAGACTATTCTGAAACCGCTACGAATTTCGGGGGCGAAATTCTTTTTAGGAGGGGAGAGTTGTAACACTCCAATTTTTGGGTAAAAGACTGATGTATCCTTATTTTACTGTTTCTTATTTTTCTCAGATGAAATACAGACATATAATACTGTCTGTTATTTTATTTGACCATTTTGAGTGTTTTGCTTCGTGATGGGGAAAAATGGAAAAATGACCATTTCATCCCGAATGTACTATTTTTTATTTTTCTACATGATACAGTGTTTGATATTACTGTCTGTGATTTTATTTGGACTTTTTGTGAGATTTGCTCTGGGACAGAAAATAATAATTTTTCCGGCGGAAAAATATTATTTTAATTAATTAGAGTTGGGGATCTTACTAAACCCAATTTGATTGATATATAAATTAGTTTCGTAATTTTTAGAATTTAATCATGCGATAAAATAATTTTTAGTATTATTTTATTACTCGGTATAAATTTTGACAATGGACCCTGACATCTTGTGTGTGGGACCCACGTATAAATAAAGTAACCAATAGAAACAAGAAACTTGGACCAATAGAAATAAGACACCTAGAAGTCAAACTAATAAAGAGAAGTCAACAAAAGTGGCATTGACCATTTTGGACCATTAGATTGAATCTTGGTGGATGCTGAATGATGACCATAGATTTGATGAATGGCTAGGATTGAATCTTGGGATAAAGCTTGAATGATGACCATAGATTTGATGAATGGCTAGGATTGAATCTTGATGGATAAGATTTGAAGATGACCATGGATTTGATCAATGGATAGGATTTAAAGATGAATCAATGGTAGGATTAAGTCAAAAATTTGTAGGCTTGACTTTAGGATTAGTAATTAATTAAGCTTAGTTTGACTAGATTAATTACTTAATTAGCAAACTAATTAAATTAGTTTAGTTATAAAATAATTACAAACTAAATATTAATTAGAGGTGCTAATATTATTTAGAGATTATAAATTATGTAATTATTTGTTTAATTAATTAGTTATGTAATTAGATAAACAATTAAGTAGACTAGTTTAATTCTTAACTAATTATAATCTAAAATATTAATTGGGAATCCTAAAATTAATTAAAGGTTATGATATATGTTAGTATATGTTAGATATATTAGTCATAAGATTAAAATGCTAATTAGGATTTAATTAGGATATTTGACCAAATAAATTTTCCTAATTGACTAACATGTAATTAAAACAAATTAAATACTTAAAATGGACTTGGAGGATACGGTTGGGCAGCAGCCTTTAGGGGCTTATTGGACAAGTTTTACAAGCTTCTTAAGCACTACAATAAAGACCTCATCTCAACCATTGAAGGAATGGAGGGTTAGGATAGTTTGCATGTGATTAAATCACTTAAACTCACCCAAATTTTCCACACGGCAAGAACAACATGGGCAGTTAAAGCAAGGAGCAAATTGAAATGAGTGGATAAGGATGCAATAAAGTCCTTATTTTATCACCACAATTATTCACGAAGGTTAGCTAGACTTTTCACTCAAAATGAGATAAGTTTCAAGTGAATTTGCTCACTTTTCACGTGTTAAAATACACTGGCAAAGAAATGGTGATTTATGACTTTTTTTCTTCACTTTTATTTCCCAAAAATATAAGCCATTACCTCCCAAAATATACACGGTTAGCAAACCTCCCAAAAACCCATTCATTCTTCACTTTCCTACTTACCTAATATAAGCTTATTTTCTCTCAAAGTTCCAAGGAAACTCACGATCCTCCTCTCCCATTTTCTTTCTTTCCATTCGGTCTTCACTTCCAAACCACACCATCCAATCTTTAATCCTTCATCTCTTGATTTTATTTTAATTCAAGTTGTGCTTTAACTATTTCTTCTCCTATTTTCTTCTCTTTTATTCGGTCAATATCTCAACCCACATACTCACTCCCTTATAATTTTTATCAACACCATTTCCTAAAGCCTAACACCATTCTAAGCAATTTTCATTCTCAAGGTTTTGCTAAAAACCACTCTAGCTAGTCCAAACTCAAGCTTTTTGCTTACTTCCCTAAAGGTGAGTTTTGATTTCTTTGGTTTAAATCTTGATTTTTAATATTTCTAACCATGATTGTTCCATGGTTTTTCCATATTAAACCTTGTATGAGTTTTTACTAATTGTTTTAAATTGTTAGGATTTTGTTTGGAGGCTACCCGAAATTTCAAGGAGAAGGAGGAGACTAACTTAGGTTATTTTGCTTCAAGAGGTAAGAGGGAGATTACCCTCATCAACCATGTGTTGGTGGTGAGGAATGTTTTTGTTCTGTGTATGAAGAATCCATGAGGATTCGGTTTGTGTAATTGTGGTGGTTTGAATTGTTGTGGCTTGTGTTAATTATTTGATTATTTAAGTGTTTTTCGGTTGGTGATTTATTTATTTTTATATGCATGATTATAGTTTTAGAATATTTTGCATGCCTATAGTGTTGAAATATGTGGCATATGTATTGTATGTGTTATTATAATGTTAGAAATGCATGAGCATTCCAAAGAATGTAAAACCCTAGGTTCGGTCATACCATTGAATGGAAGGAATTAAGGTGATTTACAATGTTTTTAATGAATTTCAAGTGAATTCAAGTGAATTAGAACAAAGAAATGAATTTTTGGAATTTTATTTATACTATGAGATTTCGGCCAACATGCCAAAAAGTGAGAAAAATTGGATTCTAAATAATCTAAGGTAAGTAAACATGTTAAAGGAAATTTTATCAAAATGTTTTGATTATTAAAAATGAAATGATCGAATTGAATTTTAGAAACTAATTTAAGTATTGTTAGTATTTACAAAGATTATACATTAATTTGAAATATTTTACAAAGTAGCTTGAAAAATATTTTAAATGGTTTTAAATTGCTTAATAATTTTGTTTATTAGTCAAAAACTGCTTATTTGAGGAAAACGAAAAAGAAAATGATTTAAAAAGCTTATGCGATTGAGAAAATGATATAAAAATATTACGCGATTGAGAAAAACAAATTACATTTACGCGATTTGGAAATGTGATGTATATTGTGAAAACGGCAAGATTTTGAAAATGAAATAAAATTTTTATGCGATTGACGAAAACAAACAAATTTTATTGTTGGGCCAATGTGGTGGACCCAGATATGTGGAAAATTATAGTGCGCCAAGTGGGTGCGTATTTTGATTTGGTTATATGTGGAAGATTTGGTTATATGTGGAAATGATAGTGCGCAAGTGGGAGCAGATCTTGTATTTTGAGATTTATTGCCATTGAGGGCATTTTCGTAATTATTATTGTCATTGAGGGTATTTTTGTAAATATTTGAAGTTTAAGGATATTTTCATAAATATTTAAAGTTTGAGAATATTTTTGTAAATATTTAAATTTTGAGGATATTTTCGTAAATGTTTGAAGTTAAAGGGTATTTCCGTAAATAATGAGGGTTTGATGACGTTTTTGTAAATAATGGAAAATTGATGGCATTTCGGTAATTATTTGAGACTTGAGAATGTTTTGGTAATTATTGTTTTGTTCATGCACTGAGTCGTGCCAATTTACGAATTGGTGATTTGATTGACGAGATGAATAACATCGTGTTGTCGATGTGATAGGCATAGTGTGTTCAGTTCCTGATATGGACTTGGAGTTCATAGTGTGCACTATTCCATATGTGGACAGGAGGTAGCTCTTTCTGGGTCTTGGTGCGTGATAACACACTTATGATCTCGACGAACACTATCCTTAATCAAGTTTTGAGAGGACTATCAGACTGCCTGTAGTATACAATTAATTGACTGTGTGTCTGGGTTGTATGCTATGCCATTATGTTTATTTTTCGTGGGCTATAGACACAAAGTTTTGACAGTGCAATAGCAATCACAACGGTCAGCTATAGACACAAAGTTTTGACAATGCAATAGTGATCGGGGTAGCCAAAGCTATAGACACAAAGTTTTGACAATGTAATAAATTTGGATTGGTCAAGCAAGATTAATAGAAGTCTCAACTCATTCTCTCCGATATCGTTGTGTGTATTGTAGCTCCATGGAGTAGGATTGTGTCACATTGCATATGTTTATATGTAGTACATTATTATCTTTTATCTGTGATCGTTTACCTGTGATCTTTTATTTGGGATATTATATGTTGATATTGCATTTAATCTTTATTCTATATTATTATGATTTATTGTTATGGCATTGTATATAGTGTGAATTGTTATATCTATCCTGGTAATGTTATTGTGGTTTATTCGATTATAATATATGCTTATTAGAATTAATTGTAAATCGATAATATGACTAAATTCATGTATTGACTGTGTGTATGGAATGATCTAGTCATTCGTATCATTCTTTGCTAACAGATTGGTAAAGGTGAAAAGGATCTCACCTCTTTATTGTATTGTTTTGTTTGGTTTGTATTGTTTAAATTCGTGTAGTAAGAAGCGTATTTTGAGGCTTATTGGAGACAATATTCTGAAGATGGTGACAGCGTCAAGAAGTAATCTTCCAAGTTTCAACATGATGTAGTTGGTGAAGAAATGGAATTTTTTTTTAGGTTGAGTTTTATTCTTCCTCGTTAGTGTTATTACCGTGCTATTAGTAGTAACTTTCTTTGGGTTTACTTTGTTTCTCGAGTCTGTAATTTTCATGTTTTAATTTATTGTTGATTATTTTGTGATGTATATGGCATATGTATGTTAATCAGTTCAATCTAATTTCATTGTTACTCTTAATTTTTGGTAAGTTTATATTTCTGCGAAAAAGAAATTTTAAAATTTGTATTTTGAAACTCAAGCTTTTATAAAATAATTATAATTGGTTTAAGTTTTTATTTTAAAATGTGACGCCCTAGGGAGGGTGTTACATATGGACAAAGTATACTAGAGCTTAAACAACAACTACAAAGGATTTGATTGATTTTACAATAGGCATGTAGAGATGAGAAGGTTCAGGAAAATATGATCAGTGTTCTATTCATTCTTGGTGACACAAAATCTTAGCAGTTGCCTATGCACACTGTCATCACAATAAAGTTAATAGTAACACAAGAAGGGGGGTTGAATTATGTTACTTTTCACCTAAAAATTTCAAACTTCTCACAACTTTTCTCAAGTTTAACAAACTTAGAGGTGAGAAGGTTGCTTTAAAGTACAGGGGTTAGATGAGAGAGTTCACAATAAGGAACAAGTATTACAAGGTGAGAGAGTTTGTGAGAAAGTTCACAGGTTGAGTAAAATCGAACTTTCTTATAGTTTCATATTGCAACACCAGAATTCTTTTATGATTAATAGCTTAATGTATAAACACCTAAACTTTGAAAAACCCTTCTCAATAATAAGAAATTGTTTCAAAAACTCAGATTCAAACTTTACAGAATGAAGATTCTTGTTAAGTTCACTTTTGCTAAAAACATTTTAGTTCTTATAGAGAAAAACATTGATTTACTTAAGATCATTATCAAAACAGATTGGAATGAATTAAAGTGAAGAAAGAGAAGCAAAACACCAACATTTATACTGGTTCATCCCTAAATCATTTGGGGCTACGTCTAGTACCTAACAAATACTAGGATTTTTACTATGTAAAAATATTCTTTCTTACTAAGTCTCTTCAGGCTCTTACAAACGAGTATTTTTTCCCTCAATCTCTCCAGGTGTGTTTCACCAGTATTCTTTTTTACCAAGTCTCTTCAGGCTCTTACAATCAGCTTTACTAAGTTTACAAGTGGTTTGCACAACCCACAAGTTCACCACGAACACTCAACAATCAAATATAGGTTTTAAGTGTTTGATACAAATGGGTAAGTCTAGAAATCACTCAAAGAGTGTATAAACTTAGTTTTGCAGAAACTATAAAACACCTACTAAGATTTCAGAAGTTTCAGAATAAAGTTAGAGGTGAGAGAGTTGTTCTTTGTGTATGAGCTTAATCTTTCTCAAATTGTTCTCTAATGGTTCAACGTTCTTCATTTCAAGCTTGGAGCCTTTTATAGCATGTGAAAAGTAACTGCTAGAGGCACCCAACGGTTGTCTGTCCTTCTTGTGGCAGTAGCCATTATTTTGTTATTTATGCTGAGTCAGTGCACTTTACTTAAGTTCTTACCTGGAAACTCTCTTAAGCTTCATACCAGCTAGCCTTCTCAACAACTCTCTCAAGCTTGAAGTTTCTCAACACATCTTGATCTTCGATTCCATCATCATCTTCATGTTTCATCTTGATAACTAGGATGATGAAAACTTCATTTTAACTCTGATTTGCTCTTGATTTGGTCCTTGTGGAGAATCATCTCATTCTTGAACTTTCTCACAACCTTCTTAGGATGAACTCTCTCAAGTTCTTCAGGAACTTTCTCAGAATGCACCTTGAACTCTCCCAAGTTAGAATTTGATCTTCTTAGCCCTCTTTAATCATCCAGAAAGTTTCTTTATAATTGTTTTAGTTTTGAAAAAGTTATTACTAACAAAAAAACTTGACAAATATCATATTAGTACAATTAAGATATTAAGAGCAAATGTTTATAATTTTCAATGAATTATTATCATCAAAACACAACTTGTAAACTTGGCTACCAAAGGGCTTTGGAGCTTACACACAATTTAGCTCCACTACTATTTTCTTTTATTTACCAATTTAACCTATGCTATATATGGACAAATTTCTAAGTGTTAATGGACTAATCAAAAGAAACTCAAAAAAAAAAAAAGACAAATTTACCATGTAAAGATGAAGTATCTAGAGCTTATGATTCTTTATTAGAGGATGCTCGAAAGGTAATTGCTTTTCAATATCAATGCAATCCACAATGTGTCCAAACTTTGACTGTCGAAATCTCAAACTAACCATTCTAAGTTCATAATTAAAACTAAACAAACAACATAAATATTGACAAGCATATACAGTAACAGTATATGGATAGTCTTGATGGTGGCGTTATTGATATCCTTTTACTTTGACCCATTTATACATAAGTATACCTGGTGAGATGACATCTAATTAAAGTAGTCTTTTTTGTTGGATGTGACATCATTAAAATTGAACTCAAATTTAGGAATTAATATTATATTTAAATCAAGTGCTTCTTTTTTTAAAAATATTTTTGAAACATTATTTATTTTCCTTTTATAATAAGTAGATAATCAATTAAAGAAATCAATTTTTAGATTTATTAATTGAATTTTTAAATTTAATAAAACAATATTCATTTTACAACATTGTTTATTTTGCTTTTTCATGTCTAAGAGATATTTTATATTTTTTATCCAATTTTTTTAAAAGAAGAAAAGCTTAAAAATGATAAGAAAAAATAAGTGGTTGATGAGTTAATTTTGAACCATATTGCCAAACACAACAACTATTTAGCAAAGTATGTAACATGTGAGATTTTCATAATATACAATAGTATTTTGTTCAATTAAATTAACCATATAATTTATTCAAATTTAACATTAATTTATATTAACTAGTAATAGATCAAAACAATAAAATATCATGTATAGTGAAGTAGATTTAAAAATTAGCAAATAGTTTTCCCTTTCTCCTAAGAGGTGTCAAGACATTCTTTGGGCGTGCTCAAACTTCTAAGGGCATGGCCTGACCACAAGCTGCTACTAATGAGATTCAAACTCTTGTCCTATAAGTAAAGTATTTATTATTATTATTATTATTTTTTAAAATAAAGACAAAACAAGTATACTTATTATTATTATTATTATTATTATTATTATTATTATTATATTAAAAGTTGTTCCACTGCATTTGCAACATGTCACATTATCATAAGTTACTGACTCTTTGTTTATCTACCTATGTATATTAAATTTCAATCCTCTTTCTTGAGAGTTGATTAATTTATTATGCTACTTTCTATTTAATTTACACGTTTCTCTCTCTTTGAATATTACGTGTCTTTTCTTTAAACATTTTTTTCTCTCTTCGAGTCTTAGCATTCTTTTGCATATCTATCTTTTAGTTTTAAAATTTTTGAATTCTATTTGTATCCTTTTTCTTAATGTAAATCATATCTATAGTAATTGTAAAGAAAAGAAATATGGTAAAAAAATAAAAATAAAAAAACAAGTTTGTTTTATATATTTATACTTTTATAATATATGAACAAGAAAAATGAAATATTGATAATTTATATTAGAATTACAGGTTTAGAGTTAAGAAAATGAGGAAAAGAGAAAATAACGGTAATAAAAATTGAATATATGACTAATAGGTTGTGATATAATACAATAAGATAATACTCTTCTTTATACTAATAATTAAATTAAGTACTAGTACTACTAGTGCAAGCTCAATCTCATTAACAAATAAGACTAATAACTCTTAATATTTTAATACTCCTCAATAACAAACTCGCAAACATAAGACAAATAACATAAACTATCTCAACCAAAGAACTTAGGCAACTAGTACTCCCCCTGAATCACACATCAACAGATAGCTCATTGGTTCTCCTTGGCACACGTCCTAAGCAAATGAGATTGTTTTTGGAGTATTCGCACTTTCTCCTTAGTGGTTCCCTCTACCTCCAAACTGGTCTCTAAATCATTGAGTTGAGTATCATACCACACAGTAATAACCTCTAACCAGGTCTCCAAAACACTGAGTAGGGTATCATACTACCTAGTAACACAAATGAGGTCCTTTACTAGTGTCCAAAGTCTTCAATGTGCATATAGCAAATAGAATAAATCATGAACAATAATCTTCAAATAACACAAACCACACAAAAATACTCCAAAGCCTCAAACAGAACCAAATATAGGCAGATCAACAACCAAGCAAGCTAAACATAGGCAGGACAATAATCAACCCGAACACTTTTTCAACTGACCAAATGCTATCAAACATTGTCGACGGAAACTCGTCAAGTCTTACCACTTTGGTTGCAGCCAAACATGACACCACGGGCCACCCAAATGTGGTTAGTAATGACGAGCTTTGCACAAAGAAGAAAATAAAGGAGAAGAGCCTAAAAGGTGAGGCTCGCCAAAAGCACGAAATTGGTTGCAAAAGCATCCATATTCATGAATTACAAGTAGAAACCACGAAGCTAGAACCAAAATACGCAAAAACTAGAATCAAAATCATCTCTTAGTTTAATGAAATGTCAGAGCATGCAAAAGGGGAGGAAATCAAACCAAAACCCACAAAAAAAAAGTTTGATGAACACTAGTCACCAGAGATGTCAAGAGCCCTCAAACCATGATCAACCCTTGTTGGCCGTCTTTTGAAACTTACTATGCTAGATAAACAACTGCCTGTCACCATTGAGGATACATGTAGTGCCAACAAGCATAGTTAGAGAGAAACATGCACAGCGTGCACGCACAACTAGTCTCCATTAGATGTCCTACCACCGCCAGTCAAACATGACCAAACTGATCCTCATTAGCAATTGTCTAAGGAGTGCTCAAAAGTTATCAAATGGCAACAAAAAGTGGCTGCCCAAAAAACCAAACGTGACCCATGTCACGATTTGAGTATTTGTCAAAATACAAAAGAAATCAAAAGAGATTATAAGGTTTTATGGAAATACAAATGGGAGAATATACAAAAAGAGATCCCTAAAACTCAGTATAGCAGAAACAATAAACTCATTCAAGTGGATGGTACCGCTTTGATATTATGTTAGAATTATAGATACATAGTTAGGGAAAAGAGGAAAAGAGAGAAGGACAACAATAGAAATTGAATATATGACTAATAGGTTGTTATATGATACAATAAGATAATACTCTTACTTATACTAATAATTTGGTCTAGTACTACTAGCACATGTCCAAGCTCATTAGCAAATAAGACAAATAACCCTAATATCTTAACAATTTACATAAAAATATAGTATGACTAAAATTCCTTAAAATGTTTATGCAAGGCATGGGTTACTCACTAATATATTAAAAGTTTGGGATTCTTAGAGTGTGTTTGGATAGAGCATTTTAAAATTTTGAAGAATTTGAACACTAAGAAAATTGATTCGCAACTAAACTCCACTCATTGTGAAATTCCTTATTTGGCATATAAAACTTGGCATTTCATTTTCCTTGTAAATAGTAAAAACCTATGAAGCATGAACACATCATTTTTGAAGCGTGTCCACGTATCTAGTGTGTCCGATTAAAAAGATTATCTTTTCAGTTTGAACACGTCTTGGACACGCTTGAACATGTCTCGGACAGTGAAGCCTGGCAATAAAATCTATTAATTTTTAATCCATCCAATCCATCTATATTAAAACCAATTCAATCCATCCAATTAAAATGATATATCTTATTGGATTAGATCTAATAGATTAAATTTAATTATAGATGGTTAGTAATCCAACCAAAACATGTATTGGATATCTAATGGATATCCAATTAAAAACCAATCCAATGAATATCTAATATATTTTATATTTTTTAAAGAGAGAAACATATTTTAGAGAGAGAATAATTTTTTTTAGAGAGAGAAACATTTTTTTAAATGAGTGGTTTGGATATCCATCCATCTAATCCATTAAAATAGATTAATGGATGGATTGAATATCCATCCATTAAATTGAGTCATGGATGGATTGGATAATATTAAACATTTTGTAATGGATATTAAATAGATTAGTGGTTTATTTTGAATCCATCCATTACGATCCGATCCAAAATCAAACTAATCCATCCATTTGACACTCCTTACGTTTGGACACAACCCATTAATAATTTTTTTAAAAAAGAAAATAGTTTTCATGACTAACGTTTACTTAGTAAGCCCGTAACTCACTCAAGTCTAATCACATGACTGACGTTCCAAGCCACTATTTTCACATACCTGTATTTTAAGTTTTATCTTTTCACACGCCACTATTAGACTTTTAAGTTTTATCTTTTCACACACCACTATTTTCATATGCTCTTTCTATCTTTACTCATACCAAGTCATCCACTTTGTTGTCATTGAAGCTTGCCTCACACTAATATTCCCTCTAGTTATTTTTTTCTTGGATGCACATATACTTGTACATGATTAGTTTTATTAGGAAAAGTTAATTTATGATTTTTTAGAATATGTCAATAGAAACTATGCTTTATATTTTTTAGGAGGGACTTACTAGATAGCAAATATTGACACATATGACATATATTAAAATATTATAAATCTTCAAGCTTATAAAAATGATATTAATGAATTATGAATCTTTTTCTTTTGCAATTATATATATATATATATATATATATATATATATATATTAACTAAGTTCTTTAATTTATTTTGATATTAATTTATATATATATATATATGTGTCGTGTCTGTGTTTTACAATTTTTTGAATTTGGTGTATCTCCATGTCCGTGCCCGTGTCGTGTTTCGTGTCCATGTCTGCATCTGTGTTTCATAGGTAAAAACCAAATCTAGTAGACTTGTTGACAAAATTATAAGACAAAAACAAGTTCAAGCATTGATTGGACCTAGTAAAGGTGATGTAAAATCATATGATCCTTTGGGAGGTGGAGGGAGCTACAATTGATTGATTGGATAAGTATCAAAATTTGTTTTTCAATAAGTAGATATTGGTGCTTATCATCACCATAATTGTAAGGAATGACAAACAAACTTAGAAAATGAGGAATTGCAACCAGGGTTTATATAAATAGGGAAAACATTAGAAAATCCTTCTATTCAAGAAAAACTAGTCTTTTTGAACGAGATTAGATTTAGGAATCTAATTATACACTAAGAAGTGTGGAAATTGAATTCCACAGTATCCTAATGCATCCATCCTCAAATGGTTATCCTAATTAATTACGCAAACCAATAATGACAATGAAAATATTCATTTTATCCCATTTAAGCAAACAAAGAAACTAATTTGTAAAGACTTAATTTTGGCTTGATGAAAGAATTTACACTCCCACGTATTTCCTTAGTACAATGAAAAATTTAAAGCCACGTCATTCTTTATAAATTGATTGTAGGTTGGTTGATTTTATTTATGAAAGGAAAATTTTTAAAAGATATTTTGTCTTAAGAAACAAACAAATCCACTCTTGCATAGATCCAAGTTAGAACCAAACTACTCAATAAGCCATTTCAATTCAAAAGGCACTAAAGTTAGCACAAGGCTACTCAATCCATGGCATTTGCCATGGCTACTTGGATTTAAAATATATTTTTTTTTATATTTTAAAATAATTTTATTGATCGATTACGAAATAATTTTTTTAAAAAACATTGATCACCAAAAAACAAGAATATGCACAGGATAAACAAGTAACAACATAAAATCATGTCATTGATCAAAGTAAACATAATAAAGCAAAAAGTTAACTAATTTTAAATAAACCAAACAAGAGAAATTCAAAACATATCTAATTTTATTTTTATAGTTGGATTTACTTGCCTACTCCTATTCACTCGACCATTTTATCATATTATTTTCTTCACATTTTTAAAACCATTTTTTTATTATTAATTTTTTGGCCATGATTAAAAAGAGCTAAACTAAGAGCCTAACTGATTACAAAATAAACAAAATTTCTAGTCAACTAAGAGGAACATAAATTATAACCCACTATTAGAAAACATGATTAAAAAGAAATTGATCAAAGCCCATATATAAAACAAAGAAATTATTCCTTCCTAAAACAAAAAACAAATTTAGACTAAGCCTTGCAAGTACAAACCAAAATATTATGCATTTTTTTTCTTATAAAAAACATAAATGGATTATGCTTTCCTCAAACTAAACTCTAAAATAAAACAAAATTAAAATATTTCATAAAATTACAATTGAACACAGACAAGAGATTCTTATATAGATATAAGCCTAACATGTAAGATTTAGGCATATCAAATTAAAAAATGACAGCACAATAAAACTAGGCCCACCAGAAGTTGTTGGATTCCATTCAATGAAGTAATTGGCTTAGCGACTAACTTTCATTTATTTTGGCTTGAACTTTCTTTACTAACTTCATTTATTTGACTTGAACTTTCTCCTCATTTTACTTTAGCATTGTGTCTTAAACCCATTATCAAAAGCATTCACCTTAGAAAGGATAAAAGGTCGGGCACATCCACTCATCACAATAAGGTGTAGATACAGATCTATTATGGTTCCAAATCTATTGTTCCATGTAGCTAAGATAAGCTTTCTATTTCTTTCATAAAGTTATTTCTTTGCACATTGGCATTTCAATCCCATGAGTGAAAAAAAAGAGAGGATTAGAGGCAACTACAGAAAATATATATAGTATTTGCTTCCATAGGATTTGCAATGCCATTTAGCATGAGAAATTTTTTGTTGTACACTATCATAATAGCCTTCACCTTTTTCTCTCCCTCTCCATATATTTTTGTAACTTTTTTATAATTTTTTGTTTTGAAATAAATAAAATTCATTGAAAAACATTCCCACTTAATGATTGTTGTGTTTACGTATTAGTAGTTCGGCTTTTAAAGTTTAATTGTATGCAAAAGATATATGGAACAAAAGGAGATCCTACCATCTATAGTTGATGAAACTCAAGATATATTTACCTTAGTCTAGTACTGTATAACAAAGAGCAAGCTTATAACTTATACCAAACTCATGCCTATCAATTGGGTTTTAGTACTAGAAAAGGGAAGGAGTTATATCATGGTAATGAGAAGAAAAATATGCATGAAGTAATTTTATTATAGTAAAGAAGTTTTCAAAAATAATGAGCTCTATGGTAAAGCAACTTACAATATATCATATTCAATATCAGGTTATGAAGTAATTGTGCGATTTACAACAAGTAAGGAAATGGTATGGACCATTATGAAGAGAGTGAAAAATCACAACCATAACTTTGCATTATCTGAGCAAAGGAACTTATTATGTTTTTAAAAAATGGGGTCTTATAAGCTTAATGATGAATAACAATATCATTTTAAAAAATATTTACGGTTATTTAGGTGAAGAAGTTGGTGGATTTGATAAATTTGGCATAACAATTAAACATTTGAATAATTATGTTTGTACTAAAAAGTTGAAATTGATTGAAGTAGGAAAAGCCCTATCATTAGTGAACCACCTACATAGTAAACAAGTACGAGATGTTATGTTCTACTATAGTGTGCAATTTGACAAAGAGTCATACTTAATTAATGTGCTTTGGAGATATGAAAAATTTAAACTTGACTATGAGTGCTTTAGAGATGTAGTTGTTTTTTACACCACTTATCGTATGAACAAATATGACTTGATATGTGTGCTATTTGTTGGTGTAAATCATTATTAGAAAAATGTCATGATTGGTTAGTCACCAAAAAACATGTCATGATTTGTTGTGTCTATTTGTTGGATGAATCTGTAACCTTTTTTTGTTTCGCTATTCAAAGTATTTTTGGAGAGCATAGGAAATCAGTAACCAAAAATAATCTTTACTGACCAAGATGCAGCAATGAGCAAAGCCATTGGAGAGGTCAAATACATGTCATCGATTATGCTTATAGCACATATCTAAAAACGCTTGATATCATTTGGGTGCTTTGAATTATAATCATAGATATCAATTTGATAACCCCATGAAATGTAATTATTTATACCCCATAATTATACTTCATAGAATGTTATATCCTTGTTATTATGCATATATAAGAAATTTTATACTTATATTAGTTAAATTTCCTTTGGATATCTCTCTATATGATTATGAGCAATTTGAATGTATTTGTTAAATGATTAAGTGGATTTATAATTTATATTTAACTTCTCGATTTTCTTAATGTAGGATGGGCTTAAAACAGAAGAATTGGAGCGATTCAAAGCTAAAAAGCCCAAGAGAAGGACTAAGTGACATTCTAGACTAGAAGGTCGTGGCACAAGGAAGCGTGCGCCGCGGCGCAAAAGTGCATAATTAAGATTGTCATACAAAGACCCGAGGTTAGGGCGTCGCGGCACGAAAGTAGTGTGCGTCGCGGCCCTTTGTGACTGACTCATTGCACACCACGGCTCGTGTTAGTGAGCGCCGCGGCGCGAGATGCAAAACTAAGCCTACAGATAGAGTTTTAGCATATTTTCTTAGGATGACTTTCTAGGTTTTGAGAAGTTGCGCCTTGTTCTTCGTGTGTGGAGGCTAAGGAGGCCAAAGGAGCCAATGATGGAGGTCTTCTTCCTTAGGGAAGTTGATTGGACCTTCAAAGGATCACATCTAATGAGATTCCTCCTTCTCCTTTCTCTTTCTCTTCTCTTCTTTATTCTTTGAGCATGTATTTTGATTTGTAATCATGTGTTCAATGATGTAGCAACTGTTTTAGGGAATACTTTGAATCCTTTTTGTGAATATTAATGATTTTGTTCTCCTATGAGTTTGTATGGATGTATGGTTTTGTTCAATCATATAGTTCTTAATGCTTTTCAAGGTTTGATCAGCTTTTGAATGATTTGTTGAAGTCTGATGAACCTAGATATAGGAATTTGGATTTTAGATCTAAAGTATGGTTGATGCATGTTCGATTCTATTCCAATGGCGGGATGAGTTAATTCGTTAACTGAATAGAAATATACTTTTTAGCTATGCATAACATGTGTTTGAGAATAGATCATTCAAGAGTGAATTTTGTGTTAGCTCTCATGGAAACATAGCGAGTTGGACAATTGAAACTATGATTAATTGACCTAGACATAGGCTTTTAGCTAATGAAGATTATCAAGCTAACCTAATCATTGCATTCGTATTTGTGAAGAGGATTGCATGTTGTTAGTTGAAGTAAATGAGTGAAGAATGATTTTCCTAAACTCTAAACCATTATCTTTATTGCTTTTGTAGATTAGATTTAGTTTAGTTTATGATTTTTCAATTTCAAATGCTCTTGAATAGAATTAGATAAGCTATTGGTTAATACTTAGCATTAGAAGTAAACTTATCATCGAGGGAACGAACTTATACTCTGTATCTGTATTACTTGAATGACCCATGCACTTGCGACCTATTTTGGGACAAACACAATTCCTATTCTGAAAGTGTATGGCACATTGTGATTTAGAGAAAGAATTTCAGGAGACATGCATGATTGGGTAAGATGTATAGACTTCACCACAAGTGAGACACTGCTTTTAAAATGATATATTTTCTAGTGATTTTATCTCCTCTAAAAAAGTAAAAGTACAAATAGTGTGTTGCATGATATTGCTACTAAAACAACTAGTCTCTCACAATTCTTATTAACATTTGAGAAGATGCTAGCAAAATGGCGTTATAAAGAAGTTGAGAATGAATTCAAAAATAGCCAAAATATCCCTCCGTGCATAATAAAATTGGTGACACTTTACATCAAGCATCTACTTTATATACTCATAAGATCTTTAAATTATTTTTCAAAGAATATCTTGAAGGTGCAAGAGGAAGAACATCTGGAGAGACTTAGAGTTGTGATAATGTGTCATATCATGAGGTTGTCTTAAATCATATGCCTCACAAAAAATATATAGTAACATTTGACTCTTCTAATCCTAAGATTGATTATAATTGTAAAAAGTTTGATTCTATAGACATTCTTTGTAGTCATACTTCATACTTTAAGAATACCCAACCATTACTTCTTGAAATTGTGGAAAAAATGCAGAATCAATGGTTTATAATCATAGATGTGGTGGTTTGGAAGAAAGTGACAGCTTTAACACTAAATGGATGATTAATAGTGGTGTTGCTAGTTTTGTTTATCACAATAATGTTATGAAATCTTTCTACAACCTTGTTTCAGAGACTTAACACCATAAAGAAACTCAACAAATCATGTGAGTCTTATTAGATACAATAGTTCAACATGTGCAACATTGTCTTAGGAGGCTGAACTTGAATATAGATACAATGACAAATGTGAATAATCTCAATTAAAATGAAGATAGTAGGCATGTCCTAGTTTGAAACCCCCATCAAGCAAAGATTAAAGAGAAGTCTAATGTTGGCATCAAATGACCTTTGGAGAAAAGGAAATGAGCAATCACAAAAGATAAATCAAATAAAGGTAGAAGAAATGAACATTGTCTGAACTATAGTTTCTCACAGATTTAATTGCAAACAATACATAATTATCATAGTTTTGCTAATTTAATTCTTGGTTTATTATTCAGGGAAGCAAAAAAATGATGTTAACTAGCATGTGGATGCCTCTTTGAATTTACCAACACAACCTTCTTTGATGCAACCAATTAGGCTATCTTTAAGTTGGGATTTAAATTCTCCAAGTATGGCATTCACAAGCATGTATTATCAATTCCACAAGTGCGTGGATTGTATAAGTAATATAGTATAGGAACAAGATTTAGTCCCACAAGGAATTGTACTTATTTATTATAAACTTCTAACCTATCACTTTCTTGATTTTATTCAAGAAACCGAAATAAAAAAGAAAATAAGAACAAAATCAAACTTAAAGAAAGCATATTAAAGAAAAAAAATGTGGGTTATATGTCTAAAGACAATAAAGAATCAAAGACCTAAGGTTTAATGTCCCTTAACACTTCATTTAAATCACATTATTCCTTCATTTCCAACATCAATAGATTAGATTTGTTAATCTAGGGCACTAAATTATCCATAAGTCTCTTTTGAGGCCATATGAACTTGCTTCTCTTATCCAATCCCCTTATGTGTTCATAAGAATTAAATTAAGTTCCATTTATTAAGCTTAAACCCTAATCTTGATTACGTATGGTCGGTAGGTATATTTCCATCCTACAAGTAAAATCACTTCATTCCAGAGATGAATTAACATGATCAAACACTACCCAATTCATGATCTAACTTCCAAATTCTTATGTCTAGTTCATTAGGGTTCCTCTATTAATCTAATCGGTGGCCAATCAATTAAAAGCATCAAACATAAAATTGAATAAATAACCTTTCCATAATTGAAACCAAGAAACAATAATCAAAAGACTCAAAGACTCAAACTACATGTCAAGTTAAATTGAAACCCTGAAAAGAAAATTAGAACATCCTAATTAGAGAAAACATCATTCAAAGAAGTTTAACTATCAATATGAAACAATAAAGCACAAGAAAAAGAAGAAGAAGAAGAATGACGATGAAAAGATATGATGTTGAGGCTTGACACTCATTCCAAATCTCATTGACCTCCCTTGAATTCTTGAAGACTTTTCTTCTCACTCAAACTTTCTCTTTAGGATAAAAAAATCATACCCAAACAACCCTAGAAGTCCCAATTTATAAGTTCCCAAGAGTTTGTGTCCTTGTCAAAACAAATTCTAACTCGCACCATATCTCTGTAGCTTTTATCCTAAGCATGTTAACTTAGGATGTGATTATCTCATAGAATTTAGATGAATCAAGGAAAATGGTTAGCATAAAAGTTGAATCTGTCTCTTATTTTTTCATAGCTAATCAAATCATGTTATTTAGATTTTTGGGATGAAAGTAATGCTTGTTTTTATCGAAATAAATTTATTGGCAAAAATTTCTTATAATATCCTTTGACTAAATCTCTTATATATTATCTTTATGGACTTCCCATCTGTATTGCCACATTTTTCTCCTACAAAAGACTAGAGATAATGTTTCCTAAATACAAATCAAAATCAAATCAATTTAATTGAGAATTATACTAAAATATAAAGATACAGATAAAGATAAAGATAAACATATGAGAATAATGATAATAAATATGAACAAAAAATATGAATTATTAATTTCCCATGTAGATTTGTCAAGATTCAAAAGTGAAAAATAAATAAATTGACCTAAATTCATAATAAGATTCAACTAAAATCACACAAACTTTAAATATCAAATACTTAACTTAAAACAAAGCTAAAAACTAATAATTGTTACATACATATCAAGAATTTAGCAAACATAATGCAAAAATAGAGAACAAATAACTCTATTTCATAAAGTTACTAGCATGTTACATTAAATTGATCATATGAGTGAATAATATTGTTATTATAATTGAATACCACCAAGTGACAACTAATAAGGGAGGGACCATTTTTAGAATATTTTGACTTTTGGATATAGGATACCACATTTTAGATTTTTTGTTTGTTTATTTTGTTGTACACCCATTTTGTATTTTTGGAAGTAGGTCTTTTTTGCATTGATTCTAAATTATGAATGAAATATTATTTTGGTGTTTCTGTGCAAGTTTTGTCATTTTACAATTGTATTTGAGGTCTTTGAATCATGGTTCTTATTGTTGAAGACATTATTAAACAGGATTTAAGTATTGATTTACAATGTTGTTATTGCCAATACACATGCAAATAGTGTGGTGGAATACAATATAGATAACTTTCAATGTAAGACACTATGCTTATATGTGTGTATATGCAATACACACATGTGTGTGTATGTGTGCGTGTGTGTGCAAGAAGGGTCAACTTACACTAGTGTAAATTTTTTTCTCTAACACCAATTTTTAGTTGTTGGTTCTAAGTTGATCTAACGGTTAACATAATTTTAAAACTTTCCTTATATGATTTCTTTTGACTTTTTCTCCTTTCCATTTCTATTTTCTCGATGCTTACCTTCTCGTGCTCTTTTTCTCTTTTGCCACTTTATTTGAAACCACAACTCTACACATTCTTTATTCCTCTGCATAAAGACATCCCCTGCAAGAAGGATCAACTTACACTAGTGTAAGATTTTTTCTCTAACACCATTTCTATTTTCTTGATGCTTACCTTCTCATGCTCTTTTTCTCTTTTGTCACTTTATTCGAAACCACAACTCTACATATCCTTTATTCCTCTGCATAAAGACATCCCTTGTATATGTGTGTGTGTGTACCCCTGTGTATGTGACCACAACTCTACATAACCTTTATTCCTCTGCATAAAGACATGTATGTGTGTGTGTCACACAACTCTAAATATCCTTTATTCCTCTGCATAAAGACATGTGTGTGTGTGTGTGTGACCATAACTCTACATATCATTTATTCGTCTGCACAAAGACATCCCGTGTGTGTGTGTGTATGTGTGTGACCACAACTCTACATATCCTTTATTCCTCTGCATAAAGAAATCCCGTGTGTGTGTGTGTGTGTATGTGTGTGTGACCACAACTCTACATATCCTTTATTCCTCTGCATAAAGACATCCCATGTATGTGTGTGTGTGTGTGTATGTGTCATATCCTTTATTCCTCTGCATTAAGACATTCCCTGTACGTGTGTGTGTGTGTGTGTGTGTGTGCATGTGTAAAGGATCAACTTACACTAGTATAAGGTTTTTTCTCTAACACCAATTTTTAGTTGTTGGTTCTAGGTTGATCTAACGGTTAACATAATTTTAAAACTCTCTTTATGTGATTTCTTTTGACTTTTCCTCATTTCCATTTCTATTTTCTTGATGCTTGCCTTCTCGTGCTCTTTTTCTCTTTTGAAACTTTATTCAAAATTGCAACTCTACATATCTTTTATTCCTCTGCATAAGGACATCACCTTTTTTCCTAAAATCCCATTTTTACATACAACCCACAACACAAATGCTCATAACTGACCCTCATTTTTCTCAAGTTGTTCCCAATTAGAACCTCATTGGAACCTCATTATTGATTGAGGGCAGTAACTAATTGATTTTACATGATAAAGCCCAAAAAACACCTAAAGAATTTCAAATATCATAATCACATGCTTACATGATGAATAGAGGGCAGAAGAGAATAAAAACTAAAGAAATAAAAGAGTCATATATAAGCTTGCTTATCTACAACTCCTAAGTTGAAAACCAAATTTTAAATCTTCTTTTCCTTCCTTTCTCTATGAACTTTTCTCCTCGCTTCCTCACATTCTCTTACATTATTTGTAGAACCAAGTGCTATTGAGTGTAGTGTGTGTTGGTGTCTAATGTGCTATGTTGTGAGTATATAAAAAAGATGTGACAGTGATGTTGAGTGATGGTGAGGTATGGGGAGTAACCATCTTGGCTCCCATTGCAATGTCAGTCTTTGCAACATATTTTTGGCTGAGGAAGGGGGAAAACAAAAGAGAATGTGAAAATGAGTATTTGTTAATGGTTAAAAGAGAAAGAAAGAAAATGACGTGAAAGATGGAAATACAAAGTCATTTAGATAAATTTTTGTTTTCTTTTCTTCTTTTTTAAATGTAAATTTTATATTAGAACATAAAATAAGTTGGCCTTTCTTAGATTGTGTTAAGATGAAGCTTTGTGCTCTTCCTTTTCTTTTCTTTTCTTTATTATTATTATTTTTTGTGTAATGAACTTTTGGCCTCTTAATTTTTTTATTTTCCTTTTTTTTTATCAATTTTTGTTTTATGACCAAGACAAAATTAGATATTTATAGTGTTAGTGTTGAAGAGTATTTTTCATATACAAGTGTTAGAGGTGGAGAATTGTTGATTTGTTGCTAGAATTTATCCAAATATAATTTAGATCATGTTTGGATATGCTAAATTATTTCTCAAAATAGTTTTTTTTTTATATTTGAAATATAGTTGTTTGAGGTAAAAGAAGAAGAAGATATGTTTGGGTAAAACTTATTAAAAAATATTATAATCCTAACTTATAATTTTTACACTGAGAAAGCTTTTTTGGGAAAAACTAACTTTTGAGCATTATTATTATAATTTCCATTGATTTCGTTATGATGTTGTGAGACATACTCATTTCATCCTTTACTATTGAGTTTCTTGAATATAACATCAAATATTATTTAATTTAAACAAATCATTTTCATACCCTTTTTTTAGTAATTTATTATATAAAAGTGATTTTTTATTACATAATCTAAACAAAACATATTATCTTAAAATTATTTTTCAGTTAATATATCTAAACATGAAATTAATTTTATTATAATCAATTACAAAGAAAATTGATTATACATATAATTAATTATTAGAATAATATTTTTTTTTTACAGCTAATTTAAACAAATTCTTAATTTCCTATTATTATAGAGATCCATTTTGATTGGGGATGTCTATGATTAAGGGTTATGGTCATACATGATTGTGTTGTAGAATACAATACTCTACCATAAATGGTGGTCTTTAAGTGGTAGAACTATATTTAGTATAGAGTGGTAACATGTATGGTTGAGACATGACTTTTAGAAAAGTGAGCTTGATGGTTCAGTTCGATAAAGAGTGGTACCTTGAATGGTTGAGACATGGCTCTTGAAAAAGCATGTTTGGTGGCTTGATCTGGTGAAGAGTGGCAACACATTGGTTGAGACATTACTTTGGGAAAAAACAGGTTTGGTGGAATATACTTTCTATCAAACGCTCGAAAAAAAAGGTTTTGCTCATAGGACAATGTCCTTGTGTGAAGGAGAGGACAATGTCCTTGTGTGAAGGACTCACTTTTAAAAGGAAAATTATATTAGGAATTTAAAGTGTAAGTGTGATGTAGGTAAAGAAGTCTCACACTAAGAATAAATGAATAAAGTGAAGATTATATAGATAGAAAGACTCACAAACCTAATGTTTTAAAATTTTGGATTAAGATGTATTGTCAAAACTTATGTTGCTAGCTATAGTCCATTTTATGGATACCTTCTCAGTACTTTGACCTTCTATAGAAAATGATATAAAAAATTACAAAAAATTGAACATTATAATTTGAAAAAAATAAAATGAATATAATTCTTTTTAAAACTTGATTTTCATCCCAAAAGAATAAAGTTAGAAAGAATGAATACAAATATGAGACATGGAAATGACACAACATCGATATGAAGATATGAAAAAAATTTAAAAAATAATTAAAAAATATAAAGACAAAAAATATCTAAAATATCTAAGTATCCGATACAGTATGATAAATATCCGATCCTAGTATGACAACTATTTTGAAGTATCAGTACATATAGAATAGACAGAGATTTCTATGGTACCCATCTTTTTTCTTGGTACCCATCTTTTTTCTTTTTCAAGTTATGAATTCAACATTCAATAAATGCTTCAGAATTCAGCTTACTAACAAACCTAGTATACCGTAGAAATTCTCATAATGGACAACAGTAACTAGGGAGTGTTCTGTGGTGAACCTAGATATGTTTTGGTGCACTATACACTAACTTTTTAACCAGTTATCATTGATCCTCATTCTAAACCCAGGTTTGAGAAAAACCCACCAATAGTTGGATAAACAGTTATAGTGACTTTGACCTTTATTGATTTCTGTTCGACTTCACTCACAGCCTTATCGGAACCACGCCGCCTATGTCCTCTAAGCTGGAACCGCGTCAGAAATTGTGCTGCCTATATCCAATGGTTAGGATGAAGAACCCGATCAAGTAACCCCAACCCAAACATAACTAAACCAATATATCTGCAACTTAAAATTGAAACCAATAAGCAAAATAAAAGAAAAAAAAGGAACTAGAGAAATTTGGTTTTTACATGATCACCAAAAACACACATAGGGGAAGGGTAGCTGTGAGTTCGATGGCGAAGCATGGAGGAGGTGACAACAATGCGTGGAACATTGACAACTGAGGGGATCAATGGTTTGTTCCGGTGTGAGGGGTTTAGTTTGGTTAGTGAGGCATTGCTAATTCAGCTACATGATGGTGGTTGGCTCGACCTTAGAAGGTTGGGAGCGAGGTGGGGAAAGACCACGATGGATGATGGTTCGATCTGAGTTTCAATTTGGGTGTTTTGGGTTGGCGGTGGTGTCTTTGGTGGAGGACAAGGTGGGTGCGATGATTGAGCTTGGTTTCTGTTTTCGAGTCACAATGGTTTTGGCAATGACTATAGGACCGTGATGTGGGTTCAAAAGGGAGAGTTGTCATGTTGATGGTTAGAGATTTGGGCATAGTGACGAGGCTGTTGTGATGATAATGGTCACGGGTTTACAGTTCACCATCAATCCAAGCTAAAGGGTGGGTGGGGTCATTCATAAGGTTACCAGTTCACAAAGTAACCGATCGTTCATCCCAATCCTTGATTTTTTTATTAATAAATCAACGATCACAAGATATTGGTGTAAGGTGCACCACATAATATAGTGCACCGCACGCTAATTAGGTGTACCATAGACAAACTATAGTAACTAGAAATAAATAATAGAAAAAATATTATCTTATACTTTTTAAAAGGATGTAGGACTGTTTATACTCTTTTTTGATGAGTATGATTAAGTAAGAAAAAGTTAATGTTAAAAATATACATAATTAATAATATAAAAAATGTGTAAAAAATAAAGTGTGGGAAAAAAATTATAAAAAAATAGAGTTATAAATAATAATACACCTACTACCGCTAGCTTACGAGACACAAATGACACAACAACAACAACGGTGATATGATGCTATAGTGGTACTAGTTTTACTATTCCACCATGGGCAAATTCTGAAAGCCGAAGAAACCCTAATTCCGATTCAAGAGTGTTAAACCCTAAAACCCTAAATTCATCTGTGCGATCGAATCGACGATGGCTTCCTCGTCGAGCAGCGGTTTGACATTCAAGCTGCACCCTCTGGTGATCGTCAATATCTCGGATCATTACACTCGGGTTAAGTCTCAGATGAACCCACCCCTCGCACCCCACAACACCACCACCAATGGCGGCGACGCTGTCGCTTCTTCCCTACCTCGGCGGGTCTACGGGTGCGTCATAGGGGTGCAGAAGGGTCGCACCGTCGAGATCTTCAACAGCTTCGAGCTCCTCTATGATCCTTCTACCCATTCCCTCGATCGTTCCTTCCTCGAGAAGAAGCAAGAGCTCTGTTCAGTATTCCTTTTCATTTCCCCCCTTCTCACTCTCTCTAAGTTTTTTTTTTCGTTTTTGGGTTTTAATTTTCATGCAAAGTTTGATTTGAGTGTTTTTGTTCTATTTTGTTTTTGGGTTTTGAAAAGGACCTTGATGTAACAATGGCGTCGTTTGAGTTTTTATTTTTATGCAAAGTTGATTTCTCAAATTCGGTTAATTTAAATAAGCATATTTTCTCTCTCTGAGGTGTTTCTTCTTCTTCTTCGTCTTCTTCTTCTTCTTCTTTTTTGATGTTGATTTTTATTCGAAGTTTATTTTTCAGATAAGAAGGTTTTCCCACACTTCTACATACTGGGATGGTATTCGACTGGGAGTGATGCACAGGAATCAGATATGCATATTCACAAAGCTGTAAGTTTGCATTATTGCTCTGTGTCTTAATTTTAAGCACACCCATGATTGTTTTTTAATTTTTCTTTTTTTTGTGCAGTCAAATTTGTTGCTTTGTTTAGAGTTTGCAGTAATTTGCATTGAAGGATGTTATTGTTATTATATTTTGTTTTGTTTTGCATTTCTTGCTGTTAATCTTGTCGTGTTCGTAGGTGAGGGAGTCTTTGGTCTTGTTTGTGTTGCTTATTGAAGCTTTGAGTGGGTGTTTTGAAGCTGTCAAGTGCTTAATGCATTTGTGAGTTTTGACATGGGTAATTTTAGGTACCTGCAGATGGTATTGGCACCATTCTGCTTTGTCATGTAAGTTTGGAGCTGATGCTGTTTTTGTTTTTGGTATGTTTCCAAGATGTTTGATGCAGTAAAGTTATCATGAGGAAAGCTTGTTGGAGTTATTATAGGTGTAGTTGATAACATGTATGTGTCGCAGTGCCTTTGCATTGCAAGATTTTTACTCAGCTAATTCTAAAGTGTTAACTAACTAGAATTCAAATTTTTGCATCTCCTTGGCAAGAGATTAGCTTATATATCGTAGCTAGTGACCCAAGTTGTGGTGTGATCATGACACTCATTTACTCATGTCATAGACTAACCAAAACTACTCTCAAGTCTCAAAATTGCTAAATTAATAGGAAACTCTATGCCGCTAAAGATCTTTAGCTTCTTTAATAGCAGCTTGGGTTTGCTGTTCATTAGTTCCAGGAAAACCTGATTTCTAAGTGAGTACCTTGTAATGAAATAACACCAAATCTTCCTTTGTATTGTTATTAATCTTCGTTATTCTCCCTTTTAAGCTTCCACTATATTATCAAATGCTCAATTTACTTGGCCGGTGTCACTCCTAGTCTTCTCTTATTGATAGATTTTTGCTTTCTAGTTTGTAATGCCTGGGCTTCTGGTCTAGGAGGATTGTGTGCTTTGTGTCTGACCACTTTCCTCTAGTTTTAGAATCTAGTAAGTTATAAACTTATGTAGTGCTCAATACATTTCCATGTTGAGAATGTGTACTTTCAACACCATTTGTTTGTGTGAGGAATTGGTGGAATAGTTGTATAGCAGAAGGATGGGTGAGTTTTAGGTTCGTGAGGAAATTTTAGTAGTTATGAAGACAATGAAGGAGTAGAATAAGGAGGTTTTGAGGACATTAGCAGTAGTAAAGTTCTTGTAAAAGTTTAACCCACGTTGAAGAGGAATAGCTGCTGGCTTAAGATGGTTTTATTGGGAGATGTGCTTTGCAGAAAGAATTTGGGGAGATTCTGGTTAAGGTAGAATTCAGCTGGAGCAGAAAGCTAGATTTAAGATGGGCTAAGTGTGAAGTTCTTAAAAGCTTATTCATTGAGAAGGGTTGTCACCAAATAGAGAATTAATATGGCTTTGTGCAGCCCCATCTCTCCGTCGCTCCATCGTGGAACCACTCAATTCCACATTCGCTCTTTCTACCTCGATTATGGCACCCATAGCTCCTCGCCCCATAAATCTCACACCTTTCCTCAACTTTCCTTTCAACTGCTTCTTTCTTCAAGATCCTTGTCTCCTCACCATTAGGAGCACCCCCACCTCAACCTTTTTTTCTTTTTGATCTCACTTGTTGCCCTAACACCAAAATCTCTGTTCTGAACGTTCTTTCCACCTGTTCTCTGGATTCCATTGCAACTTGTCCTCTTTTAGCTCGGTTTTGGGACTATCATTCTTGGTCGGCACATTGGCGCCTTGAAGTTGCTTTTCAGCTATGGTTTCCCTGACCACCATGTATCCACCCCTTGATAGCTTTATTCTAACAAAGTTTGTCATCTTTGACCTTCTATCTTTACCTAGCCTTCTTACTTTCGAAGATTGGCATTGTGTTAGGGCAGTTCTTAACTGTTATCTCTTGGACCTTGCAACCCTTGCATGGTCGTCAAATTACCTGTCTGCTCCTTGGTTTTTCAAATGCCTTCTGTAGAATGCCCTTTGCCAAACTGAACATCCATTTTGGCCCTGCACCTTTTCATTTTATTGACTTCCCTTCCCCCTTCTCTGTGCAGAATCAAGCACAGCTCATCTATGAATATTTGGAGGTTTACACCTCTGATCTTTGTGTGCTGTTTTCCAGTAACAGTACCATTTGTTCTCAGCAAGAGCAGGCATCCCTTCACTGGTGTAAAAAACGGGATGGTTTTCCGATATTTAGTTCCACCTTGGATCCTCTGTTGGTTACATGGAAAAGGTTGGTGGTTTCACCTTGGCTCCTGTCAAGACGGTGCAGTTTGAATTTCAAATCTCTCTCTTATTTGTTATGACCCTAGCTGGTAAGAGTCTTTTGTGAGCTGCTGTATACCAGTTTTATAGCTTGTTATGCTTTTGTATGTTGTGTTCTGTTGGTATCTGTAATTGTATTGTCCTTATTTTTATTTTTTGTTTCTATGTTGTTCTATTCTTATGGTTGTACATGATCTAGCTTAATCTCTTTTAAGTTCCCTTTTTACTTTAAAAAAAACACGGTGAAATTATTACAACTTCTGTTTTTTCCCTCCATAAGATTGTGATTGGGAGGAAGAGCTGAGTTCAGTTTCTTTACTTTTTTATTTTTAAGTTTTTTTTTTAATCTTTCTAAAAATCATTATGGGATAGAACTGTCTTTTTATGACTTATCTTGGGTGCTTAACTCATGGTTTCCTTGAAAATTATGCAGACGGATTGGAAAGCTATTGTATTCATGAGATCATAGTTTTTAATAGTGGGCTATAGTGACCACTATAGCGTTTAGCTATGCACTATGCTACATGCATAGCGTGTTGATTTATGACGCTATAGTGCCTCAATGCTAAGCGAAAAATGAAACTACCCATCCAGTTTTTGTTTTGACCCAGCCCTAAATAAAACTGAAAAGCCCAAACTATCCTCAACTTTGTTCACATATGCTGTCTGTGGTTATTGGATGATCTGGTTTTGCCAACAGCCTCTGGATTTTGCTGGTGGAGGCTTCTCTTTTCTGATTTCTATTTTTTCTCTTGCTTTTCTTCTACTTTCTTCTATGTTCTATTCTTCTTTCTCTGGTGTCTTTGTTTGGATTGGGAAATCTTAAATGCTACTCGCCTTTGTTTGTTGAAACTATTTCACTGTGTATCTTTGTGTGATACTGCTACCCTCTTTTCTGCATCTCTGTTTGGCCTTCCGGGGTCTGGGCTAGTCTGCCTATCGATTTTTCTGTTATATCCCAGTTTTTTGCTGCTTCTGTCCAAGTGAATAATTAATAATCAGTGATTTTCTGCTTCTCTGTTAATGTGCCATCTGCCACCAGGTTGGATATTCTTCCTAGATGTTTGAACATTTATTTTTCCTTCGCTATTTTTCATGCTAAGAGGCCCAAGACATACATATTTTCCTGTGATGTTCTATTCTTCCTTTTTCTCTTCCTCCCTTCTTTTTTGTTCCTCTGTCTTGTTTTGTTTAAGGGGCTTTCATAACAGATATGCCGAGGGATTGGGTGTTTTCTCTTTTTCATTTTTCTTTTTTATTTTCTCTTTTTTCATTATGGAGGATCCCTTATCCTCCAAAGTCCATATTATTTCCTCTTTTCATCTTAATGATTTTTTTTAAATAAAACATTTCTTTTTTTTGATAAAATAAGAAATATTATTAGATGAGAAGAAGAGAGTACAAAGAAAGAGGATAAGAAATCCTCACAAAAAAAAATGCAAAAAGAAACAACTAAAACCTATGTGGGAAAGTCCTGCAACAAGGCATGCCAATCCCTTTGCATGTCTACCAAAGAACCACCACTGAAAAGACCATGAGCAGAACACCACAGGGATGCCAAAAGAGTAACCCTATCCCAAATGAGGTCTAGAGTCAAAAAAGAGTCCTTGAAGATTCTAGCATTCCTTTCCAATCAAATACACCAAGAACAACATAATCAGAGCACTGCCACAAGATCTTTGCTTCTTTACGTGCACCAAAACCTCTGAACTTGGTAAGGAGAAAAAGATTCAAATCCATAGGGCAAACCCAAGACTCTCCAAATATCCCAACTAGTCTATTCCAAAGATAATTAGCCGCTGAACAATGCAAAAAGAGATGAGTCCCAGATTCCAAATCTGAACCACACATAATACACATATTTGGAGACAAAGCAGTGAGAGGCCTGCGTTTCTGAAGCATTTCATTAGTGTTAATCCTGTTAAGAATAGAAGACCAGACAAAAGATTTGACCTTTGAGGGAACTTTGGATTTTTAGATGGGTTTATTCAAGAGAAATCTATCCCTGTTATGAGATTGAGTCAAGAACTGAAAATAAGATTTACAAGAGAAAACTCCTGATGAATCAAGGGTCCAAGTTCTTGAATTAGGCAGAAAAGAAAGATGAATAGAATCAATTAAAATCAGGAGAGAGACTAACTCACTAACCTCTCTATTAGGCAAGTTTCTAAAAAAATGGAAGTTCCAAGAGAAGTTATCGTGAGAAAAAAATTGGCAAATAGGGGCATTATGTAAAGAAGATAGGCGAAAAAGCCTTGGAAAAGCTTTAGAAAGAGGGACAGTACCAACCTAAATATCTTCCCAAAATTTAATACGAGAGCCATCACCTAGATGTAAGGACAAGAGAGAATTAAAGGAAGGAAGACCTTGAGAGATAAATTTCGAAGGACTAGCATGAGACGCTCTACTTGCAGAATTCGTGTCCCACCCATTCGGATGCAAACCATACTTGCTTCGAATAACATGATGCCATAAAGAAGGTTGTAAAGGAAAATGCCAAAGCCACTTAGTTGCCAGTGCCTTGTTCTTGGACACCAAATTACCGAGACCCAACCCACCCTCCTTCTTACGTCTACAACAAACCTCCCAGCTAACAAGGTGGTCTCTACTAGAATTTCTCGTCCTCGACCAGAGGAAGTCCCTTATAACTCTCTAATTTTTGAGCCATAGTCACAGGAATACGAAAAAGGGGGAGAAGGTAAAGAGGGATATTAGACAAACAAGACTGAATTAGAGTGATTCGACCACCCAAAGAGAAAAAGGCACCCTTCCAACAATCTAGCCGCTTAGAGATCTTACAAACCACCGGGTCCCAAAAGGAAATAGCACAAGGATTACCTCCCAAAGGAATCCCAAGGTAAGTGAGAGGCCACTGAAGAATTTGACAACCTGCTAAAGTAGCAAAAGCGGACAAAATCTGATTGTCCACATTCACACTCGCCAAACCACTTTTTGCCAAATTAATGTTAAGACCAGAAATGACCTCAAAGAACCTCAAAATAGTCAAAGTATTAACAAAAGAATCAACATCAGGTTCCACGAAGAAAATTGTGTCATTGGCAAACTGAAGATGAGAGACTTAAAACCTCCTCAGAACCAACAGTTAGCCCCTTAACCAACCCATAATTTACAGCTCTAGACACTAAACGGCTAAGCACATCGATCACAATGATAAAAAGAAACGAAGATAAAGGATCTTCTTGTCTCACTCCCCTTTGATCCTTAAACCAAGATTTAGGTTCCCCATTCACTATGACTGAAAAGGTGGAAGAGGATAAGCATCCTGAAATCCAATTTCTCCATCTTACCCCAAACCTTTTCCTATCCAAGACTTTGTCCAAAAAACCCCAACTAACACGATCATAAGCTTTCTTAAAGTCTAACTTAAAAACAAGACCATGTTTTCTCTTGGATCTAACATCATCCACCACCTCATTAGCAACGAGAGCAGCATCAAGAATTTGCCTTCCTGGAATAAAAGCACTTTGGTTCTCAGAAATGGTATCAGAAAGGACCTCACTCAACTTGGAAGCAAGAACTTTTGTTATGATCTTATAAACACTAGATACTAAATTGATGGGTTGAAAGTCCTTTACTTTAATCGACCTATCCTTCTTGGGAACAAGAGAGATGAAAGTTGAGTTCATGCAAACTCCAATTTTACCATTAAGGAAGAATTCAGCAAACACCCTAAGGAGGTTAGGCTTGACAATATCCCAGCAATTTTGAAAGAAATCAAAATTAAAACCATCAGGACCAGGCGCTTTGTCTTTCCCCAAACTAAAAACAGCCCGACGGATTTCCTTCTCCTCAAAAGGCCTTTCCAACCAACGAGCCTTATCCGAAGCAAACACCAATCCAAATCCTCAATGAAAGGCCTAATAGGCATATCTTCAGCGAACAACTGAGAGTAGAACCTAGAGATTTCAGCAGCAATGACCTCAATATCTCTAACAACACTACCATCCTCAAGTTCCAGCTCCTTAATTAACTCTTTCTACGCCTTCCAAAAGCCACCCTATGAAATAACTTGGAATTACCATCCCCATCCTTAGCCCATTGAAATTTCATCTTTTGTCTTCGACTAGATTCTTCCCTAACCAAAATTTCATCTAAATCTAGTCTTAGCTTTTGCCTCCTAGCACACAGAACCTCTGAGAGATTACCCTCTAACTCCAACCTATCCAACGAGTCAATCTCTTTCAAAATATTTTCTTTTCTAATCCGAACATCCTCAAAGACCAACTTATTCCACTCGTTCAGCTTTTCCTTGAGAAGTTTTAATTTCCTCATAATTTTAAAACCTTCCTAGCCCTCAACAGAAGATGTACTCCAAACTTCCTTAACAAAATGGATAAAAAAGTGATGACTAAGCCACATGTTCTCAAACCTAAAAGGAGTAGGCCCCCAGTTCACCTTACACTATTCCAACACAATAGGGAAGTGATCAGAAATTGAACAAGATAAGCTCTCTTGCACTAGATTCGGAAAAGCATCCTCCTAGGTAGAGGTAAACAGGAATCTATCCAACCGAGAAGCAATAGTGTATTGCCTTCTAGCCTACCAGGTGAACCTAGCATTGGAGAGGGGAATATCCCTAAGACTACACTCCCTAATAAAACTGTCCAAACCCCTTATAGAAGAAGTGAGACGATCGCCACCTAACTTTTGGCTGGGGGTCTAACTGCATTGAAATCCCCACCCAAACACAAATGCGACCCACAAAAGGAAGACAGAAAACCTAGCTCTTCCCAAAAGAAAGAACGCTGTCTAGGATTATTTGGGCCATAAACCGAGGTAATCCACCACTGACCTCTCTCTTTTACATCTAACAAGACAGACATTGAAAAGTTACCAAGGATGGAATCAACCTTAGAGGCAAACCTAGTGTCCCAAATGATCAGCATACCTCCCGACGCTCCAAGAGAAGGGAAGCACTCCCAATCCCTAATCTAGAATCCCATAGGTCCTTCTCCCTTTTACATCTAACAAGACAGACACTGAAAAGTTACCAAGGATGGAATCAACCTTAGAGGCAAACCCAGTGTCCCAAATGATCAGCATACCTCCCAACGCTTCAAGAGAAAGGAAGCACTCCCAATCCTTAAATTTAGAATTCCATAGGACCTTAACTAGTAAAGCATCCAGATCCTCAAGCTTGGTTTCTTGAAGCAAAACTACGTCAGGTGTTGCTTTGCAGATTATCTCCCTAACTCTCTTACGTTTCGGGCAACAACCTAACCCTCTTACATTCCGGCTAAGAATCTTCATTAACTAACTTACCATCTCGCTTTCCAACCTTCTCTCCATAGTTAATGGTAGAAACCAAACGATCCAATTCTCTAGTTAACCTCTTTTTCTTACGAACATAAGTTGCTGGAGAATCAACTGAGAAGCTAGACCAGCCCTTAGAATTGATCACCTTGACCCCTAACTCTTGAATTAAAGGATGAGAACTCAGATGTTCCTAACACTACTGGCATGGCAACTAAGATCTTTGACACTTTCCTCAACTTTGTCCCCTTTGGCATTGTTGAGTAAGCTAGAAGAAGAGGTTGGCATCGGAATAGGAAGAAGCCCATTTCCTTGAAGAGATTTCTCAAAATTTTCACTTGAAAAATCCACAGAAAATTGAGCACAAAAAGGAACAAGAGGAGAGACAAGATCAACTGCAAAAAGTGAGTTTGAAAATTGAGGAATTAAAATGTGATGAACACTCCCTAGATTAGACAAATCTTGAGTTTGAACATAGTTATCCTTAACAGAATTAACATCAATTTCAAGACCAGAAAGAGACCCCTTATCTTTTGCTCCAAGTCCTTGTTCAAAAAGTTCGGGAATTCTTGACAAGACCATCTCAGGTTTAGGAAGATCGCTGTCTTTTTTAGTGCAGTCCGAAAGAAGTTGCTGCAAATTATGAATGACCAAGCCACCTTCTTCAGAATCTTCCAAATCAAAAATTAACTCTAAATTTGCACCTTCATCTTGAGAGGAAAAATCTGAGTTAGATGTAGAATCAGAAATTTTTGACACCCGAATACCCTCCTGCTTATCCCCATCCTTAGAAATCTCAGGTTGCATATTCGTCAAAGGAGAGTGCTGAATAGGTTCTAAGGGTCTTCTCCTTACATGTCCAAACCACCTAAGGTGAGATTCTTCCATCTTTTCCACAATAGCTGCTACCCTTACTTTCTCTCTAATGCATTCATTCCTAATCTTATCTTGTCTTGTACGGCCACACATCCATTGCAATATCCTCATCTCTGTAACACTGATCTTATGCTCTTGTTGGCTTTTTACCGCCCAACATTCAGTACCATACAACATCGCGAATCTTATAGCTATGCAATAAAATTTACCCTTAAGCTTGAGAGGAACTTTACTATCACAAATAACTCCTGAAACACTCCTCCATTTCATCCATTCAGCTTGAACCCTATGGTTTACATCTTTCTCACACTCTAAGGACTTCAAATTAGAGAGATGTGGAACCATCTTCTAGAGTTTGGAATGACGGGGATGTCCAAGACGACAATGAATAATAGTTAAAGAGTCCGTTAAGGTACATGCTACTGGGGAATGTGGCACAACAAGATGGTAAAGCCCTTTAAACTCATGATCGACTCCAGTCGTCCTCCCCGTATTTGAATCTTGCACAAGAACAAAGTTTTTAGTAAAAGACAATAGAACAATTAAGAGATCGAATTATTTGGCTAACGGATATCAAATTAAAAGGACAACCAGTGACATAAAGAACGGAAGTTAAAGGTAAGAGAGGACATGGTCGGGCTTGACCAATGCCAAGGATGGGAGCTTTGGTCCCATTGGCAAGTGTGACAGAAGGTAAGGAATTAGAAAAAGAAAGAGAGTTAAGAAGATCTTTATTATCACAGAGATGATATGAAGCACCAGAATCAATTACCTAGGGTCCAAGAGATAACTGAGAGATACAAGCAGTGGGATTACTAGTTTGTTCAACCACTATAGTAGATGTTGAAGGCTGTGAGGTGGCCTTAAAGCGAAGGAAGGCCTCATAGTCTGTTGGAGTAAGGTCACAGCAGGAGGTGTCAAAACTAGCTTAGTTTGAGCAAAGGTAGTAGAAGCAGGTTTACCATGCTTTGCCCAACAACGTTCTTCCAAGTGTCCCAACCTATTGCAAAAGGTACATCGAGGCCTATTACCACCACATCCTCTTCCACGACCACGACCACGACCATCAAAATTTTCAGCATGAGAGACAAGAGTTGAGGATTTTGATGAGATAGTCCGGGACGCAGAAACAGGAGGTGATGCCATATTAGAAATATTCAATAATCGGCAAAAGGTCTGTGATAATGTAGGAATATCAGCACTAGTCAGAATCTGTTGCTGGACATTCTCTAGGTCGGTTGGAAGAGAAGACATAACAAGAACAATAAAGAACGTTTCTTGTTGCTTCTTGGGCGCTGCCTGATCTTTAGCATGGGCTTCATTACTGAAAATTCTTGCATCAAAGAACGAGCCTTATCAAGAAAGTTTGCATTTTGGTAAACTGTTGTCGCAAAGTTATCATGTAAAAAGCAATGGAGTAGAGGCGTTGGATATTATTGGCATAGCAATTAGAGGCTTCTTGCCACACTTCGTAACAAGTTTCAAATGGTTGGAAGAGGTCCACAATTGATGGGTCAACTGATAGAAGGACACTGAGCAACTGTGAGTCAATTTGTTTCCATTTAGCCGACTGAATTGGGGGTACATCTTCTAACTTAGTTGTATGGTGTTCTGACGTGCTCTGGCCAGCAAATCAAATTTTCACAGAAGACGCCCATGACTTGTAGGTGGTAGAACCCGTCTATCTCTTACTTGTGATGGATGGAACAGACAAGTTGGAGAAAGTAAACCGCTTCTTTGGATCAGATGTGATCTCAGAATTAGAAGAACTCATCGTTAGATAGCAACACAAAAGACTTGAAGTGTTGAACAGTCGCCAGAAAAGGTGTCGGTAGGATGCGCGGCAGAGATTGGGACAGTTGATAAGACACGCGGCTGAGAAATTCAGAGCTTGCGACAGACGGTAAGACGCGTGGCTAGGAAATTTTATCACTGGACAATGATTTAGGACAACTGAATAGAGTTGGGTCGAAACCCGCTCTAATACCAACTTGAATTTAGAGAATGAGAGGAAAGCGATCTAGAGGAAAGGTTTTTGAATCTGCTTGAGTGAATGACACTCAGCATACATGATATTTATATGTATAAAGATAATAAATACATAACCTATTTACAAGGCAATAATAATGAATTTAAGCTATTTCCTATGACACTATCTTGGCTATTATACATGAACCTAATTAATTCTTATTGCTTATTTCCAACATTCTAACATTTCTCTTCCCGTGATTATGCAGAAAGAAAATGCATTCAGGTTACTCTAATTTCTGATTATATCTGATACTCATGCTGTAACAGTTGATGGATATCAATGAAAATCCGGTTTATGTACTTCTCAATCCTTCAATCAATCATTCTCAGAAGGATCTCCCAGTCAGTATTTATGAAAGTGGTATGTAATCTCCATGATTGTGTCATTTAATGTGTGATCATTTTTTCAACCACTGTTGCAAAAATGAAGGAGCACCCATGTGGAATAGGTTCTTAACATGATTAGAGAGAGTAGTTTGGCGGGGTGGGGGGAGGCAGAAAGTGTTAATATACCTATTACATTAACAAGGAAATAGGTTCAGTTAATTGTACTGTATTTTTATTTTTTTATTTTTCATGCTATTTAGGCGCAGAATTGATATTTTGGCCTGCGTAATTTTAATCTTTATACGCTTTATGATACATTTTCTAATGTAATATTCGATTGTGGCCTGCATATTTTGGGTGGCTTGTGGAATGTATTTACATTATGCAAACTCTGTTTGATACATATGATTACAAGCATCAAATTGTTCACAGCTCATATACACAGGATAATTTCTTCTATATGGTGGTCACTACATCCTAATTTAGTTCCTACTTCCTGCAATGTTTTCCCCCCTGAAGTCCGTGTTTGACCCTTTAGTTGCTGACAGTAGCATCTTCCTACATAATAGAATCATCATTGTTGATCTGTATCAAGACATCTGTAGTAGACTAAATTGCCAAATTGGTTTCTATTTGATTTTGCATTTTAACTTTCTGGTTTTCTACTGTTTCAAAAATCAGAATCCTGTAGTTTTGTTTTGTTTTTTTGGTTTCTTTGTTGGTCAATATTTTGTTGTCTTTTTTCCTGCTTATTGTACTGAGCCAATGAATTCTGTGTTATTGCTGGTGCTTGCTATTGCAACTACAGAACTGCATGTCATAGATGGGATTCCGCAACTTATCTTTGTTCGCTCGAGCTATACGATTGAGGTTGGCTTTTTATGACTCTGCTGTTATCTTTTTTCACATTCTAAACCACTGTTCATCAATAAAATGATTGACTTGGCACCCCTCCCCTCTCTTTCTCCTTGCTCTGCTGAAGACTGTTGAAGCAGAACGGATCTCAGTTGATCATGTTGCACATCTTAAGCCATCTGATGGTGGTTCCGCAGCTACGCAATGTGAGTGTTTTTTCTTGACTCTTCTTTCCATTATGGCTTTATGCTCTTCATTAAGCCTATTTTTGGAGAAGGGAAACAATTTTGGTTTTTTTTTTTGCTATATAATTATGCCTATGTTATATTCTTTTATCGAACTTTACATAGCATGTCCCAAGTTTGGATAAAAGAGGAGGGTTGTGTTAAGCAGTTAATAACTAATGTAAAATTTTGTCGAATCTTATACGACATGGATCAGCAAAGACCAATGGAAGCTTAAGTGAGAAAAGTGGATCAAATTGGAAAATATTCAAATTAAAAGGGGTAGAGGAAGACCTAATGATGCAGCCATGGAATCTGTTTAGATTTAGGGTTGGATGGAAAGGGGAAATATAGGTTGGGTAGGTATGTGGTATAAAAGGGTTTATGTGGGAGGAATCCACCTCCTTGGATAGTGACAGGGAATATTAGGATTATTAGGTTATTACTTATTAGTCTTAGAGCATGTTTGGGAAAGATTAAATCTTTCCCAAACAGCTGTTTTTGGAGGATTAAGCTGTTTTGTAAAATAATTATTATGTTTGAGTAAAAAGATTATTTTTTAAAAAAGCTTTTACACGAAATTCAATGCAAAATAAATGTTTTTTTCAGCTGATAATCATAAGTTAAAGATTGAAGCTTATGATTTTAGCTTATAGATTATTTCTTACACTTTGATATGTAAATACTATTTTGTCCTCAATCAAATAATTTTTTTAATCATTCTATACCTATTTTAGTAATTTAATACATAAAAGCGATTCTTTTTTATATCATCCAAACGAACCATGTTAGCTTAAAATCACTTTACAGCTAATGCATCCAAACATAAAAATGAATCGATTATAATCGATTATAACAGTAATCGATTATCAGCATAATCTATAATTTTTAGCTTTCCCAAACAAGCCCTTAATGTTAGCGGGCTTGAGCTGGAATAGTAGTGTTAGTACTTGACTTAATTATTAGTATAAATAGGGGTATTAGGTTAGTGTTTTGTATCACACTACATTCAATAATAATCTCAGCTTACAACCGTCTTTCCCTTTTCCTTTTTCCTTAATCCTAAACCTATAATTCTTTAACATGGTATTAGAGCGGTTCCATCCACCATGACCTGGGTGTCTACCTTTTTGCTGAAATGAGTTCCATGGAACTCTGTGTACACGCCCCTTTTGTTTTTTCTTAATCTTATTCCTTTTAGTAAGTGATTTCTGTGTTTTGAAAAAAAAAGGAAAAAAAAAGATAACAGAACAGCAACACATCGTGACCTAAGGTTAGGTCACGCAGCTTCATCTGGGCAGTGAAGCTTAGGTTGGTGTTTGGTTTTTCTGGTGACCCATTGTCCACCGGTGCCGGGATGAGGGCCAGCGACAGGAGTGGCGGCTGAAGGTGGTTGGATCGTGTTTTGGTGGTGTGGGTCACGCATTTGAGCGCACTGCAGGTTTGTCATTTGTCTCGTTTCAAGGCTGGTTCGTGACTGGGCCTTGACTTTCTGGTTTAGGTCAATGACGCACGGTGGTGAGGGAGGGTTGCTGGTGACCAAAGGTCTGGCTATGTCTCTGGCGCGGTGTTGTGGTGGTTTCAGCCCCTGTTTGGTACGATTTGCTGCGCTGACCTGTTTTGGACTGTTAGGCTGGTTCTGGTGTGTCGTTTGGTGGTTTTTTCCCCTCCTAGGTTTCTGTATTTGTGGATTTTGGTTTTGATTGGTGAGTATGGATGAAGGCAGTTCCAATTTATTGGCCAATACCGAGATCCGAGTTGACTAGAGATTGTTTTCGTGTGGTCGGTGTCCGTAAGGTTTCTGTTTGCAAAGGTGATTCTAGTATGGTATGGAGTTTTCGTTGTGCTTCTGCTGTTATTCCAGCGATTTCCCTAGGGGGAGATTCTGTTCTTTTGCTTCTGGTTTGATGGCCCCTTCAGCTAGGGGGAGATTTGATTTGTTTGAGGCTGTTTGGAGGCTTCACTGCAATTCCTATTCTGTTTTGGGTTGAGTTGAGGTTGTTCTGAGGCTTTTGTAAGATTCTGGTGAGATGGTTGGTGCTTTGGTGCATAGTTATCATTTATCAATAGTGCCAAATAGCAGCGCTATAGTGGTGGAGCAGGGTTGAGCTGAGGTCTTCTGCTCCCAGAAGGCTGTCGCGTTGCGTTTCAGAGTAGCTGCCATAGTCGCCGTAATTTGCGGCTGTTGCAGCAAGGGATCGCGCAATAGTGGCTGCAATAGTAAGGGGATGAAAACCCAAATTTTGTGTTTGGGTGTGGAAATTCCCTAAAGCACCCCCAACTTAAGCCCACCTGGCGTCACTAAAATGTATAAAATTCCCTAAATTACGCCCACTGAAGTCCACTTGACAGCACTTAATTAGGTATTTTAACTTTGTGTTAGACGTTCATGAAAAGACATCTGTTTTAGACGACTTCTTCAACCCACCGCATCCAACCTCCATTTTTGCACTGTATGGTTTTCATCAAGTTTTCCTCAACCTAGTACAGCCAACCATCATTTTTGCCCTCTGTTTAGGGTTTTCCTCTCTTTTTCGCACATAACCAGCCTCATCCATGATCCATCCACCATTTTCGCACTAGCTAGCCTCTGTTTCACTGGCACACCAGCTTCTTGCTCATTTTTGTGTGCTACTTCTTCCTGTATATCGCACAGCAGCCTGTGTTTTAGATGGCAGCCTCCATTTCATAAGCTCCAAACCTCTGTTTCTAAGTTTCACATAACTACATCCTATGCTTCCTTTAATTATATGAGTCTTGATGATGTATGTGTCCTAAGTTTTGAGTGAATGTGTCCTAAGCAAGGTTGTCAAAATCGAGATCCTACGTAGGATCAGAAGGGAAAGGTAGACACGTAAAACATGAGATTGTAACATGGCCTAAAATAAAAAATTATATTGAAACACACACACACACACACACACACACACACACATATATATATATATAACTTGAGAGGATAAAAATTGTATGTCTGTATATATTCCTCATTTCTTTTGTACATAGTTCTTTTACAATATATAGACTTCGTGACTTCCTAACATATACAGTGTATGGCAACTAATGAGTAACGTATGGCAACTAATGATAATAATTTACAATAATTGAAAAAATAAATACACATAAAGGAGACTGCTACAAAGGAGACGGTTACAAAGGAGACGGTTACAACACTCCCCCTCAAGCTGGTAAATGGATATCTATTATTCCCAGCTTGCTAGTAAGATCTTGGAACCTCTCCGTGGTTAACCTTTTAGTCAACACGTCAGCAATCTGCAGTTCAGAGGAACATGTCTTTGTGGTTATCAACCCGCTATCTAACTTCTCCTTGATAAAGTGCCGGTCTATCTCAATATGCTTTGTTCTGTCATGCTGAACCGGGTTGTGAGCAATGCTAATGGTAGACTTATTGTTGCAGAGCAATTTCATAGGGGTCTCATACTTTATCTTCAGATCATCCAATATAATTTTCATCCATAGCACTTCACAAATTCCTTGTACCATAGCCCGAAATTCAGCTTCTACACTTGGCCGAGCTATCACATTTTGCTTATTACTTCTCCAAGTTACTAAGTTTCCCCCTAAAAACGTACAATAACCAAAGGTTGGCCTTCTATCAATGATTGATCCTCCATAATCAGCATCTGTATATACTTCCATGGATAAACTTCCAGCTTTCTTGAATAGTAACCCTCTTCCAGGTGTAGTTTTAAGATATTGTAGAATTTTGCCACGGCTTGTAAGTGTCTTACCCTTGGGTCATGCATAAACTGGCTAACAACACTGACAGTATATGCCAAATCTGGTCTAGTGTATGCTAAGTATATCAACTTCCCTACTAACTTTTGATATCGAGCTTTATCCACCTTGGGACTTTCTTCATTGTTCCCTATTCTGTGATTCTGCTCAATGGGAACACCAGTAGACTTGCAACTCAGCTTACCAGTTTCTTTGAGAAGATCAAGAACATATTTTCTTTGGAAAATAAAGATGCCTTGTTTGGAGTAGGCAACTTCAATCCCAAGGAAATACTTTAGTCTCCCAAGATTCTTTATCTCAAACTCAGTTGCTAATTTTTTCTATAGCAACTGTCGCTTAACCAACTCGTCCCCAGAGATAATAATGTCATCCACGTACACAAGTAGAACAGTGAGTTTACTTTCTTGTGAATGTTTAAAGAAGAGGGTATGATCACCTTGACTTTGCCTGTATCCCAAGGACACCATTGCCTTTGTAAACCTTCCAAACCATGCTCAGGGAGACTGCTTTAACCCATACAAAGCCTTTTTTAACTTGCATACCTTATTTCTTCCATTGGTAGAGTGATAACTGGGTGGAATCTCCATATAAACTTCTTCCTCCAAGTCTCCATGAAGGAATGCATTTTTAAACGTCAAACTGATGCAATTCCCAACCAAGGAGTGCGGCAAGAGAGAGTAGGATTCTTACAGTATTCATTTTTGCTACTAGAGCAAATGTCTCCTGATAGTCAATTCCATTAGTCTGAATGTATCCTTTTGTGACTAACCTTGCCTTATATCGATCTAGTGTACCATCAGACCGATATTTCAAGGTATAGATCCAACAACACCCCACTGGTCTTTTGTTACTAGGTCTTTCAACAATCCTACATGTTCCATTCTTCTCCAGAGCACTCATCTCCTCATTCATGGCTTGAACCCAGTTCTTATCCTTCAATGCTTTTTGTATTGATGTTGGAATTTGAACAGAATCAAGGGATGAAATAAAACTCTTGTGCTGCAAGGAAAGCTTTTTGGAGGAAACACAATTGAGAAATAGGGTATCGAGTACACAACCTTTTCCCTTTTCTCAAGGCAATGGGTAAGTCATCTGGGTCAGGATCACAATTATTCAAAGGAATATTGAAAATATTGGGGTCAGAACTATGGGAAACTATACCTTCAGTACTTACCATAGGTTCGGACAACAAGAGTTGTTGTTGAGCTAGATCGGGTTCATGTCTCCTCTTATACACCAGTTTCGGTGTGCCAGCCTTGGTCTTGACCTTAACTGGTTCAGGTGGGGTACCAGAAGAGGATGCTAACTCCTGTGGACTAGGAGAGATAGGGTCTAGGACAGATTTGGACCCAGGCAACAAAGAAACGAAAGGCTCTGGAAAAAAAGACTTAAGGGCTCAGCTTCTAGAAAGCTCTCCCCCTGAAGCTGAGGACGAGAAAAATAAGACTCGGCTTCATGAAAAGTGACATCCATGGATACAAAGAAATGATGACTCGAAGGATGATAGCATTTATACCCTTTCTTGTCAGGAGCAAAACCTAGGAAGACACATTTGATAGCACGAGGATCAAGTTTATTGCGATGCTGTCGATGGACATGTACGAAGGCCACACAGCCAAAAACACGAGGCTGAAGACTCTGCATAATAGGAACAGAAGGAAAAAAGGATGTCATGAGTTGAACAGGACTTTCATTACCAAGGACATGAGATGGTAATCGATTTATCAGATAAGCAGCAGTTAAAACAGCTTCCCCCCAATATGAATGTGGAACAGACATTTGGAAAAGCAGTGCCCTGGTTATTTCAAGTAAGTGACGATTTTTTCTCTCGGCAATCCCATTTTGTTGAGGAGTATCAACACATGTCAGCTCATGAACAATACCATGCTCTTTAAGAAAGTTAGAAAGTGTTTGGTTGACATATTCCCTACCATTATCAGAACGCAGTCGTTTTATGGATTTTTCAAATTGGGTCTGAGCCATACGATAAAACTGAATGAATAATTTTGACACTTCAGATTTGTCTTTCATGAGGAAAAGCCAAGTTGTACGAGTGCAATCATCAATAAACGAAACAAATCATTTGGCCCCGGAAATATTAGAAACAGATGCAGGTCCCCAAACATCGGGATGGATAAGAGCAAAAGGCTCAGCACTTTTCTTAATGCTAGGAGGAAAAGATACACGATGATGTTTAGTAAACTCACAGACATCATAATGAAAAGACTCCACTGACTCTTTTAAAACTAAAGATGGAAACATAGACTTAAGTAGAGAGAAAGGAGGATGTCCAAGACGCCTGTGTTGGAGCCAAATCTCAGGGCAAGACTGATGACATGAAAGTAGCAACCTCTGACTGGAGCCACCTGGGCCATTGAGGAGACGATACAACCCTCCTCATTCCTCAGCAACTCCAATTGTCCTTTCCGTGGCAAGATCCTGAAAGACACAATGAGAATGAAAAATATTACTGCACAATTTAAATCCTTGGTAAGTTTATGAACAGATATAAGATTAGTGGACAATTTAGGAACATGAAGAACATTGGTTAAGTGGATGGAGGAGGTGAGGTTAATATTACCATAGCCAGCGACTGAGGTGTGTGAGCCATCAGCCACAGCGATGGTAGGGATACCAAAAAGTGGTTTATAAGACAACAAATGGGAGGAAGAAAAAATCATATGATCAGTAGCACCAGAGTCAACAACCTATGATTCTTCAGAAGCAGTACTAGAAGCATTAAAGGACTGAAAACATAAATTCTTACCAGTCATGGCTAGAAAACAAGTACCCGAAGGCTTACTGAGAGAGTCAATTAGAGACCGTAAGCGCTCCAGTTCATCCTGACTGAGAGCAAGAACTGCATCTGTCACATGTGAGACTTCATTTGAGGCCTTCAGATTGGCCTGCCCACGCTGAATACCTTTAAATCCACCTGTACGCCGAAGAACCTGGTCCTTCCCATGGAGATTAAAACAGGTTTCCTTGGTGTGACCAAATTTCTTACAGTGAGTGCACCAGCGGCTGTCTTTGTTAGTTCTAGAAGAAGAGGAAGAGGAAGAGGAAGAGCCGGGTTTAGGAGGCTTGCCCATGATCAAGGCTGACCCATTAGAGGGTTTGTCATCAAGCATAACAACCCGTCTACTCTCCTCTCCACGAACAGTGTAGAAAGCCTCAGAAAGAGAGGGAAGCTTTTCCTTACCTAGAATCTGTACTCTGATAGGGTCATATTCTGAGTTCAAACCAGAGAGGAACTCAGATGCAGTCTCGTTCAACGAAACTGGCCAAAGTGGAAGCATCGTTACTGCACTCCATTGTCAGATTCTGATATTGATCCAGCTCAATCCATAACCCATTGAGGATCCCATAGTAGTCTGTGACTGATAAAACCCCTTGCTTAGTGGAAAAAATCTTGGTTTTCAACTCATAGCATGTAGCTATGTCTTGCTTCATGGAATATGTCTGATGAAGGTTGTCCCAAATGTCCCGGGCAGTAGGCAAGAACATACAATTTCTACTAACCTCTGGTGTCATAGAATTCCATAACCATGTCATAATGAGAGAGTCCTCATTATCCCATTCTTCAAATGTCGGGTTAGTCTTACTAGGGGCTGTACCTTCGATGTGACTTAATTTTCGAAGACCTTTGAGGGTGGTACGAACAACTTGAGCCCACTGTAAATAGTTCTTTCCTGTTAGATGATAGGTAGGATGGAAAACAGGTAGGTCATTGGGATTAAGAGGCGTGGTAATGCAAGGAGTGGTTTTTTGGGTGGTGGTGGAGGTGATGGTGGTGGAGGTGATGGTGGTTTCAGTGTCTGACATGGTGGTCTAGGGTCACTGTTTGGCTGATAGGATGAGGAAGAGGATGCTGTTTGGCTTATAACAGGAGTAACGGGTTGCTGTTTGGGCAAGGTGGTGATAGAATCTAGTAGGGAAAGATGAGACGAGTCTAAGGAGACAAACCACGTCGGGAACGACGGCCAGACGCGCCGCCACGTGCGGCTAGACTGGTGGCGCGTGGGTTCACGCGCAGAGAAGGGAGGCTGTGCATGAGAGCGCATGGGAGGGCTTCCGGTGGTGGGCTTTCAGTGGTCGGCTGGACTAGGGGCGACGATCCGTCCGGTAGGGTCACCGGAGTGAATGGCGGCGGTGACTGATGGCGGCCGGTGGTGGCAGTGGCGTTGGGCGCGATTAAGGAGCAAAAAAGGCCAAGGAAACCAGCCGCGATGAAGGTGGAGGCAGCTGCGATGAAGGCAAGCTAGCCTAGGGTTGAATGCGGAAGCAGAGTCTCCCAGATTGGGAGCTCTGATACCAAGTTGATAGGATAAAAACTATATGTCTGTATATATTCCTCATTTCTTTTGTACATAGTTCTTTTACAATATATAGACTTTGTGACTTCCTAATATTTAGCAGGTTTCCTGTAATTGATCTAAGCCATTGATTTATTTTATGAATAAATCAATGGCCTAGAGTTGCTGGTGTACCATACACCCTCTTTTAAAAGGTGTATATTAGACACCACCCATCTTCCAATAATAATCTCAGTTTACAGCTGTCTCTCGTTTTTCCTTATTCCCTAATCCTAAACCTATAATTCTTCAACAGATGGAAATCTGATATGAGCAGAATTCTAATCCCAAGTTGAAAATAAAGAAACACAAAAAGGTTTTATCCGAATATAGTTCTGAATTCTGAATTCTGTTGAAAATTACATAGAGAATCACTATTTATAGACCCAATATATACCTACAACCCTTAAGTGGCTTAATTAATGACTTCTGATTGACTTTTGGGATGCCATGCCTATAATTACTTAGACCCCTAATTACGAGATTGGACTTTTCTAGTTTAATTAACTTATCAAATACATAAAACATGACTCTTTAATAGCTAAAATATCTAATACTGTTTAGTAATACAGGTTTAGGACTCAACTACTAAAACTCTTAATTGACACGGAGAGCTTCTTTATTCTCCATCACTTAAGTTTACTGAAATTTTGGTTTTTGATAGTTTCTGTCAATTAATACATGTAGCTGCCTTACCTATTATGAGGTTTGGTTTTTGTAGTTGTATATAACATAATTATACCATGTGGTTTTATTTTTGCAGTGGCTGCTCACCTTACTGGTATACATAGTGCCATCAAAATGCTTCATAGCAGAATTAAGGTGCTACATCACTATCTTCTTGCAATGCAGAAAGGTATGATAGAGGGTATCCCTTCTGCAAAACTAGCATTTAATGATGAGATATTCAGTATTTGTTATTAGAAATCTTCTACAATTTTATAGAAAAAAATACTCTTCTGATTTTTCAATTCCTTAAGCCTTTTAATTTGCTTATCCTTTACTAATACATAGTATTTAAAGAAACAGTTAATTAAACAAAAGATAGAACGAATTATATTAATGATTGTGAAATGAGAAAAATCCTTACCTAATGTGGGTACAGGTGATGTATTTATATAGAATAAAATCAGCCAGCAGTACAGTATAGTACAATATAGTATAAAGGACTAAACTACGCTCACGCATACTAAACACGTGCTTAATACACTACTCTTAACACACTTCCTCAAGTTGGATCATAGATGTTAATCATGCCCAACTTGTTACAAAGATAGTTAACTCGACTCCTATTAAGTGCCTTCATGAGGATGTAAGCTATCTGTTCTCCAGTTCTGACATGTCTTGTGGATATAAGTCCTTGTTGGATCTTTTCTCGAATGAAGTGACAATCAGCTTATGTATGTTTTGTTCTTTTATGGAAAAGTGGGTTTGAGGCAATGTGAAGGGCATCCTGGTTGTCACACCACAACTTCATAGGTGAAGAAGCCTTGAACTCGATCTCATTAAGTAACTGATACTTCCATAATAATTCACAGGAAGTTTGAGCCATTGATTGATATTCAGATTCTACACTTGACCTTGCTACTACATTTTGCTTCATGCTCTTCCAAGAGATCAAATTTCTTCCAAGGAACACATAGTAACTAGAGGTTAATTTTCAATCTATAGGACACCTAGCTTAGTTTGCTTTATGCAATGACCATGGTCTTTATAGAGAACTCCTCGTTCTAGGGCTCCTTTTAGGTACCTTAAGATATGTAACACTGCATCCCAGTGAGAATCTCGAGCGGATGACATAAACTGTCTTACTACACTTATTGGGAAAGAGATGTTTGGACGAGTCACAGTAAAGTAGTTCAATTTGCCAACTAACTTCTTGTACCTCTTGGGATCCAAAAGTAATTATTTGCAGTGAGCTTCACATTTGGAATCATCGGGGTGTCACGACCTGGTTCCCAACATACCAACATCGGAAAGAAGATCAAGGACATGTTTCCATTGAGAAAGGAAAATGTCTTTTTTGCTACTGCTTACCTCAATTCCCCGAAAATATTTTAGGGGATCTTGGTCCTTTATATGAAAATTAGTTTGAAGGAAGCTCAAGTTTTGAAATGCCAGAGGTGTCGCTCCTATTTATCACTATATCATCAACATAGGTAACCATGGGGATACATTCTCCCTTAAATTGTTGATAAAAGATAGAGTAATCATAATTGCGTCTTTTCAAGCCAAAGTCAAGAACTATGTCACTTATCCTTCCATTGCCCTAGGAATTGTTTCAATCCATACAAAGAGCATTTAAGTCGACACACTCTCCCAAACTCCCTCTGAGCAAAAAAGCTAGGAAGTTGCTCCATATAGGCTTCCTCTTGTAAATCACCATGAAGAAAGGCATTCTTAACATCAAGCTGATGCAAGGGCCAATGATAGGAAGTAGCTAAAGAGATTAACAGGAGAACCAAGGCCATTTTAGCCACAGGATAGAATAATTAACACCATAAATCTGAGCAGTGAGCATAGCCCTTGGCAACCAACCGAGCCTTTAGACGAGCAACAGTCCCATATGGGTTTACTTTAATAGCATACACCCATTTGCGACCAATGGCACATTTACCTAAAGGAAGAGGAACATGGTCCCATGTCTGGTTATGTTCCAAAGCCAATATTTCCTCTTCCATGGTACATCGCCTCCCATCACGAGCTAGAGCCTTAGAAATAGATCTAGGAACTTTGAGAGCATCAAGAGAAGCTACAAAGGATTGGGAAGAGGGAGAAAGAATAATGAATAAATAAAGCAATGGGATGGTTAGTGACACAAGAATGTTTACCTTTTCTAATGGGAATGGGATGGTCTAGAGTCGAATCTAGTGATGAAGAGGTAGACGGAGGAGGTAGCTCAGTGGAGGAGCGAGATACATCTTGGAGTGCTTCATCGGAGGCAGGTGGATCATCACAAGTGCGGTGAATGTATACTTGCTGAATGGGTGGCCTATGAGGACGACAAGACAGAGTCGAAGCGACAAAAGTTGAAGGTGATACAGATGTAGGGTACTGAACCTCTTTATAAATAAGAATTTCCTCTTCAATGGAGGGAGGAGAAGAGGATTGAGGAAAGAACGAAGTAGACTCAAAGAAAGTCACATTAGCAGAAACCTGGTATTGGCCCAAGTCAGGAGAAAAGCACCTGTACCTTTTTTTGATGACGGGAGTAACTGAGAAAGACAACACTTACGAGATTGAGGGTGTAGCTTGGAAAGTTGAGGTCAAACATCTTGCACAAAACATGTACATCCAAAAATATGGGGAGGAAGGGGGAACAAAGACTGAGATGCAAGGAGAACTGAATAAGGAACTTGACCTTGTAAGACAGAAGATGGTATCCGATTAATTGAGAAACATGTAGTAGAGACAGCACTAGCCCAAAACTCTTTAGGAACAGGCATATGAAACAATAGGGCTCTTGCAACTTCCATGAGATGTCTATTTTTATGTTTAGCAACCTTGTTTTGTTGGGGTGTAACCACACAGGAAGATTGGTGGATTATTCCATGTTGATGCATGTAGGAATTAAACTCATGGGAAAAATATTCCTTAGCATTGTCACTTCTCAAAATACGAACAGGAGTACTAAATTGAGTTTTAATTTCAGAACAAAAGGTAGTAAATATTGAGAATAACTCAGAGCGAGATTTCATAAAATATAACCAAGTCATTCTTGTAAAATCATCAACAAATATAAAAAAATAGCGAAATCTAGATTTAGAAGTAATGGAACAAGGACTTCATACATCAAAATGAACAAGTTCAAATAGGGATGCAACTCGCTTATTGACTCGTAAAGGAAAAGAACTTCAATGATGTTTAGCCAAATGACATGACTGACATTCTAAAAGAGATAAATGACTCAAACTAGGACAACTTCAAAGATTGTAAAGAAGGATGACCCAAATGACAATGAAGCTGAAGAAGATTGACCACTCCTGAACAAGCAACAGGCACCAGTATTGGATGTGCGCAGCACTCAAGGATGTACAGGCCATTCTGTTGGCGACCCCTACCAATCACCCTCTTCATCCCAAGTTTCTAAAAGACACAAGAATTAGGAAAAATGTGAACAATACAATTAAGAGAATAGATAATCCAAGTAATAGAAAGTAAATTAAACAGAAATTGATTTAAAGATAAGACTCGAGACAATGGAAGAGTAGATGTGGGACATGCAGTACCACTCCCAACCATAGGAGCAGGGGATCCATCAGCTAATGTAACACTAGGGAAATGGGGTGAAGGTATAAAGGATGTAAGAGTACCTGTTTGGGCCAGTCATGTGATAGGGTGCCCCTGAATTAGTGACCCAGTTGCATGAAAGGGATGGCAAACATGCAGTAGGATTACCTATATGAGCAGCAGAGGCAACAGAAGAAGATGGTGGTGTTGGCTGGGAGGTCTGGAATTGGGTATATTGAGCAAACACTTCTGCTATCATCACAACAGGTCTGACAGATGGGCTGCTAGAGTGGGCAATGTCATCAGTAGCAACATGGACAAAGCGCTGTTGTTGAGACTGATTCTTCTGTTGAAGCTTCTAACAATTCTTTTTTAATATGCCTATGTTCCTTACAGTAACAACAAATAGGGGGATCTCCCAGATCTCCACCTTGTCCTCCACCTTGAGAATTCCTAGAATCCCATCCACCTTGTCCACCGTGAGAGCCACCACAACCACCATGGGAACTATTTCCTCTAAAACTGGAACTCACCAGGGTAGAGACTTAACTTGAAGCTATAAGGCTGGACTTATAAAGCTCGTGAGCAACTTGGTGAAGGCGCGAGTAGACATCCTACAATGTCAAATTACTAGAACTCATCAAATTTTGAGACCGGGCAGCACCAAATTCCCCGTGTAAACCCAACAAGAAGCACATAACAGCTAACTGTTCCTGTTGAGCTTGCATCTCCTTCACATCAGAAGTGATAGGCAACAAGGTGTTCAACTCCTCAAACAAGCATTTGATACTAGTGTAATACTCACTAAGCGACTCATCTTTTTGATTGGCACAATAAAGATCTTGGATCTTCAATTGTAAAGAAGAGATAAATCATCAGTACCTGAAAAAATTGTGTAGGTATTGCTATAGTTCTTTCTGTGTTACAATGGGTAATAATATCATCAACCCGGGGGTCCAAAGTCCATTGGATCAAAGAATGTGACCGCATATCTTCCCTAAGCCGCACATCCTTAGCTGCCACATCCTTCGGACCATCCTGAGTGAGATTGTTAGAACCGAATCTGTTAGGTTCTGTTAGGAAGAAGAAAAGTAGCTAAGATAGGGGTTATGGGTTTGTTAGCAGTTATTTCAGTCTGTTAGGAGTTGTGTTAGTTGTTTGGAGTTTGTTGGTTTTGATAAGATTGGTTGTTAGAGTATAGTTAGGAATTGTAGGCCTATAAATAAGAGGCCATTGCTGTATTTCAGGGAGGAATGAAGAACTGTATTTTGTGTGAACTAGACAGTGGTTTATTTGTGAAAGGAGAGTGCTCCTTTGAGGTACATTGGTACCATTCTTTCCCTATCTCTTTTCTTTTTTCGTTCTGTTTTAGGAGAGGTTCTCTCCATAGTTAGGATCTTCATCTTCCTAAAAGAAAGATTCCTAACAGAGATGATCCTCCTTCCCATGACCCTTCAAATACATCTCAATAGCCTTCTTCCACCGAGTAAAATTAGCCCCATCACCATCCAATTTCCGATCAATGATTTTCGTATTTGCTGGCATCACCTCAGCCAAGACATTAGTGAAAGTTGCACCGGAAGAACCACTTTTGTCCTTGGCTAAGGTATTAGCTTCAACATTAGAACTTTCATCACCCATTCTCACACAGCAGCCAAAGAAAACAGCGAACTGGAATCCGAAACAGAACCTAAGACTCCCCCTAGCTTAGGAAGCCAACAAGAGCAACGAAGAAGGGAAAGAACCACCAAAAATCAGACCAGACCACTGAAGAACATTCTAAAACACCCAAAAAACGAACTGGTCATGTTGGAAACAGCCTCGTAGGAGAGAAACCCACTCACCGGAGACACCACCAACCGAGCACCACTATGCGCACCTGTTTGTGCCAGAAAGAGAGAACCGACGTCCACCCATACCACCAGGACATCATGCGCCCCATGATCAGCCCTTGAAACCACAATCTGCGGCTGAAACTCAGCAACCCATTCCAACGCGACCCAGCTCCTGCCAGCCCTCCGCCCAGTGCTGGACCAGTCTGTCATTGGCATCCACTCGCCGGCTACTTGAGAAGCTAGATGGCAGCCATTGTGACAGCTGCCCTAGATAGATGCGTGACCTAGGTCATGATCTGTTTCTCTCTCTTTTTTTCAACAGAGAAAGGGAAAAAGAATGGAAAAAAAGAGAAAAATTTTATGAAAAAATTAGAGACCTCTTTGATACCATGTGAAATGAGAGAAATCCTTACCCAATGTGGGTACAGGTCATGTATTTATATAGAATAAAATCAGCCAGCAGTACAGTGTAGTACAATATAGTACAAAGGACCTAATTACCCTCAAGCATACTAAACACGCATTTAATACACTACTCTTAACATGTAGTAATAAATAAGTATCTAACAAAGTTACGAATTTTATATTTATTTTTCTTTTATTGCAAAGAGGTCACCTGCAAATAAATCTCCGACATGTAATAACTAATTCAACAAGTTTGAGGTCAGATTCTGAGAGAAAATTGTAATAGACTAATGATAGGGGAAAATTCCAGTACCATTATAATTTTCTATATATCTATCTGCCATCTATCTGCGTACCTTTCTACCAGTGCTAACAAACTAGTTCCTCAATTATGATGTCTTTAGTTTGGGGAAAGACAGCTCCCGGTCCAGATGGCTTTTTATTTGGTTTTTTTCGAAAGTTTTGGGATATTGTTTAAACTTGATCTCCTTAGGGTGTTTGCTAAATTTTTCAATAATGGTAAAATCAGAGTTTGTATGAACTCCACTTTCATCTTTGAAGGTAAAGGACTTCTGCCCTATTAGCCTGGTTTCTAGTATTTATAAAATCATTGAGAAAGTTCTTGCTTTTAGTTTGCGTGAGGTCCTTTCCAATACCATCTCAGAAAGTCAAAGTGCCTTTATTCCAGGTTGATAGATTCTTGATGCTGCTTTTATTGCTAATAAGGTGGTGGATGATGTTAGAACCCGGAGGAAACAAGTTCTGGTGTTTAAGCTAGATTTTGAGAAAGCTTATGATCATGTGAGTTGGAGTTTTTTGGATAAAGTTATGGACATGAAAGGTTTTGGGGTTAGATGGAGAAAGTGAATTTTGGGTTGTTTATCTTCTACTTTTGTTGTCATTATTAATGGAGAATTAAAGTCTTTGTTTAAGGTCCAGAGGGGTGTGAGGCAAGGGGATCATTTATCCCCTTTTCTCTTTACTATTATGGTTGATGTGCTTAGTCATTTAGTTTCTAAGAGCTGTTAATAATGGGTTGGTTAAAGGGTTGTTAGTTGGTTCAGAGGGAGTGCTTGTTTCCCATCTTCAATTTGCTGATGACACTATTTTTTCTAGGAGCCACATGCTGAGACTATTGTTAACATTCTGTCTATTTTGACTTTCTTCGAGGTCATCTCTGGTCTTGAGATTAATTGGGCCAAGAGTGATTTAGCAAGTGTGAATGTGGATAGTTAAATTGTGACTTTTTTTGCTACTCTGGCAAGATGCCAATCTCTTCAATGGCCTCTCACTTGTCTCGGCATTCCTCTAGGAGGTAATTCCCGTGTTCTATCTTTTTGGGATCCCGTGGTTTGTAAGATTTCCAAGCGGTTAGATAGTTGGAAAGGTGCCTTTTTTTCTCTAGGGGGTGGGATCACTCTTATTCATTTGTGTTTGTCTAGCATCCCTTTATACTTTCTTTCCTTTTTTCGCATTCCCGTGGTTGTGGCACAAAAAATAGAGAGAATTTTGTGGGATTTCCTCTGGTCGGGGACACGGGAAAATAGTAGGGATCACCTCGTTAGTTGGGAGGTTTGTTGTAGACCTGAGAAGGAGGGAGGGTTGGGTCTTGGTAGCTTGGTGTCTAAGAATATTGCTTTGGCAGCTAAGTGGCTTTGGTGTTTTCCTCTTCAACTATTTTCTTCATGGCATCAGGTGATTAGAAGTAAATATGGTTTGCATTCGAATGGGTGGGACAACAACTCTGCAAGTAGAGCGACTCATGCAAGTCCTTGGAAATTTATTTCTCAGGGATTGCCTTTTTTTTTCTTCTCTTTTATCCCTGCATCTGGGTGATGGATCTCGTATAAAGTTTTGGGAAGATGTTTGGGTTGGTAGTGTCTCTCTTTTTGAGGCTTTTTCGAGACTCTGTTGCCTTTCTTCCTTACACAATGCTCTTGTTTGTCATTTTTATTCTCAGATTAATCTCCCTTGAAATTTTCATTTTTTCAAAAACTTGCTTGACAAAGAGATTGTTGAGCTTCAAACTCTCGTCTTTGCTTGAATCTGTCCATTTTTCTTCTCTTCCTGATACTAGAACTTGGACTCTTGAATCTTTTGGATCTTTCTCTTGTAAATTTTATTTAGTTCTTGACTCATTCTCCTAATAGAGAAAGATTCTTTTGGAAAAGCCCATTTGGAAGTCTAAAGTTCCCTTAAAGATTAAAGCTTTTGTTTGGACTGCTGTTCGTAATAGAATTAACACAACAACATGCTTCAGAAGCGTATACCTATCACTGCTTTGTCTCCTGATATGTGCTTAATGTGCTGTTTTGCTTCGGAATCAGGGAATCACCTCTTTTTGCATTGTTCTGCAGCAAATTCAAATTATCTGTGGAACAAGTTGTTTGGTTTTTTTTGGAGAGGCAGGGGTCTGCCCTAAGGATTTGCATCATTTTTATTCTAAGTTTAGAGGTTTTGGCTCCGCATAGAAGCAAAGATCCTTTGGTAGTGCTCTTTGTTCGCTATTTTGTGGTGTTTATGGTTGGAAAGGAATGCTAGAATTTTTAAGGGGCTTTCCTCAAGTTTAGACCTTATTTGGGATAAGGTTCTCCTTTGGGCTTCTCTTTGGTGTTCAGCTCATGGTTTCTTTGTTAGTGTTTCTTTGGTAGACATGCAGAGAGATTGGCTTGCTTTGTTGCATGATACAATCTCATAGGTTTTAGCTGTGATTTTTGAGAGGATTACTTATCCTCCTTTGTACTTTTCTTCTCTTCTAATAATATTTCTTTTTCTATAAAAAAAAGGATTAATTTGCACTCAATGAGTTTTTCTAAGTCATAAATCCAGTTTCAGCTGCAACGCATGGTTATAACTGTTTATATTTCACAAATCACAGTTTCAAAACAGAGTAATAGGTGCTCAGTGATTCTGTGAGCATTATTTCCATTTCCTGCTTCATCCATAAATTATACATGGTGTACATATTTTGAAACTCCCATAAATAACCATGATTTGAACGTTTTTGTTTAAATGCAGGTGATGTTCCTTGTGAGAATTCACTGTTAAGACAAGTGTCAAGTCTCCTGAGAAGATTGCCTGCTATTGAATCTGGGAAATTTCAAGATGATTTCTTAATGGTGAGTGTGTTCCTTTCTGGAATTTGGACTAGTTGGCATGTCTTCTCTTTCTTTTTGGGTGTGTGGAAATATAATGCCTTTGCAAGTAATGGGGAGTGAGTGTCCATAAGCTTGGTTCCTCTTGAATATAGTTTCTGTGCTTTGTTTATTTGGATTTGGAATTATTTTTGCAAACGTTGTGAACTGTGATTGATCATTCTTGTTGGAGCTGGAGAGTCGGCTTGTGGGTTCCTAATCAAGCATAGTGGTATGGAAAGGGATTTTTTGCTGGTGACTACAGAAGGAACCCTTTAGTCACTTTCTTTTTTGAAAAAAAAAATGTCGACACTCTATTCTTTTGTTTTCTGAAGTCATTCTTCCCATCATTTGCCTTGTAGGCACCTCATTTTCTTTTCTTTCTTGCATTAGGTCCAGGGACTATTTGTACATTTTTTATAGATGGGATTTACACCTATGCTAGTGCCTTTAAGTGAACACTATTACTTACTAATGTAAAGGTTTCTTAGCTTGATTGCCAGTATCACTGTTCAATCTGACATTATTCCTTTCCACGTTGAAATGCAACTTCTATTTATTTTTTTTCTGGGCATCGGTTGTGTACAAGGTTTCTAACTGCTGTCATTAACTATTCCTACAAAAGTGGGGAAGAGAGGGAGAAGGATGTCCTACCAAATATGTATCTTGGTGGGTCATCTGGTGATGGAAGGTCTTAAGTTTGGTTGGTAGAGTAATGCTATATAACCCTTTTGTTAGGATTGTGTTTTTGAGTTGGTGCCCTTCTCATTGGTTTTTTAAAGGGAATTTCTGTTACTGATGTACAAAGATATTGGACTGATTTGTTGTATTTTTGAACTACTTTTGTTGCTGTTCTCTTTCAGCTTTTCTTGGTAAGAGGATTTCTTTTCTTCCCCCAGATGTACTTTCTCTCTCCCCCCCCCCCGCCCCCCAATATTGTATTCTTTTACCAAAACAACAAGTTAATGTGGAGAAAGGTAGTAATGAAGTATGGCACAGTGTTGGCAGACATAATAATTTTGGGGATATATATCTGACAATATATAATGGATTGCCAAAATATAAATATGCATTGGTCTGCCATAAGAAAGAAAGTTTGGGAAGTTGTTCCTCGTGATGATGACTGTCAAATTGTTCATGGTAATTGTGCCAGCTTATTTGTTGAAAGGAATTAGACACCAGTACAATTATATAAGGACTCTTTGCACAAGGAAATTTTAGATTATTGCTTTGTAACGATCTTAAAGTCGTTTTTGATAAGGTTTCATGCTGCTGCAATATGATATCTTAGCTGGGTTGTGGGCTTAATATCAAAATTAAGGTAGGGTAAATGCTTATGTGAAAATTTCTTTAGCTTACGATATCTTCTTTCTCTTATAGGAATACAATGACACCTTATTGATTAGTTATCTTGCCATGCTGACCAACTGCTCAAGGTATGACATATTTGCATTTGTTGCCTCGGACCTTTTTCTTTTAGCTTTTGTAATTGTAGTTGAATTTCTTCTCTTTAAAACAAAAAAAGCACTAAGTGTGATTCTTTTAGAAAAACTACCTTAAAAATTAATGCGGTGGCACCAGTTTTGAGAGTTATATAAGGAAGCTAATCGGTAGAATAATTCTTTCAAGATAGCAGTTTGTCTTCGATTTAACTCTGCTATCCTAGGACAATCAGAAGCTTCTTCAGTCAGAGGTGGGGGGGGGGGGGGGGGGGAAGTGAGTCATTTGAGTTGTGTCTCGAGTTCTTATATCTAAATATGACCCCTGCAATAATTTTGGAAAAAATACAACCAAGCTTATTCTCACTAAATGAGGCCAGCTAAATGGATTTTAGTACGCATTATGTTTGATCCTGTATAATAGATTCATGAAGTTTTATCTCCCTCTTTCCCTCTTTAAAGGGCATCATCTGTGATTGCACATCTTATGGGAGCCTCTGTAGGTTGTCATCTCACTTGGCCAAACAATCTTAAACACTTTGTTCACTTTTTCCTGTACAGAAACCACTGCAGCCTTCTCCCTAATGATCTCTTAATCTTATCCATATTGGGATGCCCACTTATCCATCAGAACATCTTCATTTCTTTAGCCTTAATCTTCTTCTCATGAATAGACAATTTTGGTAAAAGGCGAGTGGAAAAAATGTTGATGGTGGGTTAGGACTGGCCCTCATATGGTCATATTATCCCCCATATGTCTCCCAAGATATGTAAATATATATCTTTAGGAGGAAAAAAAAGTGTACACTATTTCAGTTCAAAATATTCACATTGTATCCGTGTGTTATTAATAAATGTTCTTGTTTCTTTTCCTTGTCTCCTTGTAGTGCTATGAATGAACTAGTCGACAAATTCAATACTGCGTATGACAGGCATAGCAGAAGGGGTGGACGAACTGCTTTTATGTAAAAGCTGCTTGGTTGCTCATTTCTGGTTGTCTTGCTGTGGACAGCCTCAAGGCACCTTTTCAACTTTGTAGGCATAGTTTTTTCTCTTTGCTACTTAGGTATAGGTTATTGAAGCTTTGTATTGCTTGGATTTGAAGAGAATAGGGAAAAAAAAATGGAAAGTCACCATATTACCATGTCCCCTCCAAAGGAAAAAGAAAAAAGTATTTTTGTTTTTGCATTTCTATACCAAGTTGTTTGCAAAATTGAGGGGATAAAAGGAAAAAGACATGATGTGAATTTTCATTGTGGTTTTTAATCAGTTAAGTGGAATATATGGTGGAATAATTACTTTGTTACAGTAGAGTCAATTTATAGATATTTTGCTTAACAGATGATATGATAGTCATTTTGCTTCTCTTTGAAATGAAAGTGATTATCATGAGAATTTGTTGAGACTGAAGGAAAATGGTTTAGAAAAATTTGAAGTAATAATTATTCTGTAGGAAATTTTCTAAATATTTTAAAAAATATATTTGATCGTAGATGTGAATAGTTTTTTCAAAAATATAACTTTCGTTTTAAACTTTGGTGATAGACTAAAAACTATAGATTAAACTAAATTTATAATTATTATAATGATGAAATTTGTAAGTCAATGATGGCTAGTCTGTGTAGCATTGTATCCTACTGTATATATAAGTAAATTCACTTTATTTTGAAAATAGAAAGTGGTTATCTTGGGAAAGTAGTTTTTATTGTGTTGTATAGTTTATTTAATAACAATCACATTACATAATAGAATAATTACTTTTTATTGTGATTATTTTGTTACGAAAATTTATTATTAAAAAGTAATTTTATACAATTTGTTGTCAGTTTTGTAAAATAAATCTGAAAAAATTGTTTAAAAACAAGAACTAGAAACAACTGTTGGACACTGTCGGGAGCATGTTTTATACGTCGTTTATTTCAAAAACTGTTTTGAAATTTACATATTCAAGTTTATTACTTTGAGAATATATTTAACTATCATATGCTCCATCAATTTTACGGATATTATTTATTATTTATTTCATTTATATATGATATATTATTGTCATTATTTTATTTTAATATTTCTATCAATAATTTCAATTTAATATTTTATACATGTTTGTGTATTATATCCTAGATAGTTTGTTTTTTACAATATAATCATTCTTTTAAGTAATAGAAGAAACACAACTAATTTAGGCTTTTTATTTCAAAAATGCTTCTTTTATTTATTTATTTATTATTTTACGGTTAATGGCAAATTAATAACGAAAAACCTAAGGATGGTCGGTAACAATAAAAGTGAACTGCGCTTTAGGTAAATTTTATCTGCAATGTTAGGGGTTCAAATTTGAGTTGTTATTTTGAGGAGAAATTTATCTAACTTCTATCATTAGTTTGAAATTGCACGAGTAATTGATAAAAAAACAAAAAAAAAATTAATAATCAAAATGTGCTAAACTTCAAGTATTAAGAAGTTGGTTCTTGGTGAACTAACTTCTTAATATATTATTTTTATTTTTTGATAAAAACAAGTTGAGAAATTAATTTGAGTGTTGCAACTGTCTCGAAAGGTGTGGGATAAGGCAACCAAATTTTAAAAATTGAGAGTCGTCGCGAATCGCTTTTTCTATTTAAAAATGGAATAGTACAATTGAACATCTTAAAAAAATATGGTTTGCGTTCCAGAGTGTAGGCTCGAAGGTTGTTTACGAATAGATAAGATATTAGTTTCTAACATCGTTCATTCAATGAATGATTATCTATTTAATTTAATGTTATCAATTAAATTATTTAACTTGGTCCTACTCATTTAACATTAAGGTTTTATTTATTATTTTAAAAATATCTCATTTTGTCAAGCATGTTATTAAGAATAATAAATGACTACTATAACATGGAGGTTGGCTAAATAGTTATTATACTATGAAACAAATTTAAACCCAGTAATATGACGTATGAAAGTTGTGAATTATAATTTTAACTTTTAAAAAATACTCTATAAAGTGAATGGCCAATTAAAAATTTATTCCACAATAATAAAATTTAGCTCAAGAAAATGTTTATGATAAAGTGTAAATTCTGAAATTATTTTGCAAAAGATTTTCATAAAATAAATTTGAATTCACTACAATAACAAAGTTTGGGATATATGAACTTGTTCACATTTACTTTTAAATTTCAGGTAAAAATTATTTATTTAATTATTGAGATTACACCCGTATGTGCTTTTAGCAAAATTTAATAAAAAATAACCTTAACAATATTAGGCAGAGTTTTATTGATTGACACCCTCATTTTCTCCCAGTGTTCTGCTATTGGCCAATTTTTTATTTTAAAAATGTTTATGGAGTAAAATGGAAGATGGAACACATATTAAAATGATTAAAATTAATATTTAGGATAAGATTTTTATTGAAGATCATCTAAGGTCTCGCTAGTGTTTTTGACAAATCCAAAAACATGTCCCATATATGTAGAAAGTCAAAAAGTTTGTCGTCACTTCAGCTAAGTTTTAGGTACTTCATCATTGGGATCTAACCCATAATTAAAAGGTGATGTAAAAACAAGACAAATAAATAAGTTGAGACATGATATAATAGAGAGAAAAATAAATAAATAAAAGATAAGTGATTTAACAAACAATTAGCATGAAATTAAAAAGAAATGATGTAAAAGAATAATAATAAACCATATAAAAAGAAGAAGGGGCGCACCCAAAAACATTAATTCGCAAAGGAAAATAATTATAAAAAAAATTAAGGAATAAAGAGGAAAAAGAAGAAAAAGGTTAAACTTCACAAAAATGAAAGCAATATCATTGGGCTTTTCATTTTATGCTTGGATCCTTGGTGAAGGGAATTCTAAAATAACTACCTCGTACGCTCATGCAGCATCTCACTCTTTGTGTGTATTTCTTTCTCTATGTCCCTCTATATCTCTTATGTGCTATGATCTTGTGTGTTTATTCTATGTTATTGTCTGTGTTGGGAATGTAATAAAAATTATTTATTTGGCACACTTAGAAGGGGGGTTGAATTATGCTCTTCGAATGCAAATACAAACACTTTTCTCAAACCTTTTTCAAGTGTTATTACATGGGAACGAGAAGAGTCAAAACAAATCACAAATACTATTGTGAAAAATTACTATTCTCAACTCTATTAAATATATCAACAGTTAACCAAACTTGAAACCAACCAATGAGTATTCTTTCAAACAACTTTTAAGTACTTATAAACTTATTTTCTAACCAAATAAATATATTTTAACATATTTAAATAACGTATGCTTCAATTATAAAAAAAATACTTAGTTTCAAAAATACTTGGTTGAGTTCAAACTTGATTTAACTTTTAGAAATCAACTGGACAACAAAGAAACTTATTCAAAACACTTAAGGATAAAAGAGATAAGGTAGAAGGAAGCTTAATACTGCAGATTTATACTGGTTCACCTATAACCACGTGAGTTACATCTAACCACTAGCTTTTGGCTGAGAATTTTTGCTATTTTAGAGTATTCTTTGAATGATACAGCTTCTCCATGCTACAATACACATGTATTCATTGGATCACAGCCGCCTCAGGCTAAAACTGAGTAGCTTTTGGACCTAGTCGCTACCTGCTACACTCACAATGGCTAGAACAACCCTCTAGCTCACTATCTCAATTTCAAATAGTTTAGGAAAGTGTTTATAGGTAGATAGCTCTCACAATCACTTAAAAAGTGCTTACACATAGTATATAGAGCTAATGAAACACCTACAACAAGATTTCAACTAATGTAGAACAAGTAGGTAGCAAGGACAATAGATAAGAAGAGATTTGAACAAGATTCATTGTTATATTCACTTTTAACTTGTCTAATCCCTTGAATCTTCAAGTGTGAGCCCTTATATAGTCTTTGGAAACTAGCCATTAGTGTTATGAGCTGGTTTATGCATTCTAGTCACAATTAACTGGTGGCAATGTCTCTTTTGCTGATTTAGCTCGTTTGATACAATTTGTCCTCTAGTGCATACTTGAGAAGGGTGCTCCACTCTTCCTAACTTTGTCTAAGCTCAAGTCTTCAACTCTTCTCAACCATCTTGAAGTCTTCTTTGGTGGACTCCTTCAATTTTGAAGCTTTGAATGTGACACATTTATGAGAAGATCATCCTCTTTTAGAGCCTTCAAGTTTTTTACAGTTGTCTTAATGAGTTCTTGAACTCTTCAAGAGTTGATCTTCATCCTACAGACCATAGTTATCAAACTCGACTCGATCAAAGTACTGAGCTAATGGGTCACTAGTTCAATCGATGAGTCGCTAGTTGAACAACATTATATATATATATTGAACATATCTGGTGATATGAGTGTTTATTGTAAGAAATGAGAGGAGTGAATCTTGACCATTGAATCTTACATGAATGGTCAAAATTAGAATATAAATGCATATGACTTTTTAAGTGATCACATGACCTTTAAGTAACTTTTAATATTGACTATTTATGTATGATTATATGGTCAATATTTACTATTCTCACCATCTCACAATAAAAACTTCTCTCATTAGATATATATATATATATATATATATATATATATATATATATATATATTAGGTTAGAACCATATTTGAATTTTATTTGACTTATTTTAGAAAACATGAATGAGATAAATTATAAATTACAATTATATTTTTATAAAGTATATAATAGGAAAACATTTTTTTTTCAACCCAAATATCTTGTAAATGTATGTCCATTATATATTCGTGTCGACAAATATCAAATTAAACTGTTTGTGACTATAATATTCTCGCAGGATATAGAATGAGTTTATTAGTGAATTGAAAAAAATTCAAGTATACAAATTGGATGAATATGTAGACTAGTATATAATATATACCATTTGAAAAAATAAAATAGATAAGTATATATTTTTTAACAAATAGATATGTATCTATTAAAAAAAAGGACATAAACTTAGAGATCAAATGTATGACCCATGTAATCTTGAGGATGAGTCTTGAGTGGCTACGTCTGATCTTAGAGATAAGGTTAAAGTCTCAAAAATAAGAAAGTTAACATATTTTTACTTTTACCATTGGAGCAAGGAGCTGAGAAGTCCTTTCTAGTTTCCTCACCTTTCTTCTTCCTCTATTTTCTCACGATATTCATTCATCCTTTTGTCTTCTCCCCTCCCCCCCTTTTGTTTGTTTATGCAATCAGTAATGGCTATAACAACCATAGAAGGCGTTGCGCAAATAAAAAAAAATGGAGGAAGAAGCTAGACTTGCACATTTGATTGCAGATGAGGAAAAATGGGTTTCGTCTGTCTATTTTTTTTAAAGATTACTTACTCAATCGGTTCTAAACCGGTTTGAGTCAAACAGCTCAATAGTTCAATTACAGATGAGGAAGGATAAGTTTCGTCTGTCTTTTTTTTTTTTTTAAAGATTACTCAGCTGGTTCGAGTCAAACGGCTCAATGTGAAAACTGGCTAGGTGAAACAGTCAAAGCTAGTTTGTTTACATCTCTAATCCAACACGTGGCTCGGACCGGTGGTGGACTAGTTTATCAGTTCACCAGTTTAATCGGCTGGTCTGAGCGAGTTTCACAACTATCCTTCAAACTTGAGACAGGTGCTGGCCAACTTGATCAACTATTCTCAAGTTCATTTCGAAGCTTTTAGCCCAAATTGGTGGTCATCCATGTCCTGATATTTCTCATTGTAGTCACACAAACTCAAAAGACCAAGTTAAAGTGCTCTTGAAATGATAGAACTTAAACATCATATTTTTAATATAGTTTGTTAATAATCAAAATATAATGATAAAACTTTTACATCAATGAAGGTTTTGGACCATACACAATAGTGTAAGGCAAAAGGGACAATAGACTTAATTAAGCATCACATGGCAAATGAAGAGTCATAATCATTTAAAATTATGACTGTTTCCCAAACTTAAGAAGAATAGTGTTTTCACTAGTCAATAAACAACATCACAAGAAAAACAAAGAACAAATGAAAAGAATCAATAACCAAGGACACAAGAAAAATACAGAAAAATGAAAAGAAAGAGCAAGGAGAAGAGAAATTCCCTGAGGTAAGGATCAAGTGGGTAGCTATAAGGGCATCAAGCTTAGCACAAATTCATGTTTCAAGATCCAAAAGATTTTTACAAGAATGACAAAGAGTGAGAATCAAAATCCAGGGTATGAAACCATTGCATTCATTTTAATTTTATTTTTATGGGTGAACCCACACCTAGGCGTGCTGTGATTTTGAATTTTTGCTGCAACATGCATGCTTAGGCGTGCCATAACTACACCTAAGTGTGGCTTTCTCTTTGTATTGTGATTGATGGGCTTGAGAGCAGCACACCTAGGAGTGCTTACCCCATACCTAGGTGTAGGCTACTCATTTGTATTATTATGTAGCAAAATAACTCCCCTACTATGTTGAGACCACCCTGAAAGACTGTCATACTTGCACAACACCCTGAAAACCTTGTTAAACTACTGTAACACAAAAAATTATGCTCAAAACAAAAAGTGATCACATACACTATATAACACATAAAGCAAGCTCAAATATGAAAAATGAAAACCAAACACAAACACCCTAAAACATAGAGAGAGAATGTGTGTGTGAGTGTGTGTGAAGAGCTTGGGTTGCCTCCCAAGAAGCATCTTATTTATAGTATTGGCTAGACTTTATTTGATGATAGGTTCATAGTGGCTTGCATGGTGAAGGCTATGATGCTTCCTTTCCTCATGTATAATAGTGATTTATCCCATTACCAATGGCCTATAATAAGACTTAAAAGAAATGTTTTAAGTTTTTTTTAATATATATTTCAATTTTTTTATTGGCCGACACTATATATATCCCCTACAAAGACTCCAAACTGGGAGAGGCGCTTAAATTGACTCTCTACAACACTAACCAACTACAAACAATCTTCTCATCTCAATCAAAAGTATAAAAAATGAATATTATATGTACAAAAAGGAGTTCTATCAAATATTTAACACACAAATGCACAAGGATAATATATATACAAGGCTAATTAATTACTTTCAACCTATAAATGACAAAAAGAGAAGGCAAAGTAATTTTAACATCTTTGAAAACCTCTACCTTATTATTACATGGTGTCATGGTATCAAAACTTATGAAGCCCTGAGAAACCAAAGTCCTAGGCACATGCTCCTTACGGACTACCTCCTCATTTTTCAGTTTTGGAAATAGACACATGAAGCATGGGAGGTGAATTATCCTCCTTGAAAAATTGATTATTCCTTAACTCTTGAACCTCATCTAACTCCTCATTACTTCCTATTGTCACTTCAATATTATCATCAAAATCATCTTCATTATGCATATGTGGCCCAAAAGGGATGATGGAATTAAAATAGTCATGCTCTTGATTAGAACCCAACATGTCATTAAATGCATATTTTCCTCATAATGAGGAATAGGTTGGTTAGTGAACTTGTTTATATCCAACTCCATAATTGGAGAATCTAATTGAGTTACTGAATTATCAAACTTCTCTAAATTAACACTGGCTTCCTCTACCCTTTAAATGTTCTCATCCATCCTTTGCATGTTATATTCAAACATTGCTTCAAGACTCTCCCATTGACAATCCTAGCTTGCAACCTGAATAGAGAAAAAAGGTGGTTGATAAGAACCATGGAAAAATATTAAAGATTAATGTCACCTTGATGCCATGAGGAATTATAATACTTGGTCTAGGTAGGAATAGAAGAGTTATCAAATGGACACAAACAGGTAGGATGCATAGGACTTGAACATTTGTCATAATGATAGCAGTTAAGATGATATAGACATAAACATAAAGGATGCATAGAACTTAACCTACTTCTCATTTATAGTCCTCCATTTTGCTCATTCATGGAGTTGTATTTAGTACCTCTAAGAAAGATGATTATCCACCATTAGTCAATAATGTTGGTTGGCTTGGATTACTTAGTGTTGCGTGCTTAGGGGGGCAGCGCACTTTGGGATGAGGAGGAGCGAAGCAACTCAAACGAATGTAAGAGTAATTCGACACTGGGTTTGAACAGTATGGAATCGTAGCATAGGAGGGCGTCTAATCCTTTTGCAGTCGTAAGGCTAGCTAATCGTACATAGCTGGCTCGAAGACCCCTAGTTCTGGAAAGCACATAAGTCATAATGATAATAATTAAGATGATATTGACATAAACATGAAGAATGCATAGAACTTAACATACTTCACATTTATAGTCCTCCATTTAAGCAAAAGATATACAAAGCAAAACAAAACAACAAAAGAAAAGCACAAGTATAAAAGTATCTATAAATAAGAAAAGAAAAGCTTAGATCAATAATTAACAATTAAAGCAAAAGTAGCACACAATCGTGCCAGTCCTCGGTTATAGCATCAAAAACTTGTTAATGACTGCAAGTGTACAGGCCACACAAGTAATAAAGGGTGAATAATGAGTATCATCTCCATAAGCACTAGGACAATTATGCACTAGAGGTTAATTAATTGCTAAACTTGGGCTTAAGTAGATAACTAAAGTGAATATTTAAAATGAATTAAATAAAAATAAAAACAACACCCAATTCCAAATGAGATAAACAATGGTAAAGAGACTAGGGGTCATTTTTCACCCTTTACGTCTCTTGGACAAATGCAAATTCCAGAAATTCTTATTAAAGTCAAGGTTTTGTTAGAGAATACCATCTTTAGTTAAATGCCTATGTCTAGGTCAATTAATCATGTGTCATTGCCTAACCCATTATGTGTCCATGTGAATTAGCACAATTTCACTCATTAAGATCAAGTGTCGAACATATGCTATGCAAGGCCAATGGGTATGTGTCCATCCCATTGAGTAATCAACACACCTAACTTATGCAAGGGTAACTAAACAAGCATCATTCATACCATATTTATATTCTCAAATCCCTATGTCTAGTTCATTTGAAAACACTAAAAGTATGCAGTTGGTGATCAAACAATTACAAGCACTAAGCATAGATATGAATGAACAAACCATGGTATTAACATAAAACATCTAACAATTTACATATTATCCAAGATCCATAGGGTTTGGATCCTTTAGATACAAATCTATAAACCCATAGAAAATAGAGAAATAAGATCTAGATAGAAACCCATTAAGAAACAAGAAAAATAAAGGAAAAAAATTAGAAAATGAAGAATTGGGATAATGGATCTTCAAGCTTGATCTGCTTATTGATCTTAGTCTCCAAGTCTTCAATGGACCATCTCTCTAGAACCATAAACAAAGAGCAACTCTCACTAGAATTGGGTGGTGAAGAGAATCGCCCCACAAAATGACACAAATGGGGGTTAAAAGCATAAAACAAGGGGGTTTCGGTCGATTAACCCATGCCTCGGTGTTCTTGAGCCTTGCTTAGGCGTGGAGCTCGCAGGTATATCAGCTGAGAACACCACACCTTAGGCATTGTATCTGATCCTACTTTCTTTGCTTTCTTCCATTCTTCTAAGCTTCCATTCCACTTTTCACTTTCCAAACCTTAGAGTAAGACTTCTGACTCTCTATAAAAGTTGTAGAGCTTTCTCATAGCTTTCAAATGCCATAAGAATCATCCCAAAACAAGATTGTTTGCTCTAGTTATGATCAAAAGACCAAAATAGGGTTAGGATTTTGGTTCACCAATTTGGCCCAAACTTCGATTAAAGTTTAAATACTAAATCCGATGGAATCAAGGAAAGTTACCAACATGAAAGTTGCATATATATCTCTTATCTTTCCAATGACTCCAATGTTTTGTCCTAATTGGAGGTCTACATCTTCTAATCCACTCCATTTAGTCTAGTATTGTTGGCAAGACTCTAAACTTGATTTCCTTATTTTCTTGGCCTAGCTTAATTCTTTTCATTCTTGGCACTCCTTTGGGTCATCAACCTACATTCCAAGATCAAAATACACTCCAATAAGACATATATCATGAATGATACATAATTAAACTAATTTAACTCTAAGCCAAGCTTATTCAACACTAAAGCATAAGGAGTTCACGATATTCAAATAAGCTCACAAATTTTTCCAATTTCTAATGAAATCAAGGATTTAGCATACATTTAAGCACAAAACTAAGACATAATAACTCTACAAAGTTATTAGAAGGCCAATGCCAGTAATGAACTTTAGATGATCCATGATTCGTTCATTAGCCTTCTCCTTTCGAGACTCTTCTCTAGCCTTGAACCAACATCTTCAAATGGATCTTCGACAAGGGGATCCTTCTTGAGTATTCGATCTGAAGAAGACGATCCTTAACCTGGTGAGTCTTCGATACTACTAGCATCTGTGGTAGGAGTATCAACGACACCATTCCATCCTACCTATATTTGATTAGTTGGATTCTAGAGGACAAGAGGATTAGTGGCCAATTCAATTATTTCAATCGCCACATTTGTAATTTCCCTTTTTGCTATCAATGTTTCTCTGTGCTCAAAATCAAGCTCTTCGCATACAAGATAATCATGTGTGGATATATCCTCTTCAACGTCAACAACTAGAGGATGTACTTCTGTGGGAACTTGGGGGGTAACAGGAGTAGTCTCTAGTGGAACAAAGGAAAAAGACTAGCCTTCAGCGTTAGCTTGATGGGTAGAATCTCCATAGATTCATCATTCTCATCAGAATCTTCCTCAAGAATAGTCCCTTTCCTTTTCCCCTAAAAGTCAAGTCATTTTTCATAAGCGACAAGAACACAAAAGATGCCTAAAGAAAAGAAAATGTAGTCCTGCAATTGTCACGCCTCTAGTGAATCTTTCTAGGGGTATCACTAGTTCCTTTGTGATGATTTCAATCTTTCTCTTTTCCTAAAACAGGGCCAATTATGAGAAAAGATATGAAAGACTACATTGAAAATCAAAATGAATAAAACATAGCTTACTTTGGCTTTTGTAGCCTTCTTTGAACGAGTCTCTTCACTAGGAGAAAGGTTGACCTTTTCCTATGAAGTTGGCAAATGCACAAGAAGGGCGGTTGAATTGTGCACTTCAAGAGCTTTGGTTTTCTCTGCAAAACAAACAGAGTCTATTCAACCTTTCTCAAGGTGCTATCTTAGAGTTGAATAGATTCTCAACAGACACACAATAGAGTTGAGTAGATTTACTCATTATTCTACTAAACTATGTTAGTAGAAACTAGACATACTAACAAAGATTAAAATATTTATGAAATATTTTTGTAACAGTTCCTTCAAGCTTTTAGAGACTAATATTCAACCTTTAACACAAATGATGAATTAGGATGAAACAATTTTAGCAAGATTTGTTTTAAAGGTTTCTTCAAATAAAATCAACTCAGTTTGCAATTTCTTTTGGAATATCAGTTCAAACTTATCAACAGTGATTTTAAAATAAGATGTAGAGAGAAAGAGAGTGTAAGAATAGGTTAACACAATAGTTTATTATTGTAATGTGATTTGAACTGACCTTAACTTTGCAATACTTACCACTAGTGTACGGACCACACAAGTAATATAGATTTGAGTAGAGTTTTTGTTTCCACAGAAATTAAGTTTTCAAGTACCAATTCTCTATTCTAAACACTATCTAGGCAATGAATTGATCAAAGTGTGATTTCTAATTAAAACAACCAATTAAAGAAAATTAAAACAACTCATTCTAAACTAACACTAAAGACACAATAATAACTAAGATATAAATAACAAGGATAAATGCATTGAAATAAGAACACATGAATACGAATATTAGAGATGAGAAACATGAATATATAGAAGCACTAGAGATGAGATCACATGAATATGAGAGCACTAGGGATCTGATTTCACTTAATTCAATTAACTAGTATTTAGGACTTTCAATCTAATTAAGTTCTAATCATTCAATTGATTAGGCGACTCCCTAAATTAATTAAGACTCAATTCCTTGGCGAATTAATTCTCTTTAATTATCAAGACTTAGTTAATTCCTTAACCTAAATCCCAGTTCCTAAGGCATGACCTTGTTTTATGGATTCTCATGTGAATTCCCATACAACCTTAAACCTCTATTCCTAGACTGTCAAGATTATGATATTTAACATATATAGTCTAATTCATATGCAAAATTCAGTCTCCATACAACTCAGAAGATCAATTTATGAGTGGTCACTTCATAAAAGCATTAAGAACCATGAAAAACACTTAATTGAATAAGAAGAGATATTAAATAGAAATCAATTCCAATACATAGTCAATCAAATCAAATTATGTCTTCACCCTAGCATGAAAAGGGTTTAATAGAGATAGAAACAGAGAAGAAGAAACATAATGAAAGAGTCGTAGAAAGGAAGAATAAGATGTCTTCAATTGTGAATTGATCTTCTCCTCCAATAGAGCTCCAAGATTCCTCCTCTCCTCTACCTTAGGATTTTTGTCTCTACTATAAATATGAGAGAGTGAGAGAGTAGCAAAAGTTATGTATCTTCTATAAAGAGTCTTTTTTTTTTCTTTTTATTGAAGGCTTCCAATTCTCATATTTTTTCCTTTTAATTTTATCATTCTCTAGATGATAGAATTAGCCTTTGAGCACAACATAAGAGTTGTTTCATTTTCTGTTAGCTTTTTAATGCTACAAGAATCACATCGATCCAATCTCTGTAATCCAAGATATGGTCCAAATACAACAGTAAGGTTAAAAAATATGGGTTGAATTCAAGATTGAAACAAACTCCATTCTCTTCAAGGATCCTTATCTAATCTTTAATTATCATTAAATTCAAGTTTCCACACCAAATTGGGACTATGGATGAGACATAAGACTTGGATAAGATCTCTTCAAAACTTTATCTTCAAGAATTCATCATTTTAATCAAAATCCTTTAGATTTATCGTGAAAATTAAAATAAAATAATAAATAATAAGGGGAAGAGATAATTATCTAAAATTCAAATAAAATAAATAAAATAAATAAAATCAAATAAAAACTAAATAAGATTAAATAAAAATCCTAATAAATAAACACAAAAATGTGCGTGTTTTTACAACACATCAAATATCCTTAAACTTGAACATTGCTTGTCCTCAAGCAATAAAAAGAATTAAATCAAACTCTACTAAGGGTGAAATTTCTCCATTTAAGACAAATGGAAATGCAAAGATTGTTCTCAAAATCTTTCAATAAGCTTAAAGCCTTTTCAAAGCTTGAATGATCAATCACTCCTTTCATGCATCCATGCCCAACTCCAATATAAATCAACAATCAAGACAAATTCTTATCAAAATGGTTCCACAAAACCCAAAGCTCTCTTTGCGCCCATTCCAATACTCAACAACTCTTATTCACCTCCCCAGATCACTAGGCAAGATCGCTACCCAATTCTTTACTAATTCAAGTCTACCCCAATCTAAAGATCAATTGTTTTTTTTCCTCTTCTTTTCTTTGAAATTTTGGCGTCAATGTCTGAGTTTACGGCTCATCACCGACCTTTATTCACCAAATAGAATTTAGATGCAGCAAATGTCAGAGTTTATAGCTTACCACTGATCTCTATTTTGAAGGGCAACAAAATTTAAGTCTAGCAAGTGTCTGAGTTTATGGCTCACCACTGGCTCATGGTAAGCTCTTCCCTTTTTCCATTAACTTGATTAACTTTTACCACCCCTAAACTTATTTTCTTTTATGACTTGGGTGGTGAAAATATTTTAGTTCATTTTTTCTCAATTTCTTTAGCTTAGTGCTTTTGAGAACTAGTTTAAAAAAGAGTAGAAGAATTGTAAGACTAGGGGAGATTCCTAAAAAACCACATCATAAACAAGAATAATTTCAAGAACTAAGAATTAGCGAAACAAGCTTTTAAATGCAAATATCTCAATTGACAAAATATATCAGGCAAACATGAAAACATAATCAAGAATTTTTTTCATATTCGCACTCTTCAAAGCCAAATTCAAAACATTTACCAATACAATTTGCATCAATCTCAAAGGGGGGTTTATTTAAGCTAAATTTTTTTAGAATTTTCAAAATTTTCAATTTTTTGTTGGCTGACACTATTTACATCTCCTTACAAAGGTTCTGAACTCAAAAAGGATTAAGCCGACTCACAAACAAAAAGAAAAAATAAAAAAATTAATGGTAAAATAAAGTAAAAATAAAAATGAATGCAACCACCCCCAAGCTTAAAAATTGACATTGTCCCTAATGTCACAGAGTAAACACATTACCTCGAGAGAACCTGTCGAATTAAACTAAACAGGATAAGAAGTTCATAGTTTCTAGCACAAAGGAAACATAATAAAAGGTTGCATCACAGTTAGAAAAGCACAATCAGAATGGGTTCACAAAATAATCAAATAAGTACAACCCAAAAAAATCAAAACATCATCAAAACAAAGAAAAATCATTGGAAGCCATCTTAAGTGTCCTCAACATGCCGGATGTGATCCTCTAGAACATCAAACCTCACCATGAAGTGAGTCTCCATATAAGTCATACACTCTTGCTAACGAGTCTCAAATAAGTCCAAACGCTCCATAAGCTGCTAGGTAAGAAAGTCAGCATGCACGCCATGTGCAGGTGCCAGATGGTGGAGCAACAACAATAATAGGTGCAATATGAGGGTCACCAGCAGGGTGATCATCATCATATGGGCTATCAAGCTCAGCCTCACTATCACTGTCATCAATAATTTCTCCTTATTAGTCTAATAGGCGATAAGCACCGTCAACCTCAACGCACATCTTCATAGAAATCATGGTGGTCAAACCAACAACCTCGTTCTTGCAAGGCTCCCCAGAATCTAGATGTGAATCTAGGATCTCTATCTAAAACTATACTTACGGGGACTCCATGTAACCTAACTATCTCCTTTAGATATAGCTGAGCTAATTTCTCTAGAGGATAGCTAGCTCTCATTGGCAAAAAGTGGGCAGATTTGGTTAATCTATCCACTATGACCTAAAATGCATCAAAACCTTGCTGAGTCTTAGGTAAACCCATTACAAAATCCATAGAAATTTTCTCCTATTTCCATTATGAGATTCCTAAAGACTGTAATGGTCCCACTGGTCTCTGGTGTTCAATCTTCACTTTCTGACAAATTAAACACCGTGCGACATATTCTACTATGTCTCTCTTCATTCTAGACCACCAAAACATCTTCTTCAGATCTTGATACGTCTTAGTGGTTCCAAGATGGATACCTCTAACCTTAGTCAAATGATCACTAGAGGAATCAATCCCTAATTGCACAATAATAGTAGTAATCATTCCACCCACAATAATCGTGCTAGCTTTGGCATTAACTAATCTCTGTAAATGCAAGCAAACAAAGAAAGAACCATTCACCTACTTATTATGGCGCATACACCATAGGAGATACAAATCACACTCGCTCACCATTCCTTGACTATCACATTTTCCTAACATAGAGAGATTGAAAACTCTATAAATATACCTCAATGCATGGCTACGAAGATTAGTGGATCTGGGAATGAGTTATGATGGGTGGTGGTTATGAAGGAAGATTGTGGAGGAGGAAGAGGAAAAGAGGGAGTTTAGGGAAGAAAAGGGGTGTAGGAGCCCTTTTTGAGGTATGTCACCACATCTCGATCCACAACCGTGGCATGTTCCACAGCTAGACCGTGGATTATAGTGCTTCAATTTTTTTAATAAAAAAACAAAATGCCAAAATAAAAATAAAAATAAATAAATACAAATTAAAAATTAAAAATAAAAATAAAAAGAGAAAAAGATTTTTAAGAAATTGGGAATCCCCAAACTTAAAATCAAAGCATGGTGTATATGGAATTAAATTGAAAAATAAAACATAAAGGGAAGAAAGAAAAATAACTGAAATTGAAATGCTAACTAGAAAATTTAAATACGAAACTCAAAAATAAAATCCTAGAGCCTTATCAATATAAGATTTCAAGGGCTCGACACCAAGCTTTCCTAAAACTAAAGATGATGGAGTTTAATCCTCTTTAGGATCCTCCATCGGGGTCTTCTTCTGAGCCTTCCTCGATTTCATTGACCACCTCTCCATTATTAATATAATCATTACCTTGTCCCCATCCATCGACCCTTATACGATGTGGGAGTGTAAGGTATATAGGGACAACAAAGTCATCAATTTTAGCATGAATTCCCAATGGAATTTGAGATAGAATCCATAAGGGAATCAATCTTCTCATTGACTTCAATGATGTTCATTGAAATTGACTTCTCAAGATCATCCATTTGATCCTTGTACTTCTTCATGAGGGCCATAAAGTAGTCCATTCAATTTGGTTGGCGCACTATGGCTTCCTTGACTCCCTCTTTGTTATCCCTATCCATAAAGTAGTATCCTCCCCCATCGATGCACACAAATATTCATGGCCATAAGAGCATCTCCATTAATGTTGTCTAAACCTTCCATATGCTCCATGTTGAGGCTAAGAACATCTACGCCAAGAGATTTAGTAATGCTCATAACAAGTCCTCCAATCACTATGTACTTTTTTTGAACATGGGCTGCATGGAGGAAGTGTTGGCACATCCAATATGGAGCATTGACATGGCTACCCAAAATCATGCTATCTAAGAAGAAGAGTTCATCATCGATTACTTTGGTGAGACTTTTGTTTTGGCCAAGGAAAGTGTTCGCTATCCAAAAATGGATAACACAATAAGAATTACGATCCAAGTGGAATGAGAATAATTGAGGCGTAGAAATAGCTCCAAAGTTATGATTTCTCAAAATCCACCTAATCATATTAGCATTCCAATCCTTTGGAATAGACGTTGCTCCACTAGAGGGAATCCAAAGATAGTGCCAACGTATAGAACAAAGAGAGTATAGTGTTTTCCCAAAAGACAGAAAGAAACACTCCCTTCATCATAGTAATCATGTGGGTGCAGTTGGCATGAAAAAGAATTGAGGAACTCAAGAGTGAGATCCTTGAAAGTTATCCTTGACATGTTAGAAAACTTGGTTCACCTCATATTATTAAAAAATTCATCCACTTCAACAAGGACCTTGAGATGAGAAATCACACTAATATTGAGGAAACAAGTAGGTAGAAGATGAACCTCTCACCTTCTCAAGATGCCTTCATCAGGGCAACAAAGAAGGTTTCCCTTGAATGTCTTGGGGAGACTTCTCCAGTGAATGAAGAAGAATTAGAATATGGAAAATTAGGAGCCATGAGAAAGAATGAGAGAATTCAGATAGAAGAATAGATATAAAAAGAAGAGGGTTGTGAGTGAATGACACTACTAATGAGCCTCTTAAATAGAAGAGTGAAGAATTTGAATTGAATTAGGAAAGAGTGTGAAGAGATAATTCAAATTTCTCTTGAATTCAAGAATTTCTCTTGAAAAACTAACTTTTAATCCCAATTTATTTTATTTGAGAGAGGTGATAAGCAGAGATTGCTTAATTAGGATTATAAGAGCAATAAAGATAAGTGAGAGAGAAATCCAAGTTGAATTATAATTGATAATTGAAAGAAAGAGGCGAATTTCAATTTGAATTGATAAGTGATAAGCGAAAATATCCTCTTTTTTATTTTATTTTCCTTTTATTAGTTATATTTTTATTTATTTAAATAGACCCTTTAAAATTTTGGTTAAAAACTGATCATTGATCAATTTAAGTCCCCTAAAAATTAGGAAAAAGATTTTTGGAACAACTCGAATTTAGTTAAGGAGGTAGAAAATCAAGTTTTTGCGTCAGGTACATCTATAGGCGTGGTCTATACCATCCCATGGACGTGTTTCACACTGCCTGGATAAGAAAAAAAATTATATTTTCTACTACAAACAGAACCACGGTTGTGGTTTATACCACGACTTGGGCGTGGTTTGTTCTGTCAGAATGATACTAATTGAACCATGCCTATGGTTCCTACCACGGACTTATCATGGTTGCTGCCTCAAAATTCAATTTATATTTTTTTTCCACAAATTAGACCATACCCATGGTTTAAACCACCCCTTGGGCGTGGTTTGAAAATACATCAAAACATCAATATTCACATACATTAATTTCATTTTATCAAACTTTTGCATCAAATCTTGGATCACACGCAAACATTAAAGCTCATATTGTCACGTCCCTTTTTGGGAGGGAAAGTCACATTGTCATTTAAAATGTGAAAAATAAAAGTATAAGTTAAGACCCAGTTCATTGTATGAATATAAGTTTACTTGGTTGTAATCGTGTGATTAAATTAGCAACTATCTTTTTTTTTTTTGTTACAATTAATAAAGTATAGTGACAAGTCATAGTTGCAATAAAGAGTAAGATAGAAGTAAAGCATACATCAGATCAACATACATGAACAATGATATATCATTATATTAAACTTGTTTGGTTACAACGCCTAATATATAAAAAGCAAAATTATACATATATGCCCCAAGAGATCATACAACCCACCAAAATAATGACACATCAGGCTCCCAAAATAAACACTGATAGCCATCAATAGCTATCGATAGTATCAGCCCCTAAGAGGAGAAGGAACCGTGTCAGGATCCTCCTCGGGTTCCTCCTCAGGGTCTTCCTCATCTGAGGAAACCTTCATTGGAGCCACCAAATTACGGGCTGGGGCTCGAGCAGTGGAGAGGAAATAATCCTCCTGTGGAGTGTAATAACGATCACCTCACATCTCCCTAATGGGCAAGTAAAACACTAAACGTAAACTGAAGCTGCAGGAGAAGATGGGCGGATTATGACGCCCCCAAGCCAGCGATACCGTCACGTCCCCCTCTTAGATACAACGATCAGAATTAAGGTTAATGTGCTAGCAGTCTGGACCTCCGAAGAAGGCCAAATGTACATAACAAAAAAATCCTCGTGGACATGCTGCCATGATCCAAAAACAGGTGCTAGTCGCGATCGGGTCAGAAGTTGGGGAATTCGTGAGCTTCACCTCCGTCACCGACGTCTTCGATGGGACATAAATACAGACAAAAATAATAGAAATATAGGAAATAGGTAAGACATCCTACCATCATTATTAATTATGGCAGTACGAAATAAAACGGCATAAAACGCCCATATAACATTTCAAAAGTAATACTAATAAACATTAAATAATAGCAATTGAACAAATAAGCAGTTCTAGGTAATTATACATCAGTAAAGTAACAGTTCCAATATATCATAAGAATCAAATGTCAGATAATATATGGACTCACTATGCACATGCATACAACATCAAAATCCTACTCCATGGAGCTAGACACAAACAGTCGGAGAGAAAGATCAGGAGATATGTCTGCAACTCGGCTGCCGCAGCCAAAGTGCTATAACTCATCAGTTTATCCACGTGCACATCAAGGCATTGTACAAACATTCTTCACTTGATCACGATATAGGACAGCATCTCGGTCCGAATTGTCGGTGCGTTTGCATCGGTTTGCCTCACAGACAGAAGAGCTACCAACTATCCATAGCGAGGTACCTGCACCCCGACACCTCCAAGGTCAACAGTATGACCTACACTAGTCTACTCGCACCTATACTAAGGTGTGTTCAATCTCCTAGGTAACATGGCCTTAACAACAGTCCAATGGACTTTCACAATGCATGATGACTCAATGCATAATCATGTATATTTATCATTACATACTTTTTCACAATATGCCTCAATTGGCCAAAGTAAGCATCAACACCTCATTGGTTCCTCACATGGATCCATGATATCATATTATAAGAATTTAAATGAAATAATGCATTTTCAAGGTTTATTATGATTTCTCACTTTAATGTAGCATTTCTTACAAAGTTCGTCTCTAGAGGAATTCTCATAATTAATTGAGTTCTCTATTGTAAATTTATTCACTCACACTTAGAAAATTATTCTAGGGGTCTCAAGGCCTCACACTCTCTTGTTCTTTCTTTAATTAAAATTACTCTAAGTTTTATGGTAAAATTTCATTCTTGGTTCTTTCCAATTTATGAAATCCTAAGTAAATCCTAATTGTCCAAATTAGTTAAGTTCCACTTCAATGTAATGTTTCTTTTCATTATTAGGTCCTTACTTTAACCTTAGTCATATTTACCTAGAGAATTATTTCTAAGGTTTTACCAAGTCTTATACTTCATTATTAGTTCCTTAGGTCCAATGATGTTCTTTAGGTCATCCAATTGATTCCTTCCAATCACATTATTAACTACATAATCTCTTAATCAATTAAATATCAATGTTACATAAAGTTACATAATTTAGTCTCATTTAGTCCTAGAGGCCGTGGGCCTCTCTGTGATTAGGGATTCTAATTTTCATTTTTTTTATTATGTGTTATCCTCTTGATTAATCATGTCTCCATCTTATTACAATTTTTCACCAAGAACACCCATTTTTAGGGTTCAAGGCCGTGAGCCTCATGGAAGAGGGCAAAATCATATTTGCTTCCATTCAAGTTTCCAATCCATCCAAGTACATAAATATACATATTCAACCAACCAAATAACTCAAACAAATTTAGAACAACACATAGTCACAAAAGTCATACAACAAAGAATAGCCCCAAATAGAGTTTCTCACAACTAATTACAAAACAAGGTTCCTTACTACCAATATAGGTTGAGGAGGAGTATCTTCCTCTTACCTAGAGAAGAAAACAAGCAATGGAACTTCCTTGAAGCAATGGAACTCCCTTGAAGCAATACAAACCCTAGAAATTTCAACGTCATCAAACCAATACCAAAGCTTGAAAAATAAGGAATAAATGGTCACAAGAAAGACCTTAAAAATGAAAATGGAAGAAGAGTTGGGAGAAAACAAGAATCTCACCCAAAAGTTCCAAGCTTGAAGCTTGAAGAAGAAGATGGTGAAGATGGAATCTTCTCAAGAAATCACCAACTAGAGATATGTTTAGATGATGAAGAAGATTAAGAAAATATATTTGGTTAAAAATTGTGTGATGGTTGAGGCAAAGAGGAGGGCTGGCCGTGTGGGTGTGTAGAGAGAATGAGGAGAAAAGAGAGGAAGATGAAGGTAGAGAGAGAATTGGATAGTAAAGTGAATGAACTTTTAGGATTTCTTTTGAAATTAGAATAGGTTAATTAATTAGGAGAAGCACAAATTTTTGGCTCCAAAATGGGTGCAGCTGTCGTGTGGGGAGAGGTAGGAGAGAGAGAGAATCAAGCTTCTTTGAGAAGCTTGGGAGCTTTTCTAATAAAGAGGGATTTGATTAGACATAAAAGAGATTACCTTTGGATAAGATAATGTGATTTAATAGTTAAAATAATATGGTAATTAAGATTTTACTACAAGTTATTACCCAATGGATAATTATTACAGTGTACAAAGTCAGTATTAATTATCCAATGAATAATAGAGCGTATCGTAAAATTTTAATTAACGGTACGCACAGAGATTTTATTTATCAGATAAAACCTCAAAAAATATAAATCTCGTAAATTGTGTCCAACCTCGGGTTTAATAAGATCCCCCGTCGACACTTCCCCAGTTCAAAGGTTTACCAGCCTCAGGGAAAACATTTCGTTTTCCCGGCTCCGCTTAACGCGCACGCAAAACAAAGAATATACTAAAATATTCAATGTTTCCAGAAAAATTTTCAAAAATAAAAAATATTGGGAGATGACTATTCATGATGAAACAAATAATTTTTGAGGTGTTACACTGACTCTGCTCAGTGTGCACGTAAAATGAAAAATATATTAAAATATTCAATATTTTTAAAAAATTTTAGAAAAATTTTCAAAAATCATAAATATTATAAAATAATTATTTATGATAAAATAAATAATTTTTGGGGTGTTACACATATCAATGATCAAACATATGGATTCATCAAATCACAATCACAATTCACAAGCAATCATGAGAAAATGCTTAGAAAAATCATGGGTGCTCCCCCCTGAAGCGTGCTTTAACTCAAGAAACTTGTAACCATAGCTCCAACTCCTCAATTTCTTCAAAAATTGTAATCGAGCTTGATGAAGTCCCACAAAAAAGAAAAGAAATAAGCTAAACAAAAGTAAACAAAAAGAAAGAATTAAAAAGCACAAAAACTATACAAGCAATAAACTTGGATTACCTCCTAAAAAGTGCTTTTTTATAGTCTTTAGCTAGACTTTGTCCTCCGCTCATGTTGGTTCAGATATTTGGATGGAGAAGCTCTTTTGATTGACTTCCCCTCCTAGGTACAGCTTCAACTGATGTCCATTCACTCTGAATTGCCTTCAAGATGATGGTTCCATGAGTTCAAACGTACCATATGGATATACTTTCTTGATGATGAAAGAACTAGACAATTTAGACTTCAATTTTCTTGGAAAGAGCTTGCGCCTTGAGTTGAATAAAACAACACTTGTTGTCTAGGCTCAAACCTTTTCTGTGAGATCTTCTTGTCATACCAGAGTTTAGTCTTCTCGTTGTAGAGATGGGCATTCTCATATGCATCGCAGCATAATTCATCTAATTCATTAAGATAAAAAAGTCACTTCTCTCTTGTTGCTTTCAACTTAAAGTTAAGGAGCTTTATGATAACTGTCGAGACTATCAAATTACATCTGATTCACCAAAACTACTTGCAGTATAAGATAATACCGGGTCGAGCCTGTAGATCACTCTAATTACACAATCAAATTAAGAAGTTAATAAACAGGGGGGAAGGGTTTGCAAGATTAATCAACAAAAAATAATTAAAATGGTAAACAAAATTAGGAAAACAACCAATCCAAGGGAATTAATCAATCTTGATTTTAATCCATCCTTGATCATTATGGATTCATTCTATCACTAACCAAATTATTGGTCTTAGATCATATCAAGAAGCCTCAAGATGATCCATGGATCCTCTACTAGATAAGTATCCAGAATTCGATCAATCAAGGTTAGACAAATTAAGCATCCATCTAATCCCAAATTAATCTAAAAACCAGAATCCAACCAAGCTAAACAATTCATCAAACACCTTTGATGCCTTGTTTAGTCTTTGCAAGCCTCTCTTAACACATGGTAATTACGCAATTATCATATGAACATCCTAATCAAATTAAACAACTTAATCAGAATTAAATAAAGAGAAAGGAAATAAACTTGATTAATAATTGAATGCAGAATAATTAAAACAAAATATTAGAATTAAGCATCAAGATTGTCAATCCCTAGGATCAATTAATGGCTCTAACCCTCCATGAATGAGAGGAAGAACTACAGAAAAAGAGAGAAAACCTAAAGAGAAAGAAGAAGAGGAGAGATGAAGATAGAGAATGAAAAGTGCTGAATGAAAAGATACTTTTTCATTCTGTTGCTCTAACCTCTTAAACCTAACTCCTAATTTGGTCTAACATGATTAAAATTATAATAGGTATAAAAGCTAGGTCAATTAAGAATCATTGGGCCTAATTCTCATGTCATTTTGAGGTCTTAAACTCAAGTTATGCTCAATTAAGTGGCCTAATTCATCAATAACTCGCGTATGCTTTCCATCTTCAATTTCATGTCGAAAACAACGTAGTTCAACTTAGGAGTCTTAGTAAGAGTTGTAGCTTTGTGTCTTAAATTCCATTTGGGATTAGTTTGACATCCATTAGACTCCTATAACTCAAGATATGGGCTAATGAATGCATAAAGGTCAAGTTATCAAGATCAGCATTCTGGCTCTTGCTTCAACTTCAGTTTAAATTATTCAAACGTATGATGTAACATCTCAAATACTAGTACTAATGACATATCCGGTTTACGCATCAGTAATTAGGATTTGGTACATTACTTAAGAATATCATCAATTTGTAAAACAAGTAATTTGATTAAATATCAAAATATGAGCCATTTGCGAAAGCATAATATACATATACCATGAAAGGAATTTTATACAAATTGTACAACACCATACATTATGTACATAGATCGCCTCATGGTACAAAATTGATACCACTAATTACAAAGGTCTAGCTAAAATAACTAAACTAAGTCTTCATGCCAAGACTCCGTCTTGCTTGACTGCTTGGGTCTTACTTGGAATTATCATGGAAATCATAGAAGTATGGGGGTGAGAATCATAAAATTCTCTGTAGTTTGTCAAAATCGTGTCATCACAACAATTCCAACTATTTTGGGAAAAAATCATTTCAAATTATTAATATATAATCCGTAGAAAGGTGGCTAAAGTCAAATCAAGTCCTTCCTCTTCCTGAAACAGAGGTTCATTTTATATCCTTTATCAAAATCATTTGGATAATCAAATTAATTATCAAGTCTTATCAAGATTTCAAAATCATATCAAGAAATCTCATGTTTTGAAATTCATCACTCAATCTCAAATCATCTCAAATCTCAAATCATAAATCATTTAATTAAATCTCTTATCATCAAATCATGATTCATATAATCAAATCTCGAGACATCAAGTCATAAATCATTTCATTAATTTTCATATGAAAACTCATCGATATCATCAATTATCAAAATCATATCAAGAAATCTCATTTCTTAAGTTCACATCTCAAATCGTCAGGACACATGTGTCATCTCAATATCAAAGGTATGGAATGTGTACTAGCCTCACAATACCATTCACTTGGTCGTAACCTACTTTTAGGTTAGTGCACATCAACCTATTTATGACAATCAATTTATTACACAGAGCTACTTTGAGTAACTAGGCCATATCTATCTTAGTTTAGTAAAGAGGAAGCGTCCTATCTTCAATCTAGAGTCATGGTAGAGAGAGGATATCAAGTCCTCATACTACCTTGATAGGGATGGTATCTTTCTTCCTCACACTATCTTCCATTCAGGATAGGGAGAGGTTCATCGTTTCTCACACTATCCAGGATTTAGGATCACCCTAAGTAGTGAGGGAATCATCCATCCTCTACTACTTGATGACTAGGGAAGCTTGGATAAAGAGGGAGGTCTTCCTCAACCTTAATTACTCCGGTAAAGAGAGAAATTCTCATATTCGATCTTACCATCATCCAAGACTTACCCTAAGTGCAAGGTAAATCCAAAATCCAATTCAACCTAGTTCCACAATGGAATACCCATGAGAGAAAAATCATTTTCTTCAAATCTATTCAATCATTATATTTTCAAACAAGCAATCATACACGTATAAAGGTTTTTCTCATCATTAGAAATCAAGCTCATCATTCAATCTCATTTTATTCAAGCACATCATAAGATCATTTCTCAAATTAGTTTAGATGCATAATCATTTCACAATTTAATGAATTTTAATCATTCAATTTAAGGTTTAAGGTTTGTATTTAGGTCCCATGGGATAAAGAACTATGTTTCCATCATGTTCAGACTAAAATCCTCAATTTAGGCATCTAGTAAACGATTACATGGCCTTGGTAATCAATTACCAGCTTGGTAGAACCATTATAATCCATTACAAGCAGGATGTAATCGATTACAAGTAGGATGTAATCGATTACATCTTACCCAGAAGCCTTGTAATCGATTACAAAGACTATGTAATCAATTACAAGCTGCCTAGAAACATAATTTGCAGTTCCAGAAGCTTGGTAATCGATTACCACGTGAAAATTTACAGAAAACAAAGCCTTTAAGTCATCACAACCCAAACCAAACCATTAAACAATCAACAACAGCATCAAATCATCACAAATATGCATCCAAACCACTCATAAACATCAAATCTCAACATAGGTATGACACCCATTTGCCAAATCTTAAAACTCATTGAGATTTAAATCAAGAATCAAGTTCTCAAATCAAAATCAACACAAAATTATCTTTTCCATTTCAAAATTATCATTCAAATCTCAAGTTTCCAACACCTTAGGAAACAAATGAAGAAATAAAAAAGCAATGAAAACCCCTCACCTCATCTCCTTTGCAAACTCCTTCCTTTCTATGCTTGAATATTTCCTTCTCTTGATCTTTCTTGTCCTCTTAATTCTCCTTCCTTCCTCTTTGATCTTTGTTTCTTTCCTCTATCTTTTCTTCTTTCTTTTGGAGGCATCTAGAAAATGTGAGAGATATAAGAGTGAGAACGTGAAGAGAGAGACAGAGAGAGATGTTGGGAACTGCGGATACATAACGCAGCGAAAAAATAGGATTCCCACCAAGGATCCATGCGAAAAGCCATAATTCGAGTTTTAAAATAATTTACCTCTTGAAGCGTGATCAAAAGGAAGTGACGTGAATCACCAACACTATAATAGAAATTATGTCTCTGCGGTATCCACACGAATAGACTCACGAACGTCCAACGTCCACAAAGAGGACCCTCACGTCTCTCACACAGTGCTAGCTGCGAAGAGTAGAGAAGAAGCCTGTCGCTTACTCACTCACTTTTCTGTAGGTGTAGCTAGGGTTCTGTAATATGTATGTCTTAACAGCCCCTTAGTAGTACTATTTATAATAGTAACTGCCTTAAGTGAGTGTAAGCAGCAGCAAGGTAAGCTATGCAACCCTAGACTCATCTACTATGAGTCTGGCCCATATTTAAATCCGAGTCCAACTTGGATTTATTGCTCCACTTTTAGTCTGCTCTATGTGTGTGACCCTGCAAGTTCTCATTACATTGGCAGTAATATTAAAATTTCATTTTAATATTACAAGCAGTGAGCGGTATCTAGCAACATATCGCTGCTACCTAAGTAATAAGAATGTCAGTGATTTAACATAACCTTTCCGTGACCAATGTTTCTGTGTCATTTAGTCCATTTGTCAAGATATCTAGATTGAACACAAAGCATGGATTGCGTCACCCTTGTATAATCCAATCATTCGTTTCCTGATACTCGAGTAGACTTTGTAACAACAAATGAAATCAATATCTCATATTGATTCATTTGAGCATGGCCATGCATTTCGTAGTCTCACTCAATCAGGGGCCCCGAAGATATCACTGTTATGTAGGAGTAACAAATCTCATCTAGGTCACTCACATCCCTCTGCATGATTCACGATATATCTAATAACTAACTTTATAATCACCTTGTTACAGATGACGTTTGATGGTATTAAAACACACAACTCCTCATGTAGGAATCGTAGTGATTTCAGGTCAAAGGACCACAGACATCATTGTCACTATGAGAATCGCTTATGACATTCACGTAACGATCCATGTAACGTTCTCATGGCAGGTCAATCCAGTTCATAATTACTCTAATATGTACCAATGTGAAGACTTGATATCTCATATCCATGACCCGTGAGATGTGATCATCAGTCTATGCACATATTAGTCCCAATGCATTATTGTTGTCCTAGTTAACAATAATACTTGACTAGGGACATTTAAGAATAGTGTTCTAACCAAAAGGATCTTACGATCAAGTCATCCACTTGATGTCCTATGGCATCAAACTTACTATTTTAAAGACTTTATTATGTTTATTAAAAAGAACACAATAAATAAAATATCTCATATATTAAAATAGCATAATAGAATGTATGTAAATACAGACAAATGTATTAGCCTCTAGGGCATACACCAACAAAAGAGAGAAAGGGAGAAAAGTGAGGATGAGAGATAACGTGGAACATAAAATAAAGGGTAAAAAGGGAAATCTAACTAGAAACATTATATCTATTAAGAATACTTTAATGTTTCCTTAACGAGTTTTCAGACCATCATATGTATTATCAAAAATTCTAGGATTTCCTTCATTTCCCAGTTTTATATTTCCATATATCTTACTATACACCTTTACCAGGCACTAAGCTTTACTATTCATCCCTAAGTTAAGTTAAACCTTATGGAATTAAACTAAGAAGCTTCCAAGTGTTCAATTTAACATGTTTTCACCTTCTTATCAATCTTCATCTCTGTATTTGACATCTGCTCATAATCTCATGATTTTATGAACTACTTGTCTATTTAGTTTAGTCTTTGAACATTATCTCAGTATTATTAAAAATGTCAAACTAATTCATTTGGTCTTCTAGAATTTAGTACAATTCATTCCAATCCTTCATGACTTATAAATAAAGGTTCCATATTTATTTCTATCTCTTCAACTATTTAGACTAAATTCTGAGTTTATTTGAGCTATTTCTCAACTTTAATGTTATAGATTTATGCTCAAATCAATTCAAATCATTATCAAATCATCAAATAACTTCCATCAATTTTATTGAGCTACTATAACCATAATTAAGTCCATTGAGTTAGAGAGAATGTTACATATGATACAACTCTTGAGGTCTTCATGAAACTTGAAGAGATTTGTCTTAACTTTCCTATAAGATCAGAATCACATTAATCAGATATTTGAAACTCATAATATAGACAAATTACTAAACACTTCCAAATAGACAAATTAAAGCTAATTCATATAATAATTCATTTATTGATCCAATTAGACCCAATATCATAAATTATGACAAAACCAACATAATTAAGCCAAATTGAACCTTAAGAAGCCTAGTGAGAGAATTATTAAATGAATAAAATATATTGCTATCAAATTCCCTCACACTTAGCTTTTGTACTCCCGAGAAAAATACATAAGACCAAAACTAGGGAACAAAGAAAAATAACACAAACTCAAAAGTTAAAAACTCTAAAAGACTCAATTTTAAATGATATTCAAGAATGTAAAATTTTATAAGCAAGAAGAGCAACCAAAGATTCAAGGGATCAAAACATTCATGAGGTAACATTTTTTCACATCTCAAACCAACAAGTAAGGTAGCTTCAATTTGAAAAGCATGAGTCAAGAATAATAGATCCTCACAAGATATACTCTCAATCCCTCAAGTGTTTAAAAGATAAGTATTTCACTCAATTCAACCTATGAGAAATTGTATTACCATAAACTTGCTTATCTTCTACTTCTCCACTACTCAAACACATGTACACACAAATCAAGATGACTTTATTCAAAGTTGTAATAGGGTCAAGATAAGGGAAGGAAATAATATGGATATGACAAGCTAAATACATAAGAGAATAAAAAAGTATTGAAGAGGAACTCAAATGACAAGCATGAATATTTATCCCCAATTCCATATAATGTGCATTCTCTTTACATATTCCTTTCTTTTATTAAATCTCTTTTCTTTCACAACCTTCTTGCATTTATTCTTTTTTTTTTCTTTTCTTTTTCAATTGGCTCCTTTTCTTTCTTTTTCTTCCATCAAACACTTTGCATATTGTACATCAATTTACAAAACCCCTACACTTGTACTATTAATTGCCTATAAGCAAAAGAGCTCCTCCAATGAAAATGAATTAATGCTCTCTCATTCCCTAAGGTAAGGTAAAAATATGATTTTTCACATAAGGCATATAATGAGTTAAGATAAAGGATAGGTAAATAGGTTCATGGGGATTAATCAAAGAAAAATGATGTAAGGTTGACTATTTGGCCAAAGTAGCTAATTCAACAAAGAATACCTTCAATCATGTTTATGTATGCAAGTGAAAATATAGCCTTAAAAAGAATCAAAGTAAGTTCTAGAGTGATCAGTTGTCATGATTGAAAATCACACAAGAAAGAATATAATGACACAAATACTAAATCTATCCATCAATAGACTTAAAATCTCTCAAGGTATGCATCTATCAAACTCAATCCACCAATCCAACATCTAAAACCAAGCATGTGAAATTCAAGAAGTAAGATAAATTATTCAATCTTGTTACGAGCCTTGAATTCCAATTACTTCAAATTCACAAACTTCACAAATCCCAAAACATCATTGGAAGACAATTAAAAACATATTTTTTTATAAAAAATAAAAAATTAAGACAGAAAATTAAAACAGAAATAGAAATAAAATAGAAAACAAAATATAAATTCCTCCCCCACACTTAAATTTTACATTGTCCTTAATGTAAAGTTCAAAAAATAAAAACAACATCTCTTAATTATCATCAATTAATCTAGGACAAGTAAAATAAAAAAGAGAGAGAGAAGAAATATCCTTATCAAGTGAGGTAGATGGCTTCTTCTAAGTGGACCTCCTCCAATATGTCCTCTTGAGCTCCCTCATAGAGTGGCTTGAGCCAGTGTCCATTGACTTTGAAAACTTTGTTAGTGGCTTCACTTGTAATCTCCACCGCACCATATAGAAAGACCTTAGTGACTACAAACGGACTAAGCCACCTAGAACAGAGTTTTCTAGGCATGAACTTGAGGCAGGAGTTATAGAGGAGAGCTTTTTGGCCAATTAAGAACTCCTTCCTTGTCAACATTTTATCATGGAGAACCTTGGTCTTTTCCTTATAGATCCGGGAGTTCTCATAAGCTTCCAACTAAAGTTTTTCAAGTTCTTGGAGTTGGAGCTTTCTTTGGGATCCAATTTTGTTTAAGTCATGATTGTATTTCTTTACCGCGCAATACGCCTTGTATTCAATCTCCACCAGAAGGTGGCATGCCTTACCACAGACTATCCTGTAGGGAGATATCCCAATAGGTGTCTTAAAGGCGGTAATGCCTTATCAAGTTCTAGGATTTGTTTGATCTCCCTGTTTGAGACTTCGGCTTGCCCATTTGTTTGAGGGTGATAAGGTGTGGAAACCTTATGCAAGACTCCATATTTTCTCATCAAAGCCTCCATGCTCTGGTTGCATAAGTGTGAACCTTGATAACTGATGATAGCCCTCAAAATGTCAAATCTATAGAAATGTGTGATCTAACAAAATCTACAATAACTTTAGGATCATCAGTTTAAGTGGCTTTGGTCTACACCCTTTTAGATACATAATCAACAGCCAACAATATATAAATAAAACTAAAAGAAACAAGAAAAGGTCTCATAAAGTCAATCCCCATACATAAAAAATCTCACAAAAAAGCAAAGACTGTTGAGACATCTCATTTCTGCGAGAAATATTCCCTATTCTCTAGCACTGTTCACAAGACTTACAAAACATGTATGCATCATGAAATAGGTAGGCCAATACAATCCAGAGTCCAAGACTTTCCTAACTGTACATTGAGGCCCAAAATGCCCACCACATACAAATGCATGGCAAAAACTAAGAACAAACTAGAACTCATGATCAGGTACACATCTCCTAATAACTTGGTCACTACAAAACCTCCATAGGTAGGGATTATCTCACACATAATACTTTGACTCACTTTTTAATTTATCATCCTGAGCCCTAATAAAACATGCAGGAAAAAAATACTAGCAACCAAGAAATTGACCATATCTGCAAACTAAAGTGATGTGATCTTACCTTGCAGCTGTAAAAGCTGTTCATCAGGAAAATAATCATGGACGGGAAGGGGATCCGAGGCTTTCTCAATCTTGCTCAGGTGATCAGCCACTAGATTCTCTGCTTCACTCTTATCTCAGATCTCAATGTCAAACTCCTGGAGCAGCAACATCCACCTAATCAATCATGGCTTAGCCTCAGGTTTCTTCAAAAGAAACTTTAGAGCTGCATGATCAGAAAACATCACAATCTTAAAACCAAGCAAGTAGGATCTAAACTTATCTAATGTAAATACAATAGCTAAAAAAATTCTTTTTCTGTGGTTATGTAATTCATTTAAGCAGCATCCAAAGTTCTTGAAGCATAGTAGCTTACATGAGAGACCTTGACCACTCTTTATATCAAAACAGCTCCCATAATATAGTTAGAAGCATCACACATCAAAAGATCGAAGGCTTCCTTGCATTTTTTGTCAAATAGGAACTCCGCATCTTTTTGCAGAAGGTTGGACAGCGAAAGGGCTATTTGGCAGAAATCTCTTGTAGAAGCCTATATGTCCAAGAAAAGAATGAACTTACCATACATATGTGGGGTAAGATAAATAGGTAATGACATATATTTTCATAGGATCAACCTCAATACCTCCGTAAGACACTACATGACCTAAAATTATACTCTGCTCTATCATGAAATGACATTTTTCAAAATTTAGAACAAGATTTGTTTCAATGCCTCTATTCAGCACTCTAGATAAGTTATCCAAACAGGAATAAAAAAAAAGAACCATATATAATAAAATCATCCATAAACACCTTCATGCACTTTTCTAGAAAGTCAAAGAAGATACTTACCATGCACCACTGGAAGGTACTAGGGGCATTGCAGAGGCCGAATGGTATCTTCCTGTAAGCAAAAGTGTTGAAGAGACATGTGAAAATGGTTTTCTCCTTATTTTTAGGTGTAATATGGATCTGAAAGTAGCCAATGTAGCCATCCAAGAAGCAATAATATGTTTTCCCAATGAATCACTCCAATATCTGATCAATGAAAATGCAGGGGGTAGTGATTCTTCCTAGTGGTCTGGTTGAGTCTCCTATAATCAATGCAGACTCTCCATCTATTCTACACTCTAGTAGGGATCAACTCATTCTTCTAGTTTGCTACCACTGTAACCCCAGATTTCTTCGGGACAACCTACACAGGACTCACCCAAGTGCTATCATATATGGGATAAATAATGTTAGTTTGCAGTAGCTTAGTCACCTTTTTTTTTATAATATCAAGAATCAGAGGATTCAGTCTCCTCTGGGCTGCCTCACAGGTTTAGCTCTATCCTTAAGTAATATCTGATGCATGCAAGTGGAATGGCTAATATCAGGAATATCCACAAGAGTCCATCCGATGGATTTCTTATGCTCTCTCAGAATTTGTAGCAATCTTTCCTCCTTGGCCACGATCACAAGAAGCTACTCATCAACTGCCAAGTATGCATACTTCAGGTGCTCAGGCAAAGACTTAAGCTCAAATTTTGGTGGCTGCATTGCAAAGGGGAGTAATATAAAGGGAACACTATTTTTACAAATTGAATCTCCTCATAATCAACAACTACTACGTAATTTGTAGAAACAGAATCATCATCTCTCAAGAATGCAAAAATCTCAGCATAAACAACATATATCATATCACCATCATAATCAGTACATGAGTGGCAATGGATAGAATCATTAAAATCAATCAAATCAAGAAATTCATCACACAACTCATCATAAGTTTCCTAAACTAAATTAGCAATTTAATCAATATGAAAAATAGAATGTTATTCCATGGGATGCTTCATAGAATCAAAAATGTTAAATTGAATAATAAAGTCTCCAAATTCCATGGATAGAGTTTCTGCATGCACATCTATCTTGGTCCTCGCTATTTTGAGGAATGACCTCCCTAGAATGAGTGGAACCGTATTGGATGGTGACTCCCCCTCCATCTCTAGAATATAAAAATCTACAGGAAAGATCAACTCATCAACCCTTACCAACACATCTTCAATCAACCTGGCTAGGTACACATTGCTCCTATTAGCCAACTGAATCACAACACTTGTAGCATACAAAAGGCCAAGTCTAAGAGAATTAAAAATAAACATAGGCATTACATTAATAAAAGCACCTAAATGTAGCATGACATGCTCAAATATGCAATTGCCTATAATACATGGAATTGTAAAAGTCCCTAGATCCTTGCATTTCTAAGGCATAGGTTGAATAAAGGCTGAAACTTTTTGGTCCATACTAATTCTCTCATTACCCTTCAGCCTCCTCTTGTGAGTGCATAATTCCTTAAGAAACTTAGCATATTTTAGAAATTGTTTAATTGCATCTAGCAATGGAATATTAACTTCCACTCTCTTGAAGGTCTCAAGAAGCTCTTTATCCTTCTCAGCCTCATCTATCTTTCTAGACTGAGTGGATTTCTATGGAAATGGAAAGGCTACTGCAAGCTTCTATTGCTCATCAACAACCACTGATTTCTTCTTACCCTTAGATTTTTAGGCTAGTTCATCAAAAACTAATTTCTCTGCTGGTTGCTGTTTACTTGCAAGTTGAGGTTCAATTGGTACTTGTACAGATTTTTCAAACCTCAGCATAATGGCACTTATATTCCTCTTTGGATTAGAAATTATTTATGAAGGAAGTTGACTAGAACCTTGGGCTTATAGCTGACTTAATGAAGAAGCCAATTGACCAATATGGGTTTCTAAATTATGTTTAGTGGCCTCTGTCCTCTGCTAGAACTGAATATTATTGGTAGCCATCTGCTTCACCAAATTCTCAAATGAAGGCTCAAGTTTTGTGGCTATTGTACTTTGTTATTGCATAGATTGCTGGAATTGTTGCCAATTTGGTCCAACATGAGGCTGAAATTGTGGTTGCCTAAGTGGTTGCTTGAATGGTTGCCTGTACTATTATCTTTGTTGTTATTGTGAAGCTACATTACCATACCTCAGATTTGGATGATCTCTCCAGCCATGATTATATGTGCTGGAGTATGGATCATATCTAGGCTACTGCTGCTATTGGTATTGTGGTTTACTAGGAAAGACACCTGCTGCAGCTACGAAGTAATCTTGAAATACAGAACCATCATCCTGAAGTATAGGGCATGCATATGTGGGATGAGATAAACTAGAACAAATGCCACACATGCTTGTTAGCCCTTGCATAGGTAATTGTTGCCCCATTACCAACTGTCTCACCAAGGAGGTTAACTCATCAAGTTTATGCTCCATTCTCTGTTGGTCAGCATCAGACACATGAGCCTTATTCACTCCTCTAGTGGAAGTGATCATCTAAGTACCAAACTACTGGGAATTAACAACCATGTTAGCAATTAAGTCTTTAGCAGCAATTGGAGTTTTATTAACTAATGCACCTCCACTGGCGGCATCAATCATGCTACTATCCATAGGCAACAAGCCCTCATAGAAATACTAGATCAATAGTTGATCAATGATCTAGTGGTGGGGACAACTTGAGTACAATTTCTTATACCTCTCTCAATACTTATGCAAAGTCTCTCCTGTTATTTGTCTTATACCACGTATATATTTTCTAATGGCAGCATATCTAGATGCAGGGAAAAACTTGTCCAAGAACAGTCTCTTCATGTCATTCCAAAACATTACTAAACTTGGTAAAAGGTAATATAGCTAATCATTGGCTGCATCAGCAAAGGAGAAAGGGAATGCTCTCATCTTGATGTGTTCCTCAGGTATCACTTGTGGCTTCATGGTTGAGCAAACCACATAGAACTCCTTTAAATGCTTATAAAGGTCCTCACCTGTAAGACTATGAAACTTTGATAACAAATGTATCAATCCAGATTTAAGTTCAAAATTAGCATCAAGATTAGGATATTGAATCCCTAAAGGTTGGTAAATAACATCAGGAGCAGCTAATTCCTTAAGGGTCCTGTTATGCATGTTATCACCCATAGTTACAATACCACTTAAGCTCTCAAGTTCACTTTCAGTTTCAATATCAAATTCAAGTTTAGATGTAACTCTTTCACCAAGCCTATGAGCTTTATTAAGTATATGCAAGGTCTTCTCAATATCAGGATCAATATCAAGTAAATGACTAGTGAAAGACCTAGTCATGCAATATACAAAGAACAAAAACACAAAACATGCAAAATAGACTGCACAACACTAAAATTTTACCAAAATAAATCCAGTTAACCTATCTATACATTTTTTAAAAATATAGGACCACCACAAGATGAAAACTAAAGAAAAATGAAACTAAAAAATGTAATAAAAAATATTTAAAAATTAAAAAAATGGTTTAAACGATGGAATTTGGCGAAACCAGGGGTAACCTCATTCTTTAGCATTGAGCCTTGTTTATTAGACTATTTTCCTTCAACTGACCAAGTTTTAGGTCATTCTGAGCACATTTGTCTGTACAAAATTCTAAAAATTGACTCGAAATCACCTATTTTCGCCTGAAAACCACCAAAATACAGCAACAAAGAGGTTAGTGAATGAATAGTAATCAAATATAGTAGTCAAATATACTCCTAATAAGATTGATCAAAATTAGAATGATCCTCGACAACAATGCCAAAATTCGATAACTATCGAGGTTATCAAATTATATCACTTTATAATTGATTCACCAAAACTACTTGCAGTATAAGGTAACATCGGGTCGAGCCCATAGATCACTCTAATTACGCAATCAAATTAAGAGGTTAACAAATAGGGCGAAGGGTTTGCAAGATTAATCAATAGAAAGCAATTAAAATGGTAAACAGAATTAGGAAAATAACCAATCAAAGGGAATTAACCAATCTTGATTTTAATCCATCTTTGATCACTATGGATCCATTCAATCACTATCCAAATTCTTGGTCTTAGATCACTGATAACTCCATGAAATGTAGTTATTTATGCCCCATAATTGTGCTTCATGGCATGCTTAGTCCTTGTTCTTATGCATATTTGGAAGTTTTTATGCTTATATTTGTTAAATGTCATTTGGATACCTTCCTTTATGTTTTTGAGCAATTTGTGCATATTTGTTGATTGATTAAGTAAATTTATAATTATATTTAACTTGGTACCTTATCTAATGCAGGAAAGGCTCAAAAGAGACAAATTAATACAAGCCAAGGCCCAGCATTGGAGGAAAGAAGCTAAGGATGCATTCCAGAGTTCCACGCCGAGGCGTGGGAATGTGCACGCCGCGGCGTGCGTCTGCGAGCTGAGCCTATTTATTCTATTTTTCACGCACCCTTTCGCTCTCTCTCAGTTTCTCTCTTTTAGGTTTTAGGTTTTTAGTTTTCTGGGTTAGAGGTTGCGGCTAGACCTCCATTGGAGGTGGAGATGGAGCTTGGGGAGCTAAGGATGGAAGCCCTCTTTCCATTGGAGGAGGATCTGAGCTTCAATGGCGAAATCCATAAGCTTTCTCCTTCTTTCTTTTCTCCTTTCTCTTCCTTATTTCTTGAACATGTATTTTGTAATTTGTTCTCATGTTCATTGTATAGCTGAGCTTTATTTAGGGATGACTTTGAATCCTTTTATCAATATTAATGATTTATTCTTTTCTGAGTTTGTGTGGATCTTTGATTTTGTTCAATCATATTGTGCTTAATGCTCTTGAGTGTTTGGCCAACATTTGAGTGATTTGATAAAATCTAATGAACATAGACATAGGGATTTGAGTTTGAGATCGTATGTATGATTGATGCATGTTCGATTTTATTCCAATGGCGGGATGAGTTGATTCGCTAATGGGATAGACATATACCTTTTAACTATGCATAGCACGTGTTTGAGAATAGACCTTAAAGAGTGGATTTTGTGTTAGCTCTCAAGGACACTTAGAAAGTTGGATAATTGAAACCATGGTTAGATGACCTAGGCATAGGCGTTTAGTTAATGTAGATTCTCAGGCTAACTTAATCATTGCATTCATATTTATGAGGAGGATTACTTGTTGTTAGTTGATGTAAAGGGTGAAGGAGGATTTCCCTAAGCTCTAACCATTTATCCTTATTGCTTTATATATTTACTTTCTTTACTTTTATCTATTTTTATGTTCTTGAATAGAATTAGGTAAACTATCGGTTAATACTTAGCATTGGAAATAAACTTATCCTCGTGGGAACGATCTCTTACTCTGTATCTGTATTACTTGTGCGACCCGTGTACTTGCGGTTAGCAAATGAGCAACACGTTTTGACCCTAACATGTTTTTGGCACCGTTGCCGGGGATAAGGCATTATTTTCGTATTGCTAATATTGATAATGAGTTTGCTTAGTTCTAATTCAAGTTTTTATGTTTTACTGTTGTAAATAGCTTTAATTCATGTTTTTATGCCTTTGTTTTTGGTTTGCTTAGATAAGTAGTTATAGTTTGATTTTGTGTTTTTGTTATGTTTTTGTTGCACATTCTGTCTTTTAAGTTTTTAGACATGTTTTGGAGGTGCTAAGGACCAAAATGGAGCACAGTTCAAAGAAAGCGGTTTCTTGTGAATTCGAAGATGACTTCTCACGCCGCGGCGTGAGAATGTTCACGCCGCGGCGTGCCAGTCTCTGCCTGATCAGGAACACGCACCAGAGAGCTCCACGCCTTGGCATGGAAATGTTCACACCTCGGCGTGGCCCCTGTTTTTGTATTTTTCTGTTATTTTCTTTGTTTTTCTTTATTCAATAATGCTTAATTCTAGTTAGGCTACTGTTTTAACTTGCTCAAGTACCCTATAGACCATGAACACTAAGAACACATATCACTTTGGTTTAGGGGAGTATCATTGCATATTTTCACCCTTAATGCTTAATGATTACATATGTTTTGATACTTTAAGTATGCGCTAGTGATAGTCATCATGCTTTCATGATTATATCTTGTTTTGGCTATTACTGGTAGGCTGTTGATAAAAGTTTTAATTTTCAACATTCTCTACATGATGTTATGCATGCTTGAATGAAAAATGATAAATCTTTTGAATGCATGATTTGTTGCCATTTGCTAGTGTGTGATGGTTGGCCAATGATATAAATGCTTGCAATTGTCCTCAATTCTTTTGTGAAACCATTTGTGATCTTGAAGCATGCTTAAGCAATCTTGTTTATTTTTATGCATGATGTGTTTCTCACTTAGATGTTTATTTAACTTTGGAAAGATTTGAGTGCTTGTCTAGAGAATGTTTATGGATTGTGCATGTGGATGATTTCTATTATCCTTGAAATTGTTTTGCAACTCTCTTGAGGTGAAATCCTAGATTGTGCATGGTTGAGGAAATGATTAGGGCATTGTTTGGACCGGTTGAGCCTTTCAAGCTTACTTTTACATGATTATATCCCTAGGTCCCCTTTTGAAGCCTTATAATTGTTTGGCCTTCTATGTTCTTCTTTCACCTTCATATTTCCTATCTTGTAACTATTCTAATACATGCGAAAGCATTGCAATCTTTTCCTTCCCTTTATATTTGTTGAGTGCATGATATGTTATTTCTTCACTTGAGTCCATTGTTTAGGGTATTTATGTTGTTCAATACAAAAGTGGTTTGAAGAAACCATTTGTTGTACAAGAAGTTGTTTTTGTTAAAGAAAAAGAAAATACAAAAAGAGAAAAAGAAAAGAAAAGAAAAACAAATGAATGAAAGAAAGCATAAATAAAAAAAAAAGCATCGAGTGGTTCTGAATAGTATTATTTGTTTCATTTTGTATACCCTTGTTGTAGTAACTCAAGTCTTGAAATATCATGTTATGTTTCTCAATGTTTGTATGTTTTCTATTCCCCTTTGTTCTTCACCTCATCACCTTGGCCTTACATTATATGCTATTAAAGTCCCTCTTGATCCTCAATCATGTGTAATTTACATTAGTGGAGAGAGAGTTGTGCTACAATTTTTTGGAATCTTGATTTGTATCCATGTGTAGGTTCATAAACTTATCCGGATGAACATGATTTGAAAAAGATAAGTTGAGCTTGCATGTTTATGAGAGATGTCATGTGCATGATTGGAAGCTTGATTGATGGCATGTTTAAGATTGTGTATGTGTTGAGCTTAACTATGAGGCATGTGCATTCTTTGAGGGCCATTATAATCATTGTGCACTGGTTGTGGTTAAAGAAAATTGAATTTATCATTGTTGAATGCATGTGAGCATGAATTGTCAAAGTGAGTTTTCTTAGTCATACTTTGTGTTGCTCGAGGACTAGCAACATCTTAAGTTTGGGGGTGTGATAACTCCATGAAATGTAGTTATTTATGCCCCATAATTATGCTTCATGGCATGTTTAGTCCTTGTTCTTATGCATATTTGGAAGTTTTTATGCTTATATTTGTTAAATGTCATTTGGATACCTTCCTTTATGTTTTTGAGCAATTTGGGCATATTTGTTGATTGATTAAGTAAATTTACAATTATATTTAACTTGGTACCTTATCTAATGCAGGAAAGGCTTAAAAGAGACAAATTGATACAAGCCAAGGCCCAACATTGGAGGAAAGAAGCTAAGGATGCATTCCAGAGTTCCAAGCTGAGGCGTGGGAATGTGCACGCCGCGGCACGCGTCTGCGAGCTGAGCCTATTTATTCTATTTTTCACGCACCCTTTCGCTCTCTCTCAGTTTCTCTCTTTTAGGTTTTGGGTTTTTAGTTTTCTGGGTTAGAGGCTGCGGCTAGACCTCCATTGGAGGTGGAGATGGAGCTTGGGGAGCTAAGGATGGAAGCCCTCTTTCCATTGGAGGAGGATCTAAGCTTCAATGGCGAAATCCATAAGCTTTCTCCTTCTCTCTTTTCTCCTTTCTCTTCCTTATTTCTTGAACATGTATTTTGTAATTTGTTCTCATATTCATTGTATAGCTGAACTTTATTTAGGGATGACTTTGAATCATTTTATTAATATTATTGATTTATTCTTTTCTGAGTTTGTGTGGATCTTTAATTTTGTTCAATCATATTGTGCTTAATGCTCTTGAGTGTTTGGCCAACATTTGAGTGATTTGATAAAATCTAATGAACCTAGACATAGGAATTTGGGTTTGAGATCGTATGTATGGTTGATGCATGTTCGATTCTATTCCAATGGCGGGATGAGTTGATTCACTAATGGGATAGACATATACCTTTTAGCTATGCATAGCACGTGTTTGAGAATAGACCTTAAAGAGTGGATTTTGTGTTAGCTCTCAAGGACACTTAGAAAGTTGGGTAATTGAAACCATGGTTAGATGACCTAGACATAGCCGTTTAGCTAATGTAGATTCTCAGGCTAACTTAATCATTGCATTCATATTTATGAGGAGGATTGCTTGTTGTTAGTTGATGTAAAGGGTGAAGGAGGATTTCCCTAAGCTCTAGCCATTTATCCTTATTGCTTTATGTCTTTACTTTCTTTACTTTTATCCGTTTTTATGTTCTTGAATAGAATTAGGTAAACTATCGGTTAATACTTAGCATTGGAAATAAACTTATCCTCGTGGGAACGATCTCTTACTCTGTATCTGTATTACTTGTGCGACCCGTGCACTTGCGGTTAGTAAATGAGCAACACGTTTTGACCCTAACAATCACATCAAGAAGCCTCAAGATGATCCATGGACCCTATACTAGATAAGCATCTAGAATTCGATCAATCAAGGTTAGACTAATTAAGCATCCATCTAATCTCAAATTAATCTGAAAACCATAATCCAACCAAGCTAAACAATTCATCAAACACCTTTGATGCCTTGTCTAGTCTCTGCAATTATCTCTTAACAAATGATAATTACACAATTATCATATGAACATCTCAATCAAATTAAGCAACTCAATCAGAATTAAACAAAGAGAAGGGAAAGAAAGTTGATTAATAATTGAATATAGAACAATTAAAACAGAATCTCAGAATTAAGTATCAAGATTGTCAATCCCTAAGTTCAATTAAGCATCACGATTGGATATTTCAATTTGTCCCATTATTAAGGATAATATGTAGTTGCAATCTTGTGGGTGACACCATATTTGGCCAACATGGCATCAAGTCTCTTATTGAAAAAGTGTGTGCCTCCATCACTAACTAAAGCTCGTCGGACACCAAGCCTTGAAAAGATTTTCTTCAAGAATCCAACAACTACCTTGGCATCTTTGGTAATGGACGGAATAACCTCCACCCACTTAGAAACATAATCACCTGCTACAAAAATATATTTATTGGAAAAAGAAGATGTGAATGGTCCTATGAAATTAATACCCCAAACATTAAATAACTTCACTTCAAGGATGCTATTTAAAGGCATCTTATGTTTTCTTGAAAGATTTCTAGCTCTTTTGTAAGCTTCAAAGCCCTTGAGAAGCATGTAAACTTATTGAAGCTTTTTAGAACTTTTTGAGTTTTGATGATTAACAAACTTAAAATTAGAATATTATGTTTACTAATATTTCAACTGTGTATCAAAGCATAGTTAAGAAGACTTTTGGACAAAATGCCAATTTCATGAATTTCTTGAAATTCACTTTGAGAAAGTCTCAACGTGATCGAAGTCTTCATAGAGAATCGCTAAAATTAGACTAAGTATGAAGAAGAACTTAAAAAGCACACTTGCTTCTCAATATGAAAATCAAACTAAGTTCTTCAGAAGACAACTTTCAGAAATCAAGTCTATCAGAAGACAAGAATAAGAAGTCAAGTTCATTAGAAGATAAGAATCAAAAGTGAAGTGCATCAGAAGATAACTTCATCAAAAGACAAATCTATCTGAAACATCAAGCATCAAAACAATCAAGTCTTTCAGAAGTATACAAGTTCATAAGACAACTATTGCCTATAAATAGCAAATTCAAAGTAAATAATCCTTAGAAGTTTGAAACTTCTGTCTATTGTTAGAGAAGGACAAAAATAATTAAGGAAAAACTTATTGACTACTACAGGACAAGAAAATGGTAACCTGACTTTGAACAGTAATCGTTGGAGTCTTAAACAACTAGTTTCTGAAGCTCTATAAATTGAAGAAGCTTGGAAGTTTGAAGGTATGAAGCGATTATTATTCTGTCAAACTTCTAATCAAACTTCTGAATAATCAAATCTCACTTTTGAACAAAGTTTCTCTACTAAAATCATCTTCTGATCACTTGCTTATAAGAGAAACTTATTCTCTTAAGTTTGCATTTGCTTGGATCCACTCTTTGAGTGTTAGAGAGTATAAAATCTCATTCTCATCTCTATATTCAATAGATTAAATCCACTCTAAGTGTTGAGAGAAACACAAATCTAAATCTTCTTTTTGTAACCTGATCCATTAGTAATATGAGTGAAAGTCTAAGCCAAAGAGGCTAGGGTAAAACAAACACTACTTGTAATCTAGCTTGGAGAAGATAGGGTTGAAGAAAGAATACTTGTGGTAATACGAAATCTTGGTCTCTGACTGGGGACTGGACGTAGGCACGTGGTTTGGTCGAACTAGTATCTTTGTGATATCTTCTAAATTTTATCTCTTAGCTTTTTGTTTATTAAATCTAACTTTTAACTTGTCCTGTTGATAACTGAAACTAATTTTTTACTTTAAGAAAACTAAGTTTTTAAAAGCACTCTGATCCAAACGTAGTTTCATTCAAGTAACACTTTTGAACATCTTAGCTTCTAATATCTATACTCTGATTCATCTAAGTTGAGAAAACTTGATAAGCTTTTAAGTTTGCAGGAAACATTTAGAAATTAGAAGCACGATTCAACCCCCTTCTCGTGTTGTTGCCACTTTCATCTTTGACATTTGTCACATCTTTGAACAAAGTTGTCCAATAGAATCCACTTTGTTGTACTTTGACAGCTGTCCTTTCTCTACAAAAAATGGCCACCATAATCAGAGCCATGACAATGCAAAGAATACTTTCAAATTCTTCTTCTGGCACACTTCTTTTCAATACACCATTGGCACATTTCTTAAATAAATATGGCTCATTCGAAATAAAGAATTTCACATCATGAAAAAATTTCTTTCATTGTTTCCAACTCAAGTTAGGGGGAATAATTCCATTAGCTTTAAAATTTGCATAATTCACATACCAGGGAAGGCCTTTAAAAGTTAAGAGGCATTCATTTAGAAATTCTTCCTTGATGGGTACTCCTTGCTCTTCTTGACGTCCTTCCATTGTAATCCTTGATAGATGATCTACTACAGAATTTGTTGTCCCCTTCTTGTCTCTTATTTCAATGTCAAATCCTACAACAACAAAATCCAATGAATTAGCCTTGGTTTTACATTTTGATTAGTTAGAAGGTATTTAAAAGCTGCATGATTTGTATACACAATAACCTTAGAACCAACAAGATAAGAACAAAACTTATCAAAAGCAAACACAACTGTAAGTAATTCTTTTTTTGTGGTAGCATAATTAAGTTGTACATCATTTAGAACCTTGCTAGCATAATAAATCACATGCAAAACTTTATCTTTTCTTTGTCCTAACACAACACCAATAGCAAAATCACTTGCATCACACATAAACTCAAAGGGTAAATTTTAACGAAGGGTAACAATAATAGGACCAATAGCAAGTTTCTCATTCAAAGTATTAAATGCAACTAAACAATCATCATCAAACACAAAAGGAACATATTTAATTAACAAGTTGCATAAAGGCTTAGAAATTTTAGAGAAATCCTTGATAAATCTCCTATAAAAACCCGTATGGCCAAGAAAACCTTGAATCCTTTTGACATTGATGGGATGTGGTAATTTCTTAATGATCTCCACTTTGGATTAATCTACCTCAATGACTTTAAATGAAATGCGATGTCCGAGAACAATTCCTTCTTTTACCATGAAATGACACTTTTCTTAATTCAACATTAAGTTAGTTTCCTAGCATCTTTTCAACACATGAAAAATATTAGACAAACAAGCATTAAACAAAGGACCAAAAATAGAAAAATTATCCTTAAAAACTTCAATACATTTCTCAATCATATAAAAAATATAGAAAGCATACACCTTTGAAAAGTCTCCAACACATTGCAGAGACTAAATGACATTCTTCGATAAACAAAGATCCTAAAGGACAAGTAAAGGCAGTCTTCTCTTGATCTGTTGGAGTCATAGCAATTTGATTGTAATCCGAATAACCATCTAAGAAATAATAGTAAGCATGGCTTGCCAATCTCTCCAACATTTGATCAATGAAAGGAAGTGGAAAGTGATATTTTCTTATAGCATTATTTAGCTTTCTATAATGAATGCACATTCTCCATCTGGCTTGTGTTCTTGTGGGAATCAATTCATTATTTTCATTCACTACAACTCTTATCCTATCTTTCTTTGGCACAACTTGCATCGAACTCACCCATGGACTATTAAAAATAGAATATATAATGCCAGCATCGTACAACTTTATTACCTCTTTCCTCACTACCTCTTGCAAAGTAGGATTTAGTATTCTTTGTGGTTGAACTACAAGCTTGTAGTCATCCTCCATGAGAGTCTTATGCATGCAAATAAAGGGACTTATACCCTATAGATCTCCAACGCTCCAACCAATGGCCGATTTGTGCTCTTTCAACACTTTTAAGAGTTTTTCCTCCTCAATTTCATTTAATTCACTATTTATAATAACTGGATAAGCGTTGTTCTCACCGAGGAAACAATTCATAAGATTTGAAGGTAATGACTTTAGCTCAAGCTTGGGCATTTCTTCAACCATAATCTTGTCCATCTTTAGTTCCTTTTTTTGCTTCTCATTTAAAGGTGAAATTTATGCAACTTTCAAGTCTGTCATACACTCCTTCACTTCTAGATCATCATCTTCATCTCTTTCAAATTTAGGGTGGATGATGGCTGAATCAAGAGAGTATTTTGGATTACTCTTTCTAAATATATCTGAGATCAATAAATCAACCATGTACACCTTAAGAAATTGCTCTTTTTCTTATAGATATTGCATTGCTTTAAACACACTAAAAGTCACATTTTCATCTTGAACTCGCAATATTAACTCTCCTTGTTGCACATCATTTAAAGCTTACCATGTAGCAAAGAAAGGTTTTCCTAGAATAAGAGGAACATCAGAGTCCTCATCCATATCTAACACAACAAAATCAGCTGGGATTATGAATTTACCTACTTTTACCAAAACGTCTTCAATTAGACTATATGAATACTTGACTAAATGGTGTACTAATTGAAGATAGATTATAGTGGGCTTAACCTCTCTAATACTAAGCTTACAAAGCATTAGTAGTGGCATTAAGTTTATACTAGCTCCAAGATCACATAAGGTTTTCCCAATTGTCAAGGAACCAATTGTGCATGGAATAGTGAAACTACCTAGATCTTTTAACTTTGGTGGTAGCTTCCTTTGAATTATGGCACTGTATTTCTCATTCAACATCACTTTTTCATCATACTTCAGCTTCTTCTTCTTCTTGGTAAACAACTCATTCATGAACTTAGCATATTATGGCACTTGTTCAAGTTCCTCAACAAAAGGAATATTAATCTGCTACTTTTGAAAACTTCAAGGAATTTTAAGTTGCTTCTCTTGATTCTGCTTCTTCAATAGTTGAGGGAAAGGAACTCGATCATTTGGTGATGGGACATTGGGCTTATCTCATTTGTCCTCCTTCTTCTCCTTGTTCATTTTGATCATTTCTTCATAAGGGATGATCTTGAATGAAATTCTGGAAGGGGCTTCTTCTTCTACTTGATCTTGATTGGTTGTATCCTTTGCTTCATGAACCTCATCTTCTTTGCTTAGACCATCAATTATCTTGCCACTCCTTAGAGTAATTGTCTTGCATTGTTCCATTGGATAAGTCAGTGTTACTTGGAAAAGTGTTTTTTTTCTTTCTCATTGCCTTGAGAGCTGTCCCACTTGTGCTTCTAAATTTCAATTAGATGCTTCTTGATTCTTGAAGATTGTTCTAGTTTCTTGCATGAAATCCGAGGTATGTTGAGAAAGCTTTTCTATAACAACTTCCTAAGAGGTTGTCTTGCTTTGTTGATTATTTTGTCGTCACCTTTGATTGCTCCATGAAAATTTTGGGTGATTCTATGTCGAATTATATATGTTAGAATAAGGATTGTTTTGGAATCAAGGAGGTTTCCTCAAGTAATTGATTTGCTCTTGAGATGTGTATAGCAAGCTTCATTAGGATGATTGCCTCCACAAAAGCCTCACATCATTTGTTGAAAATTCACTATATTAACTTGCATGCTTCTAATTCGCTTAGTGAGACTAGCCATTTTCTAGGATAGTCTTATTTTAAGCAAGAAGTGCATCCAAAGCATCTAATTCCATGATTCCTCTTTTTGTTATTGATGAAACATTGGCAAGTGTACCAAAGTAATACAATAGTGAGAGAGTATCGTTCTCGCGAGGATTGATTACTATTGAGTATCGATTTCACTATTCAATTCACTATCTAGACTACCGATTGATATTAAAATTGATTAAGTAACATGAAAAGAGCAAATGCAATAAATAAATAAAAGTAGAAGTATTTTTCAGAGATTTTTAACAAGATAAAAGTATGAAGAAATCAATGGATTGAAGAGCTAGTGGTTGATTATCACTTAACTTTCCCTTAATTTCTATAAATTCCAATTAATTATGTTTACTTCCTTCAATTGATGGTGATAATACTCTAAAATAGCCAAAACCCAATTCTTTGGTGAAATAGCTCTTCCAATTACCCAAAATTGCTAATCCCTTGGTCAATTTCATGCAATTGGAAGGTTTAAGCATGGGATTCTCAAATTAGCCACATAATCACTAATACCCATTCCTGGGTATTAAAAAATTATGGTGTTAATTTCAAGATCAAAGGTATAGACGAATTTCCCAATTCTCAAAACACCCAACAAAATAATCTATGGTTGATCAAGTTATAAAAGCATTAAGCACATAAATTAACACTCAATTGAAAGTAAATAAGCATTCATTAATCAAGAATTCATGTACATCAGGTTGGGTCAAGCTAAATCTCCCCCTAGCTATAGGAGATTTAGCTACCCATAGAGAAAAACAAAAATAAAGAGAAAAGAAAAGAGGAAACCAAGATGCCCATGGAGATGAGATGAGAAATCTTCACTCCTTGGTCTTATATCCAAGCTCCTTACTCTTCAAAAATGGTGGAAAGAAAAGAGAGAAGGGAGAAAATGGAAGACAAAGAAGAAGTACGAAAGAGAGCTCTCAAAATAAGGTAAAAGGTACACAAAAATATCACACAATCCTATTTATAGTGAGTCTTAAGTGAGCCACGTGCTTCAACACGTTTCTAGTTTCAGACATCCAAGTCTAGACTTGGGTATTCCACCTCTGGACTTGGAGCTTACAAATTTTCATTGAGTTGGACATTAGGAGCCAAGTCTAGCCTTGGGGGTTCCACGTCTAGACTAGGAGTTGTTAGTTTCTCAGAACCTGCGAACACCAAGTCTGGACTTGGGGTTGCCATGTCTAGACTTGGAGCTTTACCAAAATAGCATGCTTACCAAGTTTGGACTTAGTAAATCCAAATCTGGGCTTAGAGACTTTTCTTAAAAAGTCCTTCAGTTCTTCAATGCCTCTTGATTTGTTTGATGCTTAATCCGCTTGTCCAAGTTCCTTAGCTCCTCCAAAGCTTTTTTTTTTGTCTTCTTGGCCTGCATATCACCATGGATTACTAAATTTTGAATTAAATCTAAAAAATTATGTTATTTATCTTCATTAAAAATCATGAAATGATGCAATATTAAACTTTGACATGAATGATTAAATATAAATGAAATCGTATGCATTTTTTCATAAAAGTTAAGGAAGATTAGAACTTCATGCTCATAAATGTATTAGTTTTAAGGTTCTATAACTCCATTTCATGGAGTTATTAGCTATAGATCTTTCATTAAACATTTGGTACTCATTAGTAGCCATTGTCTCCAACAACTGTTGAGCATTTTCTGGAGTTTTAGTGTTCAAGGAACCACCAGCAAACGTATCTACAATAACTCTACTAGAAGGATTCAAATGAATGTAGAAAATATGAATTGGATAGAATTCATCAAAGTTATGATTTGGGCATCTCCTCAACGGCTCTTTGTATCTCTCTCATGCTTCATAAAGTGATTCTACCTCCTTTTGAGCAACATAAGTTATTTCATCTCTCATCTTCATGTACTTGGATGGAGGGCAAAATCGAGCAAGGAATTTTCTAGCCAAGTCATCCCATGTGTCTATGCTTCTATTAGGTAGAGATTGAAGCCAGTTTTTGGCCTTTTCTCTTATGGAATATTCGAAAAGCTTAAGTATAACTACATCTTTGGTTGCTCCATTGATGTTGATGTTATCACACATTTGTAAAAAGTTGGAAATATGTACATTTGGAACTTCATCATAATTTCCACCATATTGCTCTTTTTGAACTAGCTAAAAAAGTGACGATTTAAACTCAAAATTATTTGCTTCAATGGGAGGATTCACAATGCTTAAAGTGCTTTCTTGAACATTGAGTGCAGAATATTCGCCCAAAGTATGCCTCTTTGCTTGTGCATTTTCTTCTACCATTGCTTCTTGTCTCAATTTAGCCAAACTTTTGTTTGCTCTTATTGTCCTTTCAATCTCTGGATCAAATAGTAATGTTGTTGGGTCAGTTATACCTAGCATACAAAACACCACTAATGATTAGAAATAGAAAATAATAATTAAAGCAAAAAAATAACAAAATAAAATAAAATAACAAGTTTTTGACGCCATTGTGGGAGATTAAGTATTTCTAGTTAATATCATTGGTATCTAGGAAGGTTACTAATCTAGGCATCATTTTATTTTATTTCTAGTGAATATCATTAGTATATAACAATTTCAATTTTTTTGTCAGTCGACACTTTTTACATCTCCCTATAAAAGCTCCAAACTCGGAAAGACACTTAAGGCAACTCATAAACAAAAAGAAAAAATAATGAAAAAATAAAGAAAAAATAAAAATAAACAAAAAAAATTGCATGAATAAAAGTAAAAATGAATGCAACCATCCCCAAACTTAAAAATTGAAATTATCCCCAATGTCACAGAGTAAGCACATTACCTTGAGAGAATCAGTTGAATTAAATCAAGCGGGATAAGAGGTACATAGTTACTAGCACAAAGGAAATAGAATAAAAGGTTGCATCACAGTTAGAAAAGCACAATCATAATGGGTTCATAAAATAATCAAATAAATATAACCCAGATAAATGAAAACATCATCAAACTAAAGAAAAATCACTATAAGCTATCTGAAGTGTCCTCGACACGCCAAATACTATCCTCTAGAACATTAGACCTTGCCATGATGTGAGTCTCCATATGAGTTATGCGCTCTTGTTGATGGGTTTGAAATAAGTCCAAACACTCCATAAGCTACTAAGAAAGAAAGTCAGCATGCATGCCATGTGTAGGTGGTGGAGCAATAGTAGCAACAAGTGCAATAGAGGGTCACCAGTAGGGTCATCATCATCATGTGGGCTATCAAGCTCAGCCTTACTATCATTATCCTCAATAATTGCTCGCTCTGGGTCTAACAGGCGATAAGCACCATCAATCTTAGCACACATCATCATAGAAATCATTGTGGTCAAACCAATAGCCTCATTACCTTTAACCTTAGTCAAATAAGTAGTAGACAAATCAATCCCCAAATACACAACAATAACAGTAATCAATCCAAGACAATTGTGCCAACTTTGGCATTAGACTTGCTCACCATTCCTTGACTGTCACTTTTTTCTAACATAGGGAGATTGAGAACTCTATGAATATACTATTGGGAAATCTGTGAATAAAAGCACAACAGAAAAAAGGATTCTCACCAAGGATCTATGCGAAAAAAGGGAGGGGTGCCATGATTAGTTTATCTCTTGAAGCCAGATAAAAACGATCAAGTTAAATCACTAGCACCGTAGCAATGACAGTGCCTCTATGTTGTCTACACGAATAGACTCACGAACGTCCAATGTCTGCAATCTTGGAGTCCCATGTCTCTAGCACAGTGCTAGCTACGTTGAGAAGAGAAACCTGTCACTCCCTCCCTCACTGTTTCTGTTAGGGTGCGACTATGGTTTGTAATGCTCCTTGACAGCCCCTTAGTAATGCTATTTATAATAATGACTGCCTTATGCGAGTGAGAATAGTAGCAGGGTTAGCAGTGCAACCTTGGACTATCTATTATGAGTCTGGCCCACGGTAGAATTCTAGTCCAACTTGGATTCTTATTTCTCTAATTCAGTCTATTCTATGTGTGTGACCCTGCAAGTTTTCATGACATTGGCAGTAATATTAAAATCCTATTTTAATATTACAAGCAGTGAGCGATATCTAGCAACACATCACTGTTACCCAAGTAATAAAAATATCAGTGATTTGACATAATCTTTTTGTGACCAATGTTTCAATATAGTTTAGTCCCTTTGTCCAGATATCCAGATTGAACACAAGGCATGAAATATGTCACCCTTGTATAGTTCAATCTTCCATTTCCTGATATTTGAGTAGGCTTAGTAAAATCAAATAAGATCAATATATCATATCGACTCATTTGAGCATGGTCATGCATTTCGTAGTCTTACTCAATCAGGAGGCTAGAAAATATCACTCCTATTATGTATGAGGGACAAATCTCATCTAGGTCACTCACATCCTTCTGTATGATTAGCAGTATGTCCAATAACTAACCTTATAATCACCTTGTTACAGATGACGTTTGATGGCATTAAAACATAGAACTCTTCTTATAGAAATTGTAGTGATTTTAGGTCAAAGGACCACATACACCATTGTCACTTTGAGAATCATTTATGACACTCACGTAACGATTTATGCAGCATTCTCATGGTGGGTCAGTCCAATATATCATTACTCTAATATGTACCCATGTGAAAACTTAATATCTAATATCCATGACTTGTGAGATGTGGCCATCAATCTATGTACATACTAATCTCAATGCATTATTGTTATCCTAATTAATAATAATATTTGACTAGGGAGATTTAAGAATAGTATTCTGATTCTATCCAATAGGATCTCATGATCAAGTCACTCATTTGATGTCCTATGACATTAAACTTACTATTCTAAGGACTTTATTATGTTTATAATAAATAACACAACAAATGAAATGATTCACGTATTAAATAAATAGCATAATACAATGTATGTAAGCACAATCAAAATAAATTGGCCTCTAGGGCATACACCAACATATACCTCAATGGATGGTTACGAAGACCAATGGATTTGGTGCTTCTTGGAATGTAATCTCCGACACCACCTATCTTAACCCATTTGTCAACTTTATTCATATAATAAGGGACACGTTGCTCACCATCCAATGGAAATCCAAAAAGAGCACTAAATCTAACCAAGTCCATCTCGTAACTAAGTTTAATTTTCAGGATAAATCTAAAGTATTTTGATTAAAATAATGAATTCCTGGAGATAAAGTTTTGAAGAGATCTTATCCAAGTCTTATGTCTTATCCAAAGTCCCAATTGGGTGTGAAAGCTTGAAGATAATGATAATTAAAGATTGGATAAAGATCCTTGAAGAGAAGGGAGTTTGTTGCAATCTCATATTCAACCTATATTTTCTAACCTTGTTGCATTTGGACCATATCTTAGGCTACAAAGATCATATCAAGCAGTTCTTGCGGTGTTGGAAAGCTAATAGAAAATACAACAACTCTTATGTTGAGCTCGAAGGATAATTCTTCCATGTGGAGGACAAGAAAGTTAAAAGGAAAAAAATATGAAAATTAAGAGTTTTCAATAAAAGGGGAAAAAAGAGAGACTCTCTACAAAAGATACATGATTGTTGCAACTCTCTCTCTCACATATACAATAGAGACGAAAACCCTAAGGCAGAGAAGTGGAGGAATTATGGAGCTCTCTTGGAGGAGAAGATCAATTCACCTTTGAAGACATCTTATTCTTCCTTTCTACAACTCATTTAATGTTTGTTTGTATAATCTTTCTCAATTGTTGAAAAGATGCTAGGAAACCAACTTGGCGTTGAATTGGGAAAAGTTTCATTTCATGATACAAGAAGGAATTGTTCTCGGACATCACATTTTATCTAGAGACATTGAGGTGGGTCAAGCCAAAGTGGAGATCATTAAGAAATTACCACCTCCTACTAATGTCAAAGGGATTCAAAGTTTTCTTAGGGACAATGTCAATATTTAAGTTTAGAGGAGGTTGCAATCATTTTTGTTTTTATTCATGCCATTTTCTTTTTATTTTGCTTATTTTTATGTTTGCTTTATTTTGCCATTAATCTCTTTTTTATTTTTTGTTTTTGTTTGAGTTAGCTTAAGTACCTTCCCGAGTATGGAGTCTTTGTAGAGAGATGTAAATAGTGTCGACCAACAAAAAAATTTGAAAAAATTGAAAAATCTAAAAAAAAATGGCTTAAATAAACCCCCCTTTGAGATTTATGCAAATTGCATTAGTAAATGTTTTGAATTTGGCTTTGAAGAGTGTGAATGTGTAAAAAATTCCTAATTATGTTAATATTTGCATGGTATATTTTGTTAATTGAGATATTTGAATTGAAAAGCTTGTTTCACTAATTCTTAGTTCTTGAAATGATTCTTATTTATGATTTGGTTTTCTAGGAATCTCCCTTAGTCTTCGGCAATTCTTCTACTCCTTTTGAAGCTAGTTCTAAGAAGCACTAAGCTAAGGAAATTGAGAAAAAATGAACTAAAATATCTTCACCACCCAAGTCATAAAAGAAAATAAGTTTGGAGGTGGTGAAAGTCAATCAAGTCAATGGGAAAAAGGAAGAGCTTACCAAGAGCCAGTGATGAGTCATAAACTTGGACACTTGTTGAGCTTAAATTTTCTTCCCCTTCAAAATAAAGATCAATGATGAGCTGTAAACTCAAACATTTGTTACATCTAAATTCCATTTAGTGAATAAGGGTCGGTAATGAACCGTAAACTCATATATTGTTGCAGCAAACTTCCAAAGAAAAGAAAAGAACAAAAAAAAAAAAAGAAACAATTGATCTTTAGCTTGGGGCAGATTTGAATTAGTAAAGAATTGGGTAGCGGCCTTGCCTAGTGATTTAGGGAGGTGATTAAGAGTCATTGAGTATTCGAGTAATTGTCAAGAGAGCTTTGAGTTTTATGGAACCATTTTGACAAGAATTTATCTTGATTGTTAATTTATATTGGAGTTGGGCATGGATACATGAAAGGAGTGATTGATCATTCAAGCTTTGAAAAATGCTTTTGGCTTATTGAAAGATTTTGAGAACAATTTGCATTTGTCTTAATGGAGAAATTTCACCCTTGGTAGAGCTTAATTTCATTCTTTTTATTGCTTAAGGACAAGCAATGTTCAAGTTTGGGGGTATTTGATGTGTTGTAAAAATACACACATCTTTGGGTTTATTTATTAGGATTTTTATTTAATTATATTTAGTTTTTATTTGATTTTATTTATTTTATTTGAATTTTAGATAGTTATCTCCTCCCCTTGTTATTTATTATTTTATTTTATTTTTTAGGATAAATTTAAAGGATTTTGATTAAAATAATAAATTCCTCCAAAATAATTTTGAAGAGATCTTATCTAAGTCTTATATATCATTCAAAGTCCTAATTAAGTGTGGAAGCTTGAAGATAATGATAATTGAAGATTAAATAAGAATCCTTGAAGAGAAGAGAATTTGTTGCAATCTTAGATTCAATCCATATTTCTTGACCATGCTACTGTATTTGGATGGTATCTTGGGCTACAAATATTGGGTCGACACGATTCTTGCAGCGTTGGAAAGCTATTAGAAATTTCAACAACTCTTCTATTAAGATCGAAGGATAATTCTGTCATTTGGAGGATGAGAAAATTAATAGGAAAAAAATATGAAAATTAGAAGTCGTCAATAAAAGGGAAAAAAAAGACTCTCTACAGAAGATACATAGCTTTTTTTATTTTTTCTCTCTCTCACTCACATATACAACAGAGATGAAAACCCTAAGGCAGGGGAGAGGAGGAATCATGGATCTCTCTTAGAGGAGAAGATCAATTCACCATTGAAGACATCTTTATTCTTCCTTTCTACAACTCTTTGGTGATGTTTCTTCTTCTCTATTTGTGCCTATATTTTTAAGAGTAGCTAAACCCTTTTTATGTTAAAGTGAAGATGTAATTTGATTTGATTGACTATGTATTGAGATTGATTTCTATTTGATATCTCTTCTTATTCAATTGAGTACTTTTTATGGTTCTTAATGCTTTTATGAATTAACCAGTCATAAATTGATCTTGTGAGTTGTGTGGAGGACTGGGAAGTTTACATATGACTTTGACCATATACATTAAATACCATAATCTTGACTATGTAGGAATGGAGATTTAAGGTTATGTAGAAATTTGCATGAGAATCCATAGAACAAGGTCATACCTTTAAGAAATGGGATTAAGGTTAAGGGATTAACTAAGTCTTGATAATTAAAGAGATTTAATTCACCAAGGAATTGGGTCTTAACTAATTTTGGGAGTTTCCCCATCAATTGAATGATTAGAATTCAATTAGATTAAAAGTACTAAATACTAGTTAATTGGATTAAGTTAAATCAGATCTCTAGTGCTCTTATTCGTGTGATCTCATCTTTAGTGCTTCTATATATTTGTGTTTCTCATGTTTAATATTCATATTCGTGTGTTCTCATTTTAGTGCATTTATCCTTGTTAATTTACATCTTAAATGTTGTCATGTCTTTAGTTTTAGTTTAGAAGTAGTTGTTTTAATTTGCTTTAATATGTTATTTTAATTGGAAATCACTCTTTGATCAATTGATTGCCTAGATAGTGTTTAGAATAGAGAATTGATACTTTCCAACTCAATCTCTATGGGAACGATAACTCTGCTCATATCTATATTACTTGTGAGACCCGTAAACTTACGGTAAGTATTGGGAAGTTAAGGTCAATTCAAATCACATCGCAACAATTATGGAATCAATTAGTTATTTAATTGAGAAAGGAATCTTAGGAGTCTAGGGTCTCAATCCTATGAACCAAAGTTGACACAACCAAGGACTAGGGGTTAGAAAGCTTTGGTGGAGCAAATGTCTCATCACCTATCCTCCCTATCTGTCTATGAAAAGGAAAAAGGACCTAGTGAAATTACAACCCCTACTATTAGGAACTTTGTAGCGAAATATGCACCTGTTTGCCCTATCCTTGAAAAAGTAGAAGGACCACCCATTGGTTGAAATCTCCCAAATTTAAGTGTCAGAGACATTATCTTCATCGTCAATGGCCAATATAATTAGAAAGTTCGCTCCCACATTAGCAAGCCTGTCCAAAACCTACAGAACTTAGGCATGCCCCACCAAACCCCATAACACATGATGTACCAGGTGTGCACTACAACGTCAAACATCATTCTCTCGTCACCTACCATTCTGCCATTTCATGCCAGTAAGCCAAAACATTCAACCTCATCCAAAAGCAAAATGTGCTTTAAAAATGGAGGTGAAAAAGGCAATTCTCGACTCGGATTCTCCTCTAATTACAATTCTAATTCAGCAAGCTTCCATCGAGGAACGCATGGTGAAGAAGCGAGCCTTGGATAATGAAGAAGGGGATGGTTAAGAACTCTGTATGGACATTACTTAGGAGTTGTTTAGGATGTGCTCAAGGGCATTTGAGCCATCCTTCCAACCTTGTTGGAAGTAGTTTAGGTATTAGCCCATTATCTTTTCTTGGAACTTGTTTTCTTTTTTATTCTTTGTAATGAATTTCTCTACCTTTGACAAAAAAAAAAATCTTAAGAGTTATTTCCTATTTTATTATATTTTCTATTTTGGACTGGTATCCCGGACCTAGGCCCAATATGAATGGCCTAACACTGGCTAGCCCAAACTACAACTCCAATCTATTTCAGCCCTTATAATTGATTTCCTACTTACTGAGTAACTACCATATCTTAACATAATCCTACTTAGGTAAGGGAGTTTGAAATCTTATCTCCTAACAACTATCAATCCTAATAACATCTAAACAGTATCTCTTCAGATACTACTTAGCTTGTAAGTAAACTCACTCTATAAATGAGGCTAATCCATTCAGGTATGCATTTACTCTCATACACTCCTTTCTCCTAGTGTGTCACCCTAACTTGAGCATTAGAGGGCCTTACAGGTACACCTCTTACTCCACCATTGTTGCCGCTACACTAAGGAGGAATCTACCACTAGTTATGTTACCAAGTGGCTTCAAGACTCAAGAATGGGTGAATTCAGTATTTCAAAACTTTTTGCAAACAAGTCCTTTTTAATTTTCATTGAAGCTATTTTCTTTGAATTGAATGAATTTATGACAATAAAAAGTTCTCACACGAGTTTAGATTGAATGAGTGAATGAATGGAAGAACAATCAGCAAGTATGCAAAAGTAATAAATAAGCTTGAATGTAAAGAGATCAGGGTTAAGAAGATTATGAACAGAGATTTATATTGGTTCAATCAACCTTGTGATCTACGTCCAGTCCCTAGGATCATCCACCTAGAAGTTTCCATTATTTTCAAGTTTCACAAGGTTCTTGACAAACCTTTTACAATATTTGAGCTCTTCATACACTTCAAGGACCATCCACCTGTTATGTAGAAGCCTCTTAGTTTCTCAAGGAATCGTCCACCCTCTCAAGTGTTTACAAATAGATTGAAATGAAATAAGCATTCTCAAAAAGCAGATATATAAATTGAAGTTCTATGAAGCTCTCAAAGATATCTCAAGGTATTTCAAAAACATAGCACAAAGAATGAAAGAATTGATTCACAAATTAAATGATTGGGAATGAGTTTTTAGAGTGTTAGTTAGCTGTAATAAGTGTCCCAAGACTTGTATTTATAGCTATCTTTGAAAAAGATCCGCTATGGTTGTTTTTCTCCAACATTAATGCTTTTGAAACTAGTCACTACTGGTTTCAGACTTGTGGTAATCGATTACCAACATATGGTAATCAATTACCATATGTTCAAAACATGTTCTAGGCTTTTCTGGGCAATGGTAATTGATTACCAAGATGTGGTAATCAATTACCAAGCTTCTGTTTGCTGTGGTAATTGATTACCATGCTTGGTACTGACTTGTGAAAAACAAGTTCCCACATGCTTGTAATCAATTACAAGCTCATGGTAATCGATTACAAACTTCCAAAAATGCTTGTAATTGATTACTAAGCTCTTGTAGGAGATTACAATCACCCTAGAACCTATTTTTGAGCCCAAAATAGCTTGGTAAGCATTTCCAACTTGGATTTTTCAAAGATTCAAACATGATTTCATGATCTAAGGTTAAAATATTATTTTGTGAAAAAATACCCAAATTTTATCAACCACCAACTAAAAAGGATTCTCATGATGATCTTTTCAAAAACATTTTGAGATATCCTAGAGTGCTTCTCGCATAAAGACCCTAAGTCCTATAAACTATATCATTTAAGCTTCCTTTGGACTTGGTCTTTTGGCTTGGCTTTGTTATCATCAAAACCTTCATGATCTTCATGGAATAAGCATTCACAAGTCAGAGGCAAGATCAGGTACACACCTTTGATCCTAACAAATATTTTCTGATTTGTTTTCTTATTTAATTAGGATTAGTAGTTGTTAGCATCCAATTTTGACTAAGTAATTTTCATTTTTTTTTTTAAAAACTACATCTCCTTTCCAATTGAAGAAAAATGGTAGAAAAATGAAATAAAAATATTTACTTTGTTTAAACAATTTTTTGAAAAATCATTTATTACTTTGTTTAAATAATTTTCTTCCCTTTTACTTTTCTCTGCTGATCCTTTTTTTTACTCACACTACCACAAAGGCTGCAACAGGGTAGCATGTGCAGCTTATTCATACACTCATACCTAGGGGTGTCAAGCGGGTCAAGTAAACTTGTCAATTCGCGGGTTTTGACTTAACTCAACTCATAAAATGCGAGTTTAGTCGGGTTCGCGGGTTAGGTCGAGTTGGAAAATACCTTAACCCACTGCTGTGGGTCGAGTAGTGAGTTTGGAAACATCCAACTCACGGATATCCAACCTAACCCATGTTTTTTTTTATTTTAAAATTAAAAAAAAGTCATTTAGTCACGATTAAAAAGTCGTTAAGCCGTAGTTTTTATCTATGGCTAAACGACCATTTAAAAAAAGGCTCATTTAGTGGAATGATGTCGTTCCACTTTGAATCCTAACAAAAGGCAAAAGTACTTACACACAGATAGTACACTCGTTCTTACCAATTACTATTTCGACCACTCACTCTCAAATTCCCACTCTCTTAAATAAATAAATAAAATCCCTAACTTCCTATTTTAAGAATTGTAACATCTTGAATAAATAGAGAGTGAAGTCAATGATTATATTAATCCACATAATATGTGTGATGACATTGACTTCAATTAGTTAGAGTAATTTGTTGTTTATGAATATTGAGACCTATTAGCTTAGTTTAGTTTATTCCAAACTTAAATTAGTAATACTTGTTAATTTGTTATGAACTTATGTGTATTTAGTTTATTTGAAGCCTATTATGTTTGTCTAAGATCAGTTATGTGAATTAACATGTGACTTGTTATGTTTATATAAGGCATGTTATGTGTAACGAATTTTTGATTTCTTATTTTGACTTTTTTAGGAATTTTTTTCAAACATATGTCTGACTTACGGGTTCAACCTAACCTAACTCACTCTTGAGCGAGTCGGGTTAAGAAAAAAAATTTCTTCGACTCAACCTAACCTAACTCACTACTCTAATAAGTGGGTTCAGTTAAAAAATGTTACAAAACCCACCCAGCTGACAACCCTACTTATACCACTTGCATCTCACTTCATTCACTTCACACTTTGCACCCATACCACTTACATCTCATTTCACTCATTACACACGACAGCCACTCATACATTTACACAACTTGCACCTCACTTCTCACTGCATTCTCTGCTCTTCACTCTCACATGACTTCACCTACACACTTGCCTCGTCACTACCATAATCACCTACACTTACACAATGAACACTAAACACGTCTCACCTTATCTCCTGCACTCTCAACCTGCTACACACACCCACTACACACGGCACACATCAATTCCACCCTATATCATGCATTACTTGCACCTTGTCACCTCCAACTACTTGCCCACACTGCCTATAAGTACACAAGTAACAAGCATTAATTTCAGCAAGGAGGTACGTTCTCTTTCCTTAAACACTTTGTGAATGGGGCTATGATCATCACCATGTCAGGTTGATTCAAAAGATGAAGTTTGAAGGTCCAAAGCATGAAGTCATGTAGCTACCGTGTCTAGCTTAGTTTCTAGGCAATAAAAAATAAGGGATTATGGTTCATCTATATGGTTTGATCTAAACTAAGATTTCTTTGTGCTTTTAGATGTTGCTTGTTATGCTTTTTCTCTACTTTTTACCATCCCTATTGGCATAGATTGATAGAGTGTTGTTTTGCCTCTAATTGTGCTCTACCTATTTGATAAAATGACTTAATAAAGGATGATTGAATTCATTGAAGCCTTGTCTGAGTTGATTCTTTTTTCTGTTTTATCTTGGAGGTTTTAGATCTTCTCTGTTTGTTGTTCTTGATATTGGCTCAAGTTGGTAGCGATGATTTTGTAATTTGACAATTTGCTCCTATTGTGAGAAACACAAGTGCCTTATGTGGCTATTGAATATATAGGTGTGAATGATTTGTGTGGTGGCTATATGATTTGGTCTCTACGCTAGCTTCTATATTCTTATTGAATTTAAAAATATAAAAATAAGGAAAATCATATATCACTTCATTGAGGATGAAGTGGAATAATGATAAAGAGCCAAAAAGAAGTAGGCTTTTTGATCATTTTGCCCTTAGGGGCAAAACTATTTATCGAATTGTCATTGTTTTGAAACATATTATCAGAATGCCACACTTTTAGCCACGTTGATATTTTTTTTCCGTTCCATGTAGATAGCGCCAGAGGAGATGACACTATCAATAGGGAAGTGCCAAAGCGCTTGACGCTATCCATATGATAACGCCAACACACGTGGCGTTATCCACGTTGTAGCATCAAGCGCTTTGGCTCTTCCTTATTGGACGCCCTATTTACGCAACTCTCCCTTCCTCCCACCGACCAAGTTTTTCATTTCTCATATTTTCACCTTCTCTCTAGACTTTTTCTCTCACTAAACTATCTCCAAAACCCTCTGTTGATTGTTGCTTGTGAGTTGACACAATTGGATCATCAGGGTTTGCTAGAAGATGGGAGGAGATTTTGTGCATACGTCAGAAATAAGCTCTAGCATCAGTGGTTCATCTGTGATGCGGAGCAGAGGAGGTGCACAAATTTCTTTTGAGAAGTGTGGATGCAGACAATAAGCTTTGATTTATACTTCGAAGAAGACAAGGAGCTATGATCGTCGATTTCTTACATGTCCTTTATGGAGAGATAAACAACAGACCTGTGATTTTTTTCAATGGTTGGATGATAAAACTGGAATAGTAGATGAAATAATTGACATGAATGAGAAAGAAATTAGGGAGCTTAGGAATAGAATTATGTTGTATGAGGAAGAACTGAAAAAATGGAAAATAGTGAATGTGATTTTTTTTTATTTGTTATGGGTTGTTTAACATATAAATGAGATTGAGACTGATTCATTGTGTGAATCAACTATCTCACAACCATGATATAATTGTTCAGTTTATTATAATGTGATTAATGGAATTCAACTGCTTTGTTGGAATACGATAAACAAAGTTGTTTTCATAATTTACTTGTAACCTACGATTAAGTTAAAAAAATGTAAACAATATAAGTAAGTCACAATAACGTATGATAAATTTGTGACCACTCAAAACCAAGGTCATGACCGGTTCATGGGTTAGGATACCAGCCTAGTAAGCCTATAAAAATCAATTAACCTTAATAGTTCAAATATTTTGATTCTATAGAAGTAATTTGTGCACAAAATCCCATTGTATAAAAATCGACAACCATACCTTATTGTCTTCTTCGAAGTATAAATCAAAGCTCATTGTCCGCATCCACACTTCTCAGAAAAAATTTGTGCACCTCATTTGCTCCCCATCACGGATGAACCACTAATGCTAAAGCTTATCTCTGACGTATGCACAAAATCTCCTCCTATCTTCTAGCAAACTCTGATGATCTAATTGTGTCAACCCACAAGTAATAGTCAACGGAGGGTTTTGGACAGAGTTTAGTGAGAGAAAAAGTTTAGAGAAAAGGTAAAAATATGAGAAATAAGAAACTTGGCCGGTGGGAGGAAGAGAGAGTTGCTTAAATAAGCAGGAAAGCGCCAAATTAAGCGCTTGATGCTATCCACGTGATAACGCCACGTGTGTTGGCGTTATCATGTGGATAGCGTCAAACGCTTTGACGCTTCCTTATTGATAGCGTCATCTCCTCTGCCAGTATCTACGTAGAACGAAAATAATAAAAAAAATACTAACATGACCAAAAGTGTAACATTCTAATAATATGTTTCAAAACGATAGTAATTCGGTAAATAGTTTTGCCCCTAAGGACAAAATGGTCAAAAAACCAAAGGAAGTAAGAACAATTGAAAAACCTAACAAGTAAACATGTTAGACATCAATGGTAAGTGGTTCACGTGACTTTTGTATGTCTTCTTGCTTAATGCTTATTTTGGATGCTAGAATACTGATTCAATCTTGGAATTATCTTGATACCAATTCAACATCTGAGTATAGACCTTGACAATTGGATGTGCATGGTACATTTGCTTCAAAGGGGTTAAGTTAATTTTAGTTGCGTAGGAATAGATAAGTGATAAAAGAAAATGCAAATAATAATAATAATAATAATAATAATAATAATAATAATAATAATAATAATAATAATAAATGATGAATGATAAATAAAAAATACCCAAAAAATAAATAAGATATAAAAAATAATAAAAACTTTGAGTTCTTTGAGTTGGTTTGATTAGTGATTGGTTTACTTCCTGGCTATTTTTTTGAGTTGTTTAATTTGTTTTCTTCATTATTATACTAGTTGACATGTTGTTTTATTTAAATTAATCATTTGTTAACAATTTTTTTTGAATATTTAAAGTTTTTTTAATTGATTAAAATTATTCAACTCACAATTATTTTGTAAAAAGTTACATGGTTTTGAATTTTTTCATTGCATTATAGAATACGCAGGAGTGCAAGTCAAGCCAAATGTAAACTTTTGCAATTTAGTGCTTGATCTTTATTTTTATTGTCCATTAACTTGTAAATATTTTTATTCATTTTCTATTTTACTTGTAAATATTAATCTTATTTTTCTAATTTTTTATTACCTGCCGTTGTTTATTTTATGGATAAATTCAATATGTCTAAGTTGTTATATTTCGCACAATTAACTTATAGATAGTCGCCTTAACAGATGTATAAGAGGTACTGTAGAGTTAAGTCTCCATCCTTACTTAAGCATAAACTAACTCCTAAACTTGACTTTGTTTTCAAATACTGGTTTCGAATTTTAAAGGATTTATCCAATTTTTTCCTAAACCATTAAATTGGTGACGATTCTTTTTGAACATATTTTGTTTTTTAAAATTTTAATTGTCTCCTGCCACGATTCCAGACACAACAATAGTCTTATATTTTATGTGTGTGCTGCTTGAGCTTATACTAGAAGTATTATATTAATATTTGACCTAATTATTCTTATAAATAGAACCATCATATTAGTATTTTGTACCACATCTTTACAATGCCATATCAATCTACTATCTTATTATTCGGAGTATTCTGTTTCTATTTTTTCCACCCTCCTTACCAAAAACATACAATTTCAACAATACTACTGAGTGCTTGACTGTTGAAACGCTCAAATTTTTAGCGGCGTGATACTTTAATTTGAAAGGAATGTCTCATATATCTTCACGTGTCATCCCAATTCAATAAAACAAATATGATCTCTTAACCGTAAACTGCATCCTTCCAACATATTATCTTATCCTATGCAAAGTCACATCTCCTTCATTCCTGCATACACTTCACCTTATTGTATTTTGATTATTATTTAATTTAGGGTAAATTAGGGTTTCCCTCTTGTTATTTGACTCAAAATAACTTTGTCAACACTTTGTCCCTTGTGGATTCTTCCGTTAGTATATTATAATTTAGAAATCTGTTACTAAGAAAATCTCATTTATGATTCTAGTTTTTTTATAACAAAACAAAAAACATTGTTTTGTAACATAAGAAAACCATTGACAAACAAGGAACTCAATTAGCAATATATATATAGAGAGAGAGAGAAAGAGAGAGAGAGAGAAAGGAGAAAGATTAGAAACTAAATAGAATACTGAGGTCTTCAGTTCAATTCATGATGTTGATTCTTCATTAATAAGTCATATGTAAGTATTATTATAAGTCATTGCTAAGACTTATGGCATATCTAACCTCGGAAGAAGATAACCTCTCTTTCCTTAAACTTTTTATTACCCAAAAAAAAAAAAGAGGATATTGTGTATAACTTTTTGTCTAAAAAATCTCTTAACTACAGAGTAATTCAAGTGAGGTTAGTTCTATGGTTATAGGTCGAAACAGAATATAAACAGGTCGTCTTATAGTAAAATTAATAAATTGGGAAAACTGAAATTTCTTATTCATTTTTATTAAATAATTAGTTATGTTGTTTAAAGATAGAGCAATATTGCCTGACCATGGAGCTAAAACATTCTCTCGGTGCCAAGAAAAGGCCTCTTTTTATATTCTAGTATATATTGTAAATATTTATTTATTTTTTATGTGATATTGTTAGTTATTTATTAAAATATGATTAAGTTAAAACCCAGATGACGCTAGTCATCCTACCACTTCTAGCCATTGGGAACTTGCCACCACCTCCTAACTGGTTTAAAATTTGCAAAATTACAAGCCATCATCGCTCCACACTAGGCACCTGTCACCACCTCCTTGCTGTTGAGCCTCCAATGCCGCAAGCCATCTGACCAAGCTGCCATAACCTGTGCAACAACCTCACCCCCCATCGCCTAGGCATTTGTCCATAGCACCCCAAGCCCGCACTCGAGGGGCAAAGTCACGTCCTCAAACACCCATTGCTAGTAGCAACCCAATCATTGCACCAGTCAGCCCTTTCTCTTGTCCCAACTCTTCCTTTCATTTCTGTGAGATTGCAGCTAGCTTGAGTGGGCTGTGGCTTGCACAGATATGTGTTTATATGGGCCTGCCTACCATTGGTAGGCTTGGTACGATGGTTGTTCATCATGCACAGTGATGATCTTGCTGGTGAACAGATTCGCATAGTGTACTGCTCAGTGAGGTTTGCCAATTATAAGGTGCTACGGCGCTTGGGGTCTCATGGAAGTTTGGTGGTTCAATTGCTATGAACGGTGTTTTGTGAAAATGGTTTGGTTTCAAGAGCTTACCATAAGTTTCCTTGGCCGATTCCCTTGGAAAGCTTGAGTTTCTATGAGATTTTAAAAAAACCCATAGGACTAAAACGTACAAAAACACTAGAGATTACGTTATAAATTACAAAAACTTGTTATATCCAGTTGGTGGTGGACCGCAAAAGCATCCCCTAGACCAAAATCTTCCAACCTTGTACCAAGTTTTTGACTCAGCTTTTTATTTCTTTTTTCAGACTACTTCAACCAGAAAAATTGCAATGAAGCAATCTAGTGATCGTAAAATTGGAGTATGAAATAAAAACATTGTCACTAATCTTGAAAGTAATGCAGTGTAACAATCCATACTTTACAAGTTACATAGATAACAAATTCAGTAGTGACTGACTTCCAACACTAGGAAAAAGAAATTAGTTCAACTCACTTGACCCTCGGAAGAAACCAAAATAAGTCATCATGCCTGTTTTCCCCTGTTCAACACACTTGACCCAGCTTACCATAAGTTTCCTTGGCCGATTCCCTTGGAAAGCTTGAGTTTCTATTGAGATTTTAAAAACCCATAGGACTAAAACGTACAAAAAAACTAGAGGATTACGTTATAAATTACAAAAACTTGTTATATCCAGTTGGTGGTGGACCGTAAAAGCATCCCCTAGACCAAAATCTTCCAACCTTTTACCAAGTTTTTGACTCAGCTTTTTATTTCTTTTTTCAGACTACTTCAACCAGAAAAATTGCAATGAAGCAATCTAGTGATTGTAAAATTGGAGTATGAAATAAAAACATTGTCACTAATCTTGAAAGTAATGCAGTGTAACAATCCATACATTACAAGTTACATAGATAACAAATTCAGTAGTGACTGACTTCCAACACTAGGAAAAAGAATTTAGTTCAACACACTTGACCCTCGGAAGAAACCAAAATAAGTCATCATGCCTGTTTTCCCCGCAGTTTCCCCTTTCTTCTTGTTGGCACCATGCCATCATGCCTCGACAACTACAGGAAAGCATCTTTCTCAAGCAGCTTTAGGACTTCATGTTGATTGTTTAGCTTAGCAACATCTATAGGAGTTTTCCCGTCCATATTCTGCAGAGTACTGCAAATTGAACAAAAAAGTAAACAAATAGAATAATCCATGTAAAATTAAACCTAAGTACGCACAAATCATCATGCATTATGAAGCATTTGCATGAATCGGATGAAAATTTCAAAACACATAAATATGAAATGGCTACTTACACTGCAGCACCATTTTCAAGGAGAAGGGCCACACACTCCTTCCTGCCGTAACCAGCTGCATAATGAAGAGCCGTGTTCTTATTCTTATCCAAAGCATCCACTTTTGCCCCAGCCTCAAGGAGAACTTGTGCACACTTCACCTGGAATGATATCAAGCAAATTTGTTCAGCCATGTATAGAAATAGCCTACCTCGAATCCTGATATTCTAATTGCTGAAGAGCTTTCTTTTTCTTCTTGCTCATCCTAGAAGGGAGAGAGGGCTCGAGAAACATTGTACATAATATAGCACTATTCACTCTCCCCTGCCACCCTTCCACACTCCACCACCACTACTGCCATCGTAGCCACCATCCACTATCCACTGCCACCACCACTACCTCCAACATTATTACCACTAGTGTCGTTGCTGCCTTTGCCTCCACCGTTGCTACCAATGTTGTTACACCACTGAAAATTGCCACAACTGCCACTGCTACCTCCACAACCACCACCCGCTCCCACAATAATAAATTTTTTAATTATTAATAATATATCTAATTTTAAAATTATGATGACACTTATAATTTTTTTAAAAGACATAGACAGTAGTGCATACACGCAAACAACAAAATTAGAATTAAAATCAGAATTATAATTTTTTTCATAATTTCTTGTGCAATTCAAACATAAAATTTAAAATTCTGATCTAATTCCAATTCTTACATAATTGGAATTGGAATTACAACTCTAAATTTCAATTCCAACTCTGTTGTCCAAACAGAGCAATAACTGAAAAAAGAAAGGGGACAAGGGATCACCCAGTCATAAAACTTTCAAAGTCAAATTTAAAAGCCAGACCATTTCCTTATTTCACCCAAATATCGTCCACAAACTCAATGGCAATGACGGCCAACCAGCCAAAATCTGTTTACCAATAATAAAAGCTTTCTGAATCAGGGAAATAATGTCCCCAAAACCCCATCTAACCAAACAAAAGACAGTCAAAATCTTGTCAGCCATGGAGACTAAAACCAATGGGTTGATAATCTTTAACCATGATAGAGCCATTCCTTTTAAGAAACAAGGTAATAAAGGTAGCTGTCAAGCTAATCCCAACTATTATTAAGGCAAAAAAATAAAAATAAAAAAAATAAAATCAGAAAAGACATACAATACCCCTTCTTATTTATTCCTCGAAAGATAGTTCTAACTTCTAACCAAGTAGCTTGATCAATATTAATTAATACAAATTATTATAAAAAAAATTAACACAAATTTAATCCATCAAGAAATGGACTAATTCTTTTTATAGAAAAGAAATTTTATAAGAGAAAAGCGCAAAAATACAACTAGGAGAAGGATAAGATACCCTCTAAAACAGAAAGATCTAGATATAACAAGAAACAATTAAAGACTCAAGAATGTGGCAAAGCTGTCCAATCTCTCAACATATCAAAAAGAGAAACTCTTTTGAAACAGACATGAGCTGAACAACAACGAGTAGCCAACATAACAAGTTTAGGTGCAAAGTGAAGTCTTATAAGATGTGAGCATTTGGATTGTACTAGTAGTAATATACTAGTACTAGTTCTTGAATATTAGAATAAATAGGAGCAAATTTAGGAGAAATTCTTATGTACTCTGAGAGTACTACACTTTGTCCACTACAATCATAACATGTGGACAGCATAACCATACATGCCATTGGGATAAATTTTAAATGTTATTTAATAAAATTTAGCTCAAATCTCAACCGTTGAGAGTATTACTACCTAAGAATTTTTTTAACTTCAGAGGGAGATTTTGAATTCCAAATGGCTTATTCAAGAAGGGAAGTGTTACAAAAACCAGTAATCTCTTCAGTAATCAAACCTCGGATCACTAACTAAAATTCATCTACAATCTTCAATCTCCCAAATCAAACTCGGTTAGGCCCACACTTATCTCTTGGGTATATATCAAGAAGAATGCAAAAGGTAGCAGAGAATTAGGGGGGCTCGTGTGGGAAAAAAAGAGGGATGTAAAGGAATGTGATAAGAATTATGTGGATTCATATTGTAACAACCTGCCCATGAGCAGGGGCGCGTGCGCCAGGGGTGGGGCTGGCAGGCTGGTGGAGGGTGGAGCAGGTTCAGTTAGAAGGAGTAGGATAAAAGGAAGGGATGCAGAGGAGAGGAGCGAGCAAGGATTGAGTGTGGTTTTGGTCTTGGAGGAAGCAGGTCCCACAAATGCAACGTCTCTATCTTTTCTTCTCTCTTTTTTTTTCTCTTTTTTTTTCCTGTTTTCTTCTACTATAGTGTAAACACCCTTTTCCAAGCTGATATCCCACTTATATCAGTATTAGAGGTCATATACAGAGTGTTAATATTTAATAAAATCACAGTTACTATTCTTGATTCCTATCAATTGGTATCAGTGTTAATATTCTATCGACGATGGAAGCTAAAAGGGAGGCAATGGAGAAGAACTTGGAAGCCGAACTGAAAATCTGCGGAAAATGTTTGATCATTGGAGGAAGGAAGACAAGAAGAGACAGGAGGATCAGATGAAATGTGAAGCCCAGATAGCAAGGTTGAAAAGATTGGAAGAAGTAGATGAAGAGCTGCTGCATTTCCTCGAAGGAAAAGTTTCTGACTCAAGCAGAAAGCAATTGGAAAGAGGAGGTAAAAAGAGGACTGGCGTTTGGGTGCAACTGCACCGCCCAAACAGAAGGGGGATGGCCAGACTGTAGGTTCCAGTCTTCTCAGGTGAGAATGCGAATGGATGGCCAAACAGGGTGGAGAGATACTTCCATTTCAACGTAGTGAACTATGAGGAGAAGCTGCAAGCAGTCAAGCTGGCCTTGGAAGAATGTGTATTGAAATGGTATCAATGGTGGGAGGCTCGGACAGCAGATGCAACTTGGGCCATGACAGTGTGCAAACTGAGCTTGGATGGAGTAACTCAGCTACAGGGATTGGGCTGAAGAGTGAGTCATATTCAGAAATAAAAGGTGGGTCTCATTCAGACCTAATGAACTCAACCCACTTGATTGAAGAAAAGAAAGTGACTAGAGAGGAAAGAAAAGCAGGATAGGCTGGAGCAGCCACCATTTATATTGCTGAGCTCAATGCAGCCCTTTGAGGACCAGCGGTGCAACACAAGGAAATTCAACGGCATGCATCTAACAGGTTTTAATCACACTTTAAACCATGTATAATACCATAAGAGGGGGTGTTGCATCTGGATTTAGAAAACCTGAAGAAGTGAAGTTTGAAAACAAGAAATTGAAGCTACCAATTTCAGAAACAGAGATTGTTCATAACACTATCTCATTTGACCCTGGAGGGGCAGATGTTGCACTAGGGGTGCAAAGCTTAGAAGGACTCAGGGAGGTCCACAGCAGCCTTGAAGGAAAGCGAAACTGCAAGCTGGTGGTCTTTGTTGAGGAGGGTGACCTTACTGGCCTGGAAGAGCGCAGATGAAGATGACAATTATGAAGCTGAGCTTACTGATGGTGATTCAAATTCAACTGAAACTATTTCTGTTAGAAGGCCTTCTAAAAATAAGGCTAGTGCAGATAGCACAGAACCACTTCCTCTGATGGAAGGTGAAGGAAAATCACTACGAGTACTTGGTTTTAATCAAAATCAGAGGGTTGCATTTGTGCCAATTTTGATGAAGCTTGGGATTGGTGATTTTTTTTGGAAGGAGTTTACCTCCAGCATGAAACAGAAGACGTATGAAGAAATCATAGATTACAGAACCCTTCTCTTGTCTTTTATTGCTGAAGACATAACTGATTCCTCTACATTCACAGCTGGTGTTCCAAAAGCAGCACTCCAGATACAAGATGTACTTGTTAAAATAGCAGTTCTGCTCTTGACACACTGAAATTTGCAACAGGCCTCGAACTCCACTGTTTTCAGATGACATCTTATTACGCTATACAGGTTTGAAGGGTGAAAAGATAAGGAAGGAGAAGGATGATCTAGTTTTACTGCATGTGTAGTGTTGAAGCATGAGTAAGGAAGGTGGCAAGTTATTGAAATGACATCCTACCAGACATGGTGGGAATTATGGTTTTTCCAATTGGATGGGCAAGTTAGGACCTCTAATCAAATGGGATAACACTGCCACGAATGGAATAAAAACAACAATCAAGCCTTTTCCCACTAGGTAAGGTCGGCTACATGGGATCAAACGACGCTATTGTACCTTATTATAAATCAAGTCTTCAGAAATGTTATTCAAATCTAATTTTTTTTTTTATCGTTTCACCTATAGTCTTTCTTGGTCTCCCTCTACCTCTAGCTATTGGGCTATCCTCCATCTGATCTACTCTCCTTACAGGGGGCTTCTAAGAGTCTTCTCCTTACATGTCCAAACCACCCAAGGCGAGATTCTCACATCTTTTTCACAATAGGTGCTACCCCTACTTTCTCTCTAATGCATTCATTCCTAATCCTATCTTGTCTTGTATGGCCACACATCCATCGCAAAATCCTCATCTCCGTGGCACTGATCTTATGCTCTTGCTTGCTTTTTACAGCCCAACATTCCTTACATAGCCGGTCCCAAACCCAGATAAAAGAGGAGGGTTGTAGGCAGTCGACAGCTAACGTAAAATGTTGTCGAATCTTTATGACATGGCATGGAATCTAACCCCATTTAGAATTTTCCCTGTGAGGAATCTAACCCTATTTCAAGAACTACAAATATACTACCTAGCCACTTTACTCGTGTTTGTGTTGGGCCTCTTCACAACATGAATTGAAACACATTTGAATTTAATTTTTTTCATTTGATAAAAGAATAAATTTTATAAGAGAGCAAAGAGGAAAATTACTACAAGGAAGGTGGGATATATCTATCTTCATAGGCTCAAAAATCAAACAACCAATCCCTCCGCACATGAGAGAGAAATTCCCTCAGAATTTGTTTTTTATTGGATAAAAGAAGAAATTTATTAAGAAGAAGAGAAAGAATTACAAAGAGTGAGGAGGATTAGGAATCCTCCTAAACAAAATAAAACAGAGAAAACAAACATGGAAAAAGAGAAAATCAGTGTAACAAAGCTTCCCAATCCCTCAACATATCTGATAGTGAAACCCCATAAAAAAAGCCCATGAGCTTTGCACCAAATAGACGCCAACTGCCTAATCTTATCCCAAATCAAGTGATGAGCTGAAGAAACCTCCTTAAAAATACCAGTTCCGCTCTAACCAAATACACCATATTGTAGCATAGATTGCACATTGCCACAAAAATTTAGCCTCTCTACTTCTACCAAAACCATAAAAGCTAACCATCAAAAATAGGTCTAGAGACCTAGGACACACCAAACATTCACCATAAATGCCAAATAAAGAACGCCATAAAGAACGGGCACCAGAACAATGTAGAATCAGATGAGGTACAGATTCTGAGCAATCGCCACACATTACACATATCACGAGAAAGTGCCTTATATGGCATCCGAACCTGCAACATGTCATTAATATTAATTCTATTAAGTACCGCAGTCCAAATAAAAGCCTTGACCTTAGAGGGAGCTTTGGATTTCCACGAGGGTTTATTAAGAAGAAAAGGATCCCTATTCAAGGAATAAGCGAGGAATTGAAAGTAAGATTTACAGGGAAAAACCACCAGAAGGATCAAGAGACCAAGTTCTTTTATCCGGGTAAGATGACAAATGAATGGAATCAAGGAGACCTAAACGGGACTTCAACTCAGAATATTCCATCATTTAAATTGTGAAAAAAGTGAAAATTCCATGATAAAACATAATCTTGGACATTATAGAAATTATGGATAGAAGAATTATGTAAAGTAGAAAGACGGTATAGGCATGGAAAGACACAAATAAATGGAACATCTCCTACCCAAAGGTCCTCCCAAAATTTAATGAGAGACACTACCCACCTCCAAGGAAAGCAAAGACTTAAAAGGTAGAGCAGCCTTGAGATATAAATATCCAAGGACTAAAATGAGAGGGTGGGATTGCAGTGTTGGCATCCCAACCATTTGGGCCAAAACCATACTTACTACGGATTACCTGATGCCAAAGAGAATGAGGTTCCAGAGGAAAACGCCAAAGCCATTTAGCAGTTAGAGCAATTAGACACCAAATTACCAAGACCTAAACCCCCTTCATTCTTAGGGCAGCAACACACCTCCCAGCTCATCAGATGATATCCCATCTTGCATCTGAAACTCCGTACCAGAGAAAATCCCTCATAATCTTTTCAATTGTTCGGGCTACTCCCACAGGAATACGAAATAAAGACAAGTAGGAAATAGGGATACTTGAGAGGCAAGCTTGAATAAGAGTGATCCGACCCCAAGAGAAAAATGAGCTCCTTTTCAATTATCTAGGCGCTTAGAGATCTTCCTCACTACTGGATCCCAAAAGGCAGCAACTCTAGGATTCCCACCCAAGGAAACACCCAAGTAAACGAGAGGCCAATCCAAGATTGGATGCCATTGAAGTGAAAGAGAAGAGACTAATAACCACACACAAAAGACCAAATAGAGGCTATCCCATAACATAATGGCAATAAAATGCCTTTGAAACTGCGAGCATTCTGCACCAACCATATACACCGGAGAATGGCATTAACAGAAAACTACCAAGTATTTGGCATTTTTCAAAATTGTTGAAACCAGTGTTATCAAAAGGCGGTTATGGCGGCGCCATGGCGGGGCGGGAATCGGGAAGAACACCATAAAAAGCAAATGGTGTTGCAGGTTGCACATGGCGCCGCCATGGCAGAGATGGCGGTGTGGCAGTATGGCAGACACCACAATTAAATGGCGGATTCTAGGGTACTTTGGGTTTTTTGGTTTTAAAATTAGGGGTATTTTAGGCGGTTTGGGTGGTTTTTGTTTCTGATTTCTCACCAATCACCATTGAGCCCTAATTCCCAAACCATTTGCTACTACCCACTCCATCGAGCCTCTGTTCTTCCATCACACTCCAGCAGCGCCGATCGTCTTCACCAGCGCACCTGTCTTCGCCGGCCAGTCACTGCCACGTATCTATCTTCTCCGGCGGCGTGTCTCTATTTCGCACGCCACACCTCCATCTCTGTTTCTTTCTTCTCCAAATCTCCAAGTAGTTAAGGTTTTTGTTTCTGTTTATTTTTTTGTTTTCTCTATTTCTTTCCATCTGTTTCGCACCCAACCATTAACAGCCATCACCCAAAGATGCTGTTTTTCTTTCCCCCCCACCCACCGTGCGTGTTGTTTTTCTTACCCATCATCTACTCCGTTCTTTTCCACCTAGTAGGCTCTGTTTGTGCATGCTCTGTAATTTTCCTACCGATTTTAATTTTTATTCTACATCTTTACCTAATTTAGGGTGATGGCAACTACTAATAGGACTGATCCAGGCTAGAAGTATTGTCATCCATTAGTGGAGAATGAGACTAATGATTTGGTTTGCAATTTTTGCGACAAAATTACCAAGGGAGGCATCACTAGATTAAAACATCATCTCATGGGAAAGAAATGCAATGTCAAAGCTTGCCCAAAGTGTCCCAAAGAAATTAGAGAAGAGTTGTGGGCGCATTTTAGTGTAAATCCTATATAGTTTAAATTATATAAAACAGTTATACTTTTGGTGAATTTTATTTCTTAGAATATATTTTTAATTTTACTGTTCTTGATATATGTTATTAGTTTTTTATAGTATTTTTTGTATATTTTTATTTTATTTTTTTTAATATAGCCGCCATTGGCTGCAACGCCATGAACCGCCATCCGCCATTAATAACACTGGTTGAAACATATAATGAGAAACAGCTCCAAGATGGAAGGACACACCCAGTATTAATCAAGAACTCAATGCAGATTATTCCCTAAGAAGGTAGCTGCCCGATAATGCAATAAATAAACGGGCACTTGTTCCCAAACTAACCTTACACAAAACATCATCAGCTTGCACTTCATCCACATATTCCAACTGAATCCCTCTTAACTCTAGTGCTTTCTTCTCCAATCTGCAACCCATTCAAACCATCCAATCCATAATTGTCAGTTTTTTCTTTTTACCTACAACGATCAGCTGAAGATAGCTTCTTCATTACCCAAAGAGAAGTCGGACAGTTGGCGATTGTGGGTACTTCCAAGGCTTGTCACCAAACCGAACCCATACTCACCCTTACTTTCAGCAATCATTTAGCCATTGACTCTCACACTATAAGATGTTTAACAACTCCGAATTAAAAATATTTTCTGGGTTCACCATGGAGGAAGAAACAATCATGGCTATTGGATTTCTCTTGGAACGAATAACATCTTGAGCATTAACACATTCTTAGTTCCTTCCCACCATGGCGCTAAACAAAGTCCACCATCCAATAAGTTACAACATAAGTAGAAATTTTAAGAAACACAGAAGCTTGTAGGTAGAAAAGATGAGAGGATTTATTCAGAATATTAACATACCTCTCCATATCCACACGCAAAATGCAAAGCAGTTCTTCCCTCTGAATCTTCTTCATCCTTGTCAGCACCAGAGGCTAGTGCATTTTTCAAACCCTAATTGATAGACGTAAAATTTTAGCTCTCAAATATTTCTTCAAATCATACCCAGAAACAATAAAGATAATGGATGAATTTAACAAAAGGAGAACTAGATACATGAAGGTTAACAATCAAACCAACCCTTGACAAATGAACAAAATTCTGTTTTAATTTTCTGTTCCTTGAAAGTTAACAAGAGAAAACTAAGCATACAACCCTTGTATAGAGCATACAACTATGTAATATGCAACTGCTCTAATAAATGTTTGATTTCCGTCATGGATCAACTCTAGCAAAAACCTAAGCTATTAGGTGAAGGCTCATAAATGGCTTCTATAATCTATATTTAACACCCCCTCCTGCAAGAACCCGTTTGGCCTTGAAGCGTGGACAACCATGTGCTAAAATTCAATATTTATTTCGATTAGAAGAATGGGCGTGGCAAGGATCAAACTCCTGACCACTTGGGGTCATAGAGGCTCTAATACCATGTCAATGAACAACTCTCTCAAAAGCTTAAGCTATTAGGTGAAGGCTAATGAATGGTTTTTATATTTAACAATTTCCATTAGTTTGAAAGCGATTCTTGTATCACTAATTAAAAGGTTTTAAGCATCCTGATTCGAGGAATGATTTCCAAAGTTAGTATTTAGCTTCTTTTACTCCAAAACCTTATAAGATGAAGATATTTTTCTTCTTTAATTAAAGAAGAAATTCAATAAGGTGAAGAAAAGAAAGTAGAAGGAATCTGGAGGATAAGGGATCCTCCATAGCGGAAAAAGCAAAAATAAAATAACAGAAAAAAAGAGAAAACATCAATGGAGAAAAGCTACCTAATTCCTCTGCATATCTGTTAAGGAAACCCCCTTAAAGCATAACAATGTACGAACAGATGAGGAACAAATTCTAAACAAGCACCAAACAAAAAACACATATCAAAGGAAAGATCCTAATATGGGTTGCCAACCAGCAACAAGTTATTAGTATTAACTCTATCAAGCACCGCTGTCCAAATAAAAGACATGACCTTAGAGGGAGCTTTAGACTTCCAAAGGGGGATGGAAAGTAGCTCTATTTAACGAATGAATAAGAAATTGGATAAAGGATTTGCATGAAAACACCCCTAAAGGATCAAAAAACCAAATCCTTTTTTCCTGAATTAAATGACAAATGAACACAGTTAATGAGGCCCAAAAGAGACTCTAATTCAGAAAATTCACTATCATTTAAATTACAAAAAAAAAAAAGAGGAGGAAATTCCAAGAAAGATACACTCCAATAGATCCCAATGGGAAGATTGTGAAAGATGAAGTTGAATAGTTTGATAATCCAGCCCAATATAGAAAACTCGTTGGAGTTTTCTAGTTGGAAAACTCGTTTACTTGACTGTAATTCCACTTGACATAACCTTTGTTGTTGGAGTTGTTAGACAATGGCAGAATCCAAGAATTCCAATTCCAATTGTTAGAATATTCAATCCACTAGCTATGAACTCAATCTAATTCACATGTTCCAGATCTGCACCTTCTACCTACAAAAGTTCCATGCACGAGCACAACTACACATCTCCTTTTTCTCTGTTTTATCTCAATAACTTTTCAATCATAATCTAAATATTCAAGATTTCTTCAAAAGGCAGAAAGGTTTAAAAGCACATGTATGTGCACAAAAAGTGCTATGCCGTACCTCTACATCACCAACACTAGCAGTATGATGAACAATTGATTCATCATCATTTCCCACATCATCTGTTTCATCTGGCACAGAATTTTCAGCAGAAGCAGCTGCATCACCAGAATTTGCAAGGCCCATGGCTTTTCCCAACTTCCGCAAAACCTCCTCATCATTCCAGTATCTGTATGAAAAGAGTCATTTCAGAAACTATTTACCAATTTAATACAACACTATTGTGGAAATCTGGAAATGTCAAAACTGTTAAAGATAATAAAAATGAATGTTGGATCCACTAAACCTCATCATAGCAGAAGGACCACCAGTCTCTATCTCATCTAAAATATGTTTCAAAGATGGATCTTCCTTGATGCGTGCCATTCTCTCTTCAAGCTGATCTTTATTTGACGGATTAGTAAAACTTTCAAGCATGGCAGACATAGATGGATCCTGAGATAGACAGCACATACATTTTATCAACCAGTCTAAATTTCATGTAACGAAAAAAAGAAGGGAAAAATTTAATAAATACCTGCATTAATGCATTACCAAGGCGCTCAGCCATGGTCATAAAATTAGGATTCTGCATAACCTGTTGCATGGTTTGATAATATTGCTGATTATCAAAGTTAGGGATACTATCCTGTGTTGCACCTTGAAAAGTTTTCTGAAGCTGCTCAGCCATCTGATTGAATGAAGGATCTTTTGCTATCTGTTCAGCCAATTCCTTGATACTTGGATCCTATGCATTTCACATTTAAGGCATTAGCAAGCATATATCAACAAAATTCAATATAGATTACAAATTCACAATCAACTCCAAACATCTGACAAACGACATTCCCTTGTGAGTGAAAAAAAAAAGGGAAGAGTCTGGTCAAACCATATGAAGAGTTCAGAGGCCATCAAATGCTTCTCCTCATTTAAATTTTTCAATGGATTTCAACTATTGACAAGCCTAATAAGATAGCAGCTATGAGAAAGAAATTAAACTATCTGCCACAACTTATCCACACTGGCAACAATTAAGAAAGGCTCACTCCTCTACTCTCATACTCTGGAAAGCTCCAAAGGAGAAGACAAATACAATCATATTGAGGGCTCACTGCCAACCGCGTAGATTTCAAATAAATAAGAATCTTGTTCTTCACAAATCCTGGCATCATTTTCCAACATAAGGTCCAAATTCAATCCACCAGAAGACTTGAAAAAATACACACATGCAGAAAGACAATACTCTCTGTAAGATGGCACATGCTCACAATGTGCATGAAAACACACTCACCATCACTAACATGGCCTAATTATCAATAAATACTGCAGAAATAATAAAAGGAGACAAAATGATATACATTTAGCAGACCAGACATCGCTGACAAATCAAAAGGATTGGCTGGAAACCCAGCTGCAGTTGCAGAAGCAGTTCTTTGTCCTGATGACGGATCTGCAGAGGATGTTTCATCCTTGGAATTTTTATTCTCTGCTGTACCAACTTTGTCATCTAAGAAAATATTAACATTTGTGAAGCTAAGACACTTTCAAGATTTAAGAACCTAAAGCAGCTATGCAAAGATTACAAGTATGAAAACATATGAATGATAGGGAGAAAATTACAAAACAACCTAGGAATAAATCAAAGAAAGAAAGTACCAATAAGTAGAAGAAAATATAACCTTCAAATTATGGCTTGTTCTACTTCTACAAGGAATAGACAGTCAAAGCAGACCATAAAGTAATGAGCACCATACATTATAGAATAATGTGAGTGTATTTATGACAATAAGCAGAATAATTTATGTAAGGATTCATTAAGGGCACGTGTTAAGGAATAAGTAATGCTTTCTTGTATATTAAATCAAATGCATTGGCTGTATAAATGAAAAATAATTTTGAATATTTTAAAATTATTCATAATCAAATGTTGACTTCTGTATTGTTTTTAAAAATATGCATTTAATTTGTCTCAAAAAGAGTGTATTTTACTGAAATCAATGACATTTAAATTCTCTTCAACATGTGCCAGTACTCTATAATGTTAAGAACAACAACAACAACATCAACACTTCGTATCCCGTACCCATCTTTTTTGGGTTTGGTACCTATGGTGAGTTGTCAAGTTCAAGCATTTTATTGGTTGCTAGTTATATTTAATAGACTTTTAAACTTTTATCATGAAATTAGCAGTCAATAAATGCTTGACAACTCACCCTAAGTACCATACCCATCAGGGTACCATAGCAACTCCCAAAATCAACACAATGTCACTACTGATTCTTTTGTACCAATAGATTATGAATCCAAAGCATCCCACACCAACCTAGGTTTTATGAGATGTTCTTTTTAGCTCTTATATAAGAATCACTTACAAATGCTTTGAATTTTTGGTTTCAAATAGATTTTGTACCACAAATATTTGTCATTATGCTTAGTATCTCTCTTTCTACCATATATTATGCAATATCTCATCTACCTTGATTTTGAATAAATTCTACCCCTAATCTTCAAATTTCCAGGACATTATCGCTGACTCTTTGTCATGCCTACATCCTAATTCAAACTTTTTCTAGAAGCAAAATGAGGAAGGGAAGGAAACAGGAGGAACCACAAGGAGAAAACTAATTTTCCCCTTTTTGTTTTGGCGACAAAAACTCACCTCAGGTGGTTTGTTCATGTGAGAAGAAGACCAAGTGACCAACAAAGGCTCCAGTGTGCAAAATGGATCAAAAAGAAGATAATCCAATTAAAAGAGGAAGACCGAAGAAAACTTTAGGAAAAACCATTAAAAATGACCTAGCTCTAAATGGATTTATTGAAACTTTGGATTTTAACAGAACCCAATGGCGTCATTTAATCCATATAGTCAACCCTACCTAATGGAAGAAAGCTTGGTTGTTGTTATTGTCGGTTGTATGGTTGTTTTATTGTTTAGATTATATAAAAGAAGAAATGAAAATAGAGAGAAGGTAGCAAAATTTCACATATTTAACTTTATTTTTAGATTGCCAACAAGCTTGTAGCTCAACTGGCACCAGTCCCAGTCTCCAAAGAGGATGATGATGTCAGAGGGTCAATCCTTCAATAGGCCATCTATCCCCCTCTTGCACCTCCAATGTACCAAAAATTAAAATAATAAAATGAAACTATTTTTAGAATAATGCATAATTAGGAAGCTGTTCTGGGATAGATTAAAAAAAAAAAAGTAACTGCTTACATTACACCCAAAGTAAAGGGTAGAAGAGTTGGTCTTCGTATCCATATAAATACAGCTATAAATCTTATGTCAGGACAATTATGAATTATGTAATTTGAAAAATACCAAACTCAACTTCTAATTTTGATGTACAAGAACCATAAGGCTTCAATCTCCACACATCTATACAGAGATAGATACCAGAGAATCTAAGACATTTTCAACAAATAACACATATACCCAAATATTGCATCGATTGACAAAGTTCAAAAAATCTGAATAGATTGCTCTAAGTTGCATAAACATATTCTAAGCTTTAATCTTTCATATTATTAATTATTAATTATTAATTCTTATTATTACATCAACTAATCTAGAAATCCACTTGGCATAAAAAGCAAATAAATCTAGCCACACACAAAGAAAAACACATGCATGGCCACAAACAAAAAAAGAAATAGAAAATAGAAAATCGCTACATACCAGCAGGAGAGTCCTTTTGCGAATTTGAAGCCATGAGACAAGAAATAGCTGAGACAAACGCACGCACAGATATATTCAGATTACAAATCGTATATAAATCGAGAAAAAAAAATCCAGCAAGAAAATCGAAGTTTGAATTGTGACGCAGAAAGTTGAAGAGGAGAAGATAATATAAAAAAGAGTGAAAAGGGTTCAATCTTCGAACCTCGTCGGTTGGCTCGGTTCAGAGCGGTGGATTGAGTTTGAGATGAACTGCGGTGAGATGTATAGGAAGATTCAAAACCCTTCGCATTCAGTAATCCACACCACAGTCATGATAATATAAAAATAAATATATTATTTTAATTATTATTTATTATCGTGTATTATATTAATATTAAATAAAATAAATACAATTTGTTTATGAACAAATTATATACAATTATTATTATTATTATAAAAATAAAAAATATCATTATTTACAAGTATTTTCAGTGGGCCCTCTCAATCCTCATCCTAAAAAATGAACGGTTATTACCAACATTTCATTTTCATACAATTTGCGAAAAAAAATAAAAAAGGATAATAGAGGAGTTTTATTATATTTGTATTTTTTTTTTTACAGCTACAAAGGCAAAGTCGAGTCCAAATTTAGACTTAGCAGTAGACAGATAGAATTGGATTTTAACTCACCTGATCTCGACCTATATGTATAAGGATTAGAACTTGTATTTGTTCCCAAAAAAAATTATCAAAATTGACATCTGCTTTACCTTGTTAGTACTTATAAATATTTTAAATTAAATTTATATAATAATTAATATTATCAAAAAATTAATTTATCATTTTTTATAAACTAAAAGTATGTTTATGATAACCATATTAAACTAGTGCCACTCAAAAAAAATTATATTAAACTAGTAAAAATTATTAATATAATTGATTTATTAATAATTAAAATTAAAATAAGCGTAATGTTTATGTAATAAATAAAAAGGATAATTATATATATATATATATAACTATTAAGTATTTGATAAACAAAAATTACAAAGAATCATAAAATAAAGCTCTACGTCAATCTAGACTACTTTTTTGGAGTTTTACTGACAATAACTTCTAGCTCTAATTTCAAAAATGATAAAGATAGAGTGTTAAACAACTCTAATTAACAAAAAAAATTCTATAAAATCTTCATCTCACATCTCTACATCAATGAAATAAGAATATTGTCAGTAAAACAAAAATAATAACTTAAAAGAAAAATAAAAGATATTTAAATCTTACCATTTTCAATGTAACTTTGGTTTTATATTTTAAATGCAAAATGAGAAATTCATGGCTTGAGTATGCTTTGCAAAAAAAAAAATTTAATTATATGAATTAACAAATTTAAATATATAATAATTACAACTTATACAAAATTAACAAAACATTTACAACAAAGAATTACCTCGGATTCATATATGTTGAAACACTTCTTTATAAACAATACGACTAGATTTCTGTTTTCATCAAAAGTCAAGATTTTAAAACCATTTACATATTTGACTCTAGAAACTATAATATAAAACTGTCACTGGGTAAAGACAAACTTTGATAAAAGTAGTCCTACATGAGATAGAAAATGACCTTAACTCTTGTTAATGGATATAGAAAAACAAAATGTTATTGAAAATTGCTTTCTTTTGGAATTTTAGAGAAATTCCAAGAACTAATGGTATTAAAACCTTCTCACCAATATAAAATTTTGTAACCATTATTTCACCTATGACATTATTTGTCAATTCTTCATCAATTAATCTTGTTTCATTACACAATCCTCCAATTTGATTAATATTTTCTGCGAAGCATGACTGGGACTCCTTTTTTCAAAATCAGTTTGTGATTTGAAATTCTAGAACACTTAATTTCATTCAAGAACTCAACTCTTAATCATTCATCTTCAATTCCAACATCTTCATTTGCTATATGATATGAATCAGCAGTAAGGTACTCCTTCTCTTCACTAGGACTAGAGAAAGAATAAATTCATTGACCATCTCAATTACTTTAAGGGTTGGAGCTAGAATTGCCCTTCCTAAAAAAACTTGAGATTTTTCATATTATCCAATAAATTTGGATAAGTAAAATCAACGATATCAGCAAAAGGTTAGCTGGATTGCAAAATTAGAAGGTCTTTTGGAATTTTAATTTCAGTTGTACCATCATTATCATATCCAAATTTCCATCTCCAAGATTAATTATCCAATTTGTAAATTTTTTAACCATTACGTCAACTAAAGTAGAAGATCATGTTTGTAATCTCATATATAACTCCCCCAATCCCCCACAATATATAACTCCCACCAATCCCTCATATCGTACAAAGAGTTTGGGTTAAGGGACTACCACATCACTAGGGGGAGTCCTCACTCCATTAAAATGCCTAGAAGAGCCTATTTCTAAATAAAGCCCGATCAATCTTTCTTACTTACCTAAGATGTCCTTTACCCAAAGAGCAATGCCTCACGGTGTTGCACGCCCTTCTTTGTAATGGCAATAATTCTCTTGTGTACATGCATATTTGTTATAAGGCACACCAGGATGGAACCCCTAAACTTCATTACTTACTTTAGTTCTTCAGGAAGTTCAATGCGCATAACTAGTAGTTCTTCGGCTAGGCTTCTGCCAACAGATCCACCACGTATTATTTGAATATTCAATTAGCCTGCAATAATGGAGTTGTACGCTAGTACATTTCAAAATATGATGACTACATTGAATGGGGAACATCCCACTCGTGCAACAAGCAATCAAATGCTCACATATACATTGATGTGTTGAATGCTCCAACAAAAGAAGTGACATTGCAAATAATCAAGGCCAACAACCCATAGTTATATTTCCTCCATTTTGATCACATAATTCACAACATCGGCATGATTTTCTAGAAGCCTCTGGAGCTGTACCAATCCTCTTTCACATTATTCAACAACGTACAGATAACCCTAGCACATTGGGCCTCTCATAATGTAACCATAGCCAATATCAAGTTGTATCGGCCCATGAGTCTTATCCTCGAAGGCGGTGCGCATATGGGCAAGACATGTTAGGCCTAAAGTATCAGCCACATAACTATTACACTAGACACATTGATATGAAGTTCTATAACGACAATGCTTGGTATAACGTCATTAATGATGTCAATCTGCAACATCTAAAGCACTAGAAAGAGTTCATCAGAAGCTAGCGCAATTATAATTCAAATCCAAAATATTCCAGACCTTGAAAAATAAAAGGAGGAATCCCAATGGTAATCCTCTGTAGTCCAAGACCACACTCCTCATACTACAACTTCTTTTGCAAAGAGGAGAACTATTCCCTAAAACAGTGGACTGAAAAGAATGCAGTCTCCTTCTTTCTCCAAAAGTCACTCTTTACTACCGAACATCAAGTTACAACACCACAAGGCGAAGCAGAGGAAGCATCGACACTATGACACGTGCACATGTCATGATCCCAATATATTGGATTAGAAAAATCATTGAACATCTGGGAACAAACGTTATAAAATCCCTATTCGAGAGACAGATTGGCTCACACCGAAAGATGGATTCATACAACTAGTTCAAGTTCAACATCCGGGTCAGGGCCCCAATGGATAGCTTTCCCAAAATGATAATCTTCATCAAATCAATAATGATATCCGACAAAATACTGATTTGGAGATTATAATCAACTTTCTAGTTGGGAGGCAACTAAACTTGAGGAGTTTTTTTCTCTACGTGGCGTATATGGATAACCCTATATGTCCCTCCAATTATAGATTCCCATTCAACCAATGTTGTCACTTTTATTGTTAATAAATAATAGTATATTACATCACGAATTATGTGTCTTAGTTGTAATTTCTATAATAGTTGTATAGCATATGATTCCATTAGTGTTAAAAGATGTTAGATGGATCACATGTTATGAATGTACTCATCATTAGGTTAATTTTCAATTAATTGTTTATTACTATTGGAGTAAAATTTAGATTTTGGCAAGTTAATGGGTGCATATAAAAAATTTGCAAAATATGAAACGAAGTCACCTAAGGGAGATATGTGCTAAACATGTAACTTGCCATCAAATGGGATAGTTACCAGTGAAGACCTATGGCAGTTATCAGGAAATGGTTTGCAACTGTCAAAGATAACTCTCTGAATATATTCAAGTAAAGGCAAGAAAGAAGATAACTATTAATCGACTATAAGTAGGATATTTTGAAGCTTGCAGATAGGCTTGACACTTGACCCTCCTCACACACATACAGTAGGATCAGAGTCCTTTGAGCACATTTACATGTTTAACATTTCTCCTTTATTTTCATTTCATTTCATTTTTGTTTCATTTTTGTCTTTGTAATTTTATAAGTTGTATTCTTATCTCTCTTTTAAATTCAATATAATACTTGTTCATTACACACTATTGGTATGCTTGTTACACTTTGTGTTTCGACACGTGCACTTGCACACTTAAATATTGTGTGAGAATAGAGAATCCATAAGAGGAAGTGATTCCCTTCCTAAATTGAGATATGAAATTAAACCATCGACTAGATTAGCAAAATCCGATGGAAACAAATTGGCATGCCAAGTAGGACCCATTGAAATCATAGTGTCTAGCTAATATTATGCCACGATTGAGGAGTGATACTAGAACATCGAGAATGTCAAACACAAACACCAAAAGTGTTAACCCAACGAATGCAGCCTATGCTATACCAAAGGCCAGGGAAGCACAAACGTTGAATATGGCATTTACAACTGCTGTGTTCAATAATATGTCAAACATTGAGGGCATTTGGTTGGTTTTGATTTACAAAATTATAACTACCTTCCTGGATTTGCTCCTTTGCATGGTATGCTAGTTACTATCGGAGTCTATAGCACCCTTTCTAGTAACCGCTACCGCATACACCTATCCAAATATAATCACGACCATAGGAGGAGTTCCCTCTTTTAGGTGTAACTTCCTAATATCGATACCTTAGTATATTCTGAATATACAATAGTAAAAAATATTAACCACGTCACTTCTAACTTAAAAACAACATTCTAAATTCATAATAATCATACACGTTATTATAAAGAGTCATAAAGGGAAAAAAAAGATTACATATACAACATTAGCCTCAAAAGGGCATGGTGTAATACATAAACCTTTATACAAACCAACCAAATATAATAAAATACAAGCTTTGTTCAAAAGCAAATAAAAATTATCCATTCTATTCTCTTCTCCTTTTTCCCTTTGGAAGAGTCTCGATCTGGATTTATTATAGAAAACAACAAACGGGATAAGAATTCATAATTCACAGTAGTATATACACATATATGACATCATGAAAACTTCAGTTGTTTCAAGGAAAAACAAATCATTTAATAATATCTAAAAATGTGGCAAAAACTAAAAACTATTTATTTCTCTTCACGAGGCAGAGCATTCAATTATTACGTAATTAAACATTCACTATGAATAAACTTAGTAACAATATATTATGATTACAACAAGTAATGAGTCACTACTCAATACCAGTGGAATATTAACATACTCCATCTATGTAATATTCACAAAACAATGCATAATCTATATCCATGATTAACCTCTTTTCAATGATAAACAATTGCTCATACAATTGTAAAACATTCTTTTCCTTGGCAAAGTATTTTTCTCACTCATTTGCCCTTAGTAGAGAGCTTTTCTCACTCTTCTACTATGACAATGTATTTTTCTCATTCTCTTGTCTCACAAATCCAATCTTAACAAAGATAAAACAACTGTCTATATAATTGTTATAAAAATGCAAATGCTTGTGCATGCTTATTTCTAATATATGCCCTAAGGTAATGGTTATGAAATGTGAATGTAATATGATAATATTTGTGCAATATCATGAAACCTAAATATTCTTAGGAACCTGGTTCCTTTGTATTTCTCTGGGTAGGGAGGGAATATATTACCTCTTTAACTTACGTAGTAAGGAGGGAATGTGTTACCTCCCTAACCTACCGGTAACCCTAGCCTTACGACCCTCCACGCTCTGAGAATTTAGGACTAGTCCCCCAGACCGATTACCTACAATTCTCCGGCAAAATGATTGTGCACATAATATAAGGTTACAATACATAGGAATAGCAAATGTGTAAAACTATGCAGTGTTATATTCAACTCTCATATACACACCACAAAAACTCATCACTAGCTCAACTTTCACATTAAAGGAGTCAAACAACATGCACCACATCATCACATCACAAGTGATACCGAGTGCAACATCATTGCTCTTCAATGAATAGTAATATTCATATGTCATTCCACAACCATTAGATGCACAAAGGCTTAATCTTTTACACATATGTTAGGTGGTTATTTCTTTCATGAAATATCTCTAATAGTGTCTTAACTCACACTAAAAAGCATGCATAAAAGATCTTAACAAGCAATAAACTCCATTTCCTTAAAAAGAAACACATAAAGCATTCTATTCTTGGGCGCTTGATCGCCTATTTTTCCAATGCTTAAGCGTTCCATGACAGTAAAACCCTCCTTGTTTTTTTGTCATTGGGCACTTAGTCGCTCAACTTCTGAGTAATCAATTGCTTAATACTTTGGCCCTTTGCCCATACGCGATTAAGCACTCACCTCTTGGGCGCTTAGGTGCTTAACACGCCTCTACTCTTTGGCCTTAATCGCCCAACTTTTGGGTGCTTAAGCGCCCAACACCAGACTCTGATGCCTTGTTCCATTAAATTTCTAACCAATTTTTGCCCCTCAAACACAAGTCTTGGATGATTTTCAACCTCATACATGGTCTCTAAACATATTAAAACTCTCATACACATTCTCAAATCACCCATATAGTGAAACAAGAACAAGTATGTTAAGTCTCTCATCTCAAAACCCATTTTTCCTAAACACAAGATAATGGAGTCTTATGGATGATTACATGCTCTAAACCACTAGTAGGCATGTCTCAAATTATTACCTACCATTTTCTCAACTTATAACCAAGTTCACCCAACTCAAACCTGCAAGAAACCCTTAAAACTCAGTTTCTATCCAAGCAAGCATGCATCAAAAGGATGTAGTAAAGGAAAGAGCTAAGTAAATAATCACCCCTACCTCAAGTAGTGTGACTGATGCTCAAACTTTCTTCTTGTTCTTCCTTGAGGCTTCCTCTTCCTCTTTCTTCATTTCTTTCTTCTATTCTATTCTTTCTTTGTCATTTCCCTTTTCCTTTCCTGCTACAGTCTTAGAATGAGAAGGTGAGAAAAAAAGAAAAGTCAAAGATGATGAAGAATAAAGAGGGCGGTGGAAACAATAGAGAGATAAGGTTGAACTTAGATGTTTAACTAGAAACATTATATCTTTTAGGAATACTTTGATCTTACAAAATCAATTCCCTAACTTGCAAATATGTTATAGAAAAACCTAGGATTCATCTTAATCATATTCTCATCTTTGCTTTATTTTCCATATACCTAAAACTATCACTTAAGTCCTATTATTCTTCCTCAAATTAAATTAAACTTAAGGAAATAAGCTAATAAGCTTATAGGTATCTACCTTAACATGTTATCATTATCAGAAAATTCTTCATTCTTTACTTGATATCTCCACAAATTCTCATAATTTTTTAAGATATATGCATATTTAATCTGACTCTTAAACACTCACTTAATGTTATTAAAAATATTAAAATATCTTAGTTAATTTTCCAAAATTAACTACATCACATTCTATTTATTTGTGACCTAGAAATAAATTCTCCATATTTATTTTTCTAATCTAAGCAGTTTATGCTACTCTCTGAGTTATTAACAGTTATTTTTCACATTCAGTATTATAACAAAATAGTTCAACTAACTTAAAGAGGTTACCAAAGTTAACAGGTAACTCATACGAGAGTTACTGAACTTCTGTAACCATGATTAAAACTAATTGGTTAAGGAGGATATTACATTAAGCCTAATATAGGTTTCGAGCCAAGTTACCCATCGACTATGAATGCAATAAATAACCTTCCTAGACTGAACAATGCAAAGTCTAGTAGTCAAAACTTTGTTGTCGACTCATAAAGAAATTTGGAGGCAAGCATAAGCTAGCCTCTAGGGCTAATATTCCCAACTATGACTAGAGGAATACCAACACAAGCCTCTAGCCAGAATCATACTTTAGAATTATTGGCTATTGTGCGACATAAAATGGTTGAAAGCAACCACGACATGATTCATATGTTAACTCAATGGATGAATACTATACTTAACCAACTGTTTGAGGCGATAAACAATACTTTTAATGCCTTGGCCCACCAAGTGGGAAGATTAACTAACGTGTTAAAGGGTATTGAAAATGAACAAGCTCACTTCTTAGAGGTTAACTATACTCTAATGACAAATACCCTAAATTCAAATCACAAATTCCAATACGACCGCGTGGCTTTCCTTGACATAATTGGTTGAATAGTTAACCCTTAACTTCAAAGGTGACCATAACCATTAGGGGCAACTAAGTCTAGGTAGACTAGATATTACCCTAGGTCAAAATATAAATAGAACCATCGAATAAGTCTTAACAAAGTTCAACTTTAATGTTGGTCTTGCTTTTCACCCACAGATTGTGTCAATTTTTCCTGATTGGATCAATCAATTAGAATTGCCTAAGGGGTATAAGATCCCTAAATTTACTAAGTTCATTGGTGAAGGAGGGGAGTCATTAGTCGAACATGTGGTGCGATTCACTACAGAATGTGGTGATATAGCATCATATCAGTATCTCAAAATGAAAGTTTTTCCCAATTTACTTACCCAAAATGTTTTCACATGGTATTCTATATTTCCCCTTGCTCAGTCCATTGTTGGCCATAATTAGAGCAGGAGTTCCATGAACAATTCTTTAGGACTGAGATCAAGATAGGACTCACAGAATTGTTCATTGTGAAAAGAATGTTTGATGAGTTCGTCGATGATTATGTCGCATGATTCAGGTAATTAAAGAGTCAATGATATACCCAATCCTAGAGCTAGAAATAGTAAAAATAATCGTTGTTGGTTTAGATTTCTCTATTAGAAAGAAACTAGTGATTCAACAGTTTGTCAACATGGCCCAGTTAGCTAATAAAGTTTGACAAATTGAATGCCTTCAAGAGGAAAAAGAAAGGTTAAAAAGACAGATTAGGAAGGAGAGGATACACATGATCTAGTGTGATGAGAAGGTCGAAGAGGCCTTGAGTCAAGAAGGAGTGATGGTGGCAGAATTGCAAGAAGGGTAAACATATAGTTACCAGACTTTAAAACCTATCAAGGGTATTCAAAAGATGGGCTTTGTGGGTCAAAAAACACATTCATTTGACATAACACAAGCCAATCAAATTTTTTATCTATTATTAAAAGATAACTAATTAAAATTAAAAAGGGACCATATTATTCCACCTACACATGAAATTAGAAATAGAAAATATTACAAGTTTCGCCATGGTTTTAGGTATTCAACTAACATTTGCATTTGTTTCAGGGATCTGATTTAGCACAACCTTAAGGAAAGTTGATTGAAATTTCTCGAGAAGGACAAATCGACTATAAAGGTTGACATAGATCCGTTCGAGGTTTTTGTTGGCTTTATGGAGCTAGAAGCCTCTTGTAATATAATTCGAAACGAATATGATACTCCAATCCATGAAGAGTGACAGTTGTGATACCCCCTATCCTATATAGTCCACCCTACGCTCAACAAGGGCAAACCAAATAGGATAGAGTTCCCCACAAGTACCCCATTTTAGATTCATTTATTAGTTTACTTATATACTCACTTATTTTAACTATATTTTATTTTAGCTTTATTTGTTATTTTACACTGTTCTTCAAGTTACCTTCATCTTTAAACATTCAATTCTATCTTTGCTTTAAGAATCTTTAGCTCTCATGGAGAGCTGGGCCGAAAGACCTTGATAAATGTGCAATATAAATCAATTCTATTGAGCATATATATACTAACTCAGAGTGAGTCCTCAAGGTCAAAACTAAAACTCTAGCAACAATAAACATAATTACAATATAAATATAACATAATAGTCCTCTGAGCTTCCATCTATACATAGTCATGTCCCAGTTATGCATATAGAGATAAGACAAGGAAACACATAAGCATAGGCATTAGTACCTATACATATAGTCATCCACAGTCTATCATTATATATATATATATATATATACATGCATAATGGACATATCTAGTGAGATGAATTTTAATTGTGAGAGGGTGAGAGGAATAAATATTGACCATAAAACCATACATGAATGGTCAAGATTTAAAGTTACTTGAAGGTCATGTGATCACTTAAAAATGTCACATGCATTTATGTTCTAATCTTGACCATTTATGTAAGATCCAATGGTCAAGATTCACCCCTCTCACCTCTTACAATAAATACTTCTCTCATTAGATATGCTATATATATACACTACCCTTCATTGATAAGTTTAAGCGATATCTTGTTGGTGCTAAAGTCATTGTCTTCACAAATCATTTAGCTATCAAATATTTAGTGAGCAAAAAGGAGGCCAAGTCACAGTCAATTCGTTGGGTCCTATTGTTGCAATAGTTTGACTTGGAAATTCAAGATTGGAAAGGTGTTGAAAACCATGTGGCTGATCATCTTTCTTGGTTGGAAAATGAAGAATATCAACAAGAACTTGTTTTGATTCATGAGACATTCCTAGATGAATAGTTATTTGCAGTATCTAATCTCTTTGATCCTTGGTATGCTAACTTTGTGAATTTTAGTGTCTGTGGAGTGATTCCACTAGAGTTATCTAGTCATCAAAAGAAGAAATTCTTACGTGATGTCTGGTTATTTATTTGGGATGAGCCTCTTCCAACTCAATAAACTTGATGACCTTAGGCTTCAAGCTTATAAAAATGCCAAGTTGTATAAAGAGAAAACTAAAAGGTGGCATGATAAGCAAATCCGTCCGTGAAGCTTTGCACTAAGCCAAAAAGTGCTACTTTTCAACTCAAGATTGAAATTATTTCCAAGCATACTTAAATCTAGGTGGTTAGGTCCATTTTGAGTAGTGGAAGTGTTTCCCTATGGAGCGATGGAGCTAGTTGATCCAAAAGGAAAGTCAACCTTCAAAGTCAATAGGCAGCGATTGAAACATTATCTAAGGGGAGAAGTGGACAGGCACAAAACCTCCCTTAGCTTGGCCCCATCTTTATGAGCACAACAAAGTCCAGTCAGGATTATAAATAAGGCACTTCTAGGGAGGCAACCCAAGTTCTCAACTTTTTCTCTTTACTTAGGATATTTTTGTGTTTGTTAGAAGCTTTTATAATTGGTTTAGGTGTGTTTTGATAGGGACAAAGGGTGTGCTTTCAATTTCTAGAGCCTTTGCAATTTTACATTAGGTTTGATACTGATTCTAGGCTATTTTTGCATGTAAGGAAGCATGAAAAAGGCAAAAAATAAAGTTTTGGACAAGTTTGCTGTAGAATTCTATAGATCAGACACATATGGACACCTATGCCTAAGCGTGGGTGTCTCAACCTATTAGTCAAGTTTTCTAGGGAGGGCCACGCCTAAGCGTGCTCCTCTCAGCCTCTAAACCCTAATAGCACAGAGACTGTCACGTCACACCTAGGCATAAGTTTTTAAAAAAAAATTTGAAATTTGATTTTTTTTTGTTTTCTGAGACTTGGTTCTTTTCCCAAAACTAGTTTCTTTTTTTTCCTCATTCACTTCTTCTCTTTTCTCACTTTCTCTCCCAAACTGCACACGAAAAACAAAAACAAAAACACACTCCTCTATTATTCCTCTCTGACCACCACATGTCACACCCATTGCACCAGCCTTTAACCATACTCCACCACACCCTAAACCCCCACCCTTATCTCTTTCTAGCCCCAAAAGCGCCCACCACACCCTAACCCCTTCCTCCAACACCCACATTATGTTCAAGCATTTTTGCACCACTTTTTGCACCTTTATTCTTGTTGATTATGGTTTGCACTTCTTCCCTTCTATTTGTTACTTTTTCTCGCATTTCTTTTCATTTCATTCTTTTTTGAGTTCTTTATTTTAGGTTATTTTATATTCTTGACCTTGCTAAACATCTTGATTTTACTTTATTTTGGCTTGTGATGTTACTTTATTTTCCTCTTTTTTGTTGATTTTAGGAAGTTTGGTGACTTATGGTAGTTATATTGTTGTTTTTGGTAGTTTGGGTTAAAATTCTTGGCATCTTGGTGAGTTGTGGTAGCCATGTGGTTGCATTTGGTAGAAATAGAAGTTATGCATTTTTTGTAGTTATGAAATTTTGATAGTTATTTGTTGTTTAGATTGAGTTACATTTAGAAATATGTTTTTAAATTATGTGTTTTAAAGTTTTAGGAGTCATGTGAGGCTTATGGGGTCCTAAGTTCCATACTTAGAATTTTGATGTGCTTAATTCTTATACATGGTTTATGTTGCCCATAGTGCATTGACTCACTCTCTTGCATATTGCCCATGTGTCGTTGCACTCTAATGTATATTTTTGGTCCATTGTTGACTGCTGTGTTTGGGAATTTGTGAGAAGGAACTCTTTACTGGATTTGGATTGACTGTTATAGTGCAAGGTACTTGTGTACTTCATGTTTCGAAATGGATGGTGGGGGTGTGAAGTACATTCATTCCTATTGTCCTTACATTATTATTCATTATTGCACATGCATCTGGCATGATTAGGCATGTTATGGCAAGGCACTTGCATTTGTTGCCATTTTGTTGTTTTCTTAATATAGTGGGTACTTTTGAAAATGATTGTTGCTTATATTTGATGAGCCTCACTGTTTGGCATGTTTCCACTTTATTTAAGATTTATGCAGTCTTGTTCTTTGTTAGTGATTCATTTTGGGCTGGGGACAACTGTGGTATTCAAATGTAATCTTGATGGGGGTTTGCTTTGAGTCTATTTACTAGATAGGTTTTGGGGAAGCACAAACTTGAGTCTTGTTCTCTTTGTGTTTTCATTTTTCTCAACACTAATTCAAGGTGATGTTCTTTTCAAGAATGCTTCCATAATGTCAAAACGTCAAAAGAAGACTTCAGCAGTTGGGCCAAATAATGTAGCAACCCTAGAGGACATTCCTAAATATGATCTAGAGATTTTCATCTCCCAGGAGGGCTTCATTTATTATTGCACTATGCTTTAGAATTTATCTTTTAATCTTGAGCATGGATTCCAAGACATTAACACTGTCCATTACCCGGACGTAGGAGAGCCTATCGCTGCTCTTCATTGGAAGCATTTTTGTCATCATCCTACTAAAGTACTTATGGTAGCCATGATGCAATAGTTTTATGTGAATGCTCATCATGAAAAGCAGCCAGAGGCTATTTTGAAGGTTCGAGGTAAAATGGTCCACTATGATGTAGGTCGTATTCGTAGCCTAGTGATGCTTGGCCCTCCCCCGCTTGATTATGCTTATGAGGCTTGGAAGCTACCTCTACCAGATAGTGTTCTCTTCCAGACAGTCATTGATACCATCTGTGACCACACATTTCCATCTTAGTTACAACTTAATGCAGATGGTTCTGTCCGGTAAATTAGGTTGGAGACTTTTCACCGCAAACTATAGCCAAGGAACCACTTAATGTCATCCTGTCTGTTGCCTATAAAGCATTGCTCTGAAATCTACCCTGATCGCACCTACATGCTCTATGTGATCCTGATGCGTCAGCTGATGGCTATTGCAAAGATTCTTTATGATGAGATTAGGAGATGTGTAGATAGGTAAACAAAATCCTTATTTTTCCCTTGTCTTATTACTAACCTTTATGAGGCAGCAAAGGTGACATAAAGGGACATTGGGGATCGGGTGAAGCTAAAAACACCAATGACTGATAAGGTTGTCTAAAAAATGCTAAATGAGCACCTTCGTCACCGACAATAGGTTCCAGCTCCAGCTTTAGTACCAACCCCTGCTCCTGCTCCTGCTCCTGCCCCGCAACCTACATGAGCACCTAGTCCAATCTATGATGCTACGTGGGAAGCCTCTATTGAGTAGTAATTAGCACAACACTCTGCCATCTTGGCCAGGTGACCACTACTCAGGACTAGCACACAAATATGCTTGTGTCCATTTATCAAGGCCTTCATTGGTTAGCTTTGCATCAAGGTCATCCGACCTATAACTTTCCACCACTGGCTCCTTTTCCATAGGCTACAACGGGAGTTCCTCTTTCACAGGCCCCAATGGGAGGTGAGGATGCTACTGACATAGAGATGGCAGATGATGGCTTAGATGATGGTGATACTAATTTGTTTGATGAGGACGATCTATTTTGAGGCACCAGGGCCTCCTTTGCTCCCTTTTCTATTTCTTTTTACTTTCTATTCTTTATTTGGTTTATAACTTTGAACAGTGGGGATACTACTCCCCTTTGGTTTTGGAGGTTGATTTATTTTGTGGTATATGTTAAATTTCATTTGTTTGTGATGTATTCTAAATCACTTCCTATTTCCCTTTTGCATAGTTGAATTGCTACCTAGTTTATGCACAACTGATTATGTTTTGAATTTTTGAATGATTTAGATGTTTCATTTTGGTATGTAAAATATACATATGTGAATTTAGGGTCTTAGTAGTATGTCAATATAATGGTATTGGCAAGTTGAATGTGAACTGGTTGCATTCAGGGTTACAAATGGTGTTGAGCCTTATGGGTAAATTGGAGATGAACATCCAATGATGAAATAAAGCATGGATTAGCTTGATTCTTATAGGAGCTTTTTTTGGGGGGGCTTTTATGAATAAACCCTTCAATTTTTTATTTTATTTTTACATATGCATATGAATCATTACAGATATATGAGATTTTGGATTAAAGGTGGAATTTCATATTTGAAAAAGGGATTAAAAAATTTCTTGTGTAATGAAGGTTTATATGTTATTTTGGTTACATGACTCTCTTAAATTGATATCTTTGGTAACTCTCCTTTGAAAATGATTATTTTGCTCTTTTCAATTTTTTTGAAATATGTGAATAAAAGAAGATGAATGGCTGAGTAGGGGCGAAGGGTTGTGATGTGTGAAAGAGGCATACGATCATAACTCTAAGCCTTTGAACTGGGGTTGTGACGTGTGGAAGAGGCACACGATCCATATTCAATTCATCAGAAAGCCATACCTTCTTAATGAAAAAAAGGAGAAGAAAATTGATGAATGATTAAGCAATAAAGCTTAATTGAATAAGTGGTTAATAATCTACAAAGAAGTTTAGTGAGATTCATTTGAAAGAGGGAAGATTAAAACCTTATGATGCATAAATGAAATTGCACTTTCATTTTTTCCAATCCCATCTAAATATGTATTTCATGTCTAGGAAGGAATTCTGCATAAATGTATTTAACTCAATAAGCATATATATATGTGAACTGCTTTAGGGTGAAGGCATGTGAAGTGAGTTATATGTTAGTTCCCACTTTAATTGAAGTCATGATCTCTTTGAGGATATAGATGAATTTTAAATTTTGAGAGTGTAGGCTTGATGCTAATTTTTGACCCTGCTGTCAATTCTCTTTCTTGCTTGGGCTTTATTTGCTCGAGGACTAGCAAAACTTTATGTTTGGGGGTATGATAACTCTAGAAAATGGAGTTATTTTGTTTTCACTTGAGTATTAAATGCATGTTAGTCCTATATTTTCAAAGCATTTAAGTCAACTTTATTTAATTTTAGATCACTAAGCTTTTCTTCTCGAATAGATTGAAAAATTTAGCTTTTAGTGACAACATCTAGAAGATTTGAATAATTCATAGATTCTCACATATCTATTGATGCTTTGTTGTAGGAGTTGAGGATAAATGAAGTCCTAGAAGAGCTTGGAGAAGTGAGAAAAAGCTAAAACAAGGAAGAAAGCAAGAAAGAAAAATGTTCAGGTAGGCTATGCCTAGCCACGCCTAGGCGTTTTTAGCTAAGAAAGCCACGCCTACGCGTGAAAAAGTGGCACCTAGGTGTGGGAAGCTAACTGACACTGTACTTGCAAGGACCACGCCTAGGCGTGGGAAAGACCTTGTTACACAAATTAGACTTTATATTCTGATTTGAATACCATTTTTAGGACTTTTTGGGACACTAGAGAACCCTAGTTTTGAGAGAAAAAGAGAAAGATCAATTATAACTTAGAAGAGGAGGAGATTCAAAATGGAAATCACGACCAAATGAGGAGGATCAAGATTAGAATCTCTATATTTGTTCATTCTTTCCCTTTTCTTACTCTTGATTTATATCTTGATAGATTCTACTCTTCTTTGTGTTTCAATGCCTTCCATTATAACTAGCTAAATTTGTAACTAGGGGCTCCGTAGGATCTTTCTATGGATATGGGTACTTTATAGTTTTCTTAAGTTTAAATTAATGGATTTGGTTTTGTTCTCTCGTACCCATGCTTAATACTTGCTCTTGAATGGCCACCAATTGCATTATTTTAATGTTTTCAAATGAATTAGACATAGGAATTTGAGAATGTGAAAATGGTATATTGGATGTCTGTTCCATCACATTTAATTGGTTTGAATATGTTGATTAGCCAATGGGATGAGCACATATCCATTGGCCATGCATAGCAAATGCCTAAAACTTAATCTCAGTGAGTGACTCTTTTGCTAACACACATGGACATAGAGTTACTTAGGTAAGCTTCATATAGGTAATCGACCTAGACATAAGCAATTTACTATTTTTATGTTTCAACTAAATAAATCAATCCATTGATGAAAACTTGTGGACAACCTTGCATTAACCCATTGAAATTGGAAGTGAATAGGGATCTCCTAGGCCATAACCTTTAATACTTTTCTTTTAAGATTTTGGTTTGTTATTGTTGCTTCATAGTGCATTGTCTTTTTATTATTGTTTTTATTATCTTTGATATTCATGAAAACTCAATTGCTTGGATAAGAACTTGTGAGGATTGGTTGGTCGTTAACATCCTCTTTTACTTCAATCCCTTGGGACACAATACTTATTATCTTATTTTATTATTTGTTCGACCTGTACACTTGTGGACCAAAAATAACTAGCAAAGGTTTCACCTTTCGACAAGGGTTTATGGGTCCAACCCTATTCAATATGGCAACCATTACTAGAGTTAATCCTGATGCTCGATCCATTCTTCCAATTTCTAAGCCATTGGCCAGGTTTGTAGCCATTTAAGAAGAATTGAGGTCTGAGAAGAAAGACAACAATTATTCTAGGTGGATCCATCACTTTATGGGTAAAGAGGGGGAACCATTAGATGGCAGAGAGTACATGGCTTTCATGACCTTGTAGCTTTGTAAGAAAGTATTATGGCCCTCTGTTATTAAAATTGCACCTAGTTTTATTCCAATGGTTGCGCAGTTAATGGATCCTCAAGAGTATAACCTTGCTCCTTTGTTGTTAGCTAGGTTGTATTCACTGTTGAGTGAGATTTGTTTAGACCTTCATTCTGGACAACGTATGAAGAATCCTAGTGGTCTTCTCTAGTTGCTTCAGTTGTTACTGAATGGTTTGTTTGCTGATTTCCTTCAGTTTAAGCTTCCAACAGACGTTGAACAACTACTATGGGATCAACTTGGCCCATATGAGGTATATTGGAAAAGATTCCAAAGAAGACAGTTGTGCAAGCTCTTCAAATTCTTATATTCTTTTAATGAATCTAAGAATCTGCAACTCTTATACCCTTTTGCACAGAGAAAATATAGTAGCCAGTGGTTTAGAGAACCTCTTAAATCTACAAGTAACAAAACAAGTGGCCTATTGGAGAGTGTTTAGGCTCGCTTTCTCTATCCGCATCACTTGTTTATTGACTTCTCAGGGCAAACACAAATAGTTGTTGTTGCTCATAATCCTCATTTTATGTCAAGACAATTTGGTTTGATCCAAATTGTACCTAAGAAGTATAAAGGTGTTTTTCCTAGTGCTACCACTAGGGCTATCATGAAATATTTGAACTTGGTGTAGATGATTCTAACTTCTTATGCCAATAATAGAAAGAATTCTAGTTTGGTTGACTTCGAGCCATGTCATTTGGCTATATCAGAGTTTAAGTCTTGGTGGTATTCTTTTATTGCACTATAGTTCAATCGCTCCTATATGGAACTGATTCAATGTTTTCCTTTAGTGTAGATAGATAATTCTTCCCTTAAATAAAACATAATTCATTATTAGGAGATTATTGAATATTAAGCTTACTATCTCACTCTATAGGATCATTGTGACATAGAGGGAAGAATACAAAGAGGTTGTCCTATGTTTCTCGAGCATAAAAGAAATCATTTTGAAAATTGCATAAAGAGATAGCATAAAGCCAAGCAGTTAAATGCCTCGTTCAACTTGTTATCCTTTCTCAGGCCTTTTAAGCCTAAGCCTTTGCCAAATGCTCCATTCTCTTTTGCTCTCTGTGTTAATGACATGCTCTTTCCATATTATAGTCTTTTTCTTTCTTTATCCATTTTGGACAAACACACTTTGCTCAGTCTTTAATCTGTTTGTTTCTTTTTAGTGAAGTAAGTTAAAGAAGTCATTCCTCTCCAACCAGGGGAAAAAAAACAATTTAATAGAAGTGGGAGACCACCAGGGCCTCCACAAACCACTAGCTTAGCTCGACAAACTTGTTGATTATGCCAGACTACACCTATAAAGGTAATTTTATCTTAGTATTTTGTTTTAATTCATCAGACTTGTCTGATACATTTTCTTTTGTGTTGCAGGGTAGGCAAGCCCGTTCCTCATCCTCCATTTCCCCCGAGACTTCACCAGTAAATAATTCTTCTAGTGATTTATCTTTTAATGCCTCCTTTATGCACATTCGATTTTATCCTTTTATGTTTGTAGGTAAAAAAAGACACTTTTCCTTTAGAGAAGATTAGATCAAAGAAGGCTGCCGAAGCCAGAGTAAGAAACATTCCTTTGTAATGATTCCTTTTATTTTGCTTTTCTTACCTTTGGCTCTTTTAAGGGAAAAGATGTAATTGGCTATTGAAGATAGTTTTAATGATAACAAACAAAAAGATGATGACAAGATCAAGTCCAAGACCTTTCAAGACTAGTATTAGGACTTAAATCATTTGTAAAGGTAAAAGGGTTCACACTTAAACTCCAAGTATGTTTTCAAGAACCCAAGATAGCTCACATGTTTTCCAAGATGTTAAGATGAGTTTTGAATTCATAAAGAATGACTTTTAAGTGTCTAAAAGGTTGTTGGAACTCCTAGTGGCATTTGGCTAAGTTTCAAATCTATTTAAAGAGTTTTTTCAAAGGCCATAATCGATTATGAGGTTTCCATAATCGATTAGCAAAAGTCATAATGTCAAGGATTCAGTTCCACTAAGCCATAATCGATTAAAATAGGGCAAATAATTGATTAGAGGACTTAAGAGACATTGCATGCCTTTTGTTTTAAAAGCCAATAATTGATTAGACCTTGGTCATAATCAATCATTGAGTTCCAAAACCTCAATCATTGCTATGCTGATACGAGGATAATCGATTAAGCACTTATCATAATCAATTATCTGGATTTCCAAAAGCAAAAATAAATGTCTAATAAGCTACATTTAATGCTCCCAACCACCTCCTAATGGTTCTTTAATGACTTGGGCCTTAAATACAAGTCATTTGGGACATTAAGGAAGAAAGAAATCATTCTGAAACATCTTATTGAGCATTTAATATTGTTAGCCATGACAACCATTACCCAAGAGGGGGTGAATTGGGTAATTACAAATTTTAATGCAACTTTGACAAATTATGCATTTTGAATAACTCAATTAATAAATGCAGCGGAATAAGTCTAATAAATGTACAACTATTGAGGATTACTCAAATACAACTTAGGATATAAGATGAACTAAGTGAATAAGCTAGATATCAAGTTATAACAATCAAAACATCAAGATATACAATAGATAAATATATTTCACCAAATACTGAATTTAAAGAGTTTAGGGAAGAGAGAATCAAACTCAAGAATTTATCCTAGTTCAGCCACCAACCACTTGTGGCCTACATCCAGTCCCCAAGCTTAACTTGAGATTTTCTTCACTATCTCCTAGACTTCACGGTGCTAGGAAAACCTTTGTATATACAAGAGCACTCCTTACACTTTGGGATACCTCACCCTTGTACTAGAGCCTCCAATTCTTCAAGCTTCACAGGTACTTGATGACCTTTACAATTTTGAGCATTCAACACCTTGGGATACCTCACCCTTTGTGCTTGAGCCTCTACTTTCAAGGGATGCCTCACCCTTTACAATTCTTGAGGGATACCTCATCCTCTTACAATGATTTTAAGATGAAGAGAAAGAATAGAAACTCTCACAAGAGTAGATATACAACTTGAAGAACAAAGTATGGATAATAAGAAAACTCTCTCAAGAGTAGATAATACAAGTTGAAACTCAATGGGTATAAAGGATTCACACTTTAAAACTCAAAATATGATTTTTATAATTCAAGGATCAATTCTAGTGTTCAAAAGGTGTATAAGCTTTATACAACACTTATATATAGAGCTCAAGTGATAAAATAGCCGTTGGTAGTGTTTTATAATTATTTTCTATGAAAACTAGCCGTTTATAGCCATTAGAAACGTTCCTGGGTAATTGGTAATCGATTACAAGCTTCATGTAATCAATTACAAGCTTTATGGGCACTTTGTAATCAATTACACACTTCCTGTAATCGATTACACGGCTTCTGTCAACATTGTAATCGATTACAGGACTTGTGTAATCGATTACATCATTTCTGATTTTGAAAGCTGACTTTAAAAGGTCATAACTTCTTCATTTCTTATCCGATTAAAGCGAATAACCACTCATTGGAAAGATATTTGAGTCTATTTTCATATGGAAGAAGTTTTAGAACAAAATTCAAAGTATTTTGAAAGATATGATGAAAATAGTAACCAAAGGTCAGGTTTTCAAAACTCAAACTTTAATTGGTTATAACTTTTTCATTTCCTATCCGTTTAAAGCAAATGACCACTCATTGAAAAGATATTTGAGTCTATTTTCATATGCAAAAGTTTCATAAGAAAATTCAAAGTAATTTGAAAGTTATGATCAAAAGAGTAACTATATGTCAGTTTTGTAAAACACAAACTTGACTAATTTTCACAGATTTGAAATATCACCAAGGCTAGCTTTCCAAAAACATTTTGTTAGGCATTTAAACATTTTAGAAGTTTAAAACTTGTTTGAGTTTAGTGTGATTCCTTTTTACCTTTACACAATATCTAAGTCCTATAAGCTATTCTTGAAGAACCTTGAGACTTAATCTTTGCACTTTCAATCCTTTGGCTTCTTGATGTAATCCAAGCTTCCGAAATTTTCTTCTCTTCATGTCTTGCACAAGCTTGGAACATCTTTATTATTTTCTTTCTTCTTGAGTTGAGCATAGTTGTGATCTTTTTACTTTCTTGTTACAATGCTCACTCTTTGTACTTGGATTATCCTACGAAGCATTATTCACTTCAAACAAGCATAGTTAGTCCAAATTCATAACTCAATATCTTTATATACATGATTTATAAATGTATAACTATAATTAGTCTAACATGCATATAAGACTTTCATAGACACATTCAAATAAGATATTTATTAATTACAAATAAATATGCCTATATAGGATACAACAAAGAACACTTTACACATTTTTATCAAAATAGAATCAAATTCAATATTAATTCAATACAACTCATATAATGCATTATTGGATATATTATATGATGAATGTTATATATATCTCATTGCATGATTATTAAATAAAATTTAATTAGATAAATTACATCATCATGCATGATACAATATATCTCATTAAGCACATCTATGTAACATGATCAACATTCTTTTGTGATGCATTTGTCATTTATTAAGCACAACTATAAAGCATAAGTATCATTCTTTTTGTCTTGTATTTGTCATCATTAAAACTTAACATATTAAATCATTGGGACAAACCTATTTCCACAAATATGAACTTTACTAGCCTTAATCTTTAACACTCTATTTTGAGCTTAAAAGTATGATCATCCTTCTGTCCATTGAACTTCAACTTATATTATTCACTCTTGTAAGAGTTTTCGATTCAATTATTCCTTGATTTCCTATGTAAGAGGGTGAGATATCCCTCAAAAGTTATAAAGATGATGTATCCCTTATTTTTTAAGCTCAAGCACAAAAGGTGAGACATCCCAATATATGTTAAGTGCTTTTGGTTGAAAAGGTTGCAAGCTCTTATTGAAGCTTAAAGTTTTTGTAGAAAATCTCAGGTGAATCACTTGAGCACTAGACATAGGTCACAATGGGTGGCTGAACCAGGATAAATCTTGAGTTTGCTCTTCTCTACTCTGACTCCGTTATTTTTGTGCTTTACATTTGTTTGCTTGCTTGAATTCTCTTCATCTTGGATGGCTCATTTGTAAGTGGAGTGTTCAATCTCATCCATCTATTCACTTAAATCAATTAATAGTTTCAACAAAAATTGACAAACAAGTATTTTGTGAAAAGTTTAAAAAAATCTTTTATAAACTCAATTCACTACCATCTTGAGTTTAAAGTCACTTGGTAATAAAAGAAATATTGAAGATATGGCCAGAGATCTAACAATCCTTCCAAAGAGGTTTACTGGAGGTGTGATAATTATAAGTTAATCTACCTCAGACTTTAAGGTATCGTATTTTGTATGCATTATCACTCACCATACTAGCTTTTATTTCTCAGGGAAAGAAACAAAATGTGGCTAAAGAAGATTTTGATGATAGCGATGACTTATTGGAGCCACCACCTGCAAAGTTGATGGCCGAAGGCCAGTCATCTTTTGTTACTCTAGAGCCAATGCCTGTTGCCCCCAAGTCCCCACAGAAATAATTCCTCGAACTGAAGAAGTAGAAGAGGAAAATATACCTGCTCAGGATCTTGCTGCAATGGATGCTACTAGAGTTGCGCCTCATGAGGCTTTTGTTGTTGAAAGGGAAACTGTTGTTGTTGAAGCTAAAATTGATCTTATCCTCCCAACTCTTCTAGCTCTAACTGGCCAGGATTTAACAAGAAAAGATGATACAGATAGCAGTTCTTCCTCTAAAAAAGGCAGTGGTTCATCCCTCCATGAATTATACTCTTTTAACAGCATCTTAAAGAAGGATTTGACTATTTATGACCCATTTGAGGAGGTATGGAGTAAGGCGATTGAGGGTTCTCTAACAAACAAGTCTCTTGAGAACTAGATTAGTCACATGAGGTTCATTGGAGATATCAGCATCCTGTTACAGAAACCTCTGGGAATCATTACCAAATATCCTAGTTCACGAGCAAAATTGCTTAGTTGCTTTTATTTTTTTGATCATACTGAAGATGCATTTTTGCCTTATAGAATTCGCAAGTCTATGCAGTATCTGAGTGCTCAGTGTCGGTCTATTTTTGCTTCCTATGATGCTGCTGAAGGGGCCATTGCTCCTCTCAGTGGATATACTTGTCAGAGTAAGGCTCTGAAAGCAAAGATTCATGCAAGCTGAGAAGAATTCAAGGCAAGACGCAAGAATATAGCGAAGCTTGATAAATGGAAAGAATACTTAGTTAGGCTTGACTAAGAGATCACTGAAATACATGTTATCTTACAGTTAAAGGAAGAAGAAGTGGAGCGACTATGAAGCCTGCTCCAGGATGAAGAATCCATCCACCAAGAAATTGAGAAGAATAAGAAGCATTTCCAAAAGAAGTCTCCATATTAAAGTGGACATTGGATTCTCTTCGCTCTAAGTATGCTGGCATGTATTTAGAGCTCAAAGATGCTTATGCTGAACAGAATCATCTCAAATTGACTTTGTAAACAATTCAATTGAAATTCCAAAAAAATAGGAAAAGGTATGAAAGTGGAGGAGGAGATTAATTGTAATTAAGGGGAATTGTTGATGAACATATTTTTTCTTTTTTGTTCTGGGCCACGAATTCAGAACAAAGTTGCTGTTGCTGGAATCTTGACAATGTATAAAAATTGGGCCATAATGTGGGATGTAGGTGTTATATGGAGCTTAAACTGATGCCATTTAAAAGCTGAGACATAGATCTTCAATTCTTATGATGACCACTTATCAAAATTATAACGTTTTGATGGTGTTTTCATCCTTTGAAGTCAGCTGACAAGTTCAAAGAGTTGTTAAGAATATTTTGGGCATAACTCTCTCATCCTAAACCCAAATTATGCAAATTAGGTGTTCAATAAAAGTTAAGAGGAAGAGAATTAACCCTAAACTAAGGGAAAACTTGGATTTTTAATTTTCAAGATAGTTATTTAAGCATCCAACAACCACAAAACTCAAACCTAATTTCTCTTAGCCGTTCTTGCTTGCACTTTCTCTCTTCATCTCTCATTTTCGCCCTTCTCTCTAGGTTTCTTTCTTTTCTGTTTTTCTTTTTTTCCATCTATGGAGGGCTAGACCCTTTTTAATTAATCCTATGATTGACAATCTTGATGTTTAATTCTGAAATCTTGTTTTAATTGTTTTACATTTAATTGCTAATCAAGTTTCTCATTTAATTATTAATCAAGTTTCTTTTTTACCTATTTTGATTTTGTTAAATCTGGATTAAGTTGCTTAATTTAATTTAGATGTTGATGTGATAATTGCATAATTATCATGTGTTTAATGAGGATTACAGAGACTAAACAACATCAAAGTTGTTTGATGGATTGTTAAGCTTAGTTGAATTCTGGATTTTAGGTTAATTTAGGATTAGATGAGTGCTTAATTCATTTAACCTTGATTAATTAAATTCTGGATGCTTATATAGTAGAGAATTCATGGATCATCTTAAGGCTTCTTGATGTGATCTAAGACCTAGAATCTGATTAGCAATTGAATGGATTCCTAGTAATCAATGATGGGTTAAATTCAAGATTAGTTGATTTCCTTAGATTGGTTGTTTACTTAATTCTATTTACAACCTTTAATTGCTTTCATTTAATTAATTCTACAACTTTTCTCCCTTTTGTTAACTTTTTAATTTGATTATTTAATTAGAGTGATCCAAGGACTCGACCCAGTTGTGTCTTATACTACAAGTAATTTGGTGAATCAACTTACAAATTAATATAATTTGATATTTTCAACAGTAATCAAATTTTGGCACCATTATCGGGGATCAATCTAAGTTTAATCAATCATATTAGGAGTATAATTAGCTGTTAACCCTTCACTAACCCTTGTTTTCCTTGTTTCAAGTAGTTTCCAACTCAATTTAGGCACCCAAGTGGAATTTTGTATGGACAAATAGTTTCAAAATTAGTCTGAAAATTGGTCAATTGAAGGAAAATGGTGTGTTCTACAAGGCTTTGCTTAAACAGTGATGTCTACCCTATCTTGGCCAAATTCCATCATTTAGACCACTTTTTCATTTCTTCAAAAATTTTTATTACATTTTTTGGTACCATTTTTGAGTAGTTTTCACCCTGTGGTGGTCTCATTATTTTTAAAATTGTGTAGATAGGGTAAGTAGTGTTATTTTGGTAGAATTTTAGTGTTATGTAGTCTATTTTGCATATATTGTGTTTCTGCACTTTTGCATATTTTATGACCAAGTCTTCTAGTAATCATTTGCTTGACATTCACCTTGATATTGAAAGGACCTTGCATACACTTAATAGAGCTCGTAGGCATAGTGAAAGGATAATTTCTAAAATTGAAAGCGATATTGAAATTGAAATTGAACTTGAGAATATAAGTAATACTACAATAATGGATAATAATACTGAAACTGAACATAAGAATACAAATATCACTACAAATATGACTGATAATATGGATAATAGGACTCTTAAGGAACTAGTTGCACCTGATGTGAATTACCAGCCTTTGTGCATTCAATATCTTGATTTAAATGCTGATTTTGAATTAAAATATGGATTGATACACTTGTTGCCAAAGTTCCATAGACTTGCAGGTGAGGACTCCTACAAGCACTTGAAAAAGTTCCATGTGGTGTGCTCCACCATGTAACCACAAGGCATTCCTGAAGAACACATCAAATTGAGAGTCTTTCCTTTCTCATTAGATGGAGCAGCCAAGGATTGATTATATTACTTACAACCAGCTATCATAACAAACTGGAATGATATGAAAAGGCTGTTCCTAGAGAAGCTTTTCCCTGCTTCTAGAGTTGCTACCATTAGAAGGATATATGTGGTATAAGCCAGATATCAGGAGAAATTCTGCATGAGTATTAGGAGAGATTCAAGAAGTTGTGTGCAAGCTATCCTCATCACCAGATTAGTGACCAGTTGCTAATCCAATATTTGTCTGAGGAATTTTGCCCATGGATAGAAGCATAGTAGATGTTGCCTCTAGAGAAGCTTTAGTGGACAAAACCCTTACTACAGTAAGAGACTTAATAGCAAATATAGCAGTAAATGCACAATAATTTGGTGCACAAGTCATTACCTCAACCAGAGGAGTTAATGAAGTAAGGGTTTCTGATGCTGATCAATAGAGAATTGAGAACAAATTGGAGGAGCTGACCTCCTTAGCTAAGCAACTTGCATTGGGACAAAAACAAATTCAATCCACAACAAAACTTTGTGGAATCTATTCCTTACTAGATCACCTAACGGACCAGTGTCCTACACTCCAAGAAAGCAATGAAGCAGTGGCTGGCATCATTCCTAGTAGACCATACCAACAACAGCCAAAGTATAACCTTTATTCTAACACATATAACCCTGGATGGAGAAATCATCTCAATCTATGATATGATAACAATTCTGGCTAACTTCTTCAGCAGCAGTAGTAGATTATAATATAGCAAGCCCAAGCAAGCAATAGTTTGAATAACCAGTGAAACAGCCCATGCAATAAAATAGCAATTCAGAACCTAGCTTGGCATACTTGGTGAAGAATAACTAATAACCTTTAGTTTCAATAGAGAGCCGAGACCACTATTCAGAACTTGGAGAATCAAATTGGTCAAATTGTAACTTCCATCAATGAGTTAAAGACTCAAGGTTCCAGTCAATTGCCCTCCCAAACAATTAACAATCCAACAAGTAATATGAGTGTCATAACCTTGAGAAGTGGCAAAGAAGTGAGTGGTCTAACCAGACCCCAACCAGAGATTGTGCAGAAAAATCAGATCTAGCAAACCAAAATTTTGCAAAAGATTCAATACAACAGAATATAGAATATGCAGAGAATTCAAAGAAAAATCAGAAGTTAATGAAAAATTCCATAGAAAAATCTGTTTTCAGCATTCCTCTTCCTTTTCCTAACAGAATGACTCAACAAAGAAGATAACTAAAACTGAATTAGACAGGAAGATTATGGATACCTTTCAGAAGGTAGAAGTCAATATACCTCTCCTGGGAGCAATAAAGTAGATTCTAATATATGCTACGTTTCTGAAAGAATTGTGCACTCATAAGAGGAGGTTAAAAAGAAATGAGAAAGTAAGTATAGGAAGAAGTGTTTCTACCTTGATCCAGCCAAATATGCCTCCTAAATGCGATCTTGGAACATTCACCATTCCTTGCCCAATATGCAATAAGTAGTTTACACATACAATATTAGATTTGGGTGCCTCAATCAATGTGATGCCAAAATCAATTTATGAATCTCTGCAGATTGGAGAGTTGAAGCCAATAGGAGTTATCAAGCAAATAGGAGCACAACTCATCCTGCAGGAGTGCTTGAGGATGTTTTTGTAAGGGTAAATAATTTAATATTCCCAACATATTTTTATGGTCTAAACATGGAAGATGAATTTGCATCTAGACAAACCTAATTGATTTTAGGTAGACCTTTCTTGAAAACTGTAAAAACTAAGATTGATGTGCATGTTGGTATCCTTTCCATGGAATTTGGGGATAACATAGTTCAATTTAATATCTTTGATGCTATGAAATACCCTTTAGAATAACATTCTATTTTTCAAGTAGATGTCATTGACTTGCTTGTTGATGATATGCATATTGATATACTAGATGAATTTCCTAAAATTGTGGGATTTCTAGATAGTGTTGACTTTTCTAGATATTCTAGATGTTATGTTCCTGTTTGTGATGAGACTTATATGTGTGCCGCATATTCTGAGATTTCTGTGTATATGGGAGATGATACTATATGTTCTGAATTTTCTGATTCTATGGGATATGATTATGCTATTTTGGAAGATTATACACAGATTACATGTGATGTTGCAGTTAAATCAACAGAATTAGTTTCTTCAATTAGATTGATACCTTTAGTGTAGCAACTGCCTACCCTTGAGTTAAAGCCTTTACCTAAACATTTGAAGTACGTATTCTTGGAAGTAGATGAGAAGCTACCAGTGATAATAGCAAAGAATTTATAGCCTAAAGAAGAAGAGAAATTGTTGCAGATCTTGAAGCAGTGCAAGAAAGCCATTGGATGGACGCTTGCAGATATTCCTGGGATTAGCCCCTCCATATGCGTGCATCAAATTTTATTGGAGGAGGAAGTCAAACCAGTAAGGCAACCTCCAAGAAGACTTAACCTTCTAATTTTGGATGTAGTGAAAAAAGAAGTGACCAAATTGTTGTCAGCTAGTATCATTTACCCCATTTCAGATAGCAAGTGGGTGAGTTTGGTGCAAGTAGGTCCCAAGAAGACCGAGATGACTGCGATCGTCAATGAGAAGAATGAGCTGGTCCTCCTAGAGTACAAAACAGTTGGAGAGTCTGTATTGATTACAGGAAGCTTAACCAAGCCACTAGGAAGGAACACTTTCCTTTGCCCTTCATTGATCAGATATTGGAAAGGTTGGCTAGCAAGTCACGCTATTGCTTCCTAGATTGATTTTCAGGCTACTTTCAGATTCATATAACCCCGGAGGAACAAGAGAAGACAACATTCACTTGCCCATTTGGCATGTTTGCTTATAAGAGGATGCATTTTGGGCTTTGTAATGCCTCAAGTACATTTCAGCGATGTATAGTGAGCATTTTCTCTAACTTGTTAGAACACTGCAAAGTTTTTATGGATGACTTCACAATTTATAGATCTTCTTTTGATTTATGTTTAGACAACCTTGCTAGGATGCTTAATAAGTTCACTGAGATATATCTTATTCTTAACTTTGAGAAATGTCATTTCAGAGTAGAACAAGGCGTAGTCTTAGGACATATAGTTTCTAGCAAAAGCATTGAAATAGATAGAGCAAAGATTGATGTCATTGCCTCTTTACCCTACCCCACTTGTGTACAAGAAGTGCGTTCCTTTCTTGGTCATGTAGGGTTCTACAGGTATTTCATAAGAGACTTTAGCAAAATTGCCTTTCCATTGTCCAAGCTTCTTCAACAAGAAGTAAAGTTCAAATTGATGTGCATTGCAAGAAGACATTCGATCAGTTGAAGAAGAACCTGACCTCTTGTCCTATTATTCAGCCTCCAAATTGGGAGCTTCCTTTTGAGTTGATGTGTGATGCCTCTAACTTTGCAGTTGGCGCCATCCTTTCTCAATGAGTTAGCAAGCAACCTCATGTGATATCTTATGTCTTTCATACTTTGGATTTTGCCCTGTAACATTCTACCAGTAATTTAATTATATTTCAATAATGTACTAAATTATTACGTATCTCCTTTATATTTGTATTTACTTCATGCTGATAGAATATTACGTACTTTATTATATATTTAAAGTTTAATTAAATATGTGCATCAATTTTTTCCAATACTTAAATTAATTAAGTCGAAATTATCATATATATATATATATATATATATATATATATATATATATATATTTACTATTTTAAATTCATACGATAAGCGTATAAATGGAATAAAAAATTAATAAAGTGTAATAGAAAAGTTACTAACACACAAAGTACATTTATATTTTTAATATTTACATATGGTATGCCAATATATCTGTCTAAAATATTTACAAACCTGTGCAGGTTCAAAAGTACAAAAGGACATCTAAAATGTCTGAATAACAATTGTGTTAGTACATCAATAGACAAAGCACACCCAAATTGTGGTCAAGTCAACTATATACATTTATTTACACTAATGTCATGCATGTTTGTCAGTAGTCAGAGTCATGCATAATAAAGTAACGAATGTTAATTCCATTAATCACTATACGGATTTCTTCAGTGCTAGGGTGAAAGACACAGTGAGCATCAATATCAATCAGCAACTTGATGCGCTTCATCTTGTTCCTCTGAACATAACAGATAAGGGGTGAGAATTTAAAATTCTTAGTAGAAAAATCATACAGTTATCAAAACATTTATTTTAAACTATGCTATGTTCAGTTGCATTAACTGCAAAAAATAAGTTCAAATAGAATACTGTCAATAAAATACATACAAAATATTATTATTTCACATTCCATTATATCTTACTTCCTTTTCTTGCTCACATGGCCAATAATATACCATATAGTTGAGATCTCAAACTTTCTAGGGCATCCCCTAACTCAATGGTTATTCCCAATTGGGGAATCCAATAAAAATGACCCATGTAAGACTTCCCATTAAGTTCCACTGTGCGTTAGCCCATGGACTCACCGTAATGGGTCCTAGAAGACATACATCTTTTTCTCAAATATATTAATATCACATCTTTAGACTCCAAGCCAATTAAATAAATATCACAATTTTGAATCATCTTTTCACAAGGTAACTTCAATAGTTCATAATAGGTTACATTAATATAATCAATCATTTACTCAAATTTTAAACATCAATAAAATATATACCATTTGTTTATAAAATTATAATAATAAAATACATTATAACACATCAATAAACAATTCTAGCCCTAAAATTTATGCTTGGCCAAAATACCCATTTTCAAACAAAGATGATTTTCTTCACATTCTCATCATTACAAGATTACTTCTAGCATCAATAAATCATTTATAGCTCCAATTTCATTTAAAATCAAAGTTTAGATCAAAATTCCTAAATTAATTTGAGCAAAATCCTAGTTCTTAAATCTTCATTTCTTAACCACAATTTCTCAAAATTAGCATCATCTTTATGATTCTTCTTCCACTAACAACCTTATTCTTCAATAAACTTCCATAGAAACCCAAACAAATTCTCAAGAGTACAATTTAAATCTTACTAACCTAGGGTTTCAATCTAACACAAATAACCATAAACAAGACTCCTTGATTCAAATACATGATGAAAAGCATACTTAAGCACTTTTAGAAACAAAAACAACTTAGGAAAACTTTAGAGAAAAAGGTATGACTCCCTACCTTAAGATAGATGAAACTAGGATGAAGAAAGTAAGATTCTTGGGCTTATCTCTTGGTGGATGAGCTTGAAAACCCTTGATTCTTCTTGTTCATTGGCTTTTCTTTTTTTTTTCTTCAATTTTTCTTCTTTCCTCTTCCTTGGTTCTCTCTTGGCCGAAATCTCTAAGAGCTTAAATGTTCATCTTTTCTTTTTTCTCTTCAATTCTTTTCCTTTTATATTTTCTAACTAACCAATAGAAATTGAAACAAGTGTTCTTTCTCAAAGTTTCTAACCAATGAGAAGCTTAACAAATGGTTAAGTTTTCATTGGTTCATGGATAGGTTATGATGACACTTAGTTACCTTAACCAAACTAGTCTAACTTAGTTACTAATATAGTTCTACAAACTAATTAAGTTGTTAACTAATTAGTTAACTTAGTTACTTAGGGTTTTTAAAACTTTATCTTACTTAATTTTTCCTTAATTATATTTAGCTTATATTATAAATGTTTTTTGAGAAATTCCAGCGTTCTAGAAAATCTTCTGTCAGTGTTTTGGATTCACTGTAAATAAAATAATTCAATTTATACGCATAAATTTTTAATTTCATGTACGTCCCTTGTACACAGAAATTTTTAATTCTATGTACGTCCCTTAATAATAATTTAATAAATAACACGTATGTCCTATAAATACAGAATACAAAATAAATACTATCATATTTAAGTTAGAAGGGATATTACATTTCTTCCCCCTCTTAAAAACTTTTGTCCTCAAAATTTACCTGATAATAATAACTCTGGATACCTCCGTTGCATTTCTTCTGTCTTTTCCCAAGTTGCTTCTCCTGGTGTTAATCCTTCCCATAACACCTTAACCAAAGGGATTATTTTTTGTCTTAACTGTTTATAAGAAATGTCCAAAATCTGTATAGGTTTGATAGGATAGGTCAAGTCTTTTCTTAACTGTACTGGTTCACTGGATAGAATATGAGAAGGATCTAGACAATATTTTCTAAGCTGAGATACATGGAAGACATCATGAAGATTTGACAAACTAGGTGGAAAAGCTATTTAGTAAGCTACTGACCCTAACTTCTTGAGAATTTGAAATGGACCTAGGAATCGAGGACTCAGATTCTTGTATACTGACTACTATCGCCCTTTCAGAATTCATATTGTTGTACATGCCTTGAAAAACCATGAAAGGGCTGGTCTTGGCTGATTTTGTTGTAGACCATTTTCCAACTCCTTCAGTGAAGTAAGAAAATGGAAGTTGTGTTTCGACAAGTCAAACAATCAATTCAGCACAAGAATTGTCATTTTCATCATTGATCCTATCGAATGACCAATGCAATTCAAGTTTCGTTTGAAAGAAACATGTTCAAACAATGAAACTGAATATAAAGCATTAATAGTTGGTTTGGACATAGCCCTTTGAATAAGGGGTAGAAATGTTGAAATTTGCAGTGATTTGTTACATGTGATTAAATATATCATAAGAGAGTATAAATGCATCAATGAAAATTTGATGCAATTTTTTGCAATCCCAGTTTGACTACTCTATGAATTTGACGAAGTCAAAATTCAACATATTCCTAGAAAAGCCAATCACGTGGCCAATAAGCTAGCACAACTTGTCTTTGGGTATTTAATATCATCTTCAACTAATAGGAGTCTGATGGAAATCAAAGATTAACTGCTTCTAGTTCAAGAAAGAGAGATCTTTTATGTTGAAGGTGACAATGGCCAAACTGATGACTAGAGGTAATAGTTAAAATCTTATTTTTTCGATCCCAACATCATTGTCGAACGCAAAATAAGGTTGAGGGTCATCAATTACGTTCTAATGGATGATGAGTTGTATTACAAAAGCCTTGATGGCCAACTTCTTAAGTTCTTGAATGATGATGAGGCCTACCAAGCAATGGTTGAGATACATGAAGGGATATGTGGTGCTCATCAAGAAGGGAATAGAATGAGTTGGACATTGTGACGTCAAGGTTACTATTGGCCAACAATGTAGAAAGATTGCATCAAATACTCAAAGGGTTGTCAAGAATGCTAATTCTAAGCACCTATCCAACATGTCTCTTCAAGTGAGTTACGTGCCATTATAAAACCTTGGCCTTTTAGGGGTTTGGCGATTAATGTCATCGGTCAAATTTACCCAACTTCTTCCAAGGGACATGTATGTTCTAGTTGTTGTCATTTATTTTAGCAAATGGGTCGAAGCAATCCCCCTAAGGAATGTGGCTCAACAAGATGTTATTAATTTTATAGAAAGCCATATTATTAGTAGATTTGGGATACCTAAATCCATTACTACTAATCAAGGAATTGTCATTACTAGGGCTAAAATAAAGGAATATGCATCCTTAAGAAGTATAAAGCTATTGACTTCCAACCCATATTATGCAGAAGCTAATGGATAGGCTAAAGCAATGAACAAAATTGTAATAAATTTGATTAAGAAGAATATTGGTCGATCGCTTAGAAAATGGCATAACTTGATTGATCAAGTATTATGGGCATATCGCACTTCTCCAAATGAAGCGACTAGAACTATGCCATACAAATTAGTGTATAGATGTGACCCATACTGCTAGTGGAAAATGGACTCTAGTCAACAGAATCCAGCATCAGAATAATCTACCTATAGGGGACTATTGGTGAATGATGTATGTAACACCCTAACTCTAGATGTCATAGTATATCCATAATATACACAAGCAAACAGAGTTAAGCGGGTTACTTCTATCTGATAAACAATAAATAAAATTTCATAATAACATACATGTCATTATAGAGAGTCTTTATGGAATAAGGATACATATTTATATAGTATTAGCCTCAAAAGGGTAAATTGTAATATACGTAACATCTTTATACATCACAAAGCACATATAAACATAATATAAGCTTTGCCCAAAAGAATCTAACTATCTAGTCCATTTGTCTTTTCTTCTTCTCTTAGAAGGGTCTTGATCTAGATTTACATGAGAACACAATAGGATGAGAATTCATAATTCTTAGTAATAGTATTTCATAACTAATCATTTATAACATTATAAACATAATCTTAACAAATAAAAAGTAAGATATGTTATAGAGGCTCTTCCATGACTCATCTTTTGTAACTAAAGGAGCCAAGCTAAGTAAACATTCATGAATCAACAAAAGAATTAAGCTAAACTTATTTTTCTCAGCCCATTAGTTGAAACCAAGCTAATAGACTACCAGGGTCCAATAAGGAAACCAAGCTAAACAAACTTCCATGGTCCAATAAAGGAACCAAGCTCATTTTATTTTCATGACTCATTAAAGAACCAAGCTCATTTAACTACCATGGTTCAACAAGGAACCAAGCTAACTTGACTATCATGGCTCAACTAGGAACCAAACTATCATTCTTCCAAAGATCACCAAAAGAAAAATGCCTAGGAGTTACTACCTAAGCGCCCATTTTTTCAGCGCTTAGGCGCTCCATAACAGAGAATTTTCCCTATTTTATCTATCTAAGGGCCTAGAGTCTGAGCACTTAATCACTCAGCTTCAGAACTCTCTGGACTAGCGCACTTAGGCACTCACTTCTTAGGCACTTAGGCGCTCAACACAGTGGTGCTATCTTCCTGTTTCATTGAACTTCTACCCAACTTAGACCCTCAATCTTAGGTTCTAAGGGTTTTCATACTTAAAGATGGTCTCTAATCATGTAGTAACCCTCATGCTAGCTCTCAACTCATCAAATCATGGATTCATGTTCAAGCTTACATCAATGAAATACCCATTTCTCAACTCTTATCTCAAGCATACAAATGAGTGTTTCTAAACTCACAAACAATTATCTTGCATAGGTTAAGCTAAAAGCAAACCAAACTCAGCCATTGAAGGCACTAACCATGCAAGAAAACAACATAAGTCTCTCAAACCCATTTTTCATCCAACAACATACACCATGTATAAAAGATGGAGATAGGGAAAGATAGTCATGTAAGGTTCAAGCACCCCTACCTCAAGTAGTCTACATGATCTTCAAACCTTTGATTTGCCTTTGGTCCTTCGCTTTTCTTACTCATCTTCCTCATGCGTCCCCTCTTCTTCTTTCCTTTTCTTTTCTTTTCTCTCATTTTTCTCTATTTTTGCTGCTGGTTGAACGTGAAAATGATAGAGCAAGAGTGAGGAAAGTCAAAGAAAGTGGCCAAGAGAGAAAGAAAGCCGATGGAAGCCAAAAGAAAAAAAAAAGGTAGAAACTTAAGATATTTAGCTGGAACTTTATATCTGTTAAGAACACTTTCATTTTACAAAATCAAGTTTCCTAACTTCTATAAGCATTATAGAAAATCCTAGGATTTATCTCAACCCTAATTTCATCATTTTCATCAATTTTCATATATTAGTCAAGTTAATTCAGTATTAAAACACTCACTTTGTATACTCAATACCAAGCAAACTCAGTTTATCCTCAAACTTTAACGATATCACATTCCATACATATATGACTTAGAAATAAATTCTCCATATTTATTTCCTTTAATTAAGCATTTTATGTCATTATCTGAGTCATTTTAAGTTTTTTTTCGCATTCAGTGTTGTAGTAAAATATCTAATCTAACTCAGAATGTTACCAAATTAAACAGGCATGTCATGCAAGTATTATGATACCTCTGTAACCATATACAAGTCTAACATATCAAAAAGAATGTTACAATGTATGACCTTATTGATGATATGACTGAGGAAAGGTTAACAACTTTAGACCATTTGACTCAGTTTAAAGAGAAAATATTAATAGTCTATAATAAGGTGAAGTCAAAAGCCTTTCAAGCTAGAGATTCAATATGGAAATTAATCTTGCCTATGGAACAAAGGTCACAAGTCTTTGGTAAATGGAGTCCTAATAAAGGACCTTATAAGATTGAGCAAAAATATGATGGCAACGCTTATGCATTAAGAAAAAAACAAGACAAGGAGAAGTCTTGGAACCCTAAATGGCAAATATCTCAAAAAGTACAAGCATGAATATAAAATACCAAATGTTCAAAAAAGAGTTGGATATTAAAGACCCTAGTCTAACTAGGGATGACAAAAATACCCACATCCTTGGAGATCTGTGAAAATTACCTGTGATGAGGCATGGGATGAGTATCCATTTAATAAATGGGGGCGGGGTGGAGATCATACTACTTGCCCTACAAGTACCCAAAATTTGTCAATAGTTTTTCATTTAATATTTTATATATTATATTTTTTTCTCTTTCACTTTGAGATGAGATGAAAAATTATATATTTTTTTATTATTCTACAAATAATTTTTTTAATGAATGAACCCATAATGATAAAAATTGTTTAAAAAATGTATTATTCTTGTGATAATTATTTATATAAATCAATTATTACAAAATATAATTACACTTGACATGTTGTTTGTGACATTCTTTTAATTTTGTAAGAATTTTAAATTGTTGAAGGATATTGTTATATGTGATGTTAAAATTTATTTATTTATGTTTCATTTTTCTATTTTTTAAATTTTATTTTGAATTATTAGATACCTACAGATACCCATGAATACTTGCCTCCCTCGTGAAGATCATAAATGGGTAATTGTGACAGAGGTGGGGAAGCACTACTCACCCCCGCCATGTCCTATTGTCATTCCTAAGTTTAACAGGCATCACAACTCCTCTACCCTCCCAAGCAGTTCTTCATAAGCTTTGAGGGCCTCTTCACGGTCATGCACAACCCCAGCCTTTGGTGTTAAACGAGAACGTGCAGTGGCCAATTCATCAACTTGTTTTCCTAACTTACCTTCCAGGGTGCCTCAGGAAGTCAAATTCTACTTGACAACCATGAAGTTGACGTTGGAAAGCTTTATGCTCTTGTATTAGATTGGCCAGGTTTTCCTATTCCTCCTTCAGTTGTGCTTATAAAGATTCAATCTGTTGAGACGAAGCAACAATTTTGGCCTCCACCTTAGCTGCTTGGGCCTTGGCAGATGTGACCAAATCTTGTACCATCTTACGTTGCTGTTGCCCAATGGTCTCGTCGTCTAGGACTTCTCACCATATTAGGGACAATTGGCAATATTGGTTCAAGGTAACAGTGGTTGTGTTGAACATCATAAGGATTAGCCTAAAAGTAGATAAGGCTTCAATAAAACTGAGGTGAAAGTCCACTTATGCTGGATCTATTTGATCTTGAGCTGGGATCCGTAATTGGTCATAGTAGCTCACTACCTCTATGAGCCATTGCTCGCAAACTCCTAATCCTTTGTCAATGCCTTCAAGCCTTGTGATAAAAAAGAAACAAAAGCATCCATCGCCCTATGAGCCTGAGTAATGTTAAAAGCATGAACATCCTCAGTATCCAAGAAGGTGTCCTCAAGTTTTGATATTGTATCACTGAAAAGATCAAGCTCAAAGACTGGTTAGGAATTGTTATGAAAGGCATGGAATGATGCTTCGATAGGTGGGTCAATAGTTGATGGATCTTCAACTGGATCAGCCTGTAGAGAGCATTTTGTGAGAATAAGGAAATAATGGGTGTTTAAAGTTGAAAGCAAATTCATTAAATCCTGACCTAAAGGTGAGGTGAAGTTGATAAGGAGGAAATTTTTTTTGTTGACAAATAAGGCGGTGTCAAGGTAGTGGAAATTCTTTTTGTATGCTTTGAAGAGGAGGGGCTCATTGAAGAACTTGATTTAGATTAACCTAGCCAAAACAACATTTAGACACAAGATAAAAGAGATGGTAAATATAACACAAGACTAAATATATTTGGCATAAAGGCAAGTACCTAGAGTCTTGCGCTTTGGCGATGAAGCCTGCATGAAGAAACATAACTTTGGCGTAAGACTTTGGTAATAAAAAATAAAGATTGTGAAGTAAATAGAGAGCCACCAAGTCAAGAAATCTGAAGCACATGAATAGCAAATGCGAAATTCATATATCTCACAAAGTCGTCCAAGAGACTTTCAATTCCAAAGTAGAATTTACGAGATTTTCTTTGACGAGCCTGAAGTATTCTGGAAATTGAGATATAAAAACAATTCATCAAAAGGAGTTGGAGTTGTCTAAATCAAGCTAAATTGCCTCGACATCAAGTTGGGTAGGTGTAACATTGAAAAGCAAGTTGCATTCTCTAGCCAGCCATAAATTAATTCTTGAAAACATAGGAAGTTGGCCCAGATGGCTTTCAAATCTGCTTAGGCTTTTGCGGTCGCTAGCTTGGTCCCGTATTTGAACCAGGAAGGACCATATTGTCAGCAAGCAAATGGTTGAAGGAACTGAATTGGTTGATCATTATCCAAGTGATAAAAGAACTTGAGATAGCTTTCAAATTCAGCTTGTAGGCATGAGTTCGACTTGGCTAGTTGCAAGTAGGCTAGTTTAACCCTATAGGATGTGATGTCGACGGCCTCAGATAGGGTTTTGAAACTAGTTTATCCTCTAAGACCACATTAAGCCAAAGTTGGAGGAGCCATAGAGGCCCTCCTAGGTTCACCATTTCTCATCTTGCATAATCAATAGTTATTATCATGATAGTTCCAACTGCCTCTGACTTTAAAAGATTAACATATATAAGTTGAAAATTAAATAGTTACTTATCTTAAGGCAAAAGTTCATTTTAATTATTTTTCTTGAGAAAACATAATAAACATAATATCAATGATAAAATAGTGATAATGCATGTATGAATGCAATGCTTATGATTATGTCCTTTCATTTCACTATCTTATGCTTATTTCCCCTTTTCTTTGAAGAAATAACTTTATCCTCCATTTAATAGTAGGGAGGAAATTACTTGTCTTCTATAGAAATAGTCTGTCTATCAAACATGAGTTAGCTCACTCTCAGTAGCCATATTTTATGACATAAAATCTATCCCTAGCAAGGTGAATTCAATCCTTACTCCATTGTAAGGCAATTCTTACTTAACATTTGAGAAAATCATACATTCACATGTACAGTTTCATAATGCATAATGCAATTACAGTTCATATTCAATTGTTACTTCTCAAAGCACAGTTCATCATAATAAAGAATTCACAATTTATATACTTAAAGCTCAATAGCAAGTATATGATATACATATACATTCAATAAGCTCTAGTTCCAATATACAACTCTATGCACATGTTCAAAGACCTAATGAGTTAACTTGGTAACCAAATAACTTAGCATTATCAACCCTAATTCATAAAATCACATTACTAATCCTACCCAAGTCTACGAGGTCACAGCCTCATTAGTCAATTTCATCATCCATGTTCAAGTTCATTAAATCAATTCATATCGTTTTAATATCCTAATCATCAAATTAACTCCTAATTACACCATTAACAACTAAATCCCATCCTTCTCCCTTCCTTTAACTTGCGACCAACCATGGCCTTGGGAGTCAAAGTTTAGCCACCTCTTCCATGGCCATCCGCAGCCTTCCTCATAAGGCCACCGCCTCCCTTAGCCACCCAAAATAGTGGCAACCACCTTCAATGAGCAAATCCTAACCCTTTATCAAGTGGTGGCCAAACTTGCGGCCACCACCTCCCAATTCCTTCCATAGTCGAAGGTAGCGGCCATTACCTAAACAGCACATAAACCACTTAGCCTCCTCCTCCTCTTCCTCCTCCTACTAATTAGACCAAACCCATGGCCAACAAGCCACCATGGCTGCCACTCCCTTCAATCATTTCCACAGCTTTAAACCACCATAAGCCACCAACCAATTCAAATAGCCATAGTTAAGCATAGGAAGAACAAATAGAATGAAATAAACCCCGACCTCTCTCCAAAGCTACGGTGGTGGAGTGGTGGTGATAGGGTGGAAGTGGTTAGATGGGGAAATTAACCAATGCAACTGGTAGAGGAAAGTAAGGTGATTATTTTTTCCAACTTAGACCAAATGAGATGCCGCCATTTAGACCTCCATGACAGCTCCATAGTTGTTGTCTTCTCTTCCTTTTCCTTCTTCTTTGTCTCACTCTCTTCTCTCTATCTCAATTCTCCTCTTTCCTTTCACTTAGGCATGTGTATGTATGTTAAAGTGAATGAGAGAGTGTCGTGTAAGTGAGTGGTGAGTAAGGCAACTTAAATGCTAAGTTAAGTGTGTATTAGGTGAGTGTTAGTGGTATAGGGTTAAGGGTAGGGATTTAGGTAGGGTTTAACTACTTTAGGGTATGTTATCATAACATTGCATACCCTAGATCATATTAGGGTTCATTAAAAACCCTATTCAAATCCTATAATCATTGTGCATTAACCTTAACCACTAAAATTGCAACTTAGAATTTCATTTTTTTGTCTATTGCATGCCTTCTAATAGGTTTAGAGTCAAATCAACTCTAAATTCACTCATTACCACGCAAAAATCCTAAACCTATAAGAATTAGGTTGAGTGCATTCTTACCTTTGCATGAAATTCTATTGGTTAAGTGATAATCATTGCTTTTATTTTTAATAATCATATATTGTCTATTTAATTAATTTTTATTTATATGCATTTTCATTGGTCATTACATAGTATTCTAAAATAATTCTATTTATTTACGATAATTATTTACTTAGTTAATTTAACTTACTAGCTGATTAATTACTACTTAATTTATCTATTCCTCTATTAATGATAAAAGCTAGTTCAAATTATATTAATTTGCAAGATAATTAAATTGTAATTATTCTATTAAATTTTATCTCTTTTACATTTAAATTCTAAATTATAAATACTATTCCAATTATTTAATCATTTTTTAAAATTATTTTAATTAGAATTAAGAGCTAACTTGTTCGCTAAGTTATTATTAGCAAATATGTACAACAAAAACATGAACGTAAACTCATGTAAACAAGTCAAGTAACAATTTGTGCTTTATTAGCTTTATAAGCAAGTTGGAAGAGAGGATGTCACAATTGGTACATTTTTAACGTAAATTTTTCAAAAATTTAAAAATTGAAAATTACATGAAAAGTAATGTCAAAATAGAATAAAAACAAGAAAAATCCAGCTCTTTATAAAAGTAACAAAAACATCATCTAGGATTTATATATAAACTTCAACACATAAATGATATAAGTCAATTTATCTCATACAATTGATACATAAACTTCATGGCATAAAACAACAAACACAAAAACTATAAGACAAATATTTTCTCTTCGTCAATAAAACGTGAAGCCCATAAGCCCGTCTTCAAACTCTAGCCTCTTATTTCTTATTTCTTTTTTTTTCTTAACTTAGATGAAATAGTGCATTACTTACTAGTTACTACCACTTTTCACCAATAAAAATAAAACGATAAAATGGTGCATTTCTTATTTGAATAGGGTTATCTGGATGAGTTCGCCTTCCTCTTGCTATCTTCCACCCCATTGTCTCTACAACACATTTCACACAGTGTAGCCATAGCAAGAGGTTTTATCCTTAATTCTCCTACACCTTCTTTATTGTCTTTCGTTCATAATGTTTTAACGAGTTGGTTCACCAACTTTGGTGACCTAGGTCACGTTCCATAGCGTTCTAGATCGCACACATATTGCGAACTGGTACGCGCGAATTAGTTTACAAAATGTGGGGGGTAGGAGCGAATTCGGTAACTATGGTTGAAAATGGACATTGTTCAAGAAGCTGTGCATCCTATAGGGCTTCTGTTAATGGACTCGGGTTCGCCGAAATGCTCAAAGGTCCGTCAAATGTGACAATAGAGTGCCTACAAAGGCACTACATCTAGCTATGTTCACAGATTGACTAGATCGGATTTTAGGAGAAAAGCCAACCGATCCAAATTCATAAAAAAGGACATAAATCAAATTGGTTTTTAGTCAATTTAAAAAAAATTTAAACAAATTCATAAAAAAGGACATAAATCAAAATTTGTCAAAAAACAATAAATATAAGTTCAAATTAATTTTTCAAAATACATCAAAATACAAGTCCAATTTTCCAAAACAAGTCCAAACTAATAGTCAATCCTACAATATATATATCCAAATTTAAGGTCCAAACTATGAAACTAAAGAAAACATTATGTTTGGCTTAGAGTATATAGGTAAAGTTCCTAAATAAGAATGGGTAATATAATAATTTCTTAGGTAAAATATTATTTTAAAAAACATTTATAAAAAATTTCAGTTTGAATTGGATTAGATTGGATCAATTTTTAAAATTGAAACTGAAAATCGATTCAATCCAATTAATGTTTTTAGTTTTCCATTTTTTTTTTTTAGTTTCTGATGGTCCAGTTTGTTTGGTTTTTGGTTTAGGTTCAATTTTTTTATTTTGATTGTATTGATTTCATTTTGAACGCCATAACTACAACGCCCAAGTCAGTGCTAGATAATAGGCGAGTACAACATATAAACAAGGAGAAAGAACACAAAAAAAATGAAAGAATGTACAATTTTTCCTTATATAGGGGTAGGGTGACCTTCATACCTTTTTCGCACCCTCTCTTAATCATTGACATGATAGTAATGGAATTATGTTACTCTATTAGCCAATTATGTGATGCCACATGGTCAAAGAATCCCTAAAAATCAAGGTGTGTAGCGCTCATGCAAGGCCAGGGCATTTGGCAGTCTGGGTTGGTTCATAGTTTGGCTTGTCAAGTTAACCTGGTTAGTGGGGGACCTGAACTTGGTCTAGGAGGGCCCATACGGTCCAACAAAAATTTAAACTTGGTAGCACTTAATCAATGGTTGTAGAGAAATAAATCAACCAGCTAAACAATTTTAATTTCAAATGAGAATAGGGCGCAATAGAAAATCGATAGCACAATTGCTCAGGTCAAATACAAACATAATGCACAATAATCAAATAAAAGAGTTAAGAAATAAATAGCTTGAGACACATGAATTTATCTGAGTTCAACTAAACACAAACAACCAAACTTAGCTTGCATATACTCCCCTTGATCTTATTAGCGGTTTTGGCATTATTTGAGCATTCTTTTTAAGCATAGTCATTATAAGCTAAATTATATGAGTGTTCCTTGATTACTGTGGCCTTTCCAAAGGGTACTACTCAACCTATGGGCTCTACTCACACTAGAGGTACCACTTCAAATGGTGTAGATGCAAACAATTCCTAAACGAGTTCAGTCATACCAACTGGACTCTCACTAGAAGAACTCCTATTTCCCTTAATTCGCCTAGGTAAAGTCATAATTTTCTATCCATACAAAATATTACATGTATATTGAGTAGGCCAATCCTCAATATCATGTAACCGTATAATAATAGCTACTAACATCCAACCTAAAGCAAGTCATGCAATCATTTTCTAACATCTCAAATAAGAGACAAAGAAACGCATAACACACAGAGAAACTTCTATATGCCTAAGCATAGTCAGTCCATACCCCGGCTCAACAGGATAAGCTATTCTGATACCATAATGTAACATCCCGAATTTAATAACCATAATATAACTAAAGTATACTACAGTGATTAGATTTAGGTCTGCTACTTACTACTATTAAGCATTTTCAAATATAACAAAGTCATGTATATATAGAAAATATGATCCTCGAATGAATATATTTATTACACAACATTTGTATTTCTCAAAAATACAATACGTACATAATTTCAAAAGAAACTACCTAGCTACATTAAGCTAAGCACTCCAAGCTCCTGCTTATCTTCATTTTCCACAAGTCTTCCTCCCTAGAATCATCATGAAAACACACACACGGGGGGTGAGAATCACACATTCTCAATAGTCAAAACCACGAAACATGTCATCACAACCATTCCAGCCATTTCAGGGAAAAAGACAATTGTGAACTCAAGTCTCATACTCATCCAGCTAGAAAGGCGGCAAAAGTCAAAACCATGTCCTTTCTCTACTCGAAATAGATTCTCATTTTCAAGTTTATATTAAAAACTCATTTATCACAAATAGTTTTCAAGCAATCACCATGCTCACAAAAACATAGTATCTCTATCCCAGAGATACAAACGCAACAATATCCATCTCAGAGATACACACAACTGTGGCTACAACCACTATCACATCAGTGGCTACAACCACTATCTCATCTTAACAACTATATATCAATGATATTATATAATCGCTCATACAATCGTACATATCATTGATTAAGGTTACTGCCCATACAATTACCATGCAAATGCAATGCTTGTTATGTTGTATGTTTATGACTAACATGTCCTAAGACAATGGCTGCGTAATGAGATTAAAATAGTGTTAATACAATGTCATGAAACTTGACTATTCCTAAGAACTCTGTTCCTTGTATTCCTCTGAGTAGTATAGCTATGACCATTTAACACTATTTGGCAATAAATGGACTATTCCACCCTATAACAATAAGTGTTACCATCTCATATACCACCTGGAAATGAATGGACTATTCCACCCCACAACATTAAGCGTACTGTTACCATCTCATATACCATTCGCAAATACGTGAAAATAGAAAGTGTGAGAGAAAATATGCAAAGTGATATTTAACACACATTCAACGCCACATCGGATACTCTCTTACACGAGATCATAACCAATGCCCTTAAACGTGTCTATCCTCCTCCACGAGGTTTTCCAACTATCAACTTAAGAATATCCATATACTCGCACTATGTGTCACTCCCATTGTATAATAGCATCACAAATGATACTAAAACAATCCTATATGGGTCAAATGCCTAAGTGTTAGCCTATGCCATTTCCAAACCATTGGATGCCTAAGGTCTCACACTTCCCTCCCATGTACTAGGTAGTAATTTCCTTTTTGAAACTATCCCATAGGTGCCTTTACACACTCAAAAAGGTCTAAAAGAGTGATCCCAACCCTTGGGAACCCTAAACACATCAAGAACATAATTCTTGAAAAGTCTTGGAGCTCATGCCTAGGCGTGACACCACCACGCCACGGCGTGGTGCTCTCTGCCAGCCAAAAATTAAAACTTGCGCCTTGCGTGCCGCGACGTGATACACCCTGCGCCATGGTGTGAGAAGCAAAACCCAAGTTCTGCAAAATTCTATAGAATCGATACTGTTCCATTCACAATTATCACGAAATTTACTCATTCCAAATTAGTTTCTAGGTGATTTTAAGTCCGTTACAAGTTCAATAACACATAGGAAACATAAACCACTAACTCACAACACCAAATTTGGATTCTTGGATCAAATCACAAATCATGACCTAACTTTTCTTACTTTTAGCCTCAAATGTTCAAATGTCAAGTTCTACGTTTCTAACACAAACCTATTACATGAACAAGTCATAAATAGTCGAAGAAACCTAATCAAGTAAGAAAAACACTTCAAACAACTCTGACATCCAAGATGACCTATTATGCATCAGCTATGCATAATGGTGAAAATGGAAGAAAAGAAAAGGAACACAAAACCCCTACCTCAAGATCTTGAAGATGAAGCCAAGGATGGGCCATGGAAGATCTAAGCTCTCCCTTCCTCTTTCCTTTTTTTCCTTTTTCTCCTTCTTCTTTCCCTTTCATGATTTCCCTTTTTCTCTTCTCTTTTTTGTTTTCTGGTTTCCCAACCGTGGGATATTATATATAGAGAAGTCAATTTTGACTTCTCATTAGATAGGTACTAAAATCTCGATCTATTAAGAACACTTGAATTTTACTAAATCCAATTTTTTAACTTCCAATAAGTTTAAAATAAATCTTAAAATTCATCAAAAATCTTGTTTCACCATTTTCATATTTTTTCATATCTGTTGGTAGTCAATCCGGCATTAAAACACTCACCCAATAAGCTTAAAAATGTCAAACTAATTTTGATTGACCTCAAACTTTAGCTATAGCATAGTTCTCACATTTGTGACCTAGAAACAAATTCTCCACATTTATTTCCATTAACTAAGCAGTTTAAGGTACTTCCGGAGCAAATAACAGCTATATTTCACACATAGTGTTACAACAAAGTGCCTAAACATGCATAGACAGTCACAAAATTACACAGACATGTTAAGTATGTATTAGGCTACATTTGTAACCATATACAAGTCTAACATATTTTTCCAGGGTGTTACAGTGATTACATTTCCCTCTCATTTTTGGTGGGCAAGACCTTATTTTAGCGCCCTCTTCTCACTCTATTCTCCTTCTTTGCTTCAAAAAACAGGGGATTGAGCTACCAGGGCTTTAGGGCAAAGCTTGAAATGGCTGAGTCTTCTACTTCAATGGAATCAAAGGTGAGGTCCAATAGTGTGAGGTATGGTTCTACAATCCTGTGGTTTGTGATATTGTGGATGTGGAGAGCTAGGATCACTACACAGAATACAACAACTGGCAGTGGGTAAACTGTGGCGGTTACTACTAACTGCCGCCGTTAATAATTTAATGGCAGTCTTCATGGAGGTTCTTATAACTGTCGTAGTTAAATTTAATTGGGGCGGTTTTCATTTGCACCACCGTAGTATGATAAGCATTTTTTAGGCGCTAACCTTTCCTTTGTTCCCTCTAATAACCTTTTAATTTATTATGTTTTCCTTGAAAAAAAAATTGTTGTCAATGATGGGGAGAACAAAAAGTATATACTTCAAAACCTTGGGAGGAAATGGAAGGACAATAAGAGTAGGTTGTTTTATGATCATTATAATTTTGATTTTAGTTGGGAAGCCAATCTTGACTTACACCCAGAAAGGATTTACAGAGAACATTGGGCTACTTATCTGAACCACAGACTGAGTGAAGAAACTATGATAATGAGAATTAATTGAAAGTTTTCTAGATATGCTTATCATTTATTGACTAATATTTTTGTTAATAATGCAGGTGATATGTGAAAAAAAATGTTGCTAACTAACAAAAGCAAACAATTCCACACACTCTTGGGTCCAAGACAATTGCTAGGAAGAAGCATGAGCTAGTATATTTTTTTAGAAATTTAAGTGGTTATTTTATAATCATACTAATTACATGGTACAAAATCTTAGGAAATTCAAAATGGGTGACCCTACAATAGAGAGGAAATGTATCCTATTACCCACATGAAAAAGGATGGATCTTTTGTCAATCCTGAAACCAAGCAAAAGAGTGTAAGTACAATATGTTATTTATAAGTTTATATTGTCAATCTTATGGATGTTTAATTACATGTTGTTTAATGTTATATGCAGGAAGAGTTAGAAAAGGAAATTGAGGAGGCACCTTCTGAAATGAGGCATATACTAAAGTCTTTGGGAAAGAGCACCCAGGATATGTCCGAGGTATGGGATTTGGAGTCTGCCCATCTCAAGTCTTTGGACCTACTTGTCGTTCTAGAGGGTCAACATCATCTTCATATAATGATGCCCCATCAAAAGTTGAATATGAAAAACTAAAGTTAGAAGTTACAACAAATACTGCAATGCTTAAAGAATTATTGGCTTATGTTATGCAAACTAACGGGGGTCAATTGCCGCCTGGTTTTCCCAACTTAGGAGTCAATCAGGTAAATTCATAGATCAATGGTATTTGCTTGGTTTTCCCCATTACTGTTGGATCAGTGGTATTTGCTTGGAATTTACATGATATTAAGTTTAGGGTCAACTATTGGATGCCTCCACATTGTTTTCACATTATTGTCAACCATGGATGGTTTGAGGAAGTATCACTTAAGAACACGCTAGTACCTAATATATTTAATTGTCTCTTGTAATGTTTGCTACCTTGATAGTTGCAACTAGTTCTAAGTATATCATTCTTTGTTTCAATCGAGGAAAAATAGCTGACTATTGAAGCAGAATATGACTACATGACTTTTCTATTTGGTTTTTGGTTATATCATACTTTATTACTAGCATACTACCTGTCAATGCACAGGCATTTTGTTTTCTCTTCCCAAGTACGGCTTATTGGTGATATTTTCAATACTTTTGTGATGCCTCTGGGTTAAAAGTTAATTTCGAGAAATTTAAAGCAATGTGTTCTTCTAAGGTCCCTCGAAAGAAGATGGATATTTACTTCTCTTTCATCTATTAGGTTTGCTTTTGGACTTGGTAAATATTTGGGATTTCCTTTATTTCAAGGGAAGCCTAAAAGGGAGGATTACCAGTTTATTATTGAAAAAATTCAAGGAAGGCTAGCCTCTTGGAAGGGGAAGCTTTTAAACAAGCCAGGCCAGCTCACTCTTGCTTCTTTTGTTTTGAATACTACTCCTATTTATCCTATGCAAACACTCTAGCCTCCTTAGTACATATATGATGATGTTGATAAAACAATTGGAGGCTTCATTTGGGGTAAGAAGGATATGACCATGGGGTTACATTTGGTTGATTAGAAGAAGTTTGGTGGTTTGGGAGTTCGAAGAGCTAGATTGTCTAATATTACTTTTTTGGGAAAACTCACGTGGAGTATGTTGCATGAAAAGCATAAACCTTGGGTTAAAATTTTGTCTCATAAATATTTGGCCCAAGAATCTATCATATCTAACTATGCTACTAGTGGTTCATCTTTAGTGTGGAAGTCTATTGTTATAGTCACTTTACATTTTAGAGATGGTTTTCGTTTTCGAGGTGGTACAGGCAATATTTTTGTAGTATGATCAATGGTTAGATGATGGACCTGTTTGTAATTTAATTAATGTGGTCCATGTGTTAGATTCAAAAGATGTAATTTTGAAAACTAATATCTTATTACTTTACTCTATATTTTTTAAAATTGTCAAAAAGTATCAAGTAGTATGAATTTTTTTTTGTTAATTATCCTCTGATGAAGGTTTTGGATGATGATTTTGGATAGTAAGGCTTTGGTTGAATGTGTACACAAAGCCCCATAAAGATTAATTTTAATTTGTCTTTACTATGAGCATGTATGTTTGGCCAATAGGTAATGTTTACTTGATTTCTACTTAGATTTGCTTTAAAACATGCATGTAAATTTTTTTGTTCAATTTCAGGCTACAGACTTAGGCTCACCAGCAAATGCAAGACGCTCTTCCGGCGCTAGTCATCAACCACAAAGCCATGGACCATCATCTGCTGCTTAGTTCTTTATTACTTAGCACTTTAGAGCAAAATATTGGATTTGCATTTTGTACATTGTTACTTTTGACTAGGAATTTATGTTGGGAATAGTTGTTTTTATGCTACTTAGCACTTTTGAGCAAGATACTAGACTTGCATTTTGTGCATTGTTACTTTGACTATGAATTTAAGTTGGGATGAGTTCTTATGCTACTAAGCACTTTTGAGCGAAATACTATACTTGTGTTTTGTGTATTGTTTTTATGTAATTTTTGTTTAAAGTAATGTATGAATTTGATGCTTTAGATCAATTAATGTTTTAATGATGTAAAAAATTTTAAAACCAAATTAAAAATGATTAGTGAATGTAAATAGAAAATATGCAAAAAAAAAGTATTTAATTTTCTTCAACTATCACCGGTACAAATGGATGAATTAAAAAAAGAATAAAAAAATATTGTAGCGGTTACAAAAACAGCTGCAAGTTTTACTGAGAAAACGTTTTAAATAATAGCGGCGATTGACATCCGTTGCCAATTTAGGAAAGGTAAATTTAATTTTATTAGTAGTGGCGGTTAGGAACCTCTGCAAAATAGTAAAGGAATTTTTTTAAAATATTAATTACGACGGTTTATAACTGCCACTAAAATATAAGACAATTATTAAAAGAATTATTACGGCTGTTAAAATCTGTTGCAGATTTTAAAACCAATTTCTAAAAATTGCACTCAATGGCAGTTAACAAACCGCCACAAAATTAAATATTATTTTGCGGCTGTTATACCAGCGGTTAATGTAACCGCTGCAGATTCAATCTCTCGACGCTAGAAATAGTCACAATAAAGTAACTGCCGCGACTTTCTTTTTGCAGTGGTTCGAACCACTGCGGATGGATATTAGAACCGTCGTCGTTAGCCTATTGTGTTGTAGTGGATTATTGAAGACATATTTGTCATAATCAAACTCATGAATGAGGTATTGTAGGTGCATACGTTAGATAGAAACAAACCCAGTAAGTTTACCCATTGTTCTTTGTTGATTTTGGTGTTTATTGAGCTAGAATTCACATGAATGGTATTTTTTAGTGCTGCCAATATTTTGATTGGGTGGACCCTCTTGGTGGTTCCTCTACAAATCTACATGGTGAGGTTGTTGAATTGAATCAAAGATTGAAAAAAAAACTGAGGAAACTTGAGGTTATCATCAGGAAGAAGGAAAAAGATATTAAGTTGGAGAGAAAAGTGATTTTTGGCAGAGATGCAAAGGAGGGATGATGACGTTACAAAGAATCAATAATTGCTACTTGAAAGCCATAAGAGAGAAGGACTATATTTTATCTTGTTAATAACAACCTAGATTGTAATTGGATTGTTATTTCTTGTCATCGTAATGATGTAATTAGGGTTGCTTATGTAATGGTTTAGTTGGAGGTTACTTAAGATCATATAATGGGGTTATGATGTTTATGTAACAGGTTGCTTAATGTAAGGTAATCTTTTTGTTGATCATAAATGTATTGCAATCCTTTAGAGCAATTATTGTTTAGAGACTGAACACTAAGAGCAAAACTAGAATGGTACGGCTAAACAATAAATGTTATAAACAATGATAGCTAAACTGGAATATAATAGCCAAACTAGAATTAAACCTTAACACTTTTATACCAAAATTAATAACAAAGAGCTAAATGCATAAGGACCAACTGTGAAAGCCTGTCAACTAAGAAACCAGTGCTATAATAAAGAACTAAATGTATAAGGACTAATTGATCAAGGCTACAAATTGAAAATGCAGTAACAATGGGAACTTGTCATTAAAATGAAACCAATATCATTAATGTTGTCAAATTGGTGCTTACATTCCTAAAAGGCCATTAATACATAACATTAATACCTACCCAAAAAAATAAAACAAGTCCACAATGGCATCTACCCATAACCAATACCATTAACATATACTCAAAAACAAAATTCATCTCATATGTGTTGACAATTACAAGTTTCACACCCAAAAAAACCCATATGATATGTACATATTCATAATTCAAATTACAAGTCTGCACAAAATACCCAAAAAAACCTATTAACAACCTAAGGCTTGATATCATTCATTCATAATCCTCTTATTCCAGTTGTGCACTTTTTCCTTGGTGCTTTTGTAGTTTGAGCTCCCTTTCCTTTTTCTATTATAAACTGGAGCCCTGGAGTTGGATGAATTGCATTTAGGATGAATTGCCTTCTAGAGGACCACTCCTTGCAGCAAACCTTGCTCCATTAGCATTTTCATTCTTCTTGAGTTCTCCCACTATTGGTATTTTGTCTATAAGTGCTCCCACTGTTGGCTAAGGTGCTGATGAAGTGGACTAACTCTACTGTGTTGGAATAGGTGTTAATGTAGTGCTCAGAGTTAGTTAAGATGGTTGTGGTACTGAAGTGCTCTAAGTTTACTCAATTTGATGAATTGGTTATGGTGTTGAACTGTTTGACTTTGATGAGTTTCCTAAGTTTGCTGAGTTGGTTATGGTGCTGAAGTGGTTTGAGTTTGCTTACTTGGTTATGGTGCTAAAGTTCCTTTTCCCTGTAAAGTTTAAAATTCCATTAGTTATAAGTTGAAACAACTCGAGGCTAAAGCATTAGTTAATTTGACAACCTTTACCTTGTTACACTTTTTTAATATTCTTGAGTTTGGATGAACAGGCCCTCTACTTGATGCACTGTTGTCTCCAGTCTTCAAGCACCTAGTGCATGTGACTATTCCATCTTTCTTTTGAAGCTTGTAAGGGTTCTTGGGCTCATTAACTTGCCTTATCCTCTTCTTTTTAGGCCTTTTTGGTTGGCTTTTTTGTTTTCAAAGCAGAATAGTGACATAATCAATTTGCTCCCAATCTTTCTTTTTATGTAAAGGTGAAAGGAAAAATCGGTATAGCCTCAAGTAAGTTTCCTTGGTATAGTAGTCATCTATATAATCCTTTGGTTATCTATCATGGTGCATGGTGATTGCTACTATTACATGTTTGCAAGGAATACTTGTTAGATCCAAACCTCTACATGTGCATGTCTTATTGTTTAAATTCACCATGCACATTATGTCATAATAGTTAACCTTGTGTTTTGTCCCAAATGTTCAAATTCCTCTATTAATTGTGTCTAGGTTATGAAATACTCTTCGCTCTTTTGTTTATCTTAAGAATTCACATTCCTTGTTGATTGTTTCCAGATTATCGAATATTTGTCAATTTTTCATTTCTCCCAAATATTTGAAGTCCTTATTGATTTTGCCCACGTTGTTGAATTTTTGTTGATCTTTTGTTTGTCTAAAATATTCAAATTCCTTGTTGATTGTGTCTAGGTTGTCAAATATTTATTGATCTTTTATTTGCATCAAATATTTGAATTCCCTATTGATTGTGTCCAAGTTGTCAAATATTTGTTGCTCTTTTGTTTGTCTCAAAAATTCAAATTCCTTATTGGTTAAGTCCAAGTTGTCAAAAATTTGTCGCTCTTTTGTTTATCCTAGATATCTGAATTCCCCATTGTTATCCAAGTAGTTGAGTATTTATTGATCTTTTGTTTGCCTCAAAAATTTGAATACCTTGTTGACTTAGTACAAGTTATCGCATATCTATTAATATGTTGTTTATCCTAGATTTTCTAACAGCCTATTGATTTTGTCCAGGTTGTTGAACAATCTGTTGATTTGTTGCTTTTTTTTATCTTTTCTTATTTCTAATTAATTAAAATAAAAAAAATGACTTGAACAAAGTTAGTTGCTTTTTTTTTACTTTGCTTACCTTTCTAATTGAAAGGATAAGCAAAAAGGGGCAACTATCAGCATCCAATTTCGACACAGCAATTTCCATTTTTTTAAAAAGAAAACAAGAAAAAAGTACATCTCCTTTCTAATTAAAAAATGGGGAAAATGAAATAAAAATATTTACTTTGCTTCAAGAAAATTTGAAAAATCATTTATTTTACTTCTTTCTAGCTTTCCCATCCCCATCACTTTTCTTCCCTTTTAATTCTCTTTTGTTGATCCTATTCTTTTATTTTTCTCCTTTTTCTTACACTACAACAGAGGCTACAACATTGTGGCAAGTGCAGCTTATTCATGCATTCATGCCACTTGCATCTCACTTCATTCATTTCACACTTTGTACCTATACCACTTACATCTCATTTCACTCATTACACATGATAGTCACTCATTCATTTACACAACTTGCACCTCACTTCTTTCCTCACCACATTATCTGCTCTTCACTCTCACACAACATCACCTACACACTTGTGTTGTCACTGCTATAATTACTTATACTTACACAGTGAACACTACACTCTTAACCTAATGCACACACCCACTGCACATGACATACATCAATTCCACCTTGTCACCTCCATCCACTTGCACACATTGCCTATAAATACAAAAGTAAGAAGAAGAGGTTTAGGGGTCATATATTGAGAAAGGTAAATAAAGACACAAGGCAACAGCAGTGAAAAAAAAAAGGGAGTTATTGGTCAAGAGAAAGAAGGGAAAGCTCATCACTTTCTTAGGTTCACAACGTAATTTTAGCAGGGAGGTACGTTCTCTTTCCTTAAACACTTTGTGAATGGGGCTGTGATCATCACCATGTCTGGTTGATTCAAAAGTTAAAGTGTGAAGGTCTAAAGCATGAAGTCATGTAGCTAACTTGTCTTGCTCAATTTCTAGGCAATAAAAAATTAGCGATTATGGTTCATCTATACGGTTTGATTTGAACTAAAATTTCTTTATGCTTTTAGATGTGGCTTATTGTGCTTTTCCTCTACTTTTTAGCATCCTTATTGGCGTAGATTGATAAAGTGTTGTTTTCCCTCTAATTGTGCACTACCCATTTGATAAAATGACTTGATAAAGGATGATTGAATTCATTGAAACCTTGTCTGAGTTAATTCTTTGTTCTATTTTTTTTAAGGTTTCGGTGTTGGATTATTTTATATGTGGAGTAGCATAAGTCAACTTCATATTTTATAAAATCCAAATTAATTGGTTGTCAAAATTATTAGAGCATGTTGTTTAGCCCAAATTGTGATCAATATTATTATTGGGACTGTTGTTATTAAGCACTGCTCATAAGTGGGTTTTGTTATTAGGTCTTGTGTATGAGCTTACTATGATGAGTAGGTTTAGCCCATCCTGATATAATTATATACACAGGGAGATGTCTATATTCCAAATCACTCTAGTACGAACGGTTGCCCCATTGAAATTAACGTGTGAGCAACTACCATGGGATAGAAATAGCTCTTCTTTCCCTCACTGTTCGAGATTACTTAAATCATGGCTGCCTCATTGAGTTTTTTCCAGGTAACCCTTAGGCTCAATCAATTATATTGCGTATACCGTAATTCGAGGTTAAATTGATATCTGAATTTTTTAATTTTTGTATTTTAATTTCGTATCAAAATTCCTACAATTGGTATCAAAGTCATTTTAATCCTAATTATGGCTACAAATTGCATACTTCTTTTGAGATTGAAATTTTGTTGTTTGAAATTAATCTTATAACATCCTCCTTTCTAGCTTAACTCAAGAGCTAGTGAAGTAGTGAATAGTCTATTGTTTACATTAAATTACATGTTATATGGCCTATTATAAGAAACTTATCTAGCAGGTTGCCTTATAGGTAAATAAGTTAAATATTAGAATTTATTAAATAAATTAGTATAATAATTTAATAGTTATAATTATGTGCTTAAAGCATATAATTAAGCAAATATGTAAATAATTTGAATAAATAAATATAGTCAAATATTATTGACAATTTTTATTGTTTTTATTACTTAGATCTAATAAGGTAGCATGCAGTGGATTTAAGTATTTAACTAATAATTCATTAAATTATAAATTTAAAGTAATCATTAAAATTAGGACCAATTAAATTACATGCAATTTAAAGTAGCACTTAAGCTAATTCTTATTGGTTTGAAAATAAAAATAGTCATAATTTCATAATTAGTTGAATTAAATGGTGATTTGACCCTAAGCCAATTAGATTTCATGCAAGAAATGGTAAAGCACTAAGGTGCAATTTATAGTGGTTAGGGTTAAGACACAATGATTATAGGATTTGCATTATATTTTAAATAAATCTGAATATGTCTTAGGGGATGCATGGACGATAGTTTCATAACCCTAAGTATTTGGTCCACAAGTGCACGGGTCGAGCAAGTATTATAAGTGTGAGAAAGAGTGTCGTGTCCTAAGGAATCTGGTTTTAGAATTTGTATTATCAAATAGTTAGTCAATTTTTTCAGGCTTAAGCAAGTAGAAAATTTAAGACTTATAAGGAAATTACACTAAAGTAAGGAGAATCAAACAAGCACCCAATAAAGAGAATTAACAATAGTTAAAGGTTAGGGGTCTTTCTTCACCCACTACTTCACTTAGTTGATGTAAACCACAAGAATACTTGATAACGAGCTTAAGTTGTTGTCGACACTTCATGCATTCAAAATGCCTATGTCTAGGTCACTTGAATGTTTAGCAATTAATTACCTAAAACACTATGTCTCCATGTGAAAAAGAGTAATCTCATGCTCACTCAAACCATGTTTCAAACACATGCTTTGCAGGGCCAATAGGTATGTGTCCAACCCATTAGCCAATCAAAATACCCAATTAACTCAGGTGAAATTGAACATGCATTATCCAAAACTACGGTCCCAATTTCCTTTCTGTATGTCTAGTACAAGTGAAACCCCAAATCAATTAGTGATCAAACAATTGAATGTAATTAACATAGATTTGGATAAATAACTCATACCTATTAATCAAAAATTCAAGAACAAGTTATATACAACCTAGATTTATAGTGAGATCCAAAATATCCCCTAAAAGAAACTTAGAAACCCATAGAAATCAAAGTAATGTAGGCTGGAAAGAAATCCATAGAAAGAAAAGAAAATAAATTTAGGGAGGAGAAAGCAAAACTAGGAGTGATCCTTGATCTTTATTCTTCAGTTGATGCTTGATCTTAAAAATCTTCAATGATCTTCTATCTAGAAACCTCTAACTCAAAGCACTCTCTCTAGATGGGGTTTGAAGATGAAAAACCAAAGATCCTAAAAATGGTCCTCTAATTACATTAAAGGAAAATATTCACAAATTAGGGCGTTAGTCACACTTGGGCATTGTCTACTACATGCTTGGGCATGGCCTTTGCAAAGTACAGGAATCAATTGGCAACCAACACCTAGGTGCCAATGTGACATGCCTAGGCATGGGTACACCTAGGCGCACTTCAGACATGCCTAAGCGTGGCCCTCCCAGCTAAAAAATCCTGAAAGGCAGAGAGAGGCACGCCTAGGTGTGGCCTGCCTGAACTTCTCTCTTCCTTGCTTTCTTCCTCTTTTAACCTCCTTTCACTTCTCTAGGTTCTTCCATGACTTCATTCATTCTCAATTCTTTCATTAAAACATTAATAGGATGTATGGGAATATAATAACTATCCAATTTCCTTAGATGAAATTACTAAAAGCTCAAATTCTAATCTAATTAAGAAGGAAAGTTTAGTCATCCAAAATTAAGTGAAATGGATAAAGCCTTTGACAATTTAGGACTAACAAGCAAGTTAATACTTAAATGAAAATGAAACAATTCCATTTCCTAGAGTTATCACTAAGTGGCTAAACTTACCTAAACCCCTCCCCTTTCACAAACAGTGTGCTCTTCACTCAATCACACTCCCTCACCATCACTTACTCACCACACAACTCACACACACACATAAGCACTCACTCACAATTAGAAAGAGAGATAGAGCTAGGGAGAAGGTGGAGGAGGAGAAGAGAAAAACTCCATGGCAATTACGATTTGAGCCTTGCATGGTGGTCAAGGAGATGTCCTTTCACCTTGCTCTAGTTGACAAACTTCATCGCCTTTTCAATCTCTATATGGTGCACCCCTTGTTTTTCCCTAATCAACCAAAATCATCTTCATCTCCTTCCCTTGCTAGGTGGAGAGGTAAGGATCTCCTCCTTCTCAACTTCTCCTTCTTGCTTTACTTAGTTGTTGGTTATAATTTGACGATGGTTTGGAAGCTAAGTTAACCGCAGGTTTAGATGCATGCAAAACCTAGAGAATTTCCATGAAGCAGTTTCTAGTGCTTTGTCTAATAAATGGATTGAAGTCATGAATGAAGAAATGCTCTCTATAAATCACAATGATGTGTGGGAGCTTATGGAGGCTCTTGTTGGTTTTTAACCCATTGGGTGCAAGTGGGTTTTCAAGACCAAGAAAAACTCCAATGGAAATATGGAGTTGTTCAAGGCAAGATTGGTGGCTAAAGGATACACTAAAAAAAAGGTATTAACTACAAAAAAAACTTTTTCTCTTGTTTCCTCTAAAGATTCCTTTAGGATCATTATGGCTTTAGTGGTGCATTATGATTTGGAGTTGGATCAGATGGACGTGAAGACTGCTTTTCTAAATAGGGATCTTTATGAGGAAGTTTATATGCAGCAGTCAGAAGGTTTCATAGAGAATAGAAAGAAGCACTTAGTGTGTAAATTGAAGAAGTCAATTTATAGCTTAAAGCAAGCTTCAAAGCAGTGGTATCTTAAATTTGATGAGATCATGTCTTCCATTTGTAGAAAATAAAGTTGATCAATGCATATATCTCAAGATCTGTGGGAATAAATTTATTATTCTTATTCTCTATATATCACTTGCTAACAGTAATTATGATCTACTTGTTGAGGCCAAGAGTATGTTGTCAACTTCTTTTGACATGAAGGGTCTTAAGGAAGCCTCTTTTGCTCAAGGCATTGAGATCCATAAAGAATGGTTTCACATTTATCCCAAAGAGCTTATATTGATCATGTTGTAAAGCAATTCAATATGGCAAATTGTAAACCATGTGAGATTCCTCTTGTCAAAGGAGACAAGTTGAGTAAGGATTGTAAGCTCCAAAGCCCTTTAGAAGCATCTAAACTTACTAAAGTTCTTTAAAACTTTTTGAGTTTTGATGATCAACAAACTTAAACTTAGAATCTAGTGTTACTAATTGTAACATCTTTCCTTCTAGATTGCTCATAGAAGCTACTTAGCAGCTATTGTTGTGATTTTATATGTATGTCTATGATATATGTGCTTGTAGGCAGATAACTTGGTGAGCAAGTTATCTTATAGGATTAATTAGAATAATTAACTAAAATATGATATAATTAAGAATAAATAAAGAATTAGCTAAAATAATTTAAAATAGGATAGTTTGTAATTATTGAGATATAAATTGCATTTTTATGAATAATAAAGGATTTAATAAAATAGATATTAAGCTAATTAAAGATAATTAGTAATTTAACTAATTAATTAGCCAAATAGTTATCTTAATAATTACATTATCTTATGATATTAAATTAGAGCTTGGTGATATAATTAGACTAATAAAGGAATAATTAGATATAATAATAATATTATATTTAAGTAATGATTAAAAATAAACCAATAGAATTTCATCCTTGGATATGAAGCACTAAGCTTCATTTTTATTAGTTTAGGGAATTTAGATGCATAATGAAGATTATAAAAGTAATTAATATTTAAATTATTAAGTTACATATAAAAATTATGAGCTTAGGACTCGTCAATGTAAATTTAGTAATTAGGGTTAGTGCACGAGGGATATAAGGTTTGCATAGGACTTATAAAGGACCCTAATGCAACTTAGGACGTATACAAGTTCTAAATTATGAACACTAAGGTAGTTAAACTCTACTTAAGACTCGATTTAGAATTCGTAACAACCCGAAAAACTCCTAAGCAAACCCTGCTGCGATAGGTTAGCGCTTAAGCTAGCGAGGCAACCTCCATTGGCCACTCAACTCATTAAACTGCGACACATACTCATCTAAGACACTACAAACAACCTCTCCTCACCCACAGCATCACCAAAACCACACACACTCTCATAAGTCTCCCTTCACTTGCACTCCACCACATTCATTTAGAGAGAGAAAGGGAAGAAGAGAAGAGGGCTAGAGAGAAAGGAGCAAACAGAGGATGAGGAAAAGCATCCATGGCTTGCATGTGTGATCAGCCATGAGCTCCAATCTTAGGAAGTGTTAACCACTAATAGTTGTCAAGACTATCAAATTATATTAATTTATAAGTTGATTCACTAAATTACTTGTAGTATAAGGCATAATCGGGTCGAACCCTTGGATCACTTTAATTAAGCAATTAGATTAAAATGTTAACAAAAAGGGAAAATTACAGAATTAATTAAACAAAAGCAATTAAAAACTATAAACATAATTCAATAAACAATCAATTCAAGAAAATCAACTAATCTTGAATTTAATCCATCGTTGATCACTATGAATCCATTCAATTGCTATTCAGATTCTTGGTCTTAGATCACATAAAGAAGCTTTAAGATGATCTATGAATTCTCTACAAGATAAGCATCTAAAATTTAATTAATCAATGTTAAATGAATTAAACACCCATCTAATCCTAAATTAACCTAAAAACTAAAATTCAATCAAGTTTAACATTTCATCAAACACCTTTGATGCATTGTTTAGTCTTTGTAATCCTCATTAAACACGTGGTAATTATGCAATTATCACATAAATATTCAAATTAAATTAAGCAATTAAATTTATATTTAACAAAATTAAAAGAGGTAAAAAAAGAAACTTGATTGACAAGTAAAAGAGAAACTTGATTAACAAGTAAAAAAGAAACTTGATTAATAATTAAATGTAAAACAATCAAAACAATATTTTAGAATTAAACATCAAGATTGTCAATCCCTAGGATTGATTAAAAATGGTTTAGCCCTCCATGGATGAGATGGAAGAGAAATACAAAAGAAAGAAACTTAGAAAGAATGGAGAGAAAGAGAAATGAATAAGGAAAGTGCAAGCAAGAGCGGCTAAGAAAAAATTAGGGTTAGGTTCGTAGTTGTTGCTGTTGCTTAAATAACTATTTCTAAAATTAAAAATCTAAGTTTTCCCTTAGCTTAGCGTTAATCCTCTCCCTTTTAGTTTTAATTGGATACCTAATTTGCCTAATTTGGGCTTAGGATGAGAGAATTATATCAGAATATTCTTAACAGCTCTCTAAACCCTCCAGCCAACTTCAAAGGGTGAGAATACCATCAAAACATAATATTTTTGACAAGTGATCTTATAAGAGTTGAAGATCTATGTCTCAACTTTCCAATGACACCATTTTCAGCTCCATATGACTCCTACAACCCAAATTATGGCCTAATCTTTGTGTATCATCCAGGTTCTAGTGATAACATCTTTATTCTGAATTCCAGGCCCAATCTGACCCACTATACATCTGACTTAGTATTTGATCTCTTCATCAAAGTTGTAGAGCTTACTCTCAGCTTTTTTAAAAGGTAAAATTCATAACTTTTAGATGGCTATAACTCAAGCTATGCCCAAAATATAGAAACAGTGTAAAATTTCTAATAATACTAAAAAATACAATTATGCCTAATTTGAACCCAAACTTATAAAATATGGTCAAGACTAATCAATTAAGAACATAAGATGTCTAAGAAACTAAATATGAGGGTTAACTAATATATAAAAATTGTGTTTATCAACCACCTTGTTCCATTGCCTCTTATAACACCAAGAACCGCCCCAAGCCATCAACCTACGAACTCTAAGGCCACCAAGTAGGGGTTTTTCCTTAGTGTTCTTTCTTTTCCTTTTAATTCTTGCTTATTGAAGGTTTTTGTACGATCAAATGGGGATTGAGAGCTTCTTGGTGTTTATGGGAAGCCATGGAAAACTATGGATGTCATGGCCTCAACTATGGTAGTCATGGCCTTTGGGGCATTTATAGGCTATAATGGTGGCTGATTTTTGGGGAAGGAAGTTATTCTGATAATTTAAGGAGGTTGTGATGGTTGGCCACCAGGTATTAATGGTAAGGATGGGTTGTTTTATGTAGTGGTGGTGGCCACAGTTGGCCATCACATAAAGTTGATGATGGGGTTTTGTAGCTGATGTGAATTTTGGTTAGGTTTTGAAGGGTGGTGGCCACTAATTAGGGGCAGTCAAACCAAGACCAGGCTATGGTGGTGGCGACCATGGAGGGCTACCACTAGACAAGGAAAATGAATGGATGACTTTGGGGGTTTCGATGGGTTAGGGTCCCACGGTGGTGGCTGCCACCAAGGACAACCAACTATGGTGGTTCACGGTGGTGGTGGCCCAAGGAGCCATCACAAGCCTTTGATGAGGAACATTTAAGTGGTGAAGGTCATGGCTAGGCCTAGGTGGGCTTTGGCTTTGGACCGGCCTTGAGCCAAGATGACCCTAGTTGCACCCGATTGCTAGGGTTGGCCACAACCCTAGGATAAGGTATTTGATACCATTAAAGGTTAATAATATAATTAGTAAGGTCAATAAATGCATAATGGACCTAAGACCAATGAGAAGTAAGTGTCAAGTTGATCCCAAAGGTTATGTCCTAGTAGGGATTTTGAGATTATACAGTTTTATGAGTTAAAAGTTATGAAGGATAAGTTACTTGATTGCCAAGTTAACTCAGCTAGGCTTAAGTACATGCATGAGATTGCATGTTAGTAATTTTATATGTTTCATATGATTATGTATACCCTGTACTGATTGTTGCATTGTTATGATGAATTAAGAACTGTTAAAAATGCCATATAGTGCTCATAGTAGTTGTATGATTATGAATTATGAAATGTTATGCATTATACAATTGCTCATGAAAGTATGCATTCCCAAAAGAGGATAAGGCATATCTTGCCAAAATAGTAAGGTCTTTATCATAGAGAGTAAGGAAAAGAATTTACCTTGATAGGATAGGATCTGTGTAGCATGTACAACTACTGAAAATGGGCTAGCTCATGCCTGATAAGCATACTATCTTATGGAGGCGGGTCATTCCCCCTCAGAGGACAAATGTTGTCTCATATAAAAGAGAGAAATGGGAAGAGCATAATAGTTGGTTGAACGGCCAGAATCATAAGTATTGCATTCATGATGCATAAACACAATTTTATTAATGATAAATTATAAATTTTATGATCATATAATGAAAATTGGCATAAAAAGAATCTCTGTCTCATGACAAATAACTTATAAGATTTTTAACTTATATATGTTATCTGTTTTCAATCTGAGGCAGGTGGTTTTATTATGATAATACTATTCATATAGTTTATTGAGAATTCTTACAATTTTCACCCTTTTTACTTTTCATTAAGGGTGTATATAGGATGGATTTGGCTTGACCCGAACCCAACCCAATATTTTGATCAGGCCAATTTCCTACACCCGAACTCAACCTAACCATGGCCCACTAATGACTGGGCCAACCCGATATATGGGCATAATATATAAATATGAATATTATGCATAGTTAAGTCATAAAATTATAGAAGTAAAAAATTAAAACTAAGGTATATTTTACAACATATATTTCAAAACAAATTATATCAATATAAATATATTGTCATGTTATGCAAAAGTTATTAATTTAAGTCAAGAAGTCATATTGTTTATAACTAATTGTAAATAAAGTATAAGTTTTAAAATAATTCAGGACACCGGCCAGGTTAGGACGACCTGAAGTATAACCCAAACTCGACCCAAAACACACCAAATCTAATTTCTAGAACCCGAACCCGTTCCAATTAGCTTTAGGTCAGGTCTTGAACACCCCTACTTTCCATGATATTTCCATAGACTGAAAATGCCACTATTTGGCATATACTTTGAGATTGTGGATGGAGAGTATATGTACTCTCTGGAGACTAACACCTACTTTTTCTTTGATCTAATCTAAGTTTATATTATGTACACTCCAAGCGCACCCGGTGATGGATTTGGAGGTTTTATGATGTAGAGCTGGATAGTAGTTTGTAGGACTGACAGATAGACATCAGTAGATCCCTTTTTGACTGTATAAATGTTTGATCATATGTTGATGTATCTAGATAGTGATGTTTATCATCTCTGGCTTTACATGTCTTTTGTTAGTCTGACTGTTTACTTTTCTGAATGATTGTACCATGTGTACTGATGCCCATGTTTATAGTACTTTTCACTATGTATATACAAACTCTAATAAATAATGTTTAGTAAAAGGCCTATAAGGTTGGTATCCTTAATATTTGTGTTTATAATAGCATGTTTATATGAACATTAATGACAGAGTTAGAGTTCTAACAATAAGGATCCACTCTGAGATACTAGATACGCTATTTAATACTAATTTCTATTCGATGCTTATTGAGGGATTTTGGCCTATCTCACCTTGAGAGCTAAAGAACTTAAAGTTTAAGATAAAAATGTGAAAGTGGCAATAGCACAAGAAAGAGGGTTGAATTGTGCTTCTAATTTCTGAATGTTTCTTGCAAACTTGAAAACTTCTCAAGTTTTTCAACTTGGATAAATCAGAGTATAGGTTAGAAACTAAATAGTTCATATGTGTTTCTTAAGAAAGAACTAAACTTAGAGAAGACAATTTTTTAAACTTGTTTCTTAACAGAAAATGAGTTAGAGTTAAGTTCAGAAAATCAAGAAACAAACAGAATATCTTGACAGAAGCTTAAAGAGATTGAATTCTGATGAGGTCACTCAAAGATTTATAGTGGTTTGGCTAAACCACATGCCTACGTCCAGTCCCCAGTCAAAAACCAGGATTTTCTATTTCCATGAATATTCTTTCTTCAACCCTAGCTTCTTCAAGCTAGATTACAAGTAGTTTTTGCTCTACCATATCTTCTTCAAGCTAGATTCTCACACAGATGACTAATGGATCAGGTTACAAAGAGAGGATATAGGTTTGTATTTTTTTTCAACACTCAAAGAATGGATTTGAGCAAATGAACATAGAGATAAGAATAAGATTCTAATTTCTCTAACACTCAATGAGTGGATCTGAGCAATTACACACTAAAGAAGAAAGGTTTCTCTTCTAAGAAAATGATCATAAGAAGATTTTAGTAGAGAGACTTTGTTCAAAAGCAGGAGTAGTCATTTAGAAGTTTAATCAGAAGTTTGGCAGAATAATAGTTCACTTCATGTCTTTAATCTTCCAAGTTTCTTAGATTTATAGAGCTTTTGAAACTAGCTGTTTTGAATTCCAATGGTTATTGTTCTAAGCTTTGTTACTGTTTTCCTGTCTTGTAGCATCCAGTCAGCTTTTCTATAATGGTTTTGTCATTTTCTAGCGAAAAATGGAAGATTCAAACTTTGAGGCTTACCGACTTTGACTTTGTTATTATTGTACATTGGCTGTCTTTTGAACTTATATGTTTTTGAAAGATTGTTTCTTCTAATAACTATTGCCTTTGAAACTTTAGTCTTCTTGTGAAGGTATCTTCTAAACATTTACTTTTAATAGACTTATCTCCTAAATTTTGTCTTCTGAAAAATGTGTCTTCAGAACACTTATCTTTTGATGAACTTGTCTTCCGATGGACTTGATGAGAATTTTACTTTAATGAGCAAGATTACATTTTAAGTCCTTTATGCACTTAGACCTTTCAAAAAGATCTTGCACGATAGTTTCTTGTTAGAAAAACTTCTTTATAAATTCATTTGAAGACTTTCAATTTTTCACTAGAAGTAAGCATTGATTTTATCAAAGTCTTCTCATTGTTCTTGGAGACACTTAAATGAAAACTTTAGTAACACAAGAGTCTAAGTTTAAGTTTGTTGATGATTAAAACTCAGAAGGTTCTAAAGAACTTCAGTAAGATTGATACTTCTGAAGGGCTTTAGAGCTTACAAAATGAATCTAAAGGTTAAGGTAATTCGATAAACCGTAAAAAGGATCAAATAAAGCTGAAGTAAAATATAGTTAAAATAAGTAAAGAATTCAAGCAGACTAGTAATGGGACTTAGAAAAGAACATGTGGTGAATTTTATTCTATCTAATTCATCTGGTTGAGAGTAAGGTAGACTATATAAGGTAAAGGGCGTCACACTAATGTCTTATATAAGTGTATCAAAGCACGATTAAGAAGACTCCTGGATGATCAACCCTAATCTCAGGTGAACAACTTGAGTTCACTTTGAAAAAGTCTCAAAAGGATCGAAGTCTTCAAAGTTTTTTTGAAGAAGTCCTTACAACAAGAAGCCTTTAAGCAAAATCCTTTTAAAAAAAGGACTAAGCATAAACAGGACTTAAGAAGCACACTTGCTTTTCATTGTGAAAATCTCAACAAGTCTATCAGAAGACAAAATTTAGATGACAAAGTTCAGAAGATAACTTCATCAGAAGAAAAATGTATTAGAAGCAATAGTTATAAAAAAAAATGTTTCAGAAGTATACAACAAGTTCAGAAGACAATCAATGTACAAAAATAACAAAGTCAAAGTCAAAAAGCTTCAGAAGTTTGAATCTTTTGACTATCGCTGGAAAAAGACAAAAGCAATTAAGAAAAAGTTGATTAACGGCTACAAGATAAGAAAACGATGTGCATAGAATAGTAACCATTAGAGTTCAAAAGGATAGTTTCAAAATCCTATAAATTCAGGAAGCCTGGAAGTTTGAAGATATGGAGTGAACTATTATTCTGCCAAACTTCTGATCAACATTCTGAACACTTGCTCTTGCTTCTGAACCAAGTTTCTCATTTATGCTATTTTTTTTTCAATCTCTCAAAAGAGAAACTTCATCTCTCTATTGTGTAATTGTAAGTATCCACTCATTGAGTGTTAGATAAGTTAGAAACACTTTACTATCATTGTATTCATTTGCTCAAATCCACTCTTTGAGTGCTGAGAGAAATACAAACTCATTACTTCTCATTGTAACTAGATCTGATAGGGATCAGTACATGAGAATCTAGCTTAAAGAGGTTAGGATGGATCAAAGACTACTTGTAATCTAGCTTAGAGAAGCTAGGGTTCAAGAAAGAATACTTATGGCAATATAAAATCCTAGTTTCTGACTGGGGACTAGACGTAGGCACGTGGTTTGGCCAAACTAGTATAAATCTCTAAATGATCTCTTATGAACTCTATCTCTTAAAATTTATTATTATAATACTTGTTCATTCCTCAACCATTTGATAATTGAAACTGGTCTTCTAAGTTAAAATAACTAAGTTTTAAAGTCACTCTAATCTAAGTTCAGTTTTTGAAAAGCAGCATATTTTCTGAACTCTTAAGCTTCTGACCTTTACTCTTACCTATCAAAGTTGAAAAAGTTAATAAGCTTTCAATCTTGTAGAAAATATTCAAAAATTAAAAGCACGATTCAACCTTCCCTTCTCTTGTTGTTGCCACTTTCAAGGATCAATGTCCTAAGAAGGTGATAACACTGTATTTTATACATTTTGTAATCCTCTCACTAGGCTTCTTAAGGTTCAATTAGGCTTAATTAAGTTGGTTTTGACACATTTTATGATTTTGAGCCGAATTGGACAATTAAATAAATTATTGCATAAATTAGCCTTAATTATCTCTTTGGAAGTGTTTAGTAAATTGGCTATAACTTGAGTTGCAAATATCTGATTGATGTGATTTTGGTCTTGTAGGAAAGCTTAGACAATTTCCTACAACTTTGATGTTGAACACTTTTCTAGAATCGGACTCCTTGAAGGTGATATTGGGCTTTGAAATCAGAATAGAGGAGCTTAAATCGGGTCTAAACACTCTACAGTAATTGGACCATATCTTGAGTTCTAGAAATGATTTTGGACTAAAACCAAAGCCATTTTAAAGCAAATATTCAGGCCTACAACTTTCATGAAGACCACTTCTCTCAAAAATGTAAAAATTACTGGATGTACGGCTGTGTATTTACTCAATTATTATTTATAAAAAAAAGAAAAAGAAAATATCTTAAACGTCACGGATGACGTTTTTCACATAATATAATAAGTGGCTCCTGTAGCCACAGTAGCCATCAAATTGCCTATAAAAGGCACTGAATTGGAGAAGCACATACACATTCAGAATTCAACGAATTCAATTCGGAGAATTCGGACGAGGGAGAGAATTGGTGGGGAGGAGAGGGAGAGAGGCTTTTGGGCAGTGCCCTGCTTCTCTCCTCAGTCTCCCTCCAATTTCTTTTCTCTCTCTTTTTCTCTTTTTCTCTTTTTTTCTTTTCTAGTTTATGTGTAAATAAGTTTTAGTCTACTTGGGTCAAAGTGTGAAGCTCTTGGTAATAAAATAAGGTTAGATTTATTCCTCTCTTGTACTTTAATGATTTATATTTTTAAGTAGTTATTATGCGTGTTATATTTTGTTTCTGATCATTTAGAAATTACCCTTGTAAATAGGAGTTCTTGATTTATTGTAGACAAAATATTGGCACAGTAAATGTTTTAACCCATTTACAAGTGGTGGTAATAATTAAAGGAAATATAATATAATCACGTATATTATTTTATTTCGTATTGTATTTTGTTTCCAATCAATTTAGAAACGCTCCTTGTAAAGTGGAGTTCTTGATTTGTTGTAGACAAGAGATTGACACAATGAATGCTTTAACCCATTTACAAGTGTTGATGTTAGAAACTCTCCTTGTAATGTGGAGATCTTGATTTATTGTAGACAAAATATTGGCATAGTAAATGCTTGATCCCATTTATGAGTGATGATATTAATAGATGATTAAAGGAAACATAATATAATTACGTATATTATTTTAATGGACTTTTAACGTTGTATTTTTCGATTGGAACCTCCATGTTACGAGGATTCTAATTGAGTTATAAAAGGAATTAATCTTGCTTTTCCTTTATTTACCAAGAGTGGATCATTTTACCCAAGTAAATAATTTTTACCGTAGTAACAAAATATTTACCTTACCATAATTAATCTTCATCAATTCCCTGTGGATCGACCTCGTACTCACCGAGAAATTTATTACTTGAGACAACTTGCACTTGGGTTTGTAAATGCAACAATTAAAAAGTATGCATCAGAAGGATATTGAAAATAGTGCTATGGACAACATTCCTTATGCTAGTGTAGTGGGTAGCTTGATGTATGCTCTGGTATGCACCAAACCTGATTTGTCTTTTGTTGTTAGTGTACTGGGTAGATTCTTGTCTAACTTAGGATATGCTCATTAGGTAGCCACATGCTCATTAGGTAGCCACTAAAAAGATTATAAGCTATTTGCAGAAGACAAAGAAATACATGCTTGGCTATAAGAAAGTTGATGACTTGGATGTTGTTGGCTACTCTGATGCAGACTTTGCTAGTTGTCTAGATGGTGAGAGATCTACCCCTTGATATATTTTCATGTTGGTTGGAGGAGTTGTTTCTTGGAAAAACGTGAAACAAACTTGACGACCTCTTCCACTATGCAAGTTGAGTTTGTTGCATGTTATGGGGCTATATCACAAGTGGGGTGGCTAAGAAAGTTTGTTTCTGCTTTTGGAATTGTGGACTCCATTGCAAAACCATTAACGATTTATTTTGACAACAGTTCTGCTGTCTCTTTCACTAAGCACAACAAGACTACTACTGCTTCTAAACATATAAAGATTAAGTTCCTGGTTGTCAGGGAGAAAGTTGAGAATGGAGAGATTCTTGTTGAGCATATTCTTACTAAGGAGATGCTTGTTGACCCCCTAACTAAAGGACTTAGACCCATAGTATTTATGAAACATGTTGAGAATATGGGTATTTTAAAGTCTTTTGATGTAATTGGTTAGTGAGAGTTGTTATTTATTTTATGTTCATTTTATTACATTGGACTTGTGTAATTTAAATTTATAAACTTATGCACATGTTTTGACATTTTATATTGCTGTTAATATAATGATTATTGAGCAGTTCTCATTATTGTATTTGTCTCGAGATGTTCTAGTTCCTTTTGGGGAATAGTGTTTCATAAGAAACATGTTATGAACTCCTTGGGGAGATTGAGTTGTGTTTTCTTGGGAAGACACAATGAGGATCCATACACAGTAGCATGAAAGGATCACGTATTATGCTATAGATGTGTATTACATGTAACACCCTCCTTAAGGCGTCACACTTCATGTTACTTAATTACCAAATTACCCATTCATTGGAAAATCGTGCTTTGTAATATAAATACGAGTTGTAAATTTTCTTAATAATAATAAGATAAACTTAGCAAAAAATAAAAATATTGCAACATTATCATATCACAAATAATTCACACCTTATATACATATACCAATCTTTAGTACTGTCATATTTTAATATTTACAAATTAGACTCTTAAAATATTTAAACTTTAATTTAAACTAATATACTGCCCAAGTATTACTACACAGTAGAACCCTCAGACGGGTCCTCCTCAGATTCCTCATAAGATAGGAATCCAGACTAACGCGAAGTCCTACGGACAGGTGTCCGAGCAGATAACACTATACTAATCGTACTAGGAGTACGATAGTATGCTCCCCAGTACTGTCTAGTAGACAATGGGAACTCTAGGTATTAATATTCACACTAATGTCCAAGATGTAGCCTACTCAATCTCATATACACAAGGAAACAAGACTCCTCCATCACTTCAAAACTCAGCGTCCTCAACAGGAATCTGCTCCTCCTCAGCTTCTCGCTCAAATCCTCGTTCAACGTCTTTAAAATTAATATTATAATACAAATAGACATACAAAGAGGTGAGATCACCTACGCCAATACCAGAATAGTAGCAATGAAGATAAACACATACAATATCTCATACCAGCACATCATACATAATTACAATTATGCCACCAACATCATTTATCATCATAACTCATGCAATAAGCAATAATTATAATCATGCCCTTACTAATATTCAAACACTCAACATTTCAATTATCATAAACCATAATTACAATAATGTTCTCAATAACTATGCATATGCACCTAGACTCAATTTTTCACTCCATGGAGCTAAAACTCAGATCGGAGAGAGTGATCGAAAAGATCTATCTGCACCAACATGCCTCAGACCACGTGCTCAATTTTTGCACATCTAGCATATGCACGATAATCTTTATCAGGTCTTGATTAATGATAGTGTCTCGGTCTGGATCATTGGTGTGTTACGTCGGTCTAACCCACAGTATAGAAGAGCTACCAACTGTCCATTGTAGGCAACCCGCAACCCAATGCCCCCAAGGTCGACAAGTGACCTACACTACACATATCGCACTCACTCAGGAAGTATATTCTCTCCTAGGCAATCAGCCTTAATCAGTCCACCGGACCTTTCCAATGCATGTATTATGCACCATTTATAGTTCCAATTCATTATCTCATATTCTCAATTCAATTTCTTTACCTCATATTTTCAATTCAATTTCTTTATCTCATATTCGGGGTCCTCATGTCGGACCAACAGTATCATTACTGTAATTTCATCGTAAAATCATATTTTTGCATTTTCTCAATCGCGTAAAATATTTTTCATACGTTTTAAATCAAAAATACTATTTTTCTAATTTAATACCAAAATTTGACTTTATTTTCCATATTTGCATAATAATCTCTCAAAACATAATATTTGTATTATAATCCTCATTTAAATAATATTTTTTACAAATTCCTCATAAATTCATATTTATGAAATAGTCCTCATAAAATTCATATTTACGAAATAATCTCTCATAAAATTCATATTTACTAAATAGTCCCTCCAAAATATAATATTTACATTTTAGTTCTTTTTCAAATAATAATTTCATAATAGTTCCTCATAAAATAATATTTACGAGATAATCCCTCTTTTATAAAATATTTACTATATAGTCCCTCTAAAATCAATAATTATAATGTGGCCCCATTAAAAACAAAAATTACAATATTGCCCCTCTAAAAATCATAATTACAATATGGCCCCTTTTAAAAATGAATATTACAATATTACCCCTTTAAAAATTGGTATTTGCATTATTTCCCCAAAATGTTATTTTTTTCATTTACTTCACATATTACAGCTCAAATTTTACAGACGCACCTTTAAACCCGTAGGGTGAGCCATACGTCAGTAAAATTCAAGTATTGACACTCATTTCATTTTAAACCCTATTTATTTAATTATATCAGATTATTTTTCCAAAACCATTTTGCTTATTACATTCAAACTTGTTCAAATTTATTTCTTTTTCATTTAAATCCTTCATTCTCATTTGAATCCCTCATTTTCAGGACTTTGGTCCTCTAATCCCTAGTATGGCCGTGAGCCTTATTACTCTTTGGAGCATTCATACAATCATTTAATCATGTTGTTCACATCTTACTTTACACATACTTTCTCATGCTTTCATAATTATACATACACACATAATATCAAAGCTTTAAGCATATTATCACATATGCAAGCATAGAAACAAAATCATACACATCACAAACACAATCAAAGAACATCAAACAATAGGTAAATAAACCCTTATGGGTTTTTCACCGAACAAAACCATCCCCACACCACCAAAACTTGGTTTGTGAGGTAAAATCTCTCTCTTACCTCTAGAAGACAAGTCTTTCAAGCTCCTCTCCTTCTCCTTGATTTCGTACAAGCCACAAACAATTCCTAACAATTCTAAAATAATTAGTAAAATCACATACAAACCTTACTAATGATAAACTATGGAACAAATATGGTTTAGAAAATCACAAACTTGAATTAAAACCAAAGAATCACAAATTTACCTCTAGGGAAGTAAGATGAAACTTGGATTTTGAAACACTTAGAGTGGGATTTTGAGAAAACTTCCTAAATGAAAAGTGTTTAGGAGGTAGTTTAGCTTTAGAAAATGATGAGAACAAAAATTATAGGAGATGGATAGTGGTTCAAGAGGTGTGGGCCAAATTCTAGAGAGAAAAAGGGAAGGAAAATGTTCTATGTGTTCGTGGGAAATTTGAGAGGAAATAATGTAAACTTTTTAGTGAGAGAAAAGAAATGAATATTGATAGTAAATTGAATGGTGCAGCCGTGTGATAGTTTGTAGTTAATATTAGGAGATAAGTTTGAACCCAAAATATCACCAATTATGTTCACATTAAAAGCATATGGCCTAGGTCACTAAGTTGTCATGCAATGGTCATAAAAGACCATTCAAGAAGACTTGAGAAGCCTCCTTGGGCTGCTTGACTGTGTGGCTCTATTAGGATTAGGGACCTAATTGACTTCAATTAATACTTAGTTGCATGCTAATTAATTAGTTAATTAATTAGGCTAAGTCTCCTAATTTCACTTAATTAATTATCTTGTCACATAACTAATTAATTCAACATATAATATATATATATATCATAGCCTCTAATTAAAATTAGGATATCTAATTAGTAATTAGATTATAACTAATTAATAATTAGGTTAGTTTACTTAGCTTGTTAATTAGGCCATTTAAGATTATTAATTTAGGTTTAATTAGCTACTAAGTAAAAGTCAAGCCACTATTGTTGAATTCATCTTAGCCATTGAAATCAACTTTGTTTCTTATCCATTGATTAGATCTATGGCCAATATTCAATGCTTGCTAATCAAGCTCACATCCACACCATTGATTTGATCAATGGTCAACATCCAATGCTTGCTAATCAAGCTCACATTCATACCATTGATTTGATCAATGGCTAACATCCAAGACTTCTTTACTAAGTTTGCTCCTACACCATTGATCGGATCAATGGTTATGATCAAAAGCATCTAAATCATGTTTTTTATCCAACGGTCCTTAATGAAGTCTATGCTTCTTTATTTGACCAATTCTTATTGGTTTAGAGAAGTCCAGCCACATATTTTGACTTGTTCTTATTGGTTTAAAATTATGTCCAGTCAGAATCATTGACTGCTACTCTAAATGGGGGTCCCATAGACTTTTTCGAGTCCATGACCATTTTGAAGCAGATTTCTACTATTTTTAAGACAGTAGGTACTGTCAAATAAAATAATATTATAATAATATAAAATTATTTTATTACACAGTTAAATCTAAAAATTAAAAGATTAATATATATATAAATCGGAATTGGGTTTAGTAAGATCCCCTAGCTCCGAATAATTGAAATAAGATATTTCTCGGCCCGAAAATTATTATTTTTCTGACCCGGAGCAAATCACCCAAAATAATCAAAAATAGTATCGGAATAATCAAATTATTTTTATATTGTACAGAAAACACAAAATAGTGTAATTCTGTCAGTTCTGTAACATAATCTAAAATTTGGGATGTTACACTACACCTGTATACTTGTTCGTGATCATGCCAATGAGGTTATTAGTTAAGTGGTCATGGGAGAACTAGACTCTAAATAGTTTATCATCGACTATGGCTCTTAATTGATAATCTTGTTAGTGGTTCTGATCATGTTTTGTGGTGATGATTATTAGGCTATTTTAGTGGCCACAAAGTTATTCAACCTGAGAGTCATTTTCAAAATGATTTTTAAAATAAAACCCAATCAATATTGCCCAAGTGGGAGATTGTTAGAATTTTGTGTTTAGGCTTCTATTGATTAGCATATTTTGTTTTATTAATAAGGGTTGAATGGATAGCCTAGTATCTTCCCTATGATCCCATATAATTATGTGGTCCATTATAGGTTTTGGGAGTCACCATGTTTACTGTTTATTATTTATTGGGCTTGAGCCCAATGATAAGTGTGTTGGATTATGGTGAGTTGTGGTGTAAGCCTAGTAACCTGTATGTGATGGATGAACTAGGTTACAGATATATTATAAAAGGGCAGGATCTCTACTTCACTCTTTTAACGGTTCAGACTGCTCACTACTCCACCGAAGTGACAGTTGTAGACTAGAAGGTTGGAGTGGTAGATTGCTCCTAACATATACGCGTGCATACGCTTCCGCTGTCAAATTGCTTTTTGTCAAAATTTCTTCAAGAGGTACACATTTAATATGTTGTATAAATTATTATATTAGTGTTCTAATTCCTAGTATAGAACTAATAAGATCTAACTACATCTCCTTCATTCGTGCATACACTTCACCTTATTATACTTTGATTATTATTTAATTTAGGGTAAATTACAGTTTACTTTTTGTAATTTGACTCAAAATCACTTTGCCAACACTTTGTCTTTCTTTCGGTATTATATTATTAATTTAAAATTTTGTTACTAGCCAAATCTCAATTGTGATTGTGGACTTTTTATAATGTTTTATAACAAAAGGAAATCATTGGCAAACAATGAACTCAATTGATAATATATATATATATATATATATATATATATATATATATATATATATATATATATATATATATAGGGGTGTGCAAAAAACCTATATCAACTAACCCACACCATGAACTGAACTGCACCACACCATTAATAACCGAACTTTGTAAAACAATTCAGTAATTGAACTGGTTATTTACTTAAAAAGTGGTTTTCATTAACTATAAAATAATCCAATTCAATTAACTGCATCTAACTGAACGGCAAAAAATAAAAGAAAATCCAATTTAAGAAACGAAGTTTACAAAACCTAAATCCCAAATCACTACATCAAAGAGCTTGACGTGTTTGGATGCTAAGAAATTATGAGAAAAGTCTGAAGATATGAGTGTCGTCACGGAACAACCAGAGGCGATTAACTCACCAAAGCCACCATTAGAGACGTCGAACTCCTCGTCGGAGCTGTCGTTGATGTTGCCGTTGAAGCTATAGTTGTTGCCGTCAAATTTCTCATCAAACGAACTAAAGCATGTTGCAACCGCATTTTGTTGCTATCGGATACTTCGTTTGAACTCCGTCATTGTTCAACATGCTAGGTTCATCGTCATCATCCAACACGCTAGGCTCATCATCATTATCAATCAACTGTTCGTCGAACTCTAAACCAAGCTAGGCTTCGTCTCCGTTGGACTGACCGGTTAAGGAGCTTCACCGATGACAAGTTTATTTGACAAGGAGCGAGGAAGGCTTCAACACATTTTTGTTCAATGAGTTTCTCCAGGTTGGATCTACAGATCTGCATCTAAATCTCACATTATCCAAATATGCATCTGAATCACTAGTTTCTCTGGGTTGGATCTTCAAATCTGCATCTGAATCTCACAGTAACCAGATTGTTTCTGCATCAAATGCATCTACGAGTTTCTACGATTTCAAATTCATTGATAAACCAGTTCATCACATGTTGCACTGGTTAACCGAACTAGTTAAACCAGTTCTTATAATTCAGTTTATTCCCAATAAAATAAAAATGGTTTGGTTTTAAAAAACTGAACCATATTTCAGGTTCAGTTTGGTTCGATACAGAAAACCACATTGGACCGCACCATGCTCACCCCTATATATATATGTGTGTGTGTGTGTGTGTGTGTGGAGTGAGACAAATTAGAAACTAGTTGAAATTTGAGGTCTTCAGTTCAATTCATGATATTGATTCTTTACTAATAAATCATGTGTAAGTACCAATATAAGTCATTACTAACACTTATGGCTTATCTAACCTAGGAAAAAGATAAAATCTCTTTCCTTAAACTTTTTATTACCAAAAAAAAAAAAAGAGAGAGAAACTTACAAGAGCATAATTATGGCAAATTTCTCCTATTGGTGTATATAAAGTGATCATGAAAGGGAACACTATATCTTGAGCTCAAGTTCTCAAGATATTCAATATTTAGCTTTTCTAAAGTGAGGGATTTACTTTAGAGAGAAAAGTGAGAGATCTCAACCGTTATTGATAAAATCAAAGGAATTGATTCTAACAAATCCATAATTTGTTATACATGTGCATATATTTTATCATAATATCAACTATTGATTTTATATTAACAGTTGAAATCTTTTTTTTTTCCTCTAAAGTAAACCCCTCATTTTAGAAAAGTCAAATCCCAATATCCAAACCATTACTTCTTGTTTCGCAACACAACTACAATAAAAATAAAAAAAGAATATAAAGAATGACAAAACTTAAGTCTATTTCTATATATCCATTACATCTATTTCACTAATCAAACTATGACATATGTGTATTTTTTTTAAAAAAAGAATAAGAGAAAGAACATTAATGAACACATGTTATAACTTGATTGGTGGAACAGATATAATAGACATATAGAAATAGACCTAAGTTTTGTCTTAAAAAGAATCCTACCTTGTAAGTGTGGGATGCAAAGTCATCTAATGTCTAAAAACAGAAGGAAAAAAAGAAAGGAAAAATTGTCCAATTCTTCGTGGCATCCAATATTCAAAAGAGGGGGGCAAGACAATTCAAAACTTGTTCGCATAAAAAATTTCATTTTCTTAGGAGCATTTGTGCAAATAAATTTTAATTAGTCTACTAGATCAAGGTAATGTTTAAGGTGCTTCCTCCAACACAAAGCACCAGCGTACCTTGTAATTGTAGCCATTAGATGTATAGGAAATGAAATTGAAGAAGTATTACCTGTTGAATAGGTTACCTCATGACTTTCATTATTGCAAATTAATTCTTGGAAAGAAAGGATATTGTGTGCATTAACTTTTTGTCAAAAAATCTCTAACTACACAGTAATTCAAATGAGGTTAGTTCTATGTTTATATGCTATGAAGCATGGACACGTCGTTTTTGAGACGTATCCGCATATCGAACACGTGTCTGTATCATATACATGAAGATACTCGTGCGACACACATGTCCTGCATATCCTAATGTGTCTGATTAAAAAGGTTATTTTTTTCAATTTAGATACGTCTCGAACACGCTTGGACACATCTCAAATACGTTTGAACACGTCTAGGACACAGTTTAGACACAATTTATTAATATTTTTTTTAAAAAAATATTAGTTTTCATGACTAACATTTAATTAGTAAACTCGTAACTCACCCAAGCATGATCAAATGACTGATGTCCCAAGCCATTATTTTCACATACCAGTATTTTAAATTTTATCTCTTCATACGTCACTATTAGATTTTTAAATTTTATCTTTTCACACACCACTATTTTCATCTGCTCCTTCTACCTCTGCTAATATCAAGTCGTCCACTTCGTCATCACCGAAACTTGCCTCACACCAATGTTCTCTCTAGTTAAATTTTTTTATGCACATACATGGTTAGTTTTATTAGGAGAAGTTGATTTAAGAGATTTTTTAGAAAATGTCAATAGAAATTATGCTCTATATTTTTTAAGAGTGACTTATTAGGTAGTAAATATTGCACATATAACGTATATTAAGATATTGTAAATAAATTTTCAAGTTTATATAAATAATATTAATGAATTATGAATCTTTTTCTTAAATTTTACAATTATATATATAAATCAAGTTCTTTAATTTAATTTGATATTAATTTATATATATATGTAGTGTCTGTGTCCTATAATTTTTTAAATTTAATGTATTCTCGTGTTTGTATCCTTGTCTGTGCTTCATAGGTTATAGGTCAAAATAGAGTAGACAGATTCTAAAAGCAAAATTAATAAAATGGGAGAACTAAAATTTCTTATTCATTTTTTTAATATAAACAATATTGCCAAAACATGGAGTTGAAGTTATCTTTGAGAGTTTTATAAAGGAGGGAAGGAAGTCACCCATAATAAAATGAAATGGAATAATAAAGAATAGAATGAAATAAAATGTCATCCATTGTTTAGATGTTTAATAAGTTTAATGAGGGAGGAAAGAGAAATTTATGGCACTCCTTCCTTGATCTCCTAATTTAGAGAAATAAAAATGTAATGCTTTGAGTAGCAATAGAGGAACTATATATTTTTCCTTGTCATTTTATTTTCTCCTATCAAATAACTCTCAAACACATTTTTTCTAAGTTTGATCATTTCATTTCCTCCACCCCATTTATCCAAATATAGCTTAAAACACTCTCTCAGTGCCAGGAAAAGGCCGCTTTTTTTATATTCTAGTATATATTGTAAATTATTTATTAAAATAGGATTAAGTTAAAACCTAGCCAACGACAGTCATCCTCCCACTGCAAGCCATCGGGCACCTACCACCACCTCCTAACTGGTTTAAAATTTGCAAAATTACAAGCCATCATCGCTCCAGGCTAGGCACCTGCAAATCACCTCCTTGCCAATGGTAGGGTGCTATGGCTCATTGGGTCTCATGGAAGCTTGGTAGTCCGATTGCTATGAACGGTAGTGGTTTTGGGAAAATAGTTTGGTTTCAAGAGCTTACCATGAGTTTACATGGCCGATTCCCATGGAAAGCTTGAGTTTCTATGAAATTTTAAAAACCTATAGACTAAAGCGTTAAAAAATAGAAGATTACATAATAAATTACGAAAACTTGTTATACAGGGGAGCACCGTCAAAGCATCCCCTAGACCAAAATCTTCCAACCTTGAACCAAGTTTTTGACTCAGCTCTTTATTTTATTTTTTCTGAGACTACTTCAACCAGACAAATTGCAACGAAGCGATCAAGTGATTGTAAAATTGGAGCGTGAAATAAAATCATTATGACACTAATCTTGAAAACAATGCAGTGTAACAATCCATACATCATAAGTTACAGAGATAAATTCAGTGGTGACTGACTTCCAACACTCAGAAAAAGAATTTAGTTCAACACACTTGACCCTGGGAAGAAACCAAAATAAGTAATCATGCCTATTTTCCCCAGTTCCCCCTCTTCTTCTTGTTGACACTATGCCATCATGCCTCGACAACTACAGGAAAGCATCTTTCTCAAGCAGCTTTAGGACTTCATGTTGATTGTTCAGCTTAGCAACATCTATAGGAGTTTTCCCGTCCATATTCTGCAGAGTACTGCAAATTGAACAAAAAAGTAAACAAATAGAATAATCCATGTAAAATTAAACCCAAGTAAGCACAAACCATCATGGGTTATGAAGCATTTGCATGAATTGGATGAAAATTTCAAAACACAAATATGAAATGGCTACTTACACTGCAGCACCATTTTCAAGGAGCAGGGCCACACACTCCTCCTTGCCATAACCAGCTGCATAATGAAGAGCCGTGTTCTTATTCTTATCCAAAGCATCCACTTTTGCCCCAGCCTCAAGGAGAACTTGGGCACACTTCACCTGAAATGATATCAAGCAAATTTGTTCAGCCATGTATAGAAATAGCCTACCTAGAATCCTGAAATTCTAATTGCTGATGAGCTTTTTTTTTTCTTTGTTGAAAGAGAGAAAAGAGAGACATAAAGAAAACCGTGTCTAAATTACACAATGAAAGCTGAATAATATAGTTATTGTAATAAATACAAAGATAACAAAAGATCATAATTATCATAATTACATGATTTGGTTATGATTTAATTAACTTATACAACGAATCTAGACACTATTTACATAGTTTTCAACACTCTCTCTCAAACTGGAGCATATAGATCATATGCACCAAGATTGTTACAAATATAGCTTATTTGATGACCTCTCAAAGATTTAGTGAAAACATCCGTCAGTTGATCACTCGAATTGACGAAGCTAGTAGTGATGTCTCCAAATAGGATCTTCTCTCTAATAAAATAATAATCTATCTCTATGTGTTTGGTCCTCTCATGAAACACTAGATTAAAGAAGATATGCAATTCAGCTTGGTTATCACAAATGAGTGTCATTTGCATAATATCTCCAAATTGAAGCTCTTTAAGTAGTTATTTTAACCAAATGAGTTTACAAGTGGCTAAAGTCATTGCTCAATATTCTGTTTCAGCACTTGATCTTGCAACCACATTTTGTTTCTTACTCTTCTAGGATATTAGATTATTATCGATAAATACACAATACTCAGAAGTGGATCTTCTATCTGTAAGAGATCCTGCCCAGCCAGCATCTGAATATCCAACAATCTGAATATGACATTTATCTTCATAGATGAGGCCTTTTCCTGGAGTTCTTTTAATATACTTTAGGATACAAATGACTACATCTCAATGTCCTTCATAAGGTGAGTTTAGAAACTGACTTACCACACTCACTACAAAAGAAATATTTGGATGAGTAACAATGAGGTAGTTTAATTTTCCAACCAATCTTCTATATCTTCTTGGGTCTGAAAGTGGCTCTCCCTGATCCGGTAAAAGCCTGACATTAGGATCCATAGGAGTGTCAATAGGTTTTGCTTTCAACAAACCTGTTTCCTCAAGGATATCCATAGCGTACTTCCTTTGTGAGATAACTATACCATCCTTGGATTGTGTCATTTCGATTCCCAAGAAATAACAAAGTTTGCCAATATCTTTGGTCTAAAAGTGATAACAGAGGTGTTGTTTTATTTGAGTTATGCCCTGGTGATCCCTGCTAGTGATAACAATTTCGTCCACATATACAATCAAATATATGCAACCTCGGGTTGTATGGCGATAGAAGACATAGTGGTTAGCCTCACTCTGAATCATACCAAATTGCTAAACTACAGTACTAAATCAACCAAACCAAGCCCGACGAGATTGTTTAAGAGCATACAAGGACTTGTGAAGACGACAAATAAGGCCAAAAGACTCCCCCTAAGCAACAAATCCTGGTGGTTGCTCCATATAAACCTATTCTTCTAGATCACCATGGAGAAAAGCATTCTTAATGTCTAGTTGATGAAGGGGGCAATGGCGAATAGTGGCCATAGATAGAAAGATCTAAACAGAAGTCATTTTCGCCACCGGCGACAAAGTGTCCCCATAATCCCAGCCAAAAATCTTTATATACCCTTTTTGCCACCACGTGCCTTGAAGCGATCAATCTTGTCATTTAGGCCAACCTCAACCATATAAATCCAACGAAAACCTACAATAAACTTCCCTGGAGGAAGAGGAACAAGTTACCAAGTACCACTGTTCTGAAGGGCACACATTTCATCAATCATAACTTGTCTCTACCCAGGATGGGATAAGGCGTCACCTGGAGATTTAGGAATAGATACAGAAGACAAGGAAGAAAGACATGCAAAATGCAAAGAAGATAAGCGATGATAACTGAAAGTAACATAGTGAGGAGAAGGGTTACGAGTAGACCATATACCTTTTCAGAAAGCAATGGGAAGGTCAAGCTCAAGAGGCAGTGCCAGAGCTAGTAAAGGAGTAGGTTCTGGAGGAGAGTCCGCAATGACCTCAGCAACTTCTGGTGGAGGCAGTGATGGTGGAGGTTCCTAGGGCCGATAATGATAGACTTGAAAGGGGCGTATAAGCGATGGGGGTCCTCCAACAGGTGGTAGCTAAGGGGTATCAGATTCAACTGAAACAAGAAGAGGAGGAACAGGGAAGACATCAGTAATGGGATCAAGAGTTAAACTAGAACAGTCAAAGAAGGGAACGGACTCGAAGAATGTTACATTGGCAGAGACCAAGTAACGGTGGAGAGTAGGTGAAAAACAATGATAACCCTTTTGAGATTGATTGCAATGAGAAAAACACATTTGATGGAGGGGACAGAAAGTTTGTCAAAACCGAAAGTGAGATTATGGACAAAACATATCGACCCAAAGACACGAGGCAGAAGAGAATGGAAGGGTTGATGAGGAAACAACACAGATTAGGGTACTTGGTTATCAAGCACAGAAGAGGGCATGCGATTAATCAAGTAGCAGACAGTAAGAACTACATCGCCCCAAAAACGGAAAGGGACCCGACCATGAAGCAAGATTGTTCAAGTTGTTTCAATTACGTGTCTATTTTTGCGCTCAGCAATCCCATTTTGTTGAGGGGTATAAGCACAAGATGTTTGGAGAAGAATGCCATTAGATGCCATAAAATGTTGAAAAGGCTAAGATAAAAATTTACGAGCATTATCACTACGCAAAGTACAAATTGGAACACCAAATTGAGTTTTTATTTCATTATAAAATTTTTGAAAAATAGAAAACAACTCAGACCTATTTTGCATTAAAAATAACCAAGTACACCGAGAGTACTCATCAATGAAAGTAACAAAATATTAGGAACCCAAAGTATACTCGATATGACTAGGACCCCAAACATCAGAATGAACTAAAGTAAAGGGAGACGCGGCTCAACAACAGACTTTGTCGGGAAACGAATTACAGGTGTGTTTCCCAAATTGACACGACTCACAAGGTAAACTAGATAACTTAGATAAGCTCGGCACCATTCGCTATAGTTTGGCAAGACTTGAATGACCCAACTGAGCATGGATGGTGAGAGGGGAATCCATGACAGAGCAAACACGAGAAGTGGCAGAGAGCTAGTAGAGGCCATTTGACTCACATGTAGACTTCTTCAATATCTCCATGTAAGAAAGCATTCTTGACATCAAACTATTATAAATCCCAACCATAATTAGCTACCAATGCCAATAATATTCGAACTGTGTTCATCTTTACAACTGGTGCAAAAGTCTCCTAGTAATCAATTCCATAAGTTTGGGTTTTTGGGTGTTTAGGGGCGATGTTGGCCAAAAAAGAATGTTCAGCGAAAAAGGGCAATGAAGGCCAAAAACAGAGATTGGTTGGCAATGAAGGCCGACCGGAAAAAAAGGGCTCAGCGAAAAACAGAGACAGTCTCGGATCGGAACTGCTCTGATACTATCTTAAAATTTGAATAATTGTGTATTATTTCATCAAAACAGAATGTTTACAATGGAGGTAATATATAGAGGGAGCTACTATATATTAAACTAGTTCCTAGAAAATAAGCAACAAATTAATAAGACACTAAAAACAATATCTACACTAAAAACGTGAGAACAAGACCAAGAGGCCACCGTCCACAGAGGCCACGTCCAACAGCATGAAAAGGCACAAATAAAAGAAACATCTACCTAAAGGTCCTCCCAAAATTTAATGTGAGAGCCGCTACCTACCTTCAAGGAAAGCAAAAACTTAAAGGTAGAGTAGCCTTGAGATATAAATTTCCAAGGACTCAAATGAGAGGTTCGGATTGCAATGTTGGCATCCCAACCATTTGGGTCCAAACCATACTTACTACGGATTACCTGATGCCAAAGAGAATGAGGTTCCAAAGGAAAACGCCAAAGTCATTTAGCATCCAGAGCAACGTTCTTAGACACCAAATTACCAAGACCCAAACCCCTTCATTCTTAGGGTGGCAACACACCTCCCAGCTCACCAGATGATCCCGTCTTGCATCCAAAACTCCCTACCAAAGAAAATCGCTCATAATCTTATCTATTGTTTGGGTTACTCCCACAGGAATACAAAATAAAGACAAGTAGTAAAGAGGGATACTTGAGAGGCAAGCTTGAATAAGAGCGATCCGACCACGAAGAGAAAAATAAGCTCCTTTTCAATTATCTAGGCACTTAGAGATCTTCCTCACTGCTAGATCCCAAAAGGAAGCAACTCTAGGAGTCCCACCCAATGGAACACCAAAGTAAACGAGAGGCCAATCTAAGATCTGACAACTTGCCATTGAAGCAAAAGAGGAGAGACTCATAACCACGTGCAAAAGACCAAATAGAGGCTATCCCATAATATAAGGGCAAAAAAATGCCTTTGAAACTATGAGCATTCTACACCAACCATATACACCAGAGAATGGCATAAACACAAAACTACTAAAGTTTTAGGCACTTTTCAAAACTGTTGAAACATATAATGAGAAACAGCTCCAAGGTGGAAGGACACACCCAGTATTAATCAAGAACTCAATGCAGATTATTCCCTAAGAAGGTAGCTGCCCAATAATGCAATAAATAAACGGGCACTTGTTCCCAAACTAACCTTACACATAACATCATTAGCTTGCACTTCATCCACATAATCCAACTAAATCCCTCTTAACTCTAGTGCTTTCTTCTCCAATCCAGTGTTATCAGTATCGTAAGAATCACAATTCAATTCTTACGATTCACCACAAGTCAGCCTCCTAGCGATACAAATCATTTGTTGTATCGTTTCCGTCTCAGAATCACACTGCGAATCGGTTGAATCAAAGTGGAATCGCAAGAATCGCGAATCTACAACTATTCGTGCGATTCTCGCAAAGACGGATCGCGCAAGCAGAAACAGGTCGCACCGTCGTGCAAGCAGAAGCAGCAGAACAGGTCGCACAAGTAGAAGCTGCAAAATGGGTCTCGCAAAATAGGTCTCTCAAAGAACAAATGGGTCGGGTTTTGCGTGACCTGGTTCTAAAAACCCATTTTTTAGGTTTTTTTTTTGCAAATTTTTTTATGGGCTTGGAGGGAAAGTGTCGAATCTTTTCCCTCCCATCAATCCCAAACAATAATATTAAAGAAAGAGTGACCTAATATTGGTTCCCACTCTCTACCTCTCTCTCCCACATTTTGTAACTTTGTCTTTTACTCCTTTTCTCCCCCATGATTCTGCTTTCTTTGTCTCTTAAGTGCTGCTGCACAAGATTCTTTTGGTTTCCTTAGTCACTTATTTGTAATTTTTTATTAGCTTTCTACTCTTTGTTGTTGTGTGCTGTTGTGTGTTGTTTTTTGAGTGGGGTACATAGGTCAAACTAAAACCTATGTAGTCACTATTTCTTTTGTCATTTTGAGTTTTTTATTATTATGACTTGAATATTGGTTTATATTTCAATTTATTGGTAGTGAGTTATTTGACTTCAAAATACTAATATCTCGATGTTTTTAATATTCTTTTATGTGAAAATATATTTTATGCTATTTTTAATTATTGGCCATGAATCTTACGATTCATGATATGATTCGATTCACGATTCAGAAAATAAGTCTTCCGATTCACGATTTGAATCCCGATTTGACAACCTTGCTCTAATCTGCAACCCATTCAAACCATCCAATCCATAATTGTCAGTTTTTTTTTTGTTTACCTACAACGATCAGCTGAAGATAGCTTCTTCATTACCCAAAGAGAAGTCAAACAGTTGGAGATTTTGGGTACATCCAAGGCTTGTCACCAAACCCAACGCATACTCACCCTTACTTTCAGCAATGATTTAGCCATTGACTCTCACACTATAAGATGTTTAACAACTCTGCATTAAAAATATTTTCTGGGTTCACCATGGAGGAAGAAACAATCACGGCTATTGGATTTCTCTTGGAAGTTGGAACGAATAACATCTTGAGCATTAACACATTCGTAGTTCCTTCCCATCATCGTGCTAAACAAAGTCCACCATCCAATAACTTACAACATAAGTAGAAATTTTAAGAAACACAGATGCATGTAGGTAGAAAAGATGAGCAAGGATTTATTCATAATATTAACATACCTCTCCATATCCACACGCAAAATGCAAAGCAGTTCTTCCCTCTAAATCTTCTTCATCCTTGTCAGCACCAGAAGCTAGTGCATTTTTCAAACCCTAATTGATAGATGTAAAATTTTAGCTCTCAAATATTTCTTCAAATCATACCCAGAAACAATAAGGATAATGGATTTAACAAAAGGAGAACTAGATACATGAAGATTAACAATCAAACCAACCCTTGACAAATGAACAAAATTCTGTTTTAATTTCCTGTTCGTCGAAAGTTAACAAAAGAAAACTAAGCATACAACCCTTGTATAGAGCATACAACACCCCTAAATGTAACATGCAACTGCTCTAATAAATGTTTGATTTCTGTCATGGATCAACTCTCGCAAAAACTTAAGCTATTAGGTGAAGGCTCATAAATGGTTTCTATAATCTATATTTAACACCCCCTCACGCAAGAACCCGTTGGGCTTGAAGCGTGGACAATGCACAAGCCCACCTTACCATGTGCTAAAATTCAATATTTATTTAGATTAGAAGAATGGGATTGGCAAGGATCGAACTCCTGACCACTTGACCATAGAGGCTCTAATACCATGTCAATGAACAACTCTCTCAAAAGCTTAAGCTATTAGGTGAAAGCTCATGAATGGTTTTTATATTTAACAATTTCCATTAGTTTGAAAAGCGATTCTCGTCTCACTAATTAAAAGGTTTTAAGCTTCCTAATTCGAGGAATGACTTCCAAAATTAGTACTCAACCTCTTTTACTCCAAAACCTTATAAGATGAAGATTTCCTTTTTTTTTAATAAAAGAAGAAATTCAATAAGGTGAAGAGAACAAAAATAGAAGGAATTTGGAGGATAAGGAATCCTCCATGGTGAAAAAAGAGAAAATAAAATAACAGAGATAAAGAGAAAACATCAATGGAGAAAAGCTACCTAATTCCTCTGCTTATCTGTTAAGGAAACCCACTTAAAGGATAACAATGAACGAACAGATGAGGAACAGATTCTAAACAAGCACCAAACAAAAAACACATATCAAGGGGAAGATCCTAATATGGCTTGCGAACCAGCAACAAATCATTAGTATTAACTCTACCAAGCACCGCTGTCCAAATAAAAGACATGATCTTAGAGGGAGCTTTAGACTTCCAAAAGGGGATGGAAAGTAGCTCTATTTAACGAATGAATCAGAAATTGGATAAAGGATTTGCATGAAAACACCCATAAAGGATTCCTGAATTAGAAGACAAATGAACACAGTTAATGAGGCCCAAAAGAGACTCCAATTCAGAAAATTCACTATAATTTAAATTACCAAAAAAAAAAGGAAATTCCAAGAAAGACTTGAACCTTGAACACTATTGAAATTTTGGACAGTAGAGTTATTTAAGGAAGAAAGACAACAGACATGCAGAAAAAGATCTCTAAATGAGCATTCTCCTACCCAATGGTCCTCCCAAAATTTAACATGAGAACCATTATCTAATTTTACCAAGGACCTTGGTAAAATTAGATAATTTTGGGGTATAGAAGTGGCCAGATCAAACAAAGGATTTTTATCTTCCTAAAAAGGAAATATGTAGAGGAACAGGTACTCTAGAAGCTAAACCAGACCAGCCCAGCCCAATATAGAAGGCTAGTAGGAAAACTCGTTTACTTGACTGCAACTCCACTTGACGTAACTTTTGTTGTTGGAGTTGTTAGACAATGGCAGAATCCAAGAATTCCAATTCCAATTGTTAGACAATTCAATACACTCGCTATGAACTCAATCTAATTCACATGTTCCAGATCTGCACCTTCTACCTACAAAAGTTCCATGCACGAGCACAACTACACATCTCCTTTTTCTCTGTTTTATCTCAATAACTTCAACCATAATCTAAATATTCATGATTTCTTCAAAACGCAGAAAGGTTTAAAAGTATATGCATGTGCACAAAAAGTGCTATGCCATACCTCTACATCACCAACACTAGCAGTATGATGAACAATTGATTCATCTTCATTTCCCACATCATCTGTTTCATCTGGAACAGAATTTTCAGCAGAAGCAGCTGCATCACCAGGATTTGCAACGCCCATGGCTTTTCCCAACTTCCGCAAAACCTCCTCATCATTCCAGTATCTGTATGAAAAGAGTCATTTCAGAAACTATTTACCAATTTAATACAATATTATGGTGGAAATCTGGAAATGTCAAAACTGTTAAAGATAATAAAAAAGAATGTTGGATCCACTAAACCTCATCATAGCAGCAGGACCACCAGTCTCTATCTCATCTAAAATATGCTTCAAAGATGGATCTTCCTTGATGCATGCCATTCTCTCTTCAAGCTGATCTTTATTTGACGGATTAGTAAAACTTTCAAGCATGGAAGACATAGATGGATCCTGATATAGATAGCATATACATTTCATCAACCAGTCAAAATTTTATGTAACAAAAAATAGAAGGGGAAAATTTTATAAATACCTGCATCAATGAATTACCAAGGCGCTCAGCCATGCTCATAAAATTAGGATTCTGCATAACCTGTTGCATGGTTTGATAATATTGCTGATTATCAAAGTTAGGGATGCCATCCTGTGTTACACCTTGAAAAGTTTTCTGAAGCTGCTCAGCCATCTGATTGAATGAAGGATCTTTTGCTATCTGTTCAGCCAATTCCTTGATACTTGGATCCTATGCATTTCACATTTAAGGCATTAGCAAGCATATATCAACAAAATTCAATATAGATTATAAATTCACAATCAACTCCAAACATCTGACAAATGACATTCCCATGTGAGTGAAAAAAAAAGGGAAGAGTCTGGTCAAATCATATGAAGAGTTCAGAAGCCATCAAATGCTTCTCCTCATTTAAATTTTTCAATGGATTTCAACAATTGACAGGCCTTTAAAGATTAATAAGATAGCAGCTATGAGAAAGAAATTAAACTATCTGCCACAATCTTATCCACATTGGCAACAATCAAGAAAGGCTCACTCCTCTACTCTCATACTCTGGAAAGCTCCAAAGGAGAAGACAAATACAATCGTATTGAAGGCTCACTGCCAACAATGTAGATTTCAAATAAATAAGAATCTTATTCCTCACAAATCCTGGCATCATTTTCCAAACATAAGGTCCAAATTCAATCCACCACCAAGACTTGAAAAATTACATGCATGCAGAAAAACAATATTCTTTGTAAGATGGCACATGCTCACAAAGTGCATGAAAACACACCCACCATCATTAACATGACCGAATTATCAATAAATACCACAGAAATAATAAAAGGAGACAAAACAATATACATTGAGCAGACCAGACATAGCTGAGAAATCAAAAGGATTGGCTGGAAACCCAGTTGCAGTTGCGGAAGCAGCTGCAGTTGCAGAAGGAGCTCTTTGTCCTGTCAACAGATCTGCAGAGGATGTTTCATCCCTGGAATTTTTATTCTCTGCTGTACCAACTTTGTCATCTAAGAAAATATTAAAGTGTGAACTAAGGCACTTTCAAGACTCAAGAACCTAAAGCACCTATGCTAAGATTACAAGTATGTAAACATATGAATGATAGGGAGAAAATTACAAAACAATCTAGGAATAAATCAAAGAAAGAAAGCACCAATAAGCAGAAGAAAATATAACCTTCAAATTATGGCTTGTTCTACTTCTACAAGGAATGGACAGTCAAAGCAGACCATAAAGTAATGAGCACCATACATTATAGAATAATGTGAGTGTATTTATGACAATAAGCAGAATAATTTTTGTAAGGATTCATTAAGGGCACATGTTAAGCAATAAGTACTGCTTTTTTGTATATTAAATGCATTGGCTTTATAAATGAAAAATAATTTTGAATATTTTGAAAATATTTGTAATCAAATGTTGACTTGTGTATTGTTTTTTAAAATATGCATTTAATTTGTCTCAAAAAGAGTGTATTATACAGAAATCAATTACATTTAAATTCTCTTCAACCTGTGCCAGTACTCTATAATGTTAATAACAACAATAACAACATCAACACTTTGTAACCCAAAAAAATTTTCAACGAGCTTTATTCCGGTACCCATCTTTTTTCCCTAGGTTTGGTAGCTACGATGAGTTGTCAAGCTCAAGCATTTTATTGGCTGCTAGTTATATTTAATGGACTTTTAAACTTTTATCATGAAATCAGCATTCAATAAATACTTGACAACTCACCCTAGGTACCATACCCATCAAGGTATCATAGCAACTCCCAAAATCAACACAATGTCACTACTGATTCTTTTGTACCAATAGATTATGAATCCAAAGCATCCCACACCAACCTGGGTTTTATGAGGAGAAGTTCTTTTTAGCTCTTATATAAGACTCACTTACAAATGCTTTGAATTTTTGGTTTCAAAATATATTTTGTACCACAACTACAGATGTATATATTTCTCATTATGCTTAGTATCTCTCTCTTTCTACTATATATTATGCAATATCTCATCTAACTTGATTTTGAATAAATTCTACCCCTAATCTTCAAATTTCCAGGACATTATCACTGACTCTTTGTCATGCCTACATCCTAATTCAAACTTTTTCTAGAAGCAAAATGAGGAAGGGAAGGAACCAGGAGGAACCACAAGGTGAAAACTAATTTTCCCCATTTTCTTTTGGCGACAAACACTCACCTCAGATGGTTTGTTCTTGTGAGAAGAAGACAAAGTGACCAACAAAGGCTCCAGTGTTCAAAATGGATGAAACAGAAGATAATCCAACTAAAAGAGGTAAAGGAAGACCGAAGAAAACTTTAGGAGAAACCATTAAAAATGACCTGGCTCTAAATGGATTTATTAAAACTTTGGTTTTTGATAGAACTCAATGGCGTAATTTAATCCATATAGCCAACCCCACCTAGTGGAAGAAGACTTGGTTGTTGTTATTGTCGTCTGTGTTGTTGTTGTAATGTTTTGATTATATAAAAGAACAAATGAAAATAGAGAGAAAGTAGCAAAGTTTCACATATATAACTTTATTTTTAGATTGCCAACGAGCTTGTAGCTCACGTCTTGAAAGTGTTAAGACTGGATGCGATGATGATGTCAGAGGTTCAATCCTTCAATAGGCCATCTATCCCCCTCTTGCACCTCCAATGTACCAAAAATTAAAATAATAAAATGAAACTATTTTTAGAATATTGCATAATTAGGAAGCTGTTCTGGGATAGATTTAAAAAAAAAACAAAAAAGTAACTGCTTGCATTACACCCAAAGTAAAGGGTAGAAGTGTTGGTCTTCGTATCCATATAAATACAGCTATAAGTCTTATGTCAGGACAATTACGAATTATGTAACTTAAAAATACCAAACTCAACTTTTAATTTTGATGTACAAGAACCATAAGGCTTTAATCTCCACACATCTATACAGAGATAGATACCAGAGAATCTAAGACATTTTCAACAAATAACACATATACCTAAATATTGCATCGATTGACAAAGTACAAAAAATCTGAATAGATTGCTCTAAGTTGCATAAACATATTCTAAGCTTTAATCTTAAATATTATAACTATTATAATTATTATTTATTATTATTATTACATCAACTAATCTAGAAATCTACTTGCTATAAAAAGCTAATAAATCTAGCCACACACAAAGAAACACATGCATGGCCACAAACTAAAAAAGAAAAAGAAAATAGAATATCGCTACATACCAGCAGGAGAGTCCTTTTGAGAATTTGAAGCCATGAGACAAGAAATAGCTGAGACAAACGCACGCACAGAAATATTCAGATTACAAATCGTATATAAGAATCGAGAAAAACAAAATCCAGCAAGAAAATCGAAGTTTGAATTGTGACGCAGAAAGTTGAAGAGGAGAAGATAATATAAGAAAGAGTCAAAAGGGTTCAACCTTCGAACCTCGTTGGTTGGTTGGGTTCAGAGCGGTGGATTGAGCTTGAGACGAACTACGGTGAGATGTGTGGGTAGATTCAAAAACCTTCACATTCAATAATCCACAATTATGATAATATAAAATAAATATATTATTTTAAATATTATTTATTATCATATAGTTTTTCTCAACCCAATCGCGGCCCTTATCTTTCAGGATTAGAATCCGTATTTGCTCCGCAGGAAAATTATCAACATCCACACCACTTCGAGCGTGTTTGAAAAGATGAATTATTTTTCATTTAGTTATTTTTAAAAATTAAATTATTTTATAAAATAATTATTATTGGATAAAAAATTATTTTTTAAAAATATTTTTATACAAAATTTAATACAAAAAAAATTATAGTTAATAATCAGAAAGCCTAAAAATGAATCTTATGATTTTAATTTATAAATTATTTCTTACATTTTGATATGTAAATATTATTTTATTTTTAATTAAATAATTTTTTTAATCATTTTATATCTATTTTAGTAATTTAATACATAAAAATAATTTTTTTATATAATCTAAAGACATCATATTAGCTTAAAATTACTTTGAGTTAATGTATCTAAACATAAAAATAAATCGATTATAATCGATTATAACAATGTCGATTATAATTAATTATAATAATAATCAATTATCAAAAAGTATAATTTATAATTTTTAACTTTTTTAAAGAATTCGAATGTCTTCTGATATACTTATAAATATTTTAAATTAAACTTATTTAATAATTAATTATTATTTAAAAATTAATTCATTATTTCATACAAATTAATAAGTATATTTATGATAATTATTAAATTAATAAAAATAATTGATACTATTGTCTTTATTAATAATTAAAATTATCATAATATTTATGTAAATGTAAAGTGCAGACAAAGCAAATTAATCTTAGATTTACACTAATGAGTTTTAAACCTACCTCCTAAGGAATGCGACAAAATTGGTACCTACAAGTCAAAGTGAAATTATCAAGCTTATCAGAATTTAGTTTTACAATAAACATGTCTTATATCACTTAAGATTATGTTTGGTGCATCTGATAATATAAGATATAATAGTATAAAATAATACGATAAGATCTGAGGTTATGTTTGGTACGTAGCATAAGGAGGACCTGATAGTATAAGCTAATACTATCAGATTTTATCAGGTGTTTGGTATATTAACTTGATAGGATAGTCAAATCCGATCAAAACATTTTACCATACTCTAATAGTATAATACTATCCTTCTTATGACCCCTTGATATAACCTAATAGGATTTTTCTTCCACTACTACCCTCCACTTTCATACCAAAAAATTAAACAACCCAATAACTGAAACCCATCAAGATTAGAAAATCATCCCCCACCATCACGTTCCTCACCACCACCACTCTAACTCACCACCATAGCTGTCGTTCATCCCTCTCAAGCCATAGTATAGTCATAGTCATAGTGAAAGGTGTTCACGTTACATAAGAAATTTATTTTATAAAATTGCTCTTCCTTTTTTCCATTGATGAATTATTATCATTTTGTAGGACTTTGATCTGCTACCCTACTGTACGTTTCTAATCACAATTAATGGCCTTGTTATCTTTTTGGGGGGTTTCAATCCCTAGTCACAATCAACACTAGATTATTCAAAATAGTTCTATGGGCTCTAACATTTTTTAATAATTTCATGACTATAAGAAGAAAGTGAAGAATAAAAGTTAAACATCAGAAAACAAATAATTATAGATGATGATCATGACATATTGATGACACATAAATGTGACGAAGGAGGGGAAGGTGTTGATGATTCTGACCCACTTCAAAAGATGCCTCCTGAAATCAAGCGCTACTTGTGACCTTCACTTCTGTGCTTTGCATTCAATTTCTAGGGATTGCGTAATTTGTGAATGCCCAAATTTATTTTATAAGAGCAATTTCTTATGCCCAAATTTATTTTATAGTCAAAGTCATAGTTATAGGTTGGAGAGATGGCTTCACACATAGGGAGTTCACGTTGTGGTCAATGCACAGGTGTAGGTGAAGGGTGAAAAGCATAAGGTGATGGTAAGGAAGGTAAAGGATAGTATAGTCATAGTAGATAATTACATATACTATCAAATTATTTATATTATGTATACCAAATGTTTGACAGTATAAGAGTTTATCAGCTTGTTTATACTATCAGACTTTATCCTATTATCTTATATCATCATGCCTTATACTATCAGGTGCACCAAACGTAGCCGATAGTATAAATAAATTGATAAACTCTTATACTATCAAATATTTAGTGCACATAGTATAAGCAATTTGATAGTATATGTAACTATCTATTATGACTATACTACCATTCACCTTCCTCACCATCTCCTTCAACTTCTCACCCAATTCCACTGTAACGTGAACCTTACCATCCAGTTTTAATAAGCTCCTTAACTTACTTCCCCCTCTACAAAACCAACTAAAAAGAAAAAAGAAAGCAAGCCTGTTTGTATGTGTAACAGCCTCTGGTTCAAAGAGTACCCATAGGGGAGCGAGGGGCGGCTCGCGTTTGGTGGCTTGGTTATCAGATCTGTGTGGTGGCGGCTAGTTTGCAGCATGACATGGATGGTGGGCGTGGATATGGGGTTGCGGTTATGCGTGTGGGACAGGCTAGTGATCAATGGGGTCGCAGATGGTAGGGTCAAGTCTGGGGGCCCGTGGTGCGCCTCTGTCAGTGGCATGGCGTGGACGGTGGGCACAAATTTGGGTGGTTTTAAGTGAGGTTCAACGGTGGTGGTGAGATTGTGCAAAAAGGGAGGCTGGGTTGTGTTGGCTCGTTGGCTGCGCGTGGAGCACGACGTGAGCAACGGCGTAGCGAGACAGCAAGAGGTAGCGTGGTGAGTGGATTTGCATGGTGGTGGCTTTGACAGTGGTGCACATCTGGCTTGGAGCTATTGCGCTTTGCACAAGGCATAGAGGCACGATGGCTATGGGTCGATGTTGAGGGCTGGTTTTGGAGGGTGGTCGTACAGTAGGTGTTGGAGTATGAAGAACAATGGCTATTTGGTGTTGATAGCAAAGGAATGGTGGCTGGGTGTTCTTGGCAAAGAAGGACAGACTCGGAGTGAGAGGATGAAGTTGAGGGGTAGGGTAGAAAGAGATATCCTATTAGCTCTTATCATGGGGTGAGTGAGAAGATATTGTTATCAGGTTAGAATAAGATAAAAATGATTGACCTGATTTCATTATACTATCAGGTTAACTCATTAAACACCTGATAAGACTTGATAGTATTAGCTAATTCTATCATATTCTCCTTATCATGTCCACAAAACGCTGATTGTCATTTTTTGGGCCATGGAACAAAATGAAATTGAAATAATCGGTTGAGGTTTTTTTTTTTACTTTTCTTCATTGGAAGAAGTAAGGTCAACAACACACATTGATAGTGTAGAATATACCAAAAAAACTTAAATGGAAGAGATTAATAGCATACAATAGAAAAAAAAGTGTAAATAAATAATAGCGCATAGATATGTACCATAAAATAAAGCAATGATGAGAAAAATAAATAATAGAAACACATTAACAATATTTTGTTGCATAAGAAAAGAAGAAAATATATTAGAAATATTTTTTTTGTTAAAACATTATTTATATTCTCCACGATTCACTAAAGTTTCAATTTGGTTCCAAATTTTTTTCATCCTATTTATGTCCTAAACATTATTTTTTCATTTCAATTTTGTCATTTCATCTGACGTCATCTAAATTATTAATGGAGAAGGATGATGTTAATTTCACATGGCCATTTTGCATCTAATGTGTTTGTTTTTCACTTTATATAAATGACTGGTAGCAAATGAATCATTCCCACCCACCCCCAAATCACTTTAGAATATGAAAAGATTTCTCCAAAACCTTAAGCCTGTAACACCCTAATTCATTTCCCACCAAAAACCCATACCCTTAAAAATCTCGACAAGCATCAAATTGAAAAAAATTCCTAATTGTGGTTGCTAAACAAAGGTGATCGAAAATTCTGGTGAGATTTCACCGTCAAGGTCCTACATTTTCGTCTCCATGTTTGTTGAGGTATGCATACCCTAAACCTTTGTACCTAACAAGTTGATTGTTGCATTTGTGGGATTAGTATATTCTGTGTGTGTGAATATTAATGTTATAGTTTTGATTGTTCAATGTGTGTATATTGGTTTGTATGTGTGGATGTTTTATGGTCCCCTACCCCATTTGGGTCTTTTTTTATAGTAACATATTTCAAACTGGGGTCCCTCTATGTTTGATGGTATATGTGAGATATAGAGGAATATTTTATCGTCAAAATCCACCATGGTGGAGAATTTGGGTTTAAGTATGGTCCACTTGATTTTATGGTTGGGTCTAAAACTATTATTAAGAAATACAACATTGATAGATAGAGTTACTAGGAGGCATTGGACCCTGTTGAAAAATTGAGATATCGTGAAATTGCAACATTGTGGTATAAGGAACCTAGGGTTAGTGTAGAGGATAGAGTGAAGCTTATAGGAAGTGATAAGGAGGCAATGAAGACAGCCAACGTTGTTAAAAGATTTTGTAAACCTATTTGTTGTGCGCAAGACTAGTGAACCTCAAGTAATGGAGCAGCCACCAGTAAATGCAGAATAAGATGTAGGTGGCCTTGGTGGTGGGCCAACTATGGAAGAGGAAGTAAATCTTAGTGGGCTAAGTGTAAGGGCAGAAGGCCATACTAATGGGCTAGGTGTTAAAGGTGAGGCTAATGTGTAGGAAGGGGCAAATGTAGTTAGAGGTGTTGTTGGTGTTGTGGAGACAGAATCAAAATCTAAAAATGATAATGGATATAGGTTTGAAGATAGTGCAATGGGAGTGAGTTTCAATAACAGTGAGGATGATTATAATAGAGATGGTGGGTTATTTGATGTTAATATCACTTTGGGAGAGTTAGATGCAGAGGTCAAAAAAAGAAGAAGAAAAAGGGAATAAAAACACACAATAAAAGAGGTGAGCGGAAGAATATTTAAGAAAACTAAGTCACACCAAAAAAGTGCCCACTATAGCAAAAGTAAGTCAATCATGGACTAAGATACTACAAGACAAAGTTCTACCAAATTGAGGGAAACTGGGGGATTGAGTGATATGAAGGCTATAAGAGTGGAGAACTGAAAAGAGTAGGCACTGAAGAAGATGATGACCTTGTGTGTAGAAGGAAAGGCCACCCTATATACAAAATTTTGAAGGACATGATTCAATATAAGTGGGAGGTGGGCACTTTATTCCAACAAGAGAGGATTTCAAAGATGCTATTAGGACTTATAAAGTTCAGTCTGGTAGGGCATTGAGATTTGTTAAGCATGACAAGTTTAGAGTGAGGGTTAAGTGTAAGGAAGGTTATGATTGGGTTGCATATTGTGCAAAACAACCAAAGAAGATATATGACAATTAAGGACAATGTATAACCATCATTCTGATAACAAAGAATTCAACATCATCATAATGAATTCTAAGTAGCTGAGCAAGAAATTTAAGAATAAGGTGAAGGAGAATCTAAAGATTAAATTAAAGGACTTGATGAATAAGGCACAAGCCAAATGGAACACTAAATTAACAAAATCCAAAGCCTTTAAAGCAAAAAAAAAAAGTCCAATGGAGGAGATTTCAAGGTTATTTAAGGATTCATATATTAGGTTGTATGATTACTATATAGAGTTGCATAGGTCAAACCCCAAATCATCAATGTATCATATGTAAAACTTAGAAAAATGTAGGGTGAAAACTCCCTGCTTTCTCCTGCTGGAGAATTCTCATTTAAATAGTGATAATACAATCTATACAAAAATGTAACAGTTAATATGCTATAAATGCTAATTTCCTATATGGGCTATCTAATAATAAGCGTACAATTATTCAATCAATTCTAAATATTACGCAAATCAAATCCGTTGACATCCCCCTCAAATTGATAATCTTGGTAAGTCAACAAGCAAACAATTTGCTAATTAAGAAATTATGACGCTGACGTGTCAGAGATTTTGTGAGGATGTCAACAAGTTGAAAAGAGAGTAGAGACATGAGGCAAAGTGATATGTCGACGGTCATAGGCTTCCCGGATTGAGTGACAATCAACCTCTATGTGTTTTGTTCTTTCATGTTATAGAGGATTTGCTACAATTTGTATGGCACTTGTGTTGTCAGCATGGAGTGGAGTTGGTTTTGTTTGTAAGAAACCAAGCTCAGACAGAAGACCACGTAACCAAATAATCTCAGAACATGCTGCAGACATGGCGCGATATTTTTGTTTCAGTGGAAGATTTAGAGACCGAGTCTTGTTTCTTGCACTTCCAGGAGATCGGAGTATCACCTAAAAACATGCACCAGCCAGTAGTGGATTTTCTTGTGTCTGGGCACCCAGCCCAATCAGCATCACTGTAGGCTTGAAGGTGTGGTGATGCACTGGTAGGGAAGAAAAGACCACGGCTGGTAGTGCCCAGTAGATATCTAATAATACGATGGACTGCTGAAAGATGCAAGTGCCGAGGAGATTGCATGAATTTCTTGACCTGTGTGGACAGCGAAAGAGATGTCGGTCTTGTGATGGTTAGGTAGATAAGACTTCCAACCAACTTAGGTAGAAAGTAGGGTCTTGTAGAAGTTCACCTTCATCTCGTCTTAATTTGACATTAATTTCCATTGGAGTGTCCACAGGAGATGCATTGGTGAGACCAGCTAACTGGATTAGATCTTGAATATATTTGTGTTGATTGACATAGATGCCTTTTTGCTGAAAATGTACTTCTAATCCCAAGAAGTAAGTAAGCCTGCCAAGATCTTTCATGTGGAAAGTTGAAAGCAACAGTTTCTTGATTGTAGAGATAGCCTCTTGATCTGATCCGGTGACCACAATATCGTCCACATAAACAAGGAGTATCACAATTCCTTTTGAGGTCTTTTGTATAAAAAGTGACGGATCATACCTGCTTTGTATGAAGGAAAAACCAAGTAGTGTGGTTCGAAACTTTTCAAACCATACTCGGGTGCCTGTTTCAAGCCATATAAAGAATGCTTCAGTTTGCAAACAGAATTAGGTAAAGATGAAGGCATACCGGTAGGAAGTTTGATGTAAACTTCCTCCTTGAGGTCACCATGGAGGAATGCGTTCTTGACATCCATCTGGTTTATTTGCCAAGATTCAGAGGCAGCAATGGCAAGAATAATACGCACAGTAGTCATTTTGGCCACAGGTGCAAAAGTCTCCTCATAGTCAAGACCAAATTCTTGCCTATTGCCAAGAACAACCAATCTAGCCTTGTATCGATCTATGGATCCGTCCGATCAGAGCTTTATAGTGAAGACAAACTTGCTGCCAAGAGGTTTAATAGATGGAGGGCAGGGAACAACGTCCCATGTTTGATTTTCTTCTAGTGCTAGAAGTTATGCTTGAATAGCTTCTCCGCCAATATTTATGCTCCATGGCCTGGTTATAGGAAGAAGGAATAGGGACATGATGCTAAAGTTGCTTTCAAAGATAAAGGGGAAGAAAAACCATACTTTTTCGGAGGTTTATGAACGCGAGTACTGCGACGTAAGGAAGGTGGTTCTGGATGAAGCACCGGATCAGCAGCCAGGGATTGATCAGAAGGAGGCCTTGGAGGTAGTGGAATAGCTGGACGTCTTTGGTATACCAAGAAAGGTTTTGATGCTGGTTTTCCTGCAGAAGTGTTAGGAAACAATGGCAAAACAGAAATTACGGAAGAGAGAGTGTCTTGGTTAGTTGCAAAAAAGTATGTATCTTCTTGAAATATGACATTTCTAGAAACCCGAAGCCTATGTAGATTAGGATCATAGCAGAGAAAACCTTTTTGGTGGGCTGAATAACCAAGAAAAGCACATTTAACAGATTGAGCTGTGAGCTTGGTGCGTTCATGTGGGGGAAGATGGACATAACACACACAACCAAAAGTGCGAAGATTGGAATAAGTTGGTTTGTGACCAAATAACCGGGAGAAAGGAGAATCATTGTTTAATGATGGAGAAGACAGTCGATTAATAAGGTGGACAGCAGTAGAGAGAGCTTCACACCAAAACGGAGATGGCACAAAAGATTCCAACATAAGGGTTCGGACAACATCAAGAAGATAGCGATTTTTTCTTTCAGCTACCCCATTTTGTTGGGGTGTAGAAGGACATGACCTTTGAGATAAAATACCATTTTCCTGCAAGAACTTTTGAAATAAATTAGATGTGTATTCCCCCATTATCAGAAAGAATTTTAATTTTGGAGGAAAATGGGTCTGAACATAGGCATGAAAAAATTTGAAAGAGAAAGCTTCATCTTTAGATCGTAAAAATAGACCCATGTGAAACAACTATAGTACAATGAAAGTGATAAAATATTTGTAATTAGCATGAGATATAACAGGTGCTATCCCCCATAAGTCACTATGAATCATATCAAAAGGCTGGTTTTCATTTGATTGATGAATCGGAAATGGTAGAATTTTACTTTTACCAAGTTTACATGAGGTACAATCAAATTGAACAGCACTAAGAGATGGTGAAATTTTATTACCAAGAACACCAGATTTCATCAAGTCATGAAGTACATATGAGTTTGGGTGACCAAGACGCTTATGCCATATTTCGAAATTAACTGTAGCAGCATTACAAGAAACAAAAGGCAGAAAAGAACAGGGAGATAAAGGAAAAAGACGTCCAACTTTAGGCCCCTTCGCGATCATCTTCCCTGAGTGTTGATCCTGCACAAGACAACCAGATTTTGAGAATTCAACCCGACAATCATTATCAACTAATTGACCAACAGAAATAAGGTTACTAGTGAGACCAGGAGAAACAAAGACATCGGTTAAGGATGAGGAAATATCACCAATTGCTGTGATTGGTAAATTATTTCCATCAACAGTATGAATTTGGAGATTACCAGAGTAGTTTGTGATATTTGTAAGAGTATCAATAGTGTTGGTCATATGATTGGATGCCCCGGAGTCAAAGTACCAAGGAGAACATGGATTAAAAGGTTTACCTGAAAGTCCTAAAGCAGAAAAAGCTGAAATTATCATTTGTTGGACCATTTCAGGGGTCAAGGTTTGTACAGGAGCAGGAGCATTCTGAACCACAGAACCAGAGAGCAGTAGAAGAACCAACAGAGTAAATCGCTGCTTCTCATGGTGGTCGTATAGGACATTCCTTAATGATGTGACCATCTTTTTGCGAAGAATCGTAGAACTTTTTAGACACTGTGAAGCAAAATGTCCAAATCCTTTGCAGCAGAAACATTGGACAAAGATCAAGTCTCGTCCTCTAGTCTTGCCTTGGGACAAAGATATGCAATTGGAAAGAGGCGATTTGTTGTTCCATATTTGTTTGAGTTAGGAGACGCTGTTATTCACGAAGAAACTCATTAAGGCATGCATCCAAGGTGGGGACAGTAGCCCTATTCATGAGATTGGACCGAATACCCTCAAAATCAGATCTTAATTTCATAAGAAATTGATCTCTTTGAGTAGTTTCATGAACTTTCTGCACTGCAATTTGATCTCGGTGACAAATCTTTATAGACAATGTTAGTGTATTCAGCCCAAAAAGTCATGAAAGAAGAATAAAATTCAGACATTGATAGACTATCCTGTTGAAACATGGCAATTTCATGTTCAAGCTGGAACCTGCGAGCAGTGTTATTTTGGCTATATATTTTCTTCAGATAGTCCCACATCTTGGCTACAGTGTTGAATGGTCTGAGCTTGAGAACAATATTGGGATCAACAGACCCTATGATCTATGCCATGACTTGAGCATCTTTGACTTCCCACTTGGCATAGTCATCCTTCTGCTTGTCTTTGTCAGGAGCAGAACTGGTACCATCAACATGACCCCAAAGGTCCTTACCTTTGACAAAGATTTGGAACTGGAATGCCCAGGCTGGATAGTTCTTGCCATTAAGACGAACGAACAAGACATCATACTTTTCAATAGACATGAGGCTGAGAATAAATCACAAGGAAGAAATCGCAGAAGGGACAAAGAACAAGACTAGGACAGACTTGAGAAAAAGAACAAGAGGCTCGGATTTTTTTTTTTTTGGCAGAACTAGGATAGGATCGCAACCTAGACTGATACCATGTAAAACTTAGAAAAATGTAGGGTGAAAACTCCCTGCTTTCTCCTGCTGGAGAATTCTCATTTAAATAGTGATAATACAATCTATACAAAAATGTAACAGTTAATATGCTATAAATGCTAATTTCCTATAGCTGGGCTATCTAATAATAACCTAATCATAACTATACAATTATTCAATCAATTCTAAATATTCTGCCAAATCAAATCCATTGACATCATAAGGCTCAAAGGCCACCTAAAATTGCAAATGACAATCCAAGGTGATGAAGTCTCAATTTGAGAGACTGTATGTGTGCCTTGAAGCCTGTAAGACGAATTTTATAGTATGTAGGCCTATAATTAGACTTGATGGCTATTTTCTGAAGACTCCTTATAGAGGCCAGCTACTTGTAGCAGTGGGATGAAACCCCAATGATCAAATGTTGCCAATTGCATATTCAATTGTGGAGGCAGAGACAAAAGACTCATGGACCAAGTTTCTAACACTGATGATTGAAGATATTAGAGGTGGGACATCGAGGAGCTACACTTTTATTTCTGATCTACAAAAGGTATTTGTAGTTTATTTAGTTTCAAATTAGTCTTTCATGTATATGAACTTAGTTTAAGTAGTCCTTTAAGTATACATCAATTAGTTAAAAAAGTCCTCAAGGATGGTTACTGTTTTAAAGTAGTCCTCACACGTGTGGTTCTTTTTTGCAGGGTTTGGTGCCTACATTCGATGAGTTATTACCAAGTGTGTGAAGGATTGCATAGTGATCAAAATACGTAGCGGAATAATGTAATAGCAATCCAAAAATAATCATTTTTGTGTTTAAATTTATTCTAACACTATGAAGATAAATTTGAAATACCTGGTACAAGGTACTTGATACTTTAAAAAAATTTCTTTGATTGTACGAAGACTCTATGCGTATCCACACTGAGACCAAGTCTTGCTATCAACACCTTTGAAACATGGAACTTATACAAAAATCTGAGAATAAAAAACCAGAGCAGAAAAACATACGTTTTCTATTTATGATATATCAGTATCTCTTGAAGTTTTCTTGCTGCACACCTTAAATAGCCATAAAAGCTATTTAATTTATTTATTCCAAAAATAAATAACATGTAGTAATACCAAATCCTATCTAATAAGCAACTTGTCAAATCTTACTTAACGTGCTACATATCCTTTCCAACGTACAACATATCAAGTCCAACGTGCAACATATCAGATTCGTATCTAATAGGATTTAACCAACCATTGGTTGCTACTTGTACCACGTTCTTGACTTTTGGTGCATATCAAATAGGATTTCATAATAATGTATAATAATAAATTTTATCTATCAAGATAACGTGCAATAATAAATCTTATCTATCAAGATAATGTACAGCAATAAATCCTATCTAATAGGATTTAAAACATTAATTAGTTGCTACAACGTTTGGAAACTTTTGATTTTCCTATTCCAAATAGAATTTCTTCAGATAATTGTATCATATATTAATTGCATTCTAAGTACTAGCAAAGAATATTATATTCCATTTGGATCAAAAATTTATTTATTTGATTAAATTAAATTCTTTAATTTAATTATCAAATAATAAATTAAATAATCCTTTAGCAAAGATTGAAACACTCGTTAGTGTGTGGCCCTATAGGTTCAATACTAAGCCAGTACTAAATTAGTCTAACCAAATTACTAATCAAGGTTGGTGTCTAGTAACACTTCTTAACGACCGGATAACATGAAGTAACATTTTTTTCTCTTCAAGAACCTTTAGAAGAATAATACAATATTTCATTCCATTGTTCCAGCTCTGAGTTAACCTTAGAGTATAGTATAACTGTCAAACTATAATAGGTAAACCTTTAGGTTTATAATCAACTAGTGAATGATTTAAGAAACTCATTTCTTCATTCATTCAATTGCTCTGATCAAGGTCTTAATTTTATTGTTATAATCATAGAGCTCAAATTCATTACCAAGAGTTAATGGATTCCTTCTTGATATATCATTAATTCTACAAGTATTTAGTCATACCCAATATCCATTCAACTAGCGCCCTAGGGCATTAGGTGTTCAAAATCAAAGTATAACAAATAATTTGTTAATTATTATGATAATCTTAAGTCAAAGGAAAACTTTACACCATGTTCTTCATGAGAGTATCCTATTGACAGCTTAACGGTAATGTAAACCATTAAGAATTCTTAGTTGAGTCAGTTCAATGATCATATCTTCATATGCATAATCTATATATGTAAATTAATAAATGAGATCTATCAATCTCTATCCAATAGAGACAATCACACATATATTGATCTATCTAGATTACCAATATCCTATTCTTAATAATCCTACGATCAAGAACACTTTAGATTAAATTATAAATAAAAACTCGCCTCTCATTATCATGATCTCTATCATGATGACAAGTGTCTAAATTTAATCAAGGACTATGTCATATTAATTAAACAATTAAATAATAAATATGACAAAATAAACTGAATGTCATGTTATTTACCAAAAATAAAATAATTACAATGTGTTCCAAAAATTATACAATAGATTGTATCTAAGGCATGTCAATTTTTCTTAACAGTGTGGATCACATGTTTTGTGTAAGTGCTAGGGCTAAATCGAACTGCAAGTATATGGGCCACACAAGTGATATAATGATGAGAAATGAGTATCATCTCTACAAGGACTAGAACAATTATGCACTAATGATTAATTAATTATTAAACTTGGGCTTAAGCAAAACAATTAAAGTTAGCAATGAAAGAATTGCATAAATTAAATTAGAAGAGAAAACACTTGATTCTAATTGAGATAAAACTAGGGTGAAGAGTGTAAGGGTCCTTTTTCACTCTCTACTTCACTTGGATACATGCAATTTCTAGAAACTCATATTGATAGCTAGGTTTTGTTAGCTGATACCCTTTTCTAGTTAAATGCCTAAGTTTAGGTCAATTAATCATGTCTCATTGCCTAACTCACTATGTATTCATGTGAATTAACACAATTTCACTCATTAAGACTAAGTATTGAACACATGTTATGCAAGTCCAATGTGTATGTGTCCATCTAATTGGCTAATCAACACACCTAACTCATGCAAGTGTAATTGAACAAGCATCATTTATATCATGTCTATGTTTTCAAATCATATATCTAGTTCATTTCAAACACCCAAATCATGCAATTGGTTGTCAATCAAATGCAAGTATTAAGCATAGATATGAATGAACTAAACCATAGTATTAATAAAAACATCCACATAATTACATATTATCCAAGATCCATAAAGGATCAAAAAGATATCCTAGATACAAATCTAGAAATCCATAAAAAATAAAGAAGCACAACATAGATAGAAACCCATTGAGAAACAAGAGAAATCAATATAGGGAAAAAATGAATAATTAGGATGGGTGATCTTAGATCTTGATCTCCTCCATGGTCATGATCTTCAAGCCTCCAATGAATCCTCTCTCTAGAACCCTAAATCACACTCTCTCACTAGAATTGGAGTTGAAGACAAAATTATATATAAATGATACACAATGAGCTAAAGTTCAGGTTCAGGTCACTTAAGCATGCCTAGGCGTGTAAGAAAATAGTACATCAATTCAGTTAACTTATGCTCAGGCATGGACTATGATATTGTTTTCTTTACTTTCTTCCATTCTATTAAGCTCCTATGCCATCTTCCATCTTCCAAAGCTTGGAATTGGACTTTGGGTCCTTCATAAAAGTTATAGGAATTTCTCTTATTTTTTTATGTCACTAGAATCATCCCAAAACAAGGCCATTTTCTCCAGTTATGATCAAAATATTGAAGCAGAGTCAGATGTTGGTTCACCAATTTTGCTCAAACTTCCATTAACGTTTAAATACTCAACCTGGTGGAATCAAAGAAAGTGGTGAACATGAAAGTTGTAGATATATCTATTATATTCCCAATGACTTAAATCTTGTTTTGGTCAGAGCACTATATCTTTAAGTTCACTCCATTTAGTCTAGCAAGGTTGGCAAAGTTATAAACTTGACTTCCTTATCTTCTTGGCTTAACTTGATTCACTTCATTCTTGGCACTCCATTAGATCATCAACTTAAATTCTAAGATCAAAATATACCCCGATAAGACACTAATTATGAATGATACATATCCAAATTAAGCTTATTCAATACTAGAGCACGTGGAACTCAAAATATTCAAATAAGCTCACAAACTTTGTCAATTCAAATAAGCTCATAACATTATTTTGCTTGGTCTTATTTGTAGTTTGGCAATGTGGTAGAGGATCATGTCTTATTTGCTTGGTTTGCATATATAATGTGGTAGTGGACCACTTATGCTTTAGGAAATGAATTTCAATTCCTAAATTTTTATTGTCACATGGTCATGATATGATATAGTTAATATACAAAACTGTCATATAGCCATTATTTTAACTGCTAAAACTTTATAAATATGAATTTTGTGCATAATTGGTATATATTTACTATTAACTAATAGCCATTGCAAAAGGGAATTCAAATACATAACATTTCTCATAAATTGAGGTTACATCAACATCAAATTCACATCACATTTTAACAAACTCACTCATTTTACAGGAACCCTAACTACACCCACAAAACAACTTCCAACCTTAGCCTATTCCCACCCATAATTAGAACAAATGGTTCATATATATGGCAAACTCCTTCTATAGCCATTGTTGAGCCAAAGATATGATACAAACACCGTAATGATCCATCAAATAGTCCTCAACATAGTAAGACACATAATCTTCCTTTCAACATTTGACAATTTTGCTTCTAAGTTTCCAACTCTCCTACTCAACCTAGTGGCCTATATGGTGTTAGCTTGGAGTGGAGGATCTGCCTAAGTAAAAAACTCATATCCCTCTCCATCTTGGCAAAATGAAAAACATAACACCATTTCTAAGGTTCACAAAACTCAGAAATTTCACATAAGTTTCATGTAGGGTAAAGTGAATGTCATAACCCAGTAGTTTACGCAGCCCCAGAACCTTCGACCTAGGTTGTCTAATGTTTAGGAGGTGGCCAAGAATGCATTTTCACCACAAAAGCATTGCAACCTTCTCCTACAACCATTGTTGGTCCTCGATGCTTGAGAAGCATTTGAAGCCATCAAAATGTTTGGAGAGTTTTATGCTTGGAATCAATTTGACTAGTTGAGCTTAATATCTAAAATCCTAAATTTTGGGGAAGCTGGTGAAATTGGGGAAGAAGATGTTTTGCTTATGATTTTAGAAAACTTTTGGGACCACTTTTCAACAATCATAAAAATAGATGATCATATCATATGCAAAACAATGATGTGGTATCCACATCAAATTTTGTTGTTAATAATTAAGAATGCATTATGCAAAAGGAGGAAATTGAAATGAAAAAGTAATGTTTAGGACATAAATAGGACAAAAAAACTTTTGGGATCAAATTTATGTAAGCTCCAAAGCCTTTCAAAAGTATTAAGGTACACTGAAGTTCTTTAAACCTTTATGAATGTTGATTATCAACAAACTTACACTTAGATTTTTTGGTTACTAATAAATATTTTTTAAGTGTTATCAAAAGAACAAAAAGATTATTCGAAGGACTTGCTTTATGCAACAAGTACAAAACGACCCATCATGGATATGCATAGTACTCAAAAGGGAAGTTCTTAAATCGAAAAGCACCTCTAAAGTCTACATAGTTAGAAGCTCTCATTTTTGAGGAAAAGTTATCAAGTTTAATTTAATCAAAGACTCAAGTTTAATGCCCTTAAAGAAAATAAGCTCTCATTTTTTAAGCATACAAAGTTTAAACTTAGAAGATAAGCAACATGAGAACTTTCGAAACTCAGAAGAAAAGCAATATAAGAATTTTCGAACTTAGATAAGAGGCAAGATCAAAGTTCAAAAAGATCAAGATGAGAAATCATCTTAAGACTCAAACTTTTCTCTATCGCTAAAAAAGGACAAAAATCTTGGCAAAAGCTACCTGACCACTACAAGACAATAAAATGATAACTGTCCTTACAAACAATAAACTGTTAAACAAATTGCAATGGCTATAATTCAAAATCTATAAATACCAAACGTCCTAAATCAAAGAAGCATGAGACGCATTATTACATTGCTAAACTTTTTATCATCATTTGAACTCTCTCTTTTGCTTCTAAAGTCAATTTTTTACACTCTGTACATTGTTTGAATACCTTCTTAAGTGTAAAGCTACAAATCTTTGTATTACAATTGCTTAAATCCACTTCTTGAGTGTTGTAAGAAAGCCTAAACACTTATTCAAATCGTTGTAATCTCATCTGTTAGTGATCATTACAAGAATCTAGCGTAAAGAGGTTAAGGTTAATCAAAGACTACTTGTAATATAGTTTGGAGAAGTTGGATCAAAGAATACTCATGATATAAAAATCCTATTAGTTTATTGAGGATTGGACGTAGGCAAGTGGTTGGTCGAACTAATATAAATTTCTGTGTACTACTTTTGAACTCTTCTCTTTTTAAATTTCTGATATCTACTATTTACTACGTACTTATCTTTTGATTTACAAACTTGCCTTTAGAAGTTAAAGAACAGTTTTAAGTCATCTTGAAATTATTTTTTATCACCTTTAGCTATATATCTTAACCTCCTAAGTTTCTAATCTTAACTATTTTATACATCCAAGTTGAGAAACTTGAGAAATTTCTAAGTTTGCAAAAATATTTCAAAAAGTTAGAAGCATAATTCAACGCCCCTTCTCGTGTAGTTGCCACCTTTATTTGCTATTAGAGCTAGCCTCTGGGTTGAGCACCTAACAATCGAAGAGGAAAAGATTCTATGAAGAACATAGCAAATCCCAACACTTATATTACTGAAGGACAACCTATCAATAGAATACCTTCCTTTACTAGAGAAGACTATCATTATTGGAGAGAAAGAATGAAGTTGTTCATAGAATCAACTCATCTTGATTTGTGGGATATCATTGAGAATGGTCATTTTACTCCAATACGTGTATTAACAATAGAACTTCTGAACGTACTCCTAGAGATCAATAGACAAAAGTTTAAAGAAACAGAGTTCGATAAGACTAAATATTTTCTTACATATGCACTCAACAAAAGTGAATATGATAAAATTGTAGCCTGTGAATCTACCAAAGAAATATGAGTCGAACTTAAGATACTACTTGAAGGAACAAGTCAAGTCAAGAAAACCAAAATCAATATGTTAGTTCACCAATATAAGCTATTCAAAATGATTTACCATGAAACAATCGATGACATGTTCATTAGATGCATGCATATCTTCAATCAACTTAAGGCACTTGAAATAACGTATTTTAACCAAGAAATGGTCAAAAAAGTAATGAGAAGCATACGCTTACCAAAAGTGTGAAGACCTAAAGTCACTGCCAAACAAGAAGCTGACTTGAACACTCTAAGTCTTGATGAGTTTATAGGTTCTCTAAAAATTTATGAGCAAAAACTAGCTGATATGGATGACAATATTCCAAGAAAAAGGAAGGCTATTGCTCTAAATTATAGTCACAAGGGTGCTTCTCAAAGCTTTGCACTTAAGGCATTAGAAGACTCTGATGAAGAAGATGAAGATGTTAACTCTGAGTTCACTATCGGATACAATAGTAGGTTCCTTTACTAGGCTTTTTTCTACCTTTAATAGGCAACTAATTTCAGCAATCACCTTCTCATTGTCCTACTATTTCCTTTCTCGACAGCTAGGGAATATTTCGACACAATCTCGACACCTTCCTTACAAGATCCTTAGAATTTTCTCTTCTTTTCAGATCCTCGTCAATCACAATGATGTCTAGAGACTTTTCAGATAAAGTTTCATCATAGTTTTCTTTCATAGAATATTCTTTTAACACAACTGAGTTAACTTCGGTGGCAATATCTTTTCCTTTAAAATTGGCCAATTGCTTTTGTTCAACCAATTTTCTAGCCAACACCTATTCTCTTTATCGTCACCATTTCTATAACCCAGTAAGGCATTGATCTAATGGCCCATGGAAACTCGATGCATTTCTAGACTTCCTAATTTCTGTTTTATGGTTGATACATTGTGTGGGTGGCAATGAGCCAAGTTGTCCATTTTCTTGAAGATGCTATAGGGTTAGGTACCCTTGCCTTAGCATTGAAAATTCTAGCTGGTGAAGCAAATGGGCCAAAGTTCACCACCATTTTTTGCCCATTAGCTTGCTTCTCATTTAACCTTATTCTTTGGATAATAGTCAGTCTTAGGCTTGATTGTTCACTAGCGAACATCTGTCTTTACCAATTGACGTGAGGATCCTGCCATATGCATAGCTTTCTTATTGTTGGCTTCTCCTTCTCTTTTGTGAAACAATCGACGAGTTAAACACATCTTGCCTATATGTCCCTCATTACCCTACCTTATGAGAAACTCATCATCATCTCATTTGGTTAAGGGCATATATGAGCAATCTCTAAAAGATCCAATTTTGACCATAACTCTCACTCTTCATTGATTGGAGTATCATAGTTGATTTGAATCATATTACTAGAGACTTTTGGCTCTATAAAGCCAATAGAGACCTCAAACAAATCCATGTTAACCTTCATAGTTAGTTTATCCTTCTCGGCAAATTTTAGCTTGCCTTCCTTAAGGCTATGCTGAATTAGATTCTTGAAACAAATGCAATTGTTAGTCAAATACCTGAAATCATGGTGAAACTTGCAATATTTTCTATTTCTAATTTCATGTGCAGATGGAGTAACATGGTCCCCTTTTAATTTTAACTGGTTATCTTTTAATAACAAGTCAAATATTTGATAAGCTTTTGTTATGTCAAATGAATATGTTTTTCAATCCACAAAGCCCATTTTTTCAATACCTTTGACAAGCTTCAAAGCCTGACAACTATATGGTGGTCCCCTTGCAGTTATGGCACCATCACTCCTTCTTGACTCAAGGCCTCTTCAGTCTCCTTATCACACTGGACCATATGTGTCCTCTCCTTCCTAGTCTATCTTTTTAACCTTTCTTTTTCCCTTCAAGGCATTCAATTTGTCAAACTTTATTAGCTAACTAAACTATGTCGACAAACTATTGATTCATCAATTTCTTTATGATAGAGAAATCTAAACCAACAACTGCTATCTTTACTATTTTTGGCTCTAGGATTAGGGTATACAATTGACTTTTCAATTGCCTAGTCGTGTAAGGTAGGGGTGTAAGTGGGTGGTTTAGTTTGGTTTTTGAGAAAAAGTAAATCTGAACAAATCAAAATCAATTGGTTTAATTTGGTTCGATTTTCGTATTTTTTCATTGTCAAATCCGAACTAAACCGAATCGAACATCTATTGATTTGTTTGGTTCGGGTGATCGGGTTGGTCATTTTTTTAATACAAAAATTAACTAAATAATTAGTTTTTCATAACAAAAAAATACATAATAAACCTATGAAAAAATTTCTAGAAATAAAATTAAACTTATTGATTTGAACATTAATAATTATTTCATGTTTCAGAATGTGTATTAAAAGATTCATAAAGAGGGAACAAAGAAACATATTGATATTTATATTAAGAAATTATACTTGAATAAGTTAACAAATTCTTCAAGAGAGATTTAACTTAACAAGTTATAAACTACTACTATTCAATTAAGAGAAAGTTGCGAGGCTACTAACCTGGAGGTATATATGTAACCAATTGAATCCCTAAGTACATTAGTGGAGTTAATGGAGACTTGATTAGTTGAACTTTGAATTATCAACTTAGCGAATCCAAAGTCTCCAACCTTTGCAGTTATATTTTTATCCAAGAGAATGTTGTTGGGTTTCAAATCACAATGCACAATAGGACCTTCACTATCATTGTGCAAGTAATTCAATGCACAAGCAACATCAATATCTATATTCAGTTTCTCCATTAAGTTCAACTCATTTTTATTTGCATATTTTCTCTTCCCCTTAATCCAATATTCTAAACTTCTATTACTTAAGTACTTATAAACTAGAGCCAGAAATTCATTATTTTTAAAGTCAATACTAGAGTATTTAAAGTCAATTCATTGTTTCTAAACTTTCAAGTTTAGATGATGTTGTTGCTGTTACTTTCACTTTTTCTGTTCTTTATGTATAGTAGTAAGTAAATTGTCAGACATAGTATCAGTGTTACCACTATGGCTATGATGATGTAATGTCTAACATGCCTTCTTCCATGAACATAAGGCTCACATGCAAAATACAAGTAAAATTTTTTATTGCCTTCTAAATGGACAACAGAAAGATTTTGAAAAACTCCATCATTAGAAATGGTTCCTTCTAAATCATTATAAGAGATGTTCAAAAGTTGAATGACATGTAGATTTTGAAGTTCAATAGGAATGAATCTAGAGAGTTGGTTGAAAGAAAGATTCAAAGTTTTCAAACCTCTCACCTCTCCAAGAGTTTTTGGAATAACACATGATAGTATATTCCTAGCCAGAATTACAGTGCCGGTAAGAAGAACTGAACATTTTGGCGAAGGAGTTTTTTAGCCTTCTGTGTTGAACGAAAATGACATTTTAGGGGTTGGAAACTGAGAAAGTATTACAAAAAAAATAAGTAGTAGTCAAAAAATGTTGTAGCATAATTTTTTTTAAAAATAAAATATATAAATATATGATTTAGTTTGGTTCGATTTTGAAATTTCAAATCCGAGAACCGAACCAATTAAGCTTTAATTGGTTTAGATTTTACCCGAACCAATTAATATATCCAAACCAAACCAAACCAATTTAATTAGTTCGATTTGGATTGATCGGGTTGGTCGGTTATCCGAACCAATTTACACCCCTAGTGTTAGGTAATCATTAAACAAATTCATCAGAGTTTTCTTTTCACATTGAATAATTCTATGAGTCCTATCTTGATCTTAGCCCTAAAAAATTATTCATGGAACATCTGCTCTAATTGCGCCCAAGAATGGACTGAGCAAGGGCGTAACGTAGAATACCATGTGAAAACATTTTGGGTAAATGAATTGGGAAAATTTTTCATTGAATTGCGCCACGTGTTCAATTGATGACTCCCGTCATTCACTAGAGAGCTTAGTGAATTTAGGGATCTTATGCCCCTTGGCCCCTGGGAAATTCCAATTGATTGATCTAATCAGAAATAGTTGACACAAACTGTGGGTGTGGTAGAGAATTTTTAAGTAATAAAACTACTCTATAATTGCAAGCGTATAAGATCTATGTAATATCTGGTAAATATAAGAGTGTTGTATTCACAGGAAGTGACAAGATTAACTAAAATATAATATCCACCTAAATTAATTTAAAGAAAAAAAAAAAGATTTTGATTTTATTTAATTAATCTAAGAATTTAAATTACGTGCTAAACTAAAACTAAAACTAAATAATAAATCTAAATGAAATGACTCAAATTAAAATGTGATATCAATTAAAGAACAATTCTAGGACCTCGAATCCATCACAAACTTTACAAAAATGAATTTAACTTGAATGAAAATTAATCTTATTTTATAGAGTGCTTACAATTACAAGCTTTGACTACTACTAAATATTATTGCAACTTAATTAATGGCATAATTAATCTAAAATAATATGACATATTCAAATTATGACATAAACTATTTAATATAACGTGTTTTATTCAATCATTAGATCACAAAAGTATTGAATACTATTGCACAACCTACACTTAAGACTATAAGAATTAGACATGTGATTAAAATATATTAATTTAAATTTACTAATTGATTACAAGATAATCAATAAAAATTAAATTGAATAGCAATTAAAGACTAATAATCATCATTGTTTTGTAATTATAGAACAAAGAAAAATATCCTAAACAAAGTTAAATCATCTAAAACAAATGTTAGGGTTTCATCTTAATCCTATAAAATAAAATTAGCTACTTATGACAAGAATATCAAATATAAAGAGAGAAGAAAAATCCATGAAAGATAGTAAATGCTATACGTCGTTCTTTTTCTTTCTTTGTTGTTGGCGGCGCTCTGTCTCTTCCCTTAATTCGCTATGTGCAGCGTTATTCTCTTTGTGTCATCCTTTAATTGCCGTTTATATCAATTTATATATTAAGATGCCTGTCTTGCACCACCTTTGTCCTTCAATTTCCTACTTGTACCACCTCATGCTTTAGGATTCTTTTAATGTGTCATTAAATGTGAGCCCACCTCATATTGCACCGTGACCAATTTTTGGGCTTTCAATACCAAGTCGTAGCCCAACTTGCTCCAAATGAATGACAATTAGTTAATTGACATTAAGTTGACACGTTATCATCAAAAACACAATCTTTTATTATTATTTTTTCTTTTTACTTTAATTGTGGGCTCCACTGTGATATAGCATTATTAAGTACAAGTTTATTCTTTTCAGTTCCAACACTAGAACCGTGGGCTCTCTATTGCAAGGCTTCTTCAATAACTCAATGTAATTTCTTATTAGACTATTATCAACAACCCAATCAGCTTATTGTTAGTCTCTAACAATAAAAGCAACTCAAAACAAAACTTAAAGTGGACAAATCTCCAACCAATTTAATTAAATTCAATTTCATCTCAACTCAGGAATATCAGTCATACATTATAACACCACAATTGTCATAAAAATTCTTTTATCATCAAACTCAAACTGTATAAATAATATAACTACTATGACATATACCCAATGTCTCAAAATATCATAACTAGAATCCCCATTAGAAAACACAGTTCAACTATATGCAATCCTCACAAGACAAGAGTTACCCTCAACAAGGAAATCACTCAGAAGTATGGTGTCACTCATAGTAAGTATATGTGAGAACAGTAGTTGGCACAAATCAAAACAAATATCTCACATATAAAATAAATGAAAGAACACTGAGGAAACAAAACAAATATCATTTCATGGAAAGATTTTATATCACACTTTTAGATTAGTCATGTACATTGAAAGAATCAAGCAATCCTTCAAGAGCAAATAGGACTTTATTAAGCTTCTAATGTGGGTAAAGGAAAAATATGAAAGCTAAAGGGTAATAATGATAATAAAAAAATGTTTCAAGAATATTTAGAAGCTCTCAACATCATTTTCAATATCTTTTTCCCCTTCTTTAAATCACTTTATTCAGCTAATCCCCAATACCAACATTTTTTTCACACTTTTTCTTAAGTTTTTCAAACTTCACGTTTTTCTCTTTTTTTTCTTTTCAATTTTTCAATTTCTTTTCATTTTTATTGTCACTTCATTTTTTTTACAGCATTCCTTATACCATCCCATATTACAATTACAATGCTTCTTTCCTGAAACACTTTGAAAATGATTAAGAAAGAAAGACTTAATACACATGCTCAAAGGGGTAACTAGCGATAAAATGTGAAAAAATAAAGAAAAAATTATTTCAAGGATCAAAATAAAAAAACATAGCCTAATATTATCTCTTAAGAAAATATTTAACTCAATCAATTTTCATGGCATTAAATTAAATGCAAGTGTAATATAAAACTTCTCTTTAGGCAAAAATAACAATAATGAAATGATCTAGTGAGGGAAAAAAATTATGAGAATTAACAAGAAATATTAGAAGGTCAAGAAAATATTCTCACAATAAAAATGAATGGCTCAAAATCACTAGGTAAAAACTAGTATCCACATGTTCATCTTTAAGTTCTCTAATTATTTCAATTTTTTAACAATGAGATATGTATAAGTAGCTATGTGAATATTTGAAACAATATGAGTAAGATGATAGAAAAAAAAATTCACAAAAAAGTAACATAATGATAACATGATTGAATACTCAAGTAACACCCACCCCGAATCAAAACCAAACATTATCCTCAATGTTTAAAATTAAATTCAGACTTAAGAAATAATCACCAATATGCATTAAAATAATTATTAGGATAAAAAGAATAAAGAGTAATGGGGAAAAATCATATGCCTGAAATGCTTAACAATTATAAGGAAAGAAAAGATGATAACTACACCTGACAATTGTTAGCAATGAGAAGTATAGAAAGGAGGAATATTTGAATATCTGAATATTATTCCTTAATTCATCTGTACAGAGAAGGTTACAATATATATAGACTAATGCTATTAATTGCTATCCTAAAAAAAAGGGAGAAATATACGCCCTAATAAAAGCAAGAATAAAAACGATTCGTACATATCCGATATTAAAGCTAATATATTACAACATATATTACAACACTCCCCCTCAAGTGGTGAGTGAATATCAATCATTCCCAAACTTGCAAGTAAGACTATGAAATCGCTCGTGAGAAGCCCCTTGGTGAAGACATCCGCTAATTGGTGCTCGAAGGGACGTACTTGTAGTTATAAGGCCATCATCTAATTTTTCCTTGATAAAATGGCGATCAATCTCTATATGCTTTGTCCGATCATTTGAACCGGGTTGTGAGCAATGCCGATTGCCGACTTGTTATCACACAATAACCTCATAGGAGCTTCATACTTTATTTCGAGATCATCGAGTATGATTCTCATCCATAACAGCTGATTCGCAAATTCCTTGTGCCATAGCCCGAAATTCAGCCTCGCACTTGACCTTGCAACCACATTTTGTTTCTTACTTCTCCAAGTCACCAAGTTTCCTCCTAAAAACATACAAGAAACTCGAGGTAGACCGCTTTGTCGACAATGACCGACCAAATAATCTGCAGACGTATAGGTTTCAATGGTCAATGTTTGTTCTTTTCGAAATAGAAGTCCTCTTCCCGGCTTGTCTTCAAATCGAAGAATTCTATTCACAAACTAGCATATGTCTCTCACGAGGATCATGCATGAATCAAGCTAACCACACCGACAAAGATAGGCTATGTCGGTCTAGTGTGAGACAAATATATCGTTTTCCCACAAGTCTCTCGAGCATCGTGCCTTATCCACCCTCGGGCTCTCCTCATTGTTTCCAATCCCGTGATTTTGTTCAATAGGTGCCCCCGTGGTTTTGCAACCTAGCTTCCCTGTTTCCTTAAGAAGATCTAGGACATATTTCCTTTGGGAAATAAAGATGCCTTGTTTGGAATAGGCAACCTCTATCCCAAGGAAGTACTTGACTTCCCCAAGTCCTTCATTTCAAACTGTGCAGCCTAATTTTTCTTTTAGGACTGTTTCTCAACCTCATCATCACCAAAGAATGATCATGTCATCAACATAAACCAGAAGAAGTGTAAGCCTGCCTTCTTTGGAATGTTTTATAAAGAGGGTATGATCTCCCTGGCTCTGCCTATAACCTAAGGACACCATAGCATTGGTGAACCTCCCAAACCAAGCACGAGGAGACTGCTTGAGTCCATATAAGGCCTTCCTTAACTTGCATACCATATTCCCTCCACCGGTAGGTCCATATCCTGGTGGGATGTCCATATACACTTCCTCTTCCAAATTCCCATGGAGAAAAGCATTTTTAACATCGAATTGGTGCAAGTCCCATCCAAAGTGTGCTGCCAAGGAGAGAATGATCTCTGACTGTGTTCATCTTTGCTACGGGCAAATGTTTCCTCATAATCAATCCCATATGTCCGAGTGTACCCTTTGCAAAGCCTTGCTTTGTTAGGTCTAGAGTACCATCGACCGATATTTCACCGTGTAAATCCATCTACACCCAACTATCCTTTTGTCCTTCTGGGCTTCTCAACAATTTCCCTGTGTCTCATTCTTGTTTAAAGCACTCATTTCTTCATGCATGGTTTGAACCCAATTCTTATTCATTAATGCTTCTTGTACTTGAATGGGGACTCGATAGAATCAATTGAAATAAAACTCGATGTCGATAGGTTTTTAGTGGACACAAACTGAGATATGGGGTATTTTGCACAAGTTCTTCTGGCTTTTCTTAAAGTTATTGGCAAGTCATCAGGGTTAGGTTCACAAATATCATGTAAAGAACTATTCAAAGGTTCAGAATCAGGAATGCTTACCTCTGGTTCGGACGACTGAAGCTGCTGTTGGACCAGGTTGGGTTTTTTCCGATAATACACCTGCTTGTAGCGATCTATAGGAACAGATACTGATTCTTTAGGTGTCTCTGAAGTTCCAGACGATGATGTGACATCATTTATCAGAGGAGGGATAGAAGACTCAATCGATTCAACCAAAAGAGGAACAAAAGATGACTCAAGGAACTTCTTGACCACTCTCCCCGAAGCCGAGGACGAAGGTGAAAAGACTCGGACTCATGAAAAGTAACATCCATGGAGACATAGACACGACGACTTTGAGGATGATAACATTTGTACCCTTTTTTGTCGGTGCATACCCTATGAAGATACATTTGATGATACCGAGGATCTAACTTACCACGATATTGACTATGGACATGAACAAAGGCAACACACTGACCAAAGACACGACACGGTAGATTCTTCATGGTAGGGATGGAAGGGAAGAAGGAAGTCATGACTTGCACGGGACTAAGACCATCCAAGACACGGGAGGGCAATCTGTTTATCAAGTATGCGGCAATTAAGAAAATTTCCAATAAGACTTAGGGGACGACATTTGGAATAAAAGAGCTCGGCAATTTCTAGGAGATAACGGTTCTTTCTTTCGCAACCCCATTTTGTTGGGGAGTATCAACACAAGTTAATTCATGTAACACACCATGGTCTTTATGGAAATTTGTAAAATGGTGATTCACATATTCCTTGCCATTATCGATCGTAACCGTTTTATGGATTTTCCCAAACCGGGTTTGAACCATGCGATAGAAATTCAAGAATATTTGAAACACTTTGATTTATCTTTCATAAGAAAGATCCATGTGACCCTAGTGCAGTCATCAATAAATGAAACAAACCATTTTGCACCCGATATATTAGAATTAGAGGAAGGTCCCCACACATCAGAATGAATAAGATCAAAAGGTTCAATACTTTTATTATTATTTGGAGAAAACGTTGTGCGATGGTGTTTCGCAAATTGACAAACATCACAAAGAAAAGACTCAACAGACTCATTTTTAAACAATTGCGGAAATAAAGACCTAAGAAGACTGAAAGGAGGATGACCAAGGCGTTTGTGATGAAGCCATATCTGAGATGCAGCAGAATCGGAACTTGTCGCATGATTGGATGTGGACATCGTCGGACTAGTATGACCGTGAAGCCGGTGTAGAACATATAACCCTCCCTGTTCCTTAGCAACCCCAATCGTCCTCCCCGTGGTAAGATCCTGAAACACACAATGAGAGGGAAAGAAGGTCACTGTACGTTTAAATCTGTGGTAAGCTTATGAATAGAAATGAGGTTATTAGACAAATGAGGGACATGAAGCACATTATGTAAAGGAAGGGAAGGGTGAAGTGAAATAGTACCACATCCTAAAACAGGAACATGGGATCCACTAGCAACAGTGATGTGATGCTTACCAGATAATTTAGAGTAAGTGGAGAAATATGAGGGATAAGGGTCATATGATCAGTAGCACCAGAGTCAATAATCCAGAGATCCTCGATACGGTACTAGAAACATTAAAAGAAAAAGAACTGAAATTCTTACCAGTCATAGTTAGAGAACAAGTGCTCGGAAGGCTTACTCATAGAATCCAAGAGAGTGCGCAAACGATCCAACTCGGCTTTACTAAGCGCCGGAATTGCCTCCCAGACGGTGGTGCAGAGACCTCTTCACCCTCAATAACCAAATCGACATTGTTTGATTAACTTGCCTTTGTTGATCGCTTTAAAACCCCCGAGGCGTCCAAGAACCTTATCTCTCGCCATAGAGTTTAAAACAAGTGTCCTTAGTGTGCCCGACTTCTTGCAAAAGGACACCGGCGCTCGTCACGTTTGGCGGACGACTTCCAAGAGGATGAAGGCTTTTCGGATGATAACCCACCAATAGGACCTTTACCGGTGGCCAAAGCGGAACCATCACCGGAATTACCAAGTATTCAACATGATCGCCGACGACTCTCTTCCCCCTAACGTGTAGAACACCTCGGAGAGAGAAGGAAGCTTGTCCTTACCCAAAATCGAACCCGAATAGGATCATATTCAGCATTCAACCCGAGAGAGAAACTTAAAGACTCGTCCACGCTCAATAAACTTGGCTAAAGTAGCAGTAATCCTCACTGCATTTCATTTTTAAATCCTGGTTTTGATCCAGCTCAATCCATAAACCATTCAGAGTACCATAATAATCAGTGACAGAAAGAGATCCTTGCTTGGTAGTAAAAATTGTATTTTCTAATTCATAACAGGCAGCAATATCTTGTTTCATAGAATAAGTTTTACCCAAACTATCCCAAATTTCACGTGCAGAGGTAAAAAACATACAATTCTTACTGATATCAGGTGTCATAGAGTTCCATAGCCAAGTCATAATCAACGAATCTTCATCATCCCAAATGCCGAACTGTGGGTCATTGGCCGGCGGAGGATCTCCTACAATGTGCGACAACTTCCGACGACCCTTGAGAGTGGTGCGAATAACCTGGGCCCATTGGAGATAATTCTTACCATTGAGATGATAAGAAGATGTAAACCGGAAGATCATGAGGATTTAGTGCCTTTGGAACTAAGAACGGAGGCGTTGGAACGACAACTGGAGGGGGCGTAGTGATGGCGGAGGACTGGGTGTCCACTGTAGACATGTTGGGTGGACCTGAAAATAAGCAAAAAGGCACGGAGAGGAGCCGACGATCCGAACGGCGTTGGTCGCGCGGTGAACGGAGGCGTGGAGGGCGGCGCGTGGCTCTCACGCGCGTACAGGGCGGCGGTGCGTTGGAGGCGCGTGGTGGCGCAGTTTGGGGTGGGCTTTTCTGTGGAGGCCGGAAAAACGCCGACAAGCATCCGGCTGGGGGGCGGTGAGGCCAAAAACGCGCAGACAGTGGCGGGTGGAGGTTTGAAACTAAGGCAAAGAAGAAGGTCGCAAAGGAGAGGCAATAGAAAAGGTCGTCTCGGCGGAAGAAGGCAAGCAAAAAAGGTCGCTCACCGGAAGAAAAAAAAAACAAGGCAAGCCCTAGAAACGCCCTAGTCCGCCGATACCATATAGAAAGGAGGAATATTTGAATATCTGAATATTATTCCTTAATTCATCTGTACTGAGAGAAGGTTACAATATATATAGACTAATGCTATTAATTGCTATCCTAAAAAAAAAAGGAGAAATATCCGCCCTAATAAAAGCAAGAATAAAAACGATTCTGTACATATCGATATTAAAGCTAATATATTACAACATATATTACAACAAGAAGAAATAACAAAAAGAAAAGAAAATGAAATAAAATAAACAAACAATAAACTCTTTTTTTGTATCTTTTATATTTTTGTTGGTCGACTTTATTTATATCCCCATACAAAAGCTCCGAACTATGGGAGGCACTTAAGTTGCCTCAAACGATAAAATAAAACTCAAATGGTACACACATTATGCACATTAAAAAAATTAGCATATTTTTTACTCAAAGATAACAATTAATCCATCTTCCTAGACACTACCAGAAAAGAGCTATTTTGCGACAGATAAAAAATTGTCTCAATTTTAGAGGGATTTTGCAACAGATTTATTTGCGGCAGATTTTTGTAATGAATTTTGTCCCCTAAATTTTTTTCGGCGATACTTCAATCATGAATTTTTTTTTTTGTAAAAAAAGGTTTGTGGCAGAACTATCTGTCACAAAATTAATAAATATAATTAACAATTACAAAGAAAAAATAAAAAATAATTAAAATAATTTGCGGTGGCAAAAATTAGTGCATATAATTCACTGTAATTTAAAAAATAAATTTTTGGTGGATATATAATAAAAAATTATGAAGAAAAAATAAAAATAATTTTAAAAAAAAAATTTAATAATAAAAATCACCGCAAATAATCAAATTTGCAATTTTAAAAATAAATTTGCGGTAGTTAAAATTAATAAATATAATAAAAAATTTTGGAGAAAAAAATTTTAAAATAATTTGTGGCGCAAAAATTCGCCGCAAATAATCCACCACAATTTTAAAAATAGACTTCCAAATCTAAAACGTGTTCTCCCTTCTACCAATCTCATTTATCACTTTCTCCTTTCTCTCTCTGAGTTCATATTCATAACCAAACAAAAAAAATAAAGAGGAAACTAATGACTATGGAGTATGGAGAGGCCGATTTACAATCTCTAAAGAGCAAATTGTATAGCTCATCCATTTCACAGGACAATGTAACTCTTTGGACTTGGCTTTTAACTTATTCTTATTCTTAAATTGTTTGAGTGAAATTAATATATTATTAATATAAAAATAAAAATATTAAATTAAAATAAAGATACTACTATTTTATGAGTTAATTTTAATTAATATAAATATAATAAAATATTATTTTTATCTAATTATTATAATATTTATTTTTATTAAAAATTAAAAAATTAATTAAAAATATAAATTAAAAATATGTAAAAGTATTGAAAAAAAATTCAATATCATAAATATCAAGTATGTAACATCCTTCCTAACTTAATAACACTAATCAGAGTTATAGAAGCTTAGTAATATTGGTAAAAATTATATGTTAATTTGGATAATTTTCTGAACTAACTTGAGTGTAATTCTATAACACTGAATACAAGAGAATAATTAAGGTATCTGCAGAATCGGTTGATATGATGAAAATAAATATGAAAAATTTATTTTCTAACTAAGAATCATTGATAAGAGTTATGGAAAATGTTGGAGGAACAACAGAACAAGTTTGATATTTTTAAAGATACTATTGAGAAATAGCAGGCACAATTGAGCAGCTCAAAAAATTATAAAATTTTATGGAGATGACAAGTAGAATATGGAGAATATTTTGGTATGTAAAATAATTTGAAGCAGACATATTTACCTATCTCACATGTTCAATTTAATTTAAGAAGAGTAGTGCAGCTTACCTGATGAATAGCAGTAAATGAAAAATTAAGGAAAAATAGATTTGAGGATTAAGTTGAGTCTTAGAATATTCTATAAGACTTGTGGATACTTAAAAGCTTAATTTTGAAAAATTAAAGTGTACGTAATAGATATCAAGTTTCAGTATAAAAAATTTAGTTATATTTTCTTTCACTCACCACCACACATATTATTACCTTTATCTAGATAATTCTTAACCATATTCCCACTTTTTTCCATTCCTTTTCACGTTTTCCAGCGGCCAAAATTTCAAAGCAGAAACGGAGGAAGAAAATCCTCATTTCTCCATTCTTTGTCTTTCATTTTCATTCTTCTATTTACATCCATCTTAAACCTTATTCTCTTTTGTTCCTTATCCTTTTATCACACGGTTTTACCTCTAAAAACATAGGCAAAAATAGAGCACATTCAGCAGCAGCAATGAGCTCACAAAGGAGAGAAAACGGGAGGAGAAAGTGAAGGAAAAAGGAAAAAAAAATCAAAGAAACAAGCTAGGGATTTGAGGTAGGAGTTTTGCCTTCAAATTACTATTATTTTTCCTATTGAAAGAAACAAAGATTCTGGTTTCTACATATGTGGAGGCTATGGTCAATCTAGGGTGTTGATACCCAATTTTGTTCATTTTCTTTTATTTTCATTTTTTTAATTTGTTTTATTTATAAAAAAATGAATTTGATTTTAAGGAAAAAAATAGAAAAAAAACCACTACGGGTCAACCTAAGATCCAGCTCCATTCTTCCTTCTTGCTGCAACCCTCAAACCCTAGCCTCCACAAGCAGCATTAAAATGGCAGTCTCTCTATTTTAATTGGGTTTGAATTTCCTGACAGTTTTGGTTCCATTTTAATTTGGTTTTGAATGTTCAGACAGTTTTAATCCTTCTGCCTTCCATACGTAAAAAGAAAAATAAAAACTTATGGCATTTGAATGACATCTCAGGTACAATAAAAGGAAAAGAAAAAATTCAGAAGAGGAGGATTTTGGGAGCAGCAACCGAGGAGAGAATTAGGAAGCTTCACCATTTCCAATTTTCACCAACATACACACTCACGCCCCCTACAACTTTAATCAACAAAGCTACCATCCTTCATCGACTCTCCTTCACCACCATCTTCACCATTTCCCCTCACCCAAAATAGAACCTACCACTTTCATTAATTAACCACCTAAACCCAACTTCAAACCACCACCTATATCCACCATAAACAACCATCAACAAACACCAACCACCCATAAACCCAAAAAAAAACACCCTATCTCCACCTATACCGCCGACTACCTCCCGTTACCATCGCCGCTCGAACTCAGACCTCCACCGCCACCACACGAACCGGAAAGTGCCAGATTTTGCCGGCTCGCGACCTCTGCCCAGCCGACCGAGGCCGGCGTTCACCCAGCCACCCGTGTGATGCCGCAGTTGACTCGCGACCTCCGCCACTCTGCCGCACTGCACCAACGCTGCCTGACCCCGCTTGACACCATCGGATCCACGCTCCAGCCCTGCGTCATCGCCACCTGACGCCGACCAGTCCAGCCACCTCTCTCGACCCGTGAGCAGCCCTCAAATCTCATTCTCTCTGCTTCGTTTTCACTTACAAAGACAAAGTCTCTTCAAAAAAAAATTTCCTTTAAAAATAACTTTTGGAAACAAATAAATAGGTTAAAGAAATTTCATATAAAAATAATAAAAAAGGATAATGTTTTATTCTTGATGAATTGAATTTGATATGTTTATTATGTTCTAGTTATTGTCATCCATATTTGTATAAAATAAACTCTAAATATGATAAAAATGGCTGACGACGAAAAAATTAGGAGAGGATTGGAGCACCGATCAAATACACTCTTTCCAATAATCTTGAGGCTTTATATTAAATTTTACCAGGAGCACTGGTGAGGTCTAATCCTCACACTAAATTAAAATATTTTCGCCAACTAAAATACAACCTTTTTATAAACTAAGATAAATTTCTTTTTGTAAAATAAAATATTCAAATAAAAGCAAACAATTTCGCATAGTCTCAACATTATGACTGTGGTGAGTTCAAAAGAAAAAAAATTTTTTTTTGTCATTTTTTTCAAAAATATTTTTTTCTTTCTTTGCAAAAATTCATTTTAAATTATTTTAAGTCATCAAAAATAAATATTTTGAAAATTCTTTTCTTTGCAAAATTAACACAATTTCAATTCTCCACTTTTATATAATATGTTGTACACTTAGAATTTGTTCTAAAATAATGGTAATTTAGCCACCCATTTCTTATCTTAGTTATTTATCATTCTTGATATTATACTTAACAAAATGAGACATGTCAAAATAAAAATAAAAAAATAATTCTTTTCTTTTTAAGGACCAATTTAATTAATCTTTTAAATAACATTAGATTAAATATGTAACTATTTTTAGAACGGATGGTATAGGGTGCTAATACCTTCCCTATCTGTAATAAATTTAAATGAAATTATTCAAATTAAAAATATAAGATCAATTAAAGAATAATTTCAGAACCTCGACTCCACCACTAATCATGTAAAGATGAATTTAACTTGAATGGAAATTAATCTTGTTATATAGAGTGTCTACAACTACAAGCTTTAACCACCACTAAATATTATTGCAACTTAATTAATGTCATAATTCATCTAAAATAACATAACATATTCAAATTATGACATAAACCATTTAATATAGCATGAATTATTCAATCCCTAGATTACAAAAGCATTGAACACTATTGCACAACTCACACCTAAGATTATAAGAATTAGGCATGTGATTAAAATATATCAATTTAAATTTACTAATTGAATACAAGACAATCAATAAAAATTAATTTGAATAACAATTAAGGATCAATAATCATCATCATTGTGTAATTATAGAACAAAGAAAAATATCCTAAACAAAGTTAAATAATCTAAAACAAAAATTAGGGTTTCATCTTAATCCTAGAAAATAAAATTAGTTACTCATGACAAGAGTATCAAATACAAAGAGAGAAGAAAATTTTATAAAAGATGGTAAATGTTATGTGTTGTTCTCCTTCCTTCTCTACAGTCGGCGACGTTCTGTCTTTTCGCTTAATTCGCTCCATGCAACGTTGTTCTCTCTATGTCATCCTTTAATTGTTACTTATATCAATATCAATTTATATATTAAGATGCATATGTTGCACCACCTCTACCTTTTAATTTCCTACTTGCACCACTTCATGCTTTAGGATTCTTTTAGTGTGTAATTAAATGTGAGCCCACCCCTTATAGCACCGTGGCAAGTTTTTAGGCTTTCAATACCAAGCTGTAGCCCAACTTGTTCCAATGGAATGCCAATTGGTTAATTGACATTAAGTTGCCCATCACATTATCAACAAAGACATAATCTTTTATTATTATTTTTCTTTCTACTTTAATCATGGTCTCTACTGTGATATAACATTATTAAGTGCAAGTCCATTCTTTTTAGTTCCAACACTAGAACCGTGGACTCTCTATTACAAGGCTTCTTTAATAACTCCATGTAATTTCTTATTAGGCTATTATCAGGATGAAACGAAGGACCAACATTAAAGTTAAACCTTGTTAAGGCTTGTTCAAAGGCTTTCTTTATATTCTGATATGGGATAGTATCTACTCTACATGGACCAGGTTGACCCCTTAGTGGTTGTGGTCCCCTATGAAGTTAAGGGTTAACTATTTGGCTAGTCTGTCGAGGAAACCCACGTGGCCATATTGGAATTGGTGATTTGGATTTAGTGTGTTTGTGACTAGAGTATAGTTAACCTTTAGGATGTGAGGCTGTTCATTTTCAATACCCCTTAACATATTAGTTAATCTTTCCACTTATTGAGTTAAGGCATTACAAGTACTATTTATCACCTTGAATAGTGTGTTAAATACAATATTCATCTATTGAGTTAACATATGAACCATGTCGTAGTTGTTTTCATCCATTTCCTATCAAGCAGTAGCCAAGGATTCTAAATTATGATTTTGGCCAGAGGCTTGCGTTAGCATTCCTCTAGTCATGGTTGGGAATATTGGCTATAGAGGTTGGGTTATCCTTACCTCCAAGTTTCTTTGTGAGCCGACTACAAAGTTTTGACTACTAGACCCTGCATTGTTCAGTTTAGGATGGTTATTGATCGCATTCATGGTCAATAGGTAACTTGGGTTAAAACCTATATTAGGCCTAAAAGAGGGTACTCCTCATATGGCCATGATTATATTTGGATTGGTGTATATGGTAGTGGTTATTGGAAGGGTGCTATGAACTTCGACAGTAACTAGCATATTATACAAAGGTACAAAGCCTGGAGGATAGTTATTATTTAGTAAATCAAAACCACCTATATGCTCCCTAGTGTTTAATGCATTATTGGACATGGCAGCTATAACTGCCATATTCAACATTTGTGTTTCCTTAGCCTCTAGTATGGCCTAGGTTGCATTCGTTAAGTCAACACTTTTGGTGTTTGTGTTTGACATTCACCGGCATTCTAGTACCACTTCTCAATTGTGACATAAGATTAGTTAGACACAATGATTTCAACAAGTTCCACTGGACATACCAAATTGTTTTTGTTAGATTTTGCTAGCCTAGTCGATGGTTTGATTACAGAATTACAAAGACAAAAATGAAACAAAAATGAAAAAAAAAGAAAAGTGTTGAAAATGTAAATGTGCTTGAGGGACTTTGTTCGTACTGTATGTATGTGAGGAGTGTCGAGTGTTAAGCCCTTCTGCAAGCTTCAGAATGTCCTACTTATAGTTGAACAATGATTATCTTCTTTCCTAATATTTGAATATACTCTGAGAGTTATCTCGGTTAATTGCAAACTATTTTCTGATAACTGCCATGAGTCTTCATTGTTAACTGCCCCCTTCGATGGCAATTTGCACCTTTGACACATGTCTCCCTTAGGCTACTTCATTTCATATTTTGTATATTTTTTGTATGCAGCTTTTAACTTGTTGAAATCTAAATTTTACCCCAATAGTAATAAATAATAATTAATTAAAATTAACCTAATGACAAGTACATATGTAACATGTGATCCATCTAACTTCTTTTAACACTAATGGGATCATATGCTCTACAACTATTACAATAAATACACCTAAGGCATGTAATTCATGTTGTAATATACTATTAACAAGAAAAGCAACGATGTTGTCAAATGGGAATTTATAATTGGAAGGACATCTAGCGTTATCCATATACGCCATATAGAGAAAAGAAAACTCCTTAGATTCAATTGCCTCTTGACTGAAGAGTTGATCATAATCTCCAAATCTAGTATATTGTCGAATATCACTATTGATTTGATGAAGGTCACTATTTTGAGAAAGTTATCCATTTGGGTCCCGACCTGAATGTTGAACTTGAACTTGTTGTATAAATCCATCTTCTAGCATTAGCCAATCTGTCTCTTGAACAAGGATTGTATAACATTTGTTCCCAGACATACATTAATTTTTTTTATCCAATATATTGGGATCATGACACGTGCACGTGTCACAATGTCAACGCTTCCTCTACTTTGCCTTATGGTGTTGTAACATAATGTTTAGTAGTAAAGAGTGACTCTTGGAGGAAGAATATTGCATTCTTGTTAGTCCACTGTTTCAGAGAATAGTTCTCCTCCTTGCATAAGAAGTCATAGTATGAGGAGTGTGGTCTTGGATTGCAAAGGATTACCATTGGAATTCCTCTTTTTATTTTGCAAGGTCAAGAATATTTTAGATTTGAATTCCAATTGTGATGACTTTTAATGAACTCTTTCTGGTGCTTTAGATATTGCAAACTTATGTTATCAATGACGTTATACTAAGCGTCATCATTATGTGACTTCATATCAATGTCTCTAGCATAATAGTTATTTGGGTCGATACTTCGGACCCAACATGTCTTGCCCATACGTGAACCACCTTCGAGGACAAGACTGATGGGTCGATATGGCATGATATTAGCTGTGGTTACATTGCGCGAGCTCGAATATGCTAAGGCTAGCAGTACGCTATTGAATAATGTGAAAATGGATTGGTACAGGTCCGAACGCTTTTGGAAAATCATGTCGGTGTTGTAAAATATGCAATTGAATGGGAGGAAATATGATTTTGGGTCGTTGGCCTTGATTATTTGTAATGCCACTTCTTTTGTTAGAGCATTCAATGCATCGACATATATATGAGAGTCTAATTGATTACTGCGCAAGTGGAATGTTTCCTATTCAACATAGTCACTGTATTTTGAAATGTACTAGCATACGACTCCATCATTTCAAGCTCCCTTAATATTCTGATGATAGATGGTGGATCTGTTGGGCGAAGCCAAGTTGAAGAACCACTAGTTTTTCTTATCAAACTTTTTGGAGAATTGAAGTAAGCAGTGAAGATAATGGGTTCCATCCTAATGTGCCTATAACAAACATGCGTATACATAAGAGAATTATTACCATTATGAAGAAGGTCGCATAGAACCGTGAGGCATTGATATTTGGACAAAGGACATCTTGGGTAGGTAAGAAAAATTGATCAAGTATTTATTCAGAAAGAGGCTCTTCTAGGCATTTTAATGGAGTGAGGACTCCCCCTAATAACGTGGCAGTCCCCCTACCCAAACTCTCTATGTGATATGGGGGATTGTGGGAGTTATATATGAGGTTACATATACAATCTTCTATTTCAGTTGACCTAATGGTTAAAGAGTTTACAAATTAGATAATTAATCTTGGAGATGGAAATTCGAGATATGATAATAATGGTGTAGCTGAAATTGAAATCCCATAAGACTTTATAATTTTGCAATCCAACCAACCTCTTGTTGATATCATTGATTTTACTTATCCTAATTTATTAAATAATATGAAAAACCTCAAGTTTTTTAGGAAAGGGCAATTCTAACTCCATGACACGAGCGTCGCACTCAAGCCAAAATACAACTAGGTTTCTTGATTAAATGTAGTATAAGGCACAACCTAGGTTATTCTTCCAAGGACACATATAGATGTTTCTAATCTAATTAAGAGGTAGCAAGCAGGGGGTTTTTGTATTTAGTAATTTAATTCAAAATTAAAATCAAATGTAGTAGAAGAATTCAAATTAAATAAACATCAATCCAAGGCATTCAAGTTCATATGGTAGAATTTATCATAGTTCTCAAAGTGACATATTTTGCATGTAGGTTCTTGTTAAATTCAAAATTCAATTAGGTAATCACCTAAAATTTAATCAACACAAACTGAATTACAATCGCAATCCATAAATTCATATTGATTTTAAATTGATTCACTTAACCTAAATTACCAATCGGTAAAACTAGCTTCAATTGATTTCAAATTAATCAATCTTACTTTTTGTCATTTTAATTATGAACAAAGAATCTAAATCTAATCAGAATTAGATCAAAACATAATTGAAGAGATATAGCAGAAGAAAATGCATATAAAATAACCATTTAGCATAGGAACTCAAAATTCAAACCACACTTCTTGGATGTCTTGGATTGACAAGGTCTGTATCCTTCCATAGCAATCACCATTGGAGAAGCTTCAAGAACTATACAAAAATGAAAATAACAAAGAAAGAGGAGGAGAGGAAGAGAAACCAAGTTTGAAAACTAAAAACTACCACAACATACATACATACCCCCTTTACGTAGAAGCTCCCATCCTTCTCATCAAAATCTGATTGCCCTCCTCTTCATCATCCACTAAGAGTCAATGATCAAAGTGGTTCACCCACTATTGTCAATTATTCCTCCATTTTCTCCATTATGAAAGTGTGTCTCCCACCTTCCAATATTATATCTTTTCCATTATGAAAGTGTGTCTCCCACCTTCCAATGATTTCTCCACTTTCTCCATGTTTCCACTTTCTCTTTAGTCTGGATTTCTGTCACAATCTCAGATTCAAATTAAGCCCATCAGATGGCCTTTGAAATAAGCTTTCCAAAGAGTGCTCTTATGCTTAATTTGGGTTTGAGATAAGTGAGATATGCCCAAAATGGTGAAAGTATGTCTAGAAATTCATGACAGCACCGCTAGTCCAAATTCAAGGCTGTATTTTACCACTTTAATGTCCAATTTTGCCAATTTGACATTTCACAAAACATGTAGATCTTTTTCTCATCTTTCTTAACATATAAAGAATATTAAAATCAGAGATCTACAACTCAAGTTATGGTCTAAATACTGAACCAATATCAATATGCATTAAAATCTAAAAATTTTACTTTAAAGCCTAATTCAACCCAATGATCTAAATGGTGCTAAGATCACTTAATTACAACCTAGACATCATTAATAAGATAATTGTGTAAGTAATTAATATACTAAAAATCGTAATTATCAAATATCCCCTACACTTATCTTTTGCACGTCCTCGGGCAAAACAGAAAAGACCAAAACTAGGGAACAAAGAAAAATAAAACAAACTCAAAAGCTAAAAACTCTAAAAGACTCAAATTCCAATGACATTCAAGAATGCAAAAGCTATAAACAAGAAAAACAACTAAATATTTAAGGGAACAAAGTATTGATGAGATAACTTTTATTCACATCTTTAATTTGAACAAGTAATGTATCTTCAATTTGAAAAACATGAATTAAGAATGATAGATTCTCACAAGATACACTCTCAATCTCTCAAGTGTTTACAGGGTAAGTATTTCACTCAATTCAATCCATAAAAATTGCACTACCATAAACTTGCTTATTTTTTACTTCTCCACTATTCAAACACATGCACACAAAAATTAAGAGGACTTTATTCAATGTTATAATGGGGCCAAGGTAAGGAAAAGAAATAATATAGATATGACAAGTTAAACACTCAAGAGAATAAAAAAGCATTGGGAAGGAACTCAAATAATAAGTAACAAACATGAATTTTTATCCCCCAACTCCAAATAATGCACATTCTCTTTACATATTTCCTTCATTTTCCTTCTCTTATTTGTTTTATTTTTTGAAAAATTCAACTTCTATTGCTTTTTTTTCTTTTTATCTTTCTTTATTTTTCTTTTTACATACATTTTTTTTCAAACACTTTGCATATTGCACACCAATTTGCACAACTCCCACACTTGAACTGTTAATTACCCATAAGCCAAAAAGCTCCTCCAATGAAAATGAACCAATGCTCTTCCATTCCCTAAGGTAAGGTAAAACATGATTTTTCACATAAGTTATATAATGAGCTAAAACAAGGAATAGGCAAGTAGGCTCAAGGGGGTTAATCAAAGGAAAATAATGCAGGGTTGACCATTTGGCTAAAGTAGCTAATAAAAGAAAGAAGGTCTCAATCATGTTTATGCATGCAAGTGAAAATGTAGTATAAAAAAGAATCAAAGCAAGTTCTAGAGTGATTAATTAACATGAATGAAAATCACACAAGAAAAAGGAGAATGATACAAATGTTAAAATCCACCAATATGCTCAAAAACTCACAATGTATGCATCTATGAAACTCAATCCACCAATTCAAACCATGAACCTTTTACTTAATTTACTTCTACTCATCACTTTGACACTACTTAAAATTCATTCGAAAACACATTTTTTCTTTCAAAGCATTGTTTTTGTTTTTGTTGTTGTTTGATCTTTGTTTGCATTTTTTTTATTTTTTTTACAGTAAACAAACACATAAAACAAAAGTAAAATAGAAATAGAAATAGTAACAGAAAATAAACAACAGAACAGAAATATCAAAACAACAAAAATAGCAGAACCAGAAAATTAAATAGCAAGACGCATTAAAATTGAAAACAAAAATAAAAACAGAATGCTAAAATTCCTCCCCTACACTTAAATTTTACATTGCCCTCAATATAAACATTGGAAAGATGCATAATGCAAATCACCAAAGTAGTCATGGCAAATAAAATAAAAGTGTGGTAAGGGTCTCCCTCACTTTTCATCCGTGTAAACGGCATTAAGCAAAGCCATCTCTTCCATATTTTGCTCTTGACAATCTTCATGAAAATGCTTAAGTCGATGCCCATTGACCTTGAATGTTCTCTTTGTTATCACATCTTAGAGTTCAACTGCACCATAACGAAAAACATTTGTAATAACAAATAGTCCATCCCACTTATACCTTAATTTTTCGGGCATTAACCTAAGACAAGAATTATAAAGGAGAACTTTTTGACTAATTTGAAATTCCTTTCTAGCAAAGAGTTTATCATGGAAGGCTTTGGTCTCTCCTTGTAAATCTTGGAGCTCTCATAGGCCTCCAAATAGATCTCCTTCGATTCCTGCACTTGTAGCTTTTTCTCCATGCCCGCTTAGTCTAGGTCCCGGTTACACCTCTTCACCGCCCAAAATGGAAGATGCCCAATTTCCACCGGCAAGTAACATGCTTTGCCAAAAATAATCTGATAAGGAGACATCCCAATCGGAGTCTTATAGGCAGTCCTGCAAGCCCATAGAGCATCATCAAGCCTCTTGCTTCAGTCCTTCTTATTTGGTTGGATTGTCTTTTGAAGTATCTGCTTGATCTCTCTGTTAGAGACCTCGTCTTGCCCATTGGTCTGAGGGTGGTAAGGAGTAGAAACCTTGTGCACGACTCCATACTTCTTCAACAAAGCCTCTATGCTCCGATTGCAAAAGTGTGAACCCTGATCACTAATTATGACCTTCAGAATGCTGAACCTGCATAAGATGTGAGACCTAACAAAATCCACAGCCACTTGAGAATCATCAGTCCAAGTGGCTTTAGCCTCCACCCATTTAGATACATAATCCACAGCAAGCAGAATGTAAACAAAACCAAATGATACAGGAAAAGGACCCATAAAATCAATACCCCACACATCAAAAATCTCACAGAACAACAAGGGTTACTGGGGCATCTCATTCTTATGAGAAATATTTCCTGTTTTTTGGCATTGTTCATAAGACTTACAAAACAAATATGCATCATGGAATAGAGTAGGCCAAAATAAACCAGAGTCCAAAACCTTCCTAGCAGTCTGTTGGGGACCAAAATGACAGCCACACGCAAGTGTATGACAAAAGCTAAGAATAGAATAAAACTCATTATCAGGTGCACATCTCCTAATGACTTGATCACTACCAAATCTCCAAAGATATGGATCATCCCACACATAATACTTAGACTCACTCTTCAACTTATCAATCTGAACCCTAGTAAAACATTGAGGGAAAACACCAGTAACTAGGTAATTTACCATATCCCCAAACCAAGGAGAAATGATCTTACCTTACAGCTGTAAAAGCTACTCATCAGGGAACAAATCATCAATAGGAAGGGGATCTGAGGCTCTCTCAATTTTGCTCAAGTCATCAGCCACCAGATTTTCTGCTCCACTCTTATCTCGAATCTCCACATCAAATTCTTGGAGTAACAGCATCCACCGAATCAATCGTGGTTTAGCTTCAAGCTTCTTTAGAAGAAATTTCAGAGCTGCATGATTAGAAAATACCACAACCTTAGAACCTAGCAAATGGGATCGAAACTTGTCTAATGCAAACAAAATAGCTAAAAGTTCTTTTTCTGTGGTTGTGTACTTTGCTTGAGCAGCATCCAAAGTTTGTGAAGCATAGTAGATCACATAAGAAGCCCTGCCCACTCTCTATGCCAAGACAGCTCCTGCAACATAGTTAAAAGCATCACACATTAGCTCAAATGGGAGTGTCCAGTTAGGTGGCTGAATAACAGGGGTACTGGTCAAAGCTTGCTTCAAATGATCAAAGACCTCCATGCATTTCTGGTCAAACAAGAACTCCACATCTTTCTGTAACAGGTTAGATAGCGGAAAGGCTATTTGACTGAAATCTCTGATAAAGTGCCTGTAGAAACCTGCATGTCTAAGAAAAAAACAAATTTTTCGCACGCATGTGGGGTAAGATAAACAGGTAATAACATCTAATTTTGTAAGATCAACAACAATACCTTCACTAGACACTACATGACCTAAAACTATACCTTGTTCGACCATGAAATAATAGTTCTCAAAATTCAGGACAAGGTTATTTTCGATACAGCGATGCAATACTCTAGATAAACTATTCAAACAAGAATCAAAAAAAGAACCATATACAGTGAAATCATCCATAAACACCTCCATGCACTCCTCTAGAAAGTCAGAGAAAATACTTACCATGCACCGCTGGAAGGTACCAGAGGAGTTGCAGAAGCCAAAAGGCATTCTCTTGTATACAAATGTTCCAAATGGGCAAGTGAAAGTGGTCTTCTCTTGGTCTTTTGGGGCTATATGAATCTGAAAATAGCCCGAATATCCATCCAAAAAATAGTAATGTGACTTGCCAGCTAGTCTCTCCAATATTTGATCAATGAAAGGCAATGGAAAATGATCTTTCCTGGTGGCCTGATTAAGTCGCCTATAATCAATGCACACCCGCTAACTGTTCTAGATTATTGTGGGTAGGAGCTCATTGTTTTGATTTGTAACTCCTGTGACTCCAGATTTCTTTGGAACAACTTACATCGGGCTCACCCATTTACTATTAGATGTGGGATAAATAATGTCAGCTTGTAGCAGCTTAGTCACTTCCTTTTTCACCATATCCAGAATCAGGGGGTTTACTCTCCTTTGGGGCTGCCTCACTAGTTTGGTACCTTCCTCCAATAAAATCCTATGCATGTATGTGGAGGGACTAATACTAGGAATGTCTGCAAGTGTCCATCCGATGGCTCGCTTATGCTACCTCAAAACCTGTAGTAATTTTTCTTCTTGTTCAGGTTGCAGATTTTTAGCGACAATCACTGGCAGCTTCTTACCATCTCCTAAATAAGCATATTTTAAGTGGTCTGGTAGAGTCTTTAACTCTAAGGATGGGGGCTGCACAATGGAAGGTGGTAATAACCCATCTGCTATAGCTAAGTCAACAATAGCTTCGTTGCCATCACAACTCAAGACAACACTAATTTCTGAACAAATAACACATAATTCAGATTCATTACAAGTGCAATGAATGTAATCAAAATCAGCCATATCAGGAAACTCAAACTGTAAGTCTATATAAGACTCATCAACCAACTTCTCAATAACATCAAAAACTGAATGCTCCTTTATAGGATGTTTCATGGCATCAAATATGTTGAATTGCACAATATCATCACCAAATTCCATGGAAAGAGTTCCTACATGCACATCTATCTTGGTTTTAGCTGTCTTTAAGAATGGTCTTCCTAGAATCAGTGTTGCTCCACTAGTTGATGACTCATCCTCTATGTCCAGAATGTAGAAATCTGCTGGAAAGATCAATTTATTCACTTGAACTAGCACATCTTCAATTACTCCAGCTGGGTATGCTGTACTTCTATTTGCTAATTAGATTACCACACCAGTTGGCTTTAAAGTCCCAAGTTTTAATAATTTATAAACTAATGTAGGCATGACATTGATGGAAGCACCTAAATCCAGCATTGCATTCCCAAATGTGGAGTTGCCAATAGTACAAAGGATAGTAAAAATTCCTGGATCTTTACACTTCTGAGGCATGCTGGGCTGAATCAATGCAGAAACATTCCTGCTCATGCTGACTTTTTCATCACCCTTAATTTCCTTTTATGAGTGCACAACTCCTTGAGGAATTTAGCATACTTGGGAATTTGCTTGATTGCATCTAAGAGGGGGATATTGATTTTCACCTTCTTGAATGTCTCCATGACTTTCCTTTCTATTTCTGTCTGCGCTATCTGCTTGGACTGTGTCACTCTATTTGGGAAAGGTAATGGAATGACCAAATCTGGATTCTCTGGACATTTCTTCTAGACTGGGGCATCTAGTTTCTGCGGATTTTGCGGTGTCTAATCAATCTCTGGTTACTGCAATGGGAGATCTGGTTGTGGTAGACTAGGACCATCAATTTTTTTGTTACTTTTCAAGCTAATGGTACTTACATTGCCTCTTGGATTATTGACTGTTTGTGAAGGCAATTAGCTTGATCCTGGACTTTTTAGCTCACTCACAGTGGTGGCTAGCTGCCCAATCTGAGTTTACAAGTTCTGAATGGTGGCATTGACATTTTGCTGGAACTAAATATTATTTGTGGCCATCTGTTTCATCAAATCTTCCAATGATGGCTTGGCTGGAGTGGCTGCTGGACTTGGCAGCATGAGGGGCCGCTGCATAGGTGGCTGTACAGTTTGTTATTGCCTGAATGCAGGTGGTTGGTATTTAGTGTTTGGACCTGCAGCTTGATATCTAAATTATTGTTGCTACTACTAGGGCTGTTGTTGCTGACCAGAATTCTCATATCTCAAGTTGGGATGGTCCCTCCAGCCAGGGTTATAAGTACTCAAAAATGGATCATATCTGGGCTGTTGGGGCTGCTGATATTGGGGTCTTCTAGGAAAAATACTAACTACTACAACTGATTGCTTTGGAAAAATAGAACTACCATCCTGAAGTGTTGGACAAGCATCCGTAGGATGGGATGGACAAGAGCAAATCCCACACACCCTTGCAGGCTCTTGTATAGAAACTGGTACATATTGTCTGACTGCTAATTGCCTCACCAAAGAAGTCAATTCATCAAGTCTGTGTTCCATTCTCTGTTAGTCTACTTAAGACAATTGAACCTCATTGACTCCTCTGGTTAAGGTAAGAATTCTTATGCCAAATTGTTGAGCATTGACTGCCATATTTGCTATCAAATCTTTTGCTGCAGTAAGGGTTTTATCCACCAAGGCACCTCCAGATGCGGCATCCACCATACTTCTATCCATCGGCAGCAAGCCCTAATAGAAATATTGAATCAAGAGCTTATCACTGATTTGATGGTGGGGACAGCTTGAACACAGCTTCTTGAATCTATCCCAATATTCATGCAAGGTCTCACTAGTCATTTGCCTTATGCCACAAATGTCTTTTCTAATGGCAGCTGCCCTGGATGCAGGGAAGAACCTCTCCAAGAATAACTTTTTCATATCATCCCAACTCGTGACTGAACCTAGTGAAAGGTAGAACAACCAATCCTTGGCTACATCAGCAAAAGAGAAAGTGAATGCCCTCAACTTGATATGCTCCTTGGAGATTCCATGTGGCTTCATGGTTGAACAGACTACATGGAACTCCTTTAAGTGCTTATGGGGATCCTCACCTGCAAGAGCATGAAACTTGGGCAACAAGTGTATCAATCTAGATTTTAACTCAAAGTCAGTATCAAGATCAGGATATTGAATACACAAAGACTGGTAAGTTACATCAGGAGCAGCAAGTTCTTTAAGGGTTTTATTTTGCCTATTATCAGCCATGATTTCAGAATCGCTCATGATCTCAAGTGCACCCTCAAATTCAATGTCACAACTAAATTCAGAACCAATTCTTTCACTTAGCTTATAAGCTCTAATCAACCTATGCAATGTTCTATCAATCTCAGGATCAAATTCAAGCAAGATATCAAGATTAGACCTAGTTATGCACCAATCAAAGCACAAAAAACACAAAATCAATAAATAAGCAAAATACACTAGATAACACTAAAAATCTACCAAAATAAATCTAATTGACCTATCAAATGTTTTTTAAAAATCACAGGACCACCACAGCATGAAAACTACACAAAAATGAAATTAGAAAATGTAATAAAAAATATTAAAAAATTGAAAAAATGGTCTAAACGATGGAATTTTGAAAAAATAGGGGTGACCTCACAATTATTGTGAGTCTTGTTTATCAAGTCGTTTTCCTTCAACTGACCAAGTTTCAGCTCATTCTGAGCACATTTTCAGTACGAAATTTGTAAGGTGACCCGTAATCACCCATTTTCGTCTAAAAACCACAAAAACTCAACAACACAGGGGTTAGTGAGGGATTGGTAGTTAAATATAATCTTAATAAGATTAAACAAAATCAGAGTGTATCCTCGGCAACGACACCAAATTTTGACACGAGCGTCGCACTTAAGCCAAAATACAACTAGGTTTCTTGATTAAATGTAGTATAAGGCACAACCTAGGTCATTCTTCCAAGGACACACATAGATGTTTCTAATCTAATTAAGAGGTAGCAAGAAGAGGGTTTTTGTATTCAGTAATTTAATTTGAAATTAAAATCAAATGCAGTAGAAAAATTCAGATTAAATAAACATCAATCCAAGGCATTCAAGTTTATATGGTAGAATTTATCATAGTTCTCAAAGTGACATATTTTGCACGTAGTTTCTTGTTAAATTCGAAATTCAACTAGGTAATCACCTAGAATTTAATCAACATAAACTGAATTACAATCGCAATCCATAAAATCATATTTTTAAATTGATTCACTTAACCTAAATTACCAATCGGTAAAACTAGCTTCAATTGATTTCAAATTAATTAATCTTACTTTTTGTCACTTCAATCATGAACAAAGAATCTAAATCTAATCAGAATTACATCAAATCATAATTGAAGAGATATAGAAGAAGAAAATGCATACAAAATAACCATTTAGTATAGGAACTCAAAATTCAAACCACATATTTTGGATGTCTTAGATTGACAATGTTTTTAGCCTTCCATAGCAATCACCACTGGAGAAGCTTCAAGAACCATACAAAAACGAAAATAACAAAGAGAGAGGAGGAGAGGAAGAGAAACCAAGTCTGAAAACTAAAAACTACTACAACATACACACACACCCCCCTTACGAAGAAGCTCCCCTCCTTCTCATCAAAATCTAATTGCGCTTTTTTTCATCATTCACTAAGAGTCAATGATCAAAGTGGTTCACCCACTATTTTCAATTATTCCTCCACTTTCTCCATTATGAAAGTGTGTCTCCCACCTTCCAATATTATATCTTCTTTATTATGAAAGTGTCTCCCACCTTCCAATGATTCCTCCACTTTCTCCATGTTTCTACCTTCTCTTTAGTCTAGATTTTTGTCACAATCTCGGGTTCAAATTAAGCCCATCAGATGGCCCTTGAAATAAGCTTTTCAAGGAGTGCTTTTATGCTTGATTTGGGCTTGAGATGAGTGAGTTATGCCCAAAATGGTGAAGGTATGTCCAGAAATTCACGACAACACCGCTGATCCAACTTCAAGGCTGTATTTTACCACTTTAATATCCAATTTTGCCAATTTGACATTTCATAAAACTTGTAGATCTTTTTCTCATCTTTCCTAGTATATAAAGAATATCAAAATCAGAGATTTACAACTCATGTTATGGTTAAAATACTAAACTAATGTCAATATACATTAAAATCTGAAAATTTTGCTTTAAAGCCCAATTCAACCCAATGATCTAAATGGGTGTTAAGATTATTTAATTACAACTTGGACATCATTAATAAGATAATTGTGTGGGTAATTAATATGTTAAAAATCGTAATTATTACTCCAACTTAAAGTAATTGAGATGATCAATGAATTTATTCTTTCTCTAATCTTGGTGAAGAGAATGAGTATCTTAGTTCTAGTTCATATTGCATTGTAGATGAAGATGTTGGAATTGAAACTGCGTGGTTAACAACCAAATTCTTGAATGAAATTAAGTGTTTTGAAATTCGAAATCACAAATTCATTTTGAAAAAAAAGAGTTTCAATTATGTTTCTTAGAAATATTGATGGAGTTGCAGGATTATGCTTTGAAACAAGGTTAATTATCGAAGATTTAGGAAATAATGTCATATGTGAAATAATGGTTATAGAGAATCATATTAGTGAGAAAGTTTACATTTATTGGATGAATTTAATACCATTGAATCTTGGAATTTCTCTAAACTTCCAAAGAATGCAATTTCTGATAACTCGTTGTTTTACTATGACCGTTGACAAGAGAGTTAAGGTCAATTTCTATCTCATGTAAGATTAACTTTATCAAAACTTATTTTTACTTATAGACAACTTTATGTTGTAGTTTATAGGATTAAATCTAGAAATAGTTTAAAAATTTTGTTTTTTTTATGAAAACGGAAATCTATGTCATACAACAAAAAATATTGTTTATATAGAAGTGTTATAGAAAGATATGAATCTGAGGCAATTTTTTGTTGTAAATGTAACCTTTTTTTTCAGAGGATGTTCATGCTATGTGTTTCACATTTTGCATTTAAAATATAAAATCAAAGTTACATTGAAAATGGTAAGATTTAAATATCTTCTATTTTCCTTTTAAGTTATTATTTTTGTTTTACTGATAGTACTCTTATTTCATTAATGCAAGGATGCGATATGAAGATTTTATAGATTTTTTTTTTGTTAATTAGTGTTGTTTAACACTCCATTTTTTTTCTATAATTTTTTGTATTAAAATTGGAAGTTGTTGTCAGTAAAACTATGATAAAGTAGTTTAGATTGACGTAGAGCTTGATTTCAAGATTCTTTGTAATTTTTGTTTATCGAGTATTTAATAGTTATAGTTATAATTACTTTTTTTTTATTTTGAAATTAAAAAATCTTACAATTACTAATACGTTCAATATTTTTTAAAATAAAATTCATATTATTTTATGCATTGTATGGGTTAAAAATGCTAGTTACAATATATAGTAATATTATGTTGAGAATTAAAATTGTGTTTTTAATTATTAATAAAAATAAATAATAAATAAATAAATACAAACTAAACATCACATTAACTTTTAAAAAGAAATAATCAAACATAAAAATTTAAAAGACGATAATATTAATTATTATTGGAGTTTTGAAAAATAATAATCAATTAGTGTTAACTTATAATAAAATTCTTAAGAAGTAATTTTTTAAATAAAAATATTAAATATAAATCATTCGAAAAAAATATTATTTAAAAAATACGATAATAAGTTTAAAATAACTATAATATACTAGGGTGTAAATGTTGATAAAAAATAAATTAAATAGTAATAATATAATATAATAAAATTATTTTTTAAAAATGACAAAAATATTAGGTGTAATATTAACAATATTAATATTAAAAAAATTAATAATGTAATGGTGATACTATGTAATAAATTCACTATCAAAAGTAAAAAAAAATATTTTTAATTAAAGTAATAAATATTAAAATAAGATAACTTTTTAGCATACTAACTTAAATAACGTCTCTCTATAAAAAAACTTAAGTGATATAAGGCATGTTTGTTGTAAAACTAAATTCTGATAAGCTTGACAATTTCACTTTGACTTCTACAGGTACATAAACAATTTTGTATCAATTATTTTGTCGCATTCTTATTAATTAATTTGGAGCTAGAATTTTAAAAATTAAATTAGTGTTAATTTAAAATATTTAAGATATTATACTTGTTTTGTTATGCAACTTACAGTTACATAATAACATTATGATAATTAAAAATTTAATTATTAATATAAAAAAGACAATAGTATCAATTTATTTTTACTGATTATTTTTAATAATTATCATAAAATATATTTATTAATTTGTATGAAATAATGAGTTAATTTTTTAAATAATAATTAATTATTAAATAATTTTTTTTAATTTAAAATATTTTTATAAATATTTATATATAGAAGATTAATAAAAGAAAATTAAATATAATGGATCTTGATAATTTTCTTGTGGAGCAAATACGGATTCTAATGGGGCCGGGATTGGGCTGAGAAAAACTACATGATAATCAATAATATTTAAAATAATATATTTATGTTATATTATCATGATTGTGGATTACTGAATGTGAAGATTTTTGAATCTACCCATACATCTCACCGTAGTTCGTCTCAAACTCAATCCACCGCTCTGAACCCAACCAACCAACGAGGTTCGAAGGTTGAACCCTTTTGACTTCTTCGTATATTATCTTCTCCTCTTCAACTTTCTGCGTCACAATTCAAACGTCGATTTTCTTGCTGGATTTTGTTTTTCTCGATTCTTATATACGATTTGTAAAAGCCAGAAAGGGCTAACAACAACAACAGGACTTTGAGAAAGGAAGGAATTGCAGTGATTGATTGAGTATTGAGTAATCTATTGATTGATTTTGAAACGGTTGCTATGGCGATGCGTGACCTTATTACGGGTGCTACGGCCTGTCCTGACCCTGCCTCCTCGTCTGCTGCCTCAACAAACCCTCTCGGTGGTCTCGCCAACGCCCTTATTGGCTCTTCCTCTAAGACTCAGGTCCCGCCCCGCTTTTTTTCTTCTTCTTCTCTTTCTACATATTATTCACTGGTTTCACTAGCAGTTATTCTTATTATTATTATTAGTGATTTCACTGATTTGATTTATTTGGTACAAAAACAGGAGAGGCTGAAGGAGATTCCTACATCCACTCCCACCGGCCCTGGCTTGCAATTTTACTCGGAGACTCCAAACGAGCTTCCTGGCTTGGAACTCGATAAACCATTTTTGGATGCTAACGCTCAGGTTTGGATTGCTATGTGTATGTGTGTTAAGTTTTCCACTTCTCAATGACCTAAACTTGTTTTCTTGTGTCAAAATAATATGTTTAAACGAACGACAGGGCTCGGAGTTTCTGCAAAGGTTCCGGTCAGCGGGTGGGCTTGAGGATACGTGGGATGAGATACAGCGTGAGGGTAGAGTTAGCCAAATTTCAACTTATCAAGTGGACCGCCTCTATGATAGGGGACCAGTTCCCCAGCTTCATCAACCGACATTGGATGGTAATTTTCGAATTTTGATTATTTAATGTTTTGAACTAAATTTCAGTGTGTTTGGATTAACTTATTTGGTAATCTAAAAAGCTTATAATCAAAGTTTTACACTGTGTATGGATAATAGGGAATGAGGGGAAGGGGAAAGAATTTATTTGTTTGGGAGTTTATTAAAAGATTAGAATGGAAAGAAAACCATAGGGAACTATTCTCCCTCCTTTCCTCTCAAATAACAATTTTTTGTACTCCCAAAATTGGGGTGGAGTGGGGGGAAATGAACTTATAGTTAAAAATAAACATGTTATATTCCATTCTGTTTCTTTATGAGTCAACTCCCAAACAAAATAATGGAGTTCCGTTCCATTTCTTTATTAATCTTCCAAATAAGGAGAAAGATAGCTTTGTTTCAGTCCTTCCATTCCCTTTTTGGTCCATACCCACCTGTTTCGTTCCATTCCGTTAATGAGAAAACATCCAAACTCAATGTTATATATATATATACCCAAAATTGGGGTGGAATGGGGAGAAATGAACTTATAGTTAAAAATAAACATGTTATATTCCATTTTGTTTCTTTATGAGTCAACTCCCAAACAAGATAATGGAGTTTCGTTCCATTCCTTTATTAATCTTCCAAATAAGGAGAAAGATAGCTTTGTTTCAGTCCTTCCATTCCCTTTCCAGTCCATACCTACTTGTTTTGTTCTGTTCCGTTAATGAGAAAACATCCAAACTCAATGTTTTATATATATATTATATATATATATATATATATATATATCAACCAAACATACACTTTAGTCTTCATTGCCTAGGTAGTTTTTGAATATTCTTGACTCAGTGGCTACCATGCAAGTATAAATAAGGAATTGGGACCTGCATAATAAAGCAGCTGGTTTTCAAGGAGGTTTCTTTGGCTGAGCAGCTGACTTGGGATAAGATTAGGCGATTAGAATCTATTTGGTGTAAAACACATGGTCTTTTTAGGGGGGTTTCACTAATAGATATGCAGTGGGATTGAGCAGCTTTGCTCCATTGATGTTTCCCCTTTTTCTTTGTTGTTTTATTGTTTCCTTTTTTCGTTATAGAGAATATCTTATTCTCTAATTTCCTTGTAATTTTCTTCTCTTTGTCTTTAAGAATTTCTTCTTTTGTATAAAAAAAGGCCATGAGTGATGTATCATAGAAGGGGTTCCCCTTACAGTTACAGATATGTTAAGGGATTGGAAAGCTTTACTTCATTAATGTTTTCTTTGTTCTCTATTGTTTTTTTTACCCTCCTAACTATGTCTTAATGAATTTATTCTTTGAGGGTTGTTGTTTTTTAATTGGATTTCTTTTAGGTTCATTGGAGTGATTTCCAATGCAATGGATATTTTTAGACTTGCCATGCAGGTCGTCATTTAATAGTGTCTTGCCCCTTTATTGGGCTTTAGTTGAAGTGCTGTGATTTAAGTATGTCCCATGGACTCAAATATGTTATTTTGATTCTTTGAGATACTTAACGTAAAAGAAGTGATATAAAATTGATATTGTTCTCTTTGCAATATGTCAGGGACACCTCAAAGAGTTCTATCCAGCTTTTTGCACTCATTTCTTGATAGCGGCCGTGGTGGAATCCCTTTTCATCCTGCTCCTCTTCCATTATTGGGTTTATCTGAAGGTGATAAACAATGCATACGTGACCGTAGCAGCATAATGGCTAGGCATCTCTTTGCAGATAAAAGCGAAGAATTTATTGATGCCCAAGTAAGGAAATTAATCGATACCTTCGTCTGCTTTACCTTGACTTCTTCTTAACTTATTTGGTTTATTACATTCATATGAACCTCATGCTCTAAAAAACTGAACTGGTCATTGGGGGAAAAGAGATATAGGTTTAACTGTTTAAGGGTTAGAGTTCAATGTTGTCAATAGGAGCTAGGGTGGTTGCCTAGCCTCTGATGTGAGGTGCGCAAGAGGTTCCTTGGTGTAATCTGCTTACAAGTTCTATTCAAATATGTGTGTGTGTGTGGTTTTTTTTTTTTTTGGGTGCAATTAACACTAGATTATGCTGGGTTAGGAGTAATGTCTGTTAGCATCACTTCCTAGGTTATATCTTTACCAAACTCTTACTCTCAGGAATTTGAGAAGCTCTTTCTCTGGTGCATGCTAAATTTTCCTTACATAAAGCATGTGGAATGATGATGTGTTGGATCCACATGTGATAAATAATGAGTTCTACCAGATATGTGGCAAGATTGTTCTAAAATAAAACATTGTCTATTTCTTTGTAATTACTTTTCAGGTAAATGCACTCCTATCCTCTCTAGATATTGACAGCAATGTCCGTGCTAAGGGACCTATGCCTGAAAGATTTCGGAAGCTTGAAGATTACTGGAATGAGTCTCAAGGCAACCTGAGACTTGGTGCTCATGCTGCAGACGGATGGATTGCTGAATATAGTCAACATAGGGAAAAACATGATAATCCTGATTCTTGGGCTAACTCATTTGAGCAACAGTATGGTGTCAATGGTTGGGTCTCTGAATTTGAACACGTGAGAAGTCTTTACTGTTCTATTTCTAGCTATAATTTGAAGTTTCTTACTCTTTTTTTAATCAATAAATTAACATAGTATTGAGTCTATTGACATTTGACATGCAATTCAGATCCTTGAGCTTTATTAAGGAAACTTGTTATGCTGAACTGACAGCTAGTGCAAACATTGTAGGATTAGTCTCCAAACTGGCATATTTCTAGGTCAAAACTCCACAAACTGGGAATTTGAAGTAGTGTTAGACATGCAATACCCATTTCTGGGTCAATCCATGAAATCTCTCATACAAGTTGATCTTATAATTAGTTGGAGGAAATTGCTTCCTGAGTTTTGCCTTAATCGGCTGCCAAGTTTGAATTTTTGGTTTTCCTGGTCTAGCACGTTGCTTCTTTAGCCTTTTCCACCATTGTAGGTCTATTCCTTTCAGTTTCAGTTTCAGTTTCACAATCAATATTTTCCTTTCTTCAGCAATGGGCTTCCCTTCAAAATAATTCTCCATACCTTGATGCAATGCCATATTTTTTCATTGGTCTTGATGTTGGCATCCATCACCTGTGCATAGCACACATATCAGGAGAGGGAGCTGTGGGAGGAATGTCATCAGAATATATCTGGCACTCTGGCAGTTTGATTTCTTTTCTGTTTTGAGATTATTATAATTTTAATCAAAAGTTTAAAACATCCAAAATGGGTAGAACCCAGGTAAACAAGTCATGCTAGAAAATATAACCAAAAATGGAAGAAGGCATCTTCATTTCTTTCATACAATGTGTCTTTGATGCAATGCCTTCTTTCTTCACTTGTCTTGATGTTGGTATCCATATGCTTGGATTATACTAGTATTTGTAGATTGTAGATATTGCATTGATCAATTTCTCAATGTTACCTCTGTATTTATTATTATTTTTAATTCATTTTCTCTTGATATTTTTAATATATTTTCTCTTGCTATTCATCCTGCAGTCTCAATTGTCATCAGTAGATCAAATGCGAGGTATAAACATGCCAAACTTAGCTGCGATGGAGCAGACTCGTATGCTTGCAAATACATTGGCCCAAAATGGTGACCCTAAATTTCAGGTTTATTTGCTATACTGTACATGACTTTGATATTTCTATTTCACGAGCATGTAAATCATTCCAATCTAATACTTTATTATGATATTTAAGAAGATAGAAGTTCAATAATTTATTGCTAATTTTATCAAAAAAATAATTTATTGCTAATTAATTTTGCTCTTTCTTCATTATGTTCGTCGTTGCTTTTCTTGCTAATGTATATAATTACATACACACCCACGCTTCTAGGTGTTCTAATTTGTTTGATAAATAAATTGAGAAATTTGGGAGCAATGTTTGTACTTTAATCCCCTTATTGATAATTGTCTTACTCTTACAAACATAAGATTATGAGTGTTTGATCTGGTATGTGAATATTGTGGATAGATATTGAATTTAGCAGAATTTTATAATTGGGTGAAGAATTTGACAACTTTTATACATATGGTTATAATGTTCATTAACCTGAATTTCAGGTGGTCAAGGCACAAATTCTAGGTCATGAACAATCTCTATCTATCTATTACACTAAAATGTATTCAGTTTCTCACTTGAATGCAAATTATTCAGTGTTGGTAGTTCTAATATTTACAGGATTGTTGGTAGTTCTAATATTTACAGGAAGGGAAGATCACTTGGTGCTAGTGGAAATAATTATGGTGGAGGGTGTCTTAGAGATCTGGCAAAGGACAACAAGAAATTAAGATTCAATAGTCTAGGTGACTTAGGACAACAGGAGTCTTAAAAATTAATAGGATCCCTCGTTTATCACTTAATGGGAGAAATTATTGTTTGAACAATATTTTTGAATATATAAACAGGATAAATGTAATGGGAATAATATTTTAGTTCTGTGCCGAATAAAAGAGGAGGGTAGTGTTAGGCAGTCGACAGCCAACGTAAAACGTGGTCGAATCTTTATGACATAGATAAACGATATGATTGTGTTAATGCTAGGTCGTTGCCCCTAAGCAACACGCTGTATGGATCGAGTACAGTGTCAAATGAGCAAAAGCGGCTGCACCATTGCCTGGTTGTAGTGAAAAATAAGTAAGGGTTCCTACATTTTCATGAACGAATGTGGGTAAAGAAGATAGTTCACAAGAGCAGGATGCGTTTTGGAACTTGGAATATAGGCACATTTACAGGTAAATCAATGGAAATAGTTGATACCATGATTAGGAGGAGGATTAATTTTATGTGCCTATAAGAAACTAAGTGGGTTGGAGAAAAGGTAAAGGAACTTGACACATCGGGTTTTAAGCTTTGGTATACTGGCAAGGTAAAATCTAGAAATGGGGTAGGCATAATAGTAGATAAGAATTGGAAGAATAATGTTGTGTATATGAGAAGGTTCGAAGATAGGATCATAGCATTGAAGTTTGTTGTGGAACAGGAGACTTTTAATGTTATCAGTGCGTATGTACTCCAAGTAGGGTTAGATGAGCACTACAAGGAAAAATTTTGAGAGAATTTTGAAGGTTTAGTTTAGAGAATACCATTAGGAGAGAAGATTTTTCTAGGAGGGGACCTAAATGGTCATGTGGGGAGCTAATCTAGGGAGTATGAGCGTTTGCATGAGGGTTACGGCCTAGGAGTAGCTAATGCAGAGAGCAAAGCGATTCTAAATTTTTTGGTAGTGTTTGATTTTACAATAACTAATACTTTTTTTAGGAAGCGGGAAAAGCATCTTATCACATACAAAAGCAGGGGTTCTTGCTCTCAAATTGACTTTTTTCTAATAAGGAAATCTGATAGAAAGCTTTGCATGGATTGCAAAGTCATCCCTGGAGAGAGTTTGACTACCCAACAAAGGGTTTTGGTTATGGATGTACGGGTTAAGATGAGAGTAAGGAGAAATTGTCGAGACAGAGTCCCAAGGACCAAATGGTGACAACTAAAAGGAGGGAAACAAATGCTCTTTCAGAGGAGGATGATGGAGGAAGAGTTTTGGGAGGTACAAGGGAGTGCTAATGATATGTGAGACGAGATGACTAAAGGGATTAGGAAGGTAGCAAAAGAGACATTCGAGGAATCAAGAGGCTTTGGACCCAAGGATAAAGAATCTTGGTGGTGGGATGCAAGTGTACAAGATAAGATTAAGGTTAAAAGGGAATGTTATAAAACTTGGCATGTGTATAAAAATGATGAAAATTGAAAAAAAATATAAGGCAACTAAAAAAGATACTAAGAAGGCAGTGAGCGAGGTGAAAGCTAAAGCATTCAACGGATTATATCAATCTTTGGGCACCGAAGACTGAGAAAGGAATATTTACAGGCTTGCTAAAAGTAGGGAAAGGAAGACAAGAGACTTGGATCAAGTGAAATGCATTAAGGATGAAGAGAAAAAAGTCTTGGTTACGGAACAAGACATTAATGATCGATGGAATGGTTATTTTCACAAGTTATTTAATAAGGGACATGAGACATTAGGGGAATCGGACATTCTAAACACTAGAGAGGAGGACCAAAATAAAATCTTTTATCGTAAAATTCGAGAGTGAGGTAAAAGAAACATTGAAAATGATGGAAAATGAAAAAGCGGTCGGACCGGATAATATACCTATTGAGGTATGGAAGTGCCTAGGAGAGAAAGGTATAAGTTGACTCACAAAGTTGTTTAACGATATAATGAGGTCTGAGAAGATGTCAAATGAATAGAGGAGAAGCACTTTAATCCCTATTTATAAGAACAAGGGAGATATACAAAACGGTGCAAATTACAGAGAGATTAAACTCATGAGTCATACCATGAAGTTATGGGAAAGAGTAATTGAACGGAGATTAAGACAAGAGACTCATATTTCAGAGAATCAATTTGGTTTTATATCTGGGACATGGAAGCAATCTATCTTCTATGAAGATTGATGGAAAGATTTCGGAGAAAGCAAAAAGACCTACATATGGTTTTCATTGATTTGGAAAAAGCCTACAATAGGGTACTGAGAGAAGTCTTGTGGAAGGCTCTGGAGAAGAAAGGAGTTCGTATCGCTTATATCCGAACAATCCAAGATATGTATGATGGGGCTAAAGCTAGTGTGAGAACACGGGGTAGGGTCACAGAAGATTTCCTTATAATTATAGGATTGCACCAAGGGTCAACTTTGAGTTCATATCTTTTTACCTTGGTCTTAGATGTGCTTACTGTGCATATCTACGAGTCGGTGCCACAATGCATGCTTTTTGCAGATGATATAGTCTTAGTTGGAGAGTCGAGAGAGGAAACAAATGAGAAGCTAGAGCTATGGAGACGAGCTTTGGAAGAACATGATTTCCGTCTAAGCAGGAGTAAGACGAAGTATATGGAATGTTAGTTCAATAAGAAGCATGCTAATGCTTATTTAGAGGTGAAAATTAGAGACCATACCATACCACAAGTCACACGGTTTATGTATCTTGGATCTATCATACAAAATGATAGAGAAATAGAGATGTAAACCATAAGATTTAAGCTGGATGGATGAAATGGAGTAGTGCTTCAGGAGTTATTTGTGATAGAAAAGTGTTTTTCAAACTTAAGGGTAAATTTTACCGCACAACTATAAGGCCCGCAATGTTGTATGGTACTGAATGTTTTACAGTAAAAAGCCAGCAAGAGCATAAGATTAGTGTCGCGGAGATGAGGATGTTGCGCTGGATGTGTGGCCATACAAGACAAGATAGGATTAGGAATGAATGCATTAGAGAGAAAGTAGGGGTAACACCTATTGTGGAAAAGATGGAAGAATCTCGCCTTAGGTGGTATGAACATGTAAGGAGAAGACCCTTAGAAGCCCCTGTCAGAAGAGTAGATCAGGTGGAGGATAGCCCAATAGCTAGAGGTAGAGGGAGACCAAGAAAGACTATAGGTGAAACGATTAAAAAAGATTTAGATTGGAATGACATTTCTGAAGACTGGTTTATGATAGGGCATAATGGCGTTGTTTGATCCATGTAGTTGACCCCACCTAGTGGGAAAATGTTTGGTTGCTGTTGTTGTTGCTGGTATTTGGTGTTCAGGGCTGGAATGTAATGCTAGAGTTTTGTGACAGTATCTCAGCTATCACAAATTATTTGGAAGAGAATGGTATTCTCGGCCTCCTTCTGTGTTAAAGCTAATGGCCTGTGCCAGGGGTTTTCTTTGTCGTTTTTCAAAGGGACTGGATAGCTCTCTTGAGTTAATATTATTTTGCATTTCTCTTTTTGTTATCTTTTTCTTGTGCTTTGGCTCCTTAAGGAGTATGCCTTGTACTCCCACCTTTTATGGTTTCTTTTTCTAATAAAATATTCAATTGTTAAAATATTTATTTAGAAGAAAAGAGAGATTACAAGATTGAGGAGGGAAAAACTTTATGGTGGTTTGCTGTTTATGCTGCTCTGTGGTGTTTTTGGTTCATGCTGAATGCTCATGCTGTTCTTAGATCTGTTATGGGATAAGATTGATTTTACAGACACTCTTTTGGTGGTATGCCATATTTTTGTGAAAGGATATCCTTGAAAGCTATGTGGAGGGAATAAAAAGCTTTGTGCCTTTTGTGCTATATTTTTGTGCCCTTGTTAAGGAGAATATCTTATTCTCTTTAGCATTTCTTGCCACTTATTTGAAATAAAAAAATGTCAATAACATGCTTTTTTGGCATGCAGAACTCAAAGTTTCTTCAGTTTGTATCAAAGATGAGCCGTGGTGAGTTGATTATTGATGACAATCAAGTTAAAGAGACTGCATTACCTGCATCTGGAGATTGGGCAGCAGAATATCAGCAGCAATATAATCATGGTCATGCATGGGCTGGTGAATTTTTAAATGATAAGGCATGTATACGTCCAGTGAGCTTGAAACCATATTCTTTTGCAAGTGTTTTATATTATTGATTATTGATTGGCATAAATTCAATTAAAAAAACTAAGATTTATCAAGACTTATAGTTTTTGGTTACTGTTAACAGATGAGACAGAAAAATAAGGAAAAAGGTTGAGACAGAAAATAAGTGAGAATGAAAACAGGGGCCTTTCTAAAAAGGTTCTGAATAATTGTGATACAAAACACTGACCTTAATCCTTAAACCCCAAATTATTTATACTAATATTACGACTTCTAAATGACACTTGTGCCCTTTATTTTGGGTGCATTACAAGTAACCACTTTTTTTTTTACTGTGATAGAAAGAGAAATTTATTAGAAAGAAAAGAGGGAATGTACAGGTAATGGGAAGATAAGAAATACTCCAAAAGGGAAAGAGGAAAATACATCACGTGAAAAGAAATTAAAAAAATGCAGCAAGGCTGCCCAATTTCTGTAAAAGTCAGAAAAGGCAACTCCCTTGAAATACCCATTTGCAGAGCACCACGTAGAGACCAAGAACACAATCCTATCCCAGGGTAAGTCGAGGGGCAAAGAAGCGCCTCTGAAAATGGAAGCGTTCTGCTTCAATTAGATTAACCAAATGACTGCATAAACTGTGCAATACCACAAAATTTGTGGCTCATTCTCTAAGTAAATCTCCTTATGAAACCCAAGGCCATATAGTCTTTCATTTGCACTGCAATATTTGATACAATTAAGGCAAATGATTTACTGCAGGTTTGCTAATATTTGTATTATGGGCATAGAAAGCTTGATTTAAATAAGCTGGATAGGGTTGTAATTCTGAGTATCTTCACTTGGTTCGAGCTGGAGTTGCAGAACAAATTTTGTTATGGAGTTCGTAAGAGTTGAGGGGCTTCCTTGGATTCTAGTTTTGCTGAGAAGATTTATAATTTAGAGTAAACTATCAAATTGGTCTTCTAAAGATTAGCATGTGACCAATTAGTCCTCTAAAGATTTTTTCACCAAATTAGTCCCTCAGATATAAAACGTCACCAAATTCGTCCTTAGAGAACTTATTTGGTGGGCAATATAAGGACGAATTTGGTGGCGTTTTATATCTTTGAGGGACTAATTTGGTGAAAAAATCTTTGAAGGACTAATATGGTGATACACTAATCTTTAGAGGACCAATTTGATAGTTTACTCTATAATTTATAAGCAAATCCTTTTGAGGGCAATTTTGTAGGCCTTTTTGCTGATAATTTGGGTTGCTGCTTGTTTTTGTGGAGAGTACTGTATGGGTTGGGTGGCTTTTTTTCACTCAAGACGACATTCTGAAGGCTCTGATTGGGAGGGATAAGGAGATTTCCTGGCCTATAGGTGCTTTTACTATCCTTTTATCTGGAGATGTTATCCGAGTTTTCTATTGAGACTTCTTGAGGAGCTCTATCTATATGGGAAAGTGGGTATTAGTATGGGTTCTACTTTCATCATTTTGACTCCCAAGAAGGATTTTTTCTTTTTTTGGACCATTAAACATTGTGGTTACTAGTGTTCTTACTTGTGCTTGTAATGTAGTAGGCAGGCTCTTGCGTAATCATTTGATTAGTGTGTTGGATGTTATCATTTCTTGATTCCATTGTACCTATATTAAAGTTTTGACGGTTGAGCCTTGGCACAACAGTAAGCTTTGTGACCTGGAGGTCACGGGCTATAGTTGTGGAAACATCCTAACTAGTCATGGGATAAGGCTGCGTATATCTGAACCTCCCTAGACTTTACAATGGTGGGAGCTTCGTGCACAATTTTGCTCATGCAAGTCTGAGATACATCTCACAGTTGATTAATTTTGATTCTTGATTTTTATTGCAAATACTAAGTGATGAAAAGTGCATAGCAAGTTATTTTGGTTTGAATTATAATAGGTTTACTTAATTAATGCCCTTTTCCTTAAAATTTGAATGCTGACTTGTGGGTTCCAGGTTTCTCATGGACCTGATCAGTGGGTGAATGAGTTTACAACTGAAGAACAGCAGCACGCAGCAGTTGATGATCAATGGGTTAATGAATTCTCAAAGTTGCATGTTAATGACTGGGCAGAGGAATTTGGTCAGCAGGTTGGTGAAGGAGCTTTAGGGGAGAGCTCTTCTGATAATTGGGCACAGGCATATGATGAGTAAGTCAAGCTTTCCTACTGACTAAATTGCAATGTTTTTCGTAAAGAACTATCCACTGGATAGATTGACAAAAGAACACCTTTCATAAGAATTTATAGAATGACTCTGGACTATGCCATCTTGTGTACTCATGCTTTCTTTGTGGGTACTTTTATGAATAGAATGCTGCGAAGAGATTGGAAAGCTGTTTTGAGCTGATGTATCTAGAATTCTTGATTTATGTTTCACTCTGATTTTCTCCTTTTCCTTTTTAAGAGGAAGATGTCTTACCCACTCTTTATTTCCTTTCTCCTAATGATTTCTTTTACCAAAAATAAGAAAATGTCACACATGCCCTTGGAAATTCTTGTCCTAGGTATATCTTTTTCTTTGCCCTTACCCTAATGTTATATGATGACTGTATATATTCATTTTTGGGTGTTGTGAGGGGTGGCATTAGGTGTGAAACTAAAAGGTAAGAACTGGTCCAAACTCAAAGGTTAGACACAAATTCACCAAAGATTCAAAATAAATTATTCCAGATTGAAGTGGCTTTCAAAAAATTCAAAATATTAAAAATACGCAGACACCTGTTTCTAGTCTAGGCCCATACATAACACATACCAGGAGTGAAAGAATATGACAGGGAGAGATGAGAGAAGAGAGAGAAAGAGAAATTCTGTGAAAATATTGGAGTCACTAATTTAAATGTAGAAGACTAGGATGGAGAGAGAAACCCTTTCTTGAATACACAAGTGTCTAGTCCGTTGCATTTCAGTTTTATTTGTACTGTAAGAATGGGCTGTGTACACCTAGATTGGATCTGGAAAATTGTTGTATAAACATGGTGCACCATTCAGTTTTTGTCCTGAATCAATAAGAACTGACTGTTGGTTTGATATTTGTTAGAATATTTATTAATAGTGGGCTTAGACTTGTACTAGTAGTACTAATACTTGACCTAATTAGTAGTATAAATAGGTGCATTAGGTTATTGTATTAGTGTAACACATTTCCATATAATTAACATTTAGTCTTCTATTGTCAGCTGTTATTCTCTCCTCCTCCTTTTCCCTCTCTAATCCCTGAAGTTTCAACATGGTATCAGAGTGGTACCATCCACCTTGAATGGGTTTGCCCTTTCCACTGTGTTAGAGTTCTATGGAACTCATTTGTATATATCCCCTATTATTTTTCTGAAACGCTATATTTCTTGTTTTCTATATGTTTCTAAGTTCGTTTGTGTTTGAAACTGTCACGCACTAACATTTGGAGCTGCCATTTAGATTTCCAGACCACCCATGGGTGGTCTCTTTTGATTCAAGGTCAATCATGATCTACTGGTGCCAGCAAGATGACAAGTGGTGGCGTCTTCCCCATTGCAAAGGCTCTGTTTTTGTATATGGCAGCCTTCCGCTGCACTACTGTTCTGCTTTCAGGTGACCAGCAGCAACTGGCGGTGGGTGCTGGCCAGCCGTGTGGAGGACCGGCGGGACTTGTGGTGGACAATGGTGGGCGTAGCAGCTTCTGCAGGTGTTTGTGTGCATCTCATTTTATGCGAGTTGCTGTTTTTTGGTTCCAGACAACTAGTTGGGTGGCCAAAGACGCCATGGTGGGTGCGACAGGGACCAGAGATTGGTGGGTAGTTGATGTTGACGGAGGATGATGGTGGTTGGCTGGAGCTCCGGCGAGTTCTGTTCCGGACTGTTTTCTGTTCCGGGCCTATTTCTCAATTCTGTCTTGCCTGAGGGTGATTTGAGACAGTTCTGGTGGTATTTCTCTTGGGGTTTTGAGTTTTTCCGACGAGCATGCTTTTTGGATTTCCTTTCTTCTTTCTTTCTTGGTGATAACTCTCTGTTTGGCTTGGGATATCCTCTGTTCGGTTGCTGACTTGCTGTTCTGCCTCTGTTTGGCATGTTTAGTTGTTGTTCTGTCTACTTTTGGACTATTTGGTGCCTCTTCCATCTTTTCATGGCCAGCATGGCATCGGACTGAGAAGCTGCCTTAGGCTTTGGAATAATTTGTGTGGTTTGGGTTATTTGGAGGTTATTGTTCGTTTCTTTCTTTAGCTGTCAAGGGTTTGCGGATTGAAGACTTTAGACACTAGTAAAGGACCCCATTTGTGTTATTGGGTGGTATGATACCCGACCCAGTGTTTTGGAGACCCGGTTGGAGGTCATTTCTGGGTGGTATGATACCTGACTCAGTGTTTGTTTTGGAGACTAGTTTGGAGGTCAAGGGGGTCATTGAGGAGAAAGGTCAAAGACTCCAGAATAGGTCTCATTTGTTTGGGATATGTGCCAAGGAGAAGCAAGGAGCTATATGTCAAGGACATTGCCAAGGTTTTGTTATTCGGGGCGAGTACTGGTTTTCTTTGTTATGATTGGCGGAGTTGATTTAATTGTTGGTGGTGTTCTTTTGTTTTGGTTTATGGGTTTGATACTTCTAACAAGCTATAAGCTTAAGCTTGAGGGGGAGTGTTAGAATATATTAGTATGAGAAATGCTAGTAATACTCTTTTGGACACTCCTTTTAACACTTGCTTTATTATTGGTCTAAAAACAAGTATTGCTAGTATCTCTCTCCTAATAATCATTTCAAGTGTATGAAGTGAACCAATAGTAAAGTAAGTGTTGAAAGAAGTGTCCAAAAGAGTGTGTTGCTACCATTCCTCTATTAGTATTATTAGTAGTGGGCTTGGGCTTGTGCTAGTAGTACTAGTACTTGACCTAATTAGTAGTATAAATAGGTGCATCAGGTTATTTAATTAGTGTAACACATTTTCATATAAATCATATTTAGTCTTCTATTGTCAGCTGTTATTCTCTCCTCCTTTTCCCTCTTTATTCCCTGAAGTTTCAACAATATTCTTCAAATATAGATGCCACCATACAATATTTGTCAACTAACTGCTTGTTCCTATTAGTCCAATGCGCTAACTAAGTGGTACATAATGTGTACAAATCTCTGGATCTTATTTAAAGATTAAGATCATTGATTGATCTAATTTGGTTGCTTTAGGCGGAATGGAGGATAACAATCCTCCTAAATGTATCTTTTTTTTTTTTTCCGTTAATCAATTATTCTTTTATTGATATTAAAAAATGGTTGTTCCTTTACTATAGTAAGTTTTTGTATTTTCTCCTAATGCTTGGGTTATGCCCATGTTTTTCTCCCTTCAACTTGAAATTGTTACATTCCATCATGGAGGTTATTCCCTTGAATTAATCAGCATCTCTTTGGGGTTATATGAAGGTACCTCAATGAGCAAGTTGCTGTCAAGCAGCGGTCAGATAGTTCAAGGGGCGTGTATGTCTTTTCAGATTTAAATCCTTATGTTGGCCATCCAAATCCATTAAAAGAAGGCCAAGATCTATTCAGGAAAGGACTTTTAAGTGAAGCTGTTCTTGCATTGGAAGCTGAAGTCTTGAAAAACCCTGAAAATGCTGAAGGGTGGAGACTACTAGGAATAGCACATGCAGAGAACGATGATGATCAACAGGTTAGGTTATATCCTGCTTGATGATAAACTCCCCTTTTTGTGTGGACTGGAATGACATATATTATTGCGTAACTACAATACACTGGTGCTGTACAAATTCTCTACAGAACAAGCAATTTATTTTTATCATTCATATTTATGTACTAACAGTTTATAGCAGAGATGGTGATACTGTTTAATTAATTATGGCATTCAATTTTGCTTCTTTCTTTGCTGAGACCATCAAGTGATTATTCCAGATATATAATAAACAATTTATGCTCTCAATTACATTTGAAAAAAATGGTTTCAGTGAGTAGTACATTTATTGGCCATTTCATATTTACAAAAATAATATAAAATGGATATTTTCTTAAGAGGGAGGATGCGTTTAGGTGAATTTAAATTGGAAACTTATTATTCCATAACCTATTTTTTACCTGTGTTTCTGTTTCCAAGATCTTGTTTTTATATGGAAACTTGCTTTCCAAATCCTTCATTTACATTTAATGCTGCCACTGTATATTATCATGTTAGTAATTATGTATTGATTATTTGGTAAATCACTGGTGCTCTCCCTCTACCTTGTCCTTTTGTTACAGAAACCATAAATGTTTATTATACAGTCTAACTCTCAGCATTCATTTTCTAAAAGGAAAAATAGAGAATGAAGAGTTCACATCAAGAAAGAATGGAAAAGCCATTGATGCTTTGCAATGGATAGATTTCTTCCTGATTTAGCCTCTGCATGACATGAGTTCTGAATTCCTAAAGCTTTAACTTGTTGTAATCTACAATTCACATAATAAATCTATATTGTTTATTACATGACATTCAGAACATTCTTGAATGGATGCAGTGCTACAACTGTGTTGAAAAATTTTGGAGGATATGTTGCATGTATCTCAATTTTAAATATGTTTTGCACTGATCCATCACTTAGTATTTTAGATGTCTGGGAATTTTACTTTAGACGGTAATTTACAGCTTATTAAAAATTTTAGAACTTACACAGGCTATTGCAGCAATGATGCGTGCACAGGAGGCTGATCCAACAAACCTGGAAGTGCTTCTTGCTCTTGGTGTCAGTCATACAAATGGTTAGTGACTGCTTCTGATCCATTACCTGGATGAATGATGTAAAGCACAATAGCAAATTAAAATTAGCTCAAAGCTCATTTGTCATACCAAGCCTTGATGCTTGAATCGATTTTACGTGTATGTTTCTACTCATATTTCTGGAGTTCTTCTTTGATGGAAATGCGTAGAGGTTGGAGAGCTCTTTTGAGGAGCTAATATGCTTTTATTTAGGCAAAATAGGCATTTTGGTTCCTTATCTTTATTTCTATTTTCAATTTGGTCTCATATCATTTTTTTTTGTCAATTTGGTCTCTTATCATGCAAATTGTTTTCAATGTGGTCCTTCCGTTAGGGTTCCGTTACCCCCTTATAGAAGTGATGACATGTCAATGATTGGTGATAGTCACATCATAGTCACGTAATCACCGTTAGTGACATGTCATCACTTCCGTTGGGGGGTGAGGGAACCCTAACAAAAGGACCACATTGTAAACGATTTGTAAGATAAGGGACCAAATTGACAAAAAAAATGATATGGGACCAATTTGAAAAAAGAAACAAAGATATGAGACTAAAGTACCCTTTTTGCCTTTTATTTACTTGACTTTGTATTATGCCTGCTTTGGAAGGATTCTTATAATCCATTTTGTACTTGTCTTCTGTTTTAGTGAATTCCTAACTGAAAACGTTGATGAGAATAACTTGTAGGCTTTGCATTATATTCTCAAAAAAAAAAAAAACTCATCTGCTGATATTTGCAGAACTGGAGCAAACGGCTGCTCTGAAGTATCTATATGGATGGCTACGCCATCACCCAAAGTATGGAACACTTGCCCCACCTGAGATGTCTGATTCTTTGTACTATGCTGATGTAAGTGGAATTGATTTCTTCCTGATTATCCTGTTTGCTAAGGGATTTTTTTTTTATAGTTAGTTTTGCGAACCGGGAAATCCTCATGCACAACACACATTATAATTAACATATAAACCCATTTGAAAAGCCTTGTGGAAGTGTGCTATCTTTGCAGTTGGTTGGGTCTTTTGTATATACTATAATCCCAGTCCTATCTTTAGTTTAAGGATAAGTCTCTATTTTATACCAATGTATCTTCTGGTCAGATTGGAAAGATTGATTTTCCTTTGTGCAGGTTGCTAGATTATACAATGAAGCAGCTGAAATCTCGCCTGATGATGCAGATGTCCACATAGTTCTTGGGGTCCTGTACAACTTATCCAGAGAATATGACAAAGCCATTGCGTCTTTTGAAAGAGCATTGAAACTTAAGCCGCAGGATTACTCTCTCTGGAACAAGCTTGGTGCAACACAAGCAAACAGTGTTCAAAGTGCAGATGCAATAATGGCTTATCAACAGGTACTGTATATCAAATTTAATCCTGATATAGTTTAAAGTGGGAAATTTTGGTTGTTTTGTTATAATTTATGACATTTAACTGTAACTTCATTTATCAAAATTTTTAGGATATCAAATGTGTGACCATGAGGTGGTCATTTATCCACCTATAAGTTGGGAAGTTTGTCATGACTCTCTTCAGAACCTAGTTTTAGTTTATTTTAGGGTAGATTACTAATTATTAGTTATGGTCGTGTACAGATGTTTCCTATAGTGGTTGTATTAATGTAATTATCATTCTAAGTGGGAAAATTTGTTTGTTTTGTTATAATTTATGACATTTAAATGTAACTTCATTTATCAAAATTTTTGGGAAATCAAATGTGTGACCATGAGGTGGTCATTTATCGACCTATAAAGTTGGGGAGTTTGTCATGATTCTCTTCAAAACCTAGTTTTAATTTATTTTAGGGTATATCAATAATTATTAGTTATGGTCATGTATAGATATTTCCTATAGTGGTTGTATGGGGGTAAGTATTATAAATTTCCAATCGTATTCTATCAAAAAAAAAAAATCCCTGTTGTAAGCATGGAAAAAATGTAGTAAGTCATATAGAAGAAAATTAAATACTATTTTTCATTCTTCATAAATTAACAGACTTTTATAAAGTTGTAAAGTTTAATTTTAACCCCGATTTAAAAAAAAATACGAAAAAGATATGGATTTGTAAGTCCTATTTGGAGTTGTGACATATAAGGATGTTATTAGAAATTTATAATATATTTTGATAACTGTCTAGGGGCTTATCTTAGTATGGGCTGTGCAGCCTGGACTTGTGTGTGTGTTAGCAGCACAAGACCTCCCATACACAAAGTCTATATTAGGAAGAATAAACAACCCAAGGCTCAAGCGGCTGACACACAGTGAGTTAGTTAAGGCAATGTAATTAGTAGCCTCCCTCGAATTAGTATAAATAGAGGAGTGGAGGGAGAGTTAGGTATTCATTCGGTTGGTTAGTTGGAATTCGGTTGGAGAGGCTAGGCTCTCGAATCTCTCGCAGTCTATTGTCTCTCTCTCTCTTCTTTTCTCTTTTTCATTGTAGTGTGGATTCTTACTCTGTAGAGAGCATTATCTCTCAGAGATTCAGCAATATACATACAGAATTATACAGAATTATTCTTTTCTGTTTTACTAGTTCTAACACTGGTATCAAAGCTCTTTTCTGGGAGTGGTACATGGTCCATACGCGAAGAATGGAAGCACGCATTGAGTTTCTTGAGCGCGGTTTCTCAAGAATTGATAATCTGGAACGCGGAATCGATGAACTGAGACGCGATCGCGATGTTGATGGCCGAGAACGCCAAGAATTGAGGCAAATTGTGGAGGAGGAACAAGCAGTAACACACAGGCAATTGGAGGAAAATCGGAAGCAACTTGAGGCGATTTTGGCTCACCTCCAACGAAATTCGAGTGATAACAGCAATCACGACAAGGAAAATCACAGAGGTGAAGAGGAAGAAACGATCGGTGCAAATTTTGAAGATCCGAAGGAAGATAAATGGAGGAAGCTCGAAATCCCGATTTTCACCGGCGATGATGCGTACGGCTGGGTGAACAAAATTGAATGCTATTTCGAGATGAAACACATATCCAATCGTGAGAAATTGCAAGCCTCGATGGTTGCGATGGAAGGCAAAGCCCTAAATTGGTACCAATGGTTGGAATTCTGCATAGAGAATCCAACATGGGAAGAGTTTCGAACAGCTATCATAGAGAGGTTCCAACCCTCAATCACATAGAATCCGTTTGAGATGTTGATGAGTATCAAGCAAAATGGCACCGTGGCGGAGTATCAGGAGAAGTTTGAGTTCTATTCTGGACCATTGAAAGGAGCTGATCCAGAGTATGTGAAAGGAATATTCTTAAATGGATTGAATGATTTGATTAAGGCAGAACTGAAGTTGCACTCGTTGAAAACTCTGCCAGAGATGATTAAATTTGCTCAACAGGTGGATGAGAGGAATGAATTGTTGAGTAAGGGGGTGATGGCCGTGAGCAAAGGAATTTTTCAAGGCTCGGGGAGCAGTTGAAGTGTAAATTCAAGCACTGATTCCACTAGCCTGAAATCTACAGGTTCATACCGAGGAAGGGAATTTAAGATTCTGACTCCAGCTGAGAAGGATGAAAGGAGAGCAAAGGGGTTGTGTTTCAGATGTGATGGCATGCTTGGTCCAGGGCATTTGTGCGCCAATAAACATCTGCTATTGTTGACCTTAGATGAAGAAGAAAAAAATAAAGGAGCAACCGAGGAGGAATCTGAAAACACTGAGGCAGAGCTTAAAAACCTGCAACTATCTCTTTATAGTATCACAGGGCTCACTTCAAAGAAATCCATTAAGATGTGGGGAGAGGTAGAAAACAAGAAAGTAACAGTGTTGATTGATTGTGGGGCCTCGCATAACTTTGTCTCATCCTTACTGGTGGCAAGGGAGGGTCTGCAAGTGAGGGAAACAGCCCCATACACAGTGGAGGTGGGAGATGGTAGGAAGATACGATGTGAAGGGGTTTGCCCAGATTTGAGAGTGAAAATTCAAGGTTTGGAAGTGCAACAGAACTTCTACATCTTTGAATTAGGTGGTGTTGATGTGGTGTTGGGAATGGAGTGGCTGGAAAGCCTAGGGGAGATCAGGGCAAATTTTAAGGAACTAACATTAAAGTTACCTTCTCCTAAGGGTACTTTAGTGTTAAGAGGGGAACCAACAATGGCCAGAGGGGCAGCTTCATTAAAATCCGTGATGAAAGCCATCCATGCAGAGGGGCAGGGATTCATAGTGGATTATCAGAGTCTGCAATTAGAAGAAAAAGTTGAACCAGAAAAGGTGGAATGGTTGGCAGCAGTATTGGATAAGTTTGGGGAAGTTTTTGAAGAACCGGAAGGTTTACCACCATCACGGAGGCAAGATCATGCAATTGTCCTCAAAGAGGGTGCCAACATCCCAAACTTGCGGCCATACAGGTATCCACATTATCAAAAAATTGAAATAGAAAAATTGGTTGATGATATGCTGAAATCAGGAGTTATAAGGCCTAGTGTTAGCCCATATTCCAGCCCTATTATACTAGTTAAAAAGAAGGATGGAAGTTGGCGTTTTTGCGTAGATTATAGAGCTCTCAATAAAATAACAATTCCGGATAAATTCCCCATACCCATTATTGATGAGTTGTTGGATGAATTGGGGGGAGCTACAATTTTTTCCAAACTTGACTTGCGATCCGGATACCATCAAATTAGAATGAAGGAAGGGGATATTGACAAAACTGCATTTAGAACACATGAAGGTCATTATGAATTTGTGGTCATGCCCTTTGGCCTTACCAATGCACCTTCAACATTTCAAGCCCTCATGAATGAAGTGTTGAAACCTTACCTACGAAAATTTGCTCTAGTATTTTTTGATGATATATTGGTGTACAGCAAGACTAAAGAAGATCACATTAAGCATCTGCAGGCCGTTTTATCTCTGCTGCACCAGAATCAACTCTTTGCTAATAGAAAAAAATGCACATTTGGGCAGAAACAGATTGAATATTTAGGCCATATTATATCAGGAAAAGGGGTAGCAGCAGACCCAAGGAAGCTAGAGGTAATGAAGCAATGGCCGGTTCCAAAAGATATCAAGTCCTTGAGAGGTTTCCTTGGCCTCACTGGATACTATAGAAGGTTTGTAAAAGACTATGGTAAGATAACCAGGCCCTTAACACTGCTCCTGAGGAAAGATGGTTTCAGTTGGAATGAGGAAGCTCAAGAGGCTTTTGAGTTATTAAAGCATGCCATGGCCGAACTTCCAATATTGACTGTCCCGGATTTCTCTAAATCATTTGTCATTGAAACCGATGCATCGAATAAAGGGTTAGGGGCAGTATTAATGCAAGAAGGCAGGCTTGTAGCATTTTTGAGCCAAACACTGTCGGACAGAGCACAAAAGAAATCTGTGTATGAGAGGGAATTAATGGCCATAGTCATGGCAGTGCAGAAATGGAGACATTACGTGATGGGGAGACATTTTGTTATACACACAGATCAGAAAAGTTTGAAATTTCTGACAGAACAGCAGGTGTTGGGTGAGGAGCAGTTTAAATGGACTTCTAAACTAATGGGATTTGACTTTGAGATCAAGTACAAGCCCGGAAATGATAATAGAGCAGCAGATGCTTTATCTCGCAGAATGACTTATGCTGCCATTTCTATGGTGCAATTTTTTGAAATTGAAGAATGGGAAGAGGAGATTCTTCAGGATACGAAGTTACAGGGCATCATCCAAGACCTAATTAGAGACCCGCTTTCACATCCAGGGTACACTTTTGCAAACAAGAAATTGCTGTACAAAGGAAAATTAGTGTTGCCCAAACAGTCCCCAAAAATTCCTCTTTTGCTCAAGGAATTTCATAGTTCAGCTATTGGAGGTTATTTCGGTTTTTTCAGATCATATAAAAAGATATCAGCCTTGGTGTACTGGGAAGGCATGAAGAAGGATATTCAGAAGTTTGTGGCTACTTGTGAGATCTGCCAACTTAACAAGTACCAAACATTATCCCCCGCGGGTTTGCTGCAACCTCTCCCAATCCCTATTCAAGTTTGGGCAGATGTTTCAATGGATTTCGTGGAAGGATTACCAAAGGTTCAAGGAAAAAATGTTATTCTAGTAGTGGTGGACAGACTTACCAAATATGCCCATTTCTTCCCACTGGGTCATCCTTTCACAGCAAAAGATGTTGCAGAAGTTTTTATCCGAGAGGTAGTGAAGCTACATGGTTTTCCTTCCACCATAGTTTCCGACAGAGATAAGGTCTTCCTTAGCCAATTCTGGACTGAACTTTTTCGCTTGGCTGGTACTAAATTGAAGTTTAGCTCTGCCTACCACCCTCAAACGGATGGGCAGACTGAAGTGGTTAACAGGTGCCTCGAGACTTATTTGAGATGCTTGACTGGATCAAGACCCAAACAGTGGCTAAAATGGCTTAGTTGGGCCGAATTTTGGTTTAACTCCAACTATAATAGTTCAACCAAACTCACCCCTTTTAAAGCTCTGTATGGTAGGGACCCACCCCTTCTTTTGAAGGGAACCACCATCCCATCAGCTGTGGAAGAGGTTAATATGATGACCGAAGAGAGGGATATACTCTTGCATGACCTTAAGAGCAACCTCCTTAAGGCTCAAGGGCAAATGAAGGCTTCAGCAGACAAGCATAGGAGGGATGTCACTTATGAAGTGGGTGAGTGGGTTTACTTAAAGTTACAGCCATACAGGTTGAGGTCATTGGCAAAGAAAATGAATGAAAAATTGAGGCCTCGATTCTATGGGCCTTATCAGATTTGCAAGAAAATTGGGCAAGTGGCCTACCAATTAGAACTTCCGGCAGAGAGCAAAATCCACCCTGTCTTTCATGTTTCCTTGTTAAAGAAAGCCCTGGGTCCATCAGTGGTGCCACAGCCACCACCTCGAATCCTCAGTGAAGACTTGGACTTGCTGGTTGAGCCAGATCAGGTATTGGCAGTCCGAACAGGGGCAACAGGGCAGGCAGAAGTGCTGATCCAATGGAAGAGTCTACCTGAGTTTGAGGCAGCTTGGGAACCCTATGAAGTGATTTAGGAGCAATTCCCTTCTTTCCACCTTGAGGACAAGGTGAAACTTTTGGGGGGGAGTATTGTTAGCAGCACAAGAACTCCCATACACAAAGTCTATATTAGGAAGAATAAACAACCCAAGGCTCAAGCGGCTGACACACAGTGAGTTAGTTAAGGCAATGTAATTAGTGGCCTCCCTCGAATTAGTATAAATAGAGGAGTGGAGGGAGAGTTAGGTATTCATTCGGTTGGTTAGTTGGAATTCGGTTGGAGAGACTAGGCTCTCGAATCTCTAGCAGTCTATTCTCTCTCTTTCTCTCTTCTTTTCTCTCTTTCATTGTTGTGTGGATTCTTACTCTGTAGAGAGCATTATCTCTCAGAGATTCAGCAATATACATACAGAATTATACAGAATCATTCTTTTCTGTTTTACCAGTTCTAACAGTGTGCTACAAGAAAAACCAGCCCATTGGCTGTGTTTTCTCTCAACCCTTCTCTACTCCTTGGTAGAACCCTATCTACAGTGTCCTACATCACATATTGAGGCTGATTGCTATTTTGTTGGTGAAATACTTCAATAGGGACTTATTCTGTGTGTGATTTGATGACTGGATAGGTGCAGACTGACGTATTCACTAAGACTCTTAGATGTAATCAGGCCAATTATATTACAAGCTGCACATGTTTAATATCTATGCTCCAGCTTAAGGAAACGTGTTAGAATATCTTAGTGTCTGTGGACTTATCTTTGTTAATGCTGGGCTTGTGTATGTAGTACACTTATATGTACACTATTCCTTGCATATATATACACATACAGGGTTAGTGAATTCCATTTACATTTTTTCCCCCTGTTTCTCTCTCTCTCTCTCTGTGAAAAGAAACATTGACAAGAATAATTTGCTGATCAATCTGTCTGTTGATCGACCTTCTCTGCTTTGGGTACTGGTTGGTTCTCTTCTTTTTCCTGTTGAATTGATCATTGATTGTGCAATCCAATAAGCCACACATTAGGTAGAGGCATATCCAAGGAGCACTCCGGTTCTGAGGCTCGTGGGGGGCACAGATTCCTGTGGTTCCGAACCTGGCAGGAGGGTCCAGAAAGATGCAACTTTGGTCTTAATGATTTATGCTGTGAATTTCAGGTGAATTTAGTGCTGTTTTGTGCGAGTTCCAGGTTCAGAGGGCTGCAACTGGGCTGTAGAAATAAAATCTCCCAACTAATTAAGTGATCTCTCCTTTCTCCCATCCTGGATCAAATAAAATCTTTCGTAAGCTTCTCATTCTTCTTAAGAAACCCATCTGAAATTTTGAGCAAAGATAAGAGGACTGCTACAAAAATGAGCTTAAATATAATTAACTTGACCTCCCACTTTTCCATTTTTCTAGTTGTTTAGAGCATAAGATCAGTGTTGCGGAGATGAGGATGTTGCGTTGGATGTGTGGTCATACAAGACAAGATAGGATTAGGAATGACTGCATTAGAGAGAAAGTAGGGGTAGCACCTATTGTGGAAAAGATGGGAGAATCTCGCCTTAGGTGATTTGGATATGTAAGGAGAAGACCCTTAGAAGTCCCTGTAAGAAGAGTAGATCAGGTAGATAATAGCCCAATAGCTAGAAGTAGAGGAAGACCAAGAAAGACTATAGGTGAAACGATTAAAAAAGATTTAGATCTGAATAACATATCTGAAGACTTGGTTTATGATAGGGCACAATGGCGTCGTTTGATCCATGTAGCCGACCCCACCTAGTGGGAAAAGGCTTGGTTGTTGTTGTTGTTGTTAGAGATTTTCATAATCACAAGGTCCCAAAACAAAGTCGCATGAGGATTTCTACCTAGGGGAATTGCCAAATAGGTAAAAGGCCATTGAAAAACCTAGCACCTAGCTAAACATGCCAGAGAATTAGGAACCTGATTCTTCTCATTTAAGCCAGCCAAACCGATTTTCGCAAAAGTAATGTTATAGCCAGCCACCACTGCAAACTTTTATAAGAATAGGGTTTTCACTGAACTATTCCCATCCTTTTCAGGAGATAAGATCATGTCATCATCAAATTGCAAATTCAATACCACAACCTCATCAGAGCCTACTCTCACACTTTGATTAGGCCTTTGTCAGCTTACTTGGGAATTTCCCTCGACAGCACATTTACCACCCGAGTGAAGTCGATAAGGGAAACAGGGTTTCCCTGTCTAACTCTACTTTTCCCTCAAAACCAAGGCTTAGACTCTTCAATTACAATCACTGGAAAAAATGGCTACTGAGAGCCAAATCTGAATTCACTTCCTCCACTAGCAGTCAGGCCCCTTTCTATCAAGAACCTTATCCGAAATGCTCCAACTAAACTTGGCCATAGCTGTCTTGAAATCCAACTTAGACTTTGGCAGTAATTTATCCTCCTCCTCCCCACCTATTCGACAACCTCATAATATAGATATTAGCATTAATCTCATCAACTGTCTGCATGTGCAAGATATATTTTGTAGAATATTTCACCTCCCAGAATATTTTGGAGTAGAACTTCTGCTCCACGTTTCTGTGAGATACTATTGTCCAGTTGGCTTCTCTTGATTGTTTGGCTCTGTATATTATTGTAGGATTTTATTGATTGGTATTCGGAGATATTGGATGGATTTCTTTATTTGATTCTTCTTTTACTTTGTTTTCCTTTCCATTTGTCTTTATGTGTTTGGAGGAATTAACGTGTGGCTATGTGCAATCTGTTTTCTCTATGTAATCTATTTTCTCTCTAATGGAATTTTCCTTTTTCTATTGACAAAAACAATCTTCATTCCAGGCACTAGATTTAAAGCCTAATTATGTTCGAGCTTGGGCAAATATGGGTATCAGTTATGCAAACCAGGTCAGTTCACTGCTGGGCTTTTAGACCATCATAAATTTTATCAAGTAGGAAGTAGAATCATGCTTGTCTCTTTTCAGGTTTGTTATGTTTATAGTAGCTGAATGTGTACTACAAGTGTAATATAAATAAAATGTTTGGTAGCTATACTTATAAAATTATTCAACTATATGATTTTTGGTTCTGGATTTCAATATTCACCACAAAGCAAGAGGCAGTACAATTTAGCAATGGTGGGAGTACATTTGGATACCTTGCTATACAGTATATTTGAACTGAAATTATTTGGTGTTATTCTTTTTGGAGTGTGGTATAGTGACACATGGCAAGTATTTCGGACAAAGTTTAACCTCTATTATGGTGATGTTAAGCTGCAATTGTGTGCATCTATGGTAGGAGAAAAACAAAATTTAATAGAGGTCCAATTTTCAGTTAGCAAGGAGGTGGAAAAGGATTTGTTGTGAGACCTATGTCCCTGTAAACCTCGAGAGACAAATGTTGTCTAAGTTCTGTAATTTAATTTTTTCTAGCATTTTTTTTCCTTTGTTAGTATTAGAGTATAGGAATACTCCAGTTCATGTAGTGCTGATGTGGCCGTACAACTGGCACCTGCGGTATGTTTTCTGTTAGATTAATTAGTTACTTTGCTCTAGATTCTTCCAGAGTCTAGTATATGTACCAGAACCTTGAGGTTCAGATTTACCATTTTTCAGATCTACTTTCTCTCTCTTCTCTCTCTCTCTCTACTTTCTCACACTTTCCTAGTAATCTTGAATTCTAAAATGGTATCATGAGCTTCTTCTGGTCCTGGATCATGGAGAACAATTCGATTCCTGCCAATTCCTCTGCTGCACCTCGATCCATCTCTTCATCCCTTCCTTCTTCAAACTTTGTGAGCTTCACTCATTTAATTTCGGTGAAGCTTGAGGAGAATAATTTCTTGATTTGGAAGCAGCAAGTAGAGGCTGCTATCAAAGGACACTGATTACAACACTTTGTTGTGAATCCAGAAATTCCATCATGGTTTGAATCTGATGCAGATTGCGAATCAACTCGCATGAGTCAAGCTTACCTGGATTGGGAGCAGCAAGACCAACTCTTGTTTTCGTCGTTGCTGTCATCTCTATTAGATAATCTTCTGACCAGAGTTGTTGGCTGTGTGCATTCCTGGTAGCTCTGGGATCAAATTCATACTTTCTTCAGCTCTCAGACATGTGCAAAGGTGCATCAGTTCCGTTTAGAGTTGCGCAACACCAAGAAAGGGATGAGGAAGATCTCTAAGTACTTGTTGAGGATCAAGGTGCTAATTGATTCCTTGATCTCGATTGGGCATCCAGTATCCACTCAGGATCATGTTGATGTTATCCTCGAAAGCTTCCCGAGGAATACGATGCTTTTGTTACATCGATCAACAGCTGTTTGGATCCTTACACAATCGGTGATATTGAGTCTCTTCTCTTGGCACATGAAGCCAGACTTGAGAAGCATCATCCTCCGGCTATATCTGATGCTCTCTCTGTTAATCTTGTGCAAGCTGCATTGAAGTAGAAATCGGTAACTTTGACTCCTTCACCTCAGCAATTTCCTGCTCCAAATCAATTTTCAACTTCGTATGCACAAAATCTTGGTTCTTCCTTTGCTGGGAATCCTTAGTATTCTTCTCAGTATCCTGGTTCCAATGGATGAGCTCCATATACTGCTGGTCGTGGTGTTAGATTTGGTAGAGTGTAAGAATACTCCTGTTCATGTAATACTCCAGTTTGCGGACAAGGTACCAGCAAACTCTACCTTGTGCTGAAATTCAACATTATTTAGAAGAATGAGGTGGCACAGATTGAACTCTTGACCAATTGGACATAGAGGCTCTGATACCATGTCAAGGACCAACTCTTCCAAAAGCTGAGTTGGTTCTTGATAGATGTCGAAGGTGGAGGAATGAAAAATGAAAACAAGGAAGTTGTCTAGAGACTCCAGACTTAATAGGGTGTTGAGATACATTGCCAATTTCCACCTCTTAATTCTTCAGCTTTCCTATTTTCACTGCTAACTTCCTCAAACTGCTACTTTTTCACTGCTAACTTTTCCTCACTACTATTTTTTTTACTGCTAACTAGCACATCTCAAAGTTTAAAGAGTTGAAAAGTTAGAGAAAAATTAAATTTTAATACATGCATATAAAAATTTGAATTCTTAAGCACAATGAATAAATAAAAAGTTGTTTCTTAATGTGGTGAAAATTCTTGAAATTTATTGATTTCTGAAATATTTTATTAAAATAGTTTCAGAAATTAGAATAGGCAGAATTGGTTGTTACTTTATCTAACTTCTTGCATGTTTAACTTCATCAATCATTTTTATAATAATTAAAAACTACTTATTTAAAAATTAAAGTCTATTTTCTACAATTATGCATATTTAATTATTTATAGTTTGAATTGACAATTGATCATTATTAGTACTATAAACCTTATTGTCAAAAAGGTTTCTAAAGAGTTAGGACACACCCAATGTCCCCCACAGACACCTAACAATCTATATTCCACATCGAATTAGCAATTGGACAATGTAAAAACATATGTGTAGTTGATTCAGAGTTGTGCATGCACATAACACAAACATTAAGGGAAATGACCATTTTAGGTCTCTGAATCTGCAACAAATCATTAGTTAGTCCTATTCAGTACTGTAGTCCAGACAAAAGACTTCACCTTAGAAAGAGCTTTGGATTTCCAAATATATTTGTCAAGGCAGTGTTGTCACTAGGCGAAAAGTGGGTTGAGGCGGCCACCCCCAAAACCGTATCACTTTGATGTGGCGAGGCGATGCGGCTGCATCATTGAAGTGATGCGGATATTTAAAAAATTAACAAATTATTCATATACCAACAAATCATAACCAAATTAAGATTTGAATGCAAATTAAGTCATGACAATACTTTAAAAACATAATGTAATCCATATTGATAATCCTAGAAACATAATAATGTAAGTGAACATCTCGGTAATTTGGTGTCCTAGAACGAGGCATTGGCAACTAAGTAGCTTTGGCGTTTTCCTCTACAACCTTCTTTATGGCATCATGTTATTCGAAGTAAGTATGGTTTGCATCCGAATGGGTGGGACACCAATTCTTCAAGTAGAGTTTCTCATGCTAGTCCTTTGAAATTTATCTCTTAGGGTGTGTTTGGAAGTTTGGAGGGAAAGGAAGGAGAATGATTTAAAAGGAAAGGAAGGGAAGGAAAATGAGAGGTTTATCCTCTTTCTTGTTTGGGAGTGTGAAATATACGAAGCAAAGGAAATGGAGGGTTTAAAATATATTTTTACCATTTTACCCTTTATTAAAAAAATTAATATAATTAATATTTTATAAAAAATGTTAAAGTGAAAAACAAAACAAAATAAATGAAAACTTGTGCTTGGCAGGATTGAATTGACGATGGGTAATGGGGTTTGGGTGTTGGAGCAGCAGCTGCTTGCTAGTGCGTGGTGGCTCGTTCGGCGCGGATGCGGGTTCGCTTTAGGTGGTTATGGAGATCCGCTACGGTGAGGCTATGGCGAGCAAGATCGGCGACAAAGACTTGCGCTTGCCCTTGCGAGGGGCATGCGGATCTTGGCTTTGGTGGTGACGACTTGCGATTCGGATTTTGGATGGTTGGGGTTCAAGTCGCAAGTATTTTTGGTGGTGAGACGGTGGTCGTGGGTTGATGTGGGTTTCTGCGAGAGACGGGGATGATGGCTCCACGATGGTTACGAGTGGTGGTAATGGCGGTGGGTGTCGGCAGAGTAGGTGAGGGCGCGCGTCGTGGGTGTCGGCGAGAGAAGGAGGAGGGAGGGAAGGGAGGGGCGTGGTCGTCGGAGGAGGGAAGCTTGTGCTTGTGGATGGAGGAGGTGGCAGAGACGGAGGCAGAGTGGGAGGGAGATGGAGACGGGGAGGCAGAGGGAGAGGGAGATGGAGACGGAGACGGAGGCAGAGTGGGTAAATTAGTAATTTTCAACTAAAACCCCCCAAATTGAAGGAACTAAAATGGAGGGCTTCAGAGGGTATTTAAAATGTCCTCAATCCCTTTCCCTCTCATTATAAAACTTCCAAACAATGGGAAGGCTTATCCTATCCCTTCCCCTTCCCTCCCTTTCCCTCATAAAATTAGTTCCCAAACACACCCTTAGGGTCTTCTTTCCTTTAATTCTCTCTTGTCCTTGCATCTAGGTGATGGCTCTCGTGTTAATTTTTGGAAAGATATTTGGGTTGGTACTGTCTCTCTTTCTGAGGCTTTTCCAAGGCTATTTCGCCCATCTTCTTTACATAATGCCCCTATTTGCTAATTTTTTTCTCATGATAACTTCTCTTGGAACTTACAATTTTTTAGAAACTTGCATGATAGAGGTTAGTGAGTTAGAGTCTCTCCTGATTTTAATTGATTCTATTTATCTTTTTTCTGTGCCTGATTCAAGAATTTGGACCCTTGAATCATCAGGAGTTTTCTCTTGTAAATCTTATTTTTCAGTTCTTGACTCAATTTCATAACAGGAATAGATTTCTCTTGGATAAACCCATCTGAATCCAAAGTTCCCTCAAAGGTCAAAGCTTTTGTCAGGATTGCGGTTCTTAACAGGATTAACACTAATGACATGCTTCAGAAACGCAGGCCTCTCACTGCTTTGTCTCTAAATATGTGTATTATGTGTGGTTCTGATTTGGAATCTGGGGTTCATCTCTTTTTGCATTGTTCTGTGGCTAATTATCTTTGGAATAGACTATTTGGGATCTTTGGAGAGTTTTGGGTTTGCCCGATGGATTTGCATTTTTTTCTCCTTACCAAGTTTAGAGGTTTTGGTGCTCGTAAAGATGCAAAGATCTTGTGGCAGTGCTCTGTTTATGCTGTTCTTTGGTGTATTTGGTTGGAAAGAAATTGTCAAAAACCGTGTATATAGCCTAGAATGTATATTTAGGGAAATCTTGTATTTATTTCCTATTAATACAGGTTTAGTAAATTAGGAAAACGAAAATCCCACAATTACAGGGATCTGATCTCTGAATAGGCTGTCATTTTATTTCCTAAATTAGCTTACAAGCCCTGTATATATGTCTAACGTATTCTCAATATTATGCAATGAAATATTCATTCTACGTTCTACCCTAAATTTCTAGATGGTATCAGAGCTCCCGAAATCTGAGAGGCTCTGACTGCGCGACTCAAACCCTAGACGACAGCCTTCATTGCTATTGCAAATCCTTGTGCCTTCATCGCACAAGCACTGTGCTGTCGCTGCACAGTTTTCTTCTTTTCTTTATCTTGTGCCTTCCTCGCACAATTTGCCATGGCTGAGATTGTTAACCCAGCGACTGAAACAGAGGATAGTAAATCCCAAACTTCCGGAGAACTACAGAACATCCACTTTGCCTATCGATTGAATGGGAAGAACTACCTCAAATGGTCCCAACTTATTCGCACCATTTTGAAAGGAAAAGGGAAGGTGAGTCACTTGACTGATGCTGCTCTTGATGCGAAGGATCCCAAATTTAAAACATAGGATGAAGAAGATTCTATGATCATGGCATGGCTATGGAACTCAATGATCCCGGAAATCAGTGATACATGTATGTTTCTCGACTCGGCAAAGGTGATTTGGGATGCGGCAGAGCAGACTTACTCTAAAGCCAAGGATGCTTCTCAAATATATGACGTAAAAGTGAAGACTTTGGCAGCAAAACAGGGAAACAAAACTGTTACAGAGTATGCTAATCAACTCAAGTCATTGTGGATGGAGCTGGACCATTACAGGGTCATAAAAGCTAAATGTTCAGAAGATTCAGCAATACTCAAGGAATATATTGAGCAAGACAGAGTCTATGATTTCCTGGTGGGCCTGAACTCGGAGTTTGATCAGGTCAGAGTTCAAATCTTGGGAAAGGAAAAAGTCCCAGGGATTAATGAAGTAGTGGCAATTATCCGAAGTGAGGAAAGTAGGAGGGGTCTGATGTTGGAGACCCTAGCCGCTGAAAATTCAGCTATGATAGCTGATGGGACCTCGGCCATGGTTGCTGAACAGAAAAAAGGAGGAATGATCAATGTGGAGAAGAAAAGTGAGGGGGTCTGGTGTACCTATTGCAACAAGCCTCGCCACACTCGAGAAAAATGCTGGAAGTTGCATGGGAAACCTCAAAACCAAAACCGAGAATGGGGGCAAAAAGGAGGTTTCTCAAAAAGGGGAGGACAGGCACATATAGCTGCTGGGACCAGTGAACCAAGCAAAGGAGAATCTGTCCAACTCAACCAGGAAGAGATAGAAAGAGTAAGATCCTTCCTCAGTAAACTGGAGAAACCAACAGGTACTTGTTCTTTGGCTTACTCAGGTAAGTTTCCATTTTCCTTTGGACTCAATGTCTCAGATAAACCCTTTAACCAATATTGGATACTAGATTCTGGAGCCACTGACCACATGACACCCCTACCTAAACACTTCTCCACATATTTTTCATGTCCTAGCAATAAGAAAATTTCCACAACTGATGGATCTCTCATAACTGCAGCTGGCCAAGGAGATGTCCAAATAAGCCCATCAATAACCTTGAAAAATGTCCTTCATGTCCCCAAACTTTCCACCAACCTGATATCTATACAAAAACTTACAAAGGATCTATCATGTAATGTTGTTTTTCATAGTAATGCTTGTATGTTGCAGGACAAGAATTCAGGGAGGACGATTGGACATGCTAGAGACTGGAATGGCCTTTATTACATGGAAGACCCAAATCTGCCCAACAAGAGCCACTCCTTCATATCTGAATCGGTAATGACCAACAAGGAAAAAGTTCTGCTATATCATTGCCGCTTGGGACATCCTTCCTTTCGAGTTATAAAAATGTTATTTCCTTCTTTTTTTTAAAAGTTAGATGTGGAGAGTCTTCATTGTGAGGTGTGTGAGCTTGCTAAACACAAGCGTGTACCTTTTCCCATTGGCAATAAAATAAGCACTTCTCCATTTTATCTGATTCATACTGATGTGTGGGGTCCCTCTAATGTTCCAAATGTATCAGGGGCTCGATGGTTTGTAACCTTTATAGATGATTGTACCTGGGTTACTTGGGTTTTCTTACTTAAACAGAAATCTGAAGTCAGCTCTGTTTTCTTGCAGTTTTTCTCAATGATAAAAAATCAGTTTAGAGTTAATATCAAGTAGCTTAGGTCAGACAATGCTAAAGATTACTTCAATCATGTGCTTAATTCGTTTTGTCAAAAGGAGGGTATAATTCATGAGTCTTCTTGTGTCAAAACACCCCAACAAAACGGGATTGTAGAGAGGAAAAATGGGCACCTATTAGATCAAACTCGGGCTCTTCTTTTTCAAAATAATGTTCCTAAAAATTTTTGGGGGGGAAGCTATACTCACTGCCACTCACCTGATTAATAGATTGCCCTCTAGGGTCCTATGGAAGCCCTATCCTCCTCCTACCCAAATGTGGCCACTACAAATAACCTTATACCTAGAATATTTGGGTGTGTCCTTTGTTCATGTCCATAGTACTGATCGGGGAAAACTTGATCCTAGAGCCTTAAGATGTGTTTTTGTAGGGTACTCATCCACACAAAAGGGATATAAATGCTATCACCCACCGTCCAAAAAATTCTGTGTCAAGGGATGTCACTTTCCATGAGCAGGAAAGCTATTTCAGCCAATCTCATCTTCAGGGGGAGAGTTTAAGAGAGGAAGATGAGCCCCTCATGTTTCCAAACTTGACACTTGGACCAGAAACTGGAGCTGAATCTGAAAGTGAAGGAACTGCTGAACAAACCAAACCTGCACCTACAATAAATGAGGCTGAACCGGAACAGGCAACTGAAGTTGAAGCTGAACCCGAACCTGATGTGAGATTTGGGAAGAATCGGGTATACTCAAGACTAAAGGCCATTCCAGAATCTGCTCATGTCCAAGAATCCAACCCGACACCATTACATTAGGTAACATTCTCTGATCCTTTAATTTCTAGTGATTCAATTTCTGAATGGAAGCTGGGAATTCAAGAGGACCTAGACCTCCCAATTGCCCTTAGAAAAGGAACACGAAAATGCTCCAAATAGCCTCTCTACCCTCTATCAAATTACCTATCCTTTAAAAATTTCTCATCTACCCATAAAGCCTTCCTCACAACCCTAAACATTACAACCACGCCTACTTCCCTATCTGAGGCATTATCTGACAGAAGATGGAAACAAGCCATGTACCTGGAAATGGAGGCATTGAAAAAAAATAGTACTTGGGAGTTGGTCACCCTACCAAATGGGAAAAAACTAGTAGGGTGCAAGTGGGTATATGCTGTAAAATACAGGGCTGATGGGTCTATTGAGAGGTACAAGATGAGGTTGGTGGTCAAGGGATTCACTCAAACCTACGGAGTGGATTACTTGGAGACATTTGCCCCGGTTGTTAAGATGAACACAATTAGGGTGATATTATCTCTAGCTGCTAACTATGGTTGGAACTTGCAACAATTTGATGTAAAAAATGCCTTTCTACATGGAGAACTTGAAGAGGAAATTTACATGGAATTACCCCCTAGATATGGTGGACAAGTTGCTGCCAACACTGTTTGCAAGCTAAAAAAGGCGCTGTATGGGCTAAAACAATCACCGCGGGCGTGGTTTAGCAGGTTTATCAAAGTTATGACAGGTCTGGGCTTCAAACAAAGCCAAGGGGACCATACTTTATTTATTAAACACTCCAAGTCAGGGGGAGTAATAGTTTTGTTGGTTTATGTCGATGACATTATAGTGACGGGATGATAAGGAGGATCAGCAAATGTTAAGCCAGTGCCTAGCCAAGGAATTTGAGATCAAGACCTTGGGAAAATTGAAGTATTTTTTGGGGATTGAAGTGGCTCACTCCAAGAAAGGGATTTTCATATCCCAACAAAAATATATTACTGATCTACTTAGAGAAACCAGCAAGACAGCCTGCAAACCTGCCAGTACACCGGTTGATACAAGTATAAAACTGGGGAATGCGAGAGGAAGATGTTGCAGTTGACAAGGAGATGTATCAAAGACTAGTGGGCAGACTCATATACTTATCTCACACTAGGCCAGATATTGCCTTTGTTGTGAGTTTAATCAGTCAGTTCATGCACCAACCGAAGGAGATTCACTTACAAGCTGCACTTAGAATTGTGCAATACTTAAAGGGGACTCCAGGAAGGGGAATTATGTTCAAATGAAATAGAAGTGTGAGCCTTGAAGCATATACGGATGCTGGCTATGTAGGGTCAGTAGTGGATAGGAGGTCAACTACAGGGTACTGCACCTTCCTTGGGGGGAATCTTGTGACTTGGAAAAGTAAAAAACAAAATGTGGTAGCTAGGTCCAGTAAGCAGAGTTCCGGGCAATGGCACAAGGGATATGTGAACTTCTTTGGCTGAAGATTATCCTGGAAGATTTGAAGATAAAATGGGATGAACCAATGAGACTTTATTGTGATAATAAATCAGCAATTAGCATAGCCCATAATCCAGTACAGCATGATAGAACCAAACACATTGAAGTAGACAGGCATTTCATCAAAGAGAAATTAGACAGTGGCTTGATCTGCATCCCATATGTGTCCTCTCAAGGCCAACTCGCAGACATTCTTACCAAGGGACTGAATAGCAACAACTTTGAGAAGATTGTATCCAAGTTGGGAATGGAAAATACCTATTCATCAGCTCGAGGGGGAGTGTCAGAAACCGTATATATAGCCTAGAATGTATATTTAGGGAAATCTTGTATTTATTTCCTATTAATACAGGTTTAGTAAATTAGGAGAATCTCACAATTACAGGGATTTGATCTCTGAATAGGCTGTCATTTTATTTCCTAAATTAGCTTACAAGCCCTGTATATATGTCTGATGTATTCTCAATATTATGCAATGAAATCAATTCATTCTACCCTAAATTTCTAGAGAAATGCTAGAATCTTCAAGGACTCTATTTTTACTCTACACTTCATTTGGGATAGGGTTACTCTTTTGGCATCCCTTTGGTGTTCTACTCATGGTCTTTTTAGTGGTGTTTCTTTGGTAGAGATGCAATGGGATTGGCATGCCTTGTCGCATGATTTTCCCACATAGGTTTTAGTTGTTTTTTGTTTTTGTGAGGATTCCTTATCCTCTTTTCTTTGTACTCTCTTCTTCTCATCTAATAATATTTCTTTTTTTATCAAAAAAAAAATAATATAAGTGAACATCCAACCAAGTGCAAGTCAAGAGGCCAAGTGACACAACGACAAGAATAAAGGGAGATAAAGTCGGAAAATGGGTAGATTCAGTCCATAATATATAGTTATGAGGCTGTGAAGAAGAGCATGGATTCAGAGGATAGAGGAAGCTTCAGCTTCTAGATTGTAAGTTACACATAGTAGGAAAGTTCAGACCTTGTTTTTAGGGTTTTTCTTGGATTGCTAGGTAATATTAAGTTCATATGGTGTTAGTAGACTGAAATACCCCTTTAGATTAGATACCCATTGGCTATTGAGCATTTTAAGTGAAGGTAACTAATTAAGTTGGCCGAAAATGCATGATGCGGCTGCATCACTGCATCACCCTGAAGTGGCCGCATCATTAAACCTGCTTCGCCTCAGGCCATTTGAGGTGGTGAGGCTGTTTTCCGCCTTGCCTCAGCACCTAGGCAGCCACATCAGCCACTTTTGACAACACTGTGTCAAGGGCAAACTTTTGACTATTAGGAGGAGTTAAGAAATGAAAGAACAACTTACAAGAGTAACCACTAGAAGGGTCGAGAGTCCAAATTCTCCTATCTAGAATGGATAGAAGATTGACATTTTCTAGGAGGAGGAGAGATTGAAAGTCTTGAGTATTCCTATCATTAAGATTCCTAAAGAAGTGAAAGTTCTAACAACAATAACCAAGCCTTTTCCTACTAGGTGAAGTCGATTACATAGATCAAACGATGCTATTGTGCCCTATCATAAACCAAGTCTTTAGAAATGCCGTTTAAATCTAAATCTTTTTTAATCGTTTCACCTATAGTCTTTCTTGGTCTCCCTCCTCTAGCTATTGGGCTATCCTCCACCTGATATACTTTCCTTACAGGGGCTTCTAAGGGTCTTTTCTTTACATGTCTAAACTACCTAAGGTGAGATTCTCCCATCTTTTCCACAATAGGTGCTACCCCTACTTTCTCTCTAATGTATTCATTCCTAATCCTATCTTGTCTTGTATGGCCACACATCCATTGCAACATCCTCATCTCCGTGACACTAATCTTATGCTCTTGTTGGCTTTTTACTGCCCAACATTCAGTACCATATAACATCGCAGGCCTTATAGCTGTGCGATAAAATTTACCCCTAAGCTTGAGAGACACTTTTCTATCACAACTAACTCTTGAAGCACTCCCTCATTTCATCCATCCAGCTTGAATCTTATGGTTTACATCTCCCTCTATCTCTCCGTCATTTTGTATGATAAATCCAAGATACTTAAACTGTGTAACTTGTGGTATGGTATGGTTTCTAATTTTCACCGCTAAGTTAGCATTAGCACGCTTCTTACTGAACTTACATTCCATATACGGTGAAAAAATTCTAATGAACCTAACTCTCCAATATGAATTTGCTTATGTTCTTGCACAAAATAGTGTTAATATCTCTTAGTTATTGGGAGATCATTATCAGTAATTATTTGCTTTGTTGGTTTATCATATCTCTTTCTTTTGGGTATTAGTAGGAGGCACGTGTAATGCTAGTGTAAATGGAAAATCCAATTTTATTTAAGTATATGATATGATGGCTTGGCAATTATTTCTTTTTTTTTAAACAATTTAAAAACCAAATGAAAAACGAGTTAAAATTTGTAGTATATAATTAAATTATTTTTAAAAAAAGTTACTTAAAATTGAAAATTGGATGTGTAGTTGGTATTTGTTTTCAACTAGGAATCACAGACACTTCCAAATGGTTGCTGTACAAGTGTTGAACACATCCGTGTGGGATACTCTTCGGAGACCTTTGGATACTCCTAGCCTACATCTTTCAATTTTCTACTTTTAATTTCTGAATTTTTGTACCAATATAGGTGGGTTATCACAATAATTAGATAAATGATACTGTTTTATTGTATCTACAATGACTAATGTTGACTTTTGAAACATAAATGTCTTTATTTTAATTGAGTATTTGTGTGTTTATGTTAATCTTATATTAATAAACACTCAATTTTCTTGAAGGATACAAGTGTCTTCAGTTTGGTCCTCCAATAATAAATACATCAAAATAGTCATGTAATATTGGCAAAAAAAATAAGAAGTTATTGAATGTCAAATTTTTACATCAAATTGGTCCTTCAACGTTATTTTTTGACATCAAATTGGTCCACCAAAATGACCAATTTGATGTCAAAATTTAACATTGAAAGATCATTTTTATGTATTTGTTATTAGAGGACCAATTGATGACACTTGTATCTTTAGAGGACCAAAATGGATGTTTATACTTAATTTTATATGTTGTATCTTAACCGTGCTGTGCTGTGCCTTATAATTTTCAAAATTTGTCATATCCTTGTGTCTGTCATGTTGTATCCTGTTTCAAATAACAATTTGCTATTCTCTTTTCAATTGTAGTAAAACACAATCCTGGGCTTGTAGGAAAGGTAAAATTTGGATGCCAATTGGGGGAATTCCTTTTCTTTAGTGGTATATATAAAAACTACATCCTAATGCTTAGAATTTTCTTTCTTGTATTTGACATGGAACTGATCTTGAGGAACTTATGTTGGTGTGAAATGGATGAAACTACACATATCAAGCTAAGCACGAAAAAATCCCTTCTCATGTATGTGCATGTATGTGACGTTGTGAACTTAAAAAATACTTCAGATTTTGGCTGCCTTTGCAACTTTAGCTGGTTGCCAGGTGCTTCAGTGGCCTCTCACTGTATCCCTTTGGGTGGTAACCCTTGTGCTTTGTCCTTCTGGGACCCGGTGGTGTGTAAGAGTACTAAGCATTTAGATAGTTGGAAAGGTGTGAATTTCTCTTTGGGGGTGGTAAGATTACTCTTATACAATCTTGCCTATCTAGCATACCTTTATACTATCTTTCCCTCTTTCACATCCCGGTAGCAGTGGCCCAAAGAATAGAGAAAGTTATGCGGTCATCTTTGGTCAAGGGTGGGTGACTCTAGTAGAGACCACCACCTTGTTAGTTGGGAGGTTTGTTGTAGACCAAAGAAGGAGGCGGGTTGGGTCCTGGTAATTTGGTGTCCAAGAACATTGCTTTGACAACTAAGTGGCTATGGCGCTCTCCTCTTCAGCCTTCTTCTTTATGGCATCAGGTTATTCAAAGTAAGTACTGTTTGAATCCGAATGAGTGGGATGCTAATTCTGCGAGTAGAGCTACTCATGTTAGTCCTTGGAAGTTTATTTTTCAGGGTATATCTGTTTTACATCTCTCTTATCTGTCTTTGGGTGACAGATCCGATATCAAATTTTGGGAGGATATTTGGGTTTGGTAATGTGCCTTTGTCTGAGGCTTTTCCAAAGCTCTTTCGTCTTTCATGTTTACACAATGCCACTATTAACCAATTTTACTCCTCTATCTTGTCTAATCCTTCCTGTAATTTTCATTTTTTCAGGAATTTGCATAATAGAGAGGTTAGTGAGTTAGAGTCTTTTCTGATTTTGTTAGAATCTATTCATCGTTCCTGTGTTCCTGATAAAAGAATTTAGTCTCTTGATTCCTCGAGTGTTTTCTCATGTAAATCTTACTTTCAGTTCTTGACTCATTCTCGTAATAGAGACAGATTTCCTCTTGATAAAACCATCTAGAAATTGAAAACTCCCTCTAAGGTCAAATCTTTTGTCTGGATGGCTGTTCTTAACAGGATTAGCACTAACGACTTGCTTTAGAAGTGCAGACCTCTCACTATGTATCCCAATCTGTGTATGTTATGCTGCTCCAATTTGGAAACTGGGACTCATCTGTTTTTTTCTTTCTTTTTTGCACTGTTCTGCAGCAAGTTTTCTTTGGAATAAATTGTTTGGGATTTTTGAAGAATATTGGGTATAGGGATTTGCATCAATTTCTCCTCATTAAGTTTAGAGGATTTGGTTCTCGGAATGAAGCTAATATTTTGTGGGAATGTGCTGTTTTTGCTGTTCTCTGGTGCTTATGGTTGGAAAGGAATGCTAGAATATTCAAGAGCACCTTTTCTAGCGTGGAATTCATTTGGGATAGACTAGTATTTTCAGCTTCCCTTTGGTGTTCTGCTCATGGACTTTTTAGATGTGTCTCTTTGTTAGATATGCAGCGAGATTGGCATGCTATGTTACATGACTCAATCTCTTAGGTTTTTTTGTTTTGATGTTTCTTGAGAGGATATCTTGTCCTCTTTTGTTCTCTTTTCCTTTTCCTTAATACAATTTATTTTTCTATCACAAAAAAAAGAAAAAAAAGAAATTGAACTAATGCATTGGGCCATTGGCAAGTTTTATACTTGATTTTACGAAACTACTAATTTGTTATACCTTTTAAATTTCTACAGGGCATGTATGACGAGTCCATTCGTTATTATGTTCGAGCACTGGCCATGAATCCAAAAGCAGAGAATGCATGGCAATATTTGAGGATCTCATTGAGGTATGATTTTGGAATACATATTAACAGAGAAAAGTAGAGCAGGATTTGAGTGAGGGGAATGGGAGAGTGGTAATTCAAATTAATTGTTAGTTTAATATATGTCCTGTGACTTACTTCTATCTCCCATTTTCCAGCTGTGCTTCCAGGAATGACTTGTTGGAAGCTTGTGATAGTCGTAATCTGGACCTTCTCCAGAAGGAGTTTCCACTACAGTAAGTTTTGCATTTAATGAGTGGATGAATTACAGGAGGGTCAGTTCCATTGCAGAGGTGGTGGTTTGAACATAATCATATTTTGCCTTTAAACTTTTGGATCGTTAAATGTTACATTTTCTGCCATTAAACCCCACTATAGATGTCTGCTTCCATAGAAATTTCTAGGAGAGCTGAAAAAGTGATCAAGTGACTAAGCCTGCAGGTGTATACGAGGCATGGTTCTTCTAATCTTTGAACATAAAGTGTATATCATGTAATGGGGAAATATTGAAGTACACCAATGTGCACTGAATTTAGGCTAAGTTACAGACTCCATTTCTGGATATGATACAAAAGCTATATATCACAGAACAGCTGGAGTACTGAAGTTATGGAATGTGGCTATTCCATTATAAAGTTGGATTTAATTGTGTAGATGGGTGTATAAGTAAATACGATTCGTCGTATATAATGTATCTAATTTGATTTATTATTACTTGATATTCACTGGTCTTCTACTTGGTAACTAGGCTATGAACCTGACCAAACCCCCTTTCATTCTTCTGGACCGATGTTCCCATATTCTAGAATACATGTAAGGATAATTCCCGAAAGTACTGGATATATATGATGAGTATACGTTATGAAGCAAATTACTTGATATCAAGTGAATGTGTAACATCCTGTTGATAATTCATCAGCTGAGGCAGACAGTGCTTGTTGAGTTAAAGCACTATGAGCATTGTACACTTCTTAGTTGCAAAGTCAGTTATGACTAATTAATTTCATAAATGATTGTGGTCTTTCTAAAATGATATATGCTAAACATCGAATGTGAGATTAGCAATTTTTTTAGCAATTACATAAAAAAAAGGCAATTATTGCAGGGGATGCAATAGTTGCGCTAAATGTGTATAATTTCACTATAACTCTGGGGGTCTAAGAAAGACAGTGATGACTGTTTCACATTTGAAGGCTAATGGTCTACCAGACATGAACGTTTGATACTGCATTGGTTCAACTGGAAATCAAATATCATCCTGTATCCTTACCTCAGCTTAGCCTTACCATTTAAATTATGCTGTGTTAGAGTTTTACTAACCAACAGCACCGAATAAGTTTGTGATTCCCTTGGGAATGGTTTAACAAATAGTTTTACAATATCTATTATTTAAGGTTTTTGTACGTAAATTAATAAAGTTATTAAGTACTCTTAATTTTAAGAAAATATAATTATATATAACTAAATTACTTTTTTCTTCATTAATACTTATTTATTATACTTAGTAGAGATACAAAGAGACAAGAATAAAATTAAAAAAATAATTAATGCCTTCTTGGTTTTTTAAATTGATAGATAAACTAAAATAAAATTTATTCTCTAAAATAATAGTTATGCAATGCACGGATTTTTTAAAAATATTTTAGTACGTGTTAAAATTATATTTTAGAAATTAATTTACTAATGAATAAGTTAATTTATGTTTGAAAAAGTTATCATTAAATTAATATTAATAGAATTAATTTTTAAATAATATTGATTAAATTAATTTTTAACTGTTTAAAATTTTAATTTTTATTTATATTACCTTTTTATTTTATTTTATTATTTTGAGGTAAACTCATAATGTTATAAAAATTATTATGAGGAATAAATGAATAGAAAACCATATATTTAGGAGAATATTTTGAGAATTATGTCATATTTAAATTTCATCTACTAGTAGTTATGAAAAGATTCAAATTGTAAAGGATACATGTCATTTAATTAGGAGACATATGTGAACATTAGATAGAGAGCATGATTGGAAACCACTCTACTCTCAATAATATTTACTCAAGTTTTATATAGCGGTTGGTAAACTCCTAGCATTGTAACCAAAAAACAAAAAATATGCCATTGTTTAAAACTAATTATTTTAACTATGCATTGGTTGTTTTAAATTTCATTTCTATAACTGTGTTTTTTTTTTGGTACAGGAGAAAAAAAATAAACCAAAAAAAAAATAGAGAGCATCAACTAATACCTAATATAACGAATGCTCATACTATCCGCCACCAGCAAAGGACTGAGACCAGAGAGGGGAGAACTCCAAACAAAACAACAAGCGGAAACTGGTTGAGATCCATATTTAGCAAGAAAGTCTCCGCAGAAGTTACCCTCGCACAGAGTGTGAACCATGGAGATGTCCCAATCTCTTTGAAGCATTTGCTTAATCTCAAGAATGACACCAACGTAATGATGGAAAGGTAGAGCTGTATTGTTGATCAAACACAGAGCCTCCATCGAGTCTAATGTCGGATAGGAAATGGAAAGTAAAATTGGAAGAACAAGCACAACTCAATATACCTTGAGAATCCGTCCAAGATATATCAAGTCAAGAGAGAACTCAATCCTAAGTTGCTATACGAAAGTATTGTATTCACTCAAATGACTTCTTTACAACTATTACCAAGACACCTATTTATTCTAGATTTGGTACAAGGCCCTTCCCCTTTTGCATTAATTAGTAATAATTTACTCAACTTTAATCTAAGCCATCTTCTCCTGTTTTTTTTTTTTTTGGTTGTTTTTGAACTATAATGACCTCACAATTTTCAAGCACTGGAAACTAAAATATTAACTTTTCAAAAATTATTTAAAAACTCTCAATTAATTATTTTATATATTCTATAATTCTCCATCGTTCTCCCCTAGTTTAAAAAAGACTTGTCCTCAAGTTGGGTTCTTCTTCTTTTTCACATGGGGACAAATCCAAGACATTGAAAGTTGTTGAAACTCCATAGTCTCTTGGTAGCTCAACTTTATATGCATTTTCACCAATTCTTCCAAAATTCATAAAAGACCATTTGCTTTTGGTTTGAGTTTTTTGAAAATTCAAATAAGTTAATTTGTTTGTCACTTGAAGTAAGATTTGAGTCATTTCACATATGAATGCATTTAGATCATTTGAGAATCCAAACAACATAACTAGCCACTTAGCATCCATTATATGAAATCTAGCCTCATGTTCTTCTCTTAATCTCATATGATAATAGGCATGGTCAAGCACACACTTTGAAAAGAGAATATCACCAAATTGCGCATCAATTGGATTAGCAAGTTTAAGAACGAAAAAACAATTTCTTGACATCAAAATGCATAACATCATTATTTAGGGACAACAAGATGGATGGAATGGTAGAATGACATTTGGTTATCCTCCTAAATTCTTCTTCAAAGAATATATCATAAGAATCCATTTCTATTTCATAAATTAGTGAAACAACAAAATTAGAAGAAACAGGGTAAGATTCCTCTAAGACATCTCCTGGATAGACATCAAAGATAGGAGGAGAATCCCAATCTATACGAGAATCAACAAGTAGTAGATCTTGTATTCAATGCCTCTGGCCAAGTCGAAGAGAAACACTCTCATTAGATTAATCAAATTCATCATTAAGGAAATGGCTAACCTTCTCCACTTTTTTGCTAATTTCTGAACCATGACATTGATGATCATGGTTTGCAACTTGGAGACGCTTAAGTTATTGTTAGAGTCGATGCACTTACATTCTCAATTCATCCATTTCGATATCACATAGATCATGTTCATGGGTAGCCACATGGGTGTTTCCCCCTCGATGTCAACCATGACCAACCATGGAAAGAGTTAAAGCTCTAATACCAACTTGATGTTGGATAGCAAATGGAAAGGAATACTAGAAGAGCAAGCACAAGCACAACTCAGTGCACCTTAGGAATCCACCCAAGATTTATCGTCATGGGAGAACTCAATCCTGATTTGCTATAAGAAAGTATTGTATTCACCCAAGAAAATTCCCATTTTGGTTGATTGTGGGTGAGGAGGGATTCAAACCCCCATCATCTTAGTTTGTAGCCACATGCTCTAATCCTCTTAGCTACAGGCACTACCATGTCTCCACTGGATCTATTCCTTGCATCACCCTAGAGAAAAAGGAAGCTTTCCTCTTCCTAACCATTTCGACTTAAGATGTGAAAGCGCCTTTTTCTATAAGGATGGTGCGTTCTGAGTCGTGAAGTGGGAGATAAGGGATTTTATAATTGAGGTTTTACATAAGGCGACTTTTTCATTTTTCATTCTTATTACTTTTTCATATTGAAAAAGTAATAAGAATGAGAGGTGTTAAGCTTTTAATCATCCTGGTGACAAGCTATTTTTTCGCAGGACCTCTCCTATAATGTCGTTATCGCAGTAGAGTTTAACCAACAAGTTTGCATGGATTGGTATGGTTTCTCTACTCCTAGGAAATCATGATATCAAACCATGAACGAAGAAAGGCATGATATAAAAGCATATTGGCTATTCATTATGAGACCCTAGTTCTTGACTGGAAGGGACACCAAAGACCTCTGCACTTCCATATTTTGGATAGATAGAGAGGGGGCAGACCTTTTAGTTTTTTCATGTTGTCAAATAGTTAAACAATGAAAATAGATGGCGAGTGCCAAATCGAATTGATCGGGTTATATAGGAACAAGGTTCAAGTCTATCAGTCTGTTAGGATGCCTCAATTGCATACATCACTACACTTCCACTTAACATTTGTCGTTAATGAGAAAGGACTCGTCTTGCCATTACCTTCTCTTCAGTTCTCAAAACTTCTTTCGTTCCATCCCCGTAGGGGCAGAGAACCCATCGTTGTCTCGGCTGTGCTGCCAGAGGCTCTGGGAAAGTCGAAATAGGAGAGTACTCATCTTGGGGGTGGGCTTACTACTTAGAAGCCTTCAACAGTTACTTGCTCTGCACTTGGCTACCAAATGTTTACTGTGGGCATGATAACTAACACACCAGAGGTGCGTCCTTCCTGATCTTCTCGTACTAGGGAAAGGTCCTCTTAATGCTCTAACGCCTACACCGAATATGGACTGAACTATATCATGACGTTTACCACTTTCATGGGTGAACTACCCAACCCTTGGAACATGCTACAATCCCAGGTGTGAAGAGCCGACATCGAGGTGCCAAACCTTCTCATTGATGTTCTCTTTGGGAAGATCAGCTTGTTATCCCTAGAGTAACTTTTATCCATTGAGCAACAAACCTTTTACTCTACACCGTTGGATCACTAAGGTCAACTTTTATCCCTGCTTGAAGGGTAGGTCTTACAGTCTAGCTCCCCTCTGCCATTGCATTAACTAGTTAAAATTAGATTTGGTACAAGCCCCTTCCCTTTTACATTAACTAGCAATAATTAACTTTACTTTAATATAAGCCATCTTCTCTCTTCTTTTTTTCTTGAACTATAATGACTTAACAATTTTCGGATCTTGGAGGAACTATACGGGCCGTTGGATGAACGGTCGGATTAATTTAATATTAAAATTTTTTTAATTTACAAAAAAAAAAACGGACCGTTGGATTTTTATCCAACGGTCAGATTTCTATTCTTGGAGGTTTCCCAATTTTCAAGCATTAGAAGCAAAAATATTAATTTTTCAAAAACTGTTTAAAGACTCTTAATTAATTATTTAATTTATTCTAGAATTCTCCTTTAGAGTCAAATTAACACACAACATCACAGAAGCCAACATCCCAAACAAATGGCAAACCTTTCCGAATAGCTGCAAGCTCAGCCAAAAGGTTCACTGCAAAACCAACATGACCGGAGAACCCAAATTAGAACTTCCAAGGATTTCCTATAGAACTTCCATCCACATTCAATTTTACAGCCCCTTGCAGAGGTCTCATCCAGCCAACTTCACGAGGAGGTTGGCGCAAAGTAAGAGTTGCAATGAAAATTTTCATGCAATCATGGAACAACCAATGATGTACTTGATAAGAAGTGCGTCTGGGATAGGCTCTTGGCCAATAACGGCTGCATTCCTGGCTCTCCAAGTCCATTCAAACACACACGGGCGCAGGACAATCAGGGATGCCTTGGAGGATACTCTCTTCTGCAGCATGGCAACTGGTACAGACTGGGGAAAAGGAAAGCCCACGCTGGAATCTTAGAAGGTTTGTAGGCAGAGAATTGTACCTCATTAGCCATATAAGTAGCTTAACTTTTTCTGGGGTATGAAATTTCCAAATTACGCCCAATTATGATCATAAGGGATGTGTTTTATGTATGGATAACAATAATTTATACCCAGATTTGGCCGAATATCAACCAAACGTGCTAGCTCCCCAAGCTACATGCGTTTCATCAACCTGAGCCAAATGCGAACTAGGAGTGGCAATAATATGAGAGATCAAATCTTGAGGAATGATGGTAGATAAGCCACTAAAGTTCCAACTATGGTCGACCCCAACATCCTGCACCCTGAGATCCATAGATGAAATATATATAATATATATATATATATATATATATATATATATATATAGTACATGCTAATAAAATTAATTGAGAGATTAGCAACTTAGTTTTTAGAATTATTTTTCACTTACAGTTTAATCTTTAAATTTAATTATGTGCACAAGTTAGTCTTTGAATTTATAAAACTTGTATTAATTCACTTTTTTTTGTTTCTCACTTTAATCTCTAAAAAAAAATTGAGTTGATATGATTTTTGTAAATTCAAAGACTAACTCATACACATAATCAAATTCAGAAACTAAACTGTAAATAAAAAATAATTCCAATGATTAAGTTGATAATTTACTAAAAATCAATGTCACATGTCGCTTATGGATGATTTTTCACTCGTATACATAATGATTTTACATAATAAGAATGAAATTGGAATGCAATAGAATGAGTTAGAATAAAATTATGATTCCTAATTCACATTTTAGTAGTTTTCAAAATGGCTAAGTCATTCAATTAATTGTTTAGTACATAGAATTACTACACCATGAAATAAAATTTGATCTAAATAATATAAATAGTCCTCATAAAAAAAACAACAATGAAAGTTGACTTTTCTCATGTATAATGTTATGTCACGGCCCGTTTTGGATTGATATCCCAGAACCTGGTGTTGAGATTGACCTAAATTCTTATTTTGATAAGTGTTGATAGTTTCTTGTTTTATTGGTAAACTTGAATTTTAAATTGTAATTTAATGTCAAGATAATGTAGAAATATGTGATATATTTGTTTTTAAATAGGAAACTAGGAAAAGTCCTTATCTTAATAAGGAATGAGTGGGAGTGGTTGTTTGCCATGTAAATTCTTGTGGTAATAATTACTTGTATTGGGGAATTGTAGAGCTAATGAGAAGGGGTGGACAACATTGAAAGGCCTGGGAGAGATGTAGGGGTAGTACTAAGGAAGTTGTGAAATAGAGGAGATTGAAAGTGTCCACACACACTATCCTGTAATCTTTTGTTGATATATATTAGATTCTTTTCATCGGTGGATGTAAGCATGCTGGCGCAAACCACGTTAAATTATGCATGATTGTTTGTGATGCTTTCCCCTATTTACTCATATTTTTGCAAGCACATGTAGAAGGGGATGAGGTATTTCCCCTCAACAAGTGGTATCAAAGTTGAGGTTTGATGAGTTGCACGATGATACAATGTCCCTTTGACCCCTCGTGTCAAAAGTCTTCTTGATGAAGATCGGGTGGCATGTCTCGTTATATGGTGACAGTTGTGTCGAAAGTCTTCTTAATGTGGAGGTCAAGCAACATGTTCTATATAACAACGGTGCAAACACGAAGCACGAATATTTGATTGGAAGATTTGCATGATAATTTTGATCTTAGTTCAAATGTTTAGAAGATGCGGTTTGCTGAGACTTGTGATGATGGTGGAGAGTGAATGGAGATTGGCACATTTGCATATTTTGATGATTGTTTGTTGATGGTGGAATTTGGATTAAGGTGAACATTGTTGGGATTGACCCAAATTCCTATTTTGGTAAGTGTTGATAGTTTCTTATTTTATTGGTAGATTTGGATTTTGAATTGTAATTAATACCAAGATAATGTAGAAATATGTGATATATTTGTTTTTAAATAGGAAATTAGGAAAGTCCTTATCTTGATAAGGATAGAGATAAGGATAGAATGGAAGTAGTTGATTGCCATGTAAATTCTAGTGGCTATAAATACTTGTATTAGTGAATTGTAGAAGTCATGAGAAGGGGAGTATACACCATTGAGAGGCTTGGGAGAGATGTAAGGGTAGTGGTAAGAAAATTATGGGAAAAAGGAGATTGAGAGTGCCCACACACACTATCCTGTAATATTTTATTGATAGTAGATTCTTCTCATCTATGGATGTAGGCATGTTGGTGCAAACCACATTAAATTGTGCATGACTATTTATAATGCTTTTCCTTAATTACTAGTATTTATGCAAGCATGTATAGAAAATGGATGGGGTATTTCTCCTAACACCTGGATCTGGCATAAGCAAGCCATGTAGCCTAACCTAATACTCATCTTGGCCCTTCATGGCCCAACATGGCTTATCAGCCTACCCTTTAGAAGATAACTATATCCAAATAGGATCCCCTCTTAATGAGGATAATTAGGGATTAGAACCCCTCACAACTACTAGGATTCCTATTTACAGGATAACTTTATCTCTTAGATATTACTTCCCTACAAAACAACCACATGCTATAAATATAGGGTTTAGTCACTCAGGTATGCATATAGATATGGACATGATCCAGATCACGGTTCAGAATAGTTGCCCCTAACTTGACACTTAGATGAGATAGTTAAGTGTCAAGATACCTAAGTTTTGATAGGAACACAAGGCACACGATGGACAAAAGGATTCTAGATAGAGTTAACATTGGATCTCACAATGTTTTTCCCAAAGGGTCGAGGTCTGTGATACATCATAGTATGCTTTCGGGGTTAACGTGTAAGGCCGGAATCCGGTTCGAATTGCTCTACTTACGTCGTCATTCCACCATCTGAGGTATGTCATAGATTGCCCCCATATATAGTTCACGGGATCTTTTATTATCCTTTCTTGTAGCTTTTGTTCTGCAGTTTGTAGTAATCTGAGCTTGCTTAGAAATCGTCACTTTGACTTTATTGGGAATTAAGAACCATTTTAAAGAGGATAGTAGTTTCAAGTTGCTTCTCAACTACCTACAACCCACGTGGCCAATCACAGAGGGGGGAGCATTAAAATATGGCATCAGTTACGAAGTTAATTTGCCCTTCAAGGAGCCAATTGGAACATTTTATTCCCTCTATAAATAGGAAATGTTTATAGTAAGGCCAATATATATTTCATTTATTCCCTGATCGCTTTTGCTTTGCAAATTCTTCTCCAAAGAATGATGTTTTCTCTGTTTCTAGTAAACATATTGAGGGTTATGTCCCCTTCTGAAATCATTTTACTGTTCTTCCAAAATCCTTAAAGGCGTTTCCTTTTCCTCTAGATATTCCTCTGATGGAGGCCTTTCTTTCTAAGCGTAAAGGTTCTATGAGGACCATGCCATTGCCCTACCTGACTGGGTCAACATGTCTTTGAGTGATAGAAGCCTTTCTTTCTCGGCGTATGCAGGAGCATGCATCCTTCCTGCACTTGTTGGGAGGGTTCACGGTTTCGACCTTAATTCTAGCGAGGCATGGAGATGCTCCGCACTCCGTCCTCCTCCTTTCCCAATTGTTCTAGAGGCACTAGCTAAGTGCGTTGGTTTTACTCCTAAGTGCAGTTGAATATGCAGAAAAGGTGGAACAATCTCTTGGAGCAACTTGGAGTGAAGCATTCTCCTCATGTTAGCTAATAAGGAAGAGATGAGTACTGGTTTCTGGAAGAACCTTAGAGGTGGTCATGGTCGGTGGTCATCGTCATCATCACTGTCTTTGTCTGGCTTCCTTCCTGGCTATCTCCAATAGGCATTCTTGACTTAAAGTAATTTGTGTACTCTTTTTTGTAAAGTTGACGATGTATGGAATGAGAATAATAATAAAATTCCTTTTTCGAATCTTGTATCTTCTATTTTCCATTGTCTACCTTTTTCATTGGGATGAGTCCAATGCTCACCATATGAAAATATACTTAACCTAGTCGTGTTGCCCCCAACTTGGTGCTTAGCTAACGTAGCTAAGTATCAAGGTAAGTCTCAATACCTCTGGGTAATGGGATCCGTGCTTTATAGGAAGTCGTGGTCTATTATGTCGCCAAAGGGTTAGGAGCTTTAACTAAGAGGCGTTAATGACCAAGTCATTTGACATTTGTGGATGTGTCATTGTCCAGTTATGGTCCACGCGTCAGGTGACTATATGGACATTCTAGGGTATAACCGGGGTCCGTAGAAAAATTCTATACTCAAAACAACAAGGCTTATGTGACGTTTAGTTTTCTAAGTAACCATCGTTTCAACTGTTGTGCCAGTTGTGAAGCCCATGTGAAGCACTTTGATTGGGTAGTCGTCGTTAGGACTTTGCGTGCCATGATGAAGGGCTTTTGAAATTTGAAGTGTTAGGACGTAATTGTCCCATAACCGTTTTACCTCTATAAATAGGGGTTAAGGACGCCTCTTCCACACTTTACTATTTCTCTCCAAACTCTGGCGACTTAGGGCGATTTCCATCGACTTTTCTCGGTGAAGAAGTGTGGTTTCAAGCAATTGATAGCGGTTCTCAGCAGTTTTCAATAGTTCCTCTTCTTCCAGTCATTAATTTTTCTCTATTTCTTCAAAGTATGTCTCCTTCTACCTTCTATTTTTTACTATTTTTAGTGTTATTCTAAAGCATAGGGTTTTTAACTTGCATTTTGGGCATTTTCCTTTCTTCTTTGTCCAAAATGAGTTAGGATACTAGTGATTTTGAGCCCAACTATATGGTGTTGCTCTCTAGAGCACCTTCTATGTCGCGCCATGAGTGGCAGAGGCGTTCATACTGGCTCGTGGACCTTTCAAGTTGTAGAGGCCGGTACCTACAATAGGTGTAACTAATTGGGTACGGAGGGTGGTGTCTTCCCCCCATGTCAAACTAGGGTATTCTTGACTCTGATAGTGTCTTACTGACCTTTATGGGTGTTTCCAGGGATTCAATGGCCAGGAAACGAGTGGATGGGCCCTGGAGACCAGTTGCGAAAAACCTCATAGTGATTGTTCACGGAAGACGGGTGTATCCTTGGGTTGGAGATGATGTTTGGAACCACGATTCTGATTTCCAGACTAGGGAAAAGATTGAAGAACTTATGAGCTACTTGGAGCTAACAACAGAAGACAGACGGGACTATGAATATCAGATCCTGTCTCCAAGGGATGACGAGAGAGTGTGTTCAACCCAGGAAGCGGGCACACACTACATGTTCATGTACGAAGATCTCTTCATTCGGTTGGGACTCCGGATCCCGCTCATTGAGTTCCAAACTACGGTCCTTCATACCCTTAATGTCGCTCCATCCCAGCTTCACCCTAACAGCTGGGGAAACATTCTTGCCTTCGAAAGGTTTTGCCGAGTAATCGGACAACAGTACTCGGAGAAGGTGTTTTTCTATCACTTCACACGATTGTGCCCCCAAAGGGAGGGGACAAAGCAAAAGAATTAGCTCGCACTCTGGTCGAGGCCCAATCAGAAGGTCTTTGGAATCTTTCAAGATACCTTTATGAACTTCAAGACAAAGTTCTTTAAGCTGATGGCAGCACCAATGAACCATCTGTTCTTCCTGAAGGTCGATAGGGACCCAGTGTCCAATCTGTACTGGACCACAAAGACGTGGAACACTTCCCTTGAAATGATTGAAAAGGAGAAGCCCGATCTTGATCGGGATGACACCACGTGTATTAACTTCATGAGTACATGGCCTCAGGAAGTTGGCCTCATTTCTTGCAAGGATATCTTGGATGCCACCAATGATGAAACTATTAAGGCCATTTTAGGTAGAGTGTAGTCCGTAGTCTGTATTTACTTTTTGTATGTAGCAATTTCCTTTAAATATTTTTCCTGTTGTTTCACTTTTGCTGTCAATTTTGCAGAAAGCATAGCATCCGAAAACACTTTTGCCACCCTCTGGGCCATGAAAGCAGGGAATAAGGATACTAGACTTTCCACCATTCCAGCGGACATTGCTCCGATTTCTTTTGTCCAGGAGCCAATAATCGAGCTGGGTCCAGTCCAACGAGACAAGCCTCCTGCTTAGCCTCTTTAGAGGCGGAAGAGGAAAGTTGTTGAAGGCAGCAGGGTAGAGGATCGAGGGAAGAGAGCGGCTAATGAGGAGGATGACGAGGGTTTGATTACCTTGTTCGGAGGCAACTCGAAGCCTAGGTCGTTCATCGACTGAAAACTCTTGGACGACAAAGTTGTGGATCATGTCACCTATAACAGCCAGCCAGATATCCTATTAATGATCCAAACTTACGGTATCTATCTTTTTGTGGGAGCCCATTGTTTTGAAAGGTGCATGGGTGAGTATGACAAGTAAATAATGGCGAAGTTGAGGGCGACCGAGGAGGAAGGAACCCAGAAACTTAACCTGGCCCTCAAGGCCAAAGAGAAAGTCGAGAAGACCAAGGAAGATGCTAAAGAGTAGGTTAATGAGTTGAAGGAGACACTAATGGACTAGGAGGACGGTTTGAAGAAAGAGAAGGCTTACTCCGTGGAGGCTAGGAAGGAAGTTGCCGACCTCCATGCTAAGAATGAAAGCCTCTGAATCAAAAATTAGCGCCTTTGATCCCATGTGGCGCGACTTCAAGAGGATACTCGGTAGCTGATAACAATCTACACAAAGATCAGCACGGAGCAATTCCAAAATGCATTCGTTCAAGTCCAGCTCTTCAACCCCGAGGTGGCGCTGGCATTAGACGCATTAGACTTTGAGAAGGTGATCTGAGATGGTCGCCTTGTGGTTCTAGAGGATGCTCAACAAGGCAACCAGGGTACTATCGAGGTCCCAAGTGCCACTATCCAAGATCTGGCCATTGTTGAAGGAAATGATGAAGGATTGTGTGCAAGCCACCAAAATGTTGAGGGAGATGACAACGAAGCTTAGCTTGCTTCCTTTCTTCACTTGCTTTCTTTTGCCCCCTGCGAGGGGTATTTATATTTTGTAAAGACAATTACCCCGATTGCCGATGTACATTAAATGTATTTCCTTACATTAAATTCATTTCCTTTGCCCTTATAACTCAGTGTTGTGTGCTTGTTTCTTTTCCATGGTCCGAACTAAGTCCAACGCTCATTATAAATGTGCATTTGGTAACCATTTAGGGACTTCACTTGCTTTCTTTTGCCCCCTGCGAGGGGTATTTATATTTTGTAAAGACAATTACCCTGGTTGTCGGCGTACATTAAATGTATTTCCTTACATTAAATTCATTTCCTTTGCCCTTATAACTCAGTGTTGTGTGCTTGTTTCTTTTTCATGGTCCGAACTAAGTCTAACGCTCATTATAAATGTGCATTTGGTAACCATTTAGGAACTTAGGAGAATTCTATTCGCGTAAAACCTTGGTCCGGGGTCCAATGCCTAAATTTTGAGCACTCAGAATTCCTTTAATGACTTAAGCAAAATAAAAAAGTGATCCATAACTAGGGTCTTTACTGTTAACAGTCTAGTTCAGAAAGTTGCTTAACAGGAATTTTCAATTTCAAAACCAATTTAACATAAGACATCCATGGAAGGTACCTAATGGCGGACTACGGATGTCGTAACCAATGTTGCCAATTAATTTCATAACCACAAAATGGTTATGGCAAAGTGTTAAGGATTTGGGTATGGGCCCATAACTCATGAACAAAATACTCAAATGGGTTTTATGAGTTATTCTTCTTAACCTAGAATCTAAGAGACCTCGGATCCTATAAGGGACGGGTTCTAGACAATCTCAAGGCGTTTCCTGACTTGAGGGTCTTTGAATCGCTAAAAAACAATTCGAATCCCACAAGGAACGAGCTCTGTAGACATTCTCAAGATAAAGTTCGGCTTGAGGGTTTGTTGAGACTTTAGAGAGTGCAAGTAGATGTATGAAAATAATTTCATTTTATTGATTGAATGAAGGACTGAAGTTTGTACAATGTATATGCTCACCAAAATTAGGGCAAATCAAACATAAAAGAAAACTAAGAGGCTAAGCCTTAACGACACTTAGCTATAATATTTTCTTAGTTTATTCACATTTCAATAGTTTTTAATCGGCTTGCCTGTTAATGTTTCCAAGGTGTAAGCTTCCTTGGTAGTGCTGATCACAATGCTATAGGAGCCTTCCCAATTAGGGGCTAACTTCTCTTGGGAAGCATTCCTACCACTAATGTCTACTCTTCGAAGTACTAAGTCTCTTGGCTGTTTGATGGCAGCATTGTGTATATTGGCAGCGCGCCTTCTTTCTTCCAGAAGATCCAAGTCTTCTCTTATTAGTATGGGGTTGGTATCGAGCAAGAACTATTGGAGACGCCGGCTAGGCTCCCTTATCTCTACCGAGATTATAACCTCACACCCATAAGTGAATTTAAAGGGGTTTCACCTGTTGTAAAATAAGGCGTAGTCCGGTAGACCTAGAGGACATGGTCTAGTTGTTCAGCCTAGTTTCCCTTGGCTTCATCCAACCTCCTTTTAATTCCTCAAATGATAACTCAATTGATGGCTTCAGCTTGTCCATTTGTCTTGGGATTCCCAATGGAACTGCAATGGTGCTTGATTTTTAACTCAGCAAGAAGCTCTTCAAAACATTATCTTTGAACTGGGTCTTATTGTCCATCACAATGGACTATGGAATCCCAAACCTGGTGATGATGTGACACTAAGTGAACTTTTGAACCCTAGTAGAGGTGATCATGACTATGGGCTCTGCTTCGATCTATTTGGTAAACTAATCCATGACTGATGAATCGTCAATATGTCATATTTTTACAATTCAATTCCTTGGTTTTCATGTTCTTTTTATGTTTGTTTTATTTTTATTGAACTTTATTTGTAAGTTTTGTTATACTTTTAGTATTGTTTAATTGTGTTTTTATTATATGTTCTATGTGTTTTTGTCAGGTAATTGCACATAGAGAAGACTGGACGTTCAAAGAAGCAAGGAAAAGAAAAGAGGAATTTTTCATCAGCGTCCAATGCTTGAACGCTGAAAATAGAGCGCCTGAGCACCCAAAGCGAATGCAGCAGCGGTGATTTAGTGACCTAGCGCTTGAGCACTGGGTGAAGAGCACTTGAGCGCACAGGAAGTAATGCAACACGTCTTGGTTTAAGTGGCTGAGTGCCCAAGCGTCCAAAAAGCTAGCGCTTAGGCACTGGTTGCGTAATAGCAGGCATGAATTTCAATAAAAATGAGAAGTTACGCCAAATTCAATATATTGAGCACACAATGCAGAAAATTCCTAATCCTGATAAAGTAGTTTCGCAGCAGCAGACCTTGGAAGATGACTTCAAAAGGAGGATTCGATTCTTGAAGGCTTGAAGATCATAATCTCCATTAAAGGGGTTTTGATTTCTCTTTCCCTTTAGTTTTTTCCTTTCTTTAGATTTTCTTTCCATAGGTTTGTATTATGATATGAGTTTGTTTGTGTTAAACATGAGTAGCTAAACCTATAGCTAGGGCTATGAGGGATCTTGTTTTGCTAATTATTTGGGTTTAATTTCTAATTTGATTAAGGTAATTTCTTTTAGGGTGTGTTTGGATAAAGTATTTTGAAATTTTAAGGTATTTGAAATTCAAAGAATTTTAATTGCATCAATTCAATCCCTTTCATTTGTAAAATATTTAGTTTGGATAAAGTAATTAAATTCCATTAAATTTCAAATTCTTTGTTTGGATAAAGCAATTCAATTACTTTCATTTGTAAAAATTTTTTGTAAAATTTTTTTCAAAAATTGGAATTTCAATACAAAATTTTACAAAACAAAATAAATATCATATAACATTTTTTATTCCTAGTAAAAATAAAAATAAAAAAATAAAATGAATTTAAAAAAATTGAAAGATCTGCATAAAATGAAAAGATTAATATATCATTTTTAAAAATTAACAAATCACATAATCTAATTGCAATGTAAATAAAATGAGATGGTATGAACTTAAATATAACATCATTTAATATAAATTGGACTAGGCAAAAAAAATAGTAACAAATATTGAAAAAATACCTCAAAATTAAGCTTAGTAGAATCAATATAATTGTAATATGAATTGAACATCATGTAAGAAACAAAATAGAGTCTAAATCTATAATTTAATATCTCAACTAATGATGTTTTTAAATCTGTAATTTCACATATATGACTAGTAACAAAGATTTAAATCACACTAATAAATTTTTAACATGTTTTTAACTCTACATCTAATAACTAATAACAAAGATTGAAATGACACAAAGTAATATCAACTCTCAGCATGTTTTCAACTTGGCATCAAGATATAAAAGCCAAGATGTAATCCTTCTTCTTCTCCAATGAAAGAGCTTTCACAACCACTAGTTGACTTGGATTTTTTGCAGGAGGACTTTGTATGCAGCAAAACCATTTTTTCTGAAAATCAATTGAATCATTCATGAGAGGGAAAAGGTAAATGCATAAAGCCTGTGAATTAATTCGAGTGCTCAGCATGTATTTAATTGATTACATTAATCAGAAGTCTAACAAATAAAATGCAATAAGATGAAAACTGGTCACATCCCCCTACCCACCAACCCCAGAAAAAAGAAAAAGACACATCTTCTCCCTGAGTTATCTGTTTAGGAGACAAACTTCATTCAGTGTAAGGTCAACAAATGATCCCTAAGCTAGATTAGCTAACCATAGAGACAAAAATTGGAAGGTTCATTCACCACTACAAGACATCCAGGTGCAAACTTATTAAATAAAAGATAATATAAGGAATGCATATATTTTAATTTCAAATGCAAAAGACTATACTGATCCTCAACAAAGTGATAGAAGTATCATATGTCGTAGTTACCACCGATGCCACAGTTTCTACACAAGTCAACCATTTCACCCTTTGATACTTTTGGTCATTTCTGTTAAAAATGACTAGGACTATGCTTTGGACTAGCCTAAAGTAACACATTGTTTCTTCGTCTTCTAGAGGTATTTTGGCACTGCAGATTGAGAAAGATTGTGGAACACCCGTTCTGGGTCTGGTAATTTTCATACCATACATGGCCTTAGACTCTGGTCAAAATTAAATAAGGATGCTCAATTCCTAAAGCGTACCAAGGGAAGACTACAAGGGTTTCTCAGACTTCCCTGCACCATTTTCTTAAATCTTCACAAAAGCCCTATAACTAGACTAAGCACTCAAATTCCTCAACTACAACACAAAATTTTAGTTTCCAATTTCATTTTTCCTTAATCTATGGACATATAAAGGTAAAAAACAAGACCTCATATCACTTTTCTAGCAGATGCATCAAACAGCTATGGCAGCTATCTTATGGACATGATCTTATTGACTTCATGACAATCCTTCCAACAAAGTAGCCCCTAGGATTCCAGTTAAGTGCACCAAGTGAATAAAATATCTATAGACAAAAATCAAAAAGCACTCAAGCAAGGAGAAGTTCATTCCAATGCAACTAGCACAAAAATAAATAAAATAAAAATAAAAAAGCAAACTTTATGCTCACCCACTTCATCATTGTACACTAAACACACACCCCATTAACCACAGCCCAAATATCAAATGGGTTTTCCACAACCAAATCCAGATCCAATAGGAGAGATGAAAAAAAAATTGCAGATTTGATCAAAATTGAATCCCAAACAAAAACCAAGCAATGTACAGAAGGATAGTTGTATCATATAACCAAATGTTGATTCCATAACTTCATTATTTTAATATATCATATATCCGCTTGATATTTACTCTCACTATACAAATAAATGTTTAAGCAGGGAAATGCTGAGCTAATGTGTAACAGACGCATCTGTTTTTTAAAATCAGACAAAACCACACTGCTAAATATATGCTCAATGCACACTACCTGCTCTCCACTTAAGTTCAGAACAAATAACGGTAACCCAGTCTAAGAGCAATCTCGGTTGGTAAGTGGAGAACCTAACTTGAACTTGTTCTAAGAAACTCAGGCCTTAACAGTTGTCAACCACCCCATCCAGGCCAAAGTGCAACAAATAAGAGATGTACATAAAATGCCTCTAGCTCCATCTAGATGCAATCATGTATTCAGCATTACAATGTACAGAATGAATCCATACTAAAACATAAAGCATTTGACTATTCAAGCAATATAAAATCTGTCCAGATTAAACTACCCTGAACCAGGATTTTGACATTTGCAAGGTAAATAAATTTATTTGTACAGTGTAAAATATCAAGCAAATTTTACACTGGTTTTCACCAAGCCATAATTGATATTCAAACTCAAACAGTATACGTCAGAATTGGCAATAGATCTATTGAACCTATACAACTTCACAAAACTCCCTTCTTGGCATATTAACAAACAGAGAAAATGCAACAAACACGCCAAAAGAATGACACAAGGCCAGCAACAATTCCATCTAAAAAAAAAAACAAAATAAACTAGGTAACAATTCCATCCTCTAACCGAGAAGCGCCTAATGAACATGATTTGCAAAGCAAAGTAGCTTCGTAATTTATGACGCACATATACAAAGAGGGAAAAATAGAATCATTGTTAAGAGATACAGAAACAAATCTTAACTTCGTTTCCTCTAGGAACAAAACGAGTTGAAACACAAATATGGAATTATTGGGTTGAGATAACAAAAACTCAAATTCGGAGAAGAAAATCAAATGCAAAAAAGAAGAAAAGAGAACGTAACGTACCAAAGAGGCGGCTCTGGTTCTTGAGGACGATTGTGGATGGAGGTGCGGTGGTGGTGGGTTGGGTTCGAGATGGGCGGCGCAAGGTGGATCTGGGCACGACGGTGGTGGCGTGTGCGGACGAAGCGGCGGTGGTCGTGGTTGTGGTTCGGCCGAGAAGAAGCGGTCGAGAGTGAAGAAGAGTGAGATCGAGCTATGGAGGTTGAGAAGAGCGAGCTTGACCATGGAAGATTGAGCTTCGCTGCGAAGACGGGAGAGAAGGGAGAGAACGAGCACGAAGATTGAGCTTCGCTTGAGACGATGGGAGATCGTGGGATTTTAGAAATTCCACCTATTTAGGTGGGAATTCAAATTCTTTTTTTTTAACAGATGAAATCCTTCCTTAAAATACTTTGAAATTTTTAAAATGATTTTGTAAAATATCCAAACAAGTTATTTTATCACAAATCATTTTAAATCCCCTACAAAAATACATTTCTTCCTTAAAATACCCTATCCAAACACACCCTTAGGGTTTATTATATTGCTTGCATTCTTGTCATAACTTGATCACTTTTGACATGTGTTAATTCATTGTTTGACCGGTGACCATCCGTATTCAATGAGTGGATCTATATGGTAATAAGCCTAGGATTAGATTAGTGAATGACCAAACATTAATTTTTTCTATCAATGAAATTGACAAATATGTTGGTTCATCTCTCAAATTAAAGCTTAATGCATTCCTAATTAATTCAATTAAATGACCAAATAAGTGATTTAATTTAGGAATAGAATATTATTTCATCCATGACCATTGGGATTCAATAGCAAGTAAGAGAATATTGACAAAAGAATTACCTTGCATCATAAATGAAAAAAAATTGAATAATTGGATTCAAGTGAACCTTGCGCCCTAGTCTCTTTTTCATTAATTATCTATTCTCTGTTTGATTGTTCATTATTTTTCTTTATTTGTTCTTGAATCTATTCATACACTTTTGATTGTCTAAATAACAAAGAGTTTTACGAATCTAGTAATTACCACTTATTCCTCGTGGGATCGATAACTAGGAATCAAGTCCTATATTACTTGGTGATAGGGTGCACTTGCTTTTAGTGTATTTTACGCGTATCAACGGCCACCACCAAGTATTTTAGTTGTCTAGGTGCTTGAGGGAATGGATCAAGGATATCTATACCCCATATGTAGAATGGCCAGGGTACAGATGTCATGGATAGTTCTTCTACGGAAGCCTGATAATGGTCTGAGTGACATTGACATTTATCACAAACTCGGACATGTGTGAGGGAGTTAGCTTCCATCATTGGCCAATAGTATCTGGCCTTGAGTGCTTTTAGAGTTAAGGTTTTACCCTCTAAGTGGTGTTCACAACTCCCCTCATAGACCTCAGTCAGTATATATTCTACTTCTTTTGGCATGAGGCATTTAAGGAGAGGTGAGGAGAACCCACGTCGATATAACTACCCATCGTAGATGGTGTACCTGACTGTGGTTTTGATCAATTTGGAGGCTTCTTTTTTATTATCGGGCTTGGCTCTGGACTGTAGATACTCTATGATTGGAGTGGTCCAAGTACGCTATTCTCCTTCCACTTGAAAAATGGTTACATCTGTGATAGAAGGTTGAGAGAGCGTGTCTTAGACCACGGAGGGGTTATTGCCTAAGCTCTTAGTGCTAGCCAGTTTAGACAAGAGGTCTGCTTTGGAGTTCTGCTCCTTGGGAATGTGCTCTATATTAGTAGCCTGGAAATGTTTGAGGAGCCTTTAGACTTTGGCTAAGTATCTCTAAAGGAGTGGCTCTTTGGCCTAATAATCACCTCGGATCCAGGAGGTTACAAGTTAGGAGTCGTTGCAAAGTGTGATCTTAGCCGCCCCTTTATCCTTAGCCATTACTAGCCCGGCGATACATGCTTCGTACTTCGCTTGGTTGTTTGATGTGAGAAACTTGAACTTCAGGGAATTCTCAACTATTACCTTTTCAAAATTTTTCAAAATCACCTCGGCACCACTTCCCTTGGGGTTCGAGCAGCCATCTACAAATATGGTCTAAGAAATTCCCTCGGGGTCACCAGGATCTAATGTGAGTTCTGCTAGGAAGTCTGAGAGTGCTTGAGCCTTTATTGTTAGTCGGGGCTCATATACTATTCTAAACTTAGAAAGCTCAATAAACAAAGTGATCATTCTTCTTGCTAGGTCTGGCTTGTGCAATATCTGATGGATAGGTTGGTCTGTCCTTACCACCACGGGATGACACTGAAATTACTATCTGAGCCTTTTGGCCATGGTGATAAATGCAAAGACAACCTTTTTCATATTTATGATAGTGGAGCTCTAGGTCCTGCAACACATTGCTCATGAGGTAAACCATCTTTTGCCCCTCCGTTATCTCACGGATCAATACTGAACTTATAGTCTCTTTGTGAACTGAAATGTATAAATACGGTGTCTCACCAAGATCCAATCTTGTCAGTATAAGGGGAGAGGATAGAAGATTCTTCAATGATGTAAAGGCATCCTCATACTCCTTAGTCTACTTGAAATCTTTCCTATTTTTGAGCAGTTTGAAGAAAGGAAGAGATTTATGAGTAGCTTTAGCAAGGAAATGTGTGAAGGCTGCAATCCGGCTTGTCAGCTGCTACACTTCCTTGACACTTTGTGGGGTGCACATGTTGAGCATTACATGGTACTTATCTGGGTTCGTCTTAATTCTGTGGTGAGTCAGGATGAAGTCGAAGTATTTTCCTACTTGGACCCCGAAGGCTCACTTTTCTGGATTAAGCCTCATGTTATGCTTTCGGAGGGCTGCAGATACCTCTTCGAGGTCCGCAATGTGTGATTCAGTCTAGGAGGTTTTCGCTGTCATGTCATAATGTATGCTTCTAGCATCTTTCCCACTTGGCCTTTAAAAACCTTGTTCATCATTCTCTAATAGGTGGCTCCTTCATTTTTCATTCCAAATGGCATAACCTTGTAGTAGTAGCTCGCCCTGTCAATGATGAAAGCAGTCTTGTATTCATCTCTGGAGTACATTGGGATCTGATTGTATCTAGAGTATGCATCCATAAAAGACAACAAACGAAACCCGAAGGAACTATCAACCAGTTTGTCTAAGTTAGGGAGCAAATACGGATCCTTAGGGTAGACTTTGTTTAAGTCCACGTAATCCACACACATCCTCCACTTCTCATTGGATTTCTTCACCAAGACTACGTCAGATAGCCAAGTTGTGTAAGTTGTTTCCCTGATGAAGTTAGCACTGAGTAGCTTATTGATTTATTCTTTAATAACCAACTATCTTTTCAGCCTAACCTTTCTTTTCTTCTGGGAGACTGGCCTCACATCTTGCCTTATGGATAGGCGATGACAGATGAAGGCAGTGTCAAGTCCAGGCATGTCAGAGGACATCTAGGCAAAGAGGTCTTTATTTTTCTTTAAGAGCTCAACCAGCTGATGCCTCTCTTCTTCATCCACATTTGCTCCAATCTTGATGATTTGATCTAGCTTGCTACAAAGTTAGAGTAGTTGTAGTTCACCCTCTAGCTGGGGTCTGGTACCCCAGATTTCTTCACGAACGTCTAGCTCGGTCATGAGGATATTAACATGGTCCAAAACCAGGTTAGAGGTACTGGCTTCTACTTTCTTAGGCATTTGGCAGATCTTGAGGCTCTTGTTATATCATTTACATGCCATGATTTAGTCCTCTTTGACCGTGACGACATCATTATTCTTGTTGAGGAATTTCATGGCCAAATGGGTAGTAGATACCACGGCGCCAAGGTCATTCATAGCAGGACAACCCAAGATGATATTATATGTTGAGGGATAGTCCACAACTAGAAACTTGACCTTGATAGTCTTAAAGAGTTTAGTGCACCCCAAGATCAGGTGAGTCTTAAAATATCATGTCGAGGTGATCTTTTCTCTAGTGAACCCAGTAAGCTCGCCATCAGAGGGAGTCAGCCCCGAGCGTGGAACTTCCAACTTTTGGTACAAGTCCATAAACATAATATCCTTTGAACTCCCTTGGTCAACGAAGATGCACCGAACCTCGACCTTGGAAATTATTCCTGAGATAGCTAACATAATTTCATCGTAGTCCTCGTCTGAAAAAGGTAATGGTAGGCGTTTTTTGTTCTCTGGCCCATGACTTGGGTGCGGAGTGGGAGACACTCAAAACTGCCATCCTGAGCACTTTCATTCGGGCACTGTTGGATGACCCACTGATGTGTGTGAAATAACATCATGTTTTGTTCTTGTTTTGCATGCATTCTTGAGCATTTTAGGCATTTTAGTTTTCCTTTTTGGTTTGTTTTTCCCTTAGTTCTGATAACTGCGGTGTTTTTGGTGTTCTTGTGCAGGATTAATGTTGAATTGGCCTTGGATTGAATGGAATGCTTATATGTTTGAAGTTGGAGCTTAATGGATAGCAAAAAGGTGCAAAAAGGCCATTCCAGAGGGATCCACGACCTGCCCGTGGATCAAACCACGGCCATGGATTGAGGGCAACTTGAAGAAGAATAAGAAAATTTTCAGAGAGTTCCACGGCCTGGCCGTGGAACCATCCACGGCCGTGGAACTCAAATGATCCAGAACCGACTCTTGGCAAAGAAGATCCACGGCTTTGGCGAGTGGAATGATCCAACTTGTCGTGGATCGCAGTCGTCATGATAGTTTTTAAGTTTTTATTTTTATTTCTTTTGGGGGCTTTTTAGTCAATTAAAATCCTAAGTTATAAATAGATGTTCTAAATAGAATTAAGGGGTTCTAATTTGGTTTTGAAGAAGCACATTGGAGGCTCTTGATCTTCATCTTCTCCTTTCTTCTTCCATTGTTACGGGTTTGGGATGTTCTTAAATTTGTTTTCTTGTTCCTTTTTCTCTATGTCTGAGTAGTTTCTTTTGTTTCTAGGATTGGACAATGCCCTTTGATACATTGATAATGATTAATTGACATTATTTCCCCTTTTATTGATCTTGAATGTTCTTTGATTCAATTCTTATTGCTCTTTTTCATGTGAATTTGCTGGCCACTTATTTGCATCTCATAGGCATTTAGGGACGTACTGAGAGGTGAACCTAGGTGTTGGAACCATAAGAATTGAACTTAATGTCTAAATCACTAGAGTAGTTTTAGTCTTTCAAGGATTCAATGAATTATCACAAAGCGTAATGGGTTCAATTTAAATTCAATTACCACGAGAGTAGGAATTGGTTTAATTGGGCACGGATCTTGTATCTTGAGAAAGAACATTAACTAATTTAGGGTAATTCACCTTCAATTGAATTTTAGATTTAATAAAAGGGTTGTCAATTAGGATTTGTCTTATATCATTGTGATACCCCAATCTTGGAAGCTTTCTTGAATTTGAAAAACCCCTTCTTGATATCTTGCTATTTTTGTTCTAAATTCTGCACTTTGATTTTTATTTAATTGCTTGTTACTACATTCTTCTTAATAAACAATCATATTCCCTTTTGCTTAATTTAATTGAATTAATTAATTAATTGGTATTCATAGATACAGTCTTTATGGATTCGATCTTTTTATTACTTGACGACGAAACCGTATACTTGCGGATTTCACGCATCACCCACCACTAGCAAATCCACCAACAATAGTGTTGATGGTTCGGTTGAGCTAGGCACTACAGTCGTCGTTGTCATTAGATGGATTTTCCTGGTTCTGATCCTGCCGATTGTCAGTTTCACGACGAGGTGGACTCTGGAATCATCTTCTGGGACTCTAGGTTCTTCTTTGGCACGAAGATGGGCTCCACTGGGGGCTGCGTATTCTTTCTCTCTGTCCTCCATGGCGTTCGTTGTTTTGGACATGGTTGATGTACAAATCCAGCTGTCTTGCCCTAATTAGAGATTTAATAGCATTGCGTAGTTGGAATCAATCTTTAATGTCATGGTTGTAGCTCTTGTGCCATGAACAATGTTTCGTACAATCCTTTTGCGCATGTTTCTTTAGAGAGGGTGGCCTCTTGATACACCAGAACTCAGAACATTTCCCTCAAAATAATTGCACATAAAGTGTTTAGAGGAGTGTAGCTAGAGTACTTGGTCTGGGGTGGATCATCCTTAGAGGAGTTCTGGAGCTGTGACGAGTTGTGGTTGCCTTTTTAGTGAGAGGGCTCACTCTTCTCTAGACTCTCTTTGGCCTTAGTAACCTCTTCAAGGTTTATGTACTTCAGGGATCATTACCGAAATTCTTCCATATTTTCTGGATTTTTCTTTGCCAAAGATACGAAAAACTGGGAATCAGTTTGGAGGCCACTTCTGGTGTAGTGGAGAGTGATGAACCTTCAACAATTCATATTTTTAAGTTCAAAATCTTGGGTTTTCATCCTTTTATAATATCTTTGATTGAGTTTTGTTCTCAAGTTTTATTATATTTTTATTATTTTAAATTATGATATTATTACGTGTTTTATGTGTTTTTGATAGGTAATTGTACATGGAAAAGATTGGACATTTGAACAAGCAAGAAAAAGAAGAAATGCCATCAGACGTTCAGTGCCCAAGTGTTGGAACCTCAACTCCTGAGCGCGCAAATTCCAAATTAGTGTCCCAGTGCCTAGGCAGCGCTTGAGCGTGCATCACGTATCAACAAATTTCAGAAAGAGCATCCAGCGCTCAGGCGCTAGAAAGCCAGTGCTTGAGCGCTGAACGTGTAACAGAGCACGTTAATTCTCTATAAAAAGAAAAGTTACGCCAAATTGAATACACACTTGGACAGAACGCAGTAGCCATCAAGAGACACAAACCCTAGAGTGGTGTAGGCGCAATTAGGCTTGAAGATTAGGAATTCTCTTCAACCTTTCCACTTATCTACAATGGAGTTTGTCATTTTCTTTTCTTTATGTTCTTCTTTTTCTATGTGTAACTAAACTTTTTTCGTTAGGGTGATGATGGATCTTGATACTTGGATGATGTGAATTCTTTTATAGGTTTAATCAATGTTTTTATTTCATGATTTATATGTTTATCTCTTCTCTCAATGCTTTTCTAAACCTAATTAATTTGGGAATAATTTTTAAGTTGATGTATAATTTGAAAAAATTTGAATGAACCTAGAACTTATGATAAACACCATAACTTCTGTAATCGCTAGGAATAAACGTTGTGGGTTGTGTGGTCTTTCTTTTAATTCCCTCATTTTTTATAATGTCTTTCTTTTTGGGGTTAAACTAAGGGATTAGTTAATTCTAAATAGTGTAAAGATGATTAATAAACCAAAGGATTGAATATTGATTAATTTTGAGAATTGATCATGAATAATTGAAATAGAACTTCATTAAACTAATATTTAAAATTATATTAAAAGAGTTCAAGTGAAGTCTGAACCATAACACTTTAATCTCATCGATTTTCACCCTTGATCTGATTCTTAATTTATTTTTAATTATTTTTCTGATTATTGTTTTCTTTTATTTTTATTTTTATCAACTCTCACTTTTCAGTAGCTTAGATAGTGTTTATTTAACGAAATTAGTAATTAACAATATAATCCTCGTGGGATGATACTCTTATTTATTCTTTATTACTTTTGTGATTTGGTGTATTTGTCGATATCACAATAAGTTTTTGGTGTCGTTATTGGGGATTATTAATTGTCAATATTAAGTAGTAGTTAAAAAAACACTAATTTAAGCATTTATTTTATTTTGGTTATTTTATTTTTATTTTTCTTTAAAAACCCAACTACCTTGTTGTTCTAAGACACACACTCTAAGCATATCTTCAAGGGTTTGGATAGTCATCTCTATTTGCCCATCTATTTGTGGGTGATAAGTCGTACTAAGGCTTAACTTAGTCCCAAAAGCCTCTTGCAAGGCTCCCTAGAATCTAGATGTAAATCTAGGATCTCTATCTAAACTATACTTACAGGGACTCCATGCAACTTAACTATCTCCTTCAAATAAAGCAGGCTTAATTTCTCTAGAGAAAAGTTAGTTTTCATTAGCAGAAAGTGAGCAGATTTGGTTAATCTATCCACTATAACCAAAATAGCATCAAAACCTTGCTGAGTCTTGGGTAAACCCATTACAAAATCCATAGAAATCTTTTCCCATTTCCATTCTGGGATTCCTAAAGTTTGTAAAGGTTCTGCTGGTTTCTGGTGCTCAATCTTCACTCTTTAACAGACTAAACACCTTGCGACATACACTGCTATGTCTCTTTTCATTCCAGTCCACCAAAATATTTTCTTCAGATCTTGGTACATTTTAGTGGTCCCGGGATGGATGGTATACTTACTACTGGGAGCTTCTTCTAGAATCCTATCTTTGACCTCTGACTCTCTTGGAACATAAAGTTTATTTCTAAACTTTATCATCCCATCATCAGTCATATTAAAATCCTCTGAGGTTCCTAAAAAGATCTGCTCATAAATATCCATTAGAGCTTCATCCTTCTTTTGAGCTTCTAAAATTTGAGCTCTTAGGTCATTTACTATGTCTACTCTACTCATAAAGAGACTCTGTGGTATCACAGTCTTCGCTAAACTCAAATCTCTGACACTCTCGAGAACTTTACTCTCTTGGATCATCATTCAGGACACATGTAGGGATTTCCTACTTAGTACATTAGCCACTACATTGGCTTTACCCAGATGATTTTTTAACTCAAAATCATAGTCCTTTAAGAACCCCATCTATCTTCTTTGCCTCATGTTCAGCTCCTTCTGATCAAACAAGTATTTTAAACTCTTATGATCACTAAACACCTCAAACTGGACTCCATAAAGATAATACCTCCATGTCTTTAAGGCAAACACTACAGCTGCTAATTCTAAATCATGCATAGGGTAGTTTTCCTCATGTGGCCTTAACTGCCTTGATGCATAGGCAACTACTCTCTTATTTTGCATCAGAACACACCTTAGTCTCATCTTTAAAGCATCACAAAAGACCTCAAAGTTCTTATGGGGATCTGGAGTTACCAACATTGGCATAGTAGTCAACCTTTTCTTTAACTCTTGAAAAATATTCTTATAGTCCTGAGTCTACTCAAAAGTACTACCCTTTCTAGTCAACCTAGTCAAGGGCAGCGCTAACTGAGAAAAACCCTTAATAAACATTCTACAGTACCCAGCTAGGCCTATAAAACTGGTGATCTCGGTTACAGTGGTGGGTCTCTCTCATTACAATAGTGCTTCTACCTTACTAGGGTCCACTGTAATTCCTTCTTTAGAAATAACATGGCACAAAAACAAAATTTCTGTTAGCCAAAACTCATACTTGGACAGTTTGGCATACAGTTTCTTCTCCTTTAAGATATCTAAAACAATTCTTATATGTTGCTCATGCTCTTCTCTTGTCTTTGAATAGATAAGGATGTCATTAATAAATACTACCACAAATTGATCTAGGTAAGGTCTAAAAACTCTGTTTATGTAATCCATAAACACTGCTGGAGTATTCATCAACCCAAAAGACATCACAAGATACTCATAATGCTCATACCTAGTTCTAAAAGCGGTCTTAGGGATATCCTCTCCCCTAACCCTGATTTGATGATATCCAGATCTTAGATCAATCTTGGAAAACACTGAAGCTCCCCTTTACTGATCCATCAAATCATCTATTCTAGGCAAAGGATACTTGTTCTTGATGGTCACCTTGTTCAATTGCCTATAATCAATACACAACCACATGGTACCATCTTTCTTCTTTATTAGCAACACTGGTGCTTCCCACGGAGAAACACTTGGCCTAATAAATTATTTATCGAACAACTCTTTTAATTGTTTGTTGATTTCTGCTAACTCTAAGGATGTTATCTTATAGGGTGCAATAGATATAGGTTCTATACCCGGCACTAAATCTATAGAAAACTCTATTTCTCTCCCTAGCGGTAACTCAACTATGTCACTTGGAAACACCTCAGGGTATTCCCTCACCACAGGTATACTGTCTAGGCTTTACTCAACCTCTACATCTAATAAGGAAAGAAGAATATATCCTAGAGCTCCATCTACTAAACAGTGATTGACCTATTTAGTATTGAGAAAAGCAAACTCGGAAGAAATAACTTTTGTAGGAACATCAAACAGAAAAACTAGGGTTTTATTTGAACAGTTCAAAATCACATGATTGGATGATAACCAATCTATACCAAGAATGACATCTATGTCCACAAAGGGTAAACAGATAAGGTTTACAAGGAAAACTCTATCCTCGATTCTTATACAACAGTCAAGACACACTTTTGAAGTTATAACTGGTTTACCGGTGGGTGGGGAAACAGATAAGTCATATGGTAACTCTGACATAGGCAAATCCAACATCCTTAGACAATCATAAGAAATAAAGGAGTGAGATGCTCCTGAATACATGACATTTAAAAGATGATTACGAATTATGCCTTTACCTTGGATTAGATCGGAAGACTAGGTCACCTCTGTTCCGCCTAGAGTACAAATTCGTCCATTGGCTAGCGGCTTTGTGGTAAGTGCAACTTCCTTTTTCTTAGGATAAGTTCTGGAGAAATATCCTAACTGCCCACATGTAAAATATATAGACTGGCCCGTAAGACATTTGCCTCCATGTGACTTCCCGCACTTAATACATGATGGTGCCTTAGACCACTTCTTGCTCTTTCCTTGAGGGTTGCCTACCTTAGAAGCACCCTGTTTGCTCCTGTTGTCCTCTCTATTCCTTTTTGGAGCTATTGCGCCTTTTCCCCAAATAAAGAGCTATTAAATTCTGACTCCGCGATCCTACATTTGTTAACCAAAGTAGAAAAGTCTCTAATCTCCATTACTCTCACCAAATTTCTGATTTCATTTCTCAGACCACCTTCAAATTTCAAACATCTCCATTTCTCATCCGGATGATAACGGAAATGAGAAGAGAATTTTGCTTGTTCATCATATTTGGCATATACTGACCTATAGTCATATCTCCTTGTTTTAACTACATAAACTCTATTTCCTTATCATCGTGTAGAATCTGTGGAAAAAACTTCTCCAGGAAAGTTACCTTAAAAACTTCCCACGATATCAGGGTATCAGCTGTTCCTAGTACCCTTTTGGTACTCTTCCACCATTGCTCTACCTCACTTTTCAACATAAATGAAGTAAAGATCATCTTTTGCTCTTCTGAGCAAACTATAGCATCAAAAATATTCTCCATCTCACTAAGCCACTCCTCAGCCTTGGCAGGATTGTACTCGCCTCTGTATGATGGAGGTTTCATCTGACGGAAAGCTGTCAAGTCTAGGAAAGTCTGACTCCTTCTGACTTGATTAGCTTCTTGCGAATGGTGATCAGGTGGAGTAGACTGCTGAGATGGATTTGATTTCATTCTCTCAAACATCCTAGTCATGATACCAGCCATAGCCATAATGGCTTCGGCCATATCTGGACCCGGTGGATTCGAGCTCTCTGCTCCTTTAGGTCACCTGTTTGGTTCCATAGTTTCCTGTACACATAGAAACAACATATATTGAGCTGCAGTCTCAATACCATGTAACCGTGTAACAGAATCTAATAACTACCAATCTAAGGCAAATCATGCAATTCTATCACCACATTTAACATATGAAGTAAGAAAAACACATTTTTTTAAGAAAGAACTTCTATATGCTTAAGCATAGTCAGTCCATACCCCAGCTCAACAGGATGAACTGCTCTAATACCATAATATAATATCCTAATATCAATATCTCATAGTTTACATTATACATGAGATATTTAGCATTACAATGTCACAACGTACATATTAATTATATATTTATATCCATAATATTTGTTGGAAACACTACAGAGAGCCATATGGAATATAGAAATATAATAATTATATAATAATGCATCAAGTACATATACATCGCTAGGCTCAACAAAGGCTTTAAGTGTTCCATATCTTATACATTTCATAGTACCACTAGTAAGTACAACAACTGAAACAAAATAGATAGTCTAATCTAGTCTTTGTCTTCTTTCTTCTTCTTACCCTTGGAAGAAGATTCACCTGAAATTACATGACACACAGCAGGGGTAAGAAACTACTTTCTCAGTATGAGTAATCAAAACCAGACATTCATAACATAGATAAACATATTTTTGGTAATAGCTAGTGAAACATGTTTAAAACATTTACAAGGCCTAAGCATAGCATTTAGATAAATCAAGTTAACTTACATCACTATATACATCTAGTTCATCTTAGAACCAAGAATGTAAAAATCATAGGAATACTGGTTTAATATGTTATTCTGTGGTAATTAGAGGTATCTCCTCACAATTACATATATCTTGGCACGCTGAGAAGTTCGGTCTAAATCCTGATTTCGAAGAACCTTAAGGACCCCTACTTATCTCCTTTGTCCTTGGCACTATCGAAATGTCAGGGTTATGTCTCTACTCAAAAGAGTCTTTCAGACACCATTTCAATTTCCCTTAGCCTTCAAGAATAACATCAAAGGACATTCACCAATTAACATTACCATTTTCCTTTTTATGTAATAGGTATAATTCTCCTCTTGAAAACTATCCTTATTAGTGCCTTAACATACCTTAGGAAACATATACTAATGATTCCACATAGTCTGGAACTTCAAAACATTTAAAATAATGTTTTTAAGGTTCCTGCAATAATGTCGTGACACTAACCTGAGAACGTCGCAGTGCCCAAGCCATGGGTTTTAGTACTGATGCCACATTTCCTCAACATCGCGACATAGAGTTATCAACATCGCGGCGCGCGATGCGCATCTGGCCTCGTGTTACGACGTAACCTTCTTAATGTTGCGACATTCAAGCTATTCATCATAACGTCGTGACATGGAGACCACAACATCACGGCGCTCATGACAGAACCTAGGTTCTACATAATTCTGCAGACCGTGGTACTGTTTAATTGGTCATTTCCTCGAATTTTGGCTAATTCGACATGGTTTCTAAGTGATTCTAAGTTCCTAATCAGTTCATAAACACACAGGAATCATTAATCACCAACCAAAATATTTTAATTTGGATTAATGCACCAAAATCATACTAAATGGCCTAACCCCTAAAATTGGGATTTAAAGACCTAAATGACAAATTTTAAGCTTCTATATCAGAATTATGCTTTGAACAAGTCACAAATAGCCAAAGAAACTCAGTCATGCAATCAAAACACATCACACAACTCTAAAACTCAAATTGGCCTATTAGATAACCTAATAGCCTATTAAGCAATCTAATTGCACGGAGTAAGAAAAGAGTAATAGGAAATAATTTCTAATCACAGAACCCCTACCTTATCAGCTGTAGAGATTCTAGCTTGGTTGGATCTCAAACCTTAGCTTGTCCTTTGATTTTCCTCTTTTTCTCCTCATCTTCCTTCTCGTCTCTTTTCTCTTGCTCTTCCACGTTTTTTGTTTTTGTCTTTTGAGAAACAACAGCCATGAGAGAAGCTTATAAATGAGGGAATTAAAACTCATTTGGCCCTTAGGCCGTAACTGATAAAATCTGATCTGCTAAAAACACTCTGATTTAGCTAAATCCAGATTTTCAACTTCCAACAACTTTAAAATAAATACTAGGATTCATATAAAATGTCATTCCAACATTATCTGATATTTTCATATCTGTTGCTAGCCAAACCAGCTATAATTAGACAATCAAGTATGCCTAAAAATGACAAATTAGCTATTTACCTTGAAACTTTAACTATAACTACTATATATATATATATATATATAAATATTTATATATATATATATATATATTTGTGATCTAAAAATAAATTATCCATATTTTTTTCTCTCTCCTAAGTAGTTAATGTTATTATCTGAGTCATATTAAGCTACTTTTCATAGTCCGGATTGTAACTAAGTACCTAAATGAACTCAAATTATCACAAAATTATACATACATGTTAAACAAATCATATGCTGCCTTTTGAACACATAAACAAGTCTAATATATCATTAAGGATAGGAAAATGATTGATCCTCCTAATAATTCTCCTAATTACTAAATGAAGAAAGTATTGAATGTTTTTTATATTTCCAAGATATTGGTTGCATTTAATTTTTTGTTTAATATTTTTTTTATTAGGTAGTAGGAAGATTATTAGGAAGATGTTTTAGGAGGATATAGCAAAACTCTTAAGGATATTATATTTCTCCCTTCCTTTTTAAAAATTTTAACCTTAAAATTGCTCACTTGAAAGGAACAAATCTAGGTAATCCTACTGCATGTGGAACTTTAACTCCCAAGTAGCTTCCTCAGAGTCATTGCCACCTCACATAACCTTCACCAGAGGAATTTGCTTACCTCTATGCTCTTTGACCCCTCTGTCCACGATCCTTATTAGATGTATACTATAAGACAAATCATCTATTAACTGTACAGATTCGTGTTCTATGATATGCAATGGATTTGGATTGTACTTTCTCAATTGAGATACATGAAAAACATTATGAAGGTTAGACAAATTGGGAGGAAGGGCTATTTGGTAAGCTACGGATCCAACTTTCTTTAGAATTTGGTAGGGACCAAGAAAATGAGGATCTAACTTTCGGGTTTTTAATGCTCTACCAATCTCTGTGGTAGGAGTAACTCTTAAGAATACATGATCTCTCACACTAAACTCAAGAGGTCTCATTCTCTTATCAGCATAACTCTTTTACCGACTTTGAGCAGTAATTAACTTATCTTTAATCATTTTGATTTGCTCTGTGGTCTGTTAGACTAACTCTGGACTTAGGATGGTTCTCTCACCTACTTCATACTAACATAAAGGTGATCTGTATTTATACAAAGCCTTATAAGGTGTCATACCTATGCTGGAATGATAACTATTGTTATAGGCAAACTCTGCTAAAGGTAAGAACCGATCCCAACTACCTTGTTGTTCTAAGACACACGCTCTAAGCATATCTTCAAGGGTTTGGATAGTCCTCTCTGTTTGCCCATCTGTTTGTGAGTGATAAGTCGTACTAAGGCTTAACTTAGTCCCAAAAGCCTTTTGCAAGGCTCCCCAGAATCTAGATGTAAATCTAGGATCTCTATATGAAATTATACTTACAGGGACTCCATGTAACTTAATTATCTTCTTCAAATAAAGCTGACTTAATTTCTCTAGAGAATAGTTAGCTTTCATTAGCAGAAAGTAAGCATATTTGGTTAATCTATCCACTATAACCCAAATAGCATCAAAACCTTGCTGAGTCTTGGGTAAACCCATTACAAAATCTATAGAAATCTTTTCCCATTTCCATTCTAGGATTCCTAAAGTTTGTAAAGGTCCTGATAGTTTATGGTGTTCAATCTTCACTCTTTGACAAACTAAACACCTTGCGATATACTCTGCTATGTCTTTTTTTATTCCAGTCCACCAAAATATTTTCTTCAGATCTTGGTACATTTTAGTGGTCTCGGGACGGATGGTATACTTACTACTATGAGCTTCTTCTAAAATCTTATCTTTGACCTCTCGCTCTCTTAGAACATAAAGTCTATTTCTAAATTTTATCATCTCATCATCAGTCATATTAAAATCTTCCGAGGTTCCTAAAAAGATCTGCTCACAAATATCCATTAGAGCTTCATCCTCCTTTTGAGCTTCTAAAATTTGAGCTTTTAGGTCATTTACTATGTCCACTCTACTCACAAAGAGACTCTGTAGCATCACAGTCACCACTAAACTCAAATCTCTGAAACTCTCGAGACCTTTACTCTCTTGGATCATCATTCGGGACACATGTAGATATTTCTTACTTAGTACATCAGCCACTACATTGGTTTTATTCGGATGATACTTTAACTCAAAATCATAGTCCTTAAGAACTTCATCCATCTTCTTTGCCTTATGTTCAGCTCCTTCTGATCAAAGAAGTACTTTAAACTCTTACGATCACTGAACACCTCAAACTGGACTCCATAAAGATAATGCCTTCATGTCTTTAAGGCAAACACTACAACTGCTAATTCCAAATCATGCGTAGGGTAGTTTTCCTTATGTGGCCTTAGCTGCCTTGATGCATAGGCAACTACTATCCTATTTTACATCAGAACACACCCTAGTCCTATCTTTGAAGCATCACAAAAGACCTCAAAGTTTTCACGGGGATCTAGAGTTATCAACACTGGAGTAGTAGTCAACCTTTTGTTTAACTCTTGGAAATTATTCTCATAGTCCTGAGTCCACTCAAAAGTACTATCCTTTCTAGTCAACCTAGTCAAGGGCAGCGCTAACTGAGAAAAACCATTAATAAACCTTCTATAGTACCCAGTTAGGCCTATAAAACTCATGATCTCGGTTATAGTGGTGGGTCTCTCTCATTGCAACATTGCTTTTACCTTACTAGGGTCCACTGCAATTCCTTCTTTAGAAATAACATAACTCAAAAACTGAACTTCTATTAGCCAAAACTCACACTTGGACAATTTGGCATATAGTTTCTTCTCCTTTAAGATATCTAAAATAATTCTTACATGTTGCTCATGCTCTTCCCTTATCTTTGAATAGATAAGGATGTCATCAATAAACACTATCACAAACTGATCTAGGTAAGGTTTAAAAACTCTATTCATGTAACTCATAAACATTACTGAAGCATTCGTCAACCCAAAGGACATCACAAGATACTCATAATGCCCATACCTAGTTCTAAAAGCGGTCTTAGGGATATCCTCTCCACTAACCCTGATTTGATGATATCCAGATCTTAGATCAATCTTGGAAAACACTAAAGCTCCTTTTAACTGATCCATCAAATCATCTATTCTAGGTAAAGGATACTTGTTCTTGATGGTCACCTTATTCAATTGCCTGTAATCAATACACAACCGCATAGTACCATCTTTCTTCTTTACTAGCAACACTGGTGTCCCCCACGGAGAAACACTTGGCCTAATAAATTGTTTATCTAATAACTCTTCTAACTGTTTCTTGAGTTCTGCCAACTCTAAGGGTGCCATCCTACAGGGTGCTATAGATATAGGTCCTGTACCCGGAACTAAATCTATAGAAAACTCTATTTCTCCCTCTGGCGGCAACTCAACCATATCACTCGAAAACACCTCAGGGTATTTCCTCACCACAGGTATACTGTCTAGGCTCTGCCTAACCTTTACATTTAATGAGAAAAGAAGAACATATCCTAGAGCTCCATCTATCAAACAGTGATTGACCTGTTTAGCATTGAGAAAAGTAAACTTGGAAGAAATAACTTTGGTAGGAATATCAGACAGAAAAATTAGGGTTTTATCTAAACAGTTCAAAACCACATAATTGGATGACAACCAATCTATACTAAGAATGACATCGATATCCATAAAGGGTAAACAGATAAGGTTCACAAGGAAAACTCTATTCTCGATTCTTATGCAACAGTCAAGACACACTTTTGAAGTTATGACTGGTTTATCAGTGGGTGTGGAAACAGATAAGTCATATGGTAACTCTAACATAGGAAAATCCAATATCCTTACACAATCATAAGAAACAAAAGAGTGGGATGCTCCTGAATCATACATGACATTTAAAAGATGATTACGAATTATGCCTTTACCTTGGATCAGATCGGAAGACTGGGCCACCTCTGTGCCACCAAGAGTATAAACTCGTCCCTTGGCTAGCGGCTTTGGGGTAGGCCCAACTTCATTCTTCTGAGAATAAGTTCTGGAGAAATGTCCTGACTGTCCATATGTAAAACATACAGACTAGCCCGCAAGACATTTGCCTCTATATGACTTCCCGCACTCAATACATAGTGGTGCCTTATACCATTTCTTGCTCTTTCCTTGAGGGTTGCCTACCTTAGAAGCACATTGTTTGCTCCTGTTGTCCTCTCTCTTCCTTTTTGGAGCTTCTTGCATGCTTTTCACAAATAAAGAGCTATTAAATTCTGACTCCATAATCCAACATTTGTTAACCAAAGCAAGAAAGTCTCTGATCTCCATTAGTCTCACCATACTTCTGATTTCATTTTTCAAACCAGCTTCAAATTTCAAATATCTCCATTTCTCATCCAGATGATAACAGAAATGAGAAGAGAATTTTGCCAGTTCATCATATTTGGCCACATACTGGCCTATAGTCATATCTCCTTATTTTAACTGCATAAACTCTATTTCCTTATCATCGTGTAGAATCTGTGGAAAAAACTTCTCCAGGAAATCTACCTTAACAACTTCCCACGATATCGGGGTGTTAGCTGTAGTACCCTTTTAGTACTCTTTCAACATTGCTCTGCCTTTCCTTTCAACATAAATGAAGCAAAGATCACCTTTTGCTCTTCTGAGCAAACCATAGCTTCAAAATTATTCTCCATCTCACTGAGCCACTCCTCAGCCTTAGCAGGATTGTACTCGCCTCTATATGATGGAGGATTCATCTGACGGAAAGTTGTCAAGTCCAGGAAAGTCTGACTCCTTCTGACTTGATTAGCTTTTTACGAATGGCGATCAGGTGGAGTAGACTGCTAATATGGATTTGATTCCATTCTCTTATGCATCCTAGTCATAATACCAACCATAGCCATAACGACTTCGGGTATATCTGGACCCGGTGGGTTTGAGCTCTCTGCTTCTTTAGGTCGCCTGTTTGGTTCTATAGTTTCTTGTATACACAAAAATAACATATATTGAGCTGCAGTTTCAATACCATGTAACCGTGTAACAGAATCTAATAACAACCAATCTAAGGCAAATCATGCAATTCTATCACCACATTTAACATATGAAGTAAGAAAAGCACAATTTTCTAAGAAGGAACTCCTATATGCTTAAGCATAGTCAGTCTATACCCTGACTCAACAGGATAAACTGCTCTGATACCATAATGTAACATCCTAATACCAATATCTTAGAGTTTATGTTATACATAAGATATTTAGCATTACAATGTCACTACGTACATATTAATTATATATTTATATCCATAATGTTCATTGGAAACACTATAGACAGCCATATGGAATGTAGAAATACAATATTTATATAATAATGCATCAAGTACATATACATCACTAGCCTCAACAAAGGCTTTAAGTGTTCCATATCTTATACATTTCATAGTACCACTAGTAAGTACAACAATTGAAACAAAATAGATAGTCTAATCTAGTCTTTGTCTTCTTTCTTCTTCTTACCCTTGGAAGAAGATTCACCAGGAATTACATGACACACAGTGGGGTGAGAAACTACATTCTCAGTATGAGTAATCAAAACTAGACATTCATAACATAGATAAACATATTTTTAGTAATAGCTAGTGAAACATGTTTAAAACATTTACAAGGCCAAAGCATAGCATTTAGATAAACCAAGTTAACTTACATCACTACATACATCTAGTTCATCTTAGAACCAAGAATGTAAAAATCATAGGAATACTGGTTTAATATGTTATTTTGTGGTAATTAGATATATCTCCTCACAATTACATATATCCTGGCACGTTGAGAAGTTTGGTCTAAATTCTGATTCCGAAGAACTTTAAGGACCCCTACTTATCTCCTTTGTCCTCGGTACTATTGAAATGTCAGGGTTATGTCTCTACTCAAAAGAGTCTTTCGAACACCCTTTCAATTTCCCTTGGCCTTCAAGAATAACATCAAAGGACATTCACAAATCAATATTACCATTTTTCCTTTTTACGTAATAGGTATAATTCCCCTATTGAAAACTATCCCTGTTGGTCCCTTAACACACCTTAGGAAACATATACTAATGATTCCACATATTCTGGAACTTCAAAACATCTAAAATGATGTTTTTAAGGTTCCTGGCACTAACGTCGCGACGCTAACCTGAGAATGTCGCGGCACCCAAGCCACAGGTTTTAGTACTGATGCCACATTTCCTCAACGTCACGACATGGAGTTATCAACGTTGTGGCGCGCGATGCGCATCTGGCCTCGTGTTGCGACGTAACCTTTTTAACGTCGTGACATTCAAGTTGTTCATCATAACGTCGCGACATAGAGACCACAACATCGCAGCGCTCATGACAGAACCCAGGTTCTGCATAATTCTGCAGACCGTGGTACTGTTCAATTGGTCATTTCCTCAAATTTTGGCCAATCCAACATGGTTTCTAAGTGATTCTAAGTTCCTAATCAGTTCATAAACACATAGGAATCATTAATTACCAACCAAAACTTCTTAATTGGATTAATGCATCAAAATCATACTAAATGACCTAACCCCTAAAATTGGGATTCAAATGCCTAAATGAAAAATTCTAAGTTTCTATCTCAGAATTATGCTTTGAACAACTTATAAATAGTCAAATAAACTCAGTCATGCAATCAAAACATATCACATAACTCTAAAACTCAAATTGGCCTTTAGATAACCTAATAGCCTATTAAGCAATCTACTTGCACGGAGTGAGAAAAGAGTAACAGGAAATAGTTTCTAATCACAAAACCCCTACCTTATCATTTGTAGAGATTCTAGCTTAGTTAGATCTCAAACCTTAGTTTTTCCTTTGATTTTCCTCTTTTTCTCCTCCTCTTCCTTCTCCTTTCTTTTTTTATTCTTCCATGTTTCTTGCTTCTATTTTTTGAGAAACAACAGCCGTGAGAGTGGCTTATAAATGAGGGAATTAAAACTCATTTAGCCCTTAGGCCATAACTGATAAAATTCGATTTGCTAAAAACACTCAGATTTAGCTAAATCCAAATTCCCAACTTCCAACAACTTAAAAAAATACTAGGATTCATATAAAAAGTTGTTCCAACATTATTTGATATTTTCATATCTGCTGCTAGTCAAACCAGCTATAATTAGATAATTAGTATGCCTAAAAATGCCAAACTAACTCAGTTTACCTTGAAACTTTACTTGTAACTATATATATATATATATATATATATATATATATATATATATATATATATATATATATATATATATATTTGTGACCTAGAAATAAATTATCTATATTTATTTCTTTTTCCTAAGCAATTAATGCTATTATCTGAGTTATATTAAGTTACTTTTCACAGTCTGGGTTGCAACTAAGTACCTAAATGATCTCAGATTGTCACAAAATTATACATACATGTTAAACAAATCATATGCTACATTTTGAACACATAAACAAGTCTAACATACCATTAAGCGTATTACACCAGGCACCTTACTAAGTGATACAGTGGTCAATTCAAAGGAGCAATGTATGGCAATGTCTTTAAGGAGTGAAAAAGTTATTAGTCCTCAATCAAAAGAAGATAAAGTTAAGGAAGTGCCTCCTCCTTCAAGTTATAATCAAGAAAAAGAAGCTCTAGAGGAAGATATCTCTACTAAAGCCAAAAAGGAACAACTGAGAGTACGAAGAAAGAAGAAAGATTCATATTTGGGTAAACCATTGGACCCTTCGCTGTACGATAGGCTTCCATTCCTTCAGAGACTAAAGAAAGACACTAAGGAGAAGCAAGAGAGATAGCTCTCGAATTTCTTGGACATCTTTAGGAAATTATAAATAAACATCCCCTTTGTTGAAGCTCTTGTACAAATGTCATCATATGCTAAGTTCATGAAAGAGCTCTTGTCTAGAAAGAGGAAGTTAGAAGATGGCGTCACTATGGCACTTAGTGAAGAGTGTAGTGCTATTTTAAAAAAGAAGTTGCCACCAAAGCTCAAGGATCCCAGTAGTTTCACCATTCCTTGTGAGATTGGCTCACAATTTTCAAGAAAAGCACTTTGTGATTTGGGGGCTAGCATAAACTTGATGTCATTGTCTATCTATGAAAAATTTGGCTTGAAGGATCCAAAACTCACTTTCACTATACTGCAACTCATTGATAGATCACATGTATATCCTTGGGGTGTAGTCGAAGATGTGCTTATAAAGGTCGACAAATTCATTTTTCCCATGAACTTCTTCATTGTAGACATGGACGAAGATCACCATATTTTATTAATTTTTGGAAGACCGTTTCTAACAACTTCAGGAGCTGTGATTGATGTATATAGAGGTGAGCTCATTTTGAGGGTGGATGAAGATCAAGTGACTATCAATGTCTTTGATAAGTCTTCACCAACATCAAATCTTTATGCTCTCATTAATTGCATTAAAGATAAGTCTCAAAAGGAGTTGACTAGTAAGAGCTCTCTACCATTGATTAATGTTGACTTTCCTATTTCCAAGACTGATGAAACAGAGAATGGTCCTCCTATCTCTCATAATTCATTGCAAAAAAGGTTGAATTTTTTTGATAAATTGAAACTTAATCTGTCATCTTTTAATAAATTGAGACCTTCATGGCCAGATGGAATCTCGCATGCTAAGATGAATTCATGACAACCCAGCTCAAATCAAGTTCAAACCACCTTTGGGAGTACTTCTAAGGCCAGTGGTCGAGTATGGAGGCATAAATCTGAAAAAGGAAAAAAGGCATATTATTTCTCTTGTTTCAAATCACCTTAATCGACATAAACTAAAGGCAACGTCAAGCTAATGACGTTAAATAAGCACTTTTTGGGATGTAACCCAAATTTTCTTTTTTTTTTCTTTCATCTTTGTTTTGTTATTTGTTTTTCTTCAGTTTGTTATTAGTATTTATTACTTTTATTTTAGTGACAAATTTTTCTATTTTTGTTTTGAATGAAATTTTGAGTCGACTTAGGAGCCTCCCCGAGTTCGGAGCTTTTGTAGGGGGATGTATATAGTTGTCGGCCACCAAAAAAAGTTTTTCTTTTCTTTTCTTTAATATTTTATTTTCACATTTGTTTTTATCCATTTTATTTTTGTTATAATCACCTTATTGTGTTTTGAGTCATTCTGTGCATGCCAGTTTGTTGAATTGAATATTTGATGATTGCATAAATTGTGGATTGATTTAATTTCTTGGGATAACACATGAGAATTCAGGAGTTATGTTTATCTCTATTATAATAATTGTGTATGAATATATTTCGCATCTTTATGTTTGATAAACCTTTGAATATAATTATATGTCAAGCTTAGAGAAAGTTTATGGGAATGCATGTATGTGAATGATTTGCATCTAGAAGTTGTTTGATTCTCTCTTGAGACGAAACCTAGGAAATACATGATTAAAGAAATGATAAAGGCCTTCTTTGGATCGTTTGAGCATTTTAAGCTAACATGTACACACATTATATCCCTAGATCCCTTTTGTAGCCTTGTTTATGTTTAGCCTTTTCTTTTCTTTTCTTTACTCACATTTTCCTTTCTCATACCCATAAAAAAGAAAAAAAAAATCTTCTATTACACACCCTTTGTTAAGTGCATATCTTATATTATTTTATTATTCAAACCTTAGTCAGTCTTTGTGCATGAAGTATTTTAAGAGCCATGAAAAAAAAGGAAAAAAAGAAAAAAAATTCAAAAAAGAGAAACTCCACCCAAAGTATTGCAAAGAAATAAGTTTGGGGGTGGAGGTTATGAAAAAAAAAGAATGATGTATTGTTTCTTATACTCCATTTTACACTTGTTCTACATTCTGTGGCTTGTATTTTAAAATTTGCATAATTTTATATTTCAACTTTTGTTTTCTTTATCTTACTCATTCTTTCTCACCTCTCACTTTTGGTCTTATATTACAAGCTTTGTGAAGACCCTTTTGATCCTTGGTTATATACTGTTTACATTAGTGGAGAGAGACATGAAGAACAACCTTATAGATGCAGGTTTGATGTGCATTTGTAGTTTAATAAATCTATTCAGGCTTGTACTTTATGAGTAGATTTGGTCTTTCATTCATATTTTTGGGAAGTCATTTATGTATGAAAGTTGCATGTGAGAGACAATATGATAAATGGATTATGCATGTGTGACACTTTAAAATGAGATTGTGAAGCAATTTTCTGAGGATAGGAATGATTTTCAATACCTGGTATTACCATGTTTGAGTCTGTGTGTTTTGAGTTTTTATTTGTTTAGTCTCTTTGTTTTTTTTTTTTGTTTTTCTTTTTCTTTTTGCTTGAGGACAAGCAAAATTTTAAGTTTGGGAGAGTGATGAACCTTCAAAAATTCATATTTTTACGAGTCAAAATCTTGGATTTTCATCTTTTTATAATCTTTTTGATTGAGTTTTGTTCTCAAGTTTTATTATATTTTTATTATTTTAAATTGTGATCTTATTATGTGTTTTATGTGTTTTTGATAGATAATTGCACATAGAAAATATTGGACGTTTAAATGAGCAAGAAAAAGAAGAAATGTCATCAGATGTCCAGCGCCCAAGCGCTAGAATCTCAACGCTTGAGCGCGTGTTTTGCACAGAAGAATTCCAAATTATTGTCTCAGTGCCTAGGCTCTAGGAAGACAACGCTTGAGCGCGCATCACATATCAGCAAATTTCAGAAACAAAATTCTCTATAAAAAGAAAAGTTACGCTAAATTGAACACACACTTAGACAGAACACAGCAGCCGTCAAGAGGCACAAACCCTAGAGTGGTGTGGGTGCAATTAGGCTTGAAAATTAGGAATTCTCTTCAACCTTTCCACTTATCTCCAATAGAGTTTGTCATTTTCTTTTCTTTATGTTCTTCTTTTTTCATGTGTAACTAAACCTTTTTTGTTAGGGTGATGATGGATCTTGATACTTGGATGATGTGAATTCTTTTATGGGTTTAATCAATGTTTTTATTTCATGATTTACATATTTATCTCTTCTTTTAATGCTTTTCTAAACCTGATCAATTTGGAAATGATTTTTAGGTTGATGTATGATTTAAGAAAATTTGCATGAACCTAAAACTTGTGATAAACACTATAACTTCTACAATAGCTAGGAATAGACATTGTGGGTTGTGTAGCCTTTCTTTTAATTCCCCAATTTTTAATAATGTCTTTCTATTTGGAGTTAGACTAAGAGATTAGTTAATTCTAAATAGTATAAAGAGGATTAATATACCAAGGGATTGAATATTAATTAATTTTGGGAATTGACCATGAATCATTGAAATAAAACTTGATTGAACCAATATTTGAAATTATATTAAAAGAGTTTAGTTTTTAATCTCATCATTTTTCACCCTTGATCGATTCTTGATTTATTTTAATTATTTTTTTGATTATTATTTTCTTTTATTTTTATTTTTATCAACTCTTACTTTTTGGTAGCTTAGATAGTGTTTATTTAATGAAATTAGTAATTAACAATATAATCATCGTGGGATGATACTCTTATTCACTCTTTATTACTTTTGCGATTCGATGCACTTGCCTATATCACGACAGAGAACAATCTTGTCATCGAGGTTCTCCATATTAATACACGTTGTATTGAACCTCTTAAGGTACTTGCGAAGGGACTCGTTGCGTCCTTGGCGAATTTCAGAAAGAGATTTAATGGACCCGGCTGCTCTTTGCTGGTGGTATAGTGGAGCAAGAAATGTTGTCTGAGGTCCAACCAATTAGTGACGAATCCATGTGGCAAGGTCACGAACCATCTGAGGGCCCCCTTTTTTAGTGAAAAAGGGAAGGCATGTCATAGTAACTGTGAGGATCCCCCATGGAAGTGCAAAGATTAGACGTAAAAGGTCTATGTGCTCTTGAAAGTCCATGGTCCCGTCATAGAGCTCCACATTAGCGAGAAACTTAAAGTATCTTGGAACCCTAAACTACATAAATTGAGTAGAGAAGGGCTGCTCCCGATCATCGAGGTTCGGGTTGTTATTAACAACATTAGACATTTCGATGTCAGAGTGGGGCATTCTGCTCTGATCATTACCCGTGTTTCGCCTTTCGTCATCATGGTGTGTTTTGGACTGGCCCTTGTGCATGGATCGCTATAGATTTTCTAACCTGTGACGTTACTCTTCCAGCATCGCCGTTTGTTGCTGCACTAAGTCTAGGAGAGGGTTTCTGGACGCACTGGACTAAATCATGCCCTCTTGATGGGACACACGATCATATGCATTATCGTTCTTGAGTCCCAGTCACTAGACACTGGGATTTTGAGCCCATGAACGTTAAGATTGGCTTCATGCAAGCGAGGACCAAGTCTTTCCCTCACCCCTGCGCGATGGGTGTGGGCTTTCGTTAGAAAGCAAAGTTTCATGCCTATCGCGTAGAGGTTCAGTGTTGGGTTCTTGGTTTCTCGCGGCAGAGGTTTTAACAATTGGTGGTGGAACAAGGGTGAGGAGGATGGTGTACCGCTGGTCCTCGCCTTCGGCCTGTAAAGGTTTGCACAGTCTCTTCTCTCCTTGAGTTTTGTCTCGTGTTCACCATGGTTGAGTGAGAATAGAAGTTTATATTTCTCATAGGCGATGCTAATGTTTAGTAGTGAATACTGATATGTACTTGGATAGACATATTCTGGTGGTTTCCTCTTTGCGCAGCAGCGAAGCTTGATCAACAGAGGTAGTTGGTACCTACAAAGGGATTTCAATGCTCAAGTTAGGCTGTGCACAAGAAATGTTTATGCGTAAGTAATAAGTTACCTATAGAAGGTAGTTGAGACTGATATTTATAGAGTGCAATTAGGATTTTGTCTCTCTTAATTGTAGTAACAAATTCTAATAAGATCAGAATACTAATACTGTAGTTATGAACAGTTTGAGACGGTTATAAGCGCTATAATTTCGTAAGATCGTGATTGACAATTATAAATATTTTAAGATTAATCCACTGAGTAAATCTTGTGATTATGGTGCAGTTGCCCAATGTCGCAATTCGATATATGTGGTACCAAAGTCTTGACAATGTGTCCAATACTTATCTGAAATGTCTATGACAAACTCTGATAGTACACGTACCGAATTAATCAACTGGACATAGTCTGGATCACGGTCCAAAATAAAGTCCCAAAATGAAAATTTATAATTTGGTTGAGACCCGCCAAATACGTAATTTTAGTTGGAAACCAAAGGCCAACGACTATTCCAATTTCATATAACTGCTTTTGCTCATAGATCTTATCGTGACCTAGTGTGTTGGATTACGTACTTTCATTTGTTATTTACACTACACGTGGATAGCATAAACGAAATAGTTATTTAATTATATTTATATATTTATATATTATTTTATTAATTTTTTTTTATTTTTAGTCAAAAGTAGACCCACGTTTCCCTATCTTTTGGACTAAGTCTTCCAATTAAAAAAATTTAGATGCTGTTAAATTAATAAATTATTTTTGTTATGTACCATTAAATGTGTAATAAATTAATTTTATGAATTATTATTATTTTTATTTTAATTATATTTCTAATATTATAATTAGTTTGTTATACTGTAAATGATGTAAAATAAAAAAAATCACTCAAAAAAATCTAGAAATCTCTCCATTCAATCTCGCAAGCACAGTATATTTACTTTTTTTCTTGATTGTTAAAAAAAAAAAACCATCTTTATTCTTTTCTTCGTCAAGTATATATCATAATGGATTTGTTATAAAAATATTAAATAGACAACGTAGGTTGGAATTGTTTAATCATATAATTTTTTTATTCATTAGTTATAAAAATTTTTTTTATATTATTAATAAATTTTAGGGTAACTTTTTTTGGTACATTTTTTTAGTGTGACTTATTGATAAAGTAATTAGCATAAGTTATGAAAAGTAAAGAAATTTAATTATAATAGTAATAACGAATTAGTGATTTATGCTAATATATTAAATCAAAATTAAACTCTTATTCAAATCATTCACAAAAATTGGATGAAACTTTATTGAAATTAATTATGTATATATTAATATTCACATATCTTTGGTACATATATTAATATTCGAATTCAGGTTTAATAATTCATTACACACTAAATTCAAAAATACCAAAACACTAAATTTTGTTACCGAAAGTTTTGTTGGGTGTAATATCCGATAAAGATTTATAGCCATTGATTTTATTTTATGTTTGAAAAAAAGAGAAAAGAATTTATGCATATTTTTAACTAAATGGGATGATAAACTTAATTTAAAATAAATAAAACGGAATTTTAAATCTTTTAATCACTCACTTGCAAGAGTGATTAAAACATAGCCATTAATTTATACGTTACACTTTTCTAATGATTTGTAAGTAAGATATTTAAAATATAACTTAGTAAGGTTTCTTTTTTTTCTAAAAACCCTCTCAATAGAACTCATAAATTTCTTAAGTCAATAACTCAATTGGTTGGTCTAAGGTAGGTAAGTATATGATGTGTGTATAGAAGTATGGTAATAAATTCAAATATCAATCAAGCTAATTTCATAGGAACAAGTTGTAAAGAACATCTTTGTGAATCCTATAATCCAGGTATAGATGGTTTATTTTTAACCGAATCAAGTAGGTAGATTAGTCAATGTGCTCAAAGATTGGCCCTAGACACTACTTGATTACTATAAAAAAAAAAAGAAGTCAACAAGTAGTATATCTGTATATGTTTGAAATGTAATAAAAAAATATTTTGATTTGAGTTATAAAATTCAAATTTTATGTTCGGATTTTGGAATGTTAAAATATAAGAAATATTTTAATTTTTAAAATTCTATGAATTTTAATGGTTTAGATTTAGAAATCTAATTAAACATGGTAGGATTTAATTTGATTTTATCTATATTTCTTTTTTTTGGTTACTCAAAATATTTCGATCCGATAGATAAAAGACTAATCTCTCGGGTTATGGTTAGACGTCGAAGCGTGAATCTCTCTTAACAATATTATTGTCATACACATAAATTTCAAGATTGAATCTTAGACCACATGTAAAAGGAACTCAAATCCTTTCTATTCGGATCAACACACGTTGTTTTGATTTTACATATATAAACTATGGTAAACATGTATAATAAAATAAAATAAAAACAATTTTCATTTTTAGTGAGCTTTAAATATAATAATTTTTTTCAAATTAATTCAATTCTCATTTTATATAATGAGTTCAAACACAGGATTTGATTTTTTTGTATACAACAGGGTGAGTGGGCTCATAAGATTTGATTTTTAAATCAAATCAATTTAAATTAAATTAAATTAAATTAAATCAAATTATTTTTAATTTTAATTAGTTCCAAACATAACTTATAAATATATGAGGTGTTTGGATAAGTTTTAAAAAAGTAATTTTAAGATAGTAAAAAAATTATTTTGTTCTCTCGTTTACTTTTATGATTTTTTTTTCAAAAGCAGCTCATCCTAACTTCTCATAAAAAAATTGATTACTTTTAGATTTTGCTCATCTTAAAAATTTTACCCAAAGAATTAAAAGTATTTGAGAAGTATTTTTTTAATTAAAGGAAGTACTTTTATTTGGAAAAAAACAAAAATAAACACACCCATATAATTTTTCCATAACAAAGTGTTATTACATATAAAATATTTATTCAAAGTTAATTTCTTTTTTTGAGAAAACTTAAAAAAAAACATTACATTATACGCGATGTGCACTTTAGTCATATTATTTAAAAAATGCGCAAAATAAACCTGTTATTTTACGTTTAGTGCAGAGAAATACAAAATGATAACAAACGTTAGTTTTTAGATGGAAACGCACATATGCAACGTTTGAATTTTTGACCCCCAAACACGATATTCTTCTTCATCTCACCCAAACCATAACCCTAGAATTCCATAACTCCAAGCCAGCGAAACCAAACCACCATTCACCACCTTATAGCCACCAGCTGTTAAGCCACAGTCGTCGAGCCACAACATTCAGCCTCATCACCCAAAAACTTGAAACCCCAGAGTAGAGATCCATTAACCAGTCCTCTCTATTGTCGAAGTCCCACGAACCCAAGACCTCCACCATTGTGCAACATCGAACAATGTCACCTAAAACCGTCGTCCATCCAAGACAGCGTGATTCCCCATCAACCCATGATGCAAGTACAGAAGCGAAGAGATTGCGTCGTGTTTGGGTCGATTTTGTTCTACTTGTTGGAATCGAAGAGCGGTGATTGTAGGAGAGTGGTGGTTGTGGGGGAGCAGCAGTTCAGTGTTGTTGTCGTCGCGCTGGTGGTTGTCATCAGAGATCAGATCGGCGACAATGGAGGCATCTCAGGGTTTGGGTGGGAGGAAGTAGAAGACCGCATTTGGGGGTAAAAAATTCAGACGTGCACGTGCGTTGCATGTGCACATTGTAACACCCTCCTTAGGGTATCACATTTCAAACCAACTTCTTAATATTCTTTATTGAAGTTATAAAACATTTAATATTATCTTAATGCGAGATTTAAAATTTCTTTTTCGCGGATAACATAAACTTACCGAATTTTAGAAACACAAAACACAAGAACTGAATAACATACATTTCTCGTACATAACATAGATTAATAACATCTTCATTACATAAGACTTATGTACTCTAAACAATATTTAATTACCATATAAAAACTCGACCTGACCCAAGTTCACAACATCTAGAGACAAAAGTCCTTCTCAGAAGACCAATTCCTAGCCGGGAAGTTTTCGATGGATAGAAATCCGAGCAAAAGATATCTCGTAGTCCTCCATTGGAGTATAGTGAAGATCATTCCACAACTCCCTGATAGGTAAAACGAACTCTACATATACAACCGTAAAAGAAGAAGTAATGACCCCATGGCGAGTTCTACTTACAGATAGAGTAATGTCACCGCAATACTCTATATACTCTGAGTCCCAATGGACAAGCCAAGCAGCAGCGCCTTCAAGAAACTGTAGTCTAAAGAAACCTAGCTGATCTCTCCTTGTCATCATCGCAGTCTTCATAGAAGTAAGCATACAATAGAAATAGATAGAACAATACAGCAAAGAGGTGAGATCCCTTACATCGCATACCAATATGGCAGCAAAGAAACGACAAACATACCAATACAGTACAACATACAATCCATTAAATAGTATAAAATCAGCAGATATATTCATGATAGTTAACAAATAAATAATCCAATAAACTTGCAGCATAATAGCAGACATAATGATAATACCACATTAATATTATATCACAACAATATAAATGTTGACTATGCATATGCACGATGTGTATGCTGACCATCCTTATGCACAATGCAACCAGTTCCTACTCCATGGAGTTAGACTCAAATTGGATATGAACGTTCAGAAGATCCTGTCTCCCTAAAAGACGTCACGCAGATCATGAAAAGAAATAGTGGTTGTCGGTGGCGTTGGTACTGTTTATCACGGCTAGGGGTATATATATATAGTGATAGCATAATCACTAAGTGAATCACCACGTCCTGACATCCCCCATGATCTAGTCCAAATCCACTATCCTATGAGTTCTCGTTCACTCTTTAAGCATAAAACTCCACAACAGCCATCGGCTGTATAATGCTCAATTGCATATTCAATGAAATCAAACTACCATTGTACCGTTCCCAATGATATTAAATTAACCACTCATACAATTGTCTAATACAATTAGTATCAATGATATTATATAATCGCTCATACAACTACATAATACCAAAGATCCACATGGGTCTAGAACTTCGGTCCCACAACCACAATGCTAAACCACAACTACTTAGGTACAGTACATCAGCTCTACAGCACAACTCGCTGTTCCTGTAACACCCTCCTTAGGGCGTCACACTTCGTGTTACTCAATTATCATATCGCCCCTTCGTTATGAAATCGTGCTTGTAATATAAATACGAGTTGTAAAATTCCTTGGTAATAGTAAGATAAACTTAGCGAAAATTAAAACATTACAGCATCATTACAATATAATTTTACATTATATATACATAAGTCGTAGTACTGTCACACTTTAATATTTACAAATTGGACTCTAAAAATATTTACACATTAATTAAATTACATAAATGCCCAAGTAACTCTAAACATACAGAACCCTCAAACGGGTCCTCCTCGACTCAACAGGAGGAATCCAACTTGACACAAAATATACAATACTAACCGTACCAGAGTACGGTAGTAAGCTCCCTATTATTGTTTATGTGAGAAATACATTTTCAAGCTCGACGCACTATGCCTCCGGTTCCCATAAACCTTACGAAAACTCAAAGATCTCCATCTCTTTAGAACTCAACTTCCTTCTCGAAAATCTGATCTTTCTTATGTTCTCACTCAACGTCTTGCTCAATCTCTTTACAATTATAAATACAATACGTAAATAACAAAGAGGTGAGATCACCTACAACAATACCAGTATGGTAGCAATGAAGATAAACACATACAAATTCTCATACCATACATCATACATATTTACAATTATATCACCAATATCATTTATCTAATAATTCATAATTACGTCCATGTCCTTATCAATATTCACTTATTCAATAATTCAGTTATCAAAATCAATAATTATGAAAATACCCTCGATATCTCGTATGCATCTAGACTCATGTACCTAGACTCAATTTTCCTACTCCATGGAGCTAAAACTCAGTCGAAAAGAGTGATTAAAAAGAATGCACCGCACAACATGCCTCGGACCACGTGCTTATTCTCTTTGCTCATTTAGCATTTGCTCATTTAGCATTTGCACATCTAGCATATGCATCAGTCTTTATCGATCTCGATTATGGATAGTGTCTCGGTCCGGATCATCGGTGTGTTGCATCGGCCTAACCTACGGTACGAAGCTTTATTCTCTCGTCCATTGTAGGCAACCCGCACCCCGATGCCCCCAAGGTCAACGAGTGACCTACACTACGCACATCGCACCCACTCAGGAGGTGTGTTCTTTCCTTCTTTCGACAATCGTCTTATTCAGCCCATCGGACTTTTTTTTTTTTTCAATGCACATTCAAATGCACCTTTCTCAGTTCAATTCATTCTCTCATCTTCTCAATTCAATTTTCTTTATCTCATATTCGGGATCCTCATATAGGCCCAATAATATTATTACTATAATTTCATCGCGAAACCATATTTTTCGCATTTTCTCAAATCACGTAAAATACTCTTCACATGTTTTAAATCAAGAGTACTAGTTTTCTCAGTTAACACCAAAACTCAACTTCATTTTTCATATTTACATAATAACCCCTCAAAACATAATATTTGCATTATAATCCTCATCCAAATAATATTTTCACAACAGTCCCTCATAAAAGTCACACTTACGAAATAGTCCCTTGAAAAATTCATATTTTACGAAATCATCCCTCATAAAATTCATATTTACAAAATAGTCCCTTAAAAATTCATATTTACAAAATAGTTTTTCATAAAATTCCTTTTTACGAAATAATCTTTCATAAAATTCATAATTTACAACATAGTCCCTCATAAAAATCCTATTGACGAAATAGTCCTTCATAAAATCACATTTACGAAATAGTTTCTCATACAAATTATATTTATGAAATAGTCCCTCAAAACCATATTTACTAAATAGTCCCTTATAAAAATCATATTTACAATATAACCATTCAAAAATCAATAGTTACAACATGTCCCCATTAAACACAAAAATTACAATATTGCTCCTATAAAATCATAATCAGATTGTTTCTCCAAAATCATTTCATCTTGTCAGTATTCGACTCTTCCAAATTCAATTCCTTTTCTTTCAAATTCTAAATTCTCGTTTAATCCATCATATTATTCACATCCTAATTTACACATATACTTACATGCATTGGTTTCATACATACCAATATTTATCAAAACAATAAACATATTATCACACATGCAATCATAATTTCAAGGCCATAAACACCACAATCACAAACATAAAATCACCAAAGAACACAATCACAACTAAAGAAGTAATTAAACAATAAGTGAATAAACCCTTAGGGGTTTTTCACCAGACACAACCATCTCCACACCACCAAAACTTGGTTGGTGAGGTTAAATCTCCCTCTTACCTCTTGAAAAACCTCCAAAGCTCCTTGTATGTCTCCTTCAAGCAAACTCCCTCCACCAAGAGCTTCTTCAAGGCTTCAAACTTGAGCTTTGAAGAACAAGATAGAAAATAGATGATTCAAGCTTTTTAAGCTCTTCTCCTTCTCCTTGTTTTCGTATAAGCCACAACAATTCCTCCAAGGAAGTAAGATAGAAATTGGATTTTGAAGCACTTAGAGTGGGATTTTGTGAAAACTTTCTAAATGAAAGTGTTTAGAATGGTGTTTGGTTTTAGGAAGTGGTGAGAATGAAAATTACAGATGATGGATAGTGTTCGTAGGATACCTGGCTGAACCAAAGAAGAGAGAAAGAAGAAAATTGATACTTCTATTCGTGAGATTTTGAGAGAAAAGATGGATGCTTTTTGATGAGAGAGAAAATGAAATTGTGAGAGAGTGAAATTTTTCAATGCTGCTGCCGTGGGATAAGCTTAAATAAAGTTTAGGATTTACATGAAGTAAAATATCTTATTCTGAATGCACGTGGCTGATGTCATTTATTTGACTTTCAATGTTATTGGATTATTCAAGAACCTTGTAGAACCTCCTTCAAGCTGCTACGTGGCCGACGTAGAACCCCTCCAAATTGCTGCATGAACGTGAATGTCCAAGGAAATTTTCGATGAAAAACGACATAAAAATTTGATAAAATGGGAGAACATCATTTCCCCAAGAATGATTAAAATCCAGTGTTGTCGGATGAGAATTCTGTCGAATGGTGATTCTGTCGAACGAAATGAAAGGCTGTCGGATGAACTTGAAAAGGTCAACAAATATCCTAATTCGTCGAACAGGTGTTGATGTTGAAGAAATCTTCCAATTGTCGAATCGATGAAATATTATATGGTCAGAAGATCAAATTCGACGGATTTTGACATTAGAGAAGTTTTTCTACTGAAATCAGGAATTCTTACTCGACGGTCGTTAGCACCATAATTCGACGAACATTATCATTCAAATTCGACGGACATTGGTATCCCCACTCGACGGAAATTGACATTCTAACTCAATGACATGAGCATCCTCACTCGACGAATATTGACATTTTCACTTAACTGATACTAGCATCTCACTCCAGATTTTAACTTGGTACCTAATAATTAAAAGATCCAATTCGACAGATTTTAACATGGTACCAAATAGTAAGAAGATTAAATTCGACGTATTTGGATAGAAGTCCAAATTCGATGGATATGACATTGTCTTAAATGATCAGAGGATCAAATTCGACAGATATTAACATTGTCCTAAATGGTCTGAAGATAAAATTCGACGATAAGTGTTTGTCCAACAATGAGCAACCTTCGACATAAAATAGTGTTCGACAATGAATAGTAGTACTATTTATGATCAGTTAGGTCGATTACATAGCAGTCATCTTCATTTTGATTTACAGAATCGTCCGACAAGATTGAGGGAAAAGGAGAACCAGATTGTTTTTATTGACTGATTCTCTGCTAACAGCAACGTCCAGCGTTTTGTCGAATCCGACGACATCTTCCATGTTTTGAATAGATGGTCTTTGTCGGAAAGATGGTCTTGGTCGGAATAGTTGGTCTTTGTCGGAAAATGTACCATAACAGCCAAAATCTTTGATTTCTGATTCAAGAATTGAGAATCAGTTTCATCCAGTCTTGAGGTATTTTGGGTTTTGTCGAACTACCGATTGATGTTGTCGGGAAATGCTCTGGAAGTGTCGAATTCAACTCACTATTTAACTTATGCTTGCATTCAGTAATTAAATCCGACGGGATCAAAATGTTAGGAAAATTTCTTCAAGTGTTTGGATCTTGCCCAAATTCTGTCGATATCAAGACCTTCAAAAATCTTGGATTGTCGAATGAGTTACGTGAGATTGATCTTTTGGATCCCTATAAGGCTTGAGAAAGACCGAGTCTATCGACAGGAGTATATTCATAAAACTGTCGAGCTTTGTTTGTCGGAATAGGCTTGAAATGAAGTCAGTATCGACAAGAATCTATTCTCAAAAGAAATTGTCGAATTCGGTTTGTCGAAACAGGTTTTGAAATGAAAACCATTTGGGAAAATGTTGAGGAACTTCTGTCGGATTGGGATTTCCAGAATTTTGGTCAAATTAGAATTCCAGAATTTTGGTCGGTTGAGTATAATGGCAAATTAAACTATCCCGGGTTAAAATAAGTCATAGCAATAACAGCTATGCATCAAGCAACATATATTTATCAGTAAAATAGAATTATTTTACGATAAATTCTAAAATTAATAGATTCTTTTCTCGTGTTACTCGATTCGGGTTAAGTAAGATCCCTCGTCTCTAAATAATCGACAAGAATTTTCCTACCAAAATTATTATTTTCTTGACCAGAGCAAATCACACTGAGAATAATCACAAATAGTATCGAAATAATCAAATTATTTTTATAATGCACAGAAAACACAAAGTAGTGTAATTTTGTCAGCTCTTGCAACATAGTCTAAAAATTTGGGGTGTTACAGTTCCTCTCAATCGCGTAGCAATATTATCGCATTTTCACATTCGCGTAACACTTTTGTTATGTTTTCAAATCGCGTACTGATTTCTTAACGTTTTCTCAATCGCATAAAGATTTTAAAAAGTTTTCTCAATCATGTAACTAAAAATCACTGTTTTTAAATGGCATAAGAGTTTTTCTACGTATTTTTAATCGCGTAAAATATTTTAATCATATTCTAAGTTTAAATTAAAACTTTTCTCATTTATTATCAAAATTGGACTTTAATTCCAATATTTCCTTAATAAATCATCGTTAAATAATATTTCCAACATTTTCTCACTAAACCTTCTTTAATAAATATTTCCAAACATTTTCCATAAAAACTTAACTTATTTAAATTAATTCAAGATACCTTAAAAATATTTGTTCATTACTCTCAATAAAACTTTAAATAAAATACTGTAAGTTCCAAACCATCCTTAAAGATTATTTCCTTGCTAAAACTTCTATAAATAATATTTTCTAATATTTTCTTCACAGAACTATATTTCTTTGATTAACTTGGAATATTGCAGTTCAAAATTTCCTAACGCGCTTCAAAATCCAAATGGTGAGCTATACGTCAGTAAATTTCAAGTTTTAACTTTTATCTTACTTAATAGCTTAATTACACTAATTTAATTAAAAAAATAGTTTATTTCCTTTTTAGGTCTAAAAACCTGTCAAATAAATTTTCTATTAATCAAATACCTAAGTCTACACTTAGTAAAATAATTTTGATTCTAGGATATTGAAAATTGGCATGTTGGCCGAATTTTATTATATGTTTCATAACTCATAATTAATTATTTTCTAAAACTTTATTCTTTACAAAAATCTTTAATCCAATTTCTCATCATAAAATCATTTAATTCATGATTAGGAAAACAATTTAGAACATTTTACTCCTTGGTGGTGGTTAAGGCCATGAGCCTCTAAGATTCTTTGGAACCATCATACAATTTCCCATCATGTGAATCACATCCTACTTTACACAAGAATCAACATGCTTTCATAATCACATATTCAAGCTTATTATAAAAGCAATAAAATCATATTAAACATCTAATCACAATTCAATCAAAATCATATCATCTCACGTATATAAATCATGCATAATTATCAAAGTAATAAAAATCACATATAATCCAATAAGCATAAACCAATAACCACACAATTGAGTGAATAAATCCTCATATGGATTTTCAACTCACAAACACAAACAATCCATTCCTTCACCACCACATATGGCCGATGAGGTTAATCTCTCTCTTACCTGGTGTGTGGCTTCCTAAGCTCCTTGTAAAACTCTCTTTGTATCAATCATTTACCACCAAGTAGATCTTATAATTAAAACAAACACATAAAAATTAGTATCTACGGCTTGATTAAGATGACCATAGATCAGGCATGGTCTTAGGATTCCAAGAATCAAATAAGAAATCAAGTTTCAATATCTTCACCTTGAAATCCTAGAACCTAAACCCAAGAATCAAGCTTGAAGATGATTGATTTAGACTAAAGTCTCAACACCAAAGAGTCTTAGAATGATGTGAGGATTCAAGAAGTGAGGTTGGATTGAATCAAAAGTGGTTGGATGTTGGTGAAATGGGTATAACCGTGAGCTTCCTTGTATGAATAAGGTGTGAACTTTTTATTTTTGACTTGAAGAACAAGATTGAAGATGAATGATCTAGGCTAAGATCTCAACTACAAAGTATCTTAGGATTATGTATAGATTCTAGATATAAGATTGTTTAGAATTATTGAAGCTTAGAAAGTGTTTCAATGGGTTTGGCTGTGAGCCTTCAAGAGAAGAAAAGAATAGAGTTTTTGGTGTTTGTTCTTGGAGTTCTTGGAAGAGAGAGAATGGAGAGAATTGGTTTATGTCACAAAGTGTTAGAAATGAAAGGAAATAGCTTATTTCTCTAAGGCTTGGCCATGTAGTTGCATGCATAGCAAGGCTAAGGCTTGTTTTGCACGATAAAAATCCATCACATGGCTTCACATGGTCTCACATGGCATAGGTCATCAAATGATCATTTATTGGTCATAATAGATCATTCAAGAACATCCTAGAACTACTAGTGGCCGTGGGACTCATTGGAATGCTAACCAAGTTTTGATTTCATTTGATTCTTAGTTACATTTAAACTAACTTAATTAGGTTATTTAGTTATATGTCTAACTATTTAGTTACATGATTAAGTCATGCATTGGTCACACTAGAGTCATGCATTCTAGAAAATTTTAGATCCTACTTGTAACTATGGATTCTAAGTATTAGCAATCTTAGTTTGTTTCATTTAGTTACTACTTAGGCTTTTAGAGTAACTTAGTTAGATTATCTATTTTCTTGCTAACTAGTCTAACCATTTTTGTTGACTTTATCCCCCTAACTATTGATTTAATCTAAGGTAGATATCTTAAGTTTCCTTAGCAAGTTTGCTCTCAAACCATTGATTAGATCAATGGTGATCATCCAAGGCTTTTTCATCAAGTTTGCCATCCAACGGTTCACAACAAAGTCCATGCCACTAAACTTGACCAATTTCTATTGGTTAGTCATAAAGCTAGGTAATAATGGTTCATGATTACGCGTAAGATATTTAACTTAGATATTTTTATTCAGATATTTTACATAGATATTTTACTGAGATATTTACAGAGATATTTTCTATTAGATATTTTATCCTTAGATATTTATCCGTAGATATTTTACTAGGTGAGTCATCACAGAGAAGTTTCTAGAAAAAGAATGGTAAGATAAGTTTAAAAGAGTAAGTAACCAATTTGAATTTGTCTTCTAGCTTGAGTAGTCAATTTGAATTTCTCTTCTTCAACTTGAGTAACCATTTTGACTTCTTCCTGCTTGCCATTGGCTCATCACTTTGAGTCATAGCTATCAAAATATTTTCTTAAAGATATTACCCAATAGATAATACTTACTGCTATTATTACTCAATGGATAATAGAAAACTCAGATAAAGAAAATCTCTGTCAATTATTCCTGGTTTCAGGTTTAATAAGATCCCCTGATCCCGCCTTGACAGTCCGAAACTTTCTGGTCTAGGAAAATTTTTTATTTTTTCGGACTCGCTTCAAACATACATACAACTCAAAATAATATTAAAATAATCAAAAACTTATAAAAATCTATAAAAATTCACAAAAATCATAAAAATTATAAAACTCATATATTTTCAAAAAAAATGAAATTCAAGTATATAGTTCAAAAATAATAATAAAATAATTAAAATAATATTAAAATAATCAAAATACTTAAAAATTCTTAAAAATTTACAAAAATTCACAAATATGATAAAACGTATTTATATTAAAAAAAATGAATAATCAAGATGTTACACACTTTTTCATCCAAAAACTAACGTTCGTTACTATTTTATAGTTTTCTGTACAAAACGCAAAGTAATCCGTCCATTTTTTATATTTTTAAAATATAATTAAAGTATATATCACGTATAGTAAAGAAGTTTTTTGAAGGTTTTCCTTTTTTTTAACGTGTATTGAAAGTTAATTTCATAATAAATATTTTATAGTTATGTAAAAAAAATATATAACCTATAGTGATGAAATATATACTATATGAGTAATGCTAATCAAACATACTTATACTTATATTAACATAATTTTTATCATTTAATTATATCAAGTTCCACATTATTTTCTACATAACTTAAACTCTAATTCTATCATAATGAGTGATGTAACTTAAAATTACTGTATAACAAACATTTTCATATTATATATCTAAAAAAAAAAAAGATAGTAAAGTAATGTATAGTAAATAATATTTTAAAAATTAAATTAAAAATTAAATGGAGAAGACTTTTGAATTACAATTCAATTGATTCAATTTTATGATTAAATCATGATTAAATTATAATTAAACTAAAAAATATTCAAATTAAAAATATAATTAATTCATTATCTAATTGATTTAACTTAACAGTTCGATGTGAATTTTTAAAGCATTAATAGTAAGAGAATGATATTGTTTATATATTATAAAAATATATTATTAAATCATAATAAATCGTAACCTCATTCTTAAAAAGACACTTTAAAAAAGATTTAAAAAACATTTAAAAAATAGAAAATAAAACGAACCGCCATTGCCCCAACCAGATATATATATATATATATATATATATTGGAAACAAAACAAACAAACCCTAGCAGCTAGTAGCGCCGCCATTCTCTTACAAGTTACACCACCTCCTTCTTGGTCATCTGCTTCGTCATTTGATTCTTCTCTTAAACGCAAAATTATTACCACTTTTTCTCTCTATTATAATTCTATCCCTTTCTATATATATATCTATAGAATTTATCTTATAGATTCATCTATCTGTATTTATCTACTGTGTTACTTCGATTCAACGTCGTTTTGATCTGTACTGGTAAAACCCGACTTTCGTTATGGTGGTGAGTGAGAGGCCTTTGAAGAGGATGAAGCGGACGGTCACAGCCGATCTCTACGATTTTCTCACTTTCCCGGCCGACATCGACGACGGAGCCGCCGCCAGCGAGCCCTTCCGGTGCAACGTTCAGCGTTTCCTCAACAACTACGCCCGCCTCACCTTTCCGTCGTCTCTGTTTCCCTCCCTGATGACGTGGCAGATCTTGTTCCGGGTTCCAACCTTCGTCAGCGGGCCAGATCTGTCGCCGGCTACGGTGGCCCTAGACATTGTAGAGGAAGACGTGACGCGGTCTCGGAGCTCAGTCTACTGCGACCAGTGCCGAGTCGTTGGTGAGTCGACTCACTGAGTCAGTTGCAACGCAACGTTCCTAAAGCACAAGAATTACCTAGTACCCTTCTGTTGAGACATGAAATTACCGAGTTGACGAATGAACTCAGAGAGTCATGTATTGATGTTACCCGAGAGCACCATACTTATTTTTCTTCTTAATTCACTTAAAAAATTACAAAATTAAAATAAAAAGCCTTTTTATTTTTCCTTCTTAACTACTAAGCAACGCTATTTTTTTTTCTGTAAAAAGAAAATTTAATTTTTTTTATTAGCCATTAAAAACAAACACAAAGGGTGTGTGGGAAAAGGGGTTTAAATGAAACATGTGGTAAGGTTTTCATGTGATGTTAGGTGGAGTGGCAGGAGAGGAGTCAGTTATAAATCTTATCCTTAAAAATTATTATATCACACTTATTTTTAATATTTTATTATATAAAATTTTGGTTTTGATAGATGAGATCCTCTGCAGTTTTTTTTCAACTGCAGAGGATCCTAATCCGTGGAGTGGACACGGTTGTGACTTTTTTAAGGTTCTAACGTTTGACTTTTTGTTGGATTAAAAAAAAAGGGTGGAGTGGGCATCCAGTGTGCCGAAAGCGATACCATTTCATAATAAGGGCTGATTCGAGTAATGCCATTGAACCTTATCAGCGACCTTGTTCAAGATGTGCCAATCTTGTCCAATTATCTGAACCAAGGTGTGTTTCAATTCTACTTTTTTTAACCCATCTTTGATTTTTGAATGCAAAATACATAATCAATTTTGGTTTATTTGAATGAAATCTTGGCAGGTGTAAATGGTGTAACTTTGAAATTACCGTTGATGATCTTGAGGATTGGGTGTATCTTCAAATTGAAGATAACACCCATCTTTTACATGGTGTTGTTCACTCCAATGGTTATGGTCACCTTCTTACTCTTAATGGAAGAGAAGGTGGTTCAAAGCTTCTATCAGGATCTGATTTTATGGGTTTCTGGGATAGGCTCTGCGCTGCACTTGCTGTTAGGTATGAACCCTTCAAATCTCTACACATTTTGTTTGAGGCTGCAACCCTTTTGCACTTTAATGACTTGTCTAAGCTATACTTGAACAGGAAGGTTAGTGTGATGGATTTGTCTAAGAAATTTGGGCTTGAATTTCGATTGCTTCATGCAATCACCAATGGGCGCTCCTGGTATGGCAATTGGGGTTATGAATTTGGTACTGGCAGCTATGCTCTTACTCAAGATGCATATCAGAAAGCAGTGAATACGCTGTCATGCATGCCGTTGTCCTCTTTTTTGTTCGAGGGAAGGGGGCCTCGAAACCATCTGCAGTGTGTCATTTCTCTTTACCAATCTTTGGCAGATGCTGAACTTCTAACAATTAAAGATCTCTTCTCTTTTATGTTAAAGTTGATTCGTGAATTCCGCAAGCCCCTGGCCACAAGAACATCTGAACAGCATGAATACACCAGCACTTCTAATGTATTGTCTGCTTGGACGAGTAATGATGTTGAAGATGTGCAACAGGCTTTGATCAAGGTGTTGCTTGCATCAGGTGCCTATAGTGAGGACAGATGGGTGAGTAGGCGTGCTCTCAAGGGTGCAGTATGCAGGGGGGTTGCATCTCCTGAGCTTCTAGATTATAGTCTTAAACACTTGGGAGGGAAATTAGCTGCCAATGGCATGGTAGTTCGTTCACAATGCAATCCCATTTCTAGTGTGGTGGAGTTCAGGTAAGAGTGGAAATGTACTAGTATTTGCCTTTTGTCAGTTGCTTCTGTGAAAGCAAAAATAATGCTCTTCTCATTTATCCTTAACAACAGGCTTGAGCCATGGAGTGTTGTGCAAAATGGATTTGGTGCCACTTCAAGCTATCCATCAGAAGAGCAAGTGATATCTGATCTGAGATTTTTATTTGATTCAATTATTCACCCTGACAAAATGGTGAGCAACAGACCTCAAATTATGAAGAAGTGGGTGGCTGATTCAGCAAGGAAGCTCCTAGACTGTAAGCAGTTTATGAAGGATTACAAGCCTGAAAAAATGGCAGTAAAAATGCCTTCAGCCATTAGGCTGTGGTGTCATGTGGAGCTCTCTGATCAGCCTAAAGATGATCCATCCCCACCTCCAGAGCTAATTGTCTTACCTTTGAATGGTACTGTTGCTAATCTCAAGAGTGAAGCCACTAGTGTTTTTCAAGAAGTATATGCGATGTATAAGAGGTTTCAAGCTGAGAAACTCCTAGGATATGGATCAATCAATGATTCGTTCACCTTAAAATTCCTGCTTGGAACAAGTGGGTCTGTTCGAATTCAAGGTAAATGCGCAGCCAAACATGGACTAAACCGTTTCCGAATGGAAAGAGGAACAGAGACGTGGAAAGTTGATTGCCAATGTGGGGCTAAGGATGATGATGGAGAAAGAATGTTAGCATGTGATACCTGTGGTGTTTGGCAGCATACTAGATGTGCTGGAATTGATAACTCTGATGCTATTCCTTCAAGGTTTTTGTGTGTGAGATGCCTCCTCTCATACCGGAAGGAAGCCAAAGAACTGCCGGACTCTGATGGCGAAGCTAACAAGGCTTGTAAATCCAACACAACCTGCAGAGGTGAAGTGGTGGCAACAGATAATCCAGCAGTTGCTTGTAACATGACTGTAAATTTTGGTGTACGTTGACTGTATAGCATTTGTATATCTGTAAAGCTTTTAGTTGACTTTGGCTAGATTTTTTTCATTGTGCCAAAAGGGCCAGGAGGCTTTCAAGTGTTTGTGAGGCTGGTTTTTGAGAGCTTAGGCTCTTTCTTCTGTTTCGTTTGATATTATTGAGCCCAATGAAAATTTTTTGTACATGTGACATCCCCTGATTATATTTGAATGTGGAAATACTAAATATTACTTGATTTTAAGTCTATACATTACAAAGATAAATGCATAAATATATATAATATATGCATTCTCATTGTCATTTATCTGGGCGTGGATTGATCATTTGTATTTGTGTTGATTTCTTGGTGCTGTGAAATCAGACTTCCTGCTAGGGATAGCAATGAATCGGATATCCAACCTGATCCAGCCCTTGATCCAATGTATCAAGATTTTTAGATCAACTATGACTTGGACCGGATTGGGTTGGGTTAGTGAAAAATCCAGTGGATCTTTGAGTCATTATGGAAGATACCCGATGATTTTGTTTTCCAGCCAACCCTAGAACACAATTTTGGAATTTCCCATTTTTAATTCCAGCAAACTCAAGAACTCGAATGGATTGGACCACCTTCCGGACAACCCACCAGCCACTGATTTCTGACAACTTCACACCAGATTTGAGTTCACTGACATCACCACTAGTGATAACGTATGTTTCTCTTTTCCTTCCATCTTTTCCTTTTCATATTTCATTGAATTGCGTTCTGCACAGAGGATTGAACAGTGAAGAGAAGGGGACTGTGATGTCAGAGAGACAGAGGGGAAGAGGCTCTGGAATCAAGCTTTTACGTGCCTAAACACCAATTTCCTGGGGAATCCACGTAAAAGAAGTAGTTCAGGACTTCAGGGTAACTGGATTCTTCCTGTTTGTTTTTCAATTTCAAGTAAAACTGAACTGATGGGTTGTAAGATATGTGATGATTTTACTAGATATAGATGGGGAATTTGATCTTATTTTGTTAATGGATTGGGTTCTTGTCTTGTTGCTGATTGTTGGATAATTTTCGACTAGCATACTTCAGCTGGAAACAGACGTTGCTTGGTAGTGATTTTGGTTGCTTTTGTATTGTTTGATAAAATGGCAGATCGGCAGATCCATAATGAATATGGGTATGTATGCACTGTGTTCTTTGGCTGTATATTTTGAGTCAGGATTGGGGCTTGCTTCTTGGCCATTTGAGTATGGGGTTCTGGGTTTAATGGTTGAGCTTGTTAACAGATTGGATGAAATGATATTTTGGATGTAGTTTTCCTCTGAAAAATCATGGATAAATGATGTGTTTGACTATATGTGAATTGGGCTTTCTTTAGTTTTTCCCCCTTCCCCCATTTTTTGATAGTTTAGAGAATAGAGATGTGAAGAAAAATTGGTGAAAGCAGATTTGTGCGTAGTATTTCCCCTCCCCACCTTTATAATATCTTTTTTTGTTCCTAGAAGGTTGTACAGACCTTCAGTTCTGTCCTTGGTCTTCACTCTTTAGGATCGTGCTTGAAAGACGCTAGTTCTCCATGTGAAGAATAGAGATGTGAAGAAAAATTGGTGAAAGCAGATTTGTGCTTAGTATTTCCCCTCCCCACCTTTATAATATCTTTTTTTTCCTAGGAGGTTGTACAGACCTTCAGTTCTGTCCTTAGTCTTCACTCTTTAGGATCGTGCTTGAAAGAAGCTAGTTCTCCATGCTCAAAGTTACCATGCATCTTACCACCTTGATAACTGAAGTGCTTTGCTTCTTGGACGCTAGCTTCTGGAAATCATTTTTCTAGATCTTGATCCCACTTTTGTACAGTGTGTGCCTAGCGAAGAGGGGAAGACCATTGGAATGTTTGGACTTTGAAGCAAGATAGTTCACTTCAGAATGCCTCTGTTGAATCTATTACTGGGTGTTCTACACTTATATTTAGTAGCTCTTAATTATTATTATTTATTATTATTATTATTATTTGGTTACATACTTAAATAGCTCTTAATTATTTTGTTAATGCTTGTTTTTGCACATAAATATTAGAAACCAGAAACATTATTTTTTGTAAGCAGGCTTCTTTCAATTGCTGATGGTACTTTTGAATTTGGCAACAGTCTAAATGAATTCTGAGAGTCTGCAAGATACGATTGCTCGATTCACAAGTATGAATTACACAACCGAGCTAGGGTCATAAGATGGTAGCCACATTTTGGACGTATTCACATTTCCTACAGTTGCAGGATTAAAGGATATTTCTGTGAAATTTTAGGTTGTATTTTGTCTTCTAATTTGTTAATTGACCTGACCCTTATCAGGCAATTAGGTTATTGATTGGAATAGAAGATGACCCATCTGAAAAGCAATCTGATCTTCTTTGCTCAGCAGCTTATTCTTCACTTTAAAATTGTGAGATACCATATCGCCAAGAAATACTTAGCCCCCTTTCTGAAAAAAATTTCTTAAGGATTATATCACTTGATATTTGATGTTTATGTCTTTCCATGTGTCTTTAACACAGATTGAGGCATTGCTCATAAATGACTAGTTAATTGACTTTTAGGGAGACTAATGCCAAAATTGCCCATTCTACATCTTTTGGACGTTGCCCATTTATTTGATAAGCATACTTAAATTATTGTATGTAAATGATTTAGAGTGTTGAGCTTCCTATTTCTTAGATGTTTTTGCTAAATGATAACTTTCTGTATTGAGCCTACCTTTATTTTTCTGGAATTTCTGTGTTCGTATCTCTGATTTTTATTCTTGCTAAATCTTGCCTTTCTTCTACCTTGACATTGGATCTATTTCTCCAAGTTCTTGTTGTATTTCCAAAAGTAGAACCTGGTATGAATTTAAGGATTGGAGTTTTTTTTGCATAACTCATTAGTAATTGTCACCTAATTCCATGTACGGCGTGTAGTTGACATCTTTTATACAGCGCATGGTGGATACACTATAGTAGCATCTGTCTCTGCTTATCTGCCAAAAGGCATTGGGGCAGTTGCTTGCAGAAAGCAAGGTACATATTATTTCTGATCTTTTTCTCTGAAATAATCTTTTTTTTATTTCTAAATCCAAGATTCGAAATGCATTTCTCTGCATTGTTGTTGGTGTTCATTCATTGGAGATTGATTACTGAGGTGCTCATGTTATTGTGGTGGTTTGTGGAATTGGAATGTGATGGCAATGAGAATAATATTCCTCTCGCACCTGCTATCTTCTTAATTTATTGTTGGGCTATTATTGATGTATGATCCTGTTAGGCTACATATGTATATGAGTATATGCATGTATGGTAATTAAAGTTCGGGTTCTCAGCGTCTAGCATGGATTATAGTTTTGGGCTCACAGTCACCCTTTTTGCTGCTTCATCATATCTTGAAGACTCTCCTGCAGTTAAGAGTTTTCCTTTTCTCTAATAGCGGGGTGTCTGTCAAAGTGCTTTATTGGCCTCTTGTAGATTTCATGTCTAAAGCATTCTATCTTTGTCTGTGACTCCCTATCTACTTTAGTTCTATCTCTATCAAATTTGTGGGAAATCTGTTCCTTTATTCTGTGATTTTTTTCAGAATTGAGTGAATCCTTTTTTGGCACCAGGTGAGTTTGTCAGCTAGAAAGGGTATAGTCAGTGGTCAAGAATGGGTCAAAAAGTAACTGGAATAATTTTTTTTATATATACTTTTTTCACCATATGAATGTGAGTCAGTGAGTGTTCAATTTTTAATATATTTATCTTATTAATTTAAAGATCTGGAGTGTGTTTAATACTGTAGTAGATTGACAGAGTTCAAACAGTCCTTAGTTGAAGTGACATAGATGTTTTGCAAGTGAATTTTGGTTGTTTACTTGATGAAGTTGGTTTTGCTTTATTTATCCTAAAACGGAAGAAATTGTAGGATAGTATTAACAACTCTCATTGGTTACTTGGTGCATACCGAATACCGATAGTGTGCATAGAATGATCAGTTAATGAATAATTCTTTTATTTTTTATGAAATCTTCTGGTATATATTTATATATATATAGCAACTTTACAATATATAAAAAGATTGATTGTATGGATTCTTTACAGTAGGTATGCATGATTCAAATGAAGATTTGGTCTGTTAAGCTGTTATTAATGTATTTGTTTGGTTTTGAACATGTTATGAGCAAAACATAAAAACGGAGGGGACTGTCTTCACTCCTGCACAGGAAGAATTTGAGCATGTAAAGTTTGATTAAAGAGAAATTATGACCAAGGCTTTTATTAAGCACTGGAAGAACTTGAGCATACTATTTTCTTTTGTTAAGTAGTTTTGTTTCTTTGTTCTGTAGCAAAACTTCTATATAAAAATGAGTATGATTTGTAATGAGAATTAAATATTTTTTTATCTCCTTTTTGTTGCAATGATTAATGGGTAATAATTTGTCCCACTTCATCCTTTTAAGTACTTAAAAGGAGGGAAGAATGCATAATTGTATAATTTGGATCGGAGGTTAATTTGGTTAAAAGGTCGGGTCACCGCATCGTTAATAAATTTGATCGCAAGTCAAGTGGTTGAATGTAAAAATTTGAACAAAAAAGAAAATTTTATAAGAAGAATATTATATGAAGATATTTTATCTAAAAAAATATTATATAAAAATATTATATGAAAAACACTTTATATGACAACAAAAATAGTATATGATGTAATCAAACTGACACTTGAAATAATTTAACATAATGTTAAAAATTCAAATGAGTTGAATAATAATATAAGTTTAAAAATTAAGAATACAATTTAATAGGAATGTGTGGTTTAATGACATAATACACTTAATCATAAAGGTCATTTATGTATCATGTTCAAATCTAACAAATAACTTTTTTGAAGTTTTATTTAAAACTAAAATTGAATCTTGACAAATAGTTAGACGACGAATAAGGAACCTTCATAGAAAATTTCCTGCTTAGCAAAATGACGAATAAGTAACCTTCGTGGGAACCTTCACAGGAATCTTACGAAATTTCCTGCTTAGCTAAACAACGTATCAAGAAGCTTCATAATATGACAAATAAGGAACTTTCATGAGAAATTTCATAATTGTGTGAGCCTTTACAGGTTAGAAAGGTCTACACCATAACAGTCATCTTCATTACTATTACCGAGAAGGCCGTTGTTTTCACTTTCTTCACTGGGAGGAGACGAACCAGAGGTGGACATGGTTGTCTTGATTTTGCTTAGCAATTCTTGTTCTGAGGACGAAGAGGCCAGTTCTTGAAGAAGCTTGTTCTTAAGTTCTTCAAATTGTGATGGCTTCTTATGATTCTTCTTAACCAAAGAAGGATTAGCAAGGAACCATTGGTTAATTGCATCAATACTTACTAATTTCATGTTGAACTGAGGCCACCATTTAACACTAAATTCTCTGGCGACCCATTCTGGATGAGGAATCTGATACTTTTGATAGAAATTATAATCCTAAACATTAATCCAAGCAATTCCAAAAGCAGCATAAAAATGTAAAAGTCTGGAACCTTGAGGAAAATCAGTTTTTTGAGTAAACAAATTATAAGAATCCTTAGCAAGCTGAGGAAGAATATCAACACAAGGACCAGTGATACACATCCAATCGGTAAACTATGAGGGAAAGTTTTTTATCCCTTTCTGGAATCAAAAGAACCAAGAGCGAGAATATGGCCTGAGGAGCATAAATATGTACCAAGTTTGCTGATAATCCCAGTAAGTATAAGTTTGAGGATTAAATTTTATTGAAAATGATTTTGGAGTGTGAGGAGCTTGATTCCAATCTTTTGGACCTAAAACCTTAAGGATCTTTACTTTAGAAAAATCAATATAATCGGGGTTGGTTTCACTATAATAATGATCTAAAGAGATTGATTCAGTATCAATGAGGATGAGTTCATAAAAAGTTATGTTCTTTTTAAGTGACTCTTGAGGAACAAAATGAAAATCTGGAGGAAGCATGTTCTGAATGATTTCTTGAGGGGTCGAGTGAGGAGAAAAGAATCCTGGTTCAAGGGTGATTATAGGTTCAAAAATATTTTTCTTAACGTATTTGCATTCTTCTGTGGTGGGAGAATTGGTGAGTAGCGGTGAAGATTGTTTCGCTCTCTGAGGAGTTCTAGAAGGAGTACCAGTAATGGTTTGTGAGTAAGATAGAGGAGTAAACCTATTGGGTGAGGGAGATGAAGGTCGTACAGATTGAATAGGATTAGGAACATGAACTAGGGTGGAAGACCCTTTTAAGGAGGTAGATGACCTTGTACTTATCTCTGTGTTCTTATCTGCAGAAATCTGCATGTACTTATCCAGAATAATTTTCTTAGCCTTTGATTTTGATGAGGAGCTAGTGGCCATTGTAGCCCTGCAAAAACTCTCTGGTTAGAAAATCAGGAAGATAATTATCTTTTCCTTTAATATGTTGAATATCAAAATCAAAACAAGATAACAGTGCTTGCCATCTGGCAAAAATCTGTTTTGAAACCAAGTTTTTAACATCCTTTTGAATAATTGAAGGAGCAGCTTTACAATCAGTTTTTAACAAAAACCTTTTATTAAACAAATCATCTTGAAATTTTGTGATACTTAGCACTATAGATAAAACTTCTTTCTTAACAGTACTATAATTTTGTTGAGCCAGTTGCCAAACTCCAGAGTGATATCTGACGACTTGTTCTTTGGACGACTCAGGTAGTAATTGCTTTAACACTCCCTCATACCCCAAATCAGAGGCATCTGTTTCTACTATGAGAGAGACTTGAGGATCCGGAAGTCCTAAACATGGGATATTTTTTACTAGATTCTTTACTTGTTGAACAGCATTAGTCATCTGATTATCCCAAGGAGGCGGGTCTTTTCTTAGCCTTTTAAATAAAGGAACACAAATTATTCGTATATTAGGAATAAAATCTGCCACATAATTAACACATCCTAAAAATCTCTGAAGACTATTCTTATCTTTGAGTTCGTTGGAGAACTTATCTGCAAATTCTATGGATCTTTCTATAGGAACAATAGTACCTTGATTAATCTCGAATCCTAAAAATTTAGTTTTAGTTTGGAATAGTTTCATTTTCTTAGCAGAGATTACTAAACCATTTTCTTTAATAAGATTAAAGAAAGTTTCTAAATGATTAAAGTGTTGATCAATAGAGTTACTGAATACTAATACATCATCTAGATATGCTATGGTGAACTTTGAGTAAGGATTCAAAATATTGTTCATTATATTTTGAAATTCTGAAGGGGCATTTTTTAGTCCTTGAGGCATTACATTCCATTCGTAATGTCCAAAGGGTACTACAAAAGCAGTGTTGTACCTATCTTCTTCTGCTACTTCTATTTGATAGTATCCAGATTTCATATCAAATTTTGAGAATATATTAGTCTAATGAACTCTACTTACTAAGTCCTTTTTATTAGGAATCGGGTACCTTATCCATCTTAAAACCTTGTTTAAGGGTTTATAATTAACTACTAACCTAGGGGCACCTCTTTCTATTTCTGAAGCATTCATAACATAAAATCCTGCACAACTCCAAGGGGACTTACTTGGTCTAATTAAATCCTTATCTAAATATTCTTGAATTTCTTTCTTACAATATTCTAAGTATTATTGATTCATTTGAATAGGTCTTGCTTTAGTAGGGATATTAATTTCTTCAAATCCTTCTTCATATGGTAAAGTAACTGTATACATTTTTCGTTCTTTAAAAGCATTAGGGAATTCACTACATACTTCTTGTTCAAATTTCTGTTGAACATTTTTTATCTTATCTTGAACTTGGGGTTTATTTATTTGTTCTTGAATTCTTTTATATTGAACTTCTCTGCTTAACATGTTTATGTGCTTTGTTTTCTTTTCTATTAAGTTAATCTTAGAAATTAATGAATCTTGAACCATATTTAATTCTTTAATTAAGGGAGGTTTTATAAACTCAAAACAAATTTTTTTTCCTAATGCATTAGTAACTAATCCTTTTTCGTTTACTGAGAATGGGTATAGTAAGGATAAGAAGGGAGTGCGTTGGTCAGCCCTTGGTCGGTACGTTGGTCAGCCTGTGTTAGTGCCGGAGAAGGCAAGGTTAGGTGGTCCCGTACATGCAAGTGGTGGTCCCGGTAAGAGAATTCCTTCATTATGTCTAGGATATTCAAAAACTTAAGCGAGCTCTCCTTCCGTAGCGGGAAGGCTTCTAGCATAGGTTCCTCACAGTTTAAATCTGCATCATCTAGATTAGAAGTAGATCAAGATCAGGTTCAAGCAAATGAATTAGAAATTGCTAATATTGAAAACAACCTTCAAAATTGGGTAATTCCTTATGTTCCTCCTAAAGAAATTTATAAAACTAGTACTTCCTTATTCAAGCCTAAGGATCAGATCCATATGTTCGAAGCTACTCATATTCTAGAAAAACCTTGTGAATCAATAAGTTTATTAAAAGATAATATTATTGATCAACATGTTAAGGATAATTATCAGTTTATACATATTGGGTTAATTCAAGTAGCCGCTAAAGGACAACATAGATTAGGAATTGATAATCCTGTGTTAATTCTGCTAAGAGATAAAAGGTTAAGAAAACTTCATGATCAAATAACTGCTATTTTAGAATCTAATTTGCATGATGGTCCTGTTTTCTTTAACTGTTATCCTAATTATACCATGCCATTAAATGACTATATGACTAAGCAAGCTTTAGAATTAAATGTTAAAATATTGGATAATGTTTTTCAAGAAGGAACTAAGCATATGTCTGTTATGTATAGAGTTCATTATAAAGTCTCTTATGAAGATCAAAACTTTAAAGCACTAAGACAATCCCCAAAGCATGAAACTGTAATTATGGAAGTAAATCTTAAGAAATCATCAATACTAACACCTAAAAGATTATATCATGAAGAAATCTTGTCTAGGATTCCTGAAGATTGGGTGTTTCCAGATGTAATACCCCCTCAACCGATAAGAAATAGTAGAATAATAACAATAGTTCAAGATTGTTCTAATATAAGAATAGGAATGCTTAGGTCTAATTCTCACTCTAGACTAAACACTCCTACAAATCTGATAATTAACATTCCTTCAACAGCTCCTACTTCCTCAAGACATTCAGTAGATGGATCAACAATTAATATAAACCTAACTGGTGTAAACTTTGAACCTAATGTTCCTCAACCAATTTACCGATAAACTCATAGATCAGAATCACCAGAATATTCACCCACTAGATCCCAAGTCATTAATGTATTAACTAAAGAAGAGCCCTTTGAAATAGATAAAAAATGGATAAGTAATGATTTTGAAGCTCCTTATAATAAAGATAAAAGAGATTGGTATTTTAAGAATTTTAGTAAAGAACAAACTACTAAATTTAGAGAAGAATTTTACTCATATTTAATAGAACAACAAATCAATATGTATTTCTTTGACTGGTTTGAAAAATATTGCAAAGAAAATAATATTCAAAATCCTTTTATAAGAATACCAGAAATATTAGTAAATAATAAAATATCAACTTCTTGGAAAACAGAGAAAGATAAGATAATAATTTTAGAATTTCCTCCCTTAGAAACCATTAAGGTAACCACAAAAGAATGATTAGAAGTTGAAGCCACCCCTTTTAAGGCAATAACTTCAAGAGCTCATAATTTACCTATAGATAAGGGTGATTTTAATAAAGTTCATCAACAGCTTAATTACTCTAATCAAATGCTCCATACTATGTCTAAAACATTAGAAAGGATAGATAATCAAATAAGTGAAAAACCTAAAGAATATACATCAGCTCAAAATGTTAATAAAAATTTAGATCCTAATAGACCCATCTATAAGGTAATTAATGTCCTAGAATCAGACTTAAAAAATATACACTTTGGTTCAAAATCTGACACCTCTATTGAAGAAATTAAGAAAAAATTAAGAAAAAATTAGAACAGTTAACCATAGGAACGAGTTCTACACCCAAGATACATACTTTACAAAAAATTGAAGAATTAGAGAATGAGCTTTTAAATCTTCAAGTCAATAAGTTAAGAAAAGATATGCCTGTCTCAAAAACTAGAAATTATTACCCAAGACCCACATATCCTGATGTTCAGTATGAAGAAAGACCTTTTCAAGATTCTGTAGCCTTTTCTGGTGAATCAATTAATGAATGGAATATAGACGGATTAGGTGAACAACAAATTTTAGACACTGTTCAACAAATGACTATGGCTGCAACAGCCTTATAAAGGGAAAAATAATACTGATAGAACTTCACTTCCTTAATTGTTATGGGATTTACAGGTCAGCTTAAAGGATGGTGGGATAATGTGCTAAGTCAAGAAGAAAAGGATTTTATAATGAATTCAACAAAAATTGATTCTAATGGACAAGTATTTGAAGATGCTGTAACAACTCTTTTGTACACAATAACAAAGCATTTTATAGAAGAACCCTTAAAATTTCAGCAAAGAATTGTAGACCAAATTGTTAATCTATATTGTCCCTCCATGTCTGATTATAGATGGTATAGGGATATGTTTTTGTCTAAGCTATATTTAAGAAGTGATGCATCAGCTGATTACTGGAAAGAAAGATTTATAGTTGGTCTTCCTAAATTGTTTGCAGAAAAAGTTAAAGTAATGATTCAGAATCAAAATGATGGTACAATTCCTTACGATCAACTTACGTTTAGTCAATTGTCTAATTATATTATAAAAACTAGATTGCAAGTGTGTTTAGATCTTAAACTTCAACATAAGCTTAAGAATGAAGCAAAAACCACTAGAAAAGAACTAGGATCATTTTGTTCCCAGTGGGGAATAGAAGGAGTCAAAGCTCCAAGTAGACAAAAGAAAGTTTAAAAATATGTTCCTCATAAATCAAGAAAATCTAGACGTTACTATAAAAAACACTATAGAGAAGAAACAAGCTCATCAAAACCTAGATCATCAAAGAAAAATAAGTATAGATCGTCTAAGTCTAAAAACGAAATAGTATGTTATAAATGTGGCTGAGTAGGACATTATAAGAAAGACTGTAAAGTAAAACAAAAAATTAATAATCTAAAAATTGATGAAGAATTAAAGAAATCTTTAATAAATATATTAATTAATGAATTTGAATCTTTTGAAGAAGAATACAGTTCTGAAGAAGAAATGATTAATCAATTAAAAGACTCATCTTCATCTGAATCAGAAAACGATAATGACAAAGAATGTACAGGCTTAGGACTAGAACTATGTGATTGTTCATCGTGCTTAAAAACTATTAATGTAATTACTAGAGATCAAGCATCATCATTATTAAGCATAATAGAAAACATGGAAGAATCATCTGTTAAGCAAGAGTTCATTCAGCAAATAAAAGAATTTCTAGAATACCAAGATAAGAAAAAAGAAGAAGTGCAAAAGATAGATATGAAAGAAGTATTAGAAAGATTTAAGAAACCTCAAAGAAATGAAGTTACCCTAAAAGATTTACAGCAAGAAATAAAAAATTTAAAGAATGAAGTTAAATTACTTAAAGAAAAAGATACTGATTTAAAATTCAAAATGCTAAATGTACAAGCACAAATAATAGTACAAAATCAAGATACAAGTACCAATCAAGACCCAGAAAAAGATCCTTATATTCATTTATTAAGTCAAGTAATTGTTCATAAATGGCATTGTCCGATAGAGTTAGTAATAAAAGATGAACGATTTAATTTTATAGCCTTAATAGACTCAGGAGCTGATATGAATTATGTTCAAGAATGATTAATCCCAACTAATTATTATGATAAGACCACAGAATCGTTAAGTAGTGCTTCCGGAAATAAAATGTAAATTAAATATAAGTTAAATAATGCTAAGATTTGTAAAAATAAAATTTGTTATAAAACCTCATTTTTATTAGTAAAAAATATTTCTGAGCCAATAATTCTAGGTACTCCCTTTTTATCCTTACTATATATATATATATATATATATATATATGAGGTATATCTAGTGAGAAGAGTTTTTATTGTGAGGGTGAAATGAGTAAATTTTGACCATACAATTATACATAAATTATCAAGATTAAAAGTTATTTAAAGGTCATGTGACCACTTAAAAATCATCACATGGATTTATGATCTAATCTTGATCATTCATATAAGATCTAATGGTCAAGATCACTACTCTTACCTCTTACAATAAACACTTCTCCCACAAGATACGCTATATATATATATATATATATACTCACTCATATTATTTGGAGTGTAATATTTTCTTTTTTCTTTTCTCTTTTGAATAATCTTTCTAATTTTTCCAATTAATATTCTCAAATTTATTTTTATTTCAACATGCCATTTATTATTAATTGCATCTAATTTTCCCAATTGGCTATGATAAGGATATGTGTTAAAAATGTATAATATTTTGAAAGCCTTGCAAAATGAGATATTGAATTTCAACTAAAATTTTTAACATTCCAACTTTGAAGTAAGTTATCGATTTGAAAAGCAATAAAAAGTTCTTACTTTGTATTATTTAATATTTATTACTTCAATTATGACATTAAAAATATAACTATAGTGAGTACAAAAAATGTAGTTTAACTAAAAGACATAAATTGTCCACACAACAGAGGTGATGAACATTAAATGATACAGAGTAAGATATATATATATATATATATATATAAACTTCGAGAGCATTTAAGAATTTTTCTTGACAAGTGTGACAATGATTTGAAGTCAAGTTTTGTTTTATGCAACTTCTATGGGTGGTACGCATCACTCGGACATACCAGCGAGAAAAAACCCCAACCCAATCCATTATGGTTTGAGTTGAATCGTGTTTAGGTCAGGTAACTAAAACCCAACTTACATGCTTGGATCGTGTTGGGTTGGTTATGAGCCAAACACATAAAATTCACACCCCTACTTCATGCTCCTTGCATTTATGATGATTGAGTGGTTTGTAAGCTCCAAAACCCTTTCGATCAAATGCTTTCTATTATGTTTTAATGATTAACAAATTATGTTGAAAATATTGTTTATGGCTTACACTCTTAATGTGGATTAATCGTGTTGCTTGTGAGTTTCTCTGTTAAGCTTTGATGTGTAAATATTTAAATCGAAATAAGAAAGATCATGACATGATTGGATGGCACCAAAACAAATAATAAGCTTGAAAATCAACTTCAGAAGAGTTGATCAAGAAGACCAGCACTTGTCTCAAGTCTGAAGGATGGTAATCTACTCATGAAAAGTACAAGATCTCACAATTACAAGATTAGAAATCTTAAATGCTCTAGAAGAAGATGTTTTCTAATGGAAATGTCAAGTACAAACAATGTTGAAGAAATCCATAAGAGAAAGCTTGAAAATAGTTGAGAAGAGTCAAAGTAAACTTGAGAACAGTGATCAAGGCCATGATACTCAAGACCATAAGCTGGAGTAAGGTCATTTCAAACTATAAGATGAAAAGAACTCACAAGGCTTGATCAAAATGATGAACACTAGATGAGCATGTCTCTAAGGGAAAACAACTTTTTCAAATCATTTATGCACGAGAAATCACACCAAGAAGAGTTGAAGTTAGTTGAGCAAAGTTGGAGCTAACCAGAATAGAAGTTGAGTAAAGTCACAAGACTCCTCTCAACTTAAGTACGTTCAAGGACAAAATATGGAAAGCAAAGCTAATGAGAACGATTGAGATGAAGATCATCAATATATAAAATGTGAAAGATGAAGTTAGAATGATCTACACTAGATCGGAAGCATTAGAACAAAAGATTTGAACAAATACTTATAAGTTAAGAAACGCTAAATGTAAGATGTAAAGTTTAAAGCCTTTTTGAACAAGATTGAAGCCTAAAAGAGATAAGATTTGCAAAGTTTACTTTGAAGAAATCAAGTTTAAAAGGATAAGCTTGAAGGAATTCAACAAAGCAAAGTCAAATTTAAGCCAAGCTAAAAGTTGAGCAAAGTCGAGTTGGTAAAGGATGAAAGGTCCAGTTGAGCAAGGTTAGCATCAATATCCTTCTCACAGAGAAAGGACAAAATAGTGCATAAAAGTACTCCAACGGCTAGCTTTTGAATGGAATCACCTAAGACTTGGTTCTAATGGCTAGTAATGCATTCCCAAGTATAAATACAATCTACCCATGAAGATTAATAGGAGCTTTACATGGAATAACATCATATTACACCAAGAGTTCATATTAAGCATTCTTACTCTGTTTTATGCTCTCTTTGAGAGAAGTCTCCATTTTATATTATGGAAGCTAAAAGCTATGTGCTTAAAAGCGATATATACTCTTTGAGTGATTTAGAGAGCTACCCATTGTAAAACACTTAACCAAGTTGTTTGTTGATAGAGATTGAGATAGTGAGCTAGTGGGTTATGGTAGCCATTGTGAGCTTTATTTTAGTTGGGAGCGATTGTGTATACTTGGATTCTTAGCCAGGAGTGGCTGCGGTTCAAAGAATACTCATGTAACTTAGCCAGAAGCGGCTGTGGTTCAAAGAATACTCATGTATTTTAGCTGGAAGCGACTGCAGTTCAAATAATACTCTGTTTTAGTGAATAATATGGGTGAAGAGCTGGGGATTAGGTGTAGTCCTTATGGTTTATGATGAACTAGTATAAATCTTTAGTGTTGAACTCTCTTCCCTTATCTTGTTTATTTTACTTGCTTTGATATGTTTGCACATCTGCCCAACAATTTTCAACAAGTTATTACATAACATTTTGTCTAAATTTGCACCCAAACAACTAAAGTTTTTGAAGCTTAACTTAATCTCTGGTGTTGAGCTCTATCTTTCCTTATCTCTCTTATTTATATTGATCTGATGTTGTTTCATTTTTGTTTAGATGGTTCTTACAAGTTAAAAACTAAGTAATTCACCTAGAACAACTCAACCAACCAAGTGTTTTGGAACTTTAGCTTCCTTGAGTTTAAATCTATTTGAAAAACCACCTTTGAAGTGTTGATTTAACTCTATAAGTTTCAAAACGTGTTTTGAAAAGTGACCCACAACTTAGTTTCAATTCTTTCTATCTATTTTTTATATTTGACTAAGTTGAGAAGAGTCACCAATAACCCTTACCAACTACATTCTGTGTTTGTTATAGCCTTTCTCAACTCCAAGTCAACAGACTTGAGAAAAATTTGAGAAAAAATTTGTCTTCTTGCAGGAAATACCAAAATTCGTAGTGCATAATTCAACTCCCTTTATTGTGCATTTACCAACTTCATGGTTTTCTTTGGCGTTGAAAGGCAACTTATCGCTTCATTTGATATTATTGAGCTCAATTCTTTTTTTCTTTTAAATGTGACGTCCCTGATATATATATATAATATAGATATATTTATATATATATAAAATATATATATATATATATAATGAGATATATTTAATAAAAAAAAATGAGATGAATAAATCTTAATCATACAATTATATATAGATGATCAAGATTAAAAGTTATTTAAATATCATGTGATCATTTAAAAAAATCACATGCATGTAATATACAATATTGACCATTTATATAAGATTCAATAGTCAAGATTCACTCATCTCACTTCTTACAATAAACACTTCTTTTACCATATATGCTCCATATATATATAAGGGACATATTTAGTGAGAGGAGTAAATTTTAACTATACAACTATATATGAATGGTTAAGATTAAAAATTATTTAAAATCATGTGACCACTTAAAAAAGTCACATGCATTTATATTTTAATCTTAATTATTTATGTAAGATCTAATGGTCAAAATTCACTTCTCTAATCTCTTATAATAAACACTCCTCTCACAGGATTGGTTCTTATTTATATATATATATATATAATTTGACAGCTGCTTTTACGGCCGAGAAATGTTTTTATATATTTTTTTGTGGAGGGAGTCAAACTCGTGTCCTTCATCTTTGGTGGGAATACAGCCAACCAATTGTGCTGTGTGCGTGTGCATAGGTCCCTGGTTGTATTTGAATGCGTGGAAATACAAAATACTACTTGATCTTAGGTCTATATACTACAAAAGTAAATGCATAAACATGCACATTATATGCATTCTCACTGTCATTTATCTGGGTGTGGATTGATCATTTGTATTTGTGTTGATTTCATGTTGCTGTGAAATCAGACTTCCTGCTCCTTGCATTTCTAGATGATGAAGGAGTGGTTCTCTCTCAGGCGTTGAAAGGCAACCAATAGCTTTGCACAGGATTGTGTACTTAGCAACTAAATCCTTGTAGTGACTTAATAATCTGTCCACATCGCTAACTGTAAGCTCTCCGCTCTTTGCTTCCATATACGGATAATTTGATCCATGTTGCAAAACTTGAAAAACTGCAAGGTGTTACTATGATTGGGATAGGGGCTGGAAACAGCAGCAAATAACTAATAGAATAACTGGGAATTGGGGTGGAGAGCACTTCCATTGTGAGAAATTGAAGGAAGGATTAAAGAATACTAAACTGAAAACAGGTTAAACTAACCTCCAGCATCATCAAGTTTGTTGTGCGTTTTCTTTGAAACACTGCACTTGTTCTTCTCTTGCTGGCTCATTTGGGATGGGGAGGATAATTCACTTGTGACTTTATTGTTCAATTTGGCTGCTTGCATGCTCACCTCAAATTTGATTTCATCCATCGAAAGGGATTTAGCATTTAAGTCAACTATAAATGTCTTGGCTGACACAAGATTTGTTAAATAATATGCAGCTTCTGAGATAAGTTTTGCTTGCCTTCGGTAAAACTGGATGAACTTGAGGTTAGAATGCAATTTTGGAGGATTCGCCTGAAAGTGGAAAACCAAAAGGAAGAAATAATCTTGAGACATCCCAAATTAACAGAAAAAGAAAACTCATTATAAGCCATAATAAAAAAGTGGAAAAGACTGAGCAAGAGAATCGTATCTTTATTTTTATGTAAAGCAGGATATTCATGATTATGCTGGATTAATTTATATACAACAGTGTCAAAGGGTAGCGTAAAGTGGATTCTAGACGCCTAAAATCTATGAAAGGGAAAGCTCATCTTAACCTAAGCATTTTATATGCACATGACAACAGGGCCTGCCTCATGAGGAGGCTTAGAAGCCCCTCAAATTGAAATCACAATGCATTCCTATTTTTGATAAAAAAAAATAACAATTCTTAACTTCTCTATATAGAGAGCCTTTTAAGTTGGGCTCAAGCATGAATCATCCAGAATCAGGTTAGTGGAGGCTGAGCATTGGTTCAAGTCAAGCATTCTAGTATTATACTCATGAGCAGTTCTAGACTTCTACAGATCTATTTTGACTTTAAATAATTTATAAATAAGTGGTAACCAAGCATACTCTATAATATGTAGTTTCTCACCTTAACAATTATCACATTTTGCAATCATGATCAAACAATGATAGAAAAAGACAAGTGATAGAAAAAGACAAGAAAAAGGGTATCTTATCCAAAAACTGAATTCGACAATCAGCAGAATGGCTTATTACCAAGGGGGGCTTGCCTTGATGGTAACATATATGAGCACAGGGAGAAAGTCATCTGCCCCAGCTGGCACATGCCCCTCAGACATTGCTGCATTGAGCAACAGATTGTTGATGACCCTACAACAATTCATAATGCTCAAGAGTTTCTCATGGGGAGCTTTGAAAGCATTGATTTTCTGCAATTCTTTCTCTGCAAGCTGAATGGAAAAGGAAAATGGTGTCAATAGTCATCATACCCATCAAGAAATTCCGGCATACTTCCTATAAACAGTTGCTAATAATAGAAAAACTGAAGGTGTTTTATCTAAATTTATGGAATTGGTTCTAACCTAAACAGTTTTGAATGCATTTTTTAAATTTCCAAACTCCTCTATATGTCCTGTTGTAATTTCAGATTTGGAGCTAAGAATTAATATGTAAGACGAGTTAAAGAAAGTTTGTTTTCCAAGGCAGTGTAGTTTCTTTCTTTGTCCTTCTTCTCTGCTCTGCTAGTGTTTGTGCTACTGTTTACAGAAAAAAGTTATCCCTCGAAACTTTCTTTTCAGGCATTGTTTCAATGCTAATCAATTAACAGTTTTCTTCAATTCTTGTATGAATTATCATTACAAACAGTTGGTAAAAAACAAATGGTAAGAAGTTTGATTATACTATGTCTAACACTCAAAGCCCATCTACTGTAATAACTCGGTAGAAATGAAACAGATGCCATCAGAAATGAACAGTTTAAAATGTAATCATACATCCTGGGTTAAACAGACGCATACCAGCCATGAAGCTTCATTACGAAGAATTGCTGGTATATCCAAATGTTCAGGCTTCAGAAAGGTTTGCAGCAAGCATATTTTCTCTGAGATTTCATGGTCAATCTTTGCATCCTCAGGAGAAGCAGAAAATGTCCGGGAGAACAATTTAGTCAGTATATATTTCTCTAAACCCTGCAGATAATATATATATATAGTTAGATGAATATGCCAAAATAAAAACATCCCCCATGATGAAAGGGAAGCAGAGATATCCCTATGCTTTGGTTCAAAATATGAAGTAAAGAGCCAATATCGACTTAGACAGTATTATCACAATAACTTTGACTAGGGCAGCAACATAAATTATATACCGAAACAAACATAATATTGTCGAGTAATACAATATCCTTGGTTTTTAGATTTTATAAGTGTTGTTCAACCTTTGTGTGTTCCATGATGGATGGAGAAGCGAGTCTTATCTTGACTCTTCCTGAATGAGTGACCACACATTCAGAACCACCAGCCTCGGGCGGAACCAGAAAATTTCAATTGGGAGTGCTACATATACACTTACTCACATAAAGACTGTAAAATCTTTGAAGGGGGTGCAAATTTTATCTATTTGAGGGGACTTGCTTAAACAATTTCACAAAGTAATTAAAGAAACAAAATTTTGTTTGGGGGTGCGGCTGCCCACCTTAATGTTAAGGTAGGTCTGCCCCTGACTAGCCTTATTAAAAAAAATATATACATAAAAAAAAAGTACTTCCAATGACATAAAAAGGGAAAGATAAGGCCTTATTGTCTTTAATATAATTGGTTCCCTGAACTAAGTACTAAGACAAAATTGCATTCAGAATTTCCACACAGAATAGCATATGGAATTATGTTGTGAATGTACCTCCATTGCACAATCAATGTCTTCTTCAGTGGCCGTGGCCCACAGTGGATGATCTCTGATTGTGGCTTCCATTGACAGAAAGAAGTCTTGAACTCTTTTTCCATCACTTTCAGGGTTTGGTTGGTAAAATGAAAATGATACAATGAAGCTGATAAAGTAATTTGCCATAAGGAGTAAGATAAACACAAGACAGAAAAAACAGAATTTAACAGAAGCAATTGACATATTATATAGTACATGTGAAGAGAAAAAGAAGTAATGATCCAGTTAGTAATTCACAAATGAATCAGGGAAATAATACAATCCAGTCATTAGAACCATTTTCATGATTGTTTGTCATGCTGAGCAATGTTTTCCTCCCTCCCTCCTCCTCACTCCAAAAAGTACAAAGAAAGCACTTAGCAAGCAACCTAATATAAATTAACTGAAAATGCTTTTCCATGTAAATGCATACTCTCAATGCTGGTTGAAAACACAAAAGCTTGGAAAGAAATGTATATACTAAAGCTGCACCAGTGCACCACATCCGAACAGGCCTTAGAGAGGTTTTGTACTACCGATTGAATGTAATTACAGAAGAATAAAAATTTCCAAGTAACTGAACAACTCTATTTAAGTCCAAGATCATTAAAAAATTTTACACAGTAATCAATGGATCCATTTAGTTCATTATGTCTCTTATTATACAGACTAATTTGTCACATAATTATTAAATCATTTCCTATAAAACAGAAAGCATGAAAGAGCCACAAATCAAGTATACTCTTCTTGAAAATGATGTAAGAAAACGAGAATCAGCTACTAACCATTTCAATTAAAAGGAAATACAAATAATAATTGCAATAAACTATTAATAATATTCCCAATGATAATATTATATATGACTTTCATGTAGACAAGTTTGTGTGTTTCTAGTGTTCCCTTTGATGTTTCTAGTGTTCCCTATTCCTGTATTTTCTTTTCCATCCATGAACCAAATTAATCCAAGAAAATTTTGTTCTACAAGCTGCCAATCACTAGATAATTTTCTTAATGAGTGTTAACTTACAAATATTAAATCTATTTCCAATATTTAAAACTGGAATCGTTTGACTAACATTTTTGCTTGTTAGCCAACAACTACTACCCTACAGGAAACCAATAATCAGATAACAAACTTCAAATTTTAGACGGGTAACATAAACAACGAAAGGCAATAGAAAACAAGTTAAATATACTCATGATTCAACTGAAACGTAACAACACCACTGTCTAAATCACCATAAAATGGTAAATGCAATGGAAAGTACAGATACAATTACATAATAATAATAATTGAAAGCACAGAAACTTGTTTCTTTTGCCTTACAATTTCTAGCAAAAATAGGACAAATAAAAGCAAAACTAATGCATAACAATTAACAAAGATACCATCAACATTGAAATTTATTAAAAAAACAAAACAAAACAAAAATGGAGTTTGGTTAATTGCCTCTTGATGGATCGGACGAGATCGAGGGAAGCAGGGTGTCGCATGCGGTGGAGAAAATCGTGGAAAAACGTTGATCTTGATGTTGATCCCTCCATCTCCATGGAATCACAATTTAAGAAGGGTTCAGCTCAGGGGATAAGGATTGAATTGAACTAGAAGAACAAAAAGAAGCAACAACATGTTCCATTGAGACCAGTTAGAAGAAGACAGACCAAAGCAAAACACAAACAAAAGAAGAGAAAGGAACGTTAGGTTTTGGCACGTGATTCTCATATCATGCAACAACCGGTAAATGTTTGGACTGTTAAGTCAGAAATGACGCAATGTTGATGTGTTTGGATTTACATTTCCAACTCAAAACAAGGTTTGCATTCTTTAACGCTGTCTTGAATATGATGGCAACATGTTTGATAATTTTTGTTAGGATTAAGTTTGAGGGCAAAATTAAGTTTAATTCCTTAAATAGAAAAGTAGTATTTTGTTGTTTATACGGTCAGAGAAAATCTATTTGTATATGTATAAATAAATATACACTTATAATTTGATATTAAATATTATTTTAATAATATTTAATAAATTATCATATAATTTAATAATTATTAAAAAATTAAAAAATATTATAATTATTATAATTAAATAATAAAATATAATTATGTACTAAATTAAATTAATTTTATATTAAATTAATTATAATTATCTTTAAAATTAATAATAATTAATTATAATTTTACGTTAGCATATAAAAAGTTTTTTGTTTGCATAGAGGCTTGATTTGTGGGTTTGACGAGGAAGGCGGTGGCGGGCGGTGGCTCGTTAGGGATTTCGGCGTGGAGGCAGTGGCGCATCTGGTGGTGGAGTTTCTGTGTTGGTCTTTTTAGTTTCGGTGGCGTTCCTGTTTCCATCTTACTCTATAATAATATCAAATCAATCTTTCCCTTCCTAACTTATTGAGCTTTAAGAAGTGTCAATCTGATTTTAATGTTATTCCCAGTAATGTTGAGTGGCACTTGAAGCTACGTTGGACATTGACATGGTGATTCAATATGACAATAGTATTTTCTTTTGTATTTGAAAGCTACTGATGCCTTGCTTTGTGATGTTGGTGCTGGTCAACATTGTTTACTGCCACCATTTTTACAAAAAAATAAAATGAAAAAAATTGCAGAAAAGAGAACATAATTCTCAATTTGGTTATACTGACAAACACATTATAAGAAAGAGGGAAAGTAATAGCCTGCTGTATGATGAAAATGAATGATGGAAAGAGGCTTGAAAAAGCTGGATAAGCAGTGAAAAATTTGGAATCGACAGCAAGATTGGAAGATGAAAAGATGTGAAGTTATCAAAAAAAGTAAGTCACGTATTTTTTAAGAGTGTAGTTATTCATCTAATTAAAATATATTTAATTTTATTTAATTTATTTATAAAATTATTTTATATGTCACAAAAATATTATAATCATATCAACATAATTTAATATATTTTTATATTAACATACGTTATAAATATGATATGTATATTTTAATATACATAAAATATTTTTATTTTTTAATTGGTTGTTTTAATATTAACCATCTATTTTGATTTAAGAGTTAAGAAGAACTCTTCTCATCTCTCACATAGAAAATTATTCTTTCACTTGATACATTTATCTAATTAAAATATATTTAATTTTATTTAATTCATTTATAAAATTATTTTGTACGTCACAAAAGTATTATAATTATATACAAGATAATTTAATATATTTTTCATATTAACATAAGTTATAAATATGATATGTATATTTTAATATACATAAAATATTTTTTATTTTTTAATTGGTTATTTTAATATTAGCCATCTATTTTGATCTCACATAGAAAAATATTCTTTCACTTGATACATCGCACACACACACACATAAAAGATCATATCTAGTAAGAGAGGTTCTTATCATGAGAGGGTGAAAAGAATAAATTTTAATTATATAACCATGTATAGATGATTAAAATTAAAAGTTACTTATAAGTAAACATATAAAAGATCATATATAGTAAGAGAGGTTCTTATCATGAAATGGTGAAAAGAATAAATCTTAACTATATAATTATACATAGATGATTAAGATTAAAAGTTACTTAAAAGTCATGTAATTACTTTAAAAAGTTACATGTATTTATGTTCTAATATTGACCATTCATGTAAGATTCAATAGTCAAGATTCACTCATCTCACATCTTACAATAAACACTCTTTTTACTAGATACTCTCTCTCTCTCTCTCTCTCTCTTTCTTTCTCTCTCTCTCTCTCTCTCTCTATATATATATATATATATGTATAGTTTAAGTATATTTAGAAAATAATGAAATAAAATAAAAGAGTAATATTAATGTTGCAATATAAAATCATATTTTTTTAATAATTACACATTTAAAAGTAATTTTGATTAATGTCATCCAAATAATATTTATTTTGTCAAAATCATGTTTAAAATAAAAAAAATTAAACATAAATCATGCTACTACAGACTTTTTTTTGTCCAAAATCAAGTTAACTCAAACTCAAGTTTGCAAACTGTAATTTAAACACACTTATTTGTTAGTTGAGTTACGTCACGAAAGTAGAGATGAAAATAGGTCAGGTGACCCATGTGGCCTCACTTGTTTAATGCCTGACTTGACCTAAATTATTTAACAAAATAGTCAGGTCAAAACTTTTTAAAAAATTTATTTAATTAAACATGATAGGTTTCAGATTTTTGAAAAAGTCTTTTAAGCCTAACGGATCAACCTATTTAATTATATATATTATGACATTTTAATATTTATATAATATAATTAATTTTATAAATAATATAATATTTTTTAAAGTATAGACTGTTAATCTATCTCGTTGGTTCATTTAAAGATAAATTTATTAGACTATTTAAAAGTCTTATTATAAAATAGACATTTAAATAAATTTTTAGATCAGATCAAATTTTTAAAAAATTAAATCAGACTTTAAAAAATAATTTATATCAAGTAAATAAGTTAAGCTTACATATTACATTTAAAAAATAAGTCAAATCTATTTAATGCAAGAGGGTACCCGTTTCCACCCCAGCACCGAAGGTCCTAAGACCCATGAGAATGACGTGGGTAGGGTTGAGAGTTGTTCAAATATGTTAAGAAGGTCATTGGTGGAAGAAAGGTGTCAATAGCAATGTTGCCGTTGGGGTCAAAATAATTATTTCCAAACCATAGTGAGCAGGCAATGTGAAATGTCTAAGTTACACTCGAAGCAAAGGTTTGATAGCATGCAACATCCATTAGAAGGAGAAACCCTGACAACAAACACTTAGAAGATTTGATGATGAGGGAAGATTTTCGCAAGGTTTTAAGTAGAAGGCAGGGACGTACCGACATTGGTAATGGTGGGTTTGGGGGCACATGTCCCCGTTAAAAAAAATCCACTACTATATATGTAATATATTATTTTTATCTTTCATAAAATTTAAGAAGATTTTATCTAAAATACAAAGTTAATTAAATAAATTTTAATTTTAACAAACATTGTCAATTTATTTCTTTTAAATTTTATCCAATTTCATTTACATTGTGTTAAATTGTTAATTAATTCTTTATTTCTATAGAGTTATATTTATGTATATAACTATTAACAAATCTTAAATAGTTTATAAATAAATTTCTCTTAAATAAAATAATATTTATACACATAAAAAATTCATATTAATATTACATATAAAAAAGTACAACAAATATCACAATTTTTAAATAAAATTTATTTATCTAATAAAATAGAAAAATTTGCCCCAATTAACAAAAAATTTGAATATGTCACTGGTTGAAGGTGTACGTATCCTTTGACAAGGCCAAATTGACAAGAGCAACATTGCTAAAGCAAACAAGGGCTCACAAATTTTGACAAGGTTAGCTCAACAAAGCTATATTGTGGTCGAGACAATTGTTCGATGAAAACGTTCAGCTGTTGGAGGAGAATCACTTGATGGGCCCACAATAGAGAATGGAGCACTTATCAAGGAACGTGAGCAAAATTTTTAAGAGATGTGGCAGAGCAGCAATTATGAAGTAATACTCATTTGGAAGCAGTGTACAATTGAACACAGATAAATATGTGAATAAATTATGTGTGAAACACGTCAGACAAGTGGCAGTAGCTTAAGGATTTAGGATTAGAATTTTAGGCACCAAAACTCAGCACCCAGAGGCCTATAAGTACTAGATAGAGCGATGAACAAAGAATTGGTCCTTTAGACACTCACGGGTTGACGGATTGAGTCAAGTATGGCAGCCATTCTATGTTCTAACTTCTTTTTCATTACATGTCTCTTTAAGTCTCACTATCTTTATATTTACGTGTAACTTTCTTCTTGAATGTAATTATGTTTTTACATTCAAGTTCTTACCTTTCTGCAGTTTATTTGCTTTAAAATCTCATTTTCTTACAAGTTGTTACATTTATGCAGTTTGTTTGCTTTATTGCATTACTTTCTTACATTGCTTACCTTGATTCTTTATTTTCTTGCGATTTCTGCACTTTACTTATCTGCAATTTACTTATTTTTGCATCGTTAAATTCGTACAAGTTACTTTACTGCACTTTATGTTTATTGTTCTTCATATTTCTGGCTTTTCTTTGCGTTTCCTGCTCTTTTATCTTTAACGTTCTTACTTTCATCACTTTGCATTCATGTCAATTTACTTCCAATAAGTTTACTTTCTCGTCATTTTGCTTCTCAACACTTCATCTTTGATGTTATTTTCCATTTTTATCAAGTTACTTATTGACGTACTCTTTATTTGCTTGCCATACTTAACAAATTTCTGATTGATAAAGCTTTTTACATCAACAATCTTAAAAATTATTAGATACTTGAGAATCCTAGAGAAGTCGATTCGCTCCCAAAATTTAGATCCAAATCAAACTTTTTGTTAGGCTTATAAACAAACCAATGCGCAAATGTTGATAATCGGTCCTAACATACTGTTTATGGGAAAATTTGTCTATATTTTGACAAATTTCTGATTCTAATTGTCAATCTAGGCAAGGCCTCTCCTCATTATGGATTCTCAAGTTTTTGGTAATTTACAAATATCAAGTATCAAATTTGTCATTTATACATGCTATAATTTGACAAGAAATATAAATACTAAAATTAAGATGTCAGGAAGTGAAATATAATATGAACGAAGTCATTTGATAAATTGAAATTAAAGGTTATGTAAATGACGGTAATGTAAAAATTCAGAAACTTAAAGTGCATAAATATTAAAGTGGAGAAGCATAAAGAACATGAAAATAAAGAACATTAAATGAATGAAGTCATTTGTCAAATTGAGATGAAGAGAGAAAAGTAAATTGTATTGCAATAAATTAAAAGTACATGAAAAGAAAAGTAGATGGCATACTTGAATTTAATAATGTGATTTTTGAGCTTAGTGATTGAAAGATATTAGGATATATTTAAACAAACCAACCCAAAACTTTCGTTGTAAGGCTTATTTATAGACAAACTAAGCAACTCCTTACATCCTACAATCTTGACTACTGTCCTTATTTGGCTAATATTCTGACACTTAGTGGACAAGTGTTGTATATAACATCCTATTTTTTATAATATTTTTATAAAGAATAAAATTTTAATATTTTATATGTTTTTATTTTACAATAATTAATACTAATCAAAGGAGATTAGATAAAATTTATAAGAATTTAATCAGTAATAATTTATGAAATTAAAAATAAAAATTTGTTGAATACAATTTAGCATTTAGTCTTTATAATAGTAATTAAGAATAAATATGAAGAGATATTTATTAAAAAGTAATTATTAAAAAATATATTTAACAAAAGCAATAAATGAAAGGTGGCTAAGTGCACCAATAACTAATGATGCAACGTAACCAATGATGATGTAGTGTAAAAGTTGAGTGCAACGTAACTAATGACATAATGTAAAAGTTAGATTTGTAACTATAAATAAGGGGTAGAATCTTGGTGTAAGAAAACAAGAAGTAAGAGAGAAAGTGAAATAGTGGAAGTGTGTGAGTGAAGTTGCGGACTGAGGGATAGAAAATGTAGAAGAGAAAGAGAGAAAGTGAGAGAAAAAGAAAGAGAAAAAGAAAGAGAAAGAGAAAGAGGAAGAAAGAATGAAAGACAAAAAAAGAATGAAAGACAAAAAGTAAGAATGAAAGAAATGAGATTTTTATCACGTAAGATTTAAACTCTCTTTTTAAAAATAAAATCATGGCTTTCTAGTATATTTATATATTTTATTAGTTAATTTATAATTTTAATATTATGTGTATATTATTTTTTTTGTTAAATTTATTATGCATATGTAATGAAAACTTAATATTTACTTAGCTTTGAAATATTTATGATATTTGATAAAATTTAGAATTATTATAATGTTGACTCTTTCATGAGACCAATATTATAAATTAAAATATCACTCAAGACTTAAGTTAAATAAATATTTTTAATTATATTGAGTAATAAATATATGTACTTTTACATGAATTTTTACTCATATTTACCTTAACTTTCAAGTAATTTTATGACATTTATTTTGACCTTTACAATAAAAGGACTTTTTGTGTAATGAATGCACTATCAGGACCAGTACAAACTATGGATCATAATAAGGACTTGATAAAATATAGACTATGATGAGGACCTAATAAAATATGGACTATGATGAGAACTTGACAAACTATGGACTGTGATGTGGACCATTAAGAGAATTATTAAATTAATTTTAAATCATAGTTGGTCCCCTGAAGAATTGACATTTAAATTTAATGATTCTAAATTTTATGAGTTTTATTTAATTATCATGATTTATTTATATGATGAATTTATTTGTGACATATTAATAGTTTTGTATTACTTATGTTTGTGTGTGATGACAAACAAGTAATTTATGAAAAAGTTTGCACCTCATTGAGAGATAAAGTAATGAATTTCCTTTTATGTGACTTGCTTGGTTAGTGTGGGTATGTCTGGTTTTGTTGTCATGATGTTAAAGTAGCACCAGAGATAAAGTAGATTCCATATGGAAGTGAAAGCCTTCGAGTAAAATGTGAGACAAGCAGACATGGAAAGAAAAAGAAAAGTAAAGGGTGGATTCCCTGTAATGAGAAACTTAATTGTTGATGATTTTAAATACTTACTGATAATTGGTACTTGTTTACTGATATTTGAGGAACTTGTTGATGTTAATATATAAGGCTGTATTGTGTAATTTATTTAACATTAGTTCTGTTATGCTGGAATTGTATTGTTCTTGTTATACTTTAATTATCATGTGATTTTTTGTGTATTTTACACAGGTAAAATTCGCCATGTGTTTTCGAATATTTTTATAATTATTTATTTTCTATTGATAATTTTTCGATTCTCACTCTATTCATGGTATTTTTAGACTAGAATAAGATGTATTATGGTCATCACAATTCAGATCGACTAAACATAGACTCTTGTTTCAAAGGAGGAAGATATAATTACTAAAAATATGTGTATTTATATTTCTGAATAAACTTTACGATTGATGTGAGATTTTAATTTGCAAAGTTATATATGTCTATTATAATTTTGTGTTGTCCTGTATCGATACTTATTTTTTTTATATATTTTTTATTTCAATTTTAATTTTTATATGTAAATTTTTATAGAATAAATTCACTGATAATATTATTATGAATATGTTTAGAGCTGTTATTTGATGTAAAAGGGGTTACGTCTTACATGCAGCGGGTCCTGATTCCCTAATGTATGGATAATGATAAATTCTTCAAGTCAACCGGGGCCTCCATGACCATGGCTTTTCAAGGGCCAGGTTGTGTCATAGAAAATAGGAGAAGGAGAAGAGGAGCAACGCATTGGTGTCAACCAAAATAGGTTTTATTTTTTTAACAATAATAAACCATTTTCAAGATTAATTAATACTGTTAAACTTCTTTTAAAAATAAAATCATCCAAACGCATTTTTGTTTTTTTTTTCTTCTTAGAAATATTTTGAATATATATTACCCAAACAGGTTTTTGTTAAATTTTTTTCTTCTACAAAATTAGTTCTATGTCTTACTTATGAGAATTGATCTAAAAAATAATACCAAACAGGGCCTAATGTGTTTAACTCAAGTTTTTAAACTTGTCTAATATGTTAAAAAGAGAAAACTTAGCACAAGTTTTTCATATTCTTTCTATCAAATTCTTAAATCAAATAATGATATGTGATTTTTTTTTAACTAACCACCATTTAGTAGTGTTAAGTGTATATTGCTGAGTTGAAAAAAAATTCACATGTCATTATTTGATTTGAAAACTGGATAGAAAGAATATAAAGAGCTTGATCTAAATTTTGTTCATGTTAAAATTACATGTGATAGTCATGGGTATTAGATTTATACAGGATCTATACTATGAATTTAAAACACCAATATAAATTCATAAATTAATAATACGCATACCTCTTAAAGAAATTTTACTAAAAAACAATTCAACAGTTTTTGATATAGAAATAAGCGTATACGTCAAGAGCAGTCTACCACTCTAACCCTCAAGTCTATAACTGACATTTCAATGGAGTAGTGCACAGTCACAACGGGTAAGAGAGTAAAGTAAGAAGCTTATCCTTTTCTAATATATCAATAATCTAATTTTCATCTATCATGAACTCTAAGTTGTTAGGCCTATACCATAATCCACTATAATCCATCATACTCACTATTGAGCCCATATCTAATAAACAATAAATAATAAACATGATAATTCTCAAAATGCATAATAGATTACATAATTATATGGGCTAATATGAATTCATAAAAAAAATTCAGGCTATTCATTTAACCTATTTTTAATATAAAATAAAAACGTCAATCAATCAAAGCCCAAACCTAGAAAATTTTAACAATGAGATCATTTTCCATCAAAGTTAACCACCATTAAATTTAATAGTCAAAGTAAGCCCTTAAAATCTTGAGCAACTAAAATGATACAAATTAAACATTAATAGCCAAAGTGATATTAAATAGGAATATTAGTGACCAACGTGTTTTTTCATCGCCTAATAATTTTCCTAAGTACTTTAAGAAGAAGAATTATTATTATTATTTTTTAAAATGTGGATTGAATGCTTTTAAGAGTTTCAAAATTGGCTTTATTCTTTTTATTTTTCTAAGTAATTAGGACTATTATTTGACTTGTTTTTTAAGAAGATTTGGCATTACTTATTTAGAGTAAAAGACTCTGAATTATTATTTTTTAAGTCACGCGTGAATTATTAGTTTATTACTCACAGATTCAAAAACATTAAAATGTTTAAAGTCACTCTATAAAGTCATGACTGCAACCGTTAAGTTAACCATTTTAATTTTATTTTTTTAATGAGTAAAAAAAAATTTAAAAAATATTATCTTTTAAGTGCCTCTATGGTACATGCTCCAAAAATAAAGTTTTGGATAAAAATACCTGCTAGGTTATCAAAATGGGCCAAACTCATCAAATCAGCCTGTTTATTAGCTAAAACAAGGTAGGTTGGACTTCAAAATTGTTGATCCATTTAAATCAATGCATTTTTAGCTCACTCATTTAACTTTCTAGTTAAACGGCTAACCCTAAACACATTTTTACCCAAACCCTAAACGCATTGACCCGTTAATTTATTTATTTTTTAATTATAAAAAATATGATTTAGAGTTTTATTTTATAGATTTGATATGTTTTGAATTTAAAATTTACTCGTTTAGAAATTAACATTTGAATTTTTGTTTCATTTTGATATTGTGATTTTCATTTTATGTAAGGATATATTAATTTTAAAGTAAAAAATCTCAAAAAAGAGCAACTAGTTTTGGCCTATGGGCTGTCCTTATATTGGTCAAACTATTAAAATACCAACCTATTTAAATCAATTTTTTTGGGCCTGACCCACGTAACCTGTAGATTAAATTGGTTAGGCTTAAACGAGCTGAGCCCTAAGGCCGATGGTGCAATATGGCCAGGCCTGAATTAAGGTGAAATATTCTTTTACTTTCATTTCTTTTATATTCTCTTTTATTCTTCATTTCTTCTCGTTTCACGAGTTTTATATTTGTTGAAGCTAAAGATTTTCCTCAGTTTAATGTATGCAATCCAACCTGTGTTTAACATGTGCCGTGTAGAATTGTTAATTTTTTTTCTTTTAATGTGAGTGCATGTGTTATTGACACATGAAATGGTGTCATACACTCTATGATGCATGATGCACAAATACGAGTATTGGATATCACACCGATACAACACCGATACAATGAAGATACAACATTTTTGGAAAAATTAGAATATTGGCAAATCACAGTATACACACACACACACACATAAAAAAAACACTCATGAAGCATCAGAAAGTGGATAAAAAGTTCTTATTTTTAGCGTTAATCATTGCAAATGAATATAAGCCTGATATTTATCAAATTATGATATTTCACTTGAATTGACATAAATTTAAAAATAAATAATGAAAGTCATAGGATGCAAGATAGAAAGTATCCGATGGTGTGTAAGGAGTATCCAACACAGTATCCAATACGGGTATGCATCCGGGCTAGTAGTATCTACGCTTCTTAGCATACAGTCACCTAAAACAAGCCAAGCTACCATGGGTTATTGCTTGCTTCGTAGTTTGAGATCCAGAACGTTTGCCCAACTCCAGGATGCTACCAATGGTATATGAAAAGCCCCGCAGAACTCAATCAAGTTAATGCTCCCTCATTTGCTATGAGTCCCTGTCGCTCAGTGCTAGTTGGCTCCTGTCCAATTTCTTTAAACTCACAACAAATGGGCCTGCTGTTGATATTCTTCAACAAGTTTCATTTCATCACAAAGACTTGAAATATCAGGAATTATCCCTCCATCACAATGCCTATATATCCCATCCCCTACTAGATCATTTAACAAAGCAGTTGGTTCTCTGGCTCCTCCATGCTGTAAGAATTTTGTTCTTAAAGCAAATCCTGTAGATAGTGATAGCGGATCCTCCTGGCACAACTTCTTCCATATGGTAGCAGCAAAACATTTGGCATACAAATAGCTATAATACCCTGCACGAAAAAAGAAAAGTATACGAAAATATTCAACTAAAATTAAAAATAATTTCAATCTCTAATGAATCTAAAGGGCTCCTAACTACAGTAAAAATAAGACATTCTTTGCTTTAAATAAGCACGACTAGTGGGATTGAAATGACCAACTAGATCAACAAATGAAGAATTTCAAGCCGCAGATGAACATGTATTGGTGGCATTGATAGGATACAACAATTATCTAATGTACAAAAGCCTCTGGCATTATTAGTATGGCATTGGAATATTTAAAATGAAGTAGCATCTGATCCGTATTTTAAAATTAAAATTAAATTCAAAGTGTCGAGCCTTGTTGAAGCACAACACACAGGAAAACAGTTTATCCAAGGAAAATCAACGATGTCCTTATCTAACCTGCTAATTCTAACTAATGGGTTCTATCTTCAATCTTGTCATAAAGCTAGCATATGTTGATATAAATAGACCTACAAATTTATTGATATTTCAGTATGCTCAACATCATTGATACAGTTCAAGGGATTAATAGAAAGTTCAGACTTCAGACCCACCTGCACCATAATTAAGGAGATGACTAAATCGGGTCTCCCAGTGTGTGCCTTCTACATGTTTCCAATTGGTATGCTCTCTTTTCAGTTCTGCAACAACAGAACTAGTATCTCCAAGAGGGAATGGCTGCTCTCCAAAAAGAGTCTGGTCAACTAAGGCATAGAAGATCTGACAGAAAACACAATTAAACCATGTTAATATGTTATTTTTTTCGCGCAGACACAAAAATACGGTATGATGTACTGACTTAAGACACCATCTTGTTCCCCTCACAGGCATAAAAATAAAAGGAAAAGAAAAACACACCTGACGTTGCAGATCAGTTGCAGCAAACATTTCTCTGGCACCCTGCATCGCCTCGACCAGCTTCTGAGGGATTTCTTCTCCAGTTGAATAGTGTCTAGCATATGTTTTCAAAACTCGATAATCCCAAGCATAGTATCTGTCAACAAAAATAACATCGAATGATTCATAATCGAGAAGATCAATACCACAGCATCAGCACATGAGAGGTCACTGAATGTATTCAGCAGCAATTCTTTCCTTATTTAAATCATTAAATGATAATATATTCCTTTAGTATAGCTACTATAGCCTTATTTATCACATTAAATGGCAATAGTTTTCCTTAATACAATTTTTAGACTTAAAATGAATTTTTTTTTAACATTACAAATTCGGTGCATAATTTTTCATTGCCAGAAATTTCAGTAACTAACTTCTAGACTCTAGTGCTAAATTTTTCAATTTTATCAAACACACCCTAAGGCAAAATATTTAGATATGATATTAGTTTTTTAAATTCGGAAAGAAAATGTTTGCATCTGTTGCATTTAGATATTTTATGTAAGTAAACATTCAAAAATCAAAACCAAAAGTCAGACACTTCAAGGTTCCTCAAATCACAAAAACCCTTTCACTTTTCTTATTCATTTATAATGTTAATTCCTTTTCAATTTAGTACACATGCATGGCCAATGAAGCCACAACTTAGAATAAAGCTATCAATTAAATTCAAAATGACTAAAACCCTATTTTTGTTCCTAACAGTTGATTTCGTTCTCAATTTCATCCCTGACATTCCAATTTTCTCAATTTAGTACTTAATATTAATAAACTCACTTCAATTTGGTCCCTCCATTTCTGTGCCGTTATCCACTAAACAGATATGATGTATCATCGTTAAGGGTGACATAGCATCGTACGTTATATTCCAACGTGTCATTTGTACGGTGCTGACTAGGTTGTTTTAGCCAAAAACGCCAACTAAAACGCACAATTTGAACCCTGAAATTTGAGTTCACCCACAATTTGGTCAATGACTAAACAAACTCACTTCAGAAACAATGTTGTCAAAAGCAGCTGATGCGGCCGCCTAGGCATTGAGGCGGGGTGGAAAACAGCCTTGCCACCTTAGATGGCCTGAGGCGAAGCGGGTTTAATGATGCGGGCTTGATATGGCCACATCAAGGTGATGCGGCTGATGTGGTCATGCAGCTGATCTGGCCACATCATGCATTTTCAGCCAACTTATTTTTCTTCACTTAAAATGCTCAATAGCCAATGGGTATCTAATCTAAAGGGGCATTTCGGTCTACTAATACCATCTGAACTTAATATTACCTAGCAATTCAAGAAAAAAACCCTAAAAACAGGATCTGAACTTACCTGATGTGTGTGACTTACAGTCTAGAAGCTGAAGCTCCCTTTATCCTCTGACTCCTTGCTCTTATTCACAGCCTCATACCTATTCTTGACTGAACTTATTGATTTCCCCCCTTAATCTCCCTTTATTCTTGCCATTGTGTGTCTCACTTGGCCTCTTGACTTGCACTTGGTCGTATGTGCACTTACATTATTATGTTTCCAGCATTGTCAATATGGATTACATTATGTTTTAAAATTATTGTCATGACTTAATTTGCATTTAAATCTTAATTAGGTTATGATTTGTCAATATATGAATAATTTTAATTATTTTTTAAAATATCTGCATCACTTCAATTATGCGGCTGCATCGCCTTGCCGCATCAAAGTGATGCAATTTTGGGGATGGCCTCCTCAACCCTCTTTTCGCCTCGTGACAACACTGTTCAGTAAGTCATTACATAATTGTCAAGATCTCATTTACTGTTAAGGCATAATAAATTAGCCCTAGAAAGTATATAATAATAATAGAAGAATGATAAAGACACATTATAAGGAAAAAATTCATATAGTATCAACATATAATCTTCCACTAACTTTCTGTTTCAATATTATATGGATTTTATGATATACTTTGTCTTGATCATTCTTCTAATCTTTTATAAGTCTGAAGGCGAATTTGTTATGCCTTAATTGTAAATGAGATCTTAACAATTACATAATAACTAATTAAAGTGAGCTTTCTTAGTCAAGGACCAAATTGTGAGTTTTAATTGGCAATTTTGGGTTAAAAAAAGCCAAGTTAGCACTACCCAAGTGTCATGCTGGAGATCCACACCACCCTTAACGGTGAGACATCATCATTTATGTTTGGTGGATAATGATGAATGGAAGGACCCAATTGAAGTGAGTTTTATGAATGTCAGGAACTAAATTGAGAAAATTGAAATATCAGGGACAAAATTGAGAATGTAAGTCAGATGTCAAGGACTAAAATAGGGTTTTTGTTAAAAAAATTAACAGGCAAAGCAAATAAAATTTTACAGAATTATATTAGGTTAATTCTGTAAAAGAAAACCAACTTACATCTGTGATAGAAAATTAGACAGTTACATTTGCACAACTTTAAAGCAAGTATCATCCATTTAAACAATTTAACCTCATCTTTCATATTTTATTTACCAACTTGACTTAAAGGGTTAAGACTCAAATAGCATAGTTCTTGCAGCATTCTACTCATCATCTCAGCAATAGCAAATTCTACTCACTCAAAGAGGTTGGATGGTATTTCTGCAAAATCAAGAACCACTCTGGTGCCTGAAAAATGTTGGTAGTCCTACAATAAGAACAACATGACATCATCACATTACTAAAATGATAGCAGTAACTTTTTTTTCAAACCATTCTATTCTCAAGGAACTGCCATTCACTAAATGCAAAGGTATTTTGGTTCATTAAACAATAAGGTAGGACAGTTCATATAAATACAATTCAAAACTCATTTAAACAACATCATTAAAGTTTAACTCAATTTTCCCAAATCATGTTCATATTTATGCCTTCAGAATATTTAATGAGAAAGATATTTGACCGCTATAAATAACACGTTACAGATAATTGAACATGTTTAATGTGATAATCATATAAATCATCAAGATACAATGTAGCCAACAGAGGAGCTATGGTATCCGTGGGGAAGCATTTGCTTTCTGACCCTGAATAATTGCTATTCCCTGGGTTATGCTTCAATATGCCAACTCTTCAAGTAAGAAAGAAAGAAACAGCATTATCATTACATTAACTAGGACAGGAGTTAATCTTACTTTACTATGTACTTATCTCTTTTATTTATACAATATGATAAACATAATATTATTAGGATTCGGATTCATGTTTTATATTCTTAAGAGAATAACACATTAATGATAAAGTGAACAAATACAGCATGTTTTCAAAGAACCATTCACATAATCTAAATATCATTTTAATAATTTTTTAAAAAGCATATTTGTCAATGTGGTCTTCAACCAGTGGAACTAGTTTCCCTATGTAAAATTGTTGAACATAAATTGAAGAGACATTTGAAAAGCAAAAGTAGTTAACTTTGAAAACTAATATTTTATTTATATTGTAATTGCCTAATTTGCCTCACCAACCCAAATTCCCCAAATGTACATCTTTGATTCCACCACTTCATATAGCATTGTCCTCATTTTGTAAAGCAACAATTTCCTCTTGAGAAGTTCAAGAGAATACCGTTCTTGAAAGCAGTGAATGAAGAGCATGTCCAAACTCATGAAATAGAGTTTCCACTTCCCAATGATTAAGCCTTACAGCTGATGGATTGCGTGAACCTGAAAAATTACAAACAAGAGCTACAACCTGCAAAATTATCAGAATCAAGCAACATCCAGAAGAATAAACAGTCTGCCTCCTCTATAGTGAATGGAGCATTTTAGTCAGTAAAGTGTGCTTAGATGAGCATTAATGTTTGTTTAAAAAAATAAATTTTGATCTTTGGAAAAACCCCATTTACTGAACAATAATACATAGGTACAAGAAAATCTAAACAGTTGACTACTATTTTTCATCAACAGTATTCCGAGCGTAATATACTAAGTATAACTTACACTTTAGAGGAGCTAAGTCATGAGATAAAATAACATGTAGCTTGCTTCTAGATATCCAAAAATGAATAAATTAAATATAAATAAGAAGTTCATATCCAACAATATGCAATTCGAAAATGTCATAAACACAGATAACATAATTAGTAAATGAAAAATATGGGGTATAGTTTGATAAGAATTACATTAAGTGCACTGAGATGCAATCTTTTATCCCACAATAGGTGAAAAATACTATATGATTCTAAGAAAGAATGACATCTAATTTTACTTAAGCTTGAGAGTGGTAAAAAAAGCTCTCCATTCAGAGTTTGACTTCACCCTTATTTCTACAATTATGCCAAAAGCATAGCTAAATAGTATCATTCCCTTAACTTTCACTTCAAAAGGAACCTTAGTATAATGAGAGTAATAAGCTTCAGTTCGTTCTGATTTTGCTTGATGATTCTTCTCATTTTTCTGTCAATCAAGACAGGAGAATTTGGACTACTGATTCTTTCAGAGTGTTCTCTATAAGTCATGCTTCCAGTTTCTTACTCATTCTTATAATAGGTAGAGGGTTTTTTCTTTATGTGTTTGTTTATGTTGATCGTAGGTATTTGTGGTAGTTTAGTGTTATTGAGATGGCTTCAAAAGGAGATGAAGCCAAGACTGTTTTGGGTTGTGATTTAGTCACAGTTAGACCAAGGGAGCTGTGATATGGCCCAAGGGCAGTTTCGCTTTATAATGCTGTAAGAGAGCTGTGGTTTGAAGACTTGGGCACTAGTATAGTCAAAGGCTGATATGAGAACTGTGATGAGGAGAAGCTGAGAGAAGGCCGAGAGGGCCACTAAGGTAAAAGGTTGAAGACCTCCAAGAGCTGTCTTGCCAAGCAGGTCATTAACGGTTTTGTTATTCAGCGAAAGAGCTAGTTGCCTAGGTTCTTTAGTTGAGTTGTTTTTTTATCCTCGGTGTTTTCTTTGTTTTTGTTTATGTGTTTGCTATTTGTAACAAGTTGCAAACCTAGTAAGCTTCAAACTTGACGGGGAGCATTAAGGAATATAATATGGTATTAATTAAACTCTTATGGGTAAAGTAATTAGTTACTTGTAGTGCACCCCAAGTAAAGGGTATTTGTCTTTGTATAGTTACTGTATTAGTATAAATACAGGGCTAAGCAAGTGTTGTGTTGAATTATTCTGATCACTTGGTGAAATAGTGTCTCTTAGTCTCACGTTTCCTTCATTTTTCCTTTCTCTTTCTAAAACCTTCCTGTTTTTCCACATGAGGATGTATCTCTTCTCTGTTCTCTCTAATATAACTTCTTTATAAAAAAGAGTTTCACATTAAAAAGCACTGCATATTTGTGTGACATAAAGAGAAAACCATAATTGCTAGCAAAATGCCTGAATAGGATTGATTAAAGGAACAAAGAAAATTTCACATACTGGAAGTTGGTATTCTGTTTGAGAAATCCTGCGCCCCCCTTTAATTGCAAAATGAGCACAACCAGGATACTTCCCCTTTCTTGAGTACAAATCAAGGTAGAGATATCCTAAGTCACCCTGAAATGAGTTTGAGTCTCAGTGCATTCAAACTGATTAAAGAAAAATATGCAGAACAGTATTGATATTAATAATCAGCAGTAATGTAAATTACATGTGAGTGATCAGATCTTTGGCAGCACACATAAATGAAATAAGGTCTAAAGCCACAAAATCTAGGTACAATAAAAAAATTATGAGGACAGTAGAAACACTTAATCAGGAAAGCAAGACATCAAAGGAACTCAGGCAGAGCAGGGGTTCAAGTACAAAAAGTGATTTGATAAATTATCACTCCTCCCTACCATAGTTTGATGCAGTAATAAGCGAACAGAGGTTCAAGTGCTACTGGACTAAATAAACCATGAGGGGATGACAAATTTTTTTTCAAACCACAGGACGACAAAGTGATAATGGACCAACACACAGAGAGTTTAGTTGACTTTTTCTTAAAGAGTCCTTAGTCTTTTTTAGTTTAAGGAGGAAGTGGTGGAGGTGAAAAGAAAAGGTGACCGGAATATTGTCATAAAGTTAGTACATGGGAAGGAAATACTACATATTTTGTGTTTATGCCCCTCAAGTTGGAGTAGATGCTCAGACCAAAGCTAATTTTTTAGATGATCTAGAGGGGATGATCCAAGCCATCCCACAAGGAGGGAAAAAAAAACTTCATTGGAGGGGTTCTAAATGGGTATGCTGGGAGAGAAGCAGAAAATTACTCAGAGGGTCCAAGAAGGCTAGAGATTTGAAGAAAGAAACAAGCAAAGAAAGACTATTTTGGACTTTGTAATAGCCTACAATTTGATGTCATAACTTCTTCAAGAAAAAGGAGGAGCATGCTGTTACTTTCAAAAGCAGAACCTTGTGGATAGAAATTGATTTATTCCTCACACGAAGGATGGATTGCAGAGGATGTAAGGACGGCAAAATCATACCCAGGGAGTGCTTAACACCACACACCCCCCCCCCCCCAAAAAAAAACCCACCCTAGGCTAATGGTATATGAATGATTATAATATGAGGCAGAAAACACGTGGAGATCCAAAGATTAAGTGGTGGAATTTATAAGGTAACCAAATGAATGAAATGATCTCTTTCAAGATAGAGATGCTAGAACACGATATTCTGGGGGATGGAAGAGGACATCAGTTCTATATGGATTAGCGTGGCTACTCGGATACAAAATATTGTTAGTCAAAGACGATGCAATCAGGAGAAGATGGAGGAGATATTTTTGTTACCTTTTCAATGAATGATCAAATGTCAGATTGGATTTAGGAGATCTTAGTTTTATGAGGAGAGGATTGGTGAAGATGACATCTAGGAATCTCAAAAGAAGATGAAGAAAGGGATCGCATTAGGGCCAGCTGGGATCCGATTAAAGTATGGAAATGCACCTTCCTTCCCTCTAAAACTTTTACCCAAAAAAAAAAAGTATGGAAATGCTTTGGAAAAGAAGGAATAACTTGGCTTACAAAGCTTAGATTGTAAGAACAAAAAGTGCGCATGACTAATGAAGGAAAAGCATCTTGGTACCTATTTTTAAGAACAAATGAGACATCCAAAATTGTGATAACTTAATAGGATTCATGTTGATGAGTCACACCATCTAGGAAGCACAAATACGACACAATACGGACACGGCGACATGGCACCTTATTTAAAAAACTAGGACATGACATGGCTAGGACACATTATATAATAAAACATAAAATTAATATATTATAATCATAAAATGACATCTCTTAAACATAAAAAATTAAAAACCCAAATCCTCTTAACATAAAGTTAACAAACCATAACATACTAGAATTTGTATTATATCATATATTTTATCATTATTTATAATCCATCATTTATTTTATTTTAGGTTCAGAATAAACGTTAATTTCTATTTTTATGGTTCTATAAAATAATTTATATTGCTTGTCTTTTTTATTATTTAATGAATACCCATTATTTTATATTATGTTGCCAGCAAAAGCATGTGGAGGTCAAGATTCAAGAAAAACTTCAGTTTCACTTGTGGATGAAACGAGAACGGATGGGACAAGGCTGAACAAAGAAAAAGCTTTTTCTTTAAAACTTTTTTGTACATTAAGAAGACCAAGGCCAGATTTATCACTTATGAAAGTTTTTTAAGTTCTAAATTACTTTAACATCATCAATGTAATGGCACGAGCACAACAACGAAGGAGAGCGAAAGAAAAGAACAGTGTCGGTGCCGTGTCCTGCCTTGCAGAGCCATGTCTGAGCAGTGTCCGTGGTTGTTAGAAACTTTAAGGTTTAGAGAGAGAAGAGAGAATGACAGCAGAATAGAAACTGAATATGATATGATTGATAAGAGAATGTTTTACACACTAATACAATAACCTATTGCACCTATTTATACTTCTAATTAGGTCAAGTACTAGTACTACTAGTACAAGGCCAAGCCCACTATTAATAAGATTATTAACCTAATATCTTCTAACAGTGGTGAACATGGAAAAGGCGAAAGAAACAAGCTGGACACTGCCTGGATACTAATCTGGCCGTGTTGGCAGCATATCCATGTCGGAGCTGTGTTGGACACAGGTACGGTGACTGTGCTTCATAGCATACCAAGAAGCTATGGGAACGAGTGATAGAACAGATGTTAAGGATGGAGGCCAGTGTATTAGAAATCAAGTTTGGATTCTGATAGGAACCTCCTTTTCTATTATAGAAAACTTGGGAATCCAACCCAAAATTTACAAGAACAGTAATGAAAAGTAACTTAAATGAAAAGAAAACAGAAAATGAAAAGATACTGCAGAACTTCGAGGGTCTGCTTCCTCCCCTTGCCCAAAGGCCCCAATTCTTCACTCAATAACTGGATGCCTTCTCTCCTCCTCCACTTCCCTATTTATTCTCTCCACTAATTGCCTACTCATTTGCCATAACCCCCTGTTAAATGCTAATTGCTATCCCCTCTTTACTCTCTCCACTCCCACTAACTTATTGTTCATTTTCCATAACCCTCTTAGGTAAATTCCCCTTACTGCCCATTTTATTTTCCTTAGCTCTAGTAAACCGTGGGGTACCTAACAGATTCATGTCATGCCTGGAGGATTGACCACTAAGGCAATCCATCTGCTGAGGATGCTCTTAAAGCATTAACACAGTAAAAAACAAGATCTTCACATGATATTTATAGATCTTGAGAAACCCTATCATGGAGTCCCTGAGAGATTCTCTAGAGAATTTTGAAATGTAAGGTAGTTTATGTAGCATATATTCAAGCGATCAAGGATATGTAACATGAAGTACTGAAAACATTCAGGTATTAAAAACTGGAAATAAGTACAGCTATTTTATTGGATTTACTCACTGGAATCCCTTCCCTCTTAAGCATATTAAGATAGAGTTGCAGAGAATGATTTGTACATGGACTGAATGAAAAACACTCATAGAACAGAAAAAAATAGATACTGTAGACACTTCGAGGGGTCTACTTCCTCCCTCTGCCTTCTCTCACTTGGTACTAGCCTCCCTCCCTCCTCTTCCCCTCATCTCTTCGCATTCTATCTGATTGTGTTCTCTCCATCCCTTGCCCCCACCTGCCATGTGTGCAGGTTGTTAATGCAGATTAATGAGTTGCATTTATGCATCTAATCAGTTCTTGTTTTGACTTGAATTAGGAATCAATTTTGGGAAAATCTATGCCAAGCTTAGCCATGTCTCTTTCTATCCTTAACATCTAGTTTTTATGTACCTGGCTATCCTTTCAATTTGATATCAATTAGTAAGTTAGTTCGATCTCTTAATTGATCCATTACCTTCACTAAAATCTCTATTATTGTGCAAGATCAAGGTACTGGGAGGACAACTGGAGTCGATCGTGAGTCACGAGGACTTTACCATCTTGTTGTGCTTAGTTCTCTAGTGCCATGTACCATGACAGATTCTCTTGACCTTATTCACAATCGTCTTGGACATCCAAGTCTCTCCAAACTCTAGAAGATGGTTCCTCACCTACCTAGTTTACAGTCTTTAGATTGTAAGTCTTGCCAAAAGGGAAAACATACCCGTGCTTCCTTTTCTAGTCGTATCAATAAAAGAGTTAATTCAACCTTCTCCCTTGTTCATTCAAATGTATGGAGACTTAATCGTGTCAGTTCTAGTTTAGGAATTCAATACTTTGTAACTTTTATTGATGATTATTCCCGTTGCACTTAGGTCTTTTTAATGAAAAATCGTTCTAAAATATTTTTCATATTTCAAAAGTTTTTGCTGAAATTTGTACTCAGTTTGAGAAAACTATTCATATTTTGCATAGTGACGATGCACACAAATATCTGTCTTCTAATTTTTAAGGAATTCTTGGCTAAACAGGGTATCTTACATCAAACAACTTATCCTTATACTCCACAACAAAATGGAGTGGCTAAACGCAAAAATCGACATTTAATTGAAATAGCCAGGACTTTACTCTTACATATGAATGTTCCGATTTGTTTTTGGGGGGATGCTGTTCTTACATCCTGTTCCTTGATAAACCGCATGGCTTCCTCAGTACTAAATGATTAAGCTCCTCACACTATATTATTTCCTGATACGCCTGTTTAACTTGTGTCTCCTCATGTGTTTGGTTGTACTTGTTTTGTTCACAATGTTACTCCAGGTAAGGACAAGCTCATTGCAAAAGCCTTCAAGTGTCTTTTCCTTGGATACTCTCGCCTTCAGAAAGGGTATCGCTGCTGTTCTCCCGATTTAGGTTGCTATGTTTTGTCTGCTGATGTCACCTTTTTCGATCAGCAACCCTTTTCTTCTTCACTTACCGATGCTTCTCAGGTAAACACCATCCTCCTTGTTCCTCTCTATAGTCCTCCTATTGATTCCAATAGTAGTCCTACTTTTGTGCCTGCTCCAATGCCTCCTATGGTCCTTCTCATCCACTCGTTACTTTTCAACGTCGACCACAACCGCTTACTGGTGGCAACCCTGTTCTAGAAGAAGTTCCAAATGACTCACAACCGTCACTTGTCTTTCCTTTGCCTTGGTTCCGGCATCAGGCAGTTCACCTATTGCTCTTTGAAAAGGTAAATGGTCTACTCATAACCCTCATCCACTTTATGCTTTCCTTAGTTATGACCGCCTTTCTTCACAGCATTACAACTTTGTTTCGAGTCTGTCATCTATTTCCATTCCTAAAATCACAAGTGAAGCACTTCCTCATCCAGGTTGGCGCCAAGCGATGATAGATGAGATGTCTGTCTTACACTCTAATGGCATGTGGGACCTAGTTCCTAAACTTGCAAGAAAATCTGTTGTTGGTTGTAGGTGGGTGTTTACCGTTAAAGTTGGTCCAAACAGATCCATTGACGAATTGAGGGCTCGCTTAGTCGCCAAAGGTTACACTCAAATCTTTGGTCTTGATTATAGTGACACATTTTCTCCAGTTGCTAAGATTGCTTTTGCTGGACTTTTCCTTGCCATGGCTGTTATCCAACATTGGCCCTTTTATCAATTGGACATAAAGAATTCCTTTTTACATGGTGATTTACAGGAGGGAGTCTACATGGAGCAACCGCCTAGTTTTGTTGCTTAGGAGGAGTCTGGATTGGTGTGCAAACTTCATAAATCATTGTATGGCTTCAAACAATCCCCCCAGCCTTGCTTTGGCAGATTCAGCGCAGTTGCTCAAGCCTTTGGCATGATTCGCTGTGAAGCCGATCATTCTGTTTTCTAGCGGCATCAATCTTCCAATCAATGCATCTACCTTGTGGTTTAGACATTGTCATTACTAGAAATGACCGAGTCTGCATTGTACAATTGAAACAACAATTGTTCAAGCATTTTCAGACCAAGGACCTAGGTAAGCTCCGTTATTTCCTAGGTATCGAGGTGGCATAGTCTAGACATGACATTTCTGTCTCTTAAAGGAAATACGTCTTGGACATCTTGGAAGAAACTGGCATGTTAGGGGTGCAAACCCATTGATACACTCATGGATCCTAATGTCAAGCTTCTACCAGGACAGGAGGAGCCAATAGATGATCCTAGGCGTTATCGGAGGTTGGATGGAAAATTGAATTATCTCACTGTAACAAGGCCTAATATCTCTTTTGCTGTGAGCGTGGTAAGCCAATTCCTTGACTCTCCATGTTAATCTCCCTAGGGTGGTGTTGTTCGGATACTCAGATACATTAAAAGAGCACTGATAGGCCCATTAAACATGTATATAAGAGGAGGCATAAATTAGGAAAGAATAGAGAAGGGGGAGAATTGGGTAAAGGATAGATCGAGGAGAAAAAGGACATGCTGAAGGAGGGAATAACAAACTTGACGGAAATGACTTGGGACCTGGAGGAGAAAAGGAATGAATCGATGAAGGATATGCATAAAGAGGGGAGGAGAGAAGGGAGAAGGGGAATCATTTTGGGAAGGTTAAGGCTTTCTTGAGTATAGGAGCTGGTCCTATCTCTCGCAAAGGGTGGTTATTCATTTCTCTATTTCTTTTTATCATTCCCGTAAGGAGCTTGTCTCCATTGATTAGCTAAGTTTTTCTGAGTCATAGAAATTCTTACTGTATTGAGGGATTTCTCCTTGTTATCAAGAGTTCAATATAAAATTTCAGTCAGTTTTCCTATTCTATATTTTGGGTCCTATCAAATTGGTATCAGAGCTCCGATCTTGGAGCTTTGGGTACATCTCGAAGATGGAGATTCTAGAGTTTGACGGAGAAAAAGATGCCTATTGGTGGTTGATTTGTACGGAGAAGCACCTCGATGCAATGGGAATGCCGGAGGCGGAAAAGTTAGCAATAGGTGTGAAGTTGTTGAGAGATCGGGCTCTCAAATGGTGGCAATGGTGGGGTTGGCGCCATCCACAGGCAAGTTGGCCAGTTTTCACGCTTGCACTACTATGGCGTTTTAAGCCGGAGTATAGGGACGTTCTACCGCTATCCAACGATTATCAAGAACCTGATTTGTCGGAGGTCAAGGGAGAAACAGATTTGGTTGATGGGTATGTAAAGGAAATCGAGTCTGAAGATGTAGGTTTGATGAGAAAGAACCAAATTGTTGGGGATGAAGAAGAAGAACCAGAATCTTGGGAATCTGAGTTTGGCAAATCGGAGTCGCTTTTTGTCGAGGACAATGAACCAAAAGCAGAACCTTCAAGGTTAGAGTTTCTGGTAGAGACAGAGGAACATGAGGAGGAAGATGAAGGTAAAGGAGATGGGAAAGGTCTGATTGATGCGGATCTAACAACAACACTGTCAAAACGTGAGACAAGGAGGGAGATGATGTGAAACACGGCGTCGCGAAGGTGCGAGAGAAGGAGACGGAATGTGAGTTGTCCGATCGTTACATGCAAACAAACATCACAAGAAAGGATGTTAGAGGTGTTTGGGTTCCGAGAATGGCGGTGACCGCAATGAAGTGTCGATGGGCACCGCGTGGGAGGCGGGGTTAGTGGCACGAGGGTGCTTTTTGGGAAAATGGCAACGACGGCGCTGCGAGGGTGGCGGCCGAGGTAACTTGGCGGGGTTAGGAATCGCAGGTGAGAAGGTGTCATTGCTTGAGCCCCCAGTGGAGGCGGCTGGATCATCAGCAGCGGCGGCGCATAGGAGTTCATATATTCTGGTCGAGCTCCCATGGCCACTTGCGGCTAAGGTTACTACAAGGAGAAATGAGAAACAGAATAGAGGAAGGGTGAAATGGGAATTACAGAAATTGGATAAAAAATTTGACCTAATGGGCCAGGCCCAGAAGTCTCTTATTAATGGGATTCAAGAAGAAGGAAGGCCAGGGTCTTACTTGAGACAAAACAAAGGGCTACACTCTGTGTTAAAATATCAGTTAGTGGACTGAGCCCAATTCAATGAAGAAAAGAAGTGGGCTTCAAAGGAAGAAAAAGAGCCAATAATCACTATTTTTAGTTTTCCGCCAACTGAAGCAAAGGATCTTGATATAGGTGTTATGAGGACATTTACAATTATGAAATATGGCAGTATTGATGTGATCCAACCTCTTGCTACTTTGTGGCTGTGTTTTGATTGTCCATGTGGCACTTGCCTACCAAGGATAAAGATAGGCAAGAAGCTGGTGACTGGGTTGGAGGCATTCTTATCAGTTTGGAAGAGGAAGAAAAAGCACCTCTTCCTACAAAGGTTTTGATGGGGCACATGTATACTTCATCCGCCGCTTGGCTATTCAGCTTCAAACAAGGGGACTTCGGTGGACATTGGTATACTTCATTAAGAGTGGGGTTATCATGCTTCAAACTATAGGATCTCGGAGGAAGTAAACATGTAACGGAGTGGGTGGAAGCTCCTAGAAAGAATTTAACTATTGAGAATTCAACTATTTCATCAAACTTATCCAATGAAGCTGGTGTTGGGAACAGTTCCGAGGAAAGCGATGAAAACTTGCAAACTGATAGTGGGATTAATGAGACATCCAACATTAGTACGGAGGAGCAATTCCGCTACGGCGATTGATCTATGGTGGAAGTTGGCTTTTGGGACATTGATCCAAAACTTCACCTTGAGGACAAGGTGAAAGTCTTGGGGGGAGTATTGATAGGCCCATTAAACATGTATATAAGAGGAGGCATAAATTAGGAAAGAATAGAGAAGGGGAGAATTGGGTAAAGGATAGATCGAGGAGAAAAAGGACATCTTGAAGGAGGAATAACAAACTTGACGGATGGCACTTGGGACCTGGAGGAGAAATGGAATGAATAATGAAGGATATGCATAAAGAGGGGAGGAGAGAAGGGAGAAGGGGAATCATTTTGGGAAGGTTAAGGCTTGCCGAGTATAGGAGCTGGTCCTATCTCTGCAAAGGGTGGTTATTCATTTCTCTATTTCTTTTTATCATTCTTGTAAGGAGCTTGTCTCTATTGATTAGCTAAGTTTCTGTTCTGAGTCATAGAAATTCTCACTGTATTGAGGGATTTCTCCTTGTTATCAAGAGTTCAATATAAAATTTCAGTCAATTTTCCTATTCTATATTTTGGGTCCTATCAAGCACCAAGAAAAGGCTTACTATATGAAGATAAGCAATATATGGAAATTTGTAGTTAAATAGATGCTGATTGGGCAGGCTCTACTTCAGGTTACTGCGTTCTTTTTAGAGGAAATCTGATATCTTGGAAAAGCATGAAGCAAACTGTAGTCGTCAGGTCAAGGGCAGAAACTGAGTATCGAGTAATGGGCACTACAACTTGTGAACTTATTTGGTTGAGACAGTTACTTAAAGAGTTGAAAATCTGTGAATCACAATCAATGAACTCATTTGTGACAATCAAGTTGTGCTACATATATCCTCAAATCCTATCTTTCATGAGAGAACTAAGTACATTAAGATTGATTGCCACTTTGTTAGAGAAAAAATTTAGTCCGAAGAGATCGCTATGTATTTGTCAATTCAAATGACCAGCTTACAAACATTTTCACTAAGGCTCTTAGAGGTCACCGAGTCAACTATATATGTAACAAGCTTGGCGCATATGATATACACGCACCAGCTTGAGGATGAGTGTTAGAATATTTGTATATATGGTAGTATATCTTGTATATATGATAGAATCAATCAGGAGCAATCTTAGGATTTATTCTTGTATTTGATTAGGATTGTATATCTTTGTATTTAATATTGAGCCTATTATATAAAGAATCTTGTGTGGTCAATTAAGACAGACAATTAAGCAATATTCCCTCTATTTTCAAGTCATACAATTGGGTTGATAGAAACTGTATAGGAATCTGAATATTATTTATGAAATAGAGGGAGCCCAGCTCCTTACAACAGAGGTAATACTCTAGAAACTGATAAAACAATAAGAAAATATACTGAAAATAAGGAAAAAGATAATCAAAGTGTTAGGATCTAATTGCAAGGTATGAGACTTAAGTCCCACATTAGAAGTATGAGATTCTGATGTGGAGTTTATATGGCCTTGGGTTCTCCCACTACAATGGCTAGCTTTTGTTGTGTGGTGCTCACACGGTTTGTATCAATTGGTATCAGAGCATTCCACCATGTCTTTCAGTTGCAAACGGGCGGCGTAAGTGGTGACGCTGGCATTGCGAAGACTAGTCAAAGGGCTGCACAGCCAGCCCATGTGGGCGTTGGGGCTCCAGGACGTGGTGGAATGTTAGGATCCAATTGCAAGGTATGAGATTTGAGTCCCACATCATAAGTATGGGATTTTGATGTGGGGTTTATATGGCTTTGGGCTCTCCCACTACAATGGCTAGCTTTTGTGGTGTGATTCTCCCAAGGTTCATATCACAGAGCCTGTGGAGAGTAGTCTCCTCAACCAGGCCTAAGGCGTTCCTAATTCACCCTCCAAATTCTTCTCCGTCTCCCCTCCCCACCTTCTACATTAAGTGCAATTCCTTTCTTACCCTCCACACCTCCTTTCTTCCTTCTTTCATAGACACCCAACTGCCCTTTAGGCCCACCTTTATTTAGCCCAACAACTATAACTACTCCTTTCCTCCTATTGTAAACATGGGTAAAGGACCTATCGATCATTAGATTATAGCTACATCATAACCCTAGCCCATTCCCATTAATTGGAGAACATATCTACTAATTCTTAGATTCTAGTCAGTAAGAGAGATATTTAACTAACAAAAAGATGCTAGAAGCTAAAATAGGGTATCCTGACCCATTTCAACAGTTTATTAATATTCCTGGCATAATAGATGCTATCACAGATACAATCATAATCAATTCAGTGGAATTGATTGACCTTAAAGGGACCTGCTCCAATTTCACGCTTGGGGAGTTATATATTGGTTTTATCCAGTCATTAATAATAATTGAAAGATCATTTGCATGCTTGCTTCCAATAAACATAAATGCTGAACACATTTCTTCATTTTCTTCCTCTATTCATTAATTTGATTTTCTTGGTTACTTAAATGGATACATAATAACATATAGAAGCATCCATAACATAAAATGAAAATATATTGCCATAAGCTTTATTGAATTTTGAACCAAAAATCAATATTGAATTCATAGTCAGATAGAAGTTTTATACAAAAAGTTAAAATTATAGAAACATCATTGTCTGAATTAAAAAGTTTCTATCACAACATTTTAGATTTGTATCCATTGTATCCAAATTCATTTCAAGTCACAGATTTCTACACTACATACCTCTTCAGGATGATGAAGAGACAGTTTAAGCACATGTGGATCCCATGATTCACCAGGTGCTAGAGGGATGTTATGGAAGGTTGCACCAAACAGTGACTGCACCAGCACCTTCAAACCCTTAATACAGTTTGACAAAGAAAAATATGATGCTACAACCTGCATTCAAGATTTTCATATTAATGTGAAAAATACAAACCCAGGTATGCATAAATGACAAACAAAACATGCAGGTATATTGTATATACCGAAGAGTCCAATTTATATGTAGAGGACTTCATCATAGTCATGTAGTAGGCCTCATCCCATGGCCTTACATCTCCATCACTTTGACCACATTTTTCTGTCTTGAATTTCGTAAGTAACTTCAGCTCCTAATATTGTAAGGAAAAGAAAAAATCCTTGTTTCAGGTACATGCACAAGCCACTATGGATGAAACACCTTCCTGCCCTAGAAAGTATGCCTAAAAGGAAGCTTATACCTCTTTAGTCTTAGCCCGGACCATCTTGCTCATCTCATGTAAAAATGACATTACAACTTTTGGTGATGAAGCCATGTTAGGCTTCACAGCAAATTCAGCATAAGATTTACACCCCATCATCTGGATCAAATAATCAGATGGTAAAATCAAAAAGTTATGAAGTTAAAAACGAAGAAACAATTAGCTTTGTTGGGAAATACCTGTGAAAACTATCAACCAAAGTCAATATGGATGACATTCTATCCACTTTTTCATTGAATATAAATTTATGGCCTCCAAGAAGTCAAACTACTTACTCATAATTCATAATACGGAAATATCAAATGTGTTCCCATAGCTATAGTCATATAGAAATATATGATAGGAATCTAGAAATCATGTGCACCAAACAGTCACATAGAATGAATAAAAGAGACAACGTAGACACATGCTATGATGCAAAACAAAGGGTCTCTTCAAGAGAGTCAGAGTGCCTAATGAAGATACAGACCTGAGCTAGCTCATGTCGAGCAGATATAAGCCTCTTGAGAACATCAACATTTGCATGTGGAACAGAATTTCCTCGTATATATATCATTTTCCTAACCTTAAAATACAGAGAGAGAAGCACATAAAATTAGTTAAATTCAAAATGGAAAAATAAACTGTAAGTTCATTACTTAGGCTCATTTGAGAATACCAGCAAAATTCACCAGTACTCTCTAGACTCTAGAATAGTAAGTTGCTTAGAAGATTGGATGTGATTCCAAATGCTTTTCCAGTTCACCTGAACTTACTGGACACTCCTTAATAGGACTCATGGATAGTACTTAGTACAAGCATCAAAATATCAGGGTAAATATCCCAATCATCAAATATAAACTACCTCATCATCTGATGACAATTGTAGCATAGAAGCAAGAGTTTGTGGGTCTGTTGTAATCCGAAATCCTTTCTCTTTAAGGGTGTCCTTGGACCCTGATAAATCCTTAGTTATTAAAGATTCTGACCGATAGATAGGCTTAACAAGATAATGCAAATTTTTGGGGATGCGAGATGAAGGATATATATCGACAGATCCTGGGTCCATGACAATATTTTCATTGTACCTAACCAAACCAAACAAAATGCAAACAGATCAAGAGCACAGTGAAAATGGGCCTAATTCAAACATGTTATAATTTACTTTCTGGGAGTAAGTAATGAAGCAATGGTTGAATTGAAATCACAAATGGAAACATTTCACAAGTATTATCAACTCCATTCAATTTCAATTTACAGCAATAATGTCACCAAGTAAAATTCAATTCTTTTTTTTTCTTAAAAAGGCAGCCAATAGGCTCTGTTGCATAATAAAATTTAATTCCCCCTTCAAGTATAAATTTTTTTGGAAGAGTACAAGTAAAAATGATCATTAATAGAATGAAACAATTAAAGGAAACAATTATGATATAGATCCTTTAAGTCTTTCCAGCATTTGAACTGACTATTCATAACAGTCATTGTCTGGTTTTAGAGTTGCTCAATCTAATTTGATTTACCATGTTATCGATGTTTGACCCATCCTTGAAAAGCATTCTATTAGGAAGTAAACTCTGCCTATGTTTAACATAGCCGGTCCCAAGCTCGAATAAAAGAGAAGGGTTGTGTTAAACAATCGACAACTAACATAAAACTTTGTAGAATCTTTATGACATGGACAAACGATTTTGTGATTGTGTTAATGCTAGGTCGTCAACTCTGCCTATGCTGAGCTTTGTTGCAAATATCTACATGGCCGATCCCAAGCCCGGATAAAAGAGGAGGGTTGTGTTAGGCAGTCGACAGCCAACGTAAAACTTTGTCGAATCTTTATGACATGGATCAACGAAGTAATTGTGTTAATGCTAGGTCGTTGCCCCTAAGCAACGCGCTGTATGGCTCGAGTACAGTGTCAAAAAAGCAAGGGCCGCTGCATCGCCGCCTGGGTGTAGTGATTAGGAGGAGGAAATCCAATTCACTGTAGGATTTCCTCCCAAAATTTAATCTTGTAGTGCTCGTCAAGCCCTACTTGGGGTGCATTCGCACTAATAACATTAAAAGTCTCCTGTTCCACAACAAACTTCAAAGTTATGATTCTATCTCCGAGCCTTCTCACATCTACAACCATATTCTTCCAATTCTTATCTACTATTATGCCTACCTCGTTTCTAAATTTTACCTTGCCGGTGTACCAAAGCTTAAAACCCGAAGAGTCGAGTTCCTTTGCCTTTTCTCCAACCCACTTAGTTTCTTGTAGGCACATAAAATTAATCCTGATTGCGTTGGATGTGTGGCCATACAAGACAAGATAGAATTAGAAATGAATGCATTAGAGAGAAAGTAGGAGTAGCACTTATTGTGGAAAAGATGGAAGAATCTCGCCTTAGGTGGTTTGGACATGTAAGGAAAAGACCCTTAGAAGCCCTTGTAAGAAGAGTAGATCAGGTAGATAATAACCCAATAGCTAGAAGTTGAGGAAGACCAAGAAAGACTATAGGTGAAACGATTAAAAAAGATTTAGATCTGAATAACATATCTAAAGACTTGGTTTATGATAGGGCACAATGGCGTCGTTTGATCCATGTAGCCGACCCCACCTAGTGAGAAAAAGCTTGGTTGTTGTTGTTGTTGTTAATGCTAGGTCGTCACCTGTAAGTAATGTGTTGTATGGCTTGAGTACAATGTTAAATTTGCAAGGGCCACTACGTTGGCGCCTAGGTGTAATGAAAAATAAGCAAGGGTTCCCACATTTTCGTGAACGGATGTGGGTAAAGAAACTAGTTCACAAGTAGGATTCGTTTTGGAACTTGGAATATTGGCACACTGACACGTAAATCAATGAAAATAGTTGACACTATGATTAGGAAGAGTATTAATTTTATGTTACTATAACAAACTAAGTGGGTTGGAGAAAAGGCTAGGGAACTAGACATTTCATGCTTTAAGCTTTGGTACACCAGTAAAGTAAGATCTAGAAATGGAGTAGGCATAATTGTAGATAAGAATTAGAAGAATAATGTATTGGATGTTAGAAGGGTCGGAGATAGGATCATAGCATTATAGTTTGTAGTGGAACAATATACTTTTAATGTTATTAGTGTGTATGCACCCCATGTAAGATTAGACGAACAACATAAGATAAAATTCTAGGAAGATTTAGAAGGTTTAGTTCAAGATAAACCTATAGGAGAAAAGATTTTCTACGAGGGGACTTAAATGGACATGTAGGGAGTGAATCTAGGGGTATGTGGGGTTTATGGTCTAAGGGAAGCTAATGCGGAGGGTAAAGCTATTCTAAATTTTTTGGTAGCTTTCAATTTCACAATAGCTAATGTCATGAACCATCTCTCCCAAAAGCTTAAGCTGTTAGGTGAAGGAAGATGAATGGTTTTATTACTTCTCTAGCACGCCCCCTTATGCAAGAGCCCTTTGGGCTTGAAGCGTGGATAATGCATAGGCCCACCTATCTTGTGCTTAAATTCAACCTTTTATTAGATTATTAGAAGAATTGGGGAAGGGGGTGGCAAGGATCAAACTCTAGACCACTTGATCATAGAGGCTCTGATACTATGTCATGAACTATCTCTCCCAAAAGCTTAAGTTGTTGGGTGAAGGCAGATGAATGGTTTTATTACTTCTCTAACAACTAACACTTGTTTTAGAAAGCGGGAAGAGCATCTTATCACGTGCAAAAGTTGGAGTTTCTCACTCTCAAATCGATTTCTTTTTTATAAGGAAACCGGATAGAAAGCTTTGCATGGATTGCAAAGTCATCCCTAGTGAGATGTATATGTAAAGATGAGAGTAAGAAGAAATTGCCAAGACAAGGTCCCATGGATCAAAAGGTGGCAACTAAAGGGAGGAAATCAAATGAGCTTAAGAGGAAAATTTTGGAGGAAGTGTTTTGGGAGGCATAAGGGAGTGCTAACTAACGATATGTGAAACGAGATGGCTAAATGGATTAGGAAGATAGTAAAAGAGACACTTGGTCAATCAAGAGGTTTCGGACCTAAGGATAAAGAATCTGGGTGATGGGAAACAAGTGTTTAGGAAAATATTGGAGTTAAAAGAGAGTGTTATAAAGCTTGGCATTTGTGTAAAAATGAGGAGAATTTGGAAAAATATAAGGTAGCTAAGAAAGAGACTAAGAAGGCGGTGAGCGAGGCAAAAGTTAAAGCATTCGACGGGCTATACCAATCTTTAGACACCAAAGATGGGGAAAGGCATATTTATAGGCTTGCTAAGAGTAGAGAAAGGAAGACAAAAGACTTAGATCAAGTGAAATGCATTAAGGACAAAGGGTAAAGTCTTGGTTACAAAATGAGATATCAAGGACCGATGAAAGGGATATTTTCACAAATTATTTAATGAACATAGTCATTATTGGATTAAGAGATTTTAAATATTAGAGAGGAGGACCAAAAATTGACCTTTTATCGTAGAATTTGAGAGTTTGAGGTAAAAGAAGCACTAAAGAGAATGGATAATGGAAAAGTGATTGAACCATATAATATACCTATTGAAGTATAGAAGTGCTTAGGAGAGAAAGATATAAGCTAATTCACGAGGTTGTTTAACGAGATAATGAGGTGTAAGAAAATGTCAGATGAATGGAGAAGAAACATTTTGATCCTTATTTATAAAAATAAGGAAGATATATAGAACTGTGCTAATTACAAAGGGATTAAATTCATGAGTCATACTATGAAACTATAAGAGAGAGTAATTGAAGACAAAAGACTCAAATTTCAAAGAATCAATTTGGTTTTATGTCAGGGAAGTCAACCATGGAAGCAACAAACATTTTACTATGCTTGATGGAGAGGTATAGGAGGAAACTTAGAGATCTATACATGGTTTTCATTGACCTGGAAAAGGCCTATGATAGGGTGCCAAGAGAAGTCATGTGGAAGGCATTAAAGAAGAAGGGAGCTCGAGTTGCTTATATTCGGGCCATCAAGGATATGTATGATGGGGCTAAAACCAGTGTGCAAACACATGGTGGAGCCACAGAGGATTTCCCTATAACCATAAGTTTACACCAAGGGTCAACCTTGAGCTCTTATCTTTATACCTTGGTTTTGAACGTTCTTACTCAACATATCTAGGAACCAATGCCTTAATGCATGCTTTTTATAGTGATATAATCCTAGTGGGAGAGTCGAGAGAGGGCATAAATGGTAAACTAGAGTTATGGAGAGAAGCTTTGGAATTACATGGCTTCCGTTTAAGCAGGAGTAAAAAGGAATTTATGGAATGCAAGTTCAGTAAGACGTGCGTTAGCACTGACTTAGAGGTGAAAACTAAAGATCACACCATACCACAAGTCTCAGAATTTAGGTACCTTAGATCTATCATACAAAGTGATGGAGAAATAGAAGGAGATGTAAATCATAAGATTCAAGCTAGGTGAATGAAATAGAGAAATGCTTCGGGTGTTATTTGTAATCGAAAGGTATCAAGCTAAAAGGAAAATTCTACCGAACAGCCATAAGACCAGTGATGCTTAGGTATTGAATGTTGGGTAGTAAAGTGCCAACAAGAGCATAAGATAAGTGTGACAGAGATGAGAATGTTGCGTTGAATGAGTGGGCATACAAGAAAAGATAAAATCAGGAATGAATGTATTAAAGGAAAGGTAGGAGTGGCACCTATTGAGGAAAAGATGGTAGAATCGCGCCTAAAATAGTTTGGACATGTGAGAAGATGACCAATAAAAGCCTCAGTTATAAGAGTTGATCAAATAGAGAATAACCTAATAATTAGAAGGAGAGAAAGACCAAGAAAAACTCTAGGTGAAACCACTAGAAAGGATTTAGACCTAAATGGCTTATTGGAAGATTTGGTTTTTGATAGAACATAGTGGCGTTGTTTGATCCATATAGCCGGCCCACCTAGTAGGAAAAGGCTTTGGTTGTTGTTGTTGTATTAGGAAGTAACATTTAACTTATGAAAAAAGAAACCCAGGATTTCAACATACCAATCTTTTTTGTAAATTAAGATTTTTAGAACTTCCACAAATTATTTAAGGTCATTATGCATTCAATAACTAAGCTACCACCAAAATTACAGTCTCTTGTAAGAATTTTATAAACAAGAGCAAATGACGATGGAAAAGGAAGAGAAAGGAAGCAAGATATTTAGATCAAATGAAAAGCATTAAGAATGAAAATGGAAAAGTTTTGTTATATGAGCAAGATATCAAGGAAAGATGGAGAAGTTATTTCTACAAGCTAATAAGCTATTCAATGAAGGGCATTCAATAAGAATAAACTTGGAGAGTTTGACCACTTGAGAGGATTATCAAAATTATATGCAGAATTTAAGAATTTGAAGTAAAGGAAGCACTAAAGAAGATGGACAATGATGAAGCATTTGGACCACCAAATAATATGCCTATTGAAGTATGTAAGTGTTTAGCAGAGAAAAGGTATAACTTGGCTTTTTAAGTTGTTTTATGAGATATTGACATCTAAGAAAATGCTGGATAAGTGGAGAAGGACCATTTTGATATATATTTACATGAATCAAGGAGAAATATAAAAATTAGTAAACTATAGAGCGATCAAGCTCATGAGCCACCATGAAATTGTGGGAAAGAGTAATTGAAAGTAGACTAAGACAAGACCAATTTGGTTTTATGTTAGGGAGGTTGATCATGGAGGCTATATACCTATTGCAGGTTTTATTTGGAAAGTTACATAAGGGGGAAAAAAAAAGAAAAAAGACCCGCATATGGTGTTTATTGATCTAGATAATGCCTATGATAGGGTGCCATGAGAAGTCCTATGAAAGGCTCTAGAGAAGAAAAGAATTTGTGATAGCAAAGTAACTATTAAACACATAGGAAAATTCTACCGGAAAGCTATAAGACTAGTGATGCTCTACGATACTATATGTTTAGCAGTGAAGCGCAAACTATAGTAAAACAATAAGTGTACCAAACATGAGAGAGTTGAGATGGATGAGTGGACATGCAAAAAAAGATAAAATTAAAAAACGGAAGTTACCAAAAAGAAAGTTAGAGTAGCATTTGTTGAGAAGATGATGGAAACTCGTTTAAGGTGGTTTGGTCATGTGAGAGGAAGAACAATAAAGGCTCCAGAGTTGATCAAATGGAAGATTGTCCAATTAAAAGGGGTACAGAAAGACCTAAGAAAACATTAGGAGAAACCATTAAAAAAGACCTTGCTCTAAATGTTTTTACTAAAGAATAGGTTTTTGATATAGCCCAATGGCATCAACTAATCCATGTAGCCAACTCCACGTAGTGTGAAAAGGCTTCATGGTGGTTGTTGTTGTTGTTGTATTGTTTATAAATCATACAATTATTCTAAACGTATATTTGGATTTTCAATGGCTAGCAAATTTGTTAATGTGATTTCATGATATTAAAGTTTTGGAAGACAAATTTTTCAATCATGTAATCATTTTGTAATTCACTATGTAGCATTAAAGGACCTGTTCTCTTTACATCGTAACAAGTTTACCAACAAATTAAAAAAAAGAGGGGGCAAACATAGTAGAAATAAAAACATAATGTTTGAGAAACAGACTGCTTCCACTAAAATAAATTATTCATTTTTCATCACAAGCAAAAGAAGTGTAAACCAATGTATAAAGATCAATTATAAACATACTTACTCTCTGCATAGCTGAGAAATTTCAATATTTAGAGTGTTTACTCGATCTAATTTCTCTGCAAACAAAGTGCATCATATAAAAAACATTTTAAAGAGAAAAGGTTCCCTACATTGCTTTCTGAGAACAAAATACGGCATTAGGAGTAATATGGTTACCAGGGCAAAGATGAATTCCACCCCTTTCAAAGTCAACACGTAAGTTTCTAACTCCCCTTTGAGCTTCCTCAGAAAGCTTATGACATTCTTGCTCAGCTTTCTTCACCGCATCATAGAGATCATGATTTGTGTTGAGATACTGTACAGAAAAGAGAGGAAATACTAAGTGCTTGTATTGGGATTAGACTTTTACGCAACTTAGGTTTTATCATGTTTTAATCTAATGTCTATTTGTTATTTATAGGACTGGAGTGAAGAGTCCAAATCTTCATGGGTGTTTCACCAAATACTTTCTTTCAAATCATGGTCAGTTTGCAAGTTTTAATCAGCATGCTATACTTCTTAGTTGTATGACGTCTAATGGACCCTAAATTTGAAGTCTACATCATATCTCTTTCTTGTTTTAAATATATGTACTTAGATTCAATTTAAAGCCCTTCCCAGGCCAGTTTTTAAGGCCAGAAACAGCTGTTTTGCTTCCTTCAGCACCCAACCAGCAATAATTTGGTCCTTAATGCCAAGCTACTGCTTACATCAAAACCTTCCATTAAATAAGCCTTTAATCCACCCAGATTTCTACAATTAATCCATCCAATACCCTAAACCAAATCCCTAGAAATCATATTTCCTTCCTATATTAAATTACATTTGCTTTACCACAACTATATGGGCAATGATAAATTAAAAAGCAATATCATAATTGTCCTGTGATACTAAAGTAAACACTGTTGTTATCGCATTTTACCAATACCTACTTTATGCCAACAACATAAAACAATGAAAACATGGTCTTTGCCTTCAGAATTGTGGGACAACAAAATTCAAGAACAGTTCCCTGTCCATTCATATCATTTATGTTCTGGAATTTAATCCACTCAAACTTTTAACTTTTAGAAAACAATATTTTAGATAAAAAAAAAGCCCAATTTGAAAGCCCCAGATGGAAAAATAATTGCTTAAAAGCACAATTAGAGAGAAATTTCACCAAAGAGGATACTTGTTGAATCAAGTTCCAGCAAAATCCCAACTCAAATGATCTTTTTTTTTTTGGAGTTTATACCACTTTATTTCTTGACTTGTTCTAGTAGAAAGTAAATGAGAAGTATTAATGATACAAGAGAAAATTAAAGAAAGATGATTTCCCAAAAGAAAAAATAAACTGAAAAAGTGACTTACACATTATAAAGTTACAATTCTCCTATTTCATCTTCCAAATAACGACTCCTATTTCGTCTTCCAAATAATGAATACAACGAAGTTTTTCTTGAACTAAACCTAAATTAGTGGCTAGGCTTTTAACTCCAAAAAGTACCTAACAATTAATTAAACTTATTGAGTGAATGAAGGAGTGAAATGAAACATGGGACTAACATAAATGAAAGGGAAATCTAATCAATTTTACAGTCACTAATATAAATATGAACCTAATAGGAAACTAAAGTGTGGCAGAGCCAGCACCTCTGCTTGACCCCTTTACATTTGACCAATTTACAGCATGGGGCAATTCACTCCTACCAAGAAGGCAAGCAGAAGTCTCTTCTTTTCCTCACCAAGATCTTGTAACCAAATTACAGTCTACCGAGTTGTGACTATCCATTTAAGCCTACACAAAACTCATTCAGTTTGCTATCTGTCTGCTTATGTTTGTAAACATAATCATTGGGAACATATTTGTACATCAAAGGTGCATGTCGCCAAAGCATGCACACACCCAAATTCTTAGTAGTCTATATAACAGCATATGACCTTTCCTTTTTCTTAGGCTATTTATTGTTTCAAAAACTTGTCTTAAGTGGATCTTGGGGTGTCTTACTTGCCAAAGGAAATGGAAAGAGCTAAACCTGATCTTGTTACATGAATTAATATAACAATAATAAAAAGAAAAACAAGCAGTGAGCATCACCCGTCACCTCACATGTAGATAGTCATTTATTCTCACTGAAGCCTTGCTGGCCTCCTCAACAAATTCCCTGATATACCAAAAAATATAATGAACGTATATAAGAAGAATGATCAACCTAATAGCCAGGAAAATTACCACTTGCAATAGAAGAAAACCAGAAAGTGAATTAATTAAGAAAAGAAACCAACTTATAATTTTTTTCTCCAAACAAAATAAAAAGTTTGATAAGAACCTGTCTGGATGGGTATGCCTACACAATTCTGCAGTGTCAACAACAGAACAGACCTGACACATCAAATGCCCAAGTAAATCCAAGTATTTACAAAACAATACCAGAGTTAAGAGTCAATGACTACAAGTAATTAACACCAAGGAATTCAAACATACAGTGTCAGAAATCTCATCCATTGCCCGCATTATTTCCGCAGCTGACGGCATTGTAGAAATGTAAGTGATGAGTTCTCCAGACCTGACCAACACAATTCAGGAGCTAAGCGAAACCACATACTCTGAAGAAAGAACTAAAAACTAAAACAGCAATAATGTGCTAGTATTTTGCCATGTAAGTATGCAACTTGATGAAGCTCATACAATACAAGTAATTGAAACCAAGTAATATCACAGTAAGATTACAGGGGAAAGAAAACCCAAAAAGGGTATTAAAAAAAAAAGTTTTTAAGATTACAATGCAAATGGATGCTGCAGTCCAGGAAGACTCATAATGGGAAAAGGTGCAGACATTGAAACATGGGACATGCAATGCAACCAATTTTATTTTTATAATTTTTTTTTCTGTATTGATTACCTTTGAATGGCTTCATCAACAAATGTTTGAAAGCCTTTTGCGGTCTTCAAATGGTGGAAGCCATAGAGACCTGTGGGAGAGGAAGTGAAGGTGCGGATTGTGAGAGGATTCCATTTCAAGTGGTTCTTCTTCAGACGGATAACTTGTTGCACGGCTCTGCTCAAAAGAGTGGACATGGGTTCGTGGCGTCCGATAGGCTCACACTGCTGGTTAGCAAGAGCAGGCAAAAACGACCTTGGAGACTGGAGAGGCAGGGCTGGTTAAGGGAGGGTGAAACACGCCAAATATTTGAGGAAAGGAGAATACAGAATAGACCCAAATTATCCGACCCGGAAACAAATTATTCGACTCGGAAAATGCTGTGGTGTCTTTTTTTTGTTTTTTTTTTTTTTGGGGGTGTGGGGGAGAGGGTAAGGGGTAAAAATGTCTTATGTGTTTGGATGAGGTAATTCAAAATTTAAGAAAATTTTAAATGTTAAGGAATAAAATTGCATCAATTTAATTTTTTTCATTTATAAAATATTTTGTTTGAATAGTTATATGTGAAATTAGAAATTTAATACAAAATAAAGGATGAAATAATAAAAATAAATCACATAATATATTTTTTATCATAATAAAATAAAAAAGGAAATAAAATGAAATAGAAAAAAAGAATTAAAAATTCTATAAAAACAGAAAAAATCAGTTACAGAAAAGTTTCTCATTTTTTCAAACAAAAAATGATGCAATGGTGATCAATTTATTCCGCAACTCACAATGTTGGCGGTGAGGTGGTTGATGATGCAATGATTATTCGTGGCGAAAGTGGTGGGGTGGAGGTCGGTGAGAGATTGATCCAGAATTTTGAAAATTCCTCTTAAGGAGGTGTCATTTCAAATCACAGATTTTTTGAGTTTAAAATACCCGATCAAATTACTAGAGAATTTTAAAAATCTTTGATCTAATATCCAAACAATATATTTTAGGAATGAGAAATCTAAATACTCTTAAAAATTACTTTCCCCTTTTAAAATGATTTATCCAAACACATAATTCTTAAGCTATTTTGATGCAAAATAATGGAATTCATAAAATAAGAAAAGTGTGCAAAACAATGGAAAAAGGAATAAGGTTAATTACACTTATTTTTCCTTTTACTCCTTTCAAAAGAATCTAACCAAAGCTCTCATTGCATATTTATTCCTCAATAGTTAATTAGAGTAGAGTTAGAAAATATTTTCTCAAATTCTTAGGTTACATTTTAAGAAAAGTAATATAAGTCTCATCAGCATATTCAGAATTGTTAGCCATAATTCAAAGAAAAATCAAATGATTCAATAGAAATCTCTTTTCCCAAAGGAAGAAAAATACATTGATAGCTCCTGTAGCTGATATCTTTTTAATCTTTGCAGAGAGAGAAGATTGTATTCCTATTTAGAGTTTCAATGCTGAAGGCCAGCACGTTTACAAAGCATCCCTTGACAATGGCCACATTTGGTATGATGTGGGAATATGTAAATGCTAAGCTTGCCTAGAAGCAGATGATGATGATCTCGAAAATATCTCAAAAAGGAGGCAGTGAAAAAAGAAGTCTAGTCAGCAAATTTTTAAAGAAAGATATGAAAAAAGGAGATCCTAAAATTGATCTTCTTAGAGAGCTAAACAAAAAGTTTGACTACTATGTTCTCTATCCAAGGAGCAAGAGACTTCTCTTTGTCAATGAAAAGCTAGATCCTATATAGATGCCACTCTTGACATGCCAAAAAGATCTAGAGCCAACTACATATTTAATGATGGAGCCTACAGCAGACTATGATGAAGATTTCCCCCCACTGCAATACAGCTCTGCATCAGAGCAAACCAAGCAAGTCTACAAAATTGAAAGCATGATCACTGGTGTGGTGTGAAATACGATTAATAATTATATCAAAAATAATTATCAAGTTCTATCAAAAATACAAAAATTTTGCAACCAATTATAGTAAGTAAGGGTCGATCCACAGAGAACTAATTCAATTGACACTATCAATCCAATTCTTAAATTAAACTCTGATGCAAAATAAACAATAAAAAGTAAAAAAAAAGTTTTATTAATTAAAACTAACAAAAGAAATTAACTTTAAACCAAAACAGTAAATACAAATTGAATTACCAAGTTAAAGATATTGGTTAAGAGATGGAATCCACCACTAAATTTATATGATTATGTTAACTTACATACTCTTTATACCAACATGATCAATTATGTTCTTATGTGATTGTGAGATAAATCCTTTGTTTTCCTTAAATTTCGCTTAATTCAGCAACCGCTCAAATCAAACCCTAACCATTAGTTATTTGTAAAACAAACGCTCTTACATCTACCTAATGATTGCATTAAGAATTAGAAAACTAATCACACTAAGATCTAATCATACACAGGGATTAAATTACTTAGATCATATATTTCACTAGTTTTACCACTCTCAAAATTTGGCAAGAATATAAAGACCTTTATATTGATTTAAGAACAGAAACATATGAATAAAAACATAATTGTATTGATATAAAGAAATATGCAAAATTCACATAATCAAAACTAGAGTTTCATCTTTCCTTAATCAATTAAGAAGTTTAGCCACACATGGCAAAGTTGAAAACAGAAGAAGAATTAAAGAAAAACACTGTTCAGAACAAAAGAAGAGAAGAAAACCAAAGATCAAACTAGTTTCCAAGGTTTAAGAATGATTGATCTTCGATCGCTCGAATCTGAGTTTCTAATCCTCAATCGAATCTCTCTCTTTCTTGGTCTTTGTGTTTCTCTCAGTTTCCTTGATGGCTCTCTCTGTCTAGATCTCCTTTAAGAGCTCTCAGTAACCCTATTTATAGGTTTAGATACCTAATTTAGCATTAAAATATGAATTTAAGTTTTTGATGCGACATCACGGGCCGTGTCATATTACACGGCCCAACCCGTGTCTGAATCTGGTAACAAACTTCCAACTAATTTCAAAGTCAGAGAAGAACACGGCCCAACCCGTGTTGTGTGACACGGGCCGTGTTATCGGTCAAGGCTGAAAACTTATTTTCCTTGTGAAGACAGAGACGTACACGGCCTACCCCGTGTCATTTAACACGGGCTGTGTTGTCCAAAGATAGGATTTGACCCGTCTTGAAATAGTCAGAAGAGTACACGGCCCACCCCGTGTCATATCACACGGGCCGTGTCATTCACTTTCTTCAAATGCGACCTTGATTCTTCATAACTGCCCTTCTTCCTTTGCTTCCAAGGGTAAAACTGATTTTCTTAAGTATTCATCTCTCTCCTCAAATGGTTATCAAGCTCGGTTTGATACTAATGGACTCAAACACTCAAGGATCTCCTGAAAAGCATTATTCATTTATGAGTGTTTATAATCACATTTAAGCATAGTTTCACAATAAACATCCGATTAAGCTTTAAATCAGAAACTTAACTAAATACCAACAATTGAGTACATATGGAGTCCAATTAGATCAAACAAAAACCTTTCAAATTATTGAAATTATCAACAGATCAAATACCTCCACACTTAGCTTTTTGCACACTTGGGCAAAACATAAGACTAAACCAAGGAACAGGGAAAACAAAACAAATTCAAAACCTAAAAATTTAAAAGACTCAGTTTCCAATGATATTCAAGAGAGAGACAAAAATTTATAAGCAAGAAGAGCAATAAAAAATTCAAGGGATCAAAACATTCAAGAGATAACAATTCTTCACATTTTCAACCAACGTGCAAGGTATCTTCAATTTGAAAAGCATGAATTAAGAATGATAGATCGTCACATGATACATTCTCAATCTCTCAAGTGTTTACAAGGTAAGTATTTAACTCAATTTAGCTCATGAAAAATGTACTACCATAAGCTTGCTTATCTTCTACTTCTCCACTACTCAAATACACGCACACACAAATCAAGAGGACTTTATTCAAGGATATAATGGGGTCAAGGTACAGGAAGGAAATAATATGGATATGACATGATAAATACCCAAGAGAATAAAAGAACATTGAGGAGGAACTCAATTGACAAACATGAAATTTTTATCTCTCCAAATCTATATAATGCACATTCTCTTTACATATTCCTTTCCTTTTTCTTTCTTTTCTTTTACAACTTTTCTTGAATTTTTTCTTTTTCTTTGTAATTTTTTTTTCACCAACACCTTGCATATTACACATCAACTTGCACAACCCACACACTTGTCCTATTAAATACTTGCAAGCAAAAGAGTTCCTCCAATGAAAATGAACCAATGCTCTCTCATTCCCTAAGATAAGGTAAAATCATAATTTTTCACATAAGGCATATAATGAGGTAGAACAAAGAATAGGCAAATAGGCTCAAGGGGTTAATCAAAGGGAAATAATACAATGTTAGCTATTTGGCCAAAGTAGTTAATCACAAAATAATGCCTCAATCATGTTCATGTATGCAAGTGAAAATATAGCCTAAAAAAGAATCAAAGTAAGTTATAGAGTGATCAATATGACATGAGTGAAAATCACATAAGAAAGAAGAGAATGACATAAATGCTAAATTTATCCATCAAAAGGCTCAAAATCTCACCAGATATGCATCTATCAAACTCAATTCATCAATCAAATATCCAAAACCAAACATGCCAAATTCAAGATGAAAGAAGAAATTTATAAATCATAACCTTGAATTTCAATTGCTTCAAACTCATAGACTTCACAAATCTCAAAACATCATTGGAAATCAAATAAAAACACAATTTTTTTAAACTAGAAAATAGAAATTAAAATAAAAATAGAAATAAAATAGAAAATAAAATGTCAATTCCTCCCCCACACTTAAATTCTACATTGTCCTCAATGTAAACCTCAACAATAAATAATCATTAATAAATCTAGGACAAGTAAGATTCAAAGAGGTAGATGAAGAGATTTCCATCAGGATCCCATTGGCAAAGGCATAATAACCAATTTATGCTTGAAATAACATGAGAGCTTCCACCGGGGTCCCATTGGCTGAAGTGTAATGACCAAATTAAGCTTGAGGCATGAGGGCTTCCACCGGGATCCCATTGGCCTTCCTTATTTTCCTTGACTTCACCACTGAAAAGTAATATGTGCACTTCATCAACTTCATATGTATTGTTTCTATTGGACCATGACCCAAAAACAAAATCTACTTCAAGAAGTGTGAGTCATCCGGTGCTCTTCTCCCTTCACCGAAAACTCTTCAAGAGCCTGCACGCAATTCTATCTCTCCTTGTATCTTAGATCTCAGAATCGCATCAAAAGCATTGTTGATAGATCCTTCAACAACATTAGCTTTTGCACAAACAGAATCATCAGCTCTCAAGAATGCAAAAATTTCAGCACAAACAACACATATCATGTCACCATCACAATCAGTACATGAGTTGCAATGAGTATAATTATTGAAACCAATAAAATTAGAAAATTCATCACACAACTCATCATACTGTCTCTCCACTACCTTAAGAAGGGGTTCAAGAATACTTACCTTGGGGGCCTTAGAGTTTCCCTCTCCTCACTTACCTCTTCAGGCTCTGTTTCTTTCTTTTCAATGGTTTGTGAAGGAGAGGTGGGTTCATCTAACGTCTTCCCACTTCGTAGTGTGACAGTACTAACATCTTCCTTCACATTCTCTTTTGGTTGTGAGGGAAATCCTTAAAAAATTTGGCCTTGGAACTTGCTGAGATCTGTGGTAAACTGATCCAAAGAGTTTTGTAGGTCATTACACATGACCTTTGTTTCTTGTTGGAACTGTATGTTATAAGTGACCATTTGTCTTACTAGCTCCTCCAATGAAGGTTCAGGTTGCCAAGAGGCTTGAGCTTGTTGCTGCACTGGAAGGAAAGGTGTTTGCCTTTGCTGAAATTCTGGAAGTTCATAGTCTGGAGGTTGATTCTGAGGCTGCTGTCCATAATTTAAGTTAGGATAACCCCACCACTCTGGATAATATGTATTGGAGTAGGGATTGTAGTTGTCGGAAGGTTCAGAACATCCCTATACTACCTCTACATCCTTATTTGTGTCCACTAGGAAAGTAGGACATAAATCAGTGGGATGTCCAGGTGATAAGCAAATCTCACAAGCAACCATGATCAGTGGATATCAACACCTACAAGACACTTAGAAAGAAAGAACCAAAAATTAAAAATAAAAACAAAAACAGAGTAAAAATAGGAAACAAATTAATAGCACAATTGAAAAATTGGTTCCCCGGCAACAGCGCTAAAATTTGGTGTGGTGTGGAATACAATTAATAATTATATCAAAACAGTTGCCAAGTTCCACAAAAAATACAAAAACCTTGCAACCAGTTATAGTAAGCAATGGTCGATCCATAGAGAATTAATTCAATTGACACTATCAATCCAATTCCTAAATTAAACTCTCATGAAAAATAAACAATAAAAAGTAAAAAAATGGGTTTTATTAATTAATACTAACAAAAGAAATTAACCTTAAACCAAAACAGTAAACACAAATTGAATTACCAAGTTAAAGATATTGGTTAAGAGATGGAATTCACCATTAGATTTATATGATTATGCTAACTTATATACTCTTTATACCAACATGATCAATTATGTTCTTATATGATTGTGAGATAAATCTCTTGTTTTCCTTAAGTTTCGCTTAATTCAGCAACCGCTCAAATCAAACCCTAACTATTAGTTATTTGTAAAACAATCGTTCTTACACCTACCTAATGATTGCATTAAGAATTAGAAAACCAATCACACTAAGATCTAATCACACACCGGGATTAAATTACTTAGATCATCTATTTCACTAGTTTTACCACCGCAACCGCGCATAGCAATCCTAGTTTTACCACTCTCAAAATTTGGCAAGAATATAAAGACCTTTATGTTGATTTAAGAACAGAAACATATGAGTAAAAACATAACTGTATTGATATAAAGAAATATGCAAGATTCACATAATCAAAACTAGAGTTTCATCTTCCCTTAACTAATCAAGAAGTTTAGCCACACATGACAAAGTTAAAAACAGAAGAAGGATTAAAGAAAAACATTGTTCAGAACAAAAGAAGAAAAGAAAACTAAAGATCAAACTAGTTTCCAAGATTTAAGAATGATTGATCTTCGATCGCTCGAATCCGATTTTCCAATCCTCAATCGAATCTCTCTCTTTCTTGGTCTTTGTGTTTCTCTTAGTTTCCTTGACGGCTCTCTCTGTCCAGATCTCCTTTAAGAGCTCTCAGCAACCCCATTTATAAGTTTGGATACCTAATTTAGCATTAAAATACGAATTTAAGTTTCTGATGCGACGACACGGGTCGTGTCATATTACACGGCCCAGCCCGTGTCTGAATCTGGTAACAAAATTCCAACTAATTTCAAAGTCAGAGAAGAACACGGCCCAACCCGTGTTGTGTGACATGGGCCGTGTTATCGGTCAAGGCTGAAAACTGATTTTCCTTGTGAAGACAGAGACGTACACGGCCTACCTCGTGTCATTTGACACGGGCCGCGTTGTCAAAAAATAAGATTTGACTCGTCTTGAAATAGTCAGAGGAGTACACGGCCCACCCTGTGTCATATCACATAAGGGGCCGTGCCACTCACTTTCTTCAAATGCAACCTTGATTCTTCATAACTGCCCTTCTTCCTTTGCTTCTAAGGGTAAAACTGATCTTCCTAAGTGTTCATCTCTCTCCTCAAATGGTCATCAAGCTCGGTTTGATGCTAATGGACTAAAACACTCAAGGATCTCCTGAAAAGCATAATTCATTTATGAGTGTTTATAACCATATTTAAACATAATTTCACAATAAATATCTCATTAAACTTTAAATCATAAACTTAACTAAATGCCAACAATTGAGCACATATGGAGTCCAATTATATCAAACAAAAGTCTTTCAAATTATTAAAATTATCAACAGATTAATCACCAAACTACTATACGATACTCAACAAAAAACAAATTCTCCAGTTGAAGCAACTCTTAATTGGCAATCAAAAAATGCTTTAGCTCAAAACAAAATGTTCCAACAAATAGCAACAAAGCAACAAGAACTGCAAGGCCAAATCAACAACAGATTTTCATTAGTAGATCTTGTTGTCCATTAGATTAATCAAAAGGTAAGCTCTTTGCATTAAGAGCTAACTCAACTAGCCATAACCTCTAATTGATATACTACTTACATGGCAAAAAAGGAAGCAGAATTAAAGAGTTTGAAAATGTAGTTAAATAGTATTGAATCTCAACATTCTTCCAGAATAGATGAGTTTCATCAATTCAGAAGTACTCCTTTCATTATTCAATAATTGCACCTATTTCACCATATTACAACTTAACAGCGTTCTTGCCATCAAAATTACTCAAGCCAAGAAGATTGTCACTCAAAGTTTAGTCACAAGAAGCAAAGCCTCCACCGAACTAATCTACCTCATCTTCTCAACCAGGAGACATGTTTACAATTGGCAATCCAATCATTGAATATCTTCACCAAATCGCCAAAGAAGATTTTGAGCCACCGGTCTTCGAAGTGGTACCATTATTAGAAAACTCTTTAGAAGTAATGAGCAAAGATGAATATATTTCATCCTCTGAATAAGAGTCTATACCAATCTTCATAACGGGAGATGCAAATTCAAGATTCTACACTACAAAATTCCTTGAAGATGAAGATGGACTAATGCATGCAAACTCAACACCAATAGATTCTTCAAACTTCAAAGAAGCTATGGATGAACTTAAAACTTTCACTCTTGATGACATACCTCTATCTCAATGGAAAGACAAATTTCTTGACGTCTGGCTTACAACCATGGTGTTAGAAAAGAATCAACCCATAAATGAAGTTTTTAGAAAGTTTGCCTCAAGAACGGCCAAGAGAATAAGAGAACATTGGACTTCATTGGTAGAATACAAACAACTCATATACATCAACTTTGGAAGCATTGACAATTTCATTTTGATGTTGCATTATGAGTTCCTTGGTCCAATGGAAGATCTCCAAGCACAGGCAAAAAAAGAATTTTTTCAAATGAAGTGTCATTCTTACAAGAGAAAGCACCTTAAGAAGCATTACCAAGCCATGTCCAAACTATACTATCAAATTGACAAAAATGATTATATCAACCTCAAGTATACTTTCTTGGCATCTTTCCCAAATCCACTTGCCTTATAAGCAAAAAGAACGTTGAAGCGAGAAAATACAATAATGCAAAATGCAAATCTGGGTCAACTCTGTCAAGCTATCTTAACAACTCTCTCTAAACTCTGTGATTACATATCCTTCCAAAAGAAGATTCAAGTCATTCCTCTTAACAAAGCATGTGGTAGACCAGATTTGATAATCGAATGCGATTCAAATGCAAAAAGAAACCAAAAGGCAAAAAAAAAGATGTGATTCTTCAAGAAAAGAAAAAAGCAAAGAAAGCGAAACACCGATAAATGCTATATCTGCAAGAAGAAAGGCCACTTTGATAGAAAATGTCCAAAAAGGAAAGTTCAACAAAATATGATTGATTAGTATTATGACTCTAATGTCGATCTTGAATCATTCTTTGCAAAAGAAGAAGAAATCTCACTAGATACAATTTTCTGTATAAAAGAGGCTTGTCAAAGCAAAAATCAACATGATTAATGAAGATCTTATATTTTCTTTTCAACAAGCACCAACAATCAAGACTTAGATCCTTCCCACTAAATATGACAAGCTTATCAATTTCATTGCACTTCTTGACACTAGAGCCTTATGATCTATGATGAATCTAGATATTCTTCCACCAGAATTTGAGGAGTCAACTTATAGGCTTTTCAAGGCTACAAATGGCAAAACATTAATAGTGACAAAAATTTCCAAGCCAGTTTGTATCAAGTTGTTTCCTTATTTGAAAATATGGTATAAGTTCTATGGCTCAAAGCTCCTAGGAAAATATGTTCATATCGAGTTCGATATCATTCAAAAGTTTGGAAAGGTTCAATGGCTTCAAGAAGGACTTAAAAGAAAAAATTATTTTCTGTCTTGGACAAACATCCTTAAGTTATTTACAATTCAAGCCTTTGAGGGATATCTGAAGTCATTAGTGGACAATTGTTGTGTAGAATCTGATGCAAAATTTCAGAAGAAATGTGATTATCCTTTTATGGCTCAATTCTAACTTCTTCATCAAATTACCTTTCAAGAAAAATGAGGATGTAAATCCCACAAAAGTCACTCATTTTGGGATGAATTCTTATATTCAAAAGGTTACAGAAAAAGAATTACAGTTGTTGAAAAACAAGGTCTCATTGAAATAACAAACTCTCCATGGGCATGCCAAACTTTCTATATCAACAATCGTCCTTAGCAAGTCGGAGGTAAGTTGCAACTCGTGATTGATTTTAAACCTTTAAATGCTTTCTTAGCATATGACAAGTTTCCTCTACCAAGAAGTGAAGTTTTATTACAAAAACTTCCGAAAGTAAAGATTTTCTCTAAATTTGATCTCAAAGCGGGATTTTGGCAACTTGGAGTTGTTCCTAAAGAAAGGTACAAAACAACATTTTGTATTCTTAATTTTCATTATTAATGGGCAGTCATGCTACTTAGATTAAAAAAGGCTCTGACAAAGATCTTTGAGCCTATACTTCACTCAGGCTTGGTCTACATAGATGACACCCTCTTGTTTTCATCATCTACTGAGGAGTACGCAGTTCTCTTGGATCATTTCCAATCTGTTATCCAAAATTATGGAATCATGTTGTCACAAAAGAAAATTCAAATTGGTAAACCGTCTATTGATTTTCTTGAGCTAATTGTAGCAAATGGAAAAACTGAATTTTAGCCCCACATCTCTTAAAAAATTTAAGAATTCCCAAAAAAAGACTTCAGCATAAAGCAAGTTCAAGAGTTCTTGGGCTTAGTCAACTACATGAAAGACTTTGTTCTTAATATAGCCCAAGACAGATCAGTCTTGGCCCAACTTCTTTCAAAGAATCCACCTTTGTGGTCACAAGCTCATACTCATGCAATTCATGCCTTGAAGAAAAAGTAAAGAGAATCTTCCTTTCTTATTGATCCCCTCCAATAGAAAAAGAATTTTGCTAATAGATGCAAGCAATCAATATTTGGGAGCAATTTTGCTTGAATAAAATTATGATTGTAGATCTATTTGTGGTTATAAAAGTGGAAAATTCAAATATTCATAATGCAATTATCATTCAACTTTAAAGGAAATACTGGCTATCAGGTAAGCAATTGAGAAGTTTGAAATTCATCTTATTGGCCATAATTTCCTCATTGAAATGGATATGACCTCATTTCTCAAGAATATTATCCTCAAATTGTGGATGGACAAATTGGTTTTCTCAATGGAAGTTTGAGTTTCGTCACATAAAAGGAAAAATACAATTTATTGCATGTATTTCTTTCAAGACTGATATAATTCAATCTGAATCTAATGATAATTCCAGTGTATTGCATCACTCCTATCCAATACCGGATATCATGTCACTGATTCTAAAGGAATGTTTTCGGGAAAGTTGTGCATCAATTCACTCTTGTGTGTCTTAGGCATTATAGACTACATGGTGATATCTGACCCTTGGTTTTTCATCTTGATTAACCTTTACTCACTATATTTTTCGTGGATAACCCATATAGCCTTCCTCAAGCAGGGTATCTTCTCCTAAGATACATCACCAGGGTATACAAGATAGCATGTCTGCTCCAAGTCAACAAACTCTTGCATATTTGACAATTGATTTGGAAACATAAAGGTTTAATCGTATCCATCCCATGTTCTTAGCCAAATGGTAAATCTTATTTCAAGATTATGATGTTTGGATTAAAGAACTAGGTGATTGCCCTTCTGAATATATTTTAATCACCTATGAATCTCATTGGCATTTGGATGCTACAGCTGAAGGAATTATATTTCACAATATCTTTCATTATCAAATACTCGAGCATAGGATCAACGATATCTTTAAAGGACCACATATAGAACGTTGGCCGAAGATTTTGAAGAAAATAACTCATTTCAATCATGTTAATCCAAACAAAATCCCTAAAGAATTTTTCTATCCAAACACATGGTATCAGCCATTTGAAACAACATTTCCTTAACCTGCTTTTCAAATCATGTGGGCTTTACAGTGCAAATATCTCTTCCATCAATACTATGAAGATCCACAGAGATATTGAAAGATTACAGGAATCACAAATTTTTGACTTGAAAAAGTGTGAATGATGTGTGTCAGCTTTGTTACATAATAGTCATGTGAAGCTTGAAGATTAGTTTGTCTTGTTGTAAGAAGTAGCTCCACCTACTGACAAAAGCTAGGTGTGACTCCAAAAAAAATTTGTGCAATGATCGATAAAGTTAGGTGAAGAAGTACTAGGTTAAACTAGTTGGTGCGTAGGTGTGTCTAATTTTTAGTAAGAATGTGATCTTATTGTAAGATCTTCCATAGCTTTAGGAATCCAAGACCTACCTTGTTAAGAAAGTACTAAATATTTTATTTGTAATATCTTGTAATGTTTGCCTATAAATAGGCATGTTATCAATGAAACATTTTAAGAGTTGTTGTATGAGGAAAGATGTTATGAGAGCTTTATCTTTCTTTAGATCTAGGCATAATATCTCTTTGTCATCATATGACAGTGTCTTCATTCCTAGTTATAGTGAGAGGAGTGTTGTATTTTTTGGTGAACTGAGAGGAGCGTTTTAATCTTAGAATAATAGAATTCCAATGTTAATAGAAAGAGAAAAGAATGTCATTTTTTTAAAAAAAATTTACTTATCAAATTTATGAAAGCTAATTCTCCCATAAAAAGGTGGAATTGAGATTCCATAATTTTGTAGAATATAATTTCATATATTTTTCTTAATATATCCCTATTTAATTTATTAAATGACACAAATTAACCTTTTGTAATTTATAAAATATTCTCATTGTCCCTGTGACTTATTTTCCTTATTGACAATATGTTAGATGATTTTTCATCCTAATTTTTATTTGATTTTTGTCTTAAAATTTTCAAATCTTACAAAATGCTAAAACTAATGCTATCCAATATAATAAAATGCAGTGTCATAATTATAATATATACCAGTGTATGCCTTCGTAAACTTCACAGATAAGATTTCATTTCTTGTTTTATTTATACTTGATTTAGTTTATTACTTCTTTATATTTATATATTAACATTTAGTTTTAGTAAAATATTTATGCATAGTTATATATTTTGTCTTATATATTTTATTTTATAAAATAGTTATTTTTTGAAGTAATAATAAAAAATATAAAAGCAGAGTTGTACACAAAACTTTTTAATATTGATTAAGCATATAACATATAAACATCCAAACATAAAATATTCTTAAACTATCAAACTAATAAAGGCAATCTCTATATTATAATACAGTTTATGCCTCCATAAATCTCATGGATAAATTATTTGATTTATACTTATTATGATTTTTTAATTATTTTTTTATATTTTTCAATATAATTTTAACCTGATTTATATATATATATGCCTACAAATTTAATTTCAGAACACAAATTATAAATAAATCTTTAAGTATAAAAAAGGTTCTAAATACTAAAATCAATAAAAAATGTTCTAAAATTTTACAAATTATAAATAAATCTAAATTTCTAACATACATGTTCTAATTTTAATTTTCAACTAAACGTCCACTTCTCTGTCTTTCTTTTCTCTCTCTCTTTTTTTCTTTCTGTTTTAATTTATTCAACACGGCCAAACATTGTAAAAGAGAAAGAGAAAATTGATGAGAAATAAACAAAAGTGTGACCTTGTCACAACTTCCACATGTAATAATCGTAGCATATATAAGTGTAAAATTCAACTTGTCTCCATTTCATTCAAATTAAATTTTTAAGTTTATTTATTTGCCTAATTTCTAGTAATATAAAATCCATTCAAATTGATATTTATCAACCGCTTTTTATCACCTTTTAGCTATATATTTTGTGTCTGATATGGCTTTGCTTTGTGTTTGATTAAGTTAAAAGAAGAATTGAAGAAAAGGGGAAAAATAATAATAAGAAATGACAAATAGATAAAGATGGAAGAAGGAAAAATAAATAAATTAAAAACCGAAGGTCAGAAGCCTTGGAATACGAAAATTGATGTCCATTTGTTCTGTTTATATCCTTGAGTTGAGACACATGAATGCTTAAAGGAACGCGTAAGAAGGGAGAGTGAAATTGGCGTGCGTAAGACGAGATAAAGAAATTTATGGGTGTGAGAAGATAAAAGAAATTAGCAAAAGTAAAGTAAATGCGAAAAAGAAATTGCACACAAATGAAAAACTTTCAGGGGGAATAATTTTAATGAATTTGAACAAGAGATTGCAATGTGAAAATTAAAGTAGTCCAATTTGTAATAAATAATAAATTAATTATAAAAAGAGAGGTTAATACTATTTGAATTTTGACCACACAAATAATTTTCATAAAAAGCCTTAATTTTAAGACGATATATTAGTATACACATTCATATAAAAATAAATAAAAAATATTCATTATAATCATTGTTCTCGTCAACTGTACCTTAAATGGTTTGCAGCTAGCTTGAGTGTAGAGGAGCTAGGGTGGTGCAACTAGAAGAAGTGTTGACAATGCTTCGGGAGAACACTCCAATGCCCAAACAAGGCTTAAGATAAGAGAGGAAATCAATGTATAGGCTAAAGGAAAAACTCATTCTAGAATGTTGGGATCATCACTATTTTATAGGGGATGGCATGTATACCTCATGGGGTGTGAAGTGCACCCCCTACCTCACATTTGCCATGCTTAAAGGGAGAATTTTAGAGGAAAATCTGGTTATCTAATTGGCTTATCAAGTGTTGCCATGTGTCTTATTCTATTAAGGATGGTGTTCTAGAATGAAGGTTGTAGGTCCTTGGGTCGTGTTTGAAGGGCAAGTGGGTTCCCGCGTCTCTTTAAGCTAGGTGGTAGTGCCTCAAGGTCGGAAGGAGTGCTTCAAGCTCAGGTTTCATTCTCTCATTCTATTAGGATGCTCCGATCCTCAACTTATGCCGTTCATGGAGTGTACAAGCAGCCCTATCTTGGTATGGTCCACAGCCCCTCAAGCCTGAAGCTTGGAAGAGTGTACGGGCTTTAGGAGCTTATGACCCACTTGTTTGAGTCTGGTACGATCCATAGCTCCCCAAGCTTGGAGCTCAGAAGAGCGTGCAGGCATTAAGACCCAGCGACCCATTTATATGAGTCTGATACAATCCACAGCCCCTTGAGCCCGAAGCTCGGAAGAGTGTTCGGCCTTTAGGGTTGGTTCCAAGGTTGATGGGCATGTGCCTTTTAGTTAGTTTGTTGGCGCTTCTCCTGGTGCATGTCGCCTCATTTATCATAGACTATGCCACGTGGCCTTTTGTTGTTCACCAATTGTCATTCAAATTTAAGAGTTGTCAGTTGCAAGATGGTTTGGTTACTGAGAGGTTTTCGCCATTGCATCAAGTGATTTATGACTGTACCATTTGGGGGGATATTTCTCTCTTTAACTTGGTAGCTTAGCCTTATATTCCTTTTTCTTCCCACTCTTCTTCTCGTTTTCATTCTCTTTGTTTTCTCCTACTTATATTTCTTTTCCTCTTTTTCTTTTGTTCCCCATGTTTTCCCTTTACTCTTGCATTTTCTCGTTGTGTTCTATCATTGTCATCGTTGCACTTGACGTTGTTTGCATCTTGTTGCTAGCTACGATGCCTCTCAGATAGCCTTTTCAGTGTCTTTATTTTCGTCAGGTATGCTTACTTCCCCCTATTTATTTTCTACTTTGTTATGAAAGCCAATCAAGTGGGATTTTAGATTGGGTAACTTATCTGTTTGAGGTTTTGAATTTCTGGGTTGTGTCTAGGTTAGGGGAAATGAGTGATAGTGAGGGTGACTCGGTTGAGTTCCTTTGGAAATTGTGACTACGCAAATTGAAAAAAGGAAGGGTGCTAGTGGTTGAAGTTGATGCGAGGGATGTCAGTAGCTATCGTTTTGAGGATAAGGTGGTTTTCGCCTTTCTAGGGTCCTAGGATTTCATTAGGGTTTCCCGAGTTACTTATAAAAAGTATGAGGGCAAAGGTCGTGATTTGGGAGATTGAAGCTTAGATAAAGTCATATGGTCCCATTTCGTTCCGGTCTTCCTCAAAAAGCTTGAATTTTGCTTATTTTGAAAAATTAATGGTCGAGACTTCAAGACGAATCAATGAGGGTTCGTTTACTGCGAGGTCGACAGAATTTGCTAAGGATGTGCTTGACGTTGCATCAATATATCTATCATCAAAGAGCCTTCCTTTGTCAATTTTTCAGTTGACGAGGAATGGGATAGATGATGACTAAGTCTTGGAGAGTTGCGGTACCAAGGAGCCTCTTCATGAGGATTCAAGGGAGAATAAATTTTTCATGTATGAGACCTTTTTTGCTTGTTTGAAGGTTGCCCTACCATTCTCGGAGTTGGAATCTAGGGTTTTGGGGGGCGATGGGTGTTGCTCCAAGTCAACTTCATCCAAATAATTAGGTTTTCCTCAGATGTTTTGATATACTATGTGGTAACCTGGGCTTCTAGGCTACTGCACAAATGTTCTTTTCAAAGCCAAGCCTAGTGGGAAGATTAGGTTGCTATCTTTATTGGGCATTCGAGATTGGAAGTTGTTAGAGGTTTTTGATTCATTGCACAAGAACTTTAACAATCAGCATTTTAAAGTGCTTGTGAAGCCCAAAGCTTTACCATATTTCTAGAACAAGCATAGTGCTCCAAGATTTCTATTTAAGTGGTCTGTAGACAAAGGGAAGACTATCGATGCTAAATTTTTGAGTCCAATGACTAGAACTGCCCCATATTTATGAGGTTATTGAACTTGGAACCATTGCAATGTTAGGATATAATCCAATGTTATGGTCTAGAAAGATTTTTTTGTAAGTGATTTTCCTTCCTCTTTCATTTCTATTTTTATTGTTTTGACTAACCAGGTTTTTAACTTGTTTCTATTTTGTAAGAGAGAATATTAAGGAGAATATATACGACAACCCCTACTTTTGATCTTGACACGCTTCATTGCCAGAACAAGAAAAAGAGTGGTGCCATGAAAAGGCTAGTGTTGGTCAAAATAGCATCTACCCAAGGCTGTGTTCTGCCTAATGCTGGCTCCGGAGCCCCGTGTAACACCCTAATACGACTATCTTGATATATTTATCATATATAAAGACAAATAGTATTAGCTATGTTACTACTATCTTATTTGCTAAACTAGTCCTATATCATGTATATAAACAAGTATGGAAAGCCACGTTAAACAGAAGTTATACATATTTACATCAAAAAGCTTCAAGGGTATAATGTAATATATATAACAAAACACAACTCACAGTAACCAAATTACAAGAGTTATCATAAAACACAAAATATGAAACTACACTATTTATTCTTGGGACTTTTTCTTCCTTTTCCCTCTCTTCTTCTCGGTTCCCTCAGTAGAGTCTTGTTCTAGTTATCCATGAAACATTAAAAGGGGTGAGAACATAAAAATTCTCAGTAATGACATATATCTCATGGCACTAACACAAAAATGAATACATTGTACAATTATACACTACAGTTCATAACTTTTATATTAATATCCAACGAATGACTACTCAAATGTAGAATATTAATTTCACTTGTGTACTTTGGTCCAACTTTAGAAAATAAAGGAACCACTTTTCTATGATTCAACCTTATGGTATAAGGGATCCAATTCACTAGGTTCAACTTTATTGCATAAGGGATCGAATTCACTAAGTTCAACCTTATTGCATAAGAGATCTAATTCACTAGGAGTCTTACTCTTGATGAGCTTGAGAACTCAACTTATTCTCATATACTAGGTGAGTTATTTCCTTTGTAAAATATCCTTAAAAGTGTTGCTTTGAGCTTAAAGAATCTTATAGGAGTGATCTTAACTAACAGGGAACATCAAAATATCAAGAGTAACATCTTTGGAAATTCTGGTTCTCACGTCGCGGCATAGCCCTTGTCACGCCATGGTGTGATGCTCTCAGGTAAATGTACTCTGCTGCCCACGCCTCGGCATGAATTTCTCACGTCGCGGCGTGAGTAAGTTTTCTATAGAATTTTGTAAAAAATCCAGGCCACTATTCCAAAAACCCCAAATCTAATTCTAACCATTCCAGAATCATTTCTATATGGTTTCTAACATTAAAAACCTCATCTAAACATGTTGTAGCATTAATATTATCTATTAGATTACTTAGGTATAGAATAATGACTTAAAGCTCATCATCACATACCACACTTCTAAGTTCCAACTCAAGGAACTATCCAACCATATCCAAGAATAAACTCCACCATCTTGCAGCCAATTAAGTGAAATTAGCTCAGTTTCACTAAAGGAAGCTAGGAATAACAAGAAAAGTGAAATTTTACATCTCAAAACTAAATTCTCCATTTATGGAACTTAACTCCACATAATGAAAAAGAAAGAGGAAAGATGAAGTAGAAAGTTAGAAATTCCCTACCTTTAAGTCTTGAATTGCCCTTGGTCTTCTCCTCTTCCTTCTTAATTTTTCTCTTCCTTTTTTTCGTTTCTTTTCTCTGCTTCTGACCACCAGAAACGTGAGAAAGAAGGGTAATAAGAAATAAAGTAAGTTACTTAAACCATATACTAAAAAATCTACATCTATTAAGAACATTAAGATTTTTCTAAATCAAGTTTCTCAACTTTTAACAACTTTTAAATAAATCCTAGGATTCATTTAAAATATTGTTTCATCATTTCCTTAAATTTTCATATCTGCTGCTGGTTAATTCGATATTAAAGCACATTTTTAGTATATTTAAAAATATCAAATCAACTTAGTTTGCTCTCAAATTTTTACTATATCCTCTTCCACTCATTTGTGACTTAGAAATAAATTTTCTTTATTTTTTTCACTTAACTAGGCAATTTATATTATTTTCTGAGTTATTTTAAGTTACTTATCGCATTTTACACTACAACAAAATGCTTAAATTAACTCAGTTTATCACGAAAATAAATGAACATGTTAAACAAGTGTTGTGCTACCTTAAAGCCATAAACTAGCCTAGCATACTCAAAAGAGGATGTTACACCCAGCCTAAGAAGGACCGAGTTGAAAAGGTAGTTGTAGGATCTAACTTGGATGTTCAAGTGTAAGATGTGCATTCATGGGTTCAAGTCACCGATATCTCGATCACTGTCTAATCGCCTATGGTCGTTATCTTCGTCGCTTGGTCGTCCCGTGGAGGTCAAGATCTTTAAACTTTTTTCCCGACCCTAGTGGCTGAAGGATTTTGAGGATCGACCCTGTTATTTTTCCAACTTTTTGATGATGATCTTATGGCTCTAAAAGTATGGGTGGAGTCTCAGAGCTATTATTAAAAGGACTAGAGCAAGTTTCTCGATCTTTTGGTATTGAACCTCGGGTCCTTGGAATACCTTGCTAATGGAATATATCAGATGCTACTCTTTTCCTTGCTCTTTAACTAGGATTGAGCTTAATGCCTTTTTTTATATTGACAAGTAAAACAGTAAGGTATCCCTGGGTTCCTGCCTTTTCAAGATGGGGGGAAGCCAAGAAATTCTTCAAGCTTTGGAAGGCAGCATCATACTCAAAGGTCCATTCAAACTTTTTTGGTTTCTTGAGACACTAGAAAAAATGGGAGGGATTTATCTGCTGATCTGGAGAAGAATCGGGATAAAGCTATGATGCGTCGGACTAATTGTTGAACCTCCTTTATCGAGATTTGACTCCTTATCTCAATTTTTTTGCCTACACTTTTCTAGGTTTGCCTTGATTTCTCTGCTAGTCAAATAAAGCCCAAAATTTTTCCTATTTCTACCTTAAAGGTGCATTTCTCTGGATTGAGCCATACGTTGTGCATGTGGAGTTACTTGACGATTTCCTCAAGGTCTACACTCCATCATGGGGGGTTTGGCTACCATGTCATTCACATAGACCTCGATATTCTGCTCTAGTTGTTTGGAGAAAACTTCTTCCATTAGTCTATGGTATGTGGCGCATGCATTCTTTAGTCCAAAAGGCATGACTTTGTAACAATAATTTGCCTTATCTGTAATGAAAGTTATCTTGTCCTCATCTTCTGGTGCCATTTGGATTTGGTTGTAACTGGAGTAAACATCCATGAAACTGAGTAGCTTATACACGGAAGCTTCATCGACCAGCTTGTCATTGTTGGGTAGGGGTATGCATCCTTTGGGCAAGCCTTGTTGAGGTCCATGAAGTCCATGCACATTCTCCATTTGCTGTTTGATTTTTTTACCATTACTACATTGGCCAGCCAAGTGGTGTAGTCAATTTCCCTTACAAATTTGATCTCCAAGAGTTGCTTAGCCTCTTCTACGACTGCCTTTCACTTTTCTTCTCCGAGTGTCCTCTTCTTTTGGGATTTGCATTTAGGTTGAGAGCTAATCGATGGAAAATAAACTCGGGGTCAATTCTTGGCATATATGATGATGTCCAAGCAAATAGGTCGGCGTTGCTCTGTAGGAAGGCTGTGTTAGTTGCCCGATGACTTCTTCTGGGAGTTGTGCCCCAATTTGGGTGAACTTGGTGGGGTTAGGGCTAAGTGGCACATACTTCAACTATCCTTCCGACGCAACTTATTTTCTTGAAACTCTTCTCACAAGTCAAGTTCAGTGACGTTGACGTGGTGGGTGGTGGGTGGAATTTCTGCTATGCCATTTTCTTCGTTCCTTGGTTTCAAGTCATCAATGTAACATTGGCTGGGCTCGTATTAATCGGCATAGATTACTGCAACTTCACCTTTGTCTGTAAGGAAATTCGTAGTTAGGTGTGGGGTAGAGAAAATTGCACCGGGCTTGTTTCCCGAGGATCATGTTATAGGGGCTTCTCCAGTCTGTGATGAGGAACTGTATGTTAATGCACGTCTTTCAGCAAATGTAGTCAAAAGCTCAACATATCCCCATGCATAGACCTGTTCGCTGGAGAAACCAACCAGGTTTCTGTTGTAAGGCTTGATCATGCTTTTTGGGATTCTTGTTTGATTGAACATATTGGCAAAGATGATGTCTATCAAGCTACCTTGATCTACTAGTACTATTCCAATTTCCTAGTTTGCAGCCACTATTGATATAACCATGGGGTCATCTTGGTTCTGGTCTATTTAGTGGAAATCTTCATCTGTGAAAGTGATGGGGGTCCTTAGGGTGGATAAAGTGCTATGACTGGGGGTGGATTGTCTGATGCTCATCATCGTTCGAATCGTTCTCAAATGCATTTTCCTTGCTGATTTTGATTCTCTTCCGTTGGCGAAACCTCCCGCGATAGTGTTGATAACCCCTTTGATGGGGCTTCCAGGATCCTTGTCATCTGCACCTATGATCTTGTTGTCCAAGCTTCACTTTCTTTCCCTCCAGATGAAATGCTTCATTGACTCAAAACGCTAACAAAATCCATTTTTGGAATTTTTCCCTTCAAGAATTTAATTTAAAATCTTTTCAGAATTAATCTAGATGTTTAGTTTTTTCATTAACCTTCTTTGGACATTTCAAATAGACAAACGCCCTAATGGTAGAGTTTCATATCACTTTCACCCTTTAACCTATTGCCTTTTCTAAAGGATTATAAATATCATTTATAGCATATGAGGAAGGAAAGGAAAGTGGGTAAAAAAAAACAAAACCTATACAATTAGGCAAGGGAAACAATCCCTTATGTTTTAGTTCTTTATGTGCTTGTATATGGTTTTGTTCATCCATTAGATTGTTCAGTCGTCCTTGTAGATTATGATTCATGGTTTCTAGAAAATGCTCTTCATCAACCACTTCGGAAAATTATTTTTCGATCATAGCTTTCAGAATTTCGAAAGAGAAACTACCACTGCATTGTTTTTCTAGAGATTCCACACTACAAAAGCAAATTCGTTAGAGCAGTTCTCAAAATCCTCCAAGGCTGCTCCAATAAATGGCCAGAGAGGTCCGGAATCTGCCCGTGGATGGCATCCAGAAAAAGAATCCTTAAAATTTGCTTGCTGAAATTCATAAGTTTTGTTTAAGAGATATTTCTTTTCATAAACGTTACTCCTGAAAGTGAGGTGCTCACCAGCACTAGGAGTAGACATTGTATTAGTTGAAATTGCAGATATAGTTTTTTTTTTTTTTGTAAGAGTTATATTTGCCATTAAAAAAAATATCACATTGAGAGCAAAATCTCCAATAGAGTTTGAACAAACAAATGTAATGCAATTCTATTTTTGAAGCTGAACTACAACACTAAAGCTGAATTTTTCTCCCGCCTCAAACGTAGTTTCAAGATCTTCAAAGCTTTGCTCAATTCTCAGATCCTTGCTAACTATCAAACGCTCCTGCAATGAATTTTTTTCGTCCCCGAAAATATTGATATTAACAGAAAAGCAAAGCAAGAGTTTGAAGTTCTTACATAATAAAAACAAAAATATTAGAAAGATAACGTGACAAATAATTTACAAATTTCAAATTTAAAAATCATGGCAACATAGATTTGGCGTATGTTGCACTGTATACTGCCAAACCAAACACTACTTTAAAGTTATATTGCAGCAAGACTCACCAATAGATATGTATGCTATCAACTCTACCATAAAACCAGAAGGACATAAACCAATAATAGTGATGGGCAAATTTTGAATGTGTATCTTAAACCCTTTCATAACCGGCTGCCAATTAGAAACCATCATAACTATTAGGGGTGGCAAATGGATGGATGAATGGATTTTGCCAAGCTTGTTACAAATAAATCAGTCCGAGACCCTCTTATGTATTTTTTCACTCCTATGGTGAAAAATTAAATTCCCTCTCTGGTGTAAGTTATGAAAAATTTTCCAAAATATTGTAAATTGAAAAGTGAGTTGTGGCTAATAGTCATCACTTATGGTTAAGTATTTCATTTTTAAATGTAAATCTTGGTATAGAGCCACGACATTGGAAACCCTTTTTTCTTTTTAATATTGTATGTAAGTCGTAGACTATTAACACGACTTAACCTATATTGGCCACAACTTACATTGTGAGAACACGAGGCGCATAACAATTGCAAAATATGCACCAACCAGAAATGGTACTGCCACTACCATTGGTAATGGCATCCATTTCCCAATCTTTTCGGGGAAAGGTCTCTCGCCATGTTTACTCCTATTGCAATAGCAAAGAACCCATAGCAAAGCTGCAAGTAATGGTGGGGCAATGCTGAGAACCCTTCAAAGCCTGTTATTGCCATGATTTTGTAAATTAGTGCATAAGGAGCTTTGAATTCTCCATGCAGGTTTCCCACATTGAAAGCCTTGTAGAACACAAAGATGCTCAAGGAAGCTGTTATACAGCCCCATGCAGTGCCGATTACTTGGCATATGAACATTGCTCTGGGATAGGTGCACAACTTTCCTACAATAATATTTAAAAAAGAAAAAGAAAAAAAGTTTCCTAAATCGTGGTTCAACACCATGATTTTTAAATTTAAAATATAAAAAATACTTAACCTTAAGTCATGGCTATTAGTCACAACTCACTATTCAATTTACACTATTTTTGGAAATATTTCACAACTTAACACCAAAGAGGGAATTTAATTTCTCACTTGCACCAGAGGAGTAAAAAAGTCCCCTTTAAGGGATTAAGTAAATATATTAGTTAACTGGTCATTGTAGTTGACAAAACTAGTAGTAATCTCACCTGAAAAAATCTTTTCTCTGACAAAATGACAGTCAATCTCTGTGTTTGGTCCTTTCGTGAAAACTAGGTTAGAAGCAATATGGAAGGCAGCTTGGTTGTCACATATCAGTTTCATTTCCTTGACATCTCCCAATTTAAGCTGCTAAAGCAATCGCTTTAACCACATGAGTTTACAAGTTGCTACTGCCATAGTACGATACTTCGCCTCTGCACTTAATCTAACAATTATGTTCTATTTCTTACTCCTCCATGAGATTAAGTTACCTCCAATAAATACACAATACCCTAAAGTTGTTCGTCTATCAGATGGTGAACCCGCTCAATCAGCATCAGAATAACCAACAACTTGAGCATTGCCTTTGTTTTCATAAAGTAACCATTTACCCAGTGCACTCTTGATATATCTAAGAATGCAAACCACAACTTCCGCACTCTTGTGCCATAGAGTCTAAATCTAGTTTTCGTTATTTTGTTACTTTTGTTGATGATTACTCTCGTGTTACTTGGCTTTATTTTATGAAAAACCCTTCTGAGTTATTTCATGTGTTTCGTGCCTTTTGTGCTGAAGTTCAAACCCAATTTGATGTTACTATCCACACTCTTAGAAGTGATAATGTTAAAGAATATCTTTCTACCTCTTTTCAATCATTCATGACAGCATGTGGCATCATTCATGAAACATCTTGTGTTACGACCCCTCAACAAAATAGGGTGGCTGAAAGAAAGTACTGCCATTCACTTGAAGTTGCTCGTGCTCTTTTGTTTCAAATGAAAGTCTCTAAATCTTTTTTGGGCAGATGTTGTTTCCACAGCCTGTTACTTAATTAACCGTCTTCCTTCTTCTGTCCTAGATGGTCAAATTCCTTATTCTCTCATCTTCCCCTCTTAGTCTTTATTTGCTCTTCCTCCCAGAATCTTTGGTTGCACTTGTTTTGTCTAGGACGTTCATCCTCAGACCTCTAAGTTGGATCCTCGTTCTCTCAAGTGTATCTTCCTAGGCTACTCTCGCAGTCAAAAGGGTTATAGATGTTATTCTTCTCATTTGTGTCACTATCTTGTCTCTACAGATGTGACATTCTTTGACACCATCCCTTTCTCTCCAAAGTCCTCCCCTCATTCTACCACGAGTGATGATGATGATTTCTTGGTGTATCACTTCCTGCCACCTTGTCTGCAAATTTTACTATTCCTGTGTCTTCTTGGCCTCATCGTCTTCCTATTTCCCCATCTCCCAACCACTATGTTCGGCGGAACAAGCAACCTACTGTGACAGATATTATTGCTCCAGAGCCTCTTGATTCTACTCCAAGGCCTCCCAATTCACCTCCTCCTACGATTCCCTCTTCTTTGGATCCTACTCCCTCTGAGTCTAGTCTTGATCTCCCGATTGCTCTTCGGAAAGGTAAGCGTAGTTGTACCTATCCTATTTCTTCGTTTGTCTCTTATGATGGTTTATCTAGTTCTGCTAAGTCTTTTGTTGCTTCTCTTGACTCTATTAGTATTCCTACCATTGTTACTGAGGCCTTGTCTTATGAAGGGTGGCGTATAACTATGTTGGATGAGATGCATGCCCTTGAACACAATCAGACTTGAGATTTGGTTTCCCTACCTACTGGTAAACAGGCGATTGGTTGTAAATGAGTTTATACTGTGAAGGTCAACCCTGATGGTTCTATGGCCCGCTTAAAGGCCTGTTTGATTACTAAAGGTTATGCTCAGGTTTATGGCATTGACTATTCTGACACCTTTTCTCTAGTTGCTAATCTTACTTCAGTTCGATTGTTTATCTCTCTTGCAGCTAGCCATCATTGGCATTTACATCAACTCGATGTCAAAAATGTCTTTCTTCATGTTGACTTGCAAGAAGAGATATATATTGAGCAACCACTGGGGTTTGTTGCTCAGGGGGAGAGTGGTAAGTTGTGTAGGTTGAAGAAATCCTTGTATGGCCTTAAACAAGCCCCTAGGGCTTGGTTTGGGCAATTTAGTCAAGCTTTCTTACAATTTGGACTTCAAAGGAGCAATGTCGATCACTCAGTCTTCTTTCAATGCTCTCAGGGTGGCTATATCTTTCTAGTGGTGTATGTGGATGACATCATTATTACTGGGAGTGATGAGGTTGGGATTAGAAAAGTCAAGTATTTCTTCAAACGCAGTTTCAAACCAAGGATTTCGGTGCACTAAAGTATTTCTTGGGTATTAAGGTGATGAGTAGTAAAAAAGGCATTTTTCTAACCCAGAGGAAGTATGTTCTTGATTTGCTTAAAGAAACAGGTTTGCTTGGAGCTAAACCTGCTGAAATTCCTATGATTCCTAATATCAAACTCTTAACAAATGATGGAGAAGTGATTTCTGAGCCTGAACGATATAGAAAGCTAGTGGATAAGCTTAACTACCTTACAGTCACTCGTCTTGATATTGCCTTCTCTGTCAGTGTGGTTAGTCAATTTATATCATCTCCTCGGACAACCCATTGGGAAGCTGTCCATATAATGAGATATCTAAAAGGGGCTCTAGGTCGTGGTGTTTGGTATAAAGATCATGGACACAGTGGAGGGTTTCTCTGATGCTGACTGGGTTGGGTCCCCTATTGATAGAAGATCTACTTCTGGATACTGCGTTCTTGTTAGAGGTAACCTTATATTTTGGAGAAGTAAGAAGCAAACTGTTGTTGCCCAGTCTAGTGCCAAATCAGAATATCGGGCAATGGCACAAGCTACATGTGAATTGGTATGGATACATCATTTGCTTGTTGAGATTGGCTTTAAGAGTGCAATGCCTATGAAGTTCTGGTGTGATAATCAAGCTGCCATTCATATTGCCTCTAATCCTGTTTTTCATGAAAGAACAAAGCATATTGAGGTCGATTGCCACTTTGTGCGTGAAAAGATTCAACAAGGGATGCTTGTCACTAGACATGTGTGGACCGGAGAACAACTAGCAAACATCTTCACCAAAGCACTCAACAAGAATAGAATAGATTATATTTGTAACAAGCTGAGAATGATTAACATCTATGCTCTAGCTTGAGGGGGAGTGCTAGAGAATAGTTATAAGGTGTTATTGGGCTGAACCTATTCTTTCTTGGACTAATCCTTATTTCTCAGTATATATATATTAGACAGGGAGACTAACATTATTGAGTTAGTCATCCTTATACATGTTTTCTCTTGTATTCTATAACACAAGGAAACAAAAGATTTAGCAAAATTCAACAGTATATGGGCCCTTAAACATTTCAAAACTTGTAAACAGACCCTTCCATACATAAGTTAAACAAAAACCATTCATCATATGACTTCTACTTATTGATTAATACACATGTTAATCTCTAATTTTTCCATATTATTTTTAAAAGATTAAAAAAAATCCTCATTTTAATTTAATTTCTTTTTAGATTATTCAATTATTTTTGGGAAGTAGAAAATAATAAAGGAAAAGATCTTAAATTTTGAAAAAATGGACAACCAAGAGATTGTCACGTATTAATCAACACATGTAAGTCATGTGATAACCGATTTTAGCTTATTTAGTGGGCATAATAGTCTGTTTGAAAGTTTTAAAAAGTTTAAAGATCTTTCACACAAAACTAAAAGTTCAAAGTTGCTACTTCAAAACGAGGTAAAGTTCAAGGTGTGTCTATGCATTTCTCCCTTATTTATAATAGTAAACATGGGACATGAAATGAATTAAAACTTAGCAATGTAATTTCCCGGAAACAACAAAATTACGAAATACTATATTTAGCATATGGCGAAATACCTTCTCCACATATTCAGCTACAGTTGAGTTGATTATTTTCTTGATAACTTCCCTGAACACTTTGGAAGGTCCAAGTACCTCTAATAAAATGTCTTTCGGTATCTGTTAAACACAACATATAATACAACCATAAAATTGAATTAATCTCCTTTATATCAAAGACTTGTACAGTGGAATTTGCACATATTGAACTAAACTGTGTATTACAGCATAAGTTGCTTGATACTAGCATGTACTATTTGTTCCCTATCTCAAACACCATCCTTAATGCAAGCAAAATCATGTCCTCAGATGGATCAAAATCTCTGGTTCCAAAATATCAAGGTTACATTTTATTTCTTACTTTAATATATGTTTTAATTGATGACACACACACAGAGTTGGTGGTCAAGGTTGCTATCGTAAACAATAACTTCCATATACATAAAAAAATACTAGCAATTGTAATATAACCAGGAAGAAGATGGAGAAAACCATGTATATATTGGGAGTACAAATAATTATATGGATAATGTCAATAAGAGGGAAGAAAAGGAAACCAAGTCTCACAAATCTAATATTTGACACTGCAAAGAAAAATATATGCGTGCATGTGTGAGTATATGCACACAAGTGACCATGCATCTATGTCATTTGGCCCTAACTCCCAGTAAAATGGCAGCACGTTGCAACTGAGCCTGGGCACAAACTAGTGTTCACTAATCACACGCAATGCAAGAAGTTCCAGACACAACAGAGAATGTCAACTTCCCCTAACCTACCAGAATATTTCTCCGAATTTTATTTTACTACTTTTTTTTCTCTTACACATTGCTACTAACATATTAAGGAGAAATTACATGAATAGAAATAAGAAATGCTGCTAAATCCTCATGAAAAAAGAAAGGAAATTGGAAAAAGATGTCAATAGAGGAGTAGTGAGGGACATCAAGACAGTACAGCCCTTAATCTTTGAAAGACAAGGAAACTCCAGCAAAAACCTCATTTACAGAACTTCATGAGGATGCCAAATAAAAAGCCTCATATTATATATATATATATATCCATTCCTTTCAACCAATCATACATGACCATATATATGACTTTTGATGTAGTTATTTTGAAAGTCAAATAATTATGACGTGGCAATACATAATTGAATGATAGTGTAAAAAACTTATACTCTGACAGTCTATTCAAATTAAATTGTTCAAATCAAATCTACCAAAGCATTGAAAATGTAGCACATTTCTACAATGCTGTTGTCTCAATTCCTGTTTGCTTCTGAAGTCCCAAAACCATATATGAAAGAAGTCCTTCAAAGTTTGCGTAACAACCCACTTTTCACCAAAATACCAAAGTGGCAGTTCCAGATAGTCCAGGGAACAGGGCAATGTAAACATTTGTAACAAAAATAGTAGTGCTAGGTGGTACAGCTTTATGAAGTCAGCTGGCTTGGAACAGATATTCTTTTAATCCAGTTGTAAACTACTATGGCTTGCAACATATGATTTATACTATCTACTAAAGCTTTAAAGGCTACAATGCAATTCCAAATGGGAATAGAAAAAGGGAAAGTAAGCACCACTTTATGGAGAATGGATAAAAGCATCCAATTAAGCATCCAACAAAGCAACCAATTGTGCATAAAAGTACCGAAGAAATATGGAAAAAAGCATCCAATTATCAAACTCTTTTACCCAACGCTCATGAAAAACAAGCAGAACCCAGGAGATTGGGTATTACAACCAATTTTAAAGCCTCCCTATAATTAATGAAGATTTCAAAAGGGAAAATTTTTCTTGAGATACTTCAGTCACAATTCCTAAATGTCAGAAATCTTAAAATAGTAGTTTGATGCAAAACAAGAGAACCATGCAAATAAGGAAAAGCATGCACTCCCAAAAATGAACATAATTATCATGTCCAACTTTATATATCACCGAAGAGAAGGCAGAAGGATAAACTTGTGACTTAGTTTTCACATGGCTTGTGTGGTGACATTATGTAGTATCTATCCCATTCCTTTAATGTCTGAAGGGTAAACTCCATAATTTACTTACCCAAAGAATGATGATTTTTAAGCACCAGATTGCCTAAAGAAAATTATCCTCTTTCTCAGGCCTAAACAAAGGTTCTAATTAACCAAACCCTCAATCCACAAAAGACCACAAAAGGTCTCATTATTTTCTCAATTCTATCTACAACCCTGCAAAAAATAGTCATTGCTCACAGTAAAAATGGACTTCAACATAACAGAACCTAAGAGATAAACAAGTCTCAATTGTTTTGATTGACCTATCACATCTATGCCTTGAGTGGCATTATATATTCGGTTATACCTATAAATGGGAAGAAAAGACAGGGAAAATGTTGAGTATATATCTGCATTCCGATTCTCCATGACAAACCTTTGCCAACAAAATAGCTAGTAGAAACTAAAATCAGTGAATTGAAGGCTGCACAATCATTAAAGAAAGAAACTTACATCTGGCGTTTTTCCTAGTAGTCCTCAAATTGTTAGAGCAGCAATTGGCCATCAAAACAAACAGAAAAAATGTCAAATTTATTGATATAAGGAAAAGAAAAATAAAGTTACAAAGAAAAAGTTAAAGATGAGGAGGCCTAAAGAAAAGAAAACCTTCTGGAGGACTCAATTGACATTAATGGAAATGTCCATCATGCTTATCATTATAGATTTTTCTTTATCTGTTATTATTAATTTATTATCACTAATGCTAATCTAGTTCTGTTGTTTTTGTTTTTGGTATTATTGACAATGAGAGAAAAGAAAGAGATAGACCAGAGCTTTTGGAATGAAAAAGTGACTCTCCCTGTTGCTATGTCCTCTTCTAATTTTATTCAAAGTAGTGAGCTTGTTCAACAAGCTAGTACAGCTGTACACAACTTTACAAAGAATACCGATACTAATAATAATAAACAACTATTTATCTAACACTCCCCTTCAAAATTGGAGCATATATATCATATGTTCCAAGCTTGTCACATATATAATTTATCCTTGGTCCTCTAAGGGATTTTGTAAGAATGTCAGCTAGCTGGTCATTTAAGTTGACAAAGCTTGTGACAATGTCACTCTTTTCTCTTATGAAATGACAATCAATCTCAATATGTTTGGTTTTTTCATAAAAGACTGGATTTGAAGCAATATGTAAGGCAACTTGATTATCACAAATAAGACTCATCTGTCCTACATCCCCAAATTATAACTCTTTGAGCAATTGTTTCAACTAGATGAGTTCACATGTTGTTGCCGCCATGGCTCTATATTTTGCTTCAGCACTAGTCCTAACAACTACACTTTGTTTCTTACTTTTCCAAGTAATTTGGTTCCCTCCAATAAACACACAATATCCTGAAGTGGAACGCCTATCAGATGGACAACCTACCCAATCTGCATCAGAGTAGCTAACTATATATGACATATATGATCCACCTCAAGGGGGAGTGTTAGAATTTACCACATGTTAACATGTAGCCTTAGTCATAGCTGATTTTTAGGAATTAGATTATGCTGTGTAGTATCTGTAGTTATGCTGTGTAATTACTGAGATTTGTACTGTTGCTCTATATAAATACCAAATTACTTATGCTGTGTAATTAGCATATGTAATTATGCTGTGTAGTATCTGTAGTTATGCTGTGTAATTACTGAGATTTGTACTGTTGCTCTATATAAATACCAAATTACTTATGTGTAATCAACACACAATTTCCTTGAAACCTTCTCCTAATTCTACAAAGCACACAACTCATCATATGTCTCTCTTTTTCTCTTCTTACTCTGAACAGTAAACTAGAAATTCAAACTCTCAAAAAGAAATCAAGTCTTACACCCTCAAAAATAATAGAAATAAAATATGAACTTATTATAATTATCATTTACAAGATTCTTTTTGTTTTCTTTTCTCTTTTGCTAGGGGATATAATCCTCTTAACCTAACAAAATCATGCGTCAAACACCATTAACTGGCTTTGAAACAAATTGAACATGAATCACCACCTAAATTCATGACAAGAGTGAACAAATAATGGGGATCAAACGAGGCCAAAATTATATGAACATTTCCTATGATTATGCATGCCATGCACTCATGACTTGAAGCAGCAAATAATTTTTTTTTTGTATACCATTCCCGCTCCCCCAAACAAAACACACCAACAAAACTACATAGAGTGTTCTTCAATTTTGAATCCACAGAAATACTTCACCTCCTTTTACTCTTCGAAATCCTGGGATTGGCTGTGCTGCTGCAACCATTTTCTCAAAGACGTCATCAAAGATCCTTTGAGTTTTGTTTCCAGATACCTCTATGCTGATCTGGAAAGGAGTTAAAAGATAGTGTTCAAAATTTAAAATTTACAAACATATGGCATTCATTACTATGTAACCTTAAAAATTAAATGTGATGATGGAATATGCTATATAACAGGAAATTGCTCATTATTAGAACATAAGTGCAGCAAACATTTTTGAAAAGAATTCAACAGAAAAATTATATATGTTCCTCTCGACTCCATCTTTTGTCAAAAGACTTATCCTCATCCAAAGACACACTTTATGCCTTTGAAAAAAATCATGATTGTGTATATGCTTATCGTTGAATAATGTAAATATCATGTGTATATATCGAAACAATTAGTTGTCCTGCAGCTTTACTCTGTGCAAATAGTGCTGTTCAAACAGTACTACATAAGTTCAACTCACTTGCGTATTCCAATTCTACAAGTTTTCTCTCTTTCTCTCTTATTATATACATGCTTCCTCCTTGCATTTTTGGTTGTACATGTTCTGTTCGCACTTACTCCATGACAGGATAAACTCTGCCAAGTTAACCAAATGCATCTTCTGGGCTACTCTTGTCTTCACTCTTCAGAAAAGGTACTGTTCTTATTTGCCAAACACCAATCGCCATTTGCCTATTTCACTTCTGCTAATACTTTCTTTGAGGCAACCCCATTTTATACTCCTACTGCTGACCGTATTGATATTGCAGATGACATCTTACTCGTCCAATATGGATTTATTGCCACCGTCTTCAACTGGCCCCTACAAGTATCCCTGCTGACTCACCCTTATGCTCTAGTGCCTTTACCTACCCCGAATCAAGTCTCTCCCTATAGTCTACCCATTGCTCTCAGCAAAGGTATTCTTTCGACCCGTAACTCCATCCCATTTATAATTTTCTGAGCTATCATTGTTTATCTCCTCCATATTATGCCTTTTTTCCCTTCTGTCTATCTTTTATGGATTTTTCTCTCTCTCTCTTATTATGGATTTATTGCCATCGTATTGATATTGCAGATGACATCTTGCTCGTCCAATATGGATTTATTGCCTCCGTCTTCAACTGGCCCCTACAAGTATCCCTGCTGACTCACCCTTATGCTCTAGTGCCTTTACCAACCCCGAATCAAGTCTCTCCCTATAGTCTACCCATTGCTCTCAGCAAAGGTATTCTTTCGACCCGTAACTGCATCCCATTTATAATTTTCTGAGCTATCATTGTTTATCTCCTCCGAATTATGCCTTTTTTCCTTTTTGTCTATCTTTTATGGATTTTTCTCTCTTTCTCTCTTATTATTTAGACTTATTTCAATTAAATATTGGACGATACCATTAGTTCTCTAACATCATTGATGTCAGCAACAGAGACAGAGAACTCCTCAAAATGAGCGGAAGAAGTTTGAACATCTACAACAAGGAAATCAAAGTCCAAGAGAAATTATTAACATACACATTATGATTTAGGATTGAAATAAGCATGCTGCTAGAAAAGAAAAACTAGCACCTGATAATACAGCAACAGTAGGATGGCATTTAATGTGTTCCCTGTAAAAAGAAATGGACATTTCAAAATGAATCTAAATCATTAAAACAGATTCAATTAAAAATAATGTACCCAAAAAATAATAAATAAATAAAAATCGCATGAATAGGCGCTGAATGAGAATTAGTTGCACTGAGGCAATCAAGGAATGATTGGGCCAAAATAGTTTGAAAAAATTCTACAAGAAACTCCATCAAGATAGTGATGTTTGAGACAGTAAACAAAGAGCATTGATACTATAATGTGAAGGAGAAATATTGCAGTGCCCCAAGCTTTGTAGTGCAAGTACGTGAGAAATTTAAAATGCTCTGTTATATCATACAGGATTTGCTCAAACAACCATGCAATTTCAAATAAAATTCAGAAAGCAGCAGTGCCTTTTTAAAACTTTTCTTGCACCATGTCTAAGCTTCCATGAAAGACACAAACGTCTACAATTCAGGCTAGGCATAATAAATTCATCTACTCTCTGCTTGTATCTGGTCATCTGCAAGCAAATATATATGTTATTACTAAAGAACAAGCAACAAACTACCATCACTTGCTTCTTTCAATATAGAAAGAACAAGATGATAGGAAAACAGAAAGTTTAAAAAAGCAAATGAAAATGAGAAAAGGATTAACCTGTGGAGTTAGACTTAAGATGAAGGTTTGAGATGCTGTATGCATTCTTTCTTTCAATTTTCACCACAGTATTGCTCTGATTAGAATCTAGTCTTTTTCTTTGACAAAGAGTACAACCTCTTTCTGTTTCTACCTGTGACATCCACCCCCAAAGAGAGGGTGTTCCAGGAGAGTGTTAAATATGCACCAAAGTTTTTGTAACCTGTAAGATTATTATTATTATTATTATTATTATTATTATTATTGGGTAAAATTGCACCCTGTAAGATAACATGTCATGTAGTCATACTGCTTATACAAAATCATTCATCAAACACACGTGTAACTTTTGACATGTCTCCATATTCACATAATGACCCCTTTCCAAAACACCGGAGGAAATTTGAAACCTGCTGCTAGCTGCTATGCATTATCTTCCAGTTAATACATCACCAATTGGAAAACATAATCCACTAAATCTAGTCTTATAGCCTAGCTACATTCAACCGTGAATCTCTACCTTTCTTTAAAGAAAAAGGAAAAAGAATCAGTGAAATAAACTGTCAAATGAGAGAATCATCCCCATTGACCATTGCAATGAATAAATCTATGACAAAAAATAGAAAACACCAGAAATGTACAAAGTGTCAAATATAATATAACTGAACATAAGCAAAGCAATTTCAAATTTTTAAGCTCGGCAGAATACTTACGAATAGCAAATGACTTTTATAAGATCAATATTTATAAGTCTAAACTGCAGCATTTAGCATTAGCTAAGGTCAGAATGTACAATCCAACATAGTTCAAATACACATATTCGTGTTCAGTACTCACAAAGTATGTAAAACCATAAGCTGAACCCATCATAATGTTTATCCTATAACAAAAGAAGTGTTCACATGGCACTAAGGGAGTAAATTCTCCTACTTAACTGTTTTATAAACAGCGTATGACACATATAGCAGTCTTAGACATTTGCGATTACTCTTTCAGTTCTAAACCACCAAAATAAGATTTCATCCATAAAGCATAAAAAAAAAAAGTTTTTTTTTTCTTTCAAATTCGAAGAACCCACTCTCTTACACTACACAGACACTTTCTCTAGAATTTTCACGCTAAACGGGTTTCATTGAATTTGAGAGATTGGTTAGTGTGTGTGTGTGTGTTTACTGTGTTAGGCAGTTGAATGAGAAGGAATGGATAAGGAACTAAGTAATCACCTGCGGAGTGCTTCTGCCCGACGAGACTAAGCTGCTGGCAGCGCTGGAGTGCTTTTTAACTCTGCTTCCCATCATTCTAAACAGAGAGTAAGGAAATTTCAACGGTAAATTATGCAATCGGTGACGTAGGTGAGTTGTAATTTGTAAAGCATTAAGGGTAAAGCACTAGGAACCTAAACCATTAAATATATTGAATGGACAATAAATATTTAAAATTAAATTATACTCCATAAAATATTTGAAAATTCACTTTAAACACGGTATCATATTATTAAAAATAAAAATTTGACTTCTCTCAATTAAAAAGTGTATTTTAGAAAATAAAATATAAGATCGTAATTGTTGACGAGGAAATTAAAGGAATGAATTACACACATAATTTTTTTATGCAAGTGCAAGTATCTTATAAAATTTTAAATATTTGATTTTGTTATCAACAATTATAATTTCATACTTTATTTTTTAAAGTGCACTCCCACTTTAAAAGAACCAAACCCAAAAAAAAAAAAAATATCATAAAATTTCTAAGAGTGATAGTGTGTATATATATATATATATATATATAAAATTTCTTCATTAATGATTTTAATCTCATGCTTTACTCTTTAAAATACATCCATCACTCTAAAAAACCCAAATCCAAAAAGAAAATAAGTATCATAAAATTCTTAAGAATAATGGTGCATATATATATATAGCGTATATGATGGAGGAGTGTTTATTGTAAGAGGTGAGATGAGTGAATCTTAATCTCATACTTTACTCTCTAAAATATATCCATCACTTTAAAAAAACAAATTCAAAAAGAAAATGGGTATCATAAAATTCCTAAGAATAATGATATATATATATAGAGAGAGAAAATGTATCTAGTGAAAGAAGTATTTTATTATAAGAAATGAGATGAGTGAATCTTGACTATTGAATCTTACATAAATGGTTAATATTAAAATATAAATGTATGTGACGTTTTTTGATCATATATTTAATAACTCTTTAATTTGATCATCACCATGTTGATTATATGATCAATATTTACTCTTCTTATCTTCTAATAATAAAAACTCTTCTTACTAAATATACTTTTATATATATATATATATATATATATATATATATATATATATATATATATATATATATATATAATCTCTCCTAAATTTTACACCATTTAATCAAATCTTTTTCCTTTTTTTCCCTCTACCTTACTTCACCACATTCGAAGGATGAATAACATTTTTAAAATATTTATGCAAGCAATATTGCTCATAAAATTGATTCAACTGGCAATACCTTAGAGTCATGCTTGGACATTAAATTGATAATGAAACATAACTACATTAAATAATATAATAAGAGATAATCATAGCATAAAACATTGTCCAATTTGATTTTTAAATTGAGGGAAATTCATATTTAAAAAAAAAAATTGATGATGTAATTATAATAATAAAAATATGTTATTAGTTTAATAACTTTATTCTAGTCATTACAATAGAACAATTATTTTTTATTTTAATTACATTCCGTTAAAAAATTCTTTTTAAAATGGTTGTTTGGATGTAATTTATTTTTGATAAAAAAGAATTTTTTTAAAATTTTTTAGTATATTTAGATGAGCTTTTAAAAAAAAACTGAAGCACTTCAAAAAATATATTTTGTGCTTTTTTTCTAGCTAAACTTTATGCTTTTGATAAATGACCTTTTTGATAACATGAAAAAATATTTTAAATTTTAAATATTAAAAATTTATTTTCAAAATATTGCATCTAAGTATATATATATATATATATTTACTTTTTATAAAAGATTTTTTTATTAAAGATCATAGATAAGAAAACATTTTTTAAATGCCCCTATAGACCTATCTTGAGTTTAACCTTTCAATTAGAGATAGAAATTCAAGAATAAATTTTCACTTATAAACTTCATCTTTAAATTGGTGATGACATCTAGGTTGATTCATCACCGGATTTTTTTGTTTCTTTGTTGGAGGTGAATATGCTAATTGATTAAAGCTACCTCTCATCTCAGGAAAAAATAAATAAATAAATAACACTTACCTTTTACACACATACTCTAGCTGTAGTGGTAACCTGGTGGGTCAATACTAAAAATTGCGTTTGGTCTGTACCAAGATAAAGTATAAAGCGTGATAGTATAAGAGAATAGGATAAGTTCGATAAGTATAAACAAGTGATGATAAGTATTTATCTATCAAGCATTTGATCATTTAGTATAAATAACTTGATAAGTATATATAATTATTTACTATGACTATATTATCCTTAACATTTTTTACCATCACCTTTTGCTTGTTAAACTACTAATGAAATAATAATAATAATAATAATTACGAATTTAATAATAATAATAATTACTTAATTTGATAATAATAATAATTAAGAATTTAATAATATTATTAATAATTTTGAATATAATTATAATAATAATTACTAATTTAATAATAATAATAATAATTACTAATTTAATAATAATAATAATAATTACGAATTTAATAATATTATTAATAATTTTGAATATAATTATAATAATAATTACTAATTTAATAATAATAATAATAATTACGAATTTAATAATCATAATAATAATAATTATGAATTTAATAATATTAATAATAATTTTGAATATAATTATAATAATAATTACTAATTTAATAATAATAATAATACTTACTTAATTTAATAATAATAATAATAATTACGAATTTAATAATATTAATAATAATTTGAATATAATTATAATAATAATAATAATAATTACGAATTTAATAATAATAATAATAATAATAATAATAAAATTAGAATATAATAATAATTATTATGAATTTAATAATAATAATAATAATTACAAATTTAATAATAATAATAATAATTACGAATTTAATAATAATAATAATAATAATAATTACGAATTTAATAATAATAATAATAATAATTACGAATTTAATAATATTAAAAGTGGAGGGTAGTGATGGGAGGAAAATCTTATCGTCATATATCACATAAGGAGGATAGTGTTATCTTATTAGAGTAGGATAAGAAACTTTGGCCGGATTTTATCTATCAAGTGACATACCATCTGCAACGTCGATAAAGTCGATAAGATTAACTTATACTATCATATCCTCCTTATACGAGGCACCAAACATAGCCTAAAGTGTTAGCCACGCCACTTTAAGTAGTGTGTGGCTAAACTTTCTATCTTACAAGTTACAACATCCATCATTGGCAGAAACGCTCCCATATTAAAAATCATACTTATAACCTGTTTGTAATGCAACCTTCCCACACTTCATCTGCTTGTAGTACCAAACTATTGAAATACAAATAAGATAGGAATCATCACTCATGCTACGTGGCTGCGCCTGTGATAAGACCTGAGCTTGCATTATGCTTAAAGAACAGAAGGCTTCATTGCATGCGAAAATTGTTACTGGTCAGTAGTGAAAGAAAACCTAATGACATGCACATTCAGTTTGAAAATACCACTATTTGATCCATAATTATTGCTTCAAGTCATTGACGAATCAAGATGCGCCAGCATTCTAACTAGAGGAATAAAGTATGTTATCTTTTGTACTCCAGAAAGAGTTACAGAACAATGTCCTGCACCAATTTTCATTTGGAACTAAAGTTAAATGTTTGGAAGAACAAAATAAGCTACAAGGGACCGTTGTCGCTAATGCCAAAGGAAGCTTTGAGCTTATTGGCAAGAAGTGGCAGCATCTTGATGCTGTCCTGGATTGACTGGTCAGCACAAGAAACCAAATCATTCACAGCCCCAGTATTCTGTTGGAGCTTAGCTGCCTCATACTTATCCTGACAGACCATCAGAGATCTATTCAACTTCTCCTGCACCGTGTTGAAAACACTATTAGATCAAAGAAGAAAGTATTAAACGTCAAAATACTTCCAGGAAGTAGAACATACTGTGGATGTCAGATACTAAATAAATACAAAAGCTGCAAATAATTGGGACACAATCGAATAGCAGAGCAAATGACCTAAGCACCTCAAACTTGCCTCTATTAACCATGACTTGCTGTCAGCTTTCATGTCAAATTGTCAATGCAATCTAGAGTTTTATAAACAAAACAGTCAAGGCATTCGAGAGGCCTAGGTATTAGTAAGATAGCAGTAACGTGGATTTAGAATGGAAATGTTGATTAGAAACTAGGAAACGAAATACAGATAGTCAACGCATTCGAGAGGCCTTGGTCTCTCCCTCCCAATCCTTTCTACTCATTTCTTTCTTACCCCTCTCTGCCCTCCTTATTCTATTTATATTCTCTCCAATAGAATACTCTCTAATTCCCTCCCTCCACTTTGCTTTCCACGTGATTCAGTATAACAGAATTTACTCTAATGCCCCCTCTCCACCTTACTTCCCACATGGTCCAGCAGAGGAGGTGCCTAACAATACTTCCCCCCAAAAGATTCACTTGGTCCTCAAGGTGAAGGGCCAGGAAACATCCAGCAGGTTCTCATTGCCTGAAACATAATGGGCAAATTATACTGTAAGAGCTTCCACCGGGGTTCTATTGGCCTTCAATTTTCAAAACAAGGACCAACATGGTACCTAGATCAATAGCTTCAGTAGTGACTTGATAGCCAACCCCCCTTCTCTCCTGTAACACCTGCAGAACCACAGCAGGGTTTGCCTGGCCATTCACAAGGACAACAACAGCAGGGTTTGCTTGGCCAAAAACATAATGAACCACCAAGCCCACAACTACAACAGTAACCATAACCTGAGCAGAGTCTCCCAAAACATCAGTAATCATAGCAGCTTTGAGGCATCAATAGGGGCCCTGAGCATTCCACGCACAGCAAGTTGGCCATAGTCCCTTATGTTGAGTGGCACTGCATCAAGAATATAAGTGATCTCTTTGACACTTTCTGGCTGCTACTCATCTCTACAATTTCTCCAACATCATCAGCTATAGGGCCAAACATATCAATGGTAAGAATATAGGCAGCAGTGTTCAGTATTCCAATTTTTGCTTCAGCTGTACCAAATAACCCACAATTTTGCTCCCCTAATGCGACATGGTTGAGCTTCGTGGTGGCACTGGTCAAGCACTTCCAACCAGAGTATAGTTCGGATCAACCAAGTCCCAACCATAATTAGTTGCTAATGCCAATAAAACTCTAACCGTGTTCATCTTTGCAACTGGAGCAAAGGTCTCTAGGTAATCAATTCCATAGGTTTAGGTATATCCTTTGGCAACCAATCGTGCTTTGTATCTTTATATAGACCCATCTGCTCTATACTTCATTGTATACACCCATTTACACCCCATAGGTTTCTTTCCTACCGATAACTGCACCAATTCCGAGGTTTTGTTCTTTTCTAATGCCTACATTTCCACATCCATAGCTTGTTTCCATTGGACAAAGCCTCGAATAGGGTGGTAGGGATAGTAATGGTATTTAGGCTGACTAAAAAGGCCCTATGTGATGGTGAGAATTTTTCGAAGGACATGAAATGTGCAAGAGGGTATAATGGTCGTTTAGTGCACTCTCTTGTTCCTTTTCTAATGGCTATGGGCAGGTTTTGATCATCATTATCCATACAAAGTTCAGTTTCATTTTGTAATGAAGAAGAAATTATTACCTCATTCAAATATGAGTTCCGGGTACAAGAGTTGGAATGGCCATCTTCTTCCTACATGAACACTTTGCCTTTGACAAATCTCAAATTTTCAAGATTGGTTTGGCAGTCTTTCAAGCATACGGGTTCAATCGGTTTAATGTGTGTTCCAGTCTTTCAACAACTTCCTGATAAGCACATGTTTTATCAACTCAAGTGAATGGTATGGTTGGACATAGATGCGCAAGGAGGGTCTTTAGATACTGGTAGCAATGACAAGTCCAAATCCAGCAAAAAATTCTCCTTATCTTCCCTTGAATTCTCCCCTTGAATATAAGGACTTGAAAAGAAAGAATCTGAATGTTATTTCTAATCTAATTTTTACAGAGGATGATTTCCAATCATATATAGACTACCTATCTCTTAATTAAGGAAAATGAAGGGATTAAAATGAGGACAAATCATAACTAATCATTCTTCTAATAAATCTCACCTAATTACACTTAATTATGTAACGTAACCAGTTGGTGAATGTAATCTATCATTCCCCAATAAGATCTTGAAAGCAGCTGGGAAGTTGGTGAACATATGATGAAGTCTTGAAGGGACGTACTGCGATGGCTATCAATACCGGTCAATTTCTCCTTAATGAAATGTCGATCTATCTCTATGTGCTTTGTCCGATCATCTTTGAACTAATTCTGTGCAATGCCGATGGCGGACTTATTATACGAACAATCTGCTGAGCCATATTTTATTTTGAGGTCATCGAGAATAATCTTCATCCATAATAACTCAGAATACTTGAGCCAAACACTTCTCCATTGATCTTGCAAACCACATTTGCTTTTTACTCCTCCAAGTCACTTGATTTCCACCCAAGAACATGCAATATCCTGTGGTGGATCTCCTATCAACAATTGACCCGAGCATAAAATCATCAGAATATACCTCCATGAATAAATTTCCTTCCAAAATAATCTGAACTGAAAGGCCACCAGAGGAATAATTCTATTGACCCAAGCTTGCCTTTCTCTTGGATCATGCATGAACCGACTAACCACACCTGCATAAGCTATATCCGGCCTGGTGTGGGATAAATAGATGAGTTTTCCCACAAGTCTTTGGTATTGTGCCTTCTCCACCTGGGCTCTCCACATCACTCCCAGATGTGATTTTCACTATGGGCAAGAGTCTTGGGCATAAGCTTTCGAGGAGATCAGGATATATTACCTCCGAGAAATAAAGATGCCCCTGTTTAGAATAGGCAATCTCAATCCCAAGGAAGTATTTTAGCTTGAGATCTTTCATCTCAAATAGCTAACCTCTCCCTTAAATAGAGCATGTTTTTCATCAAGCTCATTTTTGAAATCATATCATCTACATATACCAAAATGTAAGTTTGCTATCTTGAGAATGTTTTATACATGGTCAGCTTGACTTTGTTTCCCCCTGGATACCAACCCCCTTTAGTGAACCTTCCAAACCAAGCACACTGTTTGAGGCCATACAATGCCTTTTTTAGTCTACAAACCTTATTCACCATTAATGGCACCATATCCAGTGGAATCTCCATGTATACTTCCTCCTCCAAACTTCCATGTAGGAAAGCATTTTTAACATCGAATTGATGCATCTCCCAACCAAAGTGTCTTCCAAGGCAGATGGTATTCATTTTTATCGGAGCAAATGTCTCTTCATAATCAATCCCATAGGTTGGGTGTATCCCTTTGGACCAGGTGTTATGGGATCCAATGTACCATCACCGATAAAGATATCACCTTGACTCATGAGCGCCTTCTTGTCCTTAAGGTCTCTCACATCTCCCAAGTCTTGTTCTTTTCCAAAGCAATTTCTTCATTCATGGCTCGAGTTCATCCTTTAAGGCTTCTTTAGCGATGTAGGGATTCGAGAATCCTGAAATAAAACTTTGGTTGGATAGAAAGGTTTTTAGTAGACCAAATTGGGATATAGGATATTTAGCACAAGATCTTTGTCCTTTTCTTGCAATTGGTAAATCATCCGAATTAGGTTCCAAGAGGCATTTAAGGTGTCATTATCAAGAGTATGAGCGGTGAGACGATTGTGGTGCGGTTCAACCAGGTCGGGTTTTTGTCTGTCTTCCCGATATTGAATCCCAAAGCGCAGGTACTCATTATTCAGGTAATGATGTGGTGGAGGTCTTTGTCATCCGGCATGAGGGAATCCCGCAACAAAGGAAAAGAGCCGCAGCTGCTAGACTACTCTCCCCCGCCTCCGAGGAAGTGAAGAAAGACTCTGTTTCATGAAAAGTGACATCCTTAGAGATATAGACACGCGTCGTTCGGGGTGATAACATTTGTACCCTTTTTGTTTGAGGCATAACCTATGAAGATACATTTGATAGCTCGAGGATCTAACTTTGTGGACTATGAACATGGACAAAACCAGAACATCCAAAGACACGACTCAAGGTTAGTCATAATGGGAATAGAAGGATAGAATGTGGTCCCATTGGACAGACTAACACCATCTAAAACCCGATGAGGTAACCTATTTATCACCTCTTCTTCCTTGTAAGACTTGACACATTTGATTGGTAACCTCAAGGAGATGACGATTTTTACACCAAACTGAGGGGTGTCCACCAGTTAACTCATGAACAACACCATTATCTTTGAGGAATTTGGAAAGGTTTTCATTCACTACCACCATTACCACAATCTTTTAATCTGGTTCCCAAATTGGTTAGAACCATATGGTCCAAAGTTCACATCAGGTTGTTGAAAACTTGGGACTTATCTTTCACCGGAATATCCAGGTAACTCGAGTACAATCATCAATCGAAACAAACCACTTTGCACCGAAATATTGCAAACCGATTCAGTCATACATCCGAATGAACAAGATCAAAGGTTTAGAACTTTTACTATACTCTGGGAAGAAATGTTGTTGACGGTGTTTATGCAACCGACAAACATCAACAATGAAAGGACTTGCACCAATACTTTTGTAAACAAGACGGGAAATAAAGACTTAAGGACAACCTCGGAGGATGACCAAGACGCCTATCTTTGAACCATATTTGGGAGGAGGACCAAGACTCGAACTTGTCCATGATTGGAAGTGAGAGCATTTTGTTTGGTACAATTTTTACAGCTCTACGTAGATAACCACCCATTTAGCCAATCGTCTCCTGGCAAGACCCTGTAAAACACAATGGGAGTGGAAAAATGTCACCCACATCTTTAAGTCTTGGGTAATTTTATGAATACCAAGGTTATTAAATAGGTTGGGAACATTAAGCATTTGTTAAATGAAGGGAAGGTTGAAGTTGAATATTATCACACAAACTACTAGTATGAGAACCAAGCTACTAGTAGTGATGTGTTGGTTACTGTGAAAATGTATAGGATGAAAATAAAAGGAAAGGTGTCATATGATCTCGCAGTATCTATAAGATATCCTAGTAACATGGATAAGAAGCTAGAACTCTTAAATGTTGAACAGAAACTAGATGGCTTAAAGAGAGTCCATAAGAAAGTTCCAAGGCATTTGCTAAGAGGACCTCCTTTTCGGTTGTGGGATAGGTGGATCTTCTACCACCTTCTCGATCGACGTTGCTTGATTCACTCCTTGGGGTTTCTTGAATCCTCCAATGCGCTCAAGGACCTTCTCCCTTCCTGAAGTTTATATGTCTCTTGGTATGAATTCTCTCTAATTTTGCACCAACGATCTTCCGGTTAGACTTTGCTTTCCTAGATGTGATGATCCTTTTATAGGACCCTTTCCGGTAGCCAAGGCCGAGTTCTAGTATAACCCCCCTCTCCACCCTACTTCTCACATGTAGAACACCGAGAGAGAGAAAGTTTTTCTTTGCCCAAAATCCAACCCTAATAGGATCAACAACCAACAACAACCAAGATTTTCCCTTTCAATAGTGTTAGGGTCGGCATTACATGTCATTTTTAAACGACGCCATTAACTCTATCCGTAACCATCAACGTCTTAAAATGTTATTCAAATTAAAGATCTTATTTTTAATCGTTTCACTTCTTATAGTCGTCCGACCGAGGTTCTTGGTTTCCTTAGCACCTGAGAAGAACATAGCTATTAAACTATCCTCCAGTCATGGATCTACAGGTCATGATAAGAGAGACTTCATCATAAGGGTCTTCATATTTTACATACCCTTTTGGTATCATTGGAAAAGATTCATTCCTTTTTTTATGTGGGGATGAGGGCAGAGTTGTCATTCAAGAAAAAATTTAATAGTAAAATGCTCCTGTAGCAAGTAGAACAAATGAGATTATCAACAACCAGAACTAGTCATAGGATTAAAGCCCATGCAAAAGAGGGGCATTAACAACTCAAAGTCTTGATTTTCCTATAATATGGACAATAGCAGAACTTAGCCCAAAATTTTGAGGGGGCAGGAGCTTAAACCCTTTTGGTTGAAGCATAAAATGAATACAATAATGATTAAGTCATTATCCTTCTCCATTTTCAACAAGCTACTGAACTTCTATGATGTTAATTTCAATCTAAGTACCTGATAAATAAGAACACATGTCCTCCGCAATATTACCATCGCCTAGAAGCTACCTTAGATCAAAACCAATCTAATTATACAACATGTGCACTAGGTTATAATTCACCTTAAAAAATGATAACATGCAATTTTAAGATTGAAATATGATATAATCATCCTCTGAATCAATAAAATACGAGGTGAAAACCCCATCACAGTTCACAAGGACACATATATATAAGGCATTGCAAATTTATTTGTTCAGAAAACACCATACCCATATAATTGAAGAAAGAGATGAGGCTTTACTGTCTGTGTATTCAATAGGAAATCTAACTCAAAATTTTGGGGTGTCCTAAAGAAGATCCGCCAATGAATATGGAAATATTTTCGAGAATGCATGCATAGCTATCTGCTCTAGTTGTATGTATGAAACTGTTAGTTTTCATCACATAGTGTTGAAAATTACTCTCCTATCCTAAAAGTAAGGTGTGGATTTGAATAGATTTATGTGAAATATAAATACATATATAACAAATCATAGATATGTTATAACCCACTACTTTGATTTACTCATCAGAGATTACCACTTGACATCAAATTTTGTTTCTAAAGAAAATCCTACACTTTAGAGGAGCTAAAGGAGACAAACCATCTTGTCTAGAAACATTGAATGTAATAGATGGACCCCAAATGTATTTTCAGTAAAATGTTCCCAGTCCACTACATTTATTACTAAATATCCTTGTACTTAGCAAGCTTTGAGCTTACAATAAAATTTTTAAATTTGAGAAAATCTAAAAAACAACCCTAGTTCTAGTCTGCGAGAAGAATGCCAAGAAGATTCAAAGACTTCCACTGAATATTGTAAACAACATCAGCCCACTTTTCAGCACCGTTATGATAGAGCTCAGTGAGTTATTCAATACAACAAAGCATTGCTCAATTTCAATTTTATCTGTAATACTACACTGATTTTATTATTCATAAACACAGTATGAAGATTTTTTGTCCTACTAAATAAGATCCCTAGATTTAATGTTAAGCATAAGGAAATAATGCATAAACTCTAATCAAGGATTTTGCATGAAGGATTAAAAATGAGACAGGATGACATGATCAGTCCCTAGGTAAGTCAAATCAAGCAGATTGAGTGAATGATAAAATAAGTAAACTTCTAACAAAAAATGGAGCCTCTGTACCAATACATCAATTTCATCATAAATAATTTTCTGACCCAAGAAGCACAAAACATCATAAGGTTTCCATTCTCCCTTAAGGTAAAATTTTCTGCACATTCAGAATCTGCATATGTATGACCCACCCACAGCTATCTCTTACATTGAAAGGCCAACTTATTCGACCAAAAACTACAGCTCCTTTTTTTATGATAGAAAAAGAAATTTTATTAAGGAAGAAGAGAAGAGTACGAAGCAAGAGGATAATAAATCCTCATAAGAAGATAACAAAAGAAACACCTAGGAGCTAAGAGATTGAGTCATGTAACAAGGCATGCCAATTTCTCTCCATGTCTAACAGAGAAACAAAATAGACCATGAGCAGAACATCACAAACAAGCTAAAAAAATAACCCTATCCCAAATGTTGTCTAACGACGAAGAAGTTCCCTTGAAAATTCTAGCATTCCTTTCCAGCCAAAGACACCAGAGAACAGCAAAAACAGTGCACTGCCACATAATGCAAGTTTCTATAAAAATGAAAATTCTAAGAGAAGTTAGATGAAGAAGAGTAGAACTGACATACAAGGGCATTATGAAGAGAAGAAAGTTGAAAGAGCCTTGGAAAAGCCTCGGAAAGAGGAACATTTCCAACCCAAGTATCCTCCCAAAATTTGATACAAGAACCATCACCCAAAGTCAAGGATAAAAGAGGTTTAAAGTAGATAATCCCTGAAAAATGAATTATCAAGGACTTGCATGAGTAGCTCTGTTCACAGAATCGGCGTCCCACCCATTCAGATGCAAACCATATTTGCTTCGAATAACTTTATGCCATAATGAAGAAGTTTGAAGAGGAAAACGCCACATCCACTTAGTTGCCAAAGCAATATTCTTGGACACCAAATTACCAAGCCAAGACCCAACCCCCCCCCCCTTCCTTCTTAGGTCTACAACACACCTCCCAACTCACAAGATGGTCCCTATTTGATTCTCCCATCCCTAACCAAAGGAAATCCCGCATAATTCTCCCAATTCTCTAGGCAACAGCCACCAGAATGCGAAAAAGGGAGAGAAAGTATAAAGAGAAGCTAGAAAAACAAAACTGCAAAGGATAAATTAAACTGCAACATAAATTAGATTGTATTTGATAATCTCAAATTTAAAATTTAATGTACCAACAAACTAAAAAAAAAAAAGGCTAACTCGGTCATTTTGAATGAAATTACTGTAGTCTTTGGTAAATGTTGAGCGTGTCCTTTAAGTTTGGAGCAGTGTTTATTGACTACTGTTAGAGGTTTTGACAGCAGTACAGGAGGTAAAACTGTGTCTTTATGGCATTGTGCGGTATATGCAATTCCTTCATATATTTTATAAAAGAGGAGTTTTTCTGTTTAATGATGTCCTGTCCTGTTGTCCTTACAGCTGTTATGGGATAGAATTGTTTCTGTGACTACCTTTTCAGTGCTCTGCCTGTGATTTCTTAAAGTTACGTTCAGTTTGATGGAATGACTTTGGATGGAATGGGAATGGGAGTCGGAATAGAAAGGAATGGAATGGAATGTTCATTCGGTCATTACACTTGAGAAAGGTTTTTCTAAATTGCTTGAGAAATTAAGAATCCTCAGCAGCAGAATTTATATATTCATGATACAATTACATTCCCTAATTATAGGAAGAAATACTAATTAAATATAATCAAATCACTATCAATACAAATCAAATCCTAAAGATATTGAGAATAAATAGAGGATATACAGCCCCTAAACAAAAGATACATTCCCTAAATTAGAGATAACAAATAGAGGATATACAGCACTAAATAAGAGATACCTTCCCTAAATAAGAGATACTTCCAACAATTCCTACGTTTTGTTTGATGTGGAATATGGATAGGAATTGAATGATGACTTCATTTCATTTTTATTTTTGATAAGTTATAATTGATAAAAAAAATGCAATAAAATTTAATTTATGATTTTTTGGTTAAATAGGCTTAACTCGGCCTCGATCAAGTTTCAATCAATCACCTAGAATCAATCCCCAATTAATCATCCTTGATTCTAGTGTCGAGGCTTCTTTAATTTATAAGGCTTTCCTTAATAAATTCATACACTCTTAACAAATTTAAATAAGTAATAACAGATAATAAAATATATAAAATGAGAGAAATAATATGATCACAAAACTAGGGTGGAGCTTACTTGAAACTTTGCCATCTCGTTATCAAACGTCTGTTGAACATTAGAAAGAGGAATACTGCAATTTTCAACGCAATTGGTTATCTCTTCCTGCCTTCTGCTTCTATCAAAGCACTCATACGCACATTTAAAATAGGCTTTCTGCAATTATTCAATCAAACAATCAGATATATGGAATTGAAATTCAACTTCTTCAAGAAAAGAGCTTGCCACATTTTCCCATTTTATGCAAAAGTAAAATCAATCTACAATAAATCCATTTGGTGGAAAAGAAAATAGAGGACTTAGATTACAGAAAGTCAAAACCTTTAATACCAAGAAATATAAAAGCCATGTCATGTAATATTTTGCATTTATGACTTACAAGAACAAAAGAATATCATTAATACAATAATTTGAACTAAAATCAGAAACGAAGAAATAAGGTGGGACAAAAAATCAGCAAGCCAAATGGGACAGAAAATATCATTAGTCCCAATTCCCACATAGTTTCAAGTCATCAAGCCATAAAACCATCCAATCTTCCAAGGAAAGATAAAGTACTAGCATCAAAAGTCAAAACAACCATTGAAGTACTTATGGCAGAAAGGGACATGAAAGAACCTGGAGAGTAAAATTGACATGGTCTTGGATAGGGGCAAGACTAGTTTGAGCAGCTACATTTACTTCATTGAGTTTTTGCTTCAGTCTCTGTGAAGCAATCTGCTCTTCAGCTGCTGCAAAATGATCCATCTGATACTCACTGTCAACAATGAAGTCTGCACCTTTAGTTTTGAGGATAAAAATCTATTTGGTCTGGTTTCATTTTCTTCTTAAATAGGCTATATACTATAGGGTTTATGTAGTTGATTTTATGATAAGCAAACAGAAACTCCCATAACTGACCTTTACAATATGTAATGTAAAGCCAACCTTGTATACCAGAATTTTAGATGAAGTAAATCAGTGAGTTGAGGCAATTGCAAGACATAATGAGTGAATACCCAACCATATAACCTTCAACAGCATACGCAAAGGAAGACATAGTTGACAGGGATAAGAAGATCCAAATAAACAAGAAACAGTATTTCAGACTTCTGTAATATTTAACCCTCCAGACCCACAAATTCTAATTTCGCTTTCCTTGTTTTTTCTCTAATGTCCCCATAATCTTTCTTTTATTCTTGTTTTATGCATTTATTTTTTCATTCACCTAGTCAGCATAAATTTTAACACACGGCTATGACTAGTACCATTTCAAAGAATAAAGCACTTTCACTGACAAAAGCAATGGCACTATAGAACTCAGGCATTGCCAAGGCAAGAAAATCTCATATGCAAATAAGCTACATTTTAAGTTAATAGCCAATACCCACCAATGAAGAATAGACATCAAGAATGTACATGATATCTTGAAATTGACCAAAGTGGCTTTGATCATAAAAGAAAAATTTGGAGCATGGAAGAAGTTATAAAACGGCAGAAAAATCTGCATTCAATCAGACGGGAAGTTTAATTGAATAATGTTTTCTAAATTTGAGGCAACCAAAATGTCAATAACTAAGCCATCTATTTTTTTTTTCTTGACAGATATCATTAGATTGATGTGCAAAGCTAAGAGAAAAATTAAAAGGAAAAGAATAAACAAAGAGAAAGATCTATTTTCTTTCCCCCTCCCCCACCCCCCCCCCCAACAAAAAAAAAGTCAAACTGTGGTATTAATAAAAGATAAAGAAAACATACGATTAAAAAAAGAAAATCCGCCCAGCATGATTGCCTATTAGAAAACTGAAAAACAGCCACTGCAACAATCAAGGAATCTAGGGGTGGCCATGGCTCAATTGCTTCTCCGGCTTAAACAAAATCAAGCTAGACACTGTTATTCTTCCCTTTTTCTCATGTTTCCACAATGATGATTTGGCAGAACAAGGTTTCAGTAAGAGCTAAGATTAGAAAATCACAGAGGAGCTAGTAAATGAGGGGATTAAAAAAATGGGAAAGAAGCAAGGCCTTCACAACTTAAACACCATATTCTCCATTTATGGAAAAAAATGGGAAAAAAACTATCACAAATATTTGGATTTGAAAAAAATTTATTTTCCATATAAAAAACCACAAAAAAAATCCCATTCAACATGTTTAATCAGAAAAACAATCTATTGAAACCCAAAAAAAAAAAAAAATCAGATATTACCCATTTTCAGCACAACAACAATGAAGCAAAACCTACAAATGAAGAATGAATGCCGTGAGAATAAGCAAAATATGATTCGACTCACCTGCGAATGTGTGTTATACAGTGAACTGGGTATGGGTTTGTTGCAAATGTGTGTTATCAAATTCTTTCTGATTCTATAATGCTCCAAAACCCTCAATTTATCATCGCTATTGAAAACTCAGCTGCGGCCTCTTCGTCCTCTACGAACTACAATACCCATGTGAAAGGGTTTAAGGGTTTAAGCATATATGCGGGTTTTTCTTTTTTTTCTTTTTTTCCTCATACAACGAAAGGATTTTACTTTTCTTTTCTTTTTTTTTTTCACGTAAGACCCAAATAGATTGTTGTCAAATGTCTAAAATAAATCTACAATGACTAAGGTAATTACAAAAAATATATTATCACTTAAAATATAAATTACTTGTCTCACACAAAAAATATATAAAGTCACTTTTATAGTTATAAAACTATTATTATTATTATTATTATTATTATTATTATTATTATTATTATTATAAAATAACAATCTATCAATATGATTAGGTAAAACCCTTTTTAAAGTAATAAGTTTAATCTACATAAATTACTCCTAAAGCTAACATTTTAAGGAAAAAAGCGTGACTTAACTCAAGAAATTATACTTTCTTATCTAATCTTTCTTATCAAAAAAAATTATTCTAACTAAATTACACAAATATTGTGCTTGAAATAATTAAAAATTAAAAATTATTTAATTTTAATTGAATAAACTTGATTATAAAAATCAAGATTTGAATTAATTTGAAAATTAATCCTTATGTCCAAAACTAACGATATGTCAAGCTTAGTGGATTAACCTATAAATCTATGTGCTTTGACTCAATTCAACTCACAAAATACGAGTATGATTAGATTTACGGGTTGAGTTAGGAAAACATTTCAACCCACAAGGTACGAGACAGGTAACAAGTTTAGAAAATGTCAACCCATACAAACTCATCTAAGTAGTTTTTTTTTATATATAAAAGCCATTTAGCGATTGTTATATTGTAGGTTGATTTCTTTTGACTTTTTTATAGTGTCAATTAAGTTTAAGTATAGACATTATTATTATATTTTTAATGTGACTAAGAAAAATAGAGATGAGAAACTCATGGAAAATGTGGCCATGAAAATAGAAATAAGAAACTCATGAAGCATTTAACGGACTATTGTAATGAAAATCTAATAATTCGCTTCTATAATAAAGAATTTATTAAGAAAATTAAGAATGAAGTAAACAATTATATAAATTCATATGCTATATATGATGATATTGACTTTAATTAGTCAATATAGTTTGTTGTTTGTAGGTTTTAGGACTTGTTTGCTTACTTTAATTTATTTCAGACTTATGTTAACTTAATAAGATTTATTATATTTATTTAACTTATTTGAAATTTGTTATGTTTGTGTAAAGACTGATTATGTAACTTATTTAGTTTATCTGAGACATATGTTATTTTTAATCAAAACGTATTATGTATATCTGTAATGAATTTTCAATTTCGTATTTCACTATTTATTTTAGCAAAAAAATTAATGTATGTCAACCTCATGGATTTGGTAAAACCAAACTCAACTCATTGATTTGGTGAGCAGGTCGAGTTTATAAATGTCGCAAAACTCATCCAACGGAATGACCATATGTAGAACTCATTAAGAATGGATTTTATTTTATTTATTATTTTATATTATCATCCTTATAATATGACCTTTCTTTGTGAAGCTAAGTTATTCGGTATGAAAGGTTAAAAAAATTAAAGTAAAATAGTTTATCAATTTAAAATCAAATCAATTTCTATCAAATCACACTATTTTTATAGCATTTCTAAATTTGAACCATTGAAATCTATGAATTTTTTTTATAAAAAATTCATGAAAAATTAAAAATCAAATAATTTTTTATTTTTTAACATCACAAACACAATACTTGATTTACAAAATAAATCAAACTCTATTTTTTTTACACTCTAAACACACTAAAAATTATGTAATTGTGTAAGCAAAGTTTATACAACAATTTCTCCTAAAGAGAGACAAATACTTGATTATAAGCTCTCTCTGCATACTTTTGATTATAAACTATTTTGAACTCAAAATAACTTAATCCAAACACACACTTGTGAATGCAAATGTATGTCAACATAGCAAACAATGCTTGAAGAGTAAACAAGTATAAGGAAGATGCCCAGGTATCGCAATGATAGATTATTATGAGTTAAGATCTTTGTAAAAGTGGATGCTCTTGCTTAAGTTCAAATTCCTAGTTTTATGAAAATGTTTTCATATATCCCAAGTTTTCAACCTTGCCTCGTGTTTTAATCCTTTGAAATGTTATGAAAAAGCCTAAAATGTGTTTAGAAATGTTTCAAGATTATGCTTGCAAGATAAAATGACGAAAGTTGAATACTAGAAGTTAAATAATTGATTACATCCTTGGAATAATCAAATATTGACTCTCCAGACTTGGACTATGGTTTCAAGTTGAACTCAATAATCAATTATGGTTTGCAAATAATTGATTATCATGTTGGCATAATCAATTATTCAATGGAACAATAGCTTATGTTTTTTGCTAATACAGAATTATCTCTTGAAAATAATCGGTTGTTTTGTTTGTGATGAAAACTCAAAATTGGGGAAGGAAAAAATAATCCATTTTGGACCACAAATAATCGATTATTTAGCATACTAGAACTTGAGTATAATAGTTAGTTTTTGCATTAAATGCATCTCAATTATTGTAAATGGCCATATTTACTCATGGGCTATAAATATCATCACTTTGGGATTTATTATAACCAATGAACAAGTTTGATTACAATAATTGAGAATTAAATTCATTCTTCAATCACTACTTTTGATTCATTCTATGTTATTGAGCTAAAGTGAGAACATTCAATAGTACCTATAGAGCTTCAAGTTATATTATATGCTTTTAGAGAGAGTGTTCTTTTATATATCTCTTTATGAGGGTGGAGGATCTCTCTTAATGAGATAGAGATTTTTACACAAAGGATGAATGATCCCAAGGGAGTAAGAATGGTTCAATGTTTGTACGGATGTTTCAAGGACCTATTAAAACGTGATCAATAGTGAAAAATCTCAAGTGGATGATCTCGAGGACTGCATGTAAATCTCAAGGGAGATTGAGCCAATATAAATCTCATTTGCACTCTCTTCTTCCCTAAACTCTTTACTTTCAAGTTTGCTTTATATGCTCTTATATATCTAGTGATTTCATCTCTATTCCCTCTTTTTCTTTTGGAAAACTTGTGTGAGTCTCCTTATTATCATTAATTCATTCACACCCAAAGGAAATAACTTCAATAAAAATAAAAAAGGGAAAAGTTATTGTAAAAAAAATTAAAAAGTCAATTAATTCCCCATTGAGTTTTAAAGTCACTTGATAACATATTATTTTTATATGTAAAATTGGGATTTTAAATTCAAAATTTTCTAGAAAATCATTATGTTACTTTGATGCATCTTTTTCTTTTTTTCTTGTTGGATTTTAGTTTAAGATTCTGCTAGTAAAATTATAATGTTTTGTTTTTGGATCTTTTTTATTTCTAACTCCAACTTTTTTTTTCAGTATTTCCCAATTTTACTAGGTTTTTCTACAATTAGACTCGTTTCTTAATGAAATCACCAGCATGTTTGTGTGCATCACTGAGAAGGGCACTATTTGGGTTACTCTTAAATGATGTATGTTTGTTTGTGTTTTGAAGTTTTAATGCTGTCTTGTTGACTGGGTAAAATTCTTAGGTTTATAATATGTACGAGAACTAACTTTCGTTTCTATCCTGCCATAGGCCACTCTTAAATGAAATGGAACACGTTGACTCGTTTTAGTTTGGTGGGTTAGAAATACCAACCCACCTAGCGTATGGTGTGGCAAGTCAAAGAGTTAACTTGCCTAAAAATGAAAAAAAAAAGGGTCTAACCATATAAACCTAAAAACAACAAAATATGAAAAGTAAACAAAAATAACCTTCAAATATTCTACATAATGTAGGCTAAATTCAACATTCGCCTTAGCAAAATAATTTGATTCATCAAAACTGTGTTCACAACATTCTCTAAAGTCTAAAGCCAAAAGCATGCTTTCGATCATAACTAAGTTATGAAGTGAGAAATGTAGAACCTATAATGACCAATTATACATGGAACCCATCATAGTTAAGTCCTAAAGTGAGAACCCAAAACTTAAGCCCATTCTAGCTCATTAAGCTAATAGTTAGTTAATGTATCATTTAGCAACTAAAAAAAAAAGAAGAAGCTAATCTGACGAGTTAACTTGCTCACACTACAAGAAAATCGACTATTTTCGACAACAATATCTACTAAAAAATTAGCAAGAAATTCAATTTTTTGGCGAATTTTTCAACGAACACGAGCCACTAGTTAAGCCCTTGCCAGAAACTAAAATTCATCAGAAATTCTAGTGGATAGGATTGCTGGAAAACAAATGTGTCAGAAGACACGTCTTTGTTAGTTCCGATAGAAATATCTATTAGAAATTTTCGGTGGTCACATCCATAAAAAATATTTCGGCAGTCATGTAACGTCACAACCTTAATACTAATAGTATAATCAAAATTATACAAAAGTAAATAGGTTTAGGCATGTCACAACTAAACTAACACTATTCTTTATTAAGCAAAAGTACTATATAAATAAATATGAGTCACGTGATAGAAGTTAATTTACATATAACTGTAAATTATCATCTGTTTATATGAGTACATCATCATTGTAAATATACAAACTAGACCTCTAAGGCATTAATTCTTATAAAATTTACACATTCCGTACATAAAAGTAGAGACAAGCTACTCTACATCCACATTCTTCCTCTCACTTTGCTGAAGAGTTTGTCCCTTGAATTATCGTGGAAATATAGTACAAGGGGTGAGAATTTCATAATTGTCAGTAGTTTCTAACAAAAATAGTGACATCACAATAATTTCATTTGCTTCAGAGAAAAATCATTTCAATATTTATAAAATAACATAGAAAGGTGACAAAAGCCAAATCAAATCCTTTCTCTTCTCGAGTCAGAAAATTCAATTTATTATTCATAAACAATAGCTTGTATTCATATAATAAAACCAATATCATTGCATCATCAATAAATTATAAATTTTCATCCAAAATATATCACACATGAGTCATAGCTCACTATAACATGATCATAATATCATATCCTTCATCTCAAATAAATTATGAGGGCATGCTACCATTTTTAAACTATCCAATATCTTTCTTTATAGTATTACCTCTAGATACGAAGATTATCACATATTATTTATCCTTCAGATATAAGGATTATTCGATATTATACCCTTTAGATACTAGGGATAATCAATAATATATCCTCCAGATACAAGGAGTAATCAATAGCACATAGCACATCCTCCATATACGATGAATAATTAATAATACATCATCTAGATATGAGGAATAATCAATAATATATCATCCAAGTACGAGGAGTAATCAACAACATATCCTCCATATACGAGGAATAATATCTTCCAGATACAAGGAATAATCAATAATATATCCTCTAGGTATGATGAATAATTAATAATATATCCTCTAGATATGAGAAGTAATTAATAGCATATTCTCTAGATATGATGAATAATCAATAATATATCATTCAAGTACGAGGAGTAATCAATAGCATATCCTCTTGATACGATGAATAATCAATAATATATCCTCCAAGTACGAGGAGCAATACCCTCCAGATACGAGGAATAATCATTAATATATCCTCCAGGTACGAGGAGTAATCAATAGCATATCCTCCAGATACGAGAAATAATATCCTCTAGATACGAGGAATAATATCTGCCAGATATAAGGAATAATCAATAATATATCCTCCAGGTACGAGGAGTAATCAATAATATATCATTCAAATACAATGATTATATAAAATTATTTCCTGTATCAAATTTTAGGTTCACCTCCAAGTACGAGGTTCATATTCGATATCTTTTAAATTTAAGTCACCTTGTAGTTATACCTTTTCAACATTAGCTCAACATAACATTATTTCTAGGGCTTACGATATGCTCTTTCATATCACTTTATACTTCAACTAATGAATTGTGTCATATCATAAGCTTCCTTTTAGTCCCCGTAGAGTAAAGTACTATGTTTTCACAAATCTAGGTGCTGCTATGCTATTTGAATAGCAACTAATTTATTTGAGTTCTGAGTATTGTTATTCTAATAGCCACTTGTGCTATTCGAATAACAACCAATTTCTTACTTTTTTAGACAATGCCATTCGAATAGCAATTGATGCTATTCAAATAACAACTAACAGAACCAGTTTCTTCCTTTGCTTTTCATTCAAGTCCATATTCTCAAAATAATTAATTTCATCTATTCAAACTACACCTCATATAGTAAGTCCATAAAACTCAATACATGGTATTCTATACATCATCACAAACAAGCTATAATGGTTTTGAACTTATATATGTAAATATATGCATACTTGAAACTATCTCATCAACCATATCTATACTTTTTTTCCTTATGAAAAACCATATGAAACTTCTAACTAAATCAACCATATATACCTTTTTTCCATGAAACTTCTATCCTGTTAGTTTCCTGCTTGTAATGGAAAATGGTCTGTGGGCTTTGTAATTTACAATATTTGATGTTCAGATTGTAATATCAAATACAATACTTTTATATTTGGCATTGAATGAATTCTTATTTTTTTTATGTTATATATGGTATTATGTTTTTTAATGTTTTAATAGACAGTGGAGGTTAAAAACTACCACAAATTGAAAAAAAAACTGTTGCAAATTGTTTAGTAAATAGAATCAGGCAAATAAATAGTAGAGGTTCAAAATTGCCGCAAATTGAAAAAAAATCACCGCAAATTAATCACTATTGTGGGGTCCTTGAAAAAATGCCGTAATATATTGCGACAAACGTTAGTAGCATTTTAAAAATCACAAGTTAAAAAAAAGGGCCACAAAATAGCACATTTTTTTGTAGTGCTTGGTGCATTGCTTCTCACCTGAAAGCTCCCTTCCCCTTTAGGAGCCCCCTAAAGTACTCGATTAATTCTGATAAAGCTGGCATGAATCTCCTTATGTATCCTAGTTTACTAATCAGACCTTGTACGCGTTGCATGTTAGTAGGCGGCTTCATCTCTTGTATGTCTCTTATTTTTCCTTCATCCACTGAGACTCTGTTCTTGTGCACCTTGCACCTTAAGAATCTTCCTGTAGAGACTTCGAAGGTGCACTTCAAAGGGTTCATCTTTAACTAGTACTTTCTACACCTCCGAAACACAGCACGCAAGTGTTCCACATGCTGTTCCTTCTTCTTGGACTTGACTACTAGATCATCTACATAATCTTTAATAATGCCATGCAACATTTCATGAAATATTAATGTCTTCTCCTCATTGCCAAGGGCTATTCTGATTTGGTTTTATCAGCATGCCATGCAACATTTCATGAAATATTAATGTCTTCTCCTCATTGCCAAGGACAATTCTGATTTGGTTTTATAAGCTAAATCCATCCATGAATGTAAATTTCTCATGGGCGATTATGGCATCTACCAAACTGTCGATCTGTGGAAAGGGAAAGTCCTCTTTGGGGCACGCCTTGTTCAGGTCCCTGAAATTAATACAATAATGGATTTGCCCATCGTTCTTCTTTACTAGAATTATGTTTGCTAGCCAAGTGGGGTGTTGTATGGGCTTGATGAAATGTGCCTTCAACAATCTCTTTATTTCTTTCTTGATCTGCAATTCAATCTTTAGGCTGAACTTCCTGGGTGACTGTTTTATTGGTTTCGTATCTGAGTGGATAGGTAGATTGTGAGTTATCAATTTAGGACTTTGTCTTGACATTTCTTCATATTCCTAGGCGAACACATCTAGAACTCCTTGATGAGCTTGACCACTTCTTCCTTTTTCTTCTTTAGTCATGCATGCCCCTATGAAGACTAGCCTAGTTTTCTCTTTTCCTGGTTCAAGTTGTATTTCTTCTAGATCTTCTTTATGCTGTTTAGGGACGTCCTGTAATTCAGGAAGCATATCCTTAATCAGGGCATCACTAAACATCTTTGCCTCCTCCTTTGTCTCAGTGACCCCTTTGGTAGGATAAGTAAGGCATAAGGCAGAAGCTCTTGCTAGCGCCCCGCTTCCCCATAAGATCTCCCAAGCCATCTCCCTACTAGGAAGATGCACCTTCTGAAGTATGCCCCCAGCATGGCCTCCAATGTTGTCGTATAGCCAAATTCCCTCATCCTTTTTGCCTCCAGTGTTATATTCCCCTACGTTTTTTGGCCGCTTGAAGGCACACGTTGGGTGCTTCACGCTTTTTCTTTTTTTCACCTCTAATACACCCAATTTGATCTTTTTCTTCTCTTTTGATTTTGTTGATTCTTGGTAGCACTATTTCATCAAACAATTAGGCATTGAACAAATGCCCCTCTCTAGCCTCTAACGATGCTCTAGTTGCCTAGATTTCTATGTCCTTTTCCATGAATTTTGAGTCTACACACTGATGTAAAGTAGAGGGAACATATTGGTGTAAGTGTATCTGTGGCTTTCCTAGAAGTTTGTCGAAGTTGGTTGAACTACTATTTACTTAAAAAAATTTGAATGTTTTAATAGGTCTTACTTGATGGCTCACTTTAATACATCTCCCTATTACCACAAGCATACCCTAAAAAGTGTTTAGAATCATGTCAGATTGCCTAAGATGCTCCATAGGGTTCCCCAATGCTTCAAACACAGGTGTGGGAATAACATTCACTCTAAATCCGTTGTCCACCAATGCCCACCGCACATGATGACCTTCCATAATAGCCTCCACAAACAAGGGGTAGTTATGACAAAAGTTGTATTCGACTGCCCTAGGCTCCCTGAGCATTATTGCTATGGCGTGTGACCTTGCTAGCCTCGTCAGGGGCGCATTGACAATGCACAGATCTCTGCCCCTTCTTTTTATAATTTCTACAATGGCCCTCGTTGCCTCGATTTGGGACTTTGCATCAAGGCCTAGTTGTCAAAATAACATATGGAAACCTCCAGTCCTGGCCAGCCCTGCACTGATTAGAGCATCCTATGGTTCTTCCGCCTATGCATTTTCTACTCTTTCTATGATTTCTCCTAAAATAATAGTATTAATCCCATGGTTGAGCAGAGGCCATCTGTGCACATTCTCCTCAGTGAGTTTGCCTTTTGGAAGCAATATTTTTCCCTTAGCAATATTTTTCCCTTAGCCATATTTCTTGCAAAAACTTTTCTAATGACATATTAATTCATAGTGCCATGCCCATTAGTCTGATGCAAAATACATAATTCAATATTTTGGTATTCTTCATTTGTTAGAGCTTTCAGATGTGATATTGGATGCAATAATTTGTCTTTCAGTCTTTCTTCTACTAACTGATACATTTGTTCCTTTGTCCAAGGTAGGGATTCTTTTAACACCATAATCTTTTGGACTGGGGACTGCCTTGTAATTTTTCTTCTTTGCATGATCTTCCAAGGCAAACACATCAAAGACAGATTTAGGCTCTTTACTCCACTTGCCATGCCTTTTCATTGTTTCTGCTATATCCACTTCCTGCTTGAGTAACTTTGAGAACATGTATAGTCCGCTTAGGGATAAGAAGATTTGTTACCTATCTTTAACGTTCTTGATGCATACATACACCAGGTCTGCCTCGGGGATGATTTCAATGCATTGTAGATCATGATCCATGTATCATTTAATGAAGGCTACTAGTCCTTCCCCGTTTTTCTACGTTACCTACCCCAGGCCCATGATGTGCACAACACCTTCCTCCTCCAAGAACTTGTTGCAAAACTTTGAGACCATTTTTTTCCATGAGTGAATAGAATTAAGGCACAACTTTGCACACTATGTGAATGCCCTTCCCATAAGTGACTTGGAGAACTCCTTTAGCCTTAGATCTTTGTCTTCTCTATACACTCCTAGATTATTTATGAAAAGAATTATATGTTCCTTAACGCTTCCAGTCCCATCAAACTTCTTGGAAGTAGGTGGCAAGTACCCAAGTGGGCAAGGCTTTTCAACGATGGATATTGAAAGGGAAGGCTCGACTTTTGACACCGCTGAATGCCCTTCCTTCTAAGTATATAACAACCTCCTCAACTCCCTTTGTGTCACCCATGCCTTATCTGCAGTATGCTTATGATTATCTTTCCTTTCTCCTGAGCCCATCCCACATAGAGCTACCACATATGTGATTCCATTTCCTTCGATTCCTCCTCCCGACTATTATATCGCCTTTAGTCCTATAACTAACTCATTCAGATTTTGCTATGTTGACACAATAGTGTTTAGCATTGTAGCAGGCACAATGACATAGGGTGGGTTCATCCTCATTATCTGCACAGGAACCTCCATGTTACTAATGAGGTCCCTTGCCACACTCCCTTTAGCTATTCTTTTGTTGTGCTTGATAACATTCACCATCTCCCCTATTTAGGGGGTTACTTGCACTTTTTTACAATTTTTGTTAGGAAAGTCTTCAAAACTGAAGGAGAGTCTTTGGACCATACTACCTGAAGTTATAGTTGCCATTGCTGCACTTGTCTCCCCATTGGAGTTGTCAAAATGTTCCGAAGTGGATTTGAGATAGTTACAAGGTGAGGATGAGGGTTCATAAACTAATGAGACAAGTGAAGGAATGTGATTTGAATTTGCAGCCTTGGATCAAGAACTTGGTAGAACATCCATGAGGAAACATCAAGTGGGTGATTCTTAGACAACAAAGTACTCTCAAAAGTCCACCCAAAGTACTATTTTGGCTAGTGTTCTTGTCCATACCAATGCGAGCAAGGTTATTTATAGTAGATCTTTGTTGGAAGGGGACAAAAGGCATTTATGAAAAGGGTTGACCAAGTACGAGGGTTGGAACCCGTGTCAGTAGACTTTTTGACTTGTTTAAGGTTTTACCTTTCTTGTCTATTAGATAAGGAATATTCAGGGAGTAGGAACAAGAGCCATTATGATCTGCTTATCATAAGCATAGAACTTAGGTGTAATCAGAATGATTAATGCTTTTGGCTTTTTTTCCCTTGGTGGATGTAAGATCTCAAGATGCCTTTGATTTTACGGTCTTCATGGAGTCCCTTTTTCCAAGGTTTAAACACCTTTGGGGGATTGCTTTCACCTAGAAGCCCTCCAAGCCAATCAAATCTTTAGGGTTCCTAATGACAATACACTGTGAGTTATCCTATGTATCACCTTATACCTAGGCTTATATGGCATTTAGTCTAGTCTTATTTGGTTGGTTTTGAACCAATCTGGTTTAGGTGAAACCTTGTCTTTCTTTCCTGGTTAGGATGGATTTTACCTCTATAACAATAGTCTAATTTAGAGAATCTTTGAAATGGATGTCACGTTTGAGTTTGATTCCCCCATTAACCATTTTACTATTTCTACTATCCACATATCTTAATGTCCTTATAAGTTGATATCAGTTCTAAGTTATAATATGTAAGAGCACTGGTGTTTAGAATGGAAAGGTTGGATTGAAGGATCACTAGCTCTTTCAAGCTTCTTATGCTTATATTGAAGACACGCCTAAGTGCTCTAAAGAAGAAAAAGAGAAAGAAAGGACAAGAAGTCTACAGAGGCTGATAAAAAAGATAGGCGTTCATAGAAGCCTAAGAAATTACTTAGGAAATCTCCTTTTACTGCTTAAGCTTCTGCATGAACATTATTTCCCTATTGAATTTACATTTATCTTAAGGATGCTAGGTCCCTCAATTTTTTTCGCTTAGCGAAGTGAGAAATGAAAGGTGAAGGAGGAAAAAAAAGATAAAGATGGTTAAATAATTCTTGCATTTAAAATCAATTTAGAGGATTGAGGCATGTTATTTTTCCATATATATATGTCTTTCTTTAGATAAATGTTCGTTGAAGTGGCAATGTGAGAAAATTTACCTTTACTGCCCTTAAAGATTAGAGCAATTAAATCTTTTTTTTTTTGGAGAATAGGAATTAAATCTTTAAGATGTATTACTTTCCCCTAATTCATTGCATGGTTCAACTTATTCTAAGTACAATCTTCTTAATTGTCACCAAAGATCTCAGTGAATATGTTTTGGTTAGGTAAAAGTAAGATTGTTACATTTAGGTATATTGTTCAGGGGTGGTTTTCATAGAGTTACAAGGTAAAGAGATAATTACAAAGTAAAGAGAAATGAGTTACAAGATATTGAGATTGTGGGTTCGTAAGTTTGTGAGACATGTGAGAATGGGAAAACTCTAACCCTATTGGCCTCGACAAGAACTTGATAGAGCAGTCACAAGAGGGAAACAAGAAGGTGAATTTAGAGCATCTCAGAACTCATATATGTAACAATCCACCTAGACCTATTCTTTGTATTTTTCTATTTCAGTATCTTTTCCTGTTCATGTTATGGGGTATTTATAATGGATTCAGGGACAAAAGGCATTTATGAGTAGAGTCGACTTTATACAATCTTAGAGATATGTGCCCTTAGGTTATGATTAGTCAAGGTTATAGTCTATAGCCTTTTTATCTTTGGACATTGATAAGTTAGGTGGAGGGTATGAGGTTTCAAAGTCTAGTTATCATAGGAGTAAGATCATGTTAATAGGTTGAATTAGTCCCCTTTAGCCATATCTGGTTGTCCTACGTAAATTGAGATCTCGAGATGTTTCATCGTATGACTTTCGTGAAGTCTCGCCATCCATGGCATGAATGTCTTGGGGAGCTAGCCTCCACCTAAAAGCCTTCCGAGCCACATCAGTTGTCAGATTTCTTAACAATAAGGTGTCTATCAGTTGTCTTAAGTTTTGCCTTACTCTTAGGCTTCCATGGCTCATGATGACCCTCTTCCTATCTAGTCCGCTTTCTAGTCAATTCTAAATGAGTCTAGTTAGGGCGAAACCAAGTCTTGTTTCACTTGGTTAAGGATTCAATCTCTATAGGGTGAATCAAATCTTAATCTGCAACATAGATACATATTGGTCATTTGCTCAAATAGAATGACTCATCTTAGTATAGAAATTATGTTTTTCCTTACTTATACAATCTTTCCTCACATGTGCCCAAATTGATAATATGGTCCAATCTATATTTAATAATGAATTTAATTTGAATACACTATCAGTGTAAAAGTTTTTACACTATCATTTAATTATGCATTGTTATGTCATCAATAATGTTTGACTTTCATAATAACTACCTCAAAAGTTATATATATATAATATATGATTAGTTGATAATATAAAAAACTTTACACTGATAATGCATTAAAAATAAACTCTAATGCAACATCAACAATTTATGCTTAGTTTTGTGAAGAGTTGTAAACATAATCTCGTAACAAATCTTTTATTCATTTATTAACTCATATTTTTTAAAAAAAAAATTTTTCTAAAAGGAAGATTAATTTTTTGGTGTTATTAACTCTAGTTTTTGCGCATATTATTTTTCTTCCTCAAATTTATTCTTCAAATTAAGTATAGAATAGGAGATAACCGTGGTAAAATATGCTAGGATTAGTATAATTATTTTAATATTAAATTTTGGACTAACAAATATTGTTCACAATAAAATAACACGCACTTTTGTTATGAGAAGTGATTATTAGATATCAACTTTCTTTAAAAGATTAAATTAATGTCAACTTTACTAACATAACATTGATACAAGTGGTAATTGGACCTAGCACCTCAAGTATGTAATTAGAAGTTCGATTCTTGATTCATGTGCATAGAGAAAATGCGATTGGGAACGATAATCATCTTCAGAGCCAACTAATATCATGGTAAATTAGTCCTTCGTCTACTGGACGAGAGAATACTGCGAGGAAGACCAAAAAAAATTAATATCAACTTTATTTGGATAACTAAATTAATGTTACATGTATTTTGGGTGATTAAAATTAATGTTTACGGATAATAATTAATCAAGTTAATTTAACATGGTCTTCCTTAATGAACTTAAACACTTAGATCATAAGCAAAAGGAATTTCAGACAATAAGCCTCCGTAATGTTTGTAATTTTCTGTCAAAATCTTTGTTCAAGACAAAAATAAACTACGTGCCAACTAAGTGTAGCTCTTTCAAAAACAAGTTAGTTTTTGTCAAATCCTTGTAACTTTTGCATGCGGGATGCAAGGGTTGTGTGCAAAGTGGAACTAGAACCACGTTGCACTTGCACAAGCGGTGGCCAACTTGAATGGCCCTGCAATTTGCATCTGGTTGAGTCAATTGTGGAGGCCACCTCAAGCTAGATACCACGAACCAATCTTTCAAACACCCAAATGGGATAATGATGCACTTATGTCTAGTCAAACTTGCTTGCTTGCTTTACCTATAAAGAAACCAAACTTCCCAAATCCTTATCTCAACAGAACCTTTTTCATACTCCCCCCCTTTCCCTCCCCATTCTAAAATTCTGAGAGAAAATGAATCTCTCCCACTCTCACTTACCCTCCACTATCACTACCACTACACTCTTCATCCTCTTTACTATCTGCACATTACTAAACCTCAAGGTCAATGCTGCCACATGCCATGTGGATGATGAAGCGGGTCTATTGGGTTTCAAATCCGGCATCAAATCCGACCCGTCTGGCATGCTCAAGTCATGGATATCGGGTACAGATTGTTGCTCTTGGGCGGGCGTGAACTGCCTATTTGACAACAAACGGGTGACAAGCCTGTCCCTATTTGGGCAACCCGACAAACCCGAAAGCTTCTTGTCGGGTATCATCTCACCCTCCCTCTCAAAACTCCAATTCCTCGACGGACTCTACCTCCAAAACCTCCGAAACATATCGGGTACCTTCCCGGGTTTCCTTTTCAAGCTACCAAATCTCCAATTCGTTTACATCGAAAACAACAAGATCACGGGTCGAATACCCGAAAACATTGGTAAATTGACCCGATTAAGTGCACTGAGTTTGGCCGGGAACCGGTTCACCGGAACAATACCGAGTTCAATATCTGAGTTGACTCAGTTGACTCAGCTCAAACTCGGTGACAATCTACTCACTGGGGTGATACCAGAAGGGATTCGAAGCCTAAAGAACCTCACATATCTGAGTCTAGAAGGGAACCAACTTGGAGGTAACATACCAGATTTCTTCTCATCCTTCACAGACCTCAGGATTCTTAGACTTTCCAGGAACAAATTTTCCGGGAAAATCCCACCCTCAATCTCAACACTAGCATCAAAACTAAACTACCTCGAGCTCGGCCACAACTCTCTTTCTGGGAAAATCCCAGATTTTCTCGGAAAATTCAGAGCACTCGACACCCTTGATCTCTCATCAAACCATTTATCAGGAGCCGTACCAAAAAGTTTCAGTAACCTCACGAAGATCTTCAACCTTGACCTCTCCAACAATTTCCTCGTCGACCCATTTCCCGACATGAACGTGAAAGGCATCGAATCGCTCGATTTGTCCAATAACATGTTCCATTTGAGGGAAATTCCCAAATGGGTCACTTCATCTCCCATTATTTTCTCTCTCAAGCTTGCAAACTGTGGGATAAAGATGAAGCTTGAAGATTGGAAGCCTTCAGAGACTTACTTCTACGATTTCATTGATCTTTCTGGTAACGAGATTTCTGGAAGTGCGATTGGGTTGCTGAACAAGACAGAGTACTTGGTGGGGTTTTGGGCTTCAGGGAACAAGTTGAGATTTGATTTGGAGGGTTTGAGGATCGTGCAGAGGTTGAAGTACTTGGATTTGTCGAGGAATTCGGTGTTTGGAAAGGTTCCAAAGGGCGTTGTTGGGCTAGAGAAGTTGAATGTGAGTTATAATCATCTTTGTGGTCAGATTCCAATGACTAAGTTTCCAGCTAGTGCATTTGTGGGAAATGATTGTCTGTGTGGTTCTCCTCTGCAGCCATGCAGAGCATAGTGTTTTTTTCTCTAATTTGTGCTTTGTTGTAGCTTTTGTATTTTGGTGTTTTGTTGGGTAAGTGGTTACATTGTCTCCGTTTTCTTCACTTGCATGATATAGTTTGCTTTTTTTTCTGAGAGGATCTGGTCTTTGTGAAGAGTGTGCTACTAACTTATGACTCTTTATGAAGCTAAGTTGGTTTTTAATTTGTCGTTTTATAAACCAATATGTAAGACTTTAATGTTCCAAATTCGCACATGGGTTTCAGGGTTGATGGTTCATTGTTGTTCTCAATGTTTTATCCAAGTTCCTGCTTGTGTCTCTGCAGAAAGCAAGATCAGCTTTCTATAATGCAAGAAGCTTCCCAGGGAGAAAGTATATAAGAGGGTGTAATATGTACCAAAAAACTATGATGGTTGGTGCTTCAAATCCTTTTTGCAATTCTTTGTGTTGGTCCAACGAAGATGCTGGCAACATGTTAATTTCCCTTTCTTCTTCTTGGGTCCAAGCAAATGATTTCAAACCCGAAGCCAACGTAACTGTAGCTGTTGGTGGAAAAGGGCTTGAGAAAGCCTGGGTTTGAATCAAGTCCTTCTTGAACTTTCCTGCAAAATAGAGTTAAAAACACAGACTAACACAGAATATGCAACTAACAAAAGGATTAGTCAACCAACATTAGCTTAACAAAATTGGCATATAAATAGAGACTAGGCAGCTTGATATAAATACTAGTTAACTAATAGTAGAACACACTATCAAAGAATAGTCAACTGACATAAAGGCTAGTCAACTAACAGCAGATTCAACTTCAACAAGTAGAAACACAAATCAGCAGTAAAACCAAAGAGAAGGGATAGAAGAGATGCACAGATGATTTTTATATTGGTTTAGTTCCAATGTAGAATCTACATCCAGTCCCAGCATAAATGAAATTTTTTACTATCAAAATCGAGTGTATTTGTTCCTCCAAGCTTATTACAATGCACAACTTTTCATCCACAGAGCTCTGAGATCACTCACTGATCTAATAACCTAGCAATCATCTAGCACAAACAACCACATAACGCTTTTACAAGAAAAAAAGAATTGGTTTTCACACACTAAGGTGTTTTTCTCATAAAAGAGCACAAGAAGATTTTTTTTCTAGTTACTGAGCACTTAATTTTGAGTATTCTTCTCCTCTTCGTTGCTTTCCTTCTCCAAAGAATGAATACTTAAAAACTTTTAGAATAGTGACAATGGGAGAAAGCTTGGTCCAGTTGTGAAAAGGACATCTCCTTATGGAATATTTGTCTTCTAGTAAAAAAGTAAATGCCTTTGAAGCTTTCTTATTGGTCTAGCTGTCTAGTCCTATTCCTTTTTTATTTTCTTTGATATTGGGAGACCATTTTTAAATTTTAATGGGCCTTCTAGATGATTTTGCATAGAGATGCTTGTACCAAAAAAAAATCCCGACAGTCACTAGTTCACTAGTCACAGCAAATCTTTCAAATTTTCTTCAACAACAATTTATTGGAAAACAACAATGTCTTGTTCTTCTCAGGCATCCTTAGTGATCCAATAGTGAGTTGCTTGATCAGATTCCCCTGAAGTCTTCAAGTTTTCATCCTTGAATTTCTTCATTATGGTTCTTGATTTCTTCACTGAGGTTCTTCAAGAATTGCGACTTCATTGTGTTGCCTTGATCTAATCTCTATAAATTTTCTTGAGTGGCATGACTACTCTTCTTTAATCATTCTGATTCCTCATTGTCTTGTGATGTCTTCACTAAATCTACACAATGAAGCTCTTGGCAAAGATCAAATGTAATTGTCAAAGTCATTGTATAATATGTTTTGTTATCAGCATAAGATTTAGACCAAATGGGAAGCTTTAGGCTAACATTGTCCCCCTTGATGATGACAAACATATTCTAAAAATTTCTGAATCAGTAAAGCAAATTATAAAAGGTTCCCCCAAAGAATTTAGCTCCCCCTCTCTAAAAAAAAATTTAGGACAAATTTAGCTCCCCCTATCTAAAAGAATTTAGGTACAGATTATATACATATATTTACTCCCTCTTTTGGCATCAGTCAAGGGTGAATGACATCAAGAGGACAATAAGAGCGATAACAACATGGTAACATACTTGCCAACAATAACAACATAAAGATACAAAGTGACCCAACAAATAATGGCAACATCACATCACAATTGAGAATAATGACAATGATCCAGCAAATTGCATTCATCATCATAATGTGATAGAGAGTATCCAACAAACACATAATTTAACAAACCAAAAAGTCAAACATAAGCTAATAAAGTGCATCCTGGATAATGATTATATAGATAAGTAAATAACCAAATGTCCAAAAAGAAATGCAGCCTAGATGTGCTAGAATAGAACAATGATAATTAAGCAGAATGAGTCATCTACTCAGATTAGCTTATGGCTCTATCATCAACTAGATCAGAAGAAGGAATTTGGTGATGTGGTGCAGCTTGGGGTCTCTTAGCATCTTTCCACCATTTTGCATAAGCTTTGAGCTTTTTCTTGAGATTATGTTGTTGCCTCTGTTGATCTTCAATGTATTCTATCATTGTGTCAATCAGCATATGTTGCTTCCTAGAAAAAAAGTTTCTACTGATTCCTAATAAACTTAAGCTCTTGCACAATTTTTGCAACGTAGCCTGATTAGTTGATTAATCTAGAAGGTTAAGCAACTGGTCTGACAACAACTCCTCTTCTTTAGACTCATCATAAGTTTCATTATCATCAATTTCTCAATTTCCTCTATTTTCTCTTTTCCCTTTTCATTTGACCCTAGCTTATCAGCAGAAAGAGCCATATTCTTCTTATCTATGATCTAGAATTTGGATTCAGCATTTTCCTGTGAAAGATTTACTCAATAATGCTAAACGAATCGAGTCAACAACATATTATAAGGTAGGCTTATGTCCTTCTTCTTCTTAGTTGCACACTTAGTCATATACTCCATCATAAAATACCTAAAGGAGAGAGGAATTCTTTTCATTAGGTGGTGTGTAATAATGAGTTTCATAAAGTTTACCTGATCAAATTTTCCACTTTTTGGGAGAAATTTTTTTTGGAAACAATCTTGTGCATAATGGTGTGTTGTAGTCCAAGAGCACCAATACTGAGCTTTCCTTCCTTCAACTTTGACGGGTTAGTACAAATATTGGCCACTGCTTCATCATAGTTAATTCCAAGATCTAGGTTCCATTTATTCAAAGCAGAAGAGTTGTGCTCCACCACACTTAATTCCCAAAGTTGATTCAACGATCTTTATGTTAATCATTATATCCACACCTTTGACATGAGAGTGGAGGGAATACTTCTTTCTCTCCAAATTGTTGAAAAATATCCTGACCAAGTCAAGATAGACAACTTTTATCTAAAAAAGAGGCATCCATCCTTGAGCAATAAACAAATCATCAAAGTTCATATCATTCTCTTTTAATGATGTCAAATCAACTCTAGTTGCTTTTGCAATTGGTCTCGATGCAAATAGATTATGAAATCTATCTAACTCCTCTTTACTTTTAAAGATGGATGCATTAAATTCATCAGTTGTCTTCTTCCCTTTCTTTATTTTTGTTTTGTCTCCCATTTTTATATTATCATCAGAAACCTTCATTGTCCTTGAGACACTTCCCTTTTGTATTGTCTTCTTGGTAGGACTCTTCTTTGAGGTTTTTTGCTTCTTTTTGGCTAGTGGGTCTTCAATGTGTTGTCAGATGGGTCTTCATCCTTAAGAATCACCACATCTGGATCTTCTGAATCAGTTGTATGAGATATTGATGAGGTGGATTTGTCCAAAGATGCATCCTTTTTTGCATAAACTTCTTCTTCAACCTGGGCTAACGGAGCGACATTCATGCCTTGCTAAAAGCTATCATCTTTTTCAGCATCTACATTAGTAGCGAAGACAACATTACAAGTGGCAAAGGCTTTGCCGATGATCGAAGTGGAGGTGGCATTTTGAGTAGTGACGGCGGCTGGAGTATACGGCCTTTTCTGAACAGGGCCAGTGACCGGAGTAGTGACGACAACTCCTATACCAGAGGCGACGACCTGCGCGTCATTGATGGCTTGGGCATCGGTGGCCACAAGGTCATCTTGTATGACGAGCTTCTTCTTCGGGTATGGTTAACGCATGACTCGACATTTGGTTCTCATATCTTTTTCTGAGTAGTTAAGGATGTTTAGGAGTGGGAACTTTAATACCTCTTGTTTTTACCATTGGTGATTTATTTAAGGAGATAAAAGTATAGTTCATGTTCAAATGTGAATGGGATTTTTCAGGTAGTGAGAGAGGTAAAGATAAAGTTGAAAAGACTGTTATTAGGTAGTGGGTGAAATTATTAGGTGGTGACGCTTGGGTAATGACCATATACATCAAGTGTGAAATAGATGTAAATTCAAATTTTATGAGTAAAAATATTTCAATTTTTTTAGTGAAATGAGAATGAGATTTGAAATATATATATATGTTTTATTACAAAAATTGAATTTTTATTTTATCACAAAAGAAATTCAATTTTTTAATTTGAAACTATTTTTTAAAAATGAACTATTTCATAGATTTTTTTTTTTGTAATCAATTGAGTCATAGTTTTATAAGTTGACTAATCTCTATCAATAAAAAAATTATACAGAATGCATTTGTATATAAAACTTGATCCACATTTAAAGTACGTCTTATAAGCCTTTTCAGATCTAGTTTAGAAGTTAAAGACCATATGAAACTGATGTAAAATAGTTCCTTCATCATTTTAGATGGCTCGTCCTTTTGCAAATGCATTTCCTGAAAGTGCCAAAATATGCAAGATACATACTAGTCTAAACTCAATACGGTAACAACTAATGAATATCAAGAACATGTATAGTTATGTAGCAATCATTAATTTTATGCATCATCCAACATATATAGGCATGTAAAACATATGGTTTGAATACTTATGCATCATAAATCCAACATTCAAAATTCCAGGACAACATGTTAAGCTAAATCTATAGAATTTGACATCATTTATTTTCTCAATGTGCAAAATCTCTCTTCTTGAAGAGGTTTAGTGAAACTATCAACTATTTGATTTTCAGTATTCAAAAAGATATTTCAATATTTTCTTTTTGCACATTATCTCTAATAAAATGATGTCTAATTTCTATATGCTTAGTTCTAGAGTGTTAAATTGGATTTTTTTTGTTAGATTTATTGTACTAGTGTTGTCACAAAACAAAGGAATATGATCATAATTCAAGTCATAATCAACTAATTGATGCTTCATCCAAAGTAATTGAGAACATCAACTAGATGCAGTCATGTACTCCGCTTTTGCAGTTGAAAGAGCATCAAAGGATTGTTTCTTGCTTGTTCAAGAAACCAAAGAGCTTCCAAGAGATTCACAATATCCACTAGTACTTCTTCTATTAACTTTGTCTTTGGAAAAATCTGCATCACAAAACTAATGAGATCAAAATGATTAGTCTTAGGATACCATAAATCAAAAGATTGAGTTCCCAGCAAATACCTCAAGATCCTCTTAATTGCCATTAAGTGAAACTCTTTAGGATTTGATTGAAATCTAGAGCATAATCCCACACTAAAAGACATATAGGATCTAGATAGAGTTAAATATATTAAGGAACGAATCATACCTCTATACCTTTTTTCATCTATGGATTTACCATTTTCATCCTTGTCAAGTTTCATCGAAAGATGCATAAGTGTGGCCATTGGTTTTACCTTGTCCATCCTAAATTTCTTCAAGAGTTCTTTAGTGTATTTTTCTTGATTAATGAATATCCCATCTTTAAGTTGTTTGACTTGTAGTCCAAGGAAGAAAGTGAGCTCTCTCATCATACTCATATCAAATTCATTAGTCACGAGAGAAGAGAACTCTTTATACAAAGCTTCGTTAGTAGATCCAAAAATGATATCATCAACATAAATTTGTACTAACAAAGAATCATGCTCATGAGATTTTGTTAAAAGTGTTGTGTCAATTTTTCCTCTTTCAAAACTATTTTTAATGAGAAATGTACTAAGTCTTTCATACGAAGCTCTTGGAGCTAGTTTTAAACCATAGAGACCCTTGGAAAGCTTTAGTACATGGTTGGGAAAATCATTACTTTCAAAATCGGGGGGTGGGGGGGTTGTTTGACTAACACTTCTTCATTAATGAAACCATTTAAAATGCACTTTTAACATCCATTTGATAAAGTATAAAACCTTTGTATGATGCATAGGCAAGCATCATTTGAATTGCCTCCATCCTTGCTACCGATGCTTAGGTCTCATCATAATCATATGCCTTCTTGTTGATTGTATCATTGGGCCACTAGTCTAGTTTTGTTTCTTACCACCTTTCCATTCTCATCAAGCTTGTTACGGAATACCCATAGTGTTCCTATTATAGTGCAATCTTTCGGTCTAGGCATAAGCTTCCACACCTCATTATTCTCAAATTGTTGCAGCTCTTCTTTCATGGCTTGTATCTAAGCTTCATGATCAAGAGCTTCATCAATGGTCTTAGGTTCAACTTGAGATATTAGTGCCATATTGTTATGTTTGAATGAAGATCAAGTTCTTATCCCTTGAGATGCGTCTCTAATTATAAATTAATGAGGATAAGAAGTAGAGAATCTCCATTCCCATGGCAAATTTTGATTTGTGCCTCTAGATGAGATGACTGATTCAGGTTGGCTAAGTGACTGATTAATTAACTGATTAGGTGACTGATCAGGTAACCGACTAAATGACTGATCATGTAATTGACTAGATGATTGATCAAGTGACTGGTCTTTGTCAGAATCAGCAACTCGCTTATAAGAGGAATCAATTTATTTTTCATACCATTTCTCCACTTGCACTTATTATCTTGAGCTGAAACTTTCACACTTGCAGAAGAATTATTAGTTTCACTAAAGACTACATGGATGGTTTCTTTCACGGTTTGAGTTCTTTTGTTAAAAACTCTATATGCTTTGCTTCTTGAGGAGTAACCAAGGAAGATACCATCATTTATCTTTGAGTTAAATTTTCTAAGGTTTTCTTTGTTATTAAGAATATGCATCCAAAAACATGAAAAGTAATGTAAGGTTGGTTCGATTCACTCCATAGCTCATAAAATGTTTTCTTTAAAATAGACCTTATCAAGGTTTTATTTAGGATATAACTTGTTGTATTTATAGCTCCAGTCCAAAAATGTTTGGCCAAATTGTTTTCACAAAGCATAGCCCTAGCCATCTCTTGTAAGGGCCTATTCCTTCTTTTCACAACCCTATTTTGTTGGGTTGTCCTTGTACAAGAGAAGTTATGGGTTATCCCATTCACTTCACAAAAGGATTCAAAATGTTAGTTTTCAAATTCTCCACCATGATCACTTCATATACTCAAACTTCTTCATTTTAAGTCCTTTTGCAAAATATTTCAAAAAATTTAAAAGCGTCATCCTTGTGAGTTAGGAATAAAACCCAACCATACCTAGAGTAGTCATCTATAATAATCATACCATACTTTTTACCACCAATACTTTGTGTCTTAGTTGAACCAAATAGATCAATATGTATTAATTCAAGAGGTCTAGTGCTTGAGACAAGATTCTTAGGTTTAAAAGACTCTTTGGTTTGTTTTCCTTGTTGGTAAGCATCACAAACAAGATCTTTTTCAAACTTAATCTTTGGAATTCCTCTTACTAACTCCTTTTTTAAAAGCTTGGATATTTGGTACATGTTAGCACGTCCTAATCTCCTATGCCACAACCACTTATCATTTTCAAAAGAAACAAAACATTTTACATCTTGATCTTTAAGGTCCTCTAAGGAAATGCCATAGATATTTTCACATCTTTAGCCAATAAAAAGTATGTTGTTATTGATCTTTTAACAAACAGTGCAATGTGATGTGATGATTCAAAAGTAACTTGATAACATTTATCACAAACTTGACTAATACTAAGTAAATTATGCTTCAACCCATCAACTAGAAGTACATCATCAATAGTAGTAGAAGAGCCTTTACCAATTTTACTTATCCCAATGATTTTGCATTTTGCATCATCCCTAAAGGTTACATCTCTTCCATTGAGTTTCTTAAAGTGTAAGAATTTAGAGGGATCACCGGTCATGTGCCTTGAACATCCGCTATCAAGATGCCAAATGTCTCCATTACTCTTGAATTTCAAGCATACCTACAACACTCATAGGCTCATAGGTGCATTTAGGAACTTAAACTAGTTTGTATCTCATAGGAATTTCTTATCTAAATGTGCATTCATGAGACATATGACCCTTACGATGATAATTATTGCATATAATGTAACGCCCCAAGACTAATTACTGTATGTATATTCGGATTACACTGAAGCACTTAGGCTTAGGTATGTCACAAATAAACTTTTACTAATTTCATTTCTTACTTAAGCCTTGTGAGAGACAATTTTTCTTTTATTCTTTTAATGCTTTAGTGTCCTTTGAGTCCTCCTAATAGGACTCTAAGAACTTACACATTTATCTAATAGGATACTATAGAGATTTTCATATACTAATCTGAAGTCCAAACATGTATATGCATAACATGTATAAATCATACTAATTTTAGTATCCCATACAACCCAGTACATTAATATTCAAGATATACACACCAAGCCATCATAGGCATTTGTACATATAGACCATATACAAATCACTGCTTAAAAATAAATACATGGAAATGGTAAAATAGAATAAGTAACTCTATACTACATCAGCATCTGCTTCTTTACTCTGTAGGTAGATCACGTGCTAGAATCATCATGAAAAATAAATAGAGGGGTGAGAATTCTAGAAATTTCTAGTATATCTATCAAATATATGTCATCACAATAGTTTTAACTGCTTCGAGGAATCAAATCAATTTTTTTAAAAAAAAAAATTCCATAGAAAGGTGACAAATACCAAAATGATTCCTTTCTCTTCCCGATGACATAAGTTCAATTTAAATTAATTAACAATAACTTTGTATTCATAAATACAAGCATTGCTTTGTCTTACGGGCACAACAACCAATAAACCATGGAACTCTCCAAAAGTATATCAATATATAAATCATTTCACACTAACCATAGTATATTTACAAATAACTCATAATGCAAATATTCAACCAATTAATGATTTATATAGCATAACCTTGCAGATATGTCATTACTCAAGCAATGTTTCAATCTTTCCTTTAGTGCTCATTATTTATCATCTTTCTCTACTCATTCCCCAGACTTATGTCCTTTATCTCAAATAGGTAGAGATGGCATGTTACCTCCTCAAACTACCCAATACTTGGTGATAGTCTGCTTATTAGGCTGGTGCACTCAGCCTATAGTTAACAATCTACCATTACACAACACTATCCCAAGTAACCTTAGCCAAATATCTAAAGGATCACCGTCATTTCCAAAGGATATATGTATATATCTAGGATCACCCCTAGATACGAGGACTATTTCCATTATCAGATCTAGGATCACCGTCATTTCCTAGATCCATATTTAGGATCACTGTCATTTCCTAAATTCATTACTAGCCAAATCTAAGATACCCAAAGAATCACCGCCATTTCTAATTGATACACATTTAGGATCACCATCATTTACTAAATCGATTCTATGGGTTAACCTTCATAAGAGAATAGCATTTAAGGATCATGTTATAAAGGACCACCATCATTTCTTTTATCATATCCAATTTCTTTTAAACTTTGAGCACTTCAAGATGTACTTTACAGTTTAACTCAATAACTAGCTCAACTTTAATATCTTAAAGGAACAAATAATTTTGTAGTACATCTCAATTCATCTTGTAAACATAACAACTATACGTCACAATTTATCTCATCATGATAACAAGTGCACATCGTATTTCATTTTATAGGTATACCAAGTGCACTTCACAATTCATCACATATATATATCGTGTGCACATCACAATTTATCTCATTGGTATACCAAGTGCACACCATATTTCATCTCATAAACACATCAAATGCACAACATATAAGCATAAGTCACCTTACTTAGTGAACTTAATTCAATCTAATCATACCACATAATATAAATATATCCTATTTAGTCCCCATAGAGCAGAGAACTCTATTTTCTCAAATCAGGGGATTGATAGTTGATTACCGCAAGCCATTCTCTTAAAATAAGGGCTTGGTAATCAATTACCATGCTTGGTAATTGATTACCAGTTATAGGTAAGTTTCTATTATTGGGCGATTAATCGGCCAAAAACTCAATGATTAATTGTAACACCCCTCGATTTAATAACCAAGGCGCAATCGTCATTATGTCATAGTCACTAAATTTCGGCGTGCTAACATTGTCAAATAACAAACTTTACAAAAATATTAATCATTTCGCATATGAGGAAAATAGGAGCCACGAATGAATAGTTACATATACAACCAATTAAAATATGAATTATAAGATGTACTCAATTTATAACATTTAAGTCTGGATAATCACCTTAAAAACATACACATACCCCAAAATACACTTTATATAGGTAATGCAAAATAAAAGATAAACTACCCATAACATATCCACGACTAAGGAGTTGGGCACTCCATCGAATCCCGAATGCGTGAGGCAACTCCGGGCTCACCGGCGTAGTGAGAAATACAAAATAGGGTCCTCAACCGCAGTCCTCTTCATGGTCAAAGTCAGATCCCCAACATATCGCATACGTTTGCCGATCCAGTCGACTCGCCAAGTCTTGGCACCACCAGTGAACATAATTCGAGCGAACTCAATAAAACTCCCTTCGCAACGACATCACCGGATACAGTGGGTCAAACCAAGAAAATCCAGAGGAATCCAACCTCGTTCCCTCTTACAGTCTTTAACCAAATTTTTTTACATAAAGCAAGAAAAGTACAAGAAAGAGGTAAGACATCCTACCATCATTACCAATCATAGCATCAAGAAACCAAACGGCGCAAGGCGCCCACATAGCATTTATGACAGCAATAATGGTAATAAACATTTAGTAGCAGTTATAATCAACCAAACAGTTCCAGGCAGTTATATGTATACATATCGATAATACAACAGTTCCAATACATTAACAATAAATGCCAGATAATTCATGGACTCACTGTGCATATGCATTCTGTAATCAAAATCTTACTCCATGGAGCTAGACACAAAACAATCGGAGAGAATGATCAGGGAGACATGCCAGTATCTCGTCAGCTATAAAAACAAGTGCTTTCCAGAAAATAATCAGTCATTTTATGCAACAAGGCTTTATACAGCGACATTCTCACAAGATCTCGATATAGGACTGTGGCCAGTCAGGATCGTCGGTGCGTTTGCATCGGTTTGTCCCACGGTCCAGATAGGCTACCACTGCCCTCTGTGAGACACCCGCGCCCCGACGCCCTCAAGGCCAACTACAGGACCCCACTTGTCTATTCGCACCCGCACTAAGGTGTGATCATCTCCTAGGCAACTCGGCCTTAACAAAGTCCAACGGACGTTCTCTTTCTTTTTGTGCAATGCATGACTCAATCATGCTTCTTAGGACAACTCGGTCAATCATGCTTCAAATGCATGTCATATGATTTATCCACAAGTTTTGATCCCATTCACGGATCCACATCAAACTAATAGCACATTTTAAGGATAACCACAATCCCATTCATAGCCATGATAGAAGTCAACCATTAGGTTAATTATGTTACTCACAGCCTCACCCATACTCATGTTCTTTCTGTGCTTAACATTCTCACTAGGGGTGATGGCATGCTCATGTTCCTTGTTTTTTCCTGTTTATGAATCCCTAATCAATTTCTAGTCATCTAATTATTTACGATTAATATGCTTTTATTTAGTCCAAAAGTCTCGAGTCCAGGAATCACCAGCAAAGCCACAAATTTTAATTGCTAGGTGTTGGGTGATAAACCATACTTGTGAATTCGACGGAGACAATGCATTTAGTGAAAAATTGAGGCTGCCATTCGACGAAAGATAACATGGCAGAAAGATGAAGGATGGGAGAACATTATATAACAAGATTGGCTAAAAATCAATTCCTGTCGAATGGAGGTTCGGTCGAACGGAGATCAAAACTGTCGAAAATTCCAGAAGGTCAGCAGAAGTCCAAATTCGACGGATGGGTGTCGACGTTGGAAAAATCTTCCAAGGGTTGAACTGACGAAAACACTATGGTCAGAAACTCTAATTTGATGGATCTTGACATTCTACTCGACGAATATTAACTTTGGGAAGTTTCTGTTAAACAGACAGAAAATCTACTCGACGGATACGTCACTCGACGGATGTTAACATTCAAACTTGACAATAATGACTTTGGGAAAGTTTCTGTTAAACGGATAAAAAATCTATTCGACGAATATGTCACTCGACGGGTATTGGCATTCTAACTCGACAGATTTGGCATTGGAGAAGTTTCTCTCCTAAGTGATCAGAAACTCTACTTGACGGGTTTGGCCTGAAGATTAATTTCGACGGGCGTGGTCAGGAGTTCATACTCGACGGATTTTGACACTGGACTAAATGATCAGGAATCAAATTCGACGGACATGGTCAGGGGTTCATACTCGACGGGTTTTGACATTACACTAAATGATCAGGGATCAAATTCGACGGACATGATCAGGGGTTCAAATTATTACTAGTTTTCACGTGAAATCTCCAAATTTCTGGGCTCAAAGCCGTGACCATCCGAGAACCCATCGTACGTCATTTCCTTCCATATTATATGTTCCAACTCAATCAGATATATCCAAAACACACAAAAATAATCAAATAGCAAAAGTACATCCCAAACAACATGCAAATATAGAATAACCCTCAATACCAATCACAGACAGCGTTCTTAAATGCTAAAAGAGGTTGAGGAGGAGTATCTTCCTCTTACCTTAGAGAAGCACAAAGAAAGGCCGCTCCTTTTTGGTTAGAAATTTCGTTTTCAGCTTCCTGGAAATCCTTGAATATTCAAACTTACAAAATCAGAATCAAATATTGAAATGGATACCCATGGTCACCAAAATGACCGTGGGTTACGAAAATGACAAGAGAGGAAGAGAAAGCTGAGAGCTTTACCTTAAAGCTCCAACCTTTAAGCTTCAAAGATGTAAGAGAATGAAGATAAAGAAAATGACAGAACTTTGAAGATGACTCCCTCAAAGATGGTGGTCCTCCAAACACAAAAATGGTGCAAGGAGTGTGACGGTTTGAAGAACAAAATGGAGGTGTGGGTGGTAATGATATTGCTGCTATGGAGTGAAAAAAAAGAGAGGAAGATGAGTGAACAGTAGCTGCGTATTGGGAGGAGGGGAAATGAGAGAAAAAAATGAATTATGCCCCCCTTAGTCAACGTGCAGCGCCAAAAAGGGAGGAGAGAGAGAAAAGAGTGGTTGGAGGAAGCTTCCTTGAGAAGCTTTGCACAATTCTCAATAAAGTGCATGGCAAGCTTGTCTCCTCAATTAAATACATCTGACAGATGATTTAATTGCACTGTTAGAATTATTTTCCCCATGAATAAAAGTTACAGCCGATGAAAATAATATTTCATTATTCATCAGATGATTTTATGATACAGTGATTTTATTTATCAGATAAAATCTTGAAAAACGTAAACCTTGCAAACTATGCCCGGCCTCGGGTTTAGTAAGATCCCCCGTTGACACGTTGACAGTCCAAGGTTTACCAGCCTCAGGGAAAACATTTCATTATCCCGGCTCCGCTCATTACACATGTAAAATGAGGAATATATTAAAATATTCATCGTTTCTAGAAAAATCCACAAAAATTTCTAAAAAATCATAAATATTATAAAATGATCATTTATAATGAAATAAATAATTTTTTTAGGATGTTACATTAATCACCTAACGTCAGCAGAAAACCTATTGATTTTGCTATCATAGACTAATTGACCAGTCACTTTTGGGGAGATCAATCGCTCAAACCATTTTTTTTCTGCTAATGACTGATTATCGACCATATTTCCACTGATTAATCGCCCAGCAATAGATTACTCAGCAACAACCTGTATAAATTGGTATTTGATTACTGACTTCAGTAATCGATTATCAGATGGTATCAACACCATAAAATGGTTCCTAAAGATGATAAACTCACATATAACCTCAAGGTTATAAAACAAATCAAAACTAAATCAAAACTATTATCAAAACTATCATTTCCAATCAAAACTAAATCAAAATCCTAACTTGTCATCAAATCAAGTTCTATTAAGACCAATATCATCAACCACAAATCTATAGAATCTCATAAATACTCTCAAGTTCATCAACCATATATTTACCATCATTCCAACATACAACTCACAAGAACCATATTCAAACTAACCCTTAATACAAGATTTAGGAATTAAGTAGAGAAAGAGTCAGATAAAGAAGCACAAACCCCTACCTTTACTCCCTTGATGATAGTGTTTCTTTCCTTTCCTTTGGATCCTCATTAGTTTCTCGTTAATGGTGGTCCTTCTTTTTCTTTCTTCTTTTTTTCTTATCTCTCTGTTCCTCCTCATCTCCTTTCTTCTGCTACTAGACTATGTGAGAGTGAAGAGAAAAAGAAAAGTGAGAAGTGTGGTGTGAGTGAGGCGGTAGAGAAACAGAAAGAGGATAAGAACAAAAGAGAAATGTGTTATCATGGCTAAGTGGAAGGAATTTATCTCTTAGGGATATTTTGATATTCCCTTAATGGATTTTCTAACTTTCATAAGTGTTGTAGAAAATTCTACGATCCCATTCAGTTCATCTACACATCATTTAATAGTCATTAAACTCTATTACTTTTCCTTAAGTTAATATAACCTAAAGGAAGTAACTAATACGTATATGCTCTAACCAGTATATGCTTACAGGTATCTGCCTTAACCTGTAATCATTACTAGAATAATATTCATCCTCTATTTAACAACTCCACAAAGTTTCATAATTTTTCAAGCTACTTTCTTATTTAATTTGACCTTTAAACACTCACTTTGTTTATTAAAAATATGTCAAACTAATTTATTTAATTCCCCAAAAATTTCCATAACTCACTAATTATTTATGGCATAGAAATAAATTTTCATATTTATTTCCATCATTTGAGGGGTTTATGCTAAGTTCTGAGCTAGTGCAAGCTATTTTTCACGTTTTGTGTTATAGCATTACACCAAAACTAACTCAAAAAATTACTAGAATTAACAAGTAATTCATACGAGTGTTAATAAGTTACTATAACAATCATTAAGACTAATAGGTTATGGAGGATGTTACATGTGACATGTGGAGATGTTGAGTTGGTAGCTTTCTTAAAGAAACTTTTAAAATACTTAGAACTTTTGGATTAATTGTAAACCAAACCAGCTTTGTCAAATACAGATCTTTGTTTTCCTAGCAAGATATCTAAGTTTTCTTTGCCTTGAACAAATCTTGCAAGTTCATTTGTCAAGCTTTCTAGCTTCTTGTGCAACTTGTCATTTTGAGCTTACAAGTCACAAGAAGTAGATTGTGTAGCCATTTCCAAAGAGGAATTTTCAAATTTTTAAAATTCATTTTCTTTTATCAAAACATCATTTGCTTTCTTCTAAGATGTATACCTAGAAAGGATTATCTTTGAGTTTTCTAACAACTTATCATATTCATCAAGTAATTCTTCATAAGTTAAGTTAGAATCAACAGCTTTTTTACTAAACTGCCACTGTTGGTAAAATTATTTACCAAAATGCCATTTTTTTTAAATTATTTACCAAATTACCATTTTTTTAAAACTATTTACCAAAATGTCACTGTTTTGAAACTATATACTAAACTGTCACCCTTTTATCTTACGTGGCATTTTTTAAAACTTTCTGGCCACTTGGGATGCGCCAAGTAGGATGGCGCATCCACGTAGGTTGCACCAACGTTGAAACTATATACCAAACTACCATCCTTTTATCTTATGTGGCATTTTTTAATACTTTCTGGCCACCTGGGATGCAGCAAGTAGGATGGTGCATCCACGTAGGTTGCACCAACACGCTTAGCGTAACCTACGTGGATGCGCCATCCTACTTGGCGCATCCCAGGTGGTTTTGCCATACATGATGGCGTAATTAGCTTGAATACGCCAAACTTGTTGGCGTAACTCCCTAAAATACGTCATCCTAGTTGCATATTCTACACATGGCAGTGTCAAAATAATATATGGCCGTGTCTTCCAAAATTTTCAAACAGAAACATTTTAGGAGTTAGACAAGGCCCTATCTAACTCCTCAATCGCTCACAAGACCCTACAAGAGCCAAAATGATTATGTTTTACATGAAAAATAGTAAGTATTCGCAATTTGTCACTTTTAATGTGATAAATATCATTAAATATGGAAAAAATGAAGATGATAATGTTAGCCATGGCAACCATTACCCAAGAGGGGGGGTGAATTGGGTGATGCCTAGTTTTAATGCAACTTTGACAAATTATGCATTTTGAATAACTCAATTAATAAATGCAGCGGAATAAGTCTAATAAATGTACAACTATTGAGGATTACTCAAATACAACTTGGGATATATGATGAACTAAGTGAATAAGCTAGATATCAAGTTGTAACAATCAAAACATCAATATATGCAATAGATAAATATATTTTACCAAATACTGAATTTAAAGAGTGTAGGGAAGAGAGAATCAAACTCAAGAATTTATCCTGGTTCAGCCACCAACCACTTGTGGCCTACATCCAAATTCCTCAAGCTTAACTTGAGATTTTCTTCACTATCTCCTAGACTTTACGGGTGCTAGAAAAACCTTTGTACATACAAGAGCACTCCTCACACCTTGGGATACCTCACCCTTATGCTAGAGCCTCCAATTCTTCAAGCTTCACAGGTGCTTGATGACCTTTACAATCAAGAGCACTCACAACCTTTGGGATACCTCACCCTTTGTGTTTGAGTCTCACTATAAGGGATACCTCACCCTTTTCTCTCTTGAGGGATACCTCACCCTCTTACAATGATTTCTAGATGAAGAGAAAGAATAGAAACTCTCACAAGAGTAGATATACAACTTGAAGAACAAAGTATGGATGATAGAAAACTCTCTCAAGAGTGGATAATACAAGTTGAAGCTCAATGGGTATAAAGGATTTACACACTTAGCTCAAAACAAAGATTTGGAGAAAAAGATGATGAATTTCATTTTCAATGTTCAAGGATAATTTTCAGAATGTTCTCCAACTTGTTTTTGATGCCCAAACACTTTTATTTATAGCCCAATGAGTTTTAGAGCCGTTGGAGGTGTTTAGAAATGATTTTCTATGAAAACTAGCCGTTAGAAACGTTCCTGGGCACTTTGTAATCGATTACAAGCTTCATGTAATCGATTACAAGCTTTCTGGGCACTTTGTAATCGATTACATACTTTGTGTAATCGATTACATGCTTTCTGGGTACTTTGTAATCGATTACATACTCTGTGTAATCGATTACACGGCTTCTGTCAACGTTGTAATCGATTACATGACTTGTGTAATCGATTACACCATTTCTGGTTTTCAAAACCGACTTTAAAAGGTCATAACTTCTTCATTTCTTATCCAATTAAAGCAAATGACCATTCATTGGAAAGCTCTTTGAGTCTACTTTCATATGAAAGAAGTTTCAGAACAAAACTCAAAGTATTTTGAAAGATATGATCAAAATAGTAACCAAAGGTCATATTTTCAAAACTCAAACTTTAATTGGTCATAACTTTTTCGTTTCTTATCCATTTAAAGCAAATGACCAGTCATTGGAAAGATCTTTGAGTCTATTTTCAAATGAGATAAGTTTCAAAGTAAAACTCAAAGTATTTTAAAAGTTATGATCAAAAGAGTAAGTATATGTCAGTTTTGCAAAACACAAACTTGACTATTTTTCATAAATTTGAAATACCACCAAGACTAGCTTTCCAAAAATAGTTTGTTGGGCATTTAAACATTTTAGAAACACTTATAAATATGTTTAAAACTTGTTTGAGCTTAGTGTGATTCCTTTTTACCTTTACACAAGATCTAAGTCCTATAAGCTAAGCTTGAAGATGTTGGACTAGATCTTTTACCACCATCACTTCTTGATGTAATCCAAGCTTCCAAAGAAAATCTTCTCTTCAAAACTTGCAAATGCTTGGAACATCTTTTCATTTTCATTCTCCTTGAGTTGAGCATAGTTGTGATCTTTTGCTTTCTTGTTGCAATGCTCACTCTTGGTACTTGAATTATCCTACAAAATATTGCTCACTTAACCAAACATAGTTAGTCCAAATTCATAGCTCAATATCTTCATATGCATGATTCATAAATGTATAACTCTAGTTAGTCTAACATGCATACAAGACTTTCATAGACATATCCAATATTAATTTATTTATAACTCATATAACATATTATTGGATATATTATATGATGAATGTTACATATATCTTATTGCATGATTATTAAGTGAAATATAATTAGATAAAGTACATAATCATGCATGATATAATATTTCTCATTAAACACATTTATGTAACATGATCAATATTCTTTTGTGATGCATTTGTTATCTATAAAGCACAAGTATAAAGCATAAGCATCATTCTTTTTGTTTTGTATTTGTCATCATCAAAACTTAACATATTAAATCATTGGGGCAAACCTATTTCCACAGATAATAGGGATGTATGTTTAAAAAAAATGCTATTTTTGATTTTTATTTTCTTTTTTTTGTATATGTTACTGCATTATTTCAAACATTTATTTGGTGAGTAGGAAGCCAATCATGTCCCTCCCAATTTTGAGGAGTGATATTTTGTTATTATATTTTTTGTTAACGCAGAAGGACATAATGTTTGTTATAATTAAACCAACAGTTCAAAATATTCAAATTGGAGTGAAAATTTTGACAGAGTTTTCCCTAAATATTGGACCTCCCCAAAGCACATGAACCTGTTTAATTCAACAAGTTACAAAGATCATTAGTAAAAACTAAAACTAGGCGAAAAACATATTTAATCGAGCAAGGGAACCAAAATTATAATAGAAAGTTATTAGTTACACAAAACTACTAAATATAACATTACATTATCAGATACACTAATGACATATATAATATACACGTCAATAAGATGGGCCCGCATCAGAATGTGGTGGCCTGTGAGAGGGATCGGAAGAAGGACCTGACTGTGATGGGTATGGTGGGTAACCTGGTGGCGGGTAAAGATATGGTGGGTAACCTGGTAACGGGTAAGGATATGGTGGGTAACTATGTGGTGAGTAAGGATATGAGGGGTAACCCAGTAGCGAGTAAGGGTATGGTAGGTATGGTGGGTATGAGGGGTGATATGTAGGTGGTAGTTGAGTGGGTGGGTATGTAGCAGTGGTAGGAGGCTGAGTCGTGTGCTGGCTGGTAGAGCCGAAGTCCTCGGGATGTCGAAGCCATGTCCGAGTGCTCACTAATCTTGTCCTTCGTCTCTGCCACATTCCTTGTTAACTGGACTCCTCGGACGACCCTGAAATGTCATCTGTTGCTGGAGCTGGACGCAGATGTTCCATTGTAATGAGGTCATGCTCTCGCAATGAGTGTAAGATCTGTGTAGCAGCTTCTCGAGTGACAGTGTCAGTAGTTGAACTAAACAAATGCTCTACAATGTCCGCCTAAGAAACAGACATAGACTGAATACAAAATACATGTAGTCACTAGCAAATTAGTAAAGAATTTATCACATTCCTAATAGATGCACTAGTGGGAGACATCCAGCATTTGGTAAATTTTTTTATACTAACACAAGTACTTAAAACGCAAAACCGATGAGTGCGAGCAATGAAATTCCCCTAACAAGCTTTTCTCGTTGACTATCCCATGTGACTATGTAAACAGTATGTGTAGCTGGCCAATCCTCATCATGCCTACCTGCCAGTGTAACTGAGTGCAAACTATCAAGTTAGAGCGATCTCCGTGGTATGAGCTGATCAAACCCAAACTGGCGCATCACTCGGTCTGGCTGGTGCCACTTAACAATGTGGAAACATATGAGAGACACCACTGCTAGTGCTATATCCCTAGCAGCCACACAAAAAGGTGGGAGTGATACCACCTTCTCATCTGTGTATGGTTGCCATACAATCTGCAAAAAATGAGATGCACACAAAATTGAGATGGCATATACATAAGTAAATATTCAAATGAATGTAAAATAAGACATACATCATCATTCTTCAACTGATCAAAGAACTAACGATAGTATCCAAGGACACCGATCACAGTATCACTCAACACTTTATGCTTGCGCCACCTATTTGTAAATGAAAGTATTATAAACGTCAGTTATAAATATTAACAAAGTAATAGAATAAAGTAATGTAAAGAAATGATACGAGGTAGAAACTTACTCCCATCCTAAGGGACGTAATTGACCACGATCAGCACTATAGAACACATCAGGCTCAACATGGTCAGCTAGTGTAAGGGCAAGCCGGGGGAATCTGTACCATGTCCAATACTGCAATAAGATGCACGCTTCTCCGATCTCGCGTGCCTTGTAGTCTGTAAGTTTACAAAGCTCTCTATATAAGTACGCTAGAACTGCAGACCCCTAGCTATATGTCCCGGCAACAACAAGTCCTCCAACAACGGAAGGAACATCAAGTGCACAAACTTATCAGAATGATCGGGGCATAAGAAACCCCCAATCAACCAAAGTATATAATGTCGTGCACGCTATTGCAGGTACTCATTATTATCATCTTCAGAGACAGGAGTAACATTTGGCTGCTACATATATGTCATATCTATGCGTGCACTAGATATGAGCGAAGGAGACTCATCAATCCCTAATAACTGAACACATAGATCGAGCCAATCAGTCTTGTAGGTAAGGCCAGTAACTGCAGCGCCGTCAATAGGAAGACCCGATATGATACCGATACCCTCCAACGTAATGGTGCACTCTCCGGTAAGCATGTGAAATGTATGAGTCTTTGGGCGCCATCTCTCAACCAACGCAGTGATCAAGGAGTGATCAATGCTGCAATAGCTCATATGGGCAACCCCCAAGAAGCCAGCCTACTGTACATATGGAAGAATTGGTGCAGGGGGGTCCATATTTTTTTAAACATACATCCCTATTATCGTCATCATTTTTTGTATATTTAATAAGATTTATCACATTAAAAGTGACAAATTGCAAAGACTTACCATTTTTCATGTAAAACATAATCATTTTGGCTTTCATAAGGTCCTGTGAGCGATTGAGGAGTTAGACAGGGCCCTGTCTAACTCCCAAAACATTTCTGTTTAAAAATTTTTGGAAGACACGATCGTGTGTTATTTTGACAAGGCCGTGTGTAGAATACGCAACTAGGATGACGTATTTTAGGGAGTTACGCCAACAAGCTTGGCGTATTCAAGCTAATTACGCCATCATGTATGGCAAAATCACCTGGGATGCGCCAAGTAGGATGGCGCATCCCAGGTGGCTAGAAAATATTAAAAAATGTCACGTAGGACAAAAAGGTGGTAGTTTGGTATATAGTTTCAAAACAGTGATATTTTGGTAAATAGTTTTAAAAAAATGACAATTTGATAAATAATTTTAAAAAAATGGCATTTTGGTAAATAGTTTTACTAACAGTGACAGTTTGGTAAAAAAGTCATGAATCAATTACCTCATTATTGGTCTTAACCATGAAGCATAGGTTTGTAATTTGATCATTTTCTTCTTCATCACTATCGGATAAGTCATTCTCAAGATCTTCCCAAGTGGCCATCATTACTTTCTTTCTTCATGGCTTTCTTGAGTCTTTCTTGGGAGTAGGGCAATCGGTTCTCATATGCCTAGGCTTCTTATGTTCATAACAAATGATTTCCTTCTTACTACTTGAGTCTCCTTTTTTATGTCTTTCTTGAAACTAGAGCCCTTCTTGAACTTTCCCCTCTTCTTTCATATCTTTAATATTTTTCTTAATATGAAGGCAAGGTCATCAATATCAGCAATCTCATTATCAAAATCAGATGTCTCATCCTCTTCCAAATGAGTTTTTAGAGCAATCCCAATTTTCTTCTTATCAGTTGTCTCATGTCGCTGATGAGTTATCTCATAGGCAATCATATTTCCCCTTAGCTCATCATAATTCAGATTGCTTATGTCTTTTCCTTCTTGAATGGTTGAGATTTTGGATAACCATGGCTTTGTGAGACTTCTAAGTACTTTCCTCACAAGTTCTTCATCTGAATAAGATTTCCCAAGAATATCCAGATTGTTGACTATAACTAATAGCCTTTCAAACATTTCATTGATTTTCTCATCATTTTTCATGTGAAATAATTCATATTCATGGATGAGCATATCAATTTTGTGTATCTCACTTTCTTAGTGCCTTTATGGGTGATCTTGAGCTTGTCCCATATGTCTTTGGCATTATTTTTGCATATTGAGATTTTACAGTATTCATCATAGCTTATGGCACAATGCATCATGTTGATAGCCTTTGCATTTAGGTCAATTTTCTGGAGATCATCAGCTTCCCATTCTTCTTCGGTCTTGACCACTTCTCTTCCTTCAATTACCTTTTTGAGAATTTTAGGTCTATTGACAATAATCCTCCTAATGGAATAATCGGTAGATTGAATGAAGATGTGCATCTTTTCATTCCAATATGGATAGTTAGCTCCAATGAAGAAAGGAGGTCTTATGTAGATTGACCTTTAAAATGGTTGTAGGCAACTATAGGGGTGTCCAACAGGTTGGGTCAACCTATGAACCTATATGTTTTGACTAAACTTAACCTATAAAATATGGGTTAGGTTGGGTCCGCGAGTTAATTCGAGTTAGAAAATACTCCAACCTGTAAGATACGGGTTGAGTGACGGGTTTGGAAAGTGTCGACTCACGCAAACCTAACCCACCCAAGTTGATTTTTTTTTTGTAAAAGCTATTTAGCCATAGTGGGAATTTATGTTATTTTTCCCATTACTTTTTTTATACAGTCAATTAAGTTTAGGTGTGGGCATTGTAGTTACATTGAGAATGTGACAAAAAAAATAGTAATTAGAAACTCATAAAGCGTCTGACAGACCAATGCGATGAAAATCTAACTGATCGCTTGGATGACAAAGAGTATCATGAGAAAATTGAAAATGAAGTAAATAATTATATCAATCCATATTCTATATGTGATGACATTGACTTCAATTAGCCAATGTGATTTGTTATTTATAACTTTTAGGACATATTAGTTTGCTTTAGTTTATTTTAGATTTATGTTAGTTTAGTAAGACTTATTAAGTTTATTTATAATATTGACTTGTGTTCTTGAGAATAAACTCTCTGAAAGGATTAAAAGAACATAATAAACATATGATTAGAATTGTCGATTGCATATATTTGTTTATAAACTAATTAAAGGGAATAAATAACTCAAACAAAATAATATGCTTGTTTTACTAACATTTCATAACTGGATGAATGATCTTAGAAGATGTTCTCTACTTATTAGGAAAATTTACATGGTAATAAACCTATAATGCATTTCAAAAAAGTTAGAGAACAGAAGTAGGGTAGAGGAAGTTTTCTTACAAGTATTTGAGTTATGAATAATTTTGTTTAGTTTATTTTAGACTTAGTATGACTTGTTAATTATTAATTTGTTATGCACTTATTGACTTATGATGTTTAGTTTATTTGAGATTGAGACCTATTATGTTTGAGTAAGGTTGGTTGAGACTTATGATGTTAATTTGGTAGATTGAGACCTATTATGCTTAAGATTAAGACTTATGATGTTAATTTATTAGATTGAGACCTATTATATTTGAGATTGAGACTTATGATATTAATTTATTAAATTTCATATTTTGACTTCTTTTTTTAGGAATTTTTTTTTAAAAATGTCAGACCCACAGGTTCGACCTAACCCAAGCCACTCTTGAGCGGGTCGGGTTGGTTTAGGTTGAGCGAAAAAATCTCATCGACCCAACCTAACCCAAGCCACTGCTTTGGTGAGCGGGCTGAGTCCAAAAACGCTGTTGAACCGACCTAGCCCACCCAGCAAACACCCTTAGGAAACTATATGAGACGTCATTGGCTCCCTTGGATCATTTCCTCAAAGCGGTTAAGCTTGACCTAAGATACCAATTGTTGGTGGAAAAGGACTTGAGAAAGAGGGGGTTGGAATCAAGTCTTTCTTGAACTTTCTTGCAAAATAGAGTTAAAAACACAAACTAATAGAGAATATGCAACCAACAAAAGGTTTAGTCAACTAACAGCAGCTTAACAAAATTTGCACACAAATATAGACTAGGCAACTGATATAAATACTAGTTAACTAATAGTAGAACATACACTAATAGAGAATAGTCAACTAATACAAAGACTAGTTAACTAACAACATATTCAAATTCAACGAGCAAAAATGCAGATCAACAATAAAATCAAAGAGAAGGGATAGAAGAGATGCACATATGATTTTTATACTAATTCAACCCTAATACGAAACCTACATCCAGTCCCCACCTTAACTAGGATTTTTCACTATCAAAATCGATTGTATTTGCTCCTCCAAGCTTCTTTGAGCTTATTACAATGCACAACTTTTCTTCCACCGAGCTCTCAGATCACTCAATGTGTTTTTCACACAAAAGAACACAAGATGATTTTTTCAAGTTACAAAACACTTGATTCTAAGTATTCTTTTTCTCTTTGTTTCTTTCCTTCTCCAAAGAATGATTATTTAAAAACTTTTAGAATAGTGACGTTGGGAGGAAGCTTAGTCCAACTGTGAAAAGAACATCTCCTCATGAAATATTTATCTTCTAGTGAAAAAGTAAGTGTCCTTGAAGCCTTCTTATTAGTCCAACTATCTAGTGCTATTCCTTTTTGTTTTTCTTTGACATTAGGGGACCATTTTTAAATTTTAATAGGCCTTGTAGATGATTTTTCATAGAGATGCTTATACTAAAGAAAAATCTTGACAATCACTAGTTAACTTATCTGTGTTCACTAGTTCACTAGTCAGAACAAATCTTCCAAATTTTCTTCAATAGCAATTTCTTGAACAACAACTATCTATTCTTCTTCTCAAGCATTCTTAGTGATCCAATAGTGAATTGCTTCATCAGATTCCCTTGAACTCTTCAAGTCTTCATCCTTGAATTTCTTCATTAAGGTTCTTGATTTCTTCATTGAGGTTCTTCAAGAATTGAGACTTTATTATGTTGCCTTGATTCAAACTTTGTAAAACTTCATGAATGACATGGCTATTCTTCTTTAATCATTTTGATTCATAATTGTCTTGTGATGTCTTCACTAAACCTGCATAATGAAGCTCTTGGCAAAGATCAAATGTAATTTTCGAAGCCATTGTATAATATGTTTGTTATCATCATAAGATTTAGACCAAATAGGAGACTTTGGCCTAACAGTAGTAAGTAGCACTAGATGGCTCTGGAGATTTCACTAACATTACCTAAGCCGTCTAAGCAACACCACATCTTAACACATTATTACTCAGAAAACATGTTTAATAAAATATCAGTGCTATAATAATGGAAATGCAGTTAGTTCTTTACTTTCATTGTCTTATGCTTAATCCCCTTTTCTTTTGAAGAAATTACTTTATCCTCCATTAAATAGTAGGGAGGGAATTACTCGTCCTTCAATGGAAATAGTCTACTTATCAGACATGAGCTAACTTACCCTCAGTAGTCATACTTCACTACATAGAACCTATTTCTAGCAAGGTGATTCATTCATCCTTGCTCCTTGGTAAGGCAATCCTTACTTAAATTTTGGGAAAAGCATACTTTCGCATGCTCAGTTTCATAATGCATAATGCATTCACAATTCATATCTAGTAATTGCTTCTCAAAGCTCATTACATCATTCTCAACAATTCATAATTCATATACTTATGGCCCAATAGCAAGTATATCATATATAAATGCATTCATAGGGCTATAGTTACCAATATACAACTCAATGCACATACTCAAAGTGCATATATTCTTAAATGTGTTTGTAACTTATTTAAGTTGGTTTATGTAGGAGTGTATTGAGGGAAACATGAGTCAGATAATTGGAAACAAGTTACATGTATACTCATCTATGGAAATTATGACTCGTGGAGAACGAGATGATGACTATACCATGGTGTGTGTGCGCACAGAAATTAAATATAAATTGTAATTAGTGTTAAAGTGATTGTTATGTTTCAGAGTAGTATTGGTGTAGTCATTCTTATATGTAAACTTTTATAAGAATTTATAATTTAACTTTGGTTATATTCTTCCCTTACAGTCAACAGCTATTGACCTCAACACAAATGTTGATGTTTATAAAGATAATTGTTGGACTTCGCAGCTGGCAGAAAGTCCAGCACAAAGTGTTCTATCATTACTTGAAGATTTTCAACATGATGTCACTAGTGGGCTAAAGGCATGTGAAAGCATATGTTAAATTTTAAGTTGTATAAGTGATTGCAGTTGACTTATTTAAATATTTTTTTTCAGGATGCTAGTAGTAAGATTTCATACATGAATTTTGCCATAAGTAGTTATTCCAGACAATTTGAAGAAACACAGGCCAAGGGACACTGACGTTGTACTTAACTTTTTCAATTAATTATAATTTTAACAGTTTTTATTGGGGTTAATTTTACTTTGAAAGACTAAGGTAATTGACTTTAGTGTTGCAAGTTTATGGGCCAATTATTGATTTACCTGTAATAGGTTCAAAGATTAGTGCTACCTGAAATTAGTATTTTTTGGCAACTTCTGATTAGCAACGTGGTGGTGGCAAAGTGTGAACTGTGATGACATAGCAATATGTAGAATCTATTTATTATTTCAAATATTTATTTTTGAAGCAACCTAGCTAGGTTTTTTTTTTGGAGTAGGTTGTTTGTGGAGTTTAGTGAATGACATAGTACTTATAATGTGTACATAATTATATAAGGTTATGTAAATGGTCGAGTAGAATTATTTTTTTTGGTACAGGTTTATAAGGTATCCAATGAAAATTGTACATGTATGAAGCACAATAATATCTTGTGGTTAAAGGTATTATGTGAATATATTTGTTTAGTTATTTTTGTTTGATTAGTAATGTCATTTTGATTTTTAAACAAATATTACCTATTCGAAGATAAGCTCAATGTCGATTACACATGCCATCAATATTGAGGACAAGTATATAAATAGTTAGTTAGTGAAGAACAAAATAGTGGTTAATGACCTGTGTAAGTTGGTTAATGGGCATGCACAAATATGCAACCCTTCCAACCTATACGCTGTTAACTAACTTCTATAGGTCATTAACCACTTTTTTGTTCTTTATTAACCAACTTTTAGCACAAGTGTTTAAACAAAGTTGGTTAATGAAGAACAAAATAGTGGTTAATGACCTGTGTAAGTTAGATAATGGGCATGCACAAATATGCAACCCTTCCAGCCTTTACCCTGTTAACCAACTTCTATAAGTCATTAACCACTTTTTTGTTCTTCATTAACTACCTTTTTTCACAAGCGTAGAAACAAAGTTGGTTAATAAAGAATAAAAAAGTGGTTAATGACCTATGTAAGTTGGTTAATGGGCATGCACAAATATGCAACCCTTCCAGCCTTTACCATATTAACCAACTTCTAGTTAAGGTGCTAGCAAGTGTACTGTTTCGTATAAGTAACTTCTAGTTAACCAACTTCTAGTGCTAAAAATTGGGAAAAAAATGGCAAATAAGAGAAAAACCAAAGGAAAAGCAAAGAATGCACCTTAAGGTTCCACTTTCCCACCCACTCCAAAGCTGATAAGTTTTACAGCAGCCTGCACCATGAAGCACAAAAGAATAATAAGCAAATGATAATGAATCAAATATTATATGAAAAAGTACTTAAACTACTTAGAATATTTAAACAATTAATTTGACTAAATGATAATGAATCAAATATTGCAAGAGATGAGTTGTGAACAAAGATAATTGATTTGAAATAAAGTGCAAGCATTTCATGCTAATAACATACTGAAACAAAGTGCAAGCATTTCATGCTAATAATATACTATAGGCCTAGTATGGCATTACTGTTGCTCTTCACTATAAAATCCCAAAGAGAAGAGATAAAGAAACCAACTTTATTAAATTTTTAGATAAATTATATACATAAAAAAGAACTTCAAGGTCCTATACTTCATAGATTTAAAGAATATCTAGCAAGCAATTGAAATTAATTAGAGAAAAATTCAAAGAAGTTTTGATAAAATTCAACTATTTCTCAAATACCAAGATATTATTAATGTAATTTAAAAACATTATTGTTTAAGAACTTGTATATAGTTTTTAAGCCATGTGACAGTAGTTTAACACAACACAATAAGTAGAAGATGCTACTTTCAAGCTTCAAACAAAATAATTGGAAAGCTACCCAATTAAGCTGTAGAAAATATATTACATTACAGTTATTACTCTTGTCATGGCATGTAAAAGCTAAGGTAAAGACTTTGCATATAGGTCCTTTTAAGATATTTAAATCTTGATATCAACTTCAAGCACTCTAGATAATTGATATTTAGTGAAATAAATCAAGAGAAAAATAAAAGAAGACATAATAAATTTGAGTTGGCTTATACACAAAAAGTTCCAGAAGTTATTACGAATTTGCTAAATTCTAAGTGAACATATGCACAATAATGTTAGAAGAAATAGGTACCTCAAGCTTGTTAGCAGGTTTACTGACTTCATAGCACCATAACAGCACCTTTGTTGCATTGATAGACTACAACAAGTGTTGATAAATGCAAGGTTATTCACTAAGCAAAGAAGAATGACTAAGAAGATAAGAATAGGATAAATAGAATAATAAGTATTAAATAGAATGGAAGGACATGCAAAGAAGATAGGAATAGGATAAATAGGAAAACAAATTTCAAAATTTAAAGCATTGAATTACCGATAAAGAGAATGACTAAGAAAAAATATATTTATCCAAAATAAATCTAAAAAAATTACTTATAAAGCAGGAAATTGAACAAATCTCCTTAGGCATGTTGATCTTTTCAGGTTGTACCCACTGATGGTAAACAAGATTATACTATTTGTGGCCAAAAGAAATCATTATCTGATAATAAAAATAACGAATATCAACTTATTATACAGCCAAAGAAAAAATATAAGAAAATTCATAACCAACTCCTTATTTTCCCTTTAACGGTCCAAATTAGTTGAGTTGGCCTCACTGGTCAAAGGTATTTGTAATTGGCTTATTTCTTATTTCATTTTTTTCCTTTTTACTTCTAGTTCTTTGTTTAAATGTTCACAGATATGTAATTGTGCCATTAAATAACTAATTTTTTTCATTGTGCATTGGATTTTTTGGGAAGTTTGAAGCATTTTCAGTTTAATGGCTGAAATGGGTAACTCATATTTTAGGATCTTCTAAACTAGGTACTCGGTAATATGCTATAATATTTTTTAACCCCTTCTCTACAACTACCTATTGTTTCATTACCTTGGGTTTGTAAACTTGCTGCAAAATGTTATGAAGCTATTGTATTTTAAATTTCAAATCTTTGAAGGAAAAACGGGTCTCAATGATGTTCCTAGATTTTTTCTTTTCCATTTAATAATTGGTTTCAGTCAAGCTAAAGTTAGTTCTTTTATTCTTATAATCTGTGTTCATTGTGCGTTTGGGGTGGATTATAAGCAAAGCTGGTGGAGAATGTAAAGCAAAGTTATCTTATTTTTGGTTTAAACCACATAGATTGTTAAAGAGGAAGTATGTTTCTTTATTTCCATTTCCTTTCAATATAATGTTATGTTCTGGTTTATTTTTCCCCTGACGTACTTCTTGTTTTGATCTCAATTTAAATTGTGGTCACTACTCATTACTATCCAATCCAGTATGAAATCTACTCAAGAAATAGATGGCATCATAGTGTATTTTTTTAAGTTAACTTACTTATAAAATAATAGTCAGAACATAATTAAAAAATTAGAGTGAAGCAAAACCTGTATACTTGATCCACCAAGCTCTATGAGATGGCAAGTCTCATAACTTCTACACAAACCACAGAAGGAATAAGTTACTGCCAAGCCATGGGCTTCTTAAAACCATTCATCAAGACAATCAAACTTTAAAATTTTGCTCAGAACCACATCATGTTAATTGATGAAGCGAGACATCAAAAAACGCTCTCCACAAACACAGTTGACATTGAAGAGGTATAATGATGCTAGAAATGGTGAATAGCATCAGTCAATAAATTTGCTGAATATGATTTCTCAGTAGTTATGACTCAATAGCAAATACAAACAAATGTCTATGACTAAGAAGAAGGGTGTTTGGTGCACGGTATTTTCACACCAAAGCACCATATTCAATGGTAATTCCTACAATGTTCAGATCCCATTTTTTATGTTACAATTAAAAATTGTTAAATTTAAATATAGAATGTCCAAGAATATGAATGTTCTGGACCGTGATCCGGGATCTCGCTCCATGGGATCAACTGGGCATGCACACTACCAGACTCCTCCTAGCTGGCGTAGAGGTAGACTCACAACGTATTCCGGACCACGGATTACGGCCCCTCGCGGTGTTGGGATATGACGCCGTGATTAATAGATTCATGCAGAGGATGAATCCCTAAATATCCGTAACTGCCAATCATCAACTTACGATATTATAGGACTCATAGTTATCTTTGATGGCTAGATACTTTCCATATCTTAATCCCAGATTTACAGGGATGTATCCTATAATAATGGAAAGATGATCCTCATCAGGATACTAATCCTGAATTACCTGTATTCAGTAAGGATCCCATCAAGATTCTGTATACGCTCTATAAATATACGGTTAAGTCATCTTAAGAAGGTAACCTTTAACCCAATCTCATAAGCCTACTTGTGCACTGCCTGACTTGAGCGTTGGAGTCCCTTCGCAGGTACCCACCCCCCTGCGCAATACGCTCAGCTGCTGCTCAAAGAAGAAATCACTGTAACGTGCCTACTTCAAGTACTCTATGAATCTATTTTAGAACATTGGCGCCGACTGTGGGGAACCTTAAAATTCTAATCCCACCCAATCATGGTGAATACGAGGCAAAACTTGAGAAGAGACGCTGCACAAACCTCTATCAACCAGAGACAGGACCCTGACATGCAACGTCCACCACTACCACTGCCTCCACTTGTGGCTCAAACCTCCGCTGTGAGAAATCAGGCACCAAGATCAGGAAGCCGACGTGATGGGTACTCCACCTCCTTTTCAGAGGAGTCTCCTAACCCATCACGCAGGATTTCTGTCAGGGAAAGACTTAAATTCCCAGCTCAGAGAGGTGACCAGAGCCTTCAAGAGCATAGGATTCTGGTACACTAACGTCTAGGAATCCCGAACAATGAGTTCGATGATCGTGCATCCCGCTCTGAACGCACATATCAATCTCGAGGTTCCCAACACCAGTTTCAAGATATGTTGTAACAGCATATGGATTTGCTCAACGACCAATTCAAGAGGCTGGAAGACATGCAGCGCGCCATGCATGAAAACCAACCAAGGCCGCGCCGCCGTGACAGACAGACCGACGTGGAAAATAATAAAAGGAGGGCTCACGACGATAATGAAATTCCCAATACTGGGGATAATAACAAGAATCGCGGAACCATGGAACAACCTTTTTTCGATCAACTCATGGAGTTTCGGGTTCTGAGAAATTTCAAGTTTCCTTCGAACTTGGAAACTTACGACGGAACCACGGACCCCCAGGAACACATAAATGCCTACGAGCAGTCCCTATGTTTCTGGTGGATCCATGGAATTGTTGTGCCGAGCTTTCCCTCTCTCCCTCAAAAAGGGAGCCCTCAAGTGGTTTACCAGCCAACAACGGGGGACCGTCGTGGATTGATCGGACCTTAAACAATATTTTTTGGTACAATACACCACAAGCAAGGAACAACCTAAATCCATCGAATCTCTAGCTAAGATCCGCCAGGGAAAGGACGAGAGCCTCCGGGATTATATTAGGCATTTTATGGCTGCCTGCACCAATGTAGAAAATTTTGAAGACATAATAGCCTTGCATTATGCCAGAAGCGGTCTCCGGGTAGGCTCTGAGTTCTTTAAGTCCCTGGCAAAAAAGAAACCAGACAATCTGATCGACTTTCAGAAATGATCCGAGAAGTATGTCTACTTGGAGGAGGCAACAGAAGACCATAGGAGGTGGGACAAAGGCGAGCCTTCTCACCAGAAGCCCAACTAGAATTCCTCAAGGTCGTGACCCCCAAAGGGCAGCCCACCCCAGAGGAATTACTCTGACTACACTCCTTTGAACACGCCTCGGGAAATAATCTTGAGGGAAGTGATGCACACGGAGTTTCAGAACGTCCGGAGATCACCCCCTATCAAGAAACACAAGCCAAAGGATCACTCCAAACATTGCACATGGCATAAGGCCTATGGCCACGATACAAAAGATTGTTATCAGTTGCGCGATGCCATTGAATTCTTAATCAAGGCCGAATGCTTACAGCAGTATATCCTTCGTGTACAAAATAACGAGGGGGACAATAGACGCAGAGGCAGCAGACGTACCTCGCATCGGAGTCCGTCCCCTCCACACAGAAGAAGGACAAGAAGTCATAGGAGAAGATCCTGGACTCCACCTCGCCGAGATAACAGCGATTGGCAGGATCGGATCAGGGACGCTCCCCCCGTTGATAACGACGACCATCGCTCCAAGCCCAATAGGACGATCCATACCATCGCCGGTGGCTTTGTCGGAGGAGGATCTTCCAATGAAGCTCGAAAGAAAGCCCTTAGAATGGCAGTTTTTAGCGTGGTCCACTCAGAACCAAGGACACAAGCAAAAGGCAAAAAAACGCGTCTAATCACCTTCTCAGACGAAGACTACGATGCAATAGTCCCGGATCATGATGATCCACTCGTCATCTCGGGGGTAATTTCCAATGCTGAGGTTTGCCGAATTTTCATCGACCAAGGGAGTTCAACCGATATTATGTTCCTAGATCTCTATCAGAAGTTGGAGCTCCAGCAATTCGACTTGACTCCCCACGTAGGAGAATTGACGGGTTTCACCGGTGAGAAAATCACCCCGGTTGGATATTACAAAACCCACCTGACCCTCGGATCATCTAAACTCTTCAGGAGAGTTAAGGTAAAGTTCCTGGTTGTGGACTACCCTTCGGCTTATAACATTATCCTGGGCCGCCCTTCTCTCAACGCCCTTGGAGTAGTGGTATCCACCACCCAACTCATGATGAAGTTCCTCAATAAGAACAATGACGTCGTCATTGTAAAAGGCGACCAAGTTGCTGCCAGAAAATGCTACAATGAGAGCTTGAAGTTTTGTAAAGTACCCCAGAGGGAGAGACCCACTGTCTCCACCCCGCCTATCGACTAGGTTAACATTTTAATGACCGAGTTGGATGTCAGGGAAGAGATCCGGGGTACTCGGCGCCAGCCCGAAGGCGAACTGGAATATCTTCAGCTCGGGACCAACCCAGAATAGGTTACCAAGATCGGAGCTCGTTTGGATGAAAAAGAAAAATAATAATTGTCAGAACTCTTGTTAAGAAACAATGACCTTTTTGTATGGACTTCCTCCGACATGCTCGGACTCGACCCCACCTTTATCTGTCACCGTTTGTCAATTAAAGAAGGTGTCAGGCCGGTCGCATAAAAGAAGAGGAAGGTCAGACCCGAGAGGTAGCAAGTCGTTGAAGACCAAGTTAAAGAGCTACTAAATGGCAACTTCATCAGAGAAATCTCCTATACCACATGACTTTCCAACGTGGTTCTAGTAAAGAAGTCTAACGAAAAATGAAGAATGTGTGTAGACTATACTGACCTGAATAAAGCCTGTCCCAAGGATCCATACCCACTCCCCAATGTGGACAAATTGGTGGATAGCTCCTCGGGGTTTAGATGACTCTCGTTCATGGATGCATATTTCGAGTACAACCAGATTCCCATGTACGCCGGGGATGAAGATAAAACTACTTTCATTACCGACAGGGCGAGCTACTGCTACAAGGTCATGCCTTTCAGCCTAAAGAATGCAGGAGCCACCTACCAGAGGATGATGAACAAGGTTTTTGAAAACCAAGTGGGAAAAATGGTAGAAGTCTATATAGATGACATGATAGTAAAGACCCCACACAGTGGATTCCACACGGCAGACCTTGAGGAAGTATTCGCGCAACTCAGAAAGTACAACATGAGGTTGAACCCGGAGAAGTGCGCTTTCGGGGTCCAGGCCGATAAATTTTTAGGGTTCATGCTAACTCATCGACGAATTGAGGCCAATTCGGACAAGTGTCAGGCCGTCTTCAACGTGAGAAGTCCCCAGAACGTTAAAGAAGTACAACAGCTTACGGGGCACATAGCGGCCCTCACAAGATTCTTAGCCAAGGCCGCTCACAAGTCTCTCCCATGTTCAAATTGCTCAAGAAGGGGAAAAGTTTTGAATGGACCTCAGAGTGTGAGGACGCCTTCATATCCCTAAAAAATCTCTTGTCCTCCCCTCCTATTTTGACGAGGCCAGATACTGGGGAAAGACTCTACTTATATCTATCTGTCCATGACGAGGCCGTAAGCTCAGTTTTGATCCGGAAAATCGACAAAGGACAGAAACCTATCTACTTTGTAAGCAAAGTCCTCTAGGGCCCCAAGCTTCGGTACCAAAAAGTCGAGAAAGTTGCCTTTGCGCTCATTATCACCGCAAGAAGACTTCGGCAATACTTTCAATGCTACCCAGTGGTGGTAAGAACGGACCAACCTATCCGGCATGTGCTACATAAATCAGATCTGGCCGGGCAAATGATTGCATGGTCGATCAAGCTCTCAGAGTTTGGGATTACATACGAACCACGACTTGTAATAAAAGCCCAAGCATTGTTCGACTTCCTAGTGGAACTCACATCAGACAACGGTGACTCTAAAAAAACATTTTGGACCATTTTTGTTGACGGATTGTTAAGATGGACTTTGGCAAGTATACCAAGTCATGCAAGTAATAAAGAGATGAGTGGGTTATCATTCCCAACGAGGATCGTGATAAATACTAGCACATAACACAACAATCACTATCTAAACGATGAGTTTGAAAAGAAGGGAGGTCAAACAACAATTGATGAAATCAGAAATTAAAAGAAATAAGTCTTTTTGTAATTTTCTCAAACACTTGGTGAGCACAATTGAAATTGAATTCGATTAAGATGAAATGCTGGGGTTAGACTCACTAATCCTTTCCCAAATGCAATGACATGACAAACAATATAATCTCTAACTTCAATTATGAAAATCAATCCACTATTTACTCAAATCCTAATTCCTTAGATGAAAAGAGCTTAAATCCCCTAATTAAGTCCTAATTCCTTAGGTGACTTAAGAAGTGAATTTGCATTAAGATTAAGGATTAAAAGATTACTAATAAATCAAGACCCATTCCTAGATTCAAGACCGATTAGGTGATTAATTTCAGATCTAGACCTAGCATCAACTTTTCAATTGTTTACCAAATCAAACATCAAGCCATGGATAATCAAGCCACAACAAGCATTAAGCATAGAAATAAGCACTCATAAAGAAGTAGAGAAATATATTGGATGATCAAATCAAATACATAAGAGATTTAGAAATAGATACATCTAACCCCAACAAGTGGATGATTAGCTAGACATGATCAAGGTGATAAAATAAAAAGAAATGGAGATAAGAGATGATGAACACTCCATTGATGCTCTGCCTTTTTCCCAGCTTTTTCTCTTCGTTCCAGCCACCACCAAAAACCAAATCTCCATCCTTTCCTTCTGCGCAATATCCTAATTTTAGGATTGCTTCCAGACGCATTAGTACTTAGCACAACATTATTCACGCTGAGCGCGAATTAGTTGACTCTATTGTTGCAACATAAGTAGTTGCGCTAAGCACGAGATTACTGGCGCTAAGCGCGACATGCACTGAAATACATCACGCATCAGTCAATCTTCTGGCTTCTTCAGGCTAAGCGCCACAACCTTGGGGCTAAGCGCTAGATTCCATATGTGGACTTGAGCTTCAGCTTCCAATTGGGCTTCAATGGCTTCAATGGGCTTCAATGGCTTGCACCCAAACTACATAAAACACATCAAAACATCATTAACTAATCTAAAAACATTAATTAAGAAAATATTCTTAAAGACTCAATAAAACACATAACACATGGACTAAAATGACCTCTCAAGTCTAAAAAGAAAGATAAATAACCTCAATGAACACCTATAAAAGTATGCATATCAGATATTTATCAAATTCCCCAAACTTAAGACTTTGCTTGTCCCAAGCAAAAGTAAATCTAAAAATAAAGAAAAACAATTCAACACACAAGTTAACTAAAAAAAGAACAAAATTCAAAAGGAAATGAGATCCATCATAACTCAACAAACAAGGTAATACAAACTCCACTGATGAGAAACTTACAAAGAAGATTCCATCCATAGCGAACTTGCATCCAGAATTTGCTCACACAGAAGAAGTCATAGCAAAAATGTACAGTTATTTTCACTCTTGAAAGAGCAATAATCATGGCATCAGCAAAACAGCCAAAACAATGGAAACTTAGCTCCTCACAAGATGTAGCTGTTTCCCTCAATCACTCTAGTGTATGGAATGTGTGTTCCTCTCAAAACCATACATTAAATCCCTATAACTTCAATTTTGCCTTTCATCTTAATTCTCCTTACACAATTCACATGCATGCACAGTCACAAGGGTCTTTACTTGGGATGTAATTTGGTTAGGCAAAAGGAAAAGTGATGAAGGATAAGCAGGCTAATCACCAAAGAGAATAAGAGAATTTCTTCTTTGATATTCTATTTATTTACTCTTTTTTTACATCACTTTTTAAATCTGCATAAAAAATTTTTTTTATTGAATTTCTTCTTTGCCATTTTTTTATTCTCTTTTTTTTTTCTTTCACTTTCACACTTCTTTTTTTTTTTTACTCCCCCAAACTTATGTTAAACCCAAACACAAGAAAATGCTATCTTATTCAAAAAGGTGTAGGTAGAACATTGTTTCTCATTTTTTTTAGGCATATGGGTTATCCACAAAAATTATCATTGTCTTTCAGCTCAAGGGGGTATCACAAAGGATAAAAAATTTTAGGTAAGCTTTTTAGTCAAAATGACTAGTAGAAAAGAAGTGCCCTGATCATTTCTATGACATGCAAGTGAATTTTGAATTCAAATCAGATTCAAGCAAAATCAAGAGTATAAGTTCCAATGGTGCCATTCACAAAGAATTTATCATCAAAGGCCCAAAGAACTCACACAGGTAAAGCTGAATATTTCCATTGAATTTTTCAGATTTCCTTGCCATAGTCATTAGTCACAAGAGTTCAAACCAAACATCAAAGCTATGATATCCTTATGAAAACAAAATCACAGAAGCACAGCAACCACAAATGTCAACTTCAATGGAAGAGAAACAACATGGAAGAAATGTACTACAATGAAATTGCTAAGAGTGATGATCTCAAAACTTTTTTTTTTTAAACACACCACATAAACACAAGACACTTTGACAAAAATAACAGAAAGAACATGGTAACATTTATTCATTCAGAATTAAATTCAAGCAAAGTAAAGAGAAATTTAGCTCAAGGGTTCCTAGAGGAACCCTCTCTAATCTTTTTCTTGCACGCCTTCACTTTCTTCCCCTTTTTTGTGTCTTTTTTTTCCTCTTTCTACACTTGGGAAGTTTACTTTTCTTCTTCCACCTCTTGAGGAGGATACACCCGCTCCTTCTCCTTTTTGCAAAAGTCCATTAGTGGTTGTAAGAATTCTTTGTAATCTTCATCAATTTCTTGACCCTCCAAAGTCCAATTCTGATTTGGATTAGTTCTTGCAATTTCAAGACCTTCTTTCACCATATCTTCGTTCATATAATGAACTGGATTCAGTGTGGTCCTCTTAGGTGGCATCCTATCAAAATCCATGAATGAAAATGAACCAATTAAAATCACACTCAAATATTTAATTTTTTTTAACTCAACCAACATACTGAATTATTCTATCATAACTAAAACACCAAACAACACATAAAAATTCAATAAACACAAACAAAAATTCAAATGAACAAAGTTTTACCCATATTGATGTCCAACCACAGAATAACAAAAACTAAACAAAATAACCAGGTCTACACAATAAAATGATGACAAAGTCACAAAGTCTTCACAGTAAAGCATTAATAATTATTCTCAAAATCAGATCAAGCAAAATCAAATCAAAGTTCTTCATGCTCTACTCCTCTTCATCTTCCTCACTTTCTAGCCCATCCCCCTCTTGAAAAGCATCCTGGTCCCCAGGATGTTCTGGCCATGCAACATAAGAATCCACCTCACTAGCAGATGGAAAGTGGAATGACCCCTCAGGTGGACTGGGCAAATGAGCAGATAAGTCTCGCATCATATTCCACATCATCATGTCTGATCTGTGAAGAGCATCTAGCTTGTGGTGAAGCAGGCTATGGGATGATTCCAAGGCATCTACATGTGTGGAGAGTGATCGGGGAGCAGGAGGAGTCGGTCTAGATGAAACAGGTGCATCACTGCCCAAATAATTTTTCTGGATGAACTTGGCAGTAATTGGGAGCCTGGGCTTAATCTTGGCACCCTGAGATACATCAACACTAACAGCTCTACACAATTCAGTAATCAGAGATGGATGACCCAGCTGGCCAACCCCCACAGTATCAGCAGCCTTCTGAATCTCAAAAGAGATTATCTCCCCCAAGTCCATGGTTAGACCAGCCATGATGGCATAGAGCATGATAGATCTTCTTTCAATAATATCAGAAGTATGGGAGCATGGTGAAATGTTAGAATGCAAGAACGTCATCCAAATTTGGGCCAGCTGAGTTAAGTCACCTCTGAGGATTTTCTGCCTTTGCCCTGATCGACTAGTGACATACTCAGCCCCAGGCCTACAAACAGTGTCTAAAACCTGTTGGTAATCCTTGTTCTGATTCTTCTAATCAGTGTATCCACAATCCAATGGGGCCCAAGGAGTGGGAGTGTCCAAAAATTGATTTATTGCTTGTGCATCAAAGGTAATGGTCTTGCCACGTACATAACTCCTGTGCTGTGGGAATCCTTCCTCCACAGTAATGGCATTGGCATAGAACTCCCGTACAATGGCCACATTAACTGATTCAGGGTAAGTGGACAGCTTGAGCCAACCGCGCCTCCTTAACTCAGTTTAAAATTCTTCATATTCACCAGTAGCAAGGATAACCTTTCGCTTAGTCAGAAGGTTCCTATTCTCAATGTCCTTATACCTTTGTTGGTGCTCAAGAGATAGAAACCTGTCAGCATCATAAGAGGAAGATCCTTTTCTTTTCTTGGAGGTAAGCTTTGAAGGTGGAGTCATGACTGAAATAATTAAATAACTATGCTCAGCACTGTACCACTTGGAAAATCTAGCACACAGAACACCACATAATCCTATATGCAAATGCTTCAAATATACAGGGAAACATGCAAGTCACCAATGCTTCAATCACAAATGCTAGAGTATAAGCATGCACAAATCCTTGCTCAAATAATTTAAGCAACCTATAGGCCAGATATATATATGTAAACAGGCAAAATCTAGCTCCCCACAGGTAGAATTTCCAAAAGCAACAGAGAAGCATTTGCACAAATAAGCACAGAGAATAAATCAAATAGGATAAACAATGCTTAAAATATACAGGGGCAATGCCAAAAACCTCACTCAACCAGAGAAGTATCACAAATGCAGATAAAAGCCCTAAACCCCCAAATCCATAGGACAAACGTAACCCCCACAAATCCAATGAAAGTGCCAAGTTCCAAACAATAGGTAGAGAACACGGTGTGAATCAAATAACAAAAACAAAGAAAATAAAGAAAAGAGAAGAAAATGAAATAAAAGAAAGAAGAATAAAGAATAAAAGAAATAAATAAAAAAATTAGATTATACGAAGAACCAAATTCGGGAAGCACTTAAGCATTGATTCAATGAAATAAAGGAAAGAAAAAAAATAAAATAAAGAAATAAAAATTACCGGACGTGAGTGAGGATGCGAGAGAAGTGAGGGTAGGTGGGGGTGTGGAAATGAAAATGAAAGTGAGTGTGAGGATGTGGGTGTGGGTATGGGTACGGAAATGAAGAAGAAGAAAGGGGTAGAGAAAGAGAGAGAGAGACGTGCAAAGAGGAAGAGTAATGGAGAATGGGAGGAGGAATGGAGAATGGGGGAAGGAGTAGGAGAGGGAGAGAGAAAGGAGGGGAGCGAGAAGGGGCGGTGGGAAAGGAATGGGGAAATAGGGAAAATGGGGAAATAGGAAAAATGGGGAAGTTCGGGAGGTCGACACTCCTGCGTACGAGGGCACGGCGCTTAGCGCAAATAATATTGCGCTTAGCGCCAGTTATTAGGTTTTTTTATATATATATTGTTTATATATATATATATATATTATTTTTTGAAAAAAATGTGGCGCTAAGCTCCACAATCTTGAGGCTAAGCCTCAATGCCTCAGCCAAGCTACTGAGAAATGGCGCTAAGCGCCTTAAAATGGGGGCTAAGCCCTAGAGAATCAGAGAAGGGCTTAATTTTGGTTCGCAAGTGGCGCTAAGCGCACATACTTAGCGCTGAGCGCAAGTGCAACAGACAAAGCACTGAGAAATGGTGCTAAGCGCCTTAAAATGGGGGCTAAGCCCCAGAGAATCAGAGAAGGTCTTAATTTTGGTTCGCAAGTGGCGCTAAGCACACATACTTGGCGCTGAGCGCAAGTGCAATAGACAAAGCACTGAGAAATGGCGCTATGCGCCTTAAAATGGGGGTTAAGCCCTAGAGAATCAGAGAGCTGACTGATTCCAGCTCGTGAGTGGCGCTAAGCCCCCTATTCTGGCGCTGAGCGCCACATACAAAAACAGCAAAATATCATAAACATCAGAATAACCCCCCAAATCCATACATTTCCATCAAACTAAGCCAAAACCCCAAAATAACACTTTAACATGGGAATTCAATCATGAATGCAATTAGAGAAATCATGCAAATCTAAAACAAAATAACCTATCTAATCAACAAAAATAACACAAAAAGGGATAGAAATCCTGGGTTGCCGCCCAGTAAGCGCTTCTTTAACGTCACTAGCTTGACGAATGGCCTTCAAGGATCACGGAGATGCACAATTGCAGTTGATCGCTCCAAGTTACCACCCAAGTAGACTTTGAGCCGCTGACCATTGACTTTGAAACTCCTCTGGGAGGAAGGATCCTCTACTTCCACAGCTCCATGAGGGAGAACCTCTTTAACAGTGAATGGTCCAGACCACTTAGACTTCAATTTACCCGGAAATAATTTCAGCCTTGAATTGAATAAAAGAACTTATTGTCCAGGCTGGAAAGTTTTCTGGATAATGTGCTTATCATGGTAGGTCTTCACTCTCTGCTTGTAGATCACTGCATTTTCATACGCATTGAGACGCATTTCCTCCAATTCATGCAGCTGTTGGACTCTTTTTTCACTTGCCAAAGAGGCATCGAAATTTAAAAACTTCAATGCCCAAAAGGCTCTATGCTCCAACTCCACTGGTAAGTGGCAAGCTTTGCCATAAACTATTTTAAATGGAGACAACCCTAATGAGGTTTTAAACGCGGTCCGGTAAGCCCACAATGCATCATCAAGCTTCTTAGCCTAATCCTTTCTTGAAGTGGCCACAGTTTTTTCTAAGATCCGGTTGATTTCTCTGTTAGAAACCTCCGCTTGTCCATTGGTTTGCGGGTGATATGGAGATGCCACCTTATGTCTTACATCATACTTTGCCAAGACATTTTGGAGCTGAGAGTTACAGAAATGGGAACCTCCATCACTTATAAGAACCCGTGGCACACCAAACCTAGGAAATATGTTCTTCTTGATGAACTTAACCACAGTCTGTGCATCATTCTTCGGAGTGGCAACAACCTCCACCCATTTTGAAACATAGTCCACAGCCAATAATATGAATTGATTCGAAAAGGATGGTGGGAGTGGGCCCATGAAATCAATACCCCAGCAATCAAACACTTCAACTTCCAAGATGTTTTGAAGGGGCATTTCATCTCTCTTAGTGATGTTTCCAGTCCTTTGGCACTTATCACAACTCTTCACATGATTGTAAGAGTCCTTGAAGATTGTGGGCCGAAAGAACCCAAATTGAAGAATTTTTGCAACAGTTCTCTCTCCATTGTAATGGCCACCATAAGGAGAGTTATGACAATGCCACATGATGTCCTTAGCCTCCTCCTTCGTGACACATCTTCTCAACAATCCATCTAGTTCAAACTTGAAGAGGAACGGGTCATCCCAAAGATAATGATTAGCATCCTTGAAGAACTTCTTCTTTTGTTGCCATGAAAAATGCTCTGGGATTACATTTGCTGCTTTAAAGTTGGCCATGTCAGCAAACCACAGTCTCTCTTACACCATCAGTAGTGCTTCATCTGGAAATTCATCCCTAAGCTCTTGTTCTTTAGCTGTGATTTCCTCATTCACCTGCCTTGAAAGATGGTCTGCTACCACATTTTCACTTCCCTTCTTGTCTTTAATTTCAAGATCAAATTCCTGCAACAATAAAATCCACATAATCAGTCTAGATTTTGATTTTCCCTTAGTTAACAAATATTTAATTACTGTATGATCAGTGAACACAGTAATCTTAGATTCAATCAAATAGGAACGAAATTTCTCCAAGGCAAATATTATGGTAAGCAATTCTTTTTCAGTTGTAGCATAATGAATTTGATTCTCATTAAGGACCTTGCTTACATAATAAATTGCATGAAAAATTTTATCCCTTCTTTGCCCTAATACAGCTCCTACTGCGTAGTCACTTGCATCACACATAAGTTCAAAGAGTAACTCCCAATCAGGGGCTACAATAACAGGAGCAGAAATCAATTTGTCCTTCAAACAATTAAAAGCATTCAAGCATTCATTATCAAAATCAAAAGAAGAACTCTTAATGAGAAGATTGCACAATGGCTTTGCAATTTTTGAAAAATCTTTTATGAATCTTCTGTAGAAGCCAGCATGGCCTAGAAAACTTCTCACGCCCTTCACATTCAATGGTGGAGGTAGCTTTGCTATCACTTCAATCTTAGCCTGATCTACCTTCATACTGCTGGCTAAAATCTTGTGGCCAAGTACAATGCCTTCCTGTACCATGAAGTGACATTTCTCCCAATTTAAAACTAAATTGGTTTCCATGCATCTTCTAAGAATATTAGCAAGGTTAGACAAACAATGATCAAAAGAAGTACTAAAAACAGAGAAATCATCCATAAAGACCTCTATATATTTTTCAATCATATCAGCAAAGATAGAAAGCATACACCTTTGAAAAGTAGCGGGAGCATTACAAAGACCAAAGGGCATCCGTCTATATGCAAAAACTCCATAGGGACAAGTAAATGCTGTCTTTTCTTGGTCTTCAGGATTGACTGTAATTTGATTATAACCGGAATAGCCATCAAGGAAGCAATAATAGGCTTGTCCGGATAATCTCTCAAGCATCTGGTCCATGAATGAAAGAGGAAAATGATCCTTCCGGGTAGCTTGGTTGAGCTTCCGGTAGTCGATGCACATATGCCAACCGATGACTGTTCTAGTGGGAATTAATTCATTCTTGTCATTCATCACCACAGTCATACCTCCCTTTTTAGGAACAACCTGAACCGGACTCACCCAAGCACTATCTGAAATGGGATAAATCATTCCGGCTTCAAGGAGTTTCAGCACCTCCTTTCTCACTACCTCTTTCATTGTGGGATTTAACCTTCTTTGCGGCTGCACCACCGGCTTGAATTCCTCCTCGAGTTTGATCTTATGCATACAAAAAGCTGGACTTATTCCTTTTAAATCAGAAATAGTCCATCCAATTGTAGTTTGGTGCTCTCGGAGTACCCTTACAAGCTTCTCTTCTTCAAGTTTTGATAAAGAACTGCTGATTATCACTGGATTTGCATCTTGATTGTCAAGAAAGGCATATTTCAAGTGAGATGGCAAGGGTTTCAACTCTAGTTTTGCTTTTTCCTCTACCTTGTCATTCCTCAGCTCTTCTTTCATCTTACTGATAGCACTCTTTGCTTGATTTGCTTCTAGATACTGCAAGCATTCCTCAATGATTTCATCATCTACCTCACCATGATTCTCAATAGCATTCACAATCACTCTTTCAAGAGGTGTAGTTGGAGTATTGTGCTGAATAGATTCTGCAACTGTAGTATCAATCAAATCTACCCGATAAGAAGTTTCCTTATCATCCGGGTGTTGCATTGCTTCAAAAACATTAAAAGTCACTTTTTCATCTTGCACTCTCAACATAAGCTGCCCTTGTTGCACATCAATTAAGGCCCGGCCAGTTGCTAAAAATGGTTTCCCCAAGATAAGAGGTACTTCAACATCCTCTTCCATGTCTAAGATCACAAAATCTGCCGGGAAGATGAACTTATCAACCTTCACAAGAACATCTTCCATGATGCCATAAGGTCGCTTGATTGATCTATCCGCAAGTTGTAGTGCCATCCTTGTTGGTTTCACCTCACCACCACCAAGCTTGTTCAAGATTGAGAGTGGCATCAAATTGATACTTGCCCCCAAATCATATAAAGCCTTACCAATAGAAATGCTTCCAATTGTGCAAGGAATTGTAAAGCTTCCAGGGTCTTTAAGTTTTGGAGGTAGCTTCCTTTGAAGGATTGCACTACATTCTTCCGTTAAGGCAACAGTCTCATCCTCTTTAAACTTTCTCTTCTTTATGAGAAGTTCCTTCATGAACTTGGCATAGATTGGCATTTGCTCAAGGGCCTCTGCAAAAGGAATGTTGATTTGCAAACCGCTTGAATATGTCAAGAAAGTGAGCAAATTGTTCTTCCTTCTCTTTTTTCTTGGTTGGGAGCGAGTATGGCACTTTAACATATGATGGAATCTCTTGAGGTGCACCTCCATCTTTCAAAAGTTGACTTTTGCTCTTCCTCAATATAGAATCCTCATCCACTAACTTTTCTCTCTTCTCATTTTTTTTTTCTTTTTCAGTTTCTTCCCTCTCAATCTCTTTGCCATTTTTCTCATTTGTCTTGCTTTTTGTTTTATCACTTGAATCATTTTTTTCAATATCTCTCTCTTTTTCATTCAAAGGCTCACAACAAACATTCTCAAGGATTTTACCACTCCTCAATGTAATAGCTTTACAATGCTATTTGGGATTGGTTTGAGTGTTACCTGAAAAACTCCCTCCTGATTGTTCTGCCAATTGTTTTGCAATTTGTCCAACTTGAATCTCCAAGTTCTTGATGGAAGCATCTGTGTTTTTCTGGTTGGATATAGACATTTGCATGAATTGATTGAGAGTGTTTTCCAAAGCAAAAGTTCGGTCCTGAGGTGGTTGTGTGGTTAGAGGTTTACTTGGTGACCCAACATCTTGTTTCCACCCAAAGTTCGGGTGATTCCTCCACCCTTGATTGTAGGTGTTGGAATAAGGATAGTTTCCTTGCCTCCCATAGTTCCCCATATAATTGGCTTCCTCAAAAGAATTAGGGGTAGCCTCACAATTGCCATTGTCATGATCACCTCCACAAAAATCACATTTCATTACTTGTTGTTGCGGCATATTGGTGCTTTGCATGGCTTGAATTTGCCGTGGAAGCTGCATAAGTTGCTTGTTAATGGCCTCAAGTTGCTGAGTCAACAACTTATTTTGAGCCAAAATAGCATCCTTTGAATCTAACTCCAACACTCCCCTTTTTGAGTTGGTGCCTCGATCATAGTGCATCAAGTAATCATTAGATGCCATAGCTTCTATCAATCTCAATGCTTCCTCTGGTGTCTTGGTGTTCATAGAACCTCCAGCTGAGGCATCCAACATAAGCTTGGTTGACGGTCTCAATCCATTGCAAAATGTTTGCATTTGGATAAGATCATCAAACCCATGATTTTGGCATCTTCTGAGTAATTCTTTAAACCTCTCCCATGTGTCATGAAGAGTCTCGCTCTCTTGTTGAACATAGCTTGTGATATCACCCCGTGTCTTCACAAATCTAGATGCAGGAAAGAATCTTGCTAGAAACTTAATTTCTAAGTCATCCCATGTAGCAATGCTCCCTCTTGGTTGAGATTGGAGCCAAGCTCTAGCTCTATCTCTAAGAGAGAAAGGGAACAACCTTAAGCGGATTGCATCCTCAGTGGCACCATTGATCTTCACTGTATCACATAGCTCAATGAAATTGGAGATATGAGTATTTGGATCTTCCTTTTCCATCCCTGCGAACTGATTTTGCTGCATAATGTTCAAGAGAGCAGGCTTGATCTCAAAATTATTGGCAGTGACCGGAGGAGGTACTATGCTAGAGGTATGCCAGTTTGCATTGGTGTTGGCATAATCCCCAAGTGTCCTCCGAGCTCTATCACCATTGCCAGCTATCTCTTCCTCCATTTGTTGGACCAAAGTGGAAGATGGAGCTTCTTCTTGTTGTTGTTGTGTAGTCTTGGCTAACAACTTGTTCTTCCTTGTCTGACCTCTATTCTTCCTAGCTGTTTTCTCTACTTCCGGATCGTAAAGAAGTTGATCGGTCAGAGTTTTACCTCGCATAAACAACACAAGCTAGAAAAATTGATTAGCACACAAGGAGATTACTAAAAGCAAAAAGAATAAAACAGAAAAATAAATTTGTGTCTAGATTAGTAACTGAAATGGTTATGCTAATATTGAAACACCGATCCCCGGCAACGGCGTCAAAAACTTGTTAAGATGGACTTTGGCAAGTATACCAAGTCATGCAAGTAATAAAGAGATGAGTGGGTTGTCGTTCCCAACAAGGATCGTGACAAATACTAGCACATAACACAACAATCACTATCTAAACGATGAGTTTGGAAAGAATGGAGCTCAAACAACAATTGATGAAATCAGAAATTAAAAGAAATAAGTCTTTTTGTAATTTTCTCAAACACTTGGTAAGCACAATTGAAATTGAAGTCGATTAAGATGAAATGTTGGGGTTAGACTCACTAATCCTTTCCCAAATGCAATGACATGACAAATAATATAATCTCTAACTTCAATTATGAAAATCAATCCACTATTTACTCAAATCCTAATTCCTTAGATGAAAAGAGCCTAAATCCCCTAATTAAGTCCTAATTCCTTAGGTGACTTAAGAAGTGAATTTGCATTAAGATTAAGGATTAAAAGATTACTAATAAATCAAGACCCATTCCTAGATTCAAGATCGATTAGGTGATTGATTTCAGATCTAGACCTAGCAACAACTTTCCAATTGTTTACCAAATCAAACATCAAGCCATGGATAATCAAGCCACAACAAGCATTAAGCATAGAAATTAAGCACTCATAAAGAAGTAGAGAAATATATTGGATGATCAAATTAAATACATAAGAGATTCAGAAATAGATACATCTAACCCCAACAAGTGGATGATTAACTAGACATGATCAAGGTGATAAAATAAAAAGAAATGGAGATAAGAGATGATGAACACTCCATTGATGCTCTGCCTTTTTCTCAGCTTTTTCTCTTCGTTCCAGCCACCACCAAAAACCAAATCTCCATCCCTTCCTTCTGCGCAATATCCTAATTTTAGGATTGCTTCCAGAAGTATTAGCGCTTAGCGCAACATTATTCACACTGAGCGCGAATTAGTTGACTCTGCTGTTGTAACATAAGTAGTTGCGCTAAGCACGAGATTACTGGCGCTAAGTGCGACATGCACTGAAATGCATCACGCATCAGTCAATCTTCTGGCTTCTTCAGGCTAAGCGCCATAACCTTGGGGCTGAGCGCTGGATTCCATATGTGGACTTGAGCTTCAGCTTCTAATTGGGCTTCAATGGGCTTCAATGGCTTGCACCCAAACTACATAAAACACATCAAAACATCATTAACTAATCTAAAAACATTAATTAAGAAAATATTCTTAAAGACTCAATAAAACACATAACATATAGACTAAAATGACCTCTCAAGTCTAAAAAGAAAGGTAAATAACCTCAATGAACACCTATAAAAGTATGCATATCAGATATTTATCACGGATCATCGAACCCTAAGGGAAGTGGGGTCGGAGTGATATTAGAGAATTCAAAGGGATTGACCCTGGAGCACTTCCTGAAGTTTGAATTCCCAACCTCAAACAATCAGGCCGACTATGAGGCCTGCATCGCCGGTTTGCTAATAGTAAAGGATATGGAGGTAACGTGGATCACACTTTGCAGTGATTTCCAGCTAGTAACCTCCCAAATCCGAGGTGACTATCAAGCTAAAGAACCCCTCCTATAGAAATACTTGAGTAAGGTCCAGGAACTCTTGAGAGATTTTGAAGAGGTCAAGATAGAGCACATCCCAAGAGAATAGAACTCCGGGAGCGGACCTTCGTCTGGCGCCAAGCCACGAAGAGCCCCCGGTAATACTTAGGTGCAGCAATCAAGAAACTCTCTCCCAACCCTCCATCATGGATCATAGAATATCCCAAGTGGAAGACCATCAACCATCTTGGATCACCCCTATACTGGGTTATTTGCAGTATGAAACTTACCATCGGACCTGAAAGAGGCTTCCAGATTGGTAAAGACCACGGTCAGATACACTATTTATAATAACCGCCTATACCGACGTGGTTTCTCGTCCCCCCTTTAAAATGCTTAACCCCAAAGGAAGCAAAATATGCCCTAGCTGAAGTTCATGAAGGAAGCTGTGGTCACCACTTAAGAGGCAAAGCCCTGGCCCAAAAAGTATTAAGGGCAGGATTCTATTGGCCGACAATGGAAGCTGACTCTCAAACACACGTTCAAACTTGCGACAAGTGTCAGCGCCATGCAGATCATTTTCAAGTCCCTTCTGAAGAACTATTCACGACGTCGGTTCCTTGGCCCTTTTACAGGTGGGGTATGGACATTTTGGGTCCGTTCCCCTAGGCCCCAGGGCAATTTAAATACTTGGTGGTAGCGGTAGATTATTTTACTAAATGGAACGAGGCCGAACCTCTGATCACTATCACCTCGGTGCGAATCCAGAAGTTTACTTAGTGCCATCTTATCACCAGGTTCGGTATATCAGAATCTATCGTCACAGATAACGGTACCCAGTTCAAAGATAAAACTTTCAAAGAGCTACTGGCCGGGTTGAAAATAAAGCACCATTGCAGCTCTGTTGAGAACCCTAGGACAAACGGACAAGCCGAGGCCGCCAACAGAATTATCGTGCGAGGCTTAAAAAGGAGGCTAGATGAAGCCAAAGGGAACTGGGTCGAGCAACTTGATCATGTTCTCTAGGCATACCGGACCACTCCCCATTCCACCACAAGAGAATCTCCATTCAAATTGACCTATGGCTGTGAAGCCATGATCCCGGTGGAGATTGGGGAGTCCAGCTGGCGCTACCAACAGTTCTCATCTGACAGCAATCCCGGTCTAATCAGAGAGGACCTGGACTTACTCGAAGAAAGAAGAAACGTAGCTCACATACGGGATGCCGCCCTTAAGTAGAAGACAACGGCCAGGTACAACAAGAAAGTGGTCCCAAGAAAATTCCAGTCGGGTGACCTAGTGCTCAGGAGAGCCGACATAGGAAGGAAAAATGTCTCCCAAGGGAAATTAGCCCCTAACTGGGAAGGCCCCTACCGTGTCGTCGCTAGTACGGGTAAGGGAGCTTACACCCTGAAAACGTTATCCGGAACCCCGGTCAAGAATTATTGGAATGCGGATAAACTAAAAAAATACTATAGCTAAATGCCCGTAGTGGCTTAGCCCTCTAGTAAAATTATGTTTGATCCGTCCTTGTTTTGAATAAATATGCTCTATACGGACTTTTGTCCTCCCAATATCATCAATAAAATAGTTATTCAGATACCAAATTTGGTCTAATGCACGGCACTGGCTGTTAAAATGTCAAATGGATAGGAGGCAGTACGGATCATATATACACACTCCTTCTTTATACCTAAACCAAGAAGGAGTCCCAAAATCTATATGATTATTAGGGTACCTACCTCGGGCAAGGTTAAATAATGTTAGTGCCTGAGGTAAAAGGGTTTTGGCTTAAAATACCATGAGTCAGGGCGTTACTCTTACCTATATCTGCAATTCCAAACGCTTCCTATAACAAGCACTGGAATATGGATTAATGTTTTACTTTGCCTAAGTCTAAAATTTTATGACGTTTGATTGTTATAAACCTTAGATTACAGACCAAGGCATTATTCCTACCTAAGTCATGTGGAATACCATCCACTCAACGGTATGAGTAAAGGATCCCAGACCATGGTTTTCTACTACAAAAAAGAGTTTTCTAAGTCCATTGAAACGACTATAAAGATGGGCATTGGACCCAAGTCGGACCATGAAAAATGAGAATAAACGGTGAAATAAAGTAATTAATTATAAAACCCCAATCACAGGGCAATTATCCTTACAAATAACAAAACCCTACACAAGGGGCAAAAAATAAGAAACGAAAAAAGCAAGACAAAGCTCAAACATCAGTCTCTTCTCCTTCCGAGATTTGAACAACTTCCGAGTTGCCGCCAGGAGCACTCGCGGCCAACTCCTCTGCAGCAACAAGTCGGCCGTTATGAAAGATTTTTATCCGGGGTAATGCCCTCCAAGACAAGGGCAACCCTGGGATTGAAATACTGGATTTGTGCCATGGCATTCTGGAATTATTCTCTCCCGATTTTTCCAGATATTACGTCCAACTCCTCCACTTCCTTTTCGAGTTCAACCACCTTGGCCTCCAGTGCCCTAATGCTTTTGCTGGCCTCAAGCTTCTCGGTCTTCCTAGCGGCCTCAGAGTCCGTCAATGCCTTCTCCAGTTCGATGGCCCTTGCCCGAGTATCCTCGTGTGATTTTAGGGACGCAGTCAACTTCTGGATAACTTCCTCCTTCTCTTTTTTCAAAGTTTTCAGCTCTTCTGACGCCCTCCTGTCAATATCCTCGATAGTCTCTTTGATTACACGGATCTTGGCCGCCGCCCGGAGAGCTTGCCTCTGAAGTGCAGCTAAGGTTTGGGCCAGACCTTGCTCGGCAATATACTGTCTGACCTCGCCGCTTAAAAATCGTCCAGCTATGAAGTGGCCGAGATCGGAGTGCCCCGTGATGATTGGCAAGAAATTCGTCTTTTCCTTATCACCGCCCTCCAATGACCTTCCATCATGTTCAGAAGGTCCTTCGACAGCCTGCCTTTTTCTCCCTTTAAGATTGTGGGTAAGAGAACTCGGCTGATCTTTTTCTCCGATAACAACGCCCTGATCGGAGGATGTCGGGACGACTGCGGAGGAAGAAGCCGTGGTTTTCTTCCCTTTCCTCCAGTTTCTTGAAGAATGCAGGGCACATGGAAGACCTAGAAGTCATGTTGCTAACTGAAAGAAAACAGAAACAAGTATAATCAGTACATCACGAAACATTGATACATGAAGACAGAGCAAACACCTAGGGATACTACAAGTAATAATGCCCTAATTCCTACTTAATAAAGCATAAAGAAGATCATCACAAGGGGTACAGAGAACATCTCTAATATTGATGTTCCTGTGCTTCTCGGCATACCGGGTTATGAACCTGACAGACCTGAGCTCCTCGGGGTTGAGATCTCCTTCCTCTTTTTCAATTAAACTGAGGGGTACACCCCAGTAGCCTTGCGTCCAGTAAAGCGAAAATTTTGGCTCCTCGTCCGGTTTGAGGAAAAATGGTTGACATCTCTCCTTGGCTTTTACCTTGAAGAATACAGTCTTAAACCCTTTGAAGCTTTCTTCGAAAACATCAAATGACTTACGACCAAGCTGTGACCGGATGACAAGCCAACTTGTTTGCTTTACCATCCCCTGAGTGTTTATTCTTGTATAAAAATAAAAAAAAGGTATTAACTGAGCACTTAAGGCTCATTAACCGGTAAAATCTCTCAAACGAGATTATGTAACCCCAACCGTTAGGATGGATCTGCGATGGGGCCACATGAAGAGTATGGAGGACGTCCATTTGAAAGTCAGAAAATGGCATTCTAAGCCCCAACTTGAGAAAAAGGGGCTCATATAGGAACATAAAATGTGAACCGGCTTCTCGGCAGGAACACACATTCTCACTCCAGTCTGGACAAACGACTCGGAATTTGTCGTCCCGAGCTTTGTTCACGGTTAACTCCAAGGCAAATAAGGATTCTCGGAGTACGGTTTCGCTTGAAAACTTGGACTGACGATTCCATACGTCGTCCACCACCCATGGGTATACCAGCCCGGGACCTCACTGAATTCGAACCAGCTCGTCCTCTGCTGGGTCACGGACGTCGTGAAGTGGGGGCTGAACTCTCGCCTTTTTCCCTTTGGCCATGGAAATCTTGAGAACATCCAAAGAAGTCGGTAAGCAACTGTCAGAATCAATAATTTCATAGATTCAGACATAGGGAGAGCGGAGTAATCCAAACCTTCCCTACCGACCTCCTGTCCCACAAAAAATAAAGCATTCAGGGGAACCCCTCCGCCGCGCATGGCGCGGCGAAGATGGTGTTTCAGGGAGGTGACAAAATCTACCTAAACCACTAAGGTCAACTTGAAGGAAAGCAAAACCAGAAATGCAAAGTTACTCTACTCTTCAAAAGTTATTAACATTTTGAAAGTGCAAATAACGAGAGAGTTGAGAGAAAGCTACTTACTATGTAAAGGCAGTGCCAGAACAATGGAGAAGTTGCGAACGGTTGGAAAGCACCCAAAAGGAGCCAAAGCTTTTGCCGCACGGTGTTTTCAGTGAAGGAGGCCAAGAATGGTAAAGTGAGAAAGACGAACCTCTGACTCTTATTTATAAAGGTTTGAATGGTTAGGGGACATTTCTGTCCTCTCCATCGCAAGTTCAAAAGGTGCTCATCATGGCGCGCAGAGCTCTAGGCACGTCTCTCAGATGAAATCGCACCACGTGGCCCACACAGCTGTAATAGCAGTTGAAAGGACGGTTACGCAGTAATCCAAAGCGTCGTACGAATGTTAAAAGAGAAACCCGGGTTTGTACCGCGGATCCCAGCTTCAAATCACTGTTGACAACACGGACTACAAACTAACGCCGAGGTGCAATTACTATGGCGATTATGCCAGGGTTAGCATTGGACCTACCCCGGTAATGTCTTTACGGGGTTATACCGGGATAAGCGTTGGACTTATCCCTACAGCGTTACCTCGGTGGAAAAACAATGAAATACAGAACAAATACAGAGAATGTAAAGCTTATCGAATCATCTTCATTTCATACATCGTCATACATCAGAAAAGGAGGAAAAAGAAAATATTGAGACATGGAATGTATAAAGGTAGCCTAAGAAATGGGGCAAACATCTCTGGCTGCCTGAATCATACCCCGTCCACATCTCCAAACCTCGGTCTTTTGAAAAAGTGGATTAGCTTTGAAGAACATTGGCAAATTGGGATCATAATCCCGGGGAAAATACCAAAGTTTCTTGCACTGTCTTCTCCGCGATGCAACTAAAGACCGAAATATTCTCTCGCTTGTTGGACGGGGTACGACCTCTCTAGCTGAAGAATCCTCTACCGGCATCAATCATTCCGAGCAGCCCCAGTGGCCTTTCCACCCCGGAATAGACTGAAGCCACTCCAAAGTAAAAATACTCTACCCACTCGTTCCCCCCACCTTCTCAACGGATAACGACAGGGGCGGATACCCGATGCTTCCTTGAAAGTAAGTCAAAGAAAGCAGACCACCCCTGTTTGCTCCAAGGGGGTCCTTCCTTCCTTTGACCTGGCATCCTTGCATACCCAGTCGTACTACGAAAAAGACCGGCCAGGTGCTTTCAAATAGCTCGAAAAGAAGGTGGAGAAAGGAACGGTGTGCTCCGCCAGGCCCCTATGCATTAGTGGATGAAGGCATTGTTTCATCCTAGCAACACGTTGGATCAGACACTGTCGTGTACGCCAGGAGAGAAAGACTTTCGTCTCTCTAAATGCATAGCAACCTAGTTTTACGCCAAGAAAGAAAGGCCCCTGTCAAAAGAAAAGAGCATTCGGGGAAAATCAAACATCTTCAAGAACTTTGAAAAAAATAAGAGTATAATCTTTGCAGATGATGAAACTCTCTTCATAAATGTGGGAAATGAAAAAAGAGCTACACTTATTCTCTTGGAGGAAATCATTTCTACTTAAGAATGAAAAAGAAGGGAATGCTAGCTCACGAAGAAGTATTCTCTACTTATAATATGCATGAGGGATTCTGATTGGTCCCGCAAAAGGTGACCTGATCCCATGAAGTCAGCTGAAATAAATGCTTCTAATCTCTAATTGGTCACAAAGATAGGGAGCAGTTGAGAAAATCCGTATGAAACTGACATTTTCTTTAAAGGATCACTACTCCCCAATAAAGTCCAAGTATCAGTTCCCCAGAGAATCGCAAACTGTTACCACCAGAGATCATGTTCAGAATTTACGTTGAATATATCTCCAGGAATTCCTAGTACTCTTACTTGGGGGCAGTGATCTTTACTCATAACTGAATAGGACGCAGACACCGGTAATAACCCGAGGTCTAACACCTATCCATCGAATTACCATGTTAGCCATATGATGGTTGATCTGTTCTAAACTTGACTCTGGTCTGTCTCATCCAAGAGCCAAGCTGGGGGCAACTGTTCTGGACCGTGATCCAGGATCTCTCTCCATGGGATCAACCCGGCATGCACACTACCAGACTCCTCCTAGCTGGCATAGAGGAAGACTCACAACGCATTCCGGACCACGGATTACAGCCCCTTCACGGTGTTGGGATATGACGTCGTGATTGATAGATTTATGCAGAGGATGAATCCCTAAATATCCGTAACTGTCAATCATCAACTTACAATATTATAGGACTCATAGTTATCTTTCATGGCTAGATACTTTTCGTATCTTAATCCCAGATTTATAGGGATGTATCCTATAATAATGGAAAGATGATCTTCATCAGGATACTAATCCTGAATTACCTGCATTCAGTAAGGATCCCATCAGGATTCTGTATACGCTCTATAAATACATGGTTAAGTCATCTTAAGAAAGTAACATTTAACCCAATCTCATAAGCCTACTTGTGTACTGCCTGACTTGAGCGTTGGAGTCCCTTTACAGGTACCCACCCCCCTGCGCAATACGCTCAGCTGCTACTCAAAGAAGAAATCACCTTAACGTGCCTACTTCAGGTACTCTCTGAATCCGTTTCAAAACAATGAAAATCTTAGATTCCTAGAAATCCTACATTTCCAATTTTCCATAATGTTGGCACCCCCAAACATAGGCATCCAAGATTCTAGAGTATCTCACATACTAGCGTGAAATTGCATGCGTACAATGCATCTGCACAGCTCAAAGGCAATTGGGATTTCTAGATTTCTTTTAGAACAAATCAATAAGCTTTATATTGATACTGCTTTATTCAACACACATAACAATCAGTTAAGCCAATAAGTTTAAATACAAGTGTTGGAAATGCTACCTCCAGTGTTACAAACTTACAGGTGACAAAATCATGTTGGATGTACTTCCTCATTCAAACCAAGCTTTAGCTTTTGGTGCCTTCTTGTTGCTCACCTAAAATGCATTGCACACAATCATCAGACACACACATGCGCGTGCGCGCACACACACACACACACATGGGTATACCAACAACACCTCCTTTGAAATACAAACAAGATACACACACAAAGACAGAGCAACTACCAAGGGAGAACAAAGAGGAGGATGACAACATACTTCAAGAAGCAACCACGTTGTGGACGAAGATGATGATGATGCTGCCATTTCTCCGACGATGATATTTGTACTTCTAGGACAACGACGCTCTCCAAGTCTTAGCCAAGAGGTTCTATGACATGCTTTTGAGAGAAGTTCTAGATTGAGAATTTTCTGATTGTGTGAGAAAAGGAAAAAAGAAAGCAAATGAACACTGAAGAGCGTAACAGATGGAGGGGAAATGTGGAGAGAATAGGAGGAAATTTGAGAGGAAGAAAGGAACGGGATAAAAGGGGAAAATTTGAGAAGAAGAAAAGGATAGGAGAAAGGGGGAAATTTGAGGGAGAAAGTGGGGACGGGAGGAAGGGATAATGAGAGGGAAATGAAAATGAAAATGTATAGAGAGAGTATTTTGTATGTACAGTGACATCGCAACATACGGTGTGGATATTGGTGTTTTACTGTTCGCGGTAAGATAATCGAGATTGATCTGCTCAGGTGAACTTAGAAAATAATAAAGAGTTTAGAAATAAGGGTAAGAGGTACAAACTATTTTTAGAAGACTTAAAAGGATCACACGACTGCGTCACCCGTGAGTCGACTTAAAAGGATTATTTAGACCATAAAAAATAATAATTTAGTAATAAACACTTAGTTGTTCAAAGGACAAGCAATTTATTATAGAAATAGACTATTAAGGACACGTTTGACATGATGTATAAAACTTGGTAAGATAAACTTAAATAATATATTATAATTTTATCAATTATTTGGTACGACCATAGTATTGTATAAGTTTATCTAGCATATCTCTTTTATTCATTAAAATAACGTATAACTTAATTATGCATTGAGGGTGAGATTAAACCTGATTAAGTTTTGATGGATAAGTTCATATGAAAATATTCCTTTTACGACCCTATCACTCGAACATCAATCCTTGCTTGTTCCGTCGGCGGCTGGGATTTGCGACAGTGGACTTAGATAGAGGTAGGGAACATGGCTGACAGGTGGTTGGGTTTTCTAGTTTGGACGACAATGGGTTTGAGTTTGGGTTCGACTACTGGTGGCTCGACAGTGGTGCGAGGTTAGACGGTGGGGGAAGGTGGCGATTCTGGTTCGTGGTGAGTCGGTGGTCTGTAGCAGTGGTTTAATCGGTCACGATGATTGTAGGTGTGGGTTTGTGGGTTTTGGGTGGTTCAAGGCTGAGGCTCGACGACGGCGGTGTGGCCCTAGCGGTAGAGCTTCAATAGGAATTCTAACGTGGTGGTGTGGGGTTTGGTACTAGGGAAGATCTAGTTGGTGTGTGGAGATGGCTATATGTGAAGAACCCAAGTCACTGTCCACGAGAGCCACTGCGCAACCAACTTACATAGTTGCGACCAAAAAAGAGAACCCAACTAGATCAGTCACTGCACCGCAGCAAGTTGTCGGGGCTCGGCCACTAAAGCCTACTGCCAAAGTCACATTCTGTCATGAATAGTATCTTATACAATATCGCATTAAACATTAGATAGTATTAAAAAAATTTTAAGTCTTATATTATTAGACCTAATACAATTAGACATTATTTTATCTTGTATACCAAACAAGCCCTTAGAATAACTAGCAGATATTATAATTTCCTGTCAGATAATAAAATAAAATAAATAAGTTGTAATTATGCATGCAAGAGATAGCGTAACACACAAGTTAACATTTTTCAATTGAGGCAACAGTTTTTGCAACTCCACATCTATAAAAAAAACTTCTAAGACACTAAAGAAAAGATCCTTGATCATCAATACCAAATTACCTATTCATTTCGCCATTTAATTTCAGTTTTTATCAGCTTTTTTATACTTTACAATTTATTTACTTATTTTTTATCGCACTAACAACTTTATTACTACTTTCCAATTCTATTTATGTTCTTTTATAATTCTGTATTTCAGGGTTCAGCTTACATTTCTTGTACTTCAATTTTAGTTCATGTACTTTTACTTTTCTAAAGTCATTTAATGCAATTCTAGTTGCATGTGCATTTTACTTCGAATCCATAATTGAGAGTTTTCTTTAATTACTTCGAAAACTCACACCTAAGACATAATTCCCCCCTTTAACGGTTTCCTAGAGTGAAACTTAATTTATATTAAGACAACCGTAAAATTATAGAGTTTTGCTTTTTCTTTATTAACATAAGCTAACTTAATTTTTTCAACACCAAGAATAATTAACAAAGGTTTTAACGTGTGATTGAAGGCATCTGAATTTAATTAACTCAAATAAGAATACTTTTCCAAGATGAAATGACGGTACAAAATGGGAACTGCGAATTAAGTTCCTTCTGAAATGAGTTCCTGTCTGCGGTTGAAAGTTGAAACACGTAAAATTGGACTCTTTCTCGTGCATTTGACGTGTAGCTTATGGTAATTGATTGACCCTATAATTGGTCAAGCAGAATTTTTTTTCTGAAAGTCCAATTGTTTTGCATTTTCTCTCTTGGAAAATGGTTTGTGGGGAATGAGTTTTTATCACATTAAGCGTCCACCTAAAATCACGGCTGAGAAAAATAATCAACAATCTAGAAAGATAAAAATTCTCTTAAATTAAGGAAAAATATTGATGAAAAGATTTTTAAATGAAATCACAGTTAAATTCAGACACATAAGTTTCTTGTTACCGATTTTAATTTTAATTTTGCGAATACAGCACAAGGCTTGTAAAATGGCCTATGATACTTCCTCTGTTTATGGGTGATTTTATTCAGACTTGCTTGTGCGTCATTGTTTTATTAATTTGTCTGTAATATGCAATGTGAAGAGGGTGCAGGTGCGGGCCGTGCGGCTCAATATGTATAGGGGTCAACAATTAAATGTTATATAAAATGATTATGAGAATTTAATTTTTGCACCTTTTGAGCTCCAAAACCCGAATTCAACTTTAATAATTAACTTCTTTTAACATTTATTTTTCAATTGATAACATAGCTAATCCATTGGATTTTTCTGAGACTTCATTGATCTTGAATAATATTTTATTTTTTTTTTCAAATGTAACAAACTAAAAATTCTAGTTGGTTACCGTGAAAAAAAACTGTAATCTCATACAAGAGTTGTCGCTTTGAAAAATGTTTTTCTTAATTATGAGTTTAAATCCTAGAGTTAACACTTTGAAAAAAAAATTATCTAACCACAATTTCAGATATGAAATTATATGAATAATTGGTCACAAAACACAAAAAAACTGAAATTGTTAATTGTCAATTTTATTCTAAAATCAAAACATGCATTTTGTAATAATCGAGTATTCTTTTATAATTGAGTACCTCAATTGGACAATTATCCTTCACTTGTATAAATTTTTTTTTTTTAATTTCTAACTCTGAAAATAAATACAAACAATAAATATCATAGTAGTTTTTATATTTTATCAAATATTAAAAACTAAGGCAATATTCTTTCAAGCTCTTATTATCTAGCGACTCTAACTATTTTATCACTAAATAACTTTAATAGGGATTATATTTGTACAAAGTGAGAAAAAAAATATTGGGCACTTAGTTAAGGAATTGCAGGATGTCTGAACATTTTATTAATTATCTTAATGTTTGCATACTTTCAATATATATTTTTTATAAATATTTATTAAAATAAAATTCTAGCATACCTTACAATTCCAATAAAAAAATAGATATTTCAAGAGAAGAAAGCTAGATACAATCTTTATCTATAATTAACTCATGACTTGTAATTTTATTTTTAATTTATAGGTTATTAATCACGATGCATCTTTTATAATGGAGACGCTGACACATAACGTATTATTATTTGAAAAGAATATCATGACTTATATTTGTAAATTTGAAGTTCTTATTGCTTCATAAAGACATGTAACTCATCTGAGATAATCAAAGCTAAAAGTTCTAACTCTTCCACGAGAATAGGAAAATGTGAGAAATTTAAAGTCAAATTCTCTAGATCTATAAAAAAATAACAAATCTAAAATATCTAGATAAATTTATTTTTAAAAAATTAGAAAAATAAAAAAGTAAGAAAAACATTATTATAAAGAACACCTAAAAGGGAGATAAAATACGGCCGACAAGCACTTTAGATTCAAAACTTTGGTTAACACTTAAGGGAGTTTCAATATAAATTGTAGAAATGAGGAAAATAGTTAAAATTAATAGGAATGGGATAGAAAGTGAAAGAATAAGTAGATATTTTTATTAAATATCTTGTTTTTCTTATATATCTAAGATAAATTAATTAATACATTATTATAAGATTTTGAGGCTTATAGAATAATGGCCTTCTTTGGTGGCTTTAGCCTAGATTTTTTTTTTTTTGAGGTAGGCTTTAGATGATACCGTATCGTAATATTTAGTGTATGTTTGAGATAATTGTAAAAATTTGATTATTTTAATAATTAATTATTATATAATTTTTTTTATTATAATTGATTATAAGAAAAAAAATTTATATTTAGATATCTTAATTGAAAAGTAATTTTAAGTTAATCTATTTTATTTAATAATATAAAAAAATTTATTTTTAAATTATTAAAATTATAACATAATATAAAAATAATTTAAAAAATTATTTAATTAATTAAAGAAAAATTATTTAATTTAAGAAAACAAAAATGATATTTATATTTCTTTTTTCTATTAAGAATAATTCAACAACTTTTTTAAAATTACATAATTATATAAATAATATCTAATTAAAATTATATACAAATTGTTTTTTTTTGTTTTATGTTTTTTTTTCAAGCCACCATTAAATAATTCATCGGCTACCTCAGAATGATTCTTGTTACTTTTTTAAAATTTATTATATAAATATTTTAAAATTATATCGATCTTTATAATGTTGAAAATCCTATATATATTTTAGCGATAATGTTATCGATTTTAACTAATATAAAAAATATTACTAATGTTAAGTTGGTAATATTTATACAAGATAATATTTTTTAAAAAATTATTTTTTTTTAAAATTATAACTATGTTTGTTGAAAAATGTTAATTTAATAATATTTTTACAAGATAATATTTTTTAAAGGAATATATTTTTTTCCTAAAACTATAATTGTATTTGTTAAAAAATCTTATAAATTTTAATTGATAATATTTATACTGATTATACAACTTAAAAAAATTAGAAGTGATCGATTTTCTTAAAACTATAAGCTGTATTTGTTAAAAAATTTATAAATTTTAATTGATAATATTTATATAAATATATAATTTAAAAAAAAATTAAAAGTGGTGACAAATAACATACTGATGATCTATCAATGATGATAGTAATAGTATAATATATAAAAAATATAAAATTAAAAAAGATCTTAAAAAAAGAAAAGTTAAGAAAATAAAAAAATTTGGTTAACATATATTTTTTGTAATTAATTTGAATTATTAATTTATTTTATAACTCTTTTAATATAAACTTAAATTTGATGGTATAGTATACACTCTTTTTTAAAAAGTGTATATTAGACGCTACCGTCAAAGTGGTTGCTTTTCACTTTTAACGTATGTTGGGGACGGAGGCTTTTATTTCGCTTAGACTTGACGCACTTTTTTGTTTTGTTTTTATTAACTTATTGTAATTGTAATTTATTGTATGATATTTAATTATTTATAAACCTTGAATTCTATATATACCATCCATCCTTGCAAACTAAGTCACAAGCACTTTAAAATGGGATACCGATACTATTTGACCTTCCTGTTGGCTCTAAGCCTCTCATATCCTCACTCTGTTTTAGTTGCGCAAAATTTGCCATACAAAGCTGTGAATCTAGGGAACTGGTTGGTTGCCGAGGGGTGGATGAAACCTTCTCTCTTCGATGGAATTACCAACAAAGATCTCTTGGTATTACTCCCAATCCCAAAGAATTCACTTTATATAGTTAGAAGGAATTTTAATTATGACTCCACGAAATACTGGACTTTCTTTTTTTGGTATAAATAATGTTTAGTAATTTACACAAATAATTATTGAAAGTCTACAAATTAAGAAGTTCAAAAGTTGCAGTCAAAACAAAAAGTTCAAAAGTTACGCCCAAAATGAAAATGATTTCATGGTACTTTTTTTTTTCTTTTTTTCAGTCAATAGACAAATTTAATCGAATTGTTTTTTATATTTCATCATTTCAGGATGGAACTCAAGTGCAACTCATGTCCACCAAGTTGCAGAGGTATCTCACTGCGGAAGATGGGGGAGGAGCTGCTGTTGTGGCCAACCGTGATTCAGCTTCTGGATGGGAAACATTCAGGGTATGTATATAGGTTCATCTGCGTCTAACAGAATTTCAGTGATGATAACTTTTTATGTGCTTTAGAAATCTCATTCACCTGACTTAATTATCTGTGCATATGCAGCTGTGGAGGGTCAGTGATACATCCTTCAATTTTAGAGTGTTTAACAAGCAATTTGTGGGGCTGGAAAATCAAGGCAAGGGAAACAAACTTGTAGCAGTTTCGAACTCACCTACAAACCCGGAAACATTTCAGATTATAAGGAATAATGATGACCCCCTCAAAATTCGACTCCAAGCATCAAATGGTCTGTTCTTACAGGTACTTGGTCCATCTTCATGCTATTCATATTGGAAAATTTTAGATTAAATTATACTTTGAATCTTTGAATAAGTACACTAGCTTTTAAAAAGATCTCTAGAAACTAATTCTTTTCAATTGAAACCTTAAATACTTTTGTGAAAATTACTTTAAAAAAAAAAACTTAAAAATGTCAATCCTTTGACCGTGGCAGTTCTTATGTTAACAAATATTTATTACATTAGCATTTTTCTGTCAAGAATAAGATGGATTTGCTTTTGTTTAACTTTGGACCAAATTGAAAACGAAAATGTTTTGGAGAAGTTTTGTTGAAACAATTATTCTTCAGGCCCCCAAACTTTTCTATTATAATGTGTATATGTGTATGTGTGTGTGAAGGTTCAATCAGAGACATCAGTGACTGCAGATTATCAAGGCACAAGTTGGGAAGATAGTGACCCATCAGTCTTCCGTATGAAGATTGTAAAGACTTTACAAGGAGAGTACCAACTTACTAACGGTTATGGCTCAGATAGAGCTCCGCAAGTCATGCGGGTGAGAAATCTAATGAACATTTTGTGAGAAACCATGGACTTCTTACCTTAATTCATTGCTAATTCCAAGTGAATGAACAAAAATCACTTTCATACTGAGCTATGCTGGCCTTGCAGGATCACTGGAGTACATATATAACTGAAGACGATTTCAGGTTCATGTCAGAAAATGGCTTAACTGCAGTGAGAATACCTGTTGGATGGTGGATAGCTCAAGACCCAAACCCACCTAAGCCTTTTGTTGGGGGATCTTTGGCAACCTTGGACAATGCTTTCACATGGGCACAGTAAGTCTATGAGTTTAATGTTGTGACTTGTAACATCTAACATGTACCCATTTGTGCAACATTTAATTCATCTTCATCAATTTTTCATAACTTACCAATTAAGCACTCTGCACTCTTTATTACTTGCAGAAACCATGGGATAAAAGTGATTGTAGACTTGCATGCAGTTGAAGGTTCTCAGAATGGCAATGATCACAGTGCCACAAGAGATGGATATATAGAATGGGGAGATTCATACATATCAAAGACAGTTGCAGTCATAGACTTCTTAGCAGAAAGGTTTTACTTCCTATAAATTTCTTATGTATAGCAGCAAGATGATATATGATCTGTTAGGTAGTGTTTGGAATCAATTAAAATTGAAAATGATTTGATTTGATTTGATATAGAAATCAAATTTTGTGTTTGAAACTTAATAAAAAAAATGAGATTTTAATTTATTTAGAAATCAAATTGTGTGTTTGAAAATCATTAAAATGAGAATTGATTTGATTTGATTTTATTATTTTATATTTTTACTCTTATGAGATGTGGTTAGAAGTAATTACTAAGGATAACATAGTTTATTCATTTCAAATCAAATTAAAATCTAACAAATTCTATCAAATTTGATGGAATTTTTAAAATAAAAAGAATAAAATTCATGGAATTTCAAAAATTAAATCATTTTTTATTTTTTAACATTTTAAACACAAGATTTAGTTATATTTGATTTACAAATCAAATCATTTTGTTTCTTTTTTTTTTTACATTCCAAAACGGGCTTATGATTTAATGAATTGGTTTCTTTATAATTGAATTTCTTGACAGATATGGTAACAGACCAAATCTAGGAGGAATAGAACTGATGAATGAACCACAAGGTGTCAATCTGGACAGCCTTAAGAAGTATTACCAGGCAGCTTATGATGCTGTGAGGAGTCACAACCCAAGTGCTTATGTGATCATGTCAAACCCATTGGATAAAGATTCTAAAGTGCTTCTCTCATTTGCTGGAGGCTTTGACAGAGTAGTCATTGATGTGCATTACTACAATCTTTTTTCGAGTAAATTCAACAGTTTGAACGTTCAACAAAATATCGACTACATAAAAAATGAAAGAGCCTCAGATCTTAGCGGCGTCTCTTCAACGAAAGCACTTACTTTTGTTGGTAAAAACCAAGTCCTAAACAATATATTATTGACCTATTTTATGGTACAATCACTAATTTGATTGCAATGTACGTTAAAAAAAAAATAGCTTAACCTAACAATCTAGAAATAGCCACTTACTAATTGTACCGATGCAGTGGTTGCACGATGAAACTGGTTAATTTTATTGGATCAATTTATTGACTAGTTTTGTTGGGGGTTATATTATATTGAGAATCACATTATGCTTTTGTTGGTAGGGGAGTGGACTGCTGAATGGAGCTTACAAGGTGCGGCTAAGGAAGACTACCACAGTTTTGCCCAAGCACAATTGGATGTGTATTCTCGTGCAACTTTTGGATGGGCATATTGGGCCTACAAGTGTAGGTTTGACCATTGGAGCCTCAAGTGGATGATTGAGAACGGTTACATAAAGCTCTAGGTTGAGCATCCTACCTTTTAGGTACTTCTATTTGTCACTAAATAATGCTGCTAAGCTAGCAAGTGTACTGGATTTGGTTGTTGAAGGCAAACTAAGTACCATGAAATGTTAAAAAATGAAGATCTTTTTCTAAAGCAGTTATCGGTTATTCTACAAAATGAATATAGAACCGACCCTTGTCTATATCTATTAAATGAGAATATATTTATTTGAGAGAAATTCAATTTTTTAAAGTAAAGTTAGTCTCAAACATTTAGGTACAAATTACTCACAAAGTATGAGGTCGCAAATATTAAGAGAGAAAAAAAATTGATTGATGTGAATCACGTGATTAGTGAATATTACTTCGCCACATTACCATCTTAGTAGAATCTGTACAAAATTTGTTTGTGTAAATAACATTTATCAACTTTTTTTATTATACTTTCTTTCGAATAATGGTGATACGTATCATCCTTTTCTTCTTATTACTTAAATTTTAAATTAAAGTTCTCTTTTAATTTAATTATTACTATACTTATCTTTCTTTTAGGTTTTAAACATACTTTTTCTTTTAATTTATTTTTGAATATTTTAACTTAATTTAAAAATTGCATGGGATTCGCACTAGCTAGTTATTATATATGAAACAAACGAATACTCCCTGGCATGTATTTCAATTGGCAAATGATTATTTCGAGTTAAGAATATATGTATGTTTAGATTATTAAAAAACAACAAAATATTGCCCCAAATTAACAAAATAAAATTAAATCATATAATTATTAAATTTTGAATAAGAGTCTCTTCATTACACTTTATAAGAATAATTATATTTAGATTAATCGAGTATAAGTATTAAATTTTTTGTTTGAAATATCTTAATATAAGCTTTACCAAAAATAAAATAAATTAATTTAAATAAGCACTAAAAATTTGTAAATTAAATAAAAAACTTTGTCATAAATATCAAATTTAAAATAACTCATGTAACGAATGGAAAACATAGTTAGTTATGTTGTAAAAGGGTTTAAAAAAAGAGTAATATTAATATAGATTTAAGTATATTAGTAGAATATTTGTTCTAGATTGGTATACCAAATGTAGGCTCAACATGAGTAGTCCATCTTGACTAACCCAATCGCGGCACCTTGCCTGCATGACCCTTATAAGTAGCTACTTGTTCACTAAATTTGAGATCTTGGCCCTATTTGTTTTCAGTTTTTAGAAACTATTTTCTATTTTTAAAAATAAAACTATAAAAAAATATGTTCGGGTATATTGTTTTGTACCATTCAATCTCGACTATCGAGAACCGTTTTCGAAATACTTATTTTAAACACAAAAAAAACAAGAACACATTTCAGATGTTCTCTAATTTTTGATCAGGGAACACATTAAAGAGGCAGTGACAATGCTGTAAATAAAGGTTTTAATCAATGGCATTTTTGTAATAAAAACAAAAATATGATCACCCACTTTCTATTTCTCCTGCTTCCTTCTCTTCCATTTTCACGTTGGTCTTTTTTTCCTTCCAGACCCAATTTCTCTTCTTCCTTCCTTCTTCCTTCTTCATTTCAGACCAGATTCGATGCTTTTAGACCAGATTTGATGCTGTTCATCAAAGGAAATGATATTTTGGGGTGATTCCATAGTGCGCAATCTCTGTTGAAGTCAAGCTCTCTTCTCTTCTTACACGGTTACACCACCATTTTTCCGGCCATTTCAAGCTTTTGTTCACGTTTCTGGCCGTGGAACCTTGTCCTTGTTTGGAAGTGATTTCCGCACGTTTTCCGGCCAGCACTTCCATGAGTTCTGGTGACGCTAACAACAACGGGCATCTTGATACTCTGCCAGCGGGTCTTCACGATCTCAAATACCCAAAGTGATGGTTATCTCACTTTTTATCTTCAACCCACGATCACATCGCCAACCAGAAGGGAGTGAAATGAGGAGGAAGGAGTTGTAGAAGGAGTGAGACGAGGGAGGAAGGAATTTTTATTCCTAACAAATTTTTTATTTTTTGTTTTTAAAAAATGTTTTAAAAACTAAATATCCAAACAAAATTTTTTAATCTATTGTTTTTGAAATAAGTCCTAAAATCTGTTTTAAAAATAAATTTAAAAACAAGTTTTAAAACTTAAAAACAAAAATCAATTCAATCAGCCCCTTATCTCTTTATAATTGTCAATTCTAATCATATCTATATAATATTTTTTATATACTACTTATTCTACAAGCAAATTCACTTTATAAATATAAAGTTAAGTTACTCTGATATACATCGATTCTAGTATATTTTTTCTCTCTTAATGCACAGCTCTAACTTGAGTATCAGAATGTCATGCAGGTACACTACCTCTTCTCAATGACTGTCGCACAAGGAGGAAACCATTGTCACCTTTAACAACTGTTTGGTAACGAGATCATGTACACACCTCTGATCCTTGTTCTGATCATGTTCTAATCATTGGCGTCGTCTGTAGAAGCTTACAAACTAAAGACCTTCCCTGGGACGAAAATTGTAAGACAATGGAACACTGTCAAGCTCCGTATATATTATAACTAGCCTTATACTTAGCTTTTAAAATCCATATTTTTGTTTCATTCTACACCTTTTTAGGCTTTGTTATTTACGTCTCTAATTGATGTACAAACACTGGCCATCCGATTATTTGAAATGCAATCTACAAGCACAATTCAACAAAACTTGTTTCATTTATATCTACGCGCAAACCATAAGGCCGCTTGTGGTTGCCTTGACGAGGTTCGAGGGATCAATATATCGAAAATACGTGCTCACCCAATCGCGCAATCCACAAGGCCATCTTTGGTCATCTTGGTGAGGTTCGAGGGATCAACATCCTGAACATATGCACACAATCAAATTGGTAACTCTCAAGGCCGTTTGTGGCCATAGCAAGGCCATTCTACCTTGTTGCGATTATTGAGGTGTTCACCTTAACATAATGCCCAACCAACTAACCCTTAAGGCTGTCTGTGGCCACCTTGCTATAATTAATAAAGGTTTTCACCTTGCCAAAATACCCACGAGTGCGGTGGCTATCTTGACTTAATGTAATTACAAAAGTTAAAGATTTTCACCTTGCCAAAATACCATCATGTACTGAAAGTGGAGTAATGAATCATTTATGCAATTCTCCAATATGGTATAACAGAATACAGCTAGCTTAACTAACTTCATAACTAACAGTCAACTAATTTGTAATTACATTAAGTCCCTAATAACTGCCTTGCTAAGACCTGCAGGGTATACTCTATATTGCCGTTATCTTTGGGAAGTTCAAGTTATGCGACCAACGTCACTGGGGTCCTATCTAAGCAACCCCCTCCAAGGGTCACCCATATATTGTAAAAGAAACTTTAAATGCAGAGAAGTTTTTTAAGTGATGAGACACACTATAACCCAAAGACGTATTCTTGCAGGACCTGCGACCCGAAGAGCCATATCGGCTTATTAAAACTCTTAAAAAAACTTTCTAAGTCCCACTAGTTCCCAAGAACTTGGATTTGGGCGTTGGACCTAAGATAAACCATATAACCATTTTTTCAAAATCCTAAGTCCCATGAGTACCTTCCAAACTCATAATTGGGCGTTGAACTCAAGGCAAACAACGATAACAATTTTACACCCCCTATAATTACTAAGTCCCTTAAAATCTATGCATTCGAAAACGGGCGTTGAACCCATAGCAAACTATAAAAGCATTACAAAGCACAATAGGCAGAAACAAAACAGATAGTGTTATAAATTAAAAAAAAAATTGCCCAAGATCGGAACTTGTTCATACAAAACCAAAAAGCCCAACACATGGGGCAACTACCATAAAAGAGAAAAAGTCAAGTTTTAATTGGTATTGCCACCATCATTATCTTCTTCACCAATTTCTTCATTATCAACCCCGTTCCCAGCTGCTTCTTGTTGTATTACCCCAGCCACTGTAGGAGTGGTATCGACTAACATCACGTCAACAATAACGTCATTCTTGATGCAATGCAGTGATCCCACCCCCTTGGTAACCAAACTGGGATTGAGAACCTTGAGTTGAGCAATAGCATTGTCAACAAACTCATCAACTGAATTCTCCCAGCTATCCCAAGGCTCACAATCTCAGCCTCGAGGTCTGCCTTTTCTTGCTCCAGTCCGGCAACTATTGTCTTAAGGCTACTCAGAGCTCCCTTTATCGTCATTGCTTTAAGTGTTGCCTTGGCCAGTTGATCTCGAAGTGTCTAAGCAATGACCTCAGTCGACTTCACTTGGGCCTCAGCCTTTTCAGCTTGGGAGACAACACTCTGGATTACTAAATTTCTTGAGGTAGCAGAAGAAGGAGGCATTCTGGAGGCACCATGTTTTTGCCATCAATAGCTAATACGCACATCCTCCTCTAGTAGCTTTTCAATATCAGCCTCGGAAAGGAGAGCCTAATCGATTAACTTATTTGTGGGGAAGTTCCAACCCCAAATGGAAGACTCCGAAAATTGGACTGGGGCGTTAGGAGAAAGGTCGTCATCTTGGCCTTATGTCAAATCCAAGATGGGCCCGGATGTTAGGGACATCCTCTTTTGACAGCTTTGACTACCTTGGGAAGTCGATTTCCTCTTGCACCCTTACAACCCGACACCTTGCCCAGAAAACTCAGGGCTGAGCTCTTGAAACTAGACCACGAGCTCTGGCTAGTTCGAGCCCGTGTTGCTTGCCGCCTTCTGTAACATCCCTAAAAGCATGTTAGACTTGTAAATGGGTACAAAGGTAGCATATTACCTATTTAAACATGTCAGTTAAGTTTTGTGACAAACTGAGTTCGTTTAGGCACTTTGTTATAACTCAGAGGGTGAAAAGTAGCTTAAAATGATCTATATAGTAGTATAAATTGCTAAGTTTAGGGACATAAACCTTGAGAGTTTATTTCTAAGTCACAAATAGGTACAAGATGATGTAGTTAAAATTTGAGAATAATCATAGTCAATTTGGTATTTTTAGGCATACTAATTGTGCATTTAATGCCTGATTGACTAGCAATAGATATGAAAAAATATGTTAATGGTGAAACAATAATTTAGATGAATCTTAGTATTATTCTAAAGTTTTTGGAAGTTATAAAACTTGAATTGGTAAAATTTAAGTGTCATTAACAGATCAAATGTTTAAGCAAAATATCCAACTTTGTTTAAATGACTCACAGCTCTTTAAAAGCCAAAACCCTTTACTTTTCCTATTATTTTCTCACTTGTTTCTCTCGGCTGGAGCAGTAGCATGAAAAGGAGGAAGAAGAGAAGAGAAAGAAGAAGGAAAGGATAAGGAAGAGAAGAAAAGAAAGGGAAAATGGAAGGCCAAAGTGTGATCTTCATCTTCAAGAGGTAGAAGTGTTTTCTATCTTTGTTCCTCCATCTTCTATTCTTTTCTCCTTGTTTGCTTGCTTGAGGGTTTAGAATAGAATATGGGTTTGATTGAGTTTTCTTAGAGTTTGAGTTGAAGGAATTTTAAGAAACTTGAGATAGGGTTATTTTTTAGTTAGACTATGCATGATTGTTGGTTTGGATCATAGAGATGTTCATGAAACAACTTGGTTTAGGAGTTGCAAATGGATATCTAAGGTTTATGGTTAGGTTCCTAAAATCATACTTAGGTGAGATAAAATTATACAAAAGGTGTAATTGATAATTAGAGATGTTTAGGGATCTATTATGTGATAGAAAATCACATAAGATCCATAGATTAAAGCTTGGAGGTGGCTTTGTTCCTAATGGAACAATAGCCAAATTCTGCAGAATTATGCAGAATTTGTGCTGGGGGTGCCCACTGCCTAGACAGAGAGCAGCTTCAAGCTATGCGAGGAGCGCCTAAGCGCTCATAGAGGAACGTCTGAGTGCACGAACAACACTCGAGCGCCAGGCATGAGCGCTCATCGCAGGGGGAAACAAGGGAGACTCTCTGCCACCCGAGTGCTTGAGCGCCCAAAGGGGAGCACCTGAGTGCTGAGAGAGCACCTAAGCACCCATGAGGTAGCACTTGAATGCCCAGTGTAACATCCTAATACAAATATCGAGATATATTCTAGATATACAGAGATATATAAAAATAATCAGTACTAGAGACGTCACTTCTACATACTATATTCTAACATATATCCATAATCACAACTGAGTAGTTATAAAAAGCCTTGAGAGATTGCGAAAAAGTTAAACTCATATATATATATAGAGATATACAACACTAGCCACAAAAGGACATATTGTAATACATACAAAACAAATGTAAATTGTATACATTAGTTCTGGCTAGAAAAACATATAAAAATGTACTAGTCTTCATGCTTTACCTTCATTCCCTTAACAGGGTCTGTACCTCTGTACCTGGATTTACATGGAAGAACAACTAGGGTAAGAATTATAATTCTCAGTAAAAGCATATTCAATACCAGCAAGTTATAACATTGTATATCAAATATAACATTTTTTATAACTACCAACATAGGAGTTTCTTCCACTACCTCTCATAATTGCACACTACTAAGTAGTGTGGTCTAACTAATAGCCTACATACCATTAGATATAAACAACTGGCCATACAATTGTAAATACTAACAGCAACAGACAATGCTCATACAACTATCCGTAAATGTAATACAGATGATATGCTATATGATTATGCTCAAGAAAGAACCTAAAGATATGCTCATGCAATGCTTTGTTTTGAAATACATGCAATGGTTTATTTTGAAAACCAAGAAGATCATTAAGAATTGGTTCAGTATATTATCTCATGGTGAATAGAGGTATCTCCTCACATCCCACATATCCTGGCACATGAGAAGTTCGGTCTAAAATCCTGATTCCGAAGAACCTTATAGATCCCTACTTATCTCTTCTGATCTCGGCACTATCGATCTATCAGGGTTATGTCCTTCCTCCATTGAGTCTATCAGACACCCTTTCGATTTCTCTTGGCCTTCATGAGTATACATCAAAGGATACTTACTAAGATCAATACTACTAAACAATTTCCATTTACATACATACATACTTATATCTAAACACAACCTCATTACTTATAATTCTTAAGTGAATCCTATGCAACACTATTTGCTTAAATGTTAGATACTCACCTATGACAAATCATTACTCTTGGTTGCACTAAGGTTCTTACTCTTCACATACAAACTAGATTAACTAACTAGTTTGTGAAAAATGTAGTGTTATGTTTACTTTTTACATAAACACCACCTTAACATTCTCATAAACTCAACTCATCCTAGTGAAAGAGTATATCTTAGCTAATGCCTCACTCAACCTTGCTTAAGGAAACAAATGAGCATTTCACTATAACTTTACATACTTAATGAATATGACAAACTTACAAGTCAATATTCATCCTTGTGTATTCTACACAATCTTATCTCCACTTAAGTGAATCTAACACAAGGTAGTTCTTACTTACAACTCTTTGTTGCTTAAGGTTCTAGGTACCTTTCAAAGGTAATCCATTACTCTTGGATATCCTAAGACTCGTACCTTCCTTATCCTTACTAGAGTGAATACTACAATCCATCCCAGTATACTCCTCTCCATTGCACCATCTCATCACATCTTGAGTGATATCTAATACAACATTAGGTTGCCTAAGGTGCTATGTTCTTACCTAGAGCAAACCACCTCTTTTGAATCCTCAAAGCCTAAGCTTTCTCATTCCTTCTAGGTGATAATTTCCTTCTTGGAAATATCTTTATTTGTGCCTTAACATACTTTAGGAAATATTTACTAATGATCTCATCTAGTCCATAACCTCAAAACATCCAAAAATGACATTTTTGAAGATTCTAGTCCCAGACACGGCCTGTGTCTGATTACATGGCCTCCCCCGTGTCTTACTCTGTGAACATTGTTCATGAATTCCACTAGCAAAGAGGGACACGCCCCCCCCATGTCTTTGGACACGGGCTGTGTCACTCAACCAGAAGCATTGCAACAGCTTTTGCAGAGGTGATATTGTTCCATTAGTTCTTTTCTTGAGTTTTGGCCATTCCAAGCCAGTTCCTAAGTGATTCTAAGTTCCATATCAGTTCTTAAACACATAGGAATCATTAATCACAAACTTAAACCTCTTAATTTGGATTAAAACACCAAAATCTCCTATAGGATGACCTAACCCCTCTTTTGGGAAACCAAGGTCCAATTCTTACTTCTATGGATCCTAATGGTTGATCTTGAGCCATAAGTGACTAACTTACACTCATTAAGCTCAAACTAACTTAACCTAATCCTTAGAATCAAGAACTAAGCTAAGAACATAGATTTGGCTCTCCAAACCCTTATTTCCATTCAAAACCCCAAACCTCATTCATAAGAATCAAAGAAGAGATTGATGAATAGAAACCCCTTACTTGGCAGCTAGATGATCAATCTTCAAGCTCCATGCTTTGATCTTGATCTTCCCTTGGTATTCCTCTCCTTCTTCTCCTTTTTCTTCTTCCTTTCTCTTTTCTCTTCCTTTGTTTCTTTCTTTCCCTGTTTTTGTTCTGTTTTTGCAGCTTCTACTGCCTATATGTGAGAGAGAAAAATGAGAGAATGACCATCAAGTCCCTTAGGATATTTTGCTGGAACTTCCTTATCTGCTAAGAACACCCGAATTATGCTAATTTAAGTTTTTTAGCTTCCAACAATTTTAGAATAAATCATAGGATTTATCTAAATTATTGTTTCATCATTTTCATGATTTTTCAAATCTACTGGTAGTCAATCCGGCATTAAAAGTACAACAAGTATGCCTAAAAATACTAAACTAACTCAGATTCTCTTGAAACTTTAACTACTTCTTACTTAGCTTATATGTGACTTAGAAACAAACTCTTTGTTTATTTTCCTTAACTTTACTTTTAAAGCCATTATCTTAGTCATTTTAAGCTATTTTTCAACTTCTGTGTTACAACTAAGTGCCTAAACGAACTCAGCTTGTCACAAAACATCACTAGCATGTTAAGCAAGTCATATGCTACCTTTTGTAACCATATACAAGTCTAACATATTACTAAGGGTATTACACCCAGTCCAATTTTTCACAGGATTTTTATCTTATAGCAATGGAGTTCCCTACCAGCTGGGACCTCTTGAGTATGTCTTTTTAAGTGTGTTGAGACACTAATATGAGTATTTCAAGGAGGAAATTAATACCATGTTTAAGTGATAATTTGAGCAGATTTTAAGCATCCAAGGATTGTGGAATGCCATAAGCTAATACCTAGAACCTTAAGCAACATGAGGTTGCATTAAGGATTACTTGTGAAGTGATGAAGTAAGGTACTATGTGTTGTATGCTAAGTTTACTTGGCTAATTGTATTTGTTAACAAGCATAGGTTGCTCCTTTGTGTAGAAAGTAGAGCTGGATATGCATGGATGACATTTACTTCCTTGTGGTACAAGATTGAGAGATAGGAAGCACTAGAAACATGACTTTTCTCCTTGTGCGATAAGTGAGTTTGATTGATAGGTTTGCTAGTTTTCCTTTGTCACTTGGTTAGGAATGACCTAGTGATGAGTGTATGTTTTTACAAAATACATTGCATGTTTTATTTTCAAACTTGCTATTTGCTATTTCCTATGTATTGTAACCCCTTATAGCGGGCAATGCTATCAAGGTTAGAGTTACCGGTATGGGGGTGATAATAGTACTCTTACATGTGGTGAGCGGAATGAATTCACTTATTATTAAGTAGTCTCAAGGCTCTTTTGCCAATTCTACTCAGCGTATACAAGGATACAAAGTTCCTAGGAATTAAGCAAGTATCATGCATTTTCTGAAACTAAACTCTGCATTAGCATTGTATCATTACATTATTAGTATATCTTATATGCATAAGCATTCAACATAGCATGTGTTGCATTTGCCTTCGGTGACAGCTGTATGAGCAGTTATCTTGCTTGATGATATCTTATGATTGTATGGGCGGTTGTTTGATATCATTGATTATAAAATATATATGAGTTAAGATTATAGCTTGCCTTGTGAATGTTACATAGAGTGTATGTATATGTTCTGTTATAGTATGAGCAGTGACTCATTTATCTGTTGTGAGCTTAATCTTCTGTTTATAGTGTGGTTTATTCATTGTGAATGTTTCAACTCTGGTATTGGTTACTTATATTGAGAATTATGGATTCTCACCCCGTGTGTTGTCATGTAAATCCATGTGGAAGCTTTTTTAAGGAAAAAGGAGAAGTATGAAGACTAGTGTAGTTTTTGTGCTTAGTAATTAAAACTTGTGTTTATTTACACTATTTTGAGTTTGTATAAACAGTTTATATATTGCAATGTGCCCTTTTGAGGTATTGATGTATATATATAGCTTTTAGTTTCCGGAAGGCTCTCCATTATTATTTGCTTAAATGATGTGGATTAGTTTGATGATTAAGTTAGAAGTAGCATAACTAATACTGCTTATCCAGGTGTGTGCCAGATATACTAGGTTATCAGTATTAGGATGTTACACCTTCCTCACATCCTTCTCCGCCATGTGACACTAGAGTTTTAAGAGATTTTCGGCCAGTGCCATACTTTCTACAAGAAAAAATAAACAAAGCACCAATCATTGTGCAATACATAAAGATCAAGCTTATGGAAATCAACACACACCTCGTACACCCTACCCAGGATCCTACCTAAAACGACATGGAGGTTAGACTCTACAGTGTCAATAATGTCCTTGACTTGGATGTTATCCTTCCAATCAAGAAGGAGGTAACATCCACGTCGTCTTCCGACAAGTCCTCATCGAGGTCTCAAAATTCTCAGGCCTCAGGTTGAAATGCTACTAGGACCAGTAAAGATGGAAAGATGGCTCCCCTTCCATTGTCACAAAGAAAGGCTGGGCTCCTAGAGTTGCCTCCAACCAGAAAAAATCTTTTATGAACCATTTGTAGAATTCTTGGTATGGTTTGAACACCTTGCAACTGGCTCAGGCTCGCAAAGAGATCCAAGCTTTGGTGTAGCCGGTGCTCAAATACCGGACCATAGTGTATGGGCAGAAGAATGCACGCACAAAGCATGATAACCCCAAATGTAGGCATAATAGCTTATAAGCCTAGACGAAGGCCTATCTGTTTGGGTGTAACTACATTGGTGCTACTCTCAAGTGGGTTAAGACCCCCTCTCAAATTCAATAAAAAGAAGTTGGACCCTGAGAGCACGAACATCGTCTTATAGAGATACATGAAGCGTATGGGACCCGACGTTCGAGTTGAGCAGACCTTTTATTGATCTCCAAGGGGATGCACCTCGAACTTGTCATCATGAAGACCATCCATAGTTAATTGAAGGTACGAACATAGGCTCGCTACTTCCTAGTTTGTACCTAGTTGGGAGGGCATCTCGAACACCTCCTTGTCCACCCATTGATACAAGTGCGTGTCCCGAGGTGTCAAGTACGCATTATATGAGGCTATGACAACCTTCCACCATCCCATCTCAGTGACCTGTGTCCTGGAAGAAACACCCACAGAGGTTGAGCTCTCGACATCAGAATTTGAACTATTAAAAGGACTAAATCGACATTCCAATCCTACAATGATCTCGGAAATCAAACGAAGTTCCACACGTGATATATCATGTTAGGATGCCTCCATCTGCCTCATGATCTCATCTTAGATCTCGACTAGGGATGTGGCCTTTGTGCCCTCATAGGATTACTACTTCTTTGGGACTGCCATTGCCGATCATGGCGTAGTGGTTGTGGGGGTTCTAACAGGATCTTAAGGGAGCTTCCCTCTTCCCCATCACTCCTAATTTCTCTTACTCTCACTATATGCAATAAGGAAAAACAGATGTAAGGGATTGGAGGGCACCTTAAGTTGGGAAGAAACAAGATAGAAAAGGATAAAAAAAACAAAAAAATACGGCTCTATTATTATCGTAGCAAGCATTTTAAAAGTTTTTAAGATTATATTCCAAATAACTATCTTCTTGTCTGTGTTTTGATTATTGACTTTACATTCAAATGCTGGGTTGGTGTAAAGCGTTGCTGAACTCATATAGACCTAATATGTGTCTAATCTCAAATTATTATATTTGTGTTGGTTTTTGTGTTGCACGAGTTTGATTTTGCCTGTAAATTCCCACACAACCATAAGTAATGTATCACTGTAAAATAGCCTATATGTATGATCGACTTCTTCTATCAACTGTCCAACATGTGAATGGGGAATAATTATTTGGATTTTGGAGTTTCTGTGTTTCCTTAATTTTTTTGGTAATAAAGAGGGCTTTTGTTCTTATTTGAGCCATGGTCAGTTTGGGCTCAAGTATAAGATTTGTGGATGATTTGATCATATCTCAAGTCTATGCTCTAATCTTAAAGGCCCAAAAGCTTTATCAACAATATTTATTTTGGTAATCCATATAATTTGTTAATCTATAATTTTGGTACTACTACAGATTATTATTAAATTTCTCAAAAAAATATTATTAATATAAAACCTTATTATCACCCACAAAATAACCTTCAACAGCATGAAAATTACTAGGAAAATTGTTTAAGAAACTAATAGTTTCACATGTTAAAACAGCTTAATTAAGTCAGGGATATAGTACCTTTGTCCTTTGTATTAAATTATAGTTCATAAATTGACGAAGCTTTTTATCTCTAGTTTCAACGTGGGTAGGTGTAACTATTTACTGTTTGTTAATGTTCAGATAATAATACAATGTCTAAATTGATGTTAATGTCTAAAATGATGTTGTTATCCATATTTTATATTAGTCACTTATAATTATTAAAATTAAAATTTTAATTGATATGTAAAGAGTATAAATAAGTAATTAGATGTGTAAATATATTATCTTACTTCATTTATTGCTTCAATTATATTAGATTTTATTTGAGTTTTAAGTTTTCAATATTTCTATTCTGCTTTCATTTTAATTATAGGTAGAATTATTGACACTCTAAATTGTATATTGATATTCTTTATTAATTATTTATAATTTTATAAAAATTGAAATTAGAATTATGATTAATTAACATGAAGTATGAATAAGTAATTAAGAATATCAATAGTCTCACCCTTTAATTGTTGCTTAAAAAAGTTTTACCCTAACATTAAGTTATTAATGTATATATATGTATTGGATAGGATGGACTTCGATCAAAAAAAGAAAATGTATATAGGATGGGGTAGGTAAGCCAAACCTATACATTTTTAGCCCAACACCTCCTCTGGGGCTAAATAAAATAGACTATAAATATAGTACGAGCCTAGCCCAACCCAAGCATTTGAACATGACCAAAAAAAAATTTATATAGAAAACAAATGCTAGAAATTCATTTGTAGAGTCAATAATGCTTTATCAACAATAGCAATAAAGTTAATCCCTTTGCATTTTGAGTCGATTATAAATATACATATGGCTACTAATGCATGCATTTTTTTTAAAGTTATATCTTTATGAATATACATATGGCTACTTTTTAAATTTTAGTCTTTATTTTTCACAGCTTGCGTTAGACCAAGTGCAGTCGCTAGACTTGAATTTATACATGTGCTCCCTAAATTGTATTTCTAATTTGGTTACTTGATGTTGTTTGATAAGATTTTTAATACTTTTAAAATGAAAATTCTTGAACATCGCAAGTGAATGAATAAAAGAATAGGTTCTGATAAGTATATTATAGATGAATTTATAGAGGGGGCTTTTGAGTTTATTGAATTTTCTTGTACCCAAGATCAATATAGGCTAGAAGGGAAGTTGAGATGTCCTTGTAAAAAATATAAATGTAGGCAGTAGCAAGAAGTTGATGACATCAAGGTGCATCTATAAAGGATTTATGAGTAACTACTACTGCTGGACTAACCATGGAGAATCAATGCCTCCTATTCCTGCTGTAGTTTTTGACAATTCATACTATGGAGGTAGTGGGTTGAGGGAATACTTCAATAGGTATAAGCAAATGGCAATGGATGCCGCTGGACCTTCAATTGGTACTTACATTAAGAAATAAAGATTTAGTTATGCTGAACAAATGAGTGAAGATCCTAACTCAAAAGCCAAATTTTTTTTTTATATGCTAGCAACTGCAAAAGCTCCCTTGTATGATAGTTGTGAAAATTACCCTGAATTATCAGCTGCAGTAGAAGCTCTAAGTATCAAGTCCGACTTCAATAACTCTGGGAATTGCTTTAATCAATGGGTGGATTTCATGGGGAATGCATTGTCAAAAGATAATCGAATGCCCAAAAACTTCTATCGTGCAAAAAAATCAATAGAACGACTAGAGCTAAGTCGTGTTAAGATGGATTGCTGCCCAAATGGATGTATGATTTACTATTCTCTTGAAGAGAATCTGCAGGGTTATAACTTTTGTGGTCATGAGCGGTATAAAAGAATCACTAGAAACATTAAGGTTAAAGAAACTCATTTGAAAAAAATGTGGTACTTCCCACTTGTCCCAAGGTTGCAAAAACTTTATTCCTCAATACAGAAGACAACTCTAATGAGATGGCATTGTGAGAGTCAAAGGGCTTTAGGTTCCTTGTCTCATCCTCGTGATGGAGAAGCGTGGAGATATTTTGATGAAGCATACATAGAATTTGCAGAAGACCCTCAAAATGTGAGATTAGGGTTATGTACGGATGAGTTTGCTCCATTTGATAAAACTGGTAGGACTTATTCTTGTTGGCCAGTAATAGTTACCCCATACAATCTTCCTCTTGAAATGTGCATGTGAAGAGAATTTTTGTTCTTGAGTGCCATAATTCATGGCCCTGCAAATCCTAAAAGTAGAATTGATGTGTACTTGCGACCATTAATAGAAGATCTTAAAAAGTTGTGGAATGAATGTGTTCTGACATATGATGTATCACTCAAACAGAACTTTCTCATTAAGAAAGCTTTGATGTGGACGATTAATGACTTTCCTGTATATGAGATGTTTTCTGGATGGATGACAATGGGAAAACTGGCTTGCCCAATTTGTATGGAGAGATCAAAAGCATTTATACTTCAACATAGCCATAAAACTTCATTCTTTGATTGTCACCGTCAGTTCTTACCAATTAAGCATGCCTATAGAAGGAATAATAATGTGTTTAAGAAGGGATGTGTTGAGACTGGAGTACCCCCACCTAGGTTGACAGGTAAGGAAGTGTGGGAAAAGGTGAGACATTTTCCTAGCATTGTTGAATCTGCAGGAGAACACCTGATTGGGTACTGGGTTAGTCATAACTGGACGAAATGCAACATATTTTGGGACTTGCATATTGGAAAGCAAACCTTCTCCTTCATAATCTAGATGTCATACGTATTGAGAGAAATGTGTTTCTTAATATTTTGTACACAATTATAGATACCAAGGGCAAGACAAAAGACACTTTTAAAGCTAGAATGAATTTAGCAAAATATTGTAAATGAAAGGATCTAGAGTTGCAGGATGTTGGAGGTGGAAAACTAAGGAAACCGAAAGCACAATATACATTAACTAAGCAGCAAAGGTTAGTTATTTGCGAATAGGTGAAACAACTTAAGCTACTAGATGGGCATGCTTCTAATTTGGGTAGGTGTGTTGACATGAGGGAAGTGAAGTTATTTGGTACAAAAAGTCATGACTGCCATATATTCATGCGGTGTTTACTCCCGATGGCATTCAAGGCTTTACCGAAGTCCATTTGGAATACACTTATTGATTTCATCAAATTCTTCACGGAATTAACTTCGTCATTGTTGAGAGAGAATAAATTGCGTGAGATGGGGTTTAACATTCTAATTATTATGTGCAAATTGAAGCAAATATTTCCTCTAAGGTTCTTTGACTCTATGAAGAACTTTCCAATCCATTTGTCATATGAAGCAAGAGTTGGTGGTCCTATTTAATATAGATGGATGTATTCCTTTGAAAGGTGAATTCACTTATTGAATGAAATTCTTATAAGAGTATACTGGAAATTTTTAACTAATCAACTCAATTTTCAATTATTAGGTTTATACATACCTTAAAAGATAAGGTCACAAACCCGTCTAAAGTCGAAGCTTCCATTTGTGAAGCTTATCTAGTGGAGGAGACTTCTATCTTCGCATCTTACTACTATCCACCTGAAATTCCTTCTAGGAGAACAAGATTGCCACATAATAATGATGGAGGTGATGGGAGTTCAACAAATCCACTATTGTCTATTTTTAATTATCCAGGACGCCCTGCTGGAAAATGCAATTGTACTACCTTAGACGAAAAGGAAATGAAAGCTACAAAATTATATGTTCTTTTAAATTGTCTTGAAGTGGAACCTTTTTTGGAGTAAGTTATCGAGCATATGCTAATTACTCATATCTTGTAGTGATTAATACAATTCTTATGTGATCTATGATCTGTATGTAGAATGTATGCAAATATGTTACGAGAACTTGTCCCTGACATAAATGACTCAGAAGTAGACAAACAAATTTCTACATTATTGCCTGCATGGTTTAAAGAACATGTATGTTAACTTCTTTCAATGATTTATAATATCTCTTGTTAAGTTAAACTAATAACAAACAATTTCATAATATAGGTTCTTGATTCAAGTAACATGATTGAAGACCATCTTTTGAGGAGTTTGGCATAGAGGCCACTTAGAAAAGTCAACAAATTTATAAAATATTTTGTAAATGGTTATAAATTCAACACAAGGTCTCAAAGTCATGGGATGGGTACGACAAATTATGGTATATGTGTTAGAGGTGGTGGCTATGAGATGATGGAGAATGATTACTATGGGGTGTTAACTGATATTGTTGAATTTGAGAATACTGGATGACCACCAAAAAGTTAATTTTATTCAAATGTGACTGGTTTGATCCCACTCTCAATCAAGGGACAAAGATAGATAAAAATTATGGGATTATTGAAGTTAGAGAGTCTAGGAGATATAAAAATTATGATCCTTTCATATTGGCACAATAAGTAGAGCAAGTGTACTATACAAAGTATCCTGAAGGCCAACAAGGGTGGTTATGTGTGATAAAAACCAAGGCACGAAGTATAATTCAAGCTTCAGAAACTAAGAAGCCCGAAGCTGATGATCCATACCAAGAAACTGAAGTCCCTGTAATGCTTATCATAGTTTCAAATGATGATCTTCAACAGAGTCTTGTTAGTATAACTAGTCCAACAGAGGAAGTTAAAAGAGAGTCTTTGAATCCAGTTGATTTAGAAGAAGAATATGAATATGTAAAACTTATAACAGAAGAAACATTTGTTGATTAGCTTATTTATGTATCTAAGTTCGTATTATTATGCTTGTTTGTGAATTTTTTTAAGTTTGAACTCTTAGGTGCATACCTGTGAATCTCTTTAACTTTAGTTACTGTAATACATGTGCTGGTTTTCTTATAACTTTAAACAAAGTCAATTATAATATTTCTTTACCACATGACGTAGATGAGATAACCATACGGTAGAGGTAGAGGTAGAGGTAAAGGTCGAGGTACCTCTCATGCTTCTAGTTTACTTGTCCCACCTCCACATCCTCCCATATCTGAATTACCTGCACCACCACCACATCCTCCCACATCTGGCTTACCTACCCACCTCCACATCCTCCTACATCTAGGTCACCTACTCTAGCTCCACTTCCTCTTACATCTACCTCATATGCCCCAACTCCACATCCCTACAGGTCGGCTATTGCACCTAGCTCTTCTTCAAATCCCCATGCATTATCCTTTATTCTGCCACAGGTTCCACCCCCGGGGACTATAGATCTAGATGGCCCTATGTGGATTAGGCCTGGACCAGGAATGACGTAAGTACTTGTGATTTATGCATTTTAATTTCCTATAATCAATTTTGTTATACACACACACACACACACACACACACACACACTACACACATATTTTATGACTATTTTTGTTATAGGTTTGAACCTGAAGTTGGACCACCTCATGCAATCTCAAACATTATGAAATCTAAGTTTGAAGGGGCTTGGAAATCTTATCGTGAGGTTAATGACAAAGTTAAAGAGATGTAGTTTATTGAGTTTGGGGTAATGTATTTCTAATTGTAGTTATTACTATGTTGATAGGATTGAAATTTTAAATTATTGTGATAGAATAATTATTGCTTTTCAATAATACAGAAAAAATATAAGTGGCTGCCTAAGGATCATAAACATATCAAAAAATCCTTCGACCACAAAGAATCTAAACTACTTAAGAATGCATTGCGCAAGGTTTGTCACAACCAGGATAAAGGTAATTGGATTCCATCTCATATACAGGAAAAGTTGGAGAGGCAACGGTGGGAAGATCCTAAATGGTTGGAGAAGAAAAGTAAGAACACTCAGAATAGAAAATCTCAGGAGGGATTATCAAAACACACTAAAGGCTCAATTCCTGCAATAGTGCATAAGAAGAAATTGGTGAGTAACTTCCATCAAATTTGTGATTCGAGCTAATTAGGTTTGTCTTCACAGAACATTATTTCTCCTTACATATTTTCAGAAACAACAATTGAAGAGGGATCCATAACATTAGGAGCTATTCTCACGGTGTCACACATGCAAAGGGAAGTGGATCTCCACCAAAGCGAAAAATATTGTTGTAAGTATAAATGTTGCAATTAAATTTTAATATATAGTTAAGTCAATTTGTAAGTATAAATATTTATTAACAATTGTATTTGTCAGGATGAGTACAAAAAATGTGTCAGTGAGAGGGACTCACAGCGGCCACCGAGGGAAGAGACTATTGACTTCCACTATAACAATAACATCTACTTGGATATTGTTGGAGGCATTAGTAGGAAGAAATGCATCTTTGGCTTGGGATTTGATGCTGCTTCTCGTGCATTATCTTCCTTTACATCTGTTGAAGGTTGTTCACAGTCAGAGATGGAAACGATGAGGAGTTTGGTTGCAAGTCTAAGTACGCAGGTGGTGGAACAAGGAAACTTAATCAGCACAATCCTACAGCACTTGAACGCATCTACTAGTGGCTCATAACCTACAGGCAGCGGTCACGGGGATGAGCCACTTGGTGATGGAGTTGGTGATGGGGATGAGAATGACATGAATGAGGATGACTATGATATTTTTCCTCCTGATGTTTGATGCATTGGCTTTATGTTTGTTTTGATAAGGAACTTGTATAACTTAATTTATATTTATTTTGATCTTTTGAATTATACTTTTACTTTGATCTTTTGAAATATTTTGTGGTATGACATTATAATGATATTTTTAAATTTTGGAAATTTGTTGCTGGATTTTGGATTGGATTGTTGTATTATTGCGTTGCATACATATTTAAATTGTATAGTTAGACTGTTTAAAATTAAAAAAAAATATTTAAAAAATTAGGTCATCAACGACAAAAATATTTTTGTCACTAAAAGGCACAGATTTATACTTCCATTTTAGCGACAAAATTTCATCGTTAAAATAGTTTCGTCACTAAAATAGTTGCTAAATAATAAGATTTTAATAATTAAGAAACTTTGGTTATGGATGTCAGCGATGGAATTTTATTAACTAGCAATGGAAAAATCCGTCACTAAATCTATTTCCATCACTAAGAAATTAACCACCAAGGATTACGTGACGAAAATTTTTTCGTGACAGATTCTGTGGCTAATCATTATAGCGATGAAAATTTTTCGTTGCTATTTAAGAAATTTTTAGTAGTGCCTGACCGCCGGTAAAATTAGAAGAGAGAGAGACAGAGAGTGGAGTGCGGTAATGGTTCCCACTCTCCCCACTTCCCTTTTTATAGGCACAGAGGTGCCCCAACTGCCACCATTGTTATAGGGACACATTGGTAATTTTGTACCACTTGAAATGATGACAGCACAAAAACCAAAAGGCAGTGCCTATCTACAACGTGCCACGTGTCCTCAAAAAGCTATCAACAACTGATCTAACGACATAAACCTCAAATGAAGCATTGCGAGCAATCCAAGCTTCAATCGCTCTAAAAGCACAACAATATGCTAGATCTCGATTTGCCGAAGTCGCCCAAGATATAAGACCCTGACACTTGGCGAGTCTTAATTAACAAGGGTCATCTCATCTCGACATCGCGAATCAAGGCATGATTTGAAACCTATGATGCTAAACAACCATACACGAACAACATATGCAGGATTCTAGTAGAGATCCCATGCCTGCTTCAACAGACTCTAGCATATATGCCATAATGGGTCCTTGCAGCATATGCGCATTGTGACGCCATGCTACGAATCTTCGACGATAGCTATAACACATCCCGTCACGAAGCAGATCTCGACCTTAACGCCTCAAGACAAATCCCAATGCATAAGGGCATCTAATGCTTTTATTGGGCTCTGTATGGAGTACCTCGATACTCCGTTATCACATCAAAACGTCGAACTTGAGGCAATTGTTCTGGACCGAAATCCCGAATCCAAGCCCAACATGAGCGACCCACCTTGGCTAGCCCAATCGCAATCCCTTGTTAGCGTGACCCTTATGGTAGTTACTTGCTTACTAAGTTGAGCATTTATCTTAACTGAATCCTTCTTAAATGAGGAAGATTTGAGATTTTATCTCCTTATAACTACCAATCACAATCATATCTAAAAAGTATATCTTCAAATACTACTTTCCCTACAAACAAACTCACTCTATAAATATAGGGCTAAGTCACTCAGGTTTGCATCGATTCTAATATTTTTTTCTCTCTTAGTGCACAAGCCTAACTTGAGCATCGGAGTGTCTTGCAAGTACACCACCCCATTCTCTACCACCACCGCTGCCGCGCAAGAAGGAAACTACTATCTTCAACCTTCAACAACCGTTTGGAAACAAGATCAAGTACACACTTCTAATTCTAGTTCTGAACAATATCTATTATTGAATATTCAAATATGGACATATTTATCATTTTAAATTATGTTTTGAATGATGAATATATTATTACGTATATAATTCACTATGAACCTAAGTCAACACTAACATTACTTTTAAAAAAATTAATGTTGTAAAATCTTTATTTTATGAATATATGGCGCGGAGAAAACTTCAGACTAGCCTAGCAAGATATACAGCTAGTTTTCGTGGGTGTGAATGTAATTGCAAATCTGTAATAATGCAAAGCGCCCTTAAATAGAAAAAATATGATATGGCATATTTTGTCTAGGCATCAATTTTTAGTTATTTAATTATTACTTTTTTAAAATATATTATTTATTCTTTGAGTTATAAAAAAATATATGTAAAATGGTCTTCTCACAAATTGTCATGGAAAACGTTTTTCGTCAATAAAAAATTCTAATTTTTTTATTATATTTTTGTATATAAAATGTATCAAATTAAGTTATATAAACTATTTTTGTAAAATATAAATAAATTTATAAAAAAATTAAAAAAACTTTTATGAATATATGGCGCGGCTTCATCATAACATCGGCAAGATCACTATCACTCAGACTATCTTGCCTGTGAGCAAGATATACAGCTAGTTTTCGTGGGTGTGAATGTAATTGCAAATCTGTAATAATGCAAAGCGCCCTTAAATTAGAAATGGAAAGTGGTTTTTGTTGGCATGGTCACCTTTGTCTAGGCATCAATCATGCAACTTAATGCTATGCTACATAATGAAGTAGAGGTGATAATTGAGGGGAGTACGAAGACACGTCAGAACACTTCGACGAAATATATTATCAAAGAGGGGGAAGGGGAGATGTCTTTGAGCATTAAATGAATGATATTATATTGTAAAATGGTCTTCTCACAAATTGTCATGGAAAACGTTTTTCGTCAATAGAAAAAAAATAGTTGTTCATTTTCTAGAATTTTTTTATTATATTTTTTGTGTATAAAATGTATCAAATTAAGCTTAGTTGGTTTATATATATAACTATAATAGTTAAGTTTTTGTTCCATTGTGAAATATAATATAAATGGATTGATGCAAATAAAGTAATTCAAAAAATAAGGCATAGAATAAATAAAAAGTCTTTATGTATATGCTTTCTGATTAAGTGTTTTGAGATTTTTTTTTGGTTGAAAAGGCCCTTTGGCAATGTTTTTTTTCCACTGTTGTTTTCAGCATGGATTGGAGGAGCAAAATTAACTAGATATATTTTATTACTAAAGTCAGTCTATCATTTTTATGTCAGTCAGTTTGTCATTGCATGAGAATATTAAGGTTTATATTTTCATAATTTGTGAAATTTCATGTTGTAGACACATTTAGCTTGGTTGCATAAATTTGAAATTTTTATGTGTATTAATTGGAAATTTTTTGTTTTTGATGAACATTTCAGTATGACAAAAGGAATTAGGGTGGTTTCCTTACCTTAAAAGACCTATCCCCTTTCAACTATCTTGAACCTATAACTAATTTACTTATGTAATAAGGATTTGAGCAAATTTTGACTTTTGTGTAATGTTACATTTTCAAATTAAATTTGGCTGGGGGTACGTTTCTTCTTGAAGAGGCTAAGGACGAGTTTTTATTGATGCCTTATAGGAGCTCTAAAAACAATAATTAAAAAAGCAGAACCAGCAATCAAAATTTTAGTAAGTTTGAATGGATAGACAATTGGGGTTTTAAAGAAAAATAGAATCGAGGACTCATTTTTTATTTATTTTTGTTTATAATAACGTATTTCTATAAACATTGTTATAAAATTAATTATTGGGGATTATTTTTTATTTTTATATAACATGCTAATACTAATTTTTATTAAAATTATTAAATATAAGTTTTATACTCATACTCATATTAGCAAAATAAATATAATTATAAAAATATGTTCGTATTTAAAATATTTTAATAACAAAATGACAAAATTATTATATAATCACAGTTATTTAATTAAAAACTAATTTTAATAATATTTTTATTTAACTTTTTTTATATTTATGTTTTTAATTTGGTTTCTTAAATCTTTTTCTTTCTTTATATAATTTTTTAAATTTAAAAATCAATTAGAGATGGACAATTTTCTAATTTAGGTGAACACAAATTAAAACTAAATAAAATAAATTATATCAATTCACATTTTCTATGTTATCGTATACAGGTCTAACCAATAAAAAAACATTAAAATAAACCATATTTTTTAATTAAAATGACATATATATATATATATATAAATGAAGTTTGAACTTGGACATATTCCTCATTTGGAACTAAAAATTAGTATTGGATATATATGAAAATACTTATGTCGATATTATATGTTGCACTCATGTTAGCACTAACACTAGATCAATAAATTTATGATTTTTTTATTTTATCATCTAACACACTCAAGCTCAAACATATTCTCTTACTATTTTTATATTATATTTTAAGTTTCAAAAATTTTATTTTTTCACACATCACTATTATCATCTACTTTTTATACCTTTGGAGAAGTATTGTAGTTATTCTTAATCATTGACTTTCATGGATATGTTGGAAGCAAAAGAAAAATCTGTTGTATTTTGAATGTTTTGAATCTATAAACAATACAACCAAAAAAATAAATATATTTAAATCTTGAAAACAGGAAATTAGGAACATTCATACTACAGGACAATTAGAGATATCATATACCAATAAATAAAGTTTGAACTTGGACATTTTTGGGAAAATTTAATAATTTATAAATGTTGCACTCATTACTAGAAAAAATTGAGTTTTGATAGAAAGATTTAGATTTATTAAAAAAATAGATATATTTAATCTTGAGAACATAAAGAGCATTTAATATTTCTTCATTAATTAAATATTAATTGGAATATAATTTATTAATTAATATATCAATTAAAGATTAATTAATATAATTAATTAATGATTATTTCTATAATTAATATATATCAATTATTTATTGACCTAGCGTGACATCCTACCTAGTATCGAAGCAACAAGCGTAAGAAGTCACTTTTGAGTTTTCACTTGTCTTTTTATTTATGTGGTACCTTTGATATATGTCAGGTTTGGTCATTTCATTCTTCAACAAATTATAAGTTTTGTAGTTGATTTTAGTTTAAGATACTTTGTTTCTTCCTTTGGTTTCCTATGTTTTAATTTTAAGAAAATCTTAGTTCTTTTAAGTCTAATGATTAACACTTTATTACTAACTTGACCAAGTAATTGTGCTCCAAAAACTATGTGTTTTTAGTTATCTCCTTACTCTCAGACATACTTAAGTATACAAATGTAAATCTATAATAAGTTACACCTTACACAATATTCAACACACAACAATAAGGTTTACACTCTACCTTAAGTAATTACATAGATTCTAATTAGACTATCAACAAAAAGGACGCTTTCCACATCAGTAGGAAAACTCAACCAAATTTTCAATTTCTAGACAACATCAATAGCTGGTATCCAATAGAAATGTCTAAAGCTCAGAGTCTGAAAACACCACAGCAAATAGGGTGAGAATAAAAAAATTCTTAGTAGATAATGCATAGTTTAAAAGTAGTGGAAAACATGGTGTCTCCAGGGATATTAGATACCCAAGACATTATCTCTTTTCATAGGTCACAACAATCATCATCAAGTACCATGACAAGTAGATATTCCAACATCCATGCAAGGGAAAGAGCAAGATAATAACATATGCATGAATCAAATGCTCATAACAACTTTTGCATTTTTAATCCGTTTCTTTAGCTTGAGGGCCTTTCGCCTCTCATGTGCTACTTAGTGATAGAGGAATGTATGCCTCCTGCGTATTGGACGTGAATTCACTCCCTGGCCTCTTTCTCTTGCCACACAGGGAACTATCTTGGCAAAGTGCTTTTCTTACCCCTTTACTGCACATTGGTCAAGTAATCTTTTCTTAAGCATATCATAATTCATCATCGTGACTTAATCAATACACCATGCACTTATGCATTCTGAGGCAATAATTTATTTCATATTCGTGCATAACATATCTTACCAAGTGGCTTCAAACTTAAGAAGGGGATAAAGTGAGTTTGTAAAATATTTTTGTAAACTTCTCCAAAAATAATTATTTATCAATTTTTGTTGAAGCTATTAATTATTAGAGATGAATAGATAGATGAGAATGAATATTTCTTACACTAATAAACCAGCCAAGATGTAAAGTATTCAAGAAAGTATATAATAAGTAAAGCATAAATGTAAATGAGATAGAGTAAAAGAAGCAAACTCAAGATATATCCTGCTTCAGTCACTCCTTGTGACCTACGTCCAGTCCTCAAGTGATTCACCCAAGATTTATCCACTAAACTTCAAGCTTCGACAGGTGCTTGCAACTTTTACAACCAAGAGCACACACAACACCTTTTGGATACCTCACCCTTTATGTTTAAGCCTTACTACAAGGGATACCCCACCCTTTTTCTCTTCTTGAGGGATACCTCACCCTCTTACAAAAGGAAACCTCATGAATAAAGATTGGAAACTATCACAATAGTGGATTATACAAATTGAAGCTCTGTGGGTAGAAGGATGATCACACTTTTTAGTTCAAAATAGAGTAATAGATTTGAAGGATGGTAAAGTTTGTAATAAATGCTTAATAAGCTATTTCAAAATGATTTTCTGCTTCCCTTATGTCCCTAATGACTTGTATTTATAGCCCAAGTCATTAAAGAGTAGTTGGGAGGTGGTTGAAAGCATTTAATGCGAGCTAATAGCTGTTTATTACTGCATTTAGAAATTTAGATAATTGATTATTGGAATCCCATAATCAATTATCATCGTGATAGCACAAAAGAAATGAGTTTCTAGAACTCAATAATTGATTATCAACTTGATATAATCGATTATTGGCTTTTAAACAAAGAGGCGCACAATGCCTTTTAAACTCAATAATCAATTATTGCCTGAAAGATCAAAATTCATAGCATTTTGACTTTTGCTAATCGATTATGGAAACTTCATAATTGATTATTGCCTTTTAAAACCCAAAACAGGGCATCTGTTAAACCCATATAATCGATTACGGCAAGTCAATAATTGATTATTTGGCTTCAAACAGCTTTGAAAAACTTAGCCATCTTAAAGTCAAATGCCTCCAATTATTCCAATAAACTTTCAAGCACTTAAAAGTCATTTTTCATGATTTTAAAAACATCTTAACAACTTGAAAACACTTTGATTCATTGAGTACTATCTTGGGGTGTGAACTCTTTTTACCTTTACAAAAGATCTAAGTCCTATAACTAGTCTTGAAGGTTCTTGGACATGATTTTGCAATCATCTTTTTATTTGTAATCATCAAAATTATTGTCATTGCCGATTACAACATACTCATAAGATCTTAATGTTCATATGAATAACATGAATATGCAAGTGATGCCATCAATAACATTCATATTTCAAATCTAGTTTCGTGCAGTACATCAATTAGCTTATCTCAAGCATAAGTCATCTCATCACCATACATGAGTAAGCTCATATACAGTCATAGTTTTCAGGTCAACACATATAATAAGGTAACAACATATATTTTCAAGAGGCTAATAGTCTCATTAACTTATCTAAGAAGATTAGTTAAGCCAAATAATAGATTATCTCATAAATGGCATTGAATCAACAAAACCCTAAAATTGTTCATTCTTTGTCTTAAGATAATATGACTCATCTGAGACATAAGTCAGCTAATAAGCTGAATCATTATTATTAGCTCAATAACCTTAACAAGGTAACAACATATTTTCCACCATGCTAACAACCCATATAATATGTCTTAAGAAGGTAATTTAGCCAAATAAAGAATTAATTCACAGATGTCTCAAATAAGCTAAACCCTATGTTACTAGTTTTTGGTCTCAAGATGAGTTGACTCATCCTTGGCATGAGTTTGCTCATGGAAATAAACGGAATTTAACATAATTGCACCAACTTTCCTAGATTGAACTTCCTCTTCATCACCTTATTCACCAAGCTCCTCCTCTTCTTCTAACCCTAATCTCCACCATCCTACATTAACCAAGACTTGCTTTTACGTCCAATCCAATTCAATTAACACAAAATTAACAATTATCCAAGAATACTTTAACCTTATGGCCTTATGGCCATCAAACCCCTATCATTACCAATCATCCAAGAATACTCTAACCTCATCTCCAACACCAAAAACAACATACAACCTCATGATCTCCTCAAGGCATTCTATGGCCGAAACCACCACCCTCAAAACCTACCATGAAAACATAATTCAATCAACACCCAAACTCAAGAACATCTAAGAAAAGATGATGGGAAGAAGAAGGGGTGGAAGAACAAGCCAAGAACCCCTACCTTTCTCCCTAGAACCGCGTGTTCACCATGAAAAAGATGAAGGAATCCTTTGATCCTAGGCTTGATGGAGAGCTCTAGTCTTGCTCTTCATCATCTTCTACTACCTCAAGAGTCACGGAGGCCTCTAGCTTGGACATACAAGGGTTGAAACCCTTTCTTCTCTACCTTTTCTTCTTCTATTTTCTATATCTTCTCACTTCTCTCTCTCTCTTTCCCTCTCTCCCCCTCTCTCTCTTGCTTCGTGCCACTCACACAAACACACACAAACTTTCTATTCTCTTTATTTTTCCTTTAGTGTAACACATACACACCTCACTTTCTCTCTTCCTTTATTTTATTATTATTACTATTATTATTATTATTATTATTATTATTATTATTATTATTATTATTATTATTATTCTTATAGTAGCTTAAGAATTAAGTTGGCTTATTTAGTGGTTTTGGGGGTTGGTTATAGAGACCAAAATCATAGGTTGCCTTCCCACTTCTTCCTATTTTCTTTTTCCTTTATTTTATTTAACAACTTACTTACTAAGTTTTGGTGACTGCAAGTTTAAGCTCTCCTATTTTACCATGTGTAAAGTAAGGTGTCATTTAGAGAAGGGAGGCTAAATGCCATTTGTAAAGTCCTTAGGAAGACTTAGATTATTAGTAAATTATATTCTTAAGCAAATCCTAGGACACCTAGATACTTCGTAAAATAATTATATAACTCAAATTTATTTTCTTAGTCATTTGTAATGTCCTGTTTATTTTTGTACATCAACTTGTGCTCCTTCTTACTTGTACATTCACCTATACTTATCTACACACTTTGAATATTTAAATTATTGTATAGATGAACTAATCACGTGGTCCATAGATGAGCTGACTCACCTCTAGCATGAGTTGGCTCATGTGTAACTTATCTACACATGGTCCATAGATGAGCCGACTCCTTCTTACTTGTACATTCACCTATACTTATCTACACACTTTGAATATCTAAATTATTGTATAGGTAAATTAATCATGTGATCCATAGATGAGCCGACTCATCTCTAACATGAGCTGGCTCATGTGTAACTTTTTAAAATTATAAATTTTTCTTATGATAATAAACTATATGAGTATAAAGGTTGGAAAAGAGGATGTTAAACCTAGTGCACCAAACTTGTATGTACCAAATTTATGCAAAAATTTTCTTGCATTTGTTACTTCCATATTTAAGTATTAGGTTTGTCTAACAAGTGCCCTTATGACACTTATTAAGGAATCAAATAGCTCAAGCTAACACAAAAGAAACCACTTATAGCCCAAAACTCCTATGCAAGATTAGGGCATTACATCTATTGATATCAAATTAGGAAGATAAAATGGAGCAATTGTGCCTTAATGAGAAATCCAAAGAAATGAAGGATGAGAAATATTAGTCCAAAGAGAGTTGAGAAAAATGATGACAAGCTTCTCATCACTCAACTTCCTTAAGAATGGAAGCAACACCTTTTTCATCCCAAAAAGCTAATTATTGGAGAGACATTTGCTGGTGTAAGGACCAAATCTTCTTTCCAAAACAACAATAATAGCCTTAATCTTGCATTGTTGTCTCAAATTGAAACCAAAAAGTATAGATGAAGCTCTCAAAAAAGAAGCTTAAACTATTGGCATGCAAGAGGAATTGAACTAGTTTGATAGGAATGAAGTTTGGACTCTAGTTCTTGCACCTAAAAACCACTATCTAATTGGAACAATAAGGTTTTTCAAAAAAAGTTGAATGAAGAAGGCAATGTGATAAGGAATAAAGCAATGTTAGTAAGTCAATGGTATAATCAACAAGAAAGTATAGACTTTGATGAAACGTATGCCCATATTTCTTTTCTAGAGTAGAAGCTATTCAAATATTGCTTAAGTATACTGCTTGCAAAGGTTTTAAGTTATTCCAAATAGATGTTAAAAGTGTATTTTTTTTAGTGGTTTCATAAATAAACAAGTGTATGTGCATCAACCACTTAGTTTTGAAAATGAAAAGTTTCCAAACCATGTACTCAAACTTCCAAAGGTTCTTTATGAAATGAAGAAAGCTCCAAGAACTTGATATGAAAGATTAAGTAACATTTTACTTGAAAATGGTTTTACAAGAGGCAAGGTGGACATTACTTTGTTTAGAAAACATTTCAAGAGTGATCTTTTAATTATCCAAATATATGTTGGTGATATTGTATTAGGATCTACTAACGAGATGCTATGCATAGAATTTTCAGAGTTGATCAAAAGCGAGTATGAGATAAACATGATGAGAGAATTGAAGTTCTTCCTTGGCTTACAAATCAAACAAGAAAAGTCTGGAATCTTCTTACATCAAGAAAAATATGCAAAATACTTGTTCAAGAAGTTTAAGATGGAAAATGTTATACCGTAAAATATACTAAGAGCAAGTGTACTCTATCGTATAGTAATATAGGACTTGAGTCCCAGTTGTCAATCCCATGAGGAATAAGAAGTAATTATTAGATTCGCTAAACTTAGTTATTTAAACAATTGTAAAAGTAAAGAGAAACTCAAAATAAAATCAAATCACAAATAAAGAAGAATGATGGACAATTAGACAATATAGAGATAAATCAATTAGAGGAAAATTAGGGCCCAAAGTTTATTTGAATCCAATTAATCATGTTTTCATTCATATATTGTGTAAGGTGTTTCTCATGCCAATATTCTCTTAATTGTTATTGAATCTCAATGGTCATGGATAAACAATATTTTATTCCTAAATTATTGACCTACTTGGTCATTTAGTTGAATTAACTAGGAATGCTTTAAGCACCAATTCAAGAGATGAACTAACTTAATCATCAATTCAATTAGTAGAATAAATTGATGTTTAGTCATTCATCAATCTAATCATAGGTTTATTATATAGGTCCACTCATTGATTGCAGATAGTCACCAGTCAAACAATGAATTAAAGCATGCCAAAGTTGATTAAGTTCTGACAAGAATTCAAGCAATATAATAAACCCAAAAGAAATTACCTTAATCAAATTTGAATTCAAAACCAATTAACTAGAAAAACAAGATCCCACATAGCCCTAACTATGAGATTAGTTACTCATGTTTAATAACAAATCCAAATCACAATACAAATCCATAAAACTAGAAGGAAGAGAAATCAAAACACCTTTTATGGAGATTGTGATATTCAAGCCTTCAAGAATGTCGTCCTCTCTCCGTATCCGTCCTCAAGAGATTTGTGGAAATTCTCTCTTCTAAATTATCTTTCAAAGCCTGCTATCGTAAAAGTTGTTTTCAAGTTTAGGGATTCGCTTCTATTTATAATATTTGGGGCAAAACTACCGTTTTTATGCACAGGAAACCTCACACGACTGTGTCTAAGCTCAACACAGTCGTGTGAGCTTGAAAACAGCATAACTTCAACGTAAAAAGGGAGACATGACTGTGTGACCTAGAGACACGGTCATGTCTCTTAGTCAAAAGCATTTTTCAAGTTAGACAAGGCTATGTCTAACTTCTCAATCGCTTTTTTTAAACTTTGATAGGGTTGTGTCTAACTCCTCAATCGCTTCTTAGTTGACACAGGGTCCTGTCTAAGCCAAAATAATCTTCTTTTACTCTGAAACGTGGAGTCTTCGACTGCTTTCACTCCAAGTGTGATAAATCTCTTTTAATCTGCAAAAATGAAGACAATGATAAGGATCCATCTAAAATTTACCAATAAATATAAGCAAATCATCACTTTTTATCTGATTTAATATTATAAAATATAAGCTTATCAACCCCCCCACACTTGAGCTTTGCTTGTCCTCAAGCAAAAGAATAGGCATAAAAAACAAAATTAAACTCAACATTCAGAAACATGAATTAAGAAAAATTCTACAATTTAAAAATTCAATCAAGTTTGGCAATCAAATCCAATTCAACAAGATCATTTAACACTTAATATAATTAGAGGCTTGGGTTTAGCTTGCATCTTCTCTCCTTACCAACCAGTTGGGGTCACTCCTTCCATTGCTCAAGTGTTAAAGGACAAGGAGACCATTTAGTTTCTCTTAATAAATGCAATGCCATAGGCTTGGTTATCAATCTCATCTCCACTTCCATGTTCATATACATCACAACAATAAAAAAGGCTTCCTTTGGTTGTAACAGGGCCAAGGAGAATGTTAGCCATGGCAACCATTACCCAAGAGGGGGGGTGAATTGGGTGATGACTGGTTTTAATGCAACTTTGACAAATTATGCATTTTGAATAACTTAATTAACAAATGCAGCGGAATAAGTCTAATAAATGTACAACTATTGAGGATTACTCAAATACAACTTGGAATATATGATGAACTAAGTGAATAAGCTAGATATCAAGTTGTAACAATCAAAACATCAAGATATGCAATAGATAAATATATTTCACTAAATGTTGAATTTAAAGAGTGTAGAGAAGAGAGAATCAAACTCAATAATTTATCCCTGGTTCAGCCACCAACCACTTGTGGCCTACATCCAGTCCCAAGCTTAACTTGAGATTTTCTTCACTATCTTCTAGACTTTACGGGTGCTAGAAAAACCTTTGTACATACAAGAGCACTCCTCACACCTTGGGATACCTCACCCTTGTGCTAGAGCCTCCAATTCTTCAAGCTTCACAGGTGCTTGATGACCTTTACAATGAAGAGCACTCACAACACCTTTGGGATACCTCACCCTTTGTGTTTGAGTCTCACTACAAGGGATACCTCACCCTTTTCTCTTTTGAGGGATACCTCACCCTCTTACAATGATTTCAAGATGAAGAGAAAGAATAGAAACTCTCACAAGAGTGGATATACAACTTGAAGAATAAAGTAGATGATAGAAAACTCTCTCAAGAGTAGATAATACAAGTTGAAGCTCAATGAGTATAAAGGATTTACACACTTAGCTCAAAACAAAGAATTTGGAGAAAAAGATGATGAATTTCGTTTTCAATGTTCAAGGGTAATTTTCAGAATGTTCTCCAACTTGTTTTTGATGCCCAAACACTTTTATTTATAGCCCAATGAGTTTTAGAGCCGTTGGAGGTGTTTAGAAATGATTTTCTATGAAAACTAGCCGTTTATAGCCGTTAGAAACGTTCCTGGGCACTTTGTAATCGATTACAAGCTTCATGTAATCGATTACAAGCTTTTGGCACTTTGTAATCGATTACAAGCTTCATGTAATCGATTACAAGCTTTCTGGCACTTTGTAATCGATTACATACTGTGTAATCGATTACACGGCTTCTGTCAACGTTGTAATCGATTACATGACTTGTGTAATCGATTACACCATTTCTGGTTTTCAAAACCGACTTTAAAAGGTCATAACTTCTTCATTTCTTATCCAATTAAGGCAAATGACCACTCATTGGAAAGCTCTTTGAGTCTATTTTCATATGAAAGAAGTTTCAGAACAAAACTCAAATTATTTTGAAAGATATGATCAAAATAGTAACCAAAGGTCATATTTTCAAAACTCAAACTTTAATTGGTCATAACTTTTTCGTTTCTTATCCATTTAAAGCAAATGACCAGTCATTGGAAAGATCTTTGAGTCTATTTTCAAATGAGATAAGTTTAAAAGTAAAACTCAAAGTATTTTAAAAGTTATGATCAAAAGAGTAAGTATATGTCAGTTTTGCAAAACACAAACTTGACTATTTTTCATAGATTTGAAATACCACCAAGACTAGCTTTCCAAAAATAGTTTGTTGGGCATTTAAACATTTTAGAAACACTTATAAATATGTTTAAAACTTGTTTGAGCTTAGTGTGATTCCTTTTTACCTTTACACAAGATCTAAGTCCTATAAGCTATTCTTGAAGATGTTGGACTAGATCTTTTGCCACCATCACTTCTTGATGTAATCCAAGCTTCCAAAGAAAATCTTCTCTTCAAAACTTGCAAATGCTTGGAACATCTTTTCATTTTCATTCTCCTTGAGTTGAGCATAGTTGTGATCTTTTGGTTTCTTGTTGCAATGCTTACTCTTGGTACTTGGACTATCCTACAAAGTATTACTCACTTAACCAAACATAGTTAGTCCAAATTCATAACTCAATATCTTCATATGCATGATTCATAAATGTGTAACTCTAGTTAGTCTAACATGCATACAAGACTTTCATAGACATATCCAATATTAATTCATTTATAACTCATATAAAATATTATTGGATATATTATATGATGAATGTTACATATATCTCATTAAACACATTTATGTAACATGGTCAACATTCTTTTGTGATACATTTGTCATTATTAAGTACAACTATAAAGCATAAGCATCATTCTTTTTGTCTTGTATTTGTCATCATCAAAACTTAACAGATTAAATCATTGGGGCAAACCTATTTCCACAATCTCCCCCTTTTTGATGATGACAAATCACCAAAGAAAAAATATGTTTAGTAATATATAGATTAAATATTCATGTAAGCATATCAAACAATTAAGCACAAACACATATTTTTCTTTCCAATTTTTCTCTCCCTATTTGACATCAACAAAAAGGCTTAGGAAGAAAAGATAATATTTTTTCTCCCCTAAAGATAAGAACCATGTTGTCAAAAAGAGTAGGATTATCAAGACCATAAACTTCTTCAAGTTATTCTTATATACCTAATTCAAGAAAGGAGAGATGAAATAAGTATGCTTTCAAGATATAAAAGATTATTCATGCAATACTTGTCATATTTTGGTACTTCAACATTTAGCATATGATAGCAATAAGCTTAAGAAATTATGTCTAACATATAATATCTTGCATACCACATCATAAATAAGTACCACTTGATATTACTTGATAGGGGATACAAAATATTCATGTAAGATCATTGAATTAAGGTTTTCAAATAAAAGATCATACAACTTGTCACATATCAAGCATTTCTCAATGAAAGAATCAAAAGATATGAAGTTTAAGAATGTTTATCTTCTTTCATTGATATAGGAAAAGAGAATGAACGATGATCTTTGTTGATATATTGATAGTATTAACAATAAAACACTTCATGTCAAGTAAGGATGTAAGTCAAGAGATATAAGCAATAATCTAATAGCTAGGCTCCCCCTCACAATATGCATGTTATCAAAATATCAAATATAATGGTTTAACATAGTTATGCATATGTTCTTAGTCAACAAGGATATGAAAGAATGATATGTAAGATAAGTTCCCCCTTATTGAAGCACAAGATAGATAAAGAGAAATATGCATACCAAGATCATATAAGCATATTACTATAAAGAAAAGCAAGGCATAGATACATATTCTTAATCCCTCAAACAAAATCATTTAAAAAAAAACTTCTCCCCCTTTCAAAAAGAATTTTATAATAACACATTACATTTTCAAAAGCATTTTAGAAGGGTAGAAGAGATTTATATTGAAATCACATATTCCTTGAGAGTGATCAAATCTAAGTCAAAAAAGTATTTGAAAGTACATATCCTCTTTTTCACATTAAACAAGAGCCTTGAAAAGATAAAACACTTTTGAAGAACAAGGCTTATCTTTTGAAGTATCAAGATGAGCTCTATAGAACATTTCAAAAGATCTATTTAGAAACTTAAGTATTCTCTCAAGATTTAATAACACTTTTCAAAGCAAAAGAAGAGAATACTACATTTATAGCACAAATCAAATGATTTTCAAATTTTCAAGACAAATATGAGGTGAAAATACTTTCAAGTTCTTAAGACAAGTTCAAAAGATTCTCAAAGATATGAAATTTTAAAAGTTTCTTTCAAATATAATAGGAGATTTTGCCTTAAATTTTAAATTTTTTTTTAAAATCAAATAAGAAATTCTTTTCAAAAAGCATGATTCTCATAAATTTTATATCATTAAGAAACTATAGATCAAGAGAATCATAGATGTCAAGCATTCATCATGATGAAATATGCTATAGAGATCAAAGCATGTATAGACTAATATCATTCACCCTATATGCAATGACAAAATTAGCAAGTTCATATCCAATTAAGTACTTTGTCAATGCTAAGCATACTTCTCATGTAAGGAAGGCATCTAATCATTTAAGATCAATTTATCAATAAGTATCATATAATTCATAGCATATAAAATACCACAATAGTTTAGGGATAGAGATACTTATTGGGTTAGATAGAAAGTGATGCTCCTTTAGAATGTTCTTCATTTATAGGTCATTGTACTTTCTTCCATTGAGTATTTCATTCCATTGCACTTGAAGAAAGTCTCCTCATGTTCCTCTTCCTTCAACATTTCTCATTTATCCACATATGCTTGACATTTCAATATTTGATGACAAAAGTCTACTCTTTGAGTTTTTGTAGGTGACTCCAACTTCTATGCCTCAAGGCTCCTTGAGAATATTGTGGTTCTCCATGTCTTTCTTTTTATATTTTTCATCACTTTTGGAGAACTTGGACCATTTTAAGTTTTCCCAACCTCAAGTAGCACGGTTGTTTTTCACTTCATTTGCATGCTTGAGCTAATGGTCACCCTACAACATAATTTAAAGTAATTTCTTTGGTATCCACCAGTTTTGGATCCATAGAGGTTAGTTATTATACCAAACTCATGAGCAAATAAGCATTAAAAATAATAAATGAGTTCACAACGGTAAGAGGTATTTCATTTCATTGATCATTAAGCACATACCAAGAGAAAAGGTGAGTAATAGAAGAAATATGGCTTTTTGCGCACTAAAACTCATTTTTAAAGCCTGTGTAATCGATTACAATATGTGTGTAATCGATTACCAACCCTCTGGAATCTATGTAATCGATTACATATTTGGTGTAATCGATTACCAACTTTCTGGGAACCTTGTAATCGACATTTGGTTGGTGTAATCGATTACATGAGTTCTGGAAACATTGTAATCGATTACATAGTATGTGTAATCGATTACACACTCTCTGACTTTGCTTGGAACGCTTGGCAGAGCCTCTGTAATCGATTACAGAGGTCTTGTAATCGATTACAAGCATGCTAAATTCAGTTTTTGCACTTCAAACAGTAAGGGTCCGAACTCAAAGTTTTCAAAATAATTCCAAAACTTTCCAAAACAATTCCAAACATTATGTAAGCATAAAAAAACTGACCAGTTCTTGATCCAAAACTCATGTTTATGCAAAAACTACAAATTATGCAGAAAATTGTAACTTTATGCAGCAAGAGTTATGATTTATCCAATATGCCAAGTTCTAATATATTTTTATCAAATGTGCTACTTCAAACAAGAAGTGAGTTTATCTAGCATATTATCACATGTAAAAATGTATAGAAAATTTAAAGCATAAAAAGCATCCATAGTCATAGAATACCTTATTATCAAGAAATATGCAAGGTGGTGAGTAAAGGATGTAACAATAATACAATCATGTGCTATATATAATATTCAAATTTTATCAAGTACACATGATTCAAATAATCACTTAAGGCCTACAAGGAATATACCTCAAATTCATTGACTTTACAAGTGAATGTGCATAAGAGGTAGAAACTTTTGATACCTTAGCCTTAGTGATCAAGGAAACTCCTTTCCTTACCCATTGCTTCTCTTTTGGTGTTTTGAACTTTGCAAGTTCCACATTTTGTACTTGAGAAGCTTTGGTTGAAGTCATCTTCCTTCTTTGATCAATTAGTCCATCCTTTTGAGAAGTTTTCTGCATAATTGAAACACTAGGAGGACTTTTTGGTACCCACTTTATCTTGGGTCCTTCAATGTTAGTACTAGAACCTTTAAGACCTTTAGGAACCCATACTATATTATTTCTCATATAAGAATTTCTTCTATAATTGCATAAATGAGAAATATGTCCAAGATGACCACAAAAATTGCAAACAATTGAATTTAATGATGATTTGGTCCTTTGAAGATCATTTTTGGAAAACATAAGCCTTTTGTTGTTTTTATATTCTATGTTATTTTTGCCACAAGCCTTACTTGAATTTCCATGTGAAATAGTATCAATTGCATTCTTATTAACACACATGGATTGTAAGCAAATAGAATCATTAGCTTTGGCAAATTCACAATATAAGTTCTCAACTTGATTTTCTAAATTAATGCATTTTTCACAAGAAGTTGAGGTTTCACATTTTAAAGGCATTTCCTCATCAAGAAAAGTATATTCATTTTTCAAGATATTAATTTCATTTTCAATGGAGGAAATGTTTTCCAAACAAGATGAGTTTTTCTTTTCTAAAAGCAACAAACCATCATGCAATTCATCATATGCACATTTTAGCTCATCATAGGAAGGACTATAATATAGTTTATCATTATTTACCTCAAAGTCCTTTTTAAGGGAATCACCATCTTCCTCATTGTTGTCCATCCAAGATTCAAGAACATCTTCTTGAGGACATTTTTCAATATTGTCTTCCTTTAGAGGCTTTTGCTCTTCTTGCTCTCTATATACAACTTTTTGCAAGAAATCATTATTAGCAAGATAGATGGATTCAAGAGTATCCCATATATCTTTAGCACTAGAGCAACTCTTAATTTTAGCATAAGCATCGTCATTTAAACTACTTCTCAATATTTGCATTGCTCTAATATTCAATGAAAAGCATTTCTTATCATAGTCATTCCAAGTTTGTTTTGATTTGCAAGTAAATCCATCAAGCATAATATCCCACAAATCAATATCAATAGATTGCATATAAATTTCCATTCTAGCTTTCCAATAAACGAAATTCACACCATCAAAGAATGGTGGTTTATCAATTTCAAAACCATTCATTTTAAAAAGCTTTTAATGGTTGCCAAACAAACAAAGATCTTTAACTCCAAGCTGTTAAGCTTTTACCAGAGCACAAAGCTCTGATACCACTTGTTAGCCATGGCAACCATTACCCAAGAGGGGGGGTGAATTGGGTGATGACTGGTTTTAATGCAACTTTGACAAATTATGCATTTTGAATAACTTAATTAATAAATGCAGCGGAATAAGTCTAATAAATGTACAACTATTGAGGATTACTCAAATACAACTTGGAATATATGATGAACTAAGTGAATAAGCTAGATATCAAGTTGTAACAATCAAAACATCAAGATATGCAATAGATAAATATATTTCACTAAATGTTGAATTTAAAGAGTGTAGAGAAGAGAGAATCAAACTCAATAATTTATCCTGGTTCAGCCACCAACCACTTGTGGCCTACATCCAGTCCCCAAGCTTAACTTGAGATTTTCTTCACTATCTTCTAGACTTTACGGGTGCTAGAAAAACCTTTGTACATACAAGAGCACTCCTCACACCTTGGGATACCTCACCCTTGTGCTAGAGCCTCCAATTCTTCAAGCTTCACAGGTGCTTGATGACCTTTACAATGAAGAGCACTCACAACACCTTTGGGATACCTCACCCTTTGTGTTTGAGTCTCACTACAAGGGATACCTCACCCTTTTCTCTTTTGAGGGATACCTCACCCTCTTACAATGATTTCAAGATGAAGAGAAAGAATAGAAACTCTCACAAGAGTGGATATACAACTTGAAGAATAAAGTAGATGATAGAAAACTCTCTCAAGAGTAGATAATACAAGTTGAAGCTCAATGGGTATAAAGGATTTACACACTTAGCTCAAAACAAAGAATTTGGAGAAAAAGATGATGAATTTCGTTTTCAATGTTCAAGGGTAATTTTCAGAATGTTCTCCAACTTGTTTTGATGCCCAAACACTTTTATTTATAGCCCAATGAGTTTTAGAGCCGTTGGAGGTGTTTAGAAATGATTTTCTATGAAAACTAGCCGTTTATAGCCGTTAGAAACGTTCTCAGGCACTTTGTAATCGATTACAAGCTTCATGTAATCGATTACAAGCTTTCTGGCACTTTGTAATCGATTACAAGCTTCATGTAATCGATTACAAGCTTTCTGGCACTTTGTAATCGATTACATACTACGTGTAATCGATTACACTCTGTCAACGTTGTAATCGATTACATGACTTGTGTAATCGATTACACCATTTCTGGTTTTCAAAACCGACTTTAAAAGGTCATAACTTCTTCATTTCTTATCCAATTAAGGCAAATGACCACTCATTGGAAAGCTCTTTGAGTCTATTTTCATATGAAAGAAGTTTCAGAACAAAACTCAAAGTATTTTGAAAGATATGATCAAAATAGTAACCAAAGGTCATATTTTCAAAACTCAAACTTTAATTGGTCATAACTTTTTCGTTTCTTATCCATTTAAAGCAAATGACCAGTCATTGGAAAGATCTTTGAGTCTATTTTCAAATGAGATAAGTTTAAAAGTAAAACTCAAAGTATTTTAAAAGTTATGATCAAAAGAGTAAGTATATGTCAGTTTTGCAAAACACAAACTTGACTATTTTTCATAGATTTGAAATACCACCAAGACTAGCTTTCCAAAAATAGTTTGTTGGGCATTTAAACATTTTAGAAACACTTATAAATATGTTTAAAACTTGTTTGAGCTTAGTGTGATTCCTTTTTACCTTTACACAAGATCTAAGTCCTATAAGCTATTCTTGAAGATGTTGGACTAGATCTTTTGCCACCATCACTTCTTGATGTAATCCAAGCTTCCAAAGAAAATCTTCTCTTCAAAACTTGCAAATGCTTGGAACATCTTTTCATTTTCATTCTCCTTGAGTTGAGCATAGTTGTGATCTTTTGGTTTCTTGTTGCAATGCTTACTCTTGGTACTTGGACTATCCTACAAAGTATTACTCACTTAACCAAACATAGTTAGTCCAAATTCATAACTCAATATCTTCATATGCATGATTCATAAATGTGTAACTCTAGTTAGTCTAACATGCATACAAGACTTTCATAGACATATCCAATATTAATTCATTTATAACTCATATAAAATATTATTGGATATATTATATGATGAATGTTACATATATCTCATTAAACACATTTATGTAACATGGTCAACATTCTTTTGTGATACATTTGTCATTTATTAAGTACAACTATAAAGCATAAGCATCATTCTTTTTGTCTTGTATTTGTCATCATCAAAACTTAACAGATTAAATCATTGGGGCAAACCTATTTCCACAGAGAACAATGAAGGGTAGAAAAAAGATAAATAAGGGTAAAAAAATGTTTATGGATAAATTAATACAAAACAGAATCAGGTTGAAAAGATAATAAATAGAACATAAGCATAAGGGTATAACAGATTCTCACTTTCAACCTAATATTCTCATTATTCTTCACCAACAATCTTTTCTTCTTCTTCTTCTTCTTCTTTTTCTTCTTCCTTTTCCATTTTTTCTTCAACAACCCTTGAAGACAAAAGCAACCCTTAATGACCTTTCAATTAACACATTAGTTGCTTTGTTATTCAAAAAGAATTAATGAATCCAACCTGATTATTCAATTAGGTATCCAAAGAAATCAATTTCAAGCTCAAATGGGGCAACTAAGGGATTATTTTCTCATTACAAATCTGGAAGTCAAGAAAGAGTTAAGCCTAATTGCCTTATTCATGTTCAAGTCTTATGTGAATCATTAAAGTCTCAACAAGTTATCAAAGCAAGTTCTAGCACACATAAATCAATAGAAAACTCACTCCAGAAGAAAAATAGATTTTGTTTATGAAAAATTCAATCATTAAAACTCAAAACTCACTTTCTAAGTAAGCTAATAGAGAGAACAAATGCAAACAAACATGACCAATTTTCAACTAAGATGCTAAATTTTATTTTACTTAATTGAAAAAAGATTGTTTCGCACAATATCAGCTTATGAGTAATGGATTCCCCTCTTAAACATATCTCTATTAGCTCAATATTAATTCAAGATATTAACACACAATTCCTGTTTGATTACTAGTAATACTCAAGTGTTCATTGATTTCACAAAAATTTTAAAAGTACCTCCCCACACTTAAGATAAACATTGTCCTCGATGTTGAACACAAAATAAAATAGAATAAAGGGTATAGAACTTCCTTGAAAATTAAACATAAGATCACTGAGGTGGAGCCTGGGGGAGGCGTGTATCCATGAACTTAAACATCTGGTCTAATGAAGTGGTGACATGTTGTCGAAAACTAAACAAGAAAAATAAAAAGTGTCAAGACATTTTTTTATTGGAAAAACAAAACAAAAAATTGAAAAACCAAATGCAAAGGTAGAAACACAGGTTGCCTCATGTGAAACACTAAGTTATAGTCATTAGCTTGACTATGGGCCGGTGTCATGCTTAGGTGATGTCGATGGAGTGGTGCTCAATCCCCACTCCTTCTTTATAGTGCTTCATGCTCTGACCATTTATCAAGAATATCTTTTGGCATTCTTTCTTCACTTCAAGCACACCGTACGATAAGACTCAAACAATCTTATATGGTCCATACCATTTTGACCACAACTTATCGAGAAAAAGACAAAGATGTGAATTACAGACAATAATTTTACCCTTAATCTTAAACTCACGTTGCTTGGTACGCTTGTCATGCCTCTTCTTTGTTCTCCCTTTGTAGAGCTTGGCGCTCTAAAAGTTGGTGGTAGCCTTGGGTAAAATCTTTTCTGGAATATCATCAGTAGAAGCTTCTTGCATATATGAAGACATAGTACTTTCCACAACATCAATAGTAGCTATGCAATTATATGAATCAAAGGAACTAGAAGTTGTGACAAAATTAAAAACATTAAAAACTACTTCTTCATGATTAAATCGCAAGGTCGACTTCCTTTGACGGACATCAATCATGGTATTTCCAGTGGAGAGGAATGGGCGCCCAAGTATGATTGGAATCTCTGAGTCCTCCTCTATGTCCAACACAATGAAATCAACTGGAAAAGTAAATTTGTCCACTTTCACCAAGACATCCTCCAATATACCATGAGGGTAAGTGATGGATCTATCGGCTAGCTATAGTGAAATGTTAAATCGCTTGGGTTCCTGCATTCCTAATTTCTTAAAAACAAAGGAAAGCATCAAATTAATACTAGCACCTAAATCACATAATACTTTCTCAAAATAAGAATTACCAATAGAGCAAGGAATATTAACACTCCCTAGATCTTTTAATTTCAGTGGTAGCTTCTTCAAGAGAATAGCAGAGCACTCCTCATTTAGAAATTTCATCTCAAATTCCTCAAGTTTGCAATTATTTGTAAGTATTTCCTTCAAGAACTTTGCATATTTTGGCATTTGGGAGATGACTTTAACAAATGAAATGTTAATCTATAACTTCTTGAACATCTTTAAGAATTTAGCAAATTACTTGTCTTACTAAGTGTTCTTGAGCCTTGAGGGAATGGAAAAGAGAGCTTTGGTGGCTCACTTACATGTATAGCGGAGGGTGCTTCACTTGCCTTCTGGTTTTCCACAATGACTGGCTTATCAAGAGTATCTCCATGCTATTGCATTTCTTTCTCCTTTTTCTTGAGGAGCTCCCTAAGTTCCTTGCCACTTCTCAAGATAATTGCATTAACTTATTCCTTTGGATTAGGCTCGATAATACTAGGCCATGTCTCCAGTGCGCTTTCTGACATCAAGGTAACTAACTGGCTAATTTGAGTTTTCATACTCTTCATTCGGGCCTCTGAATTATGAATGTATTTCATCACCAAATTTTCAAAACTTTGCTTCTCTTCAAGTGCTTGGACACTTGGGGGTGGTTGTAGAGCTCGCTAATGGCTCTGTTGATTGCCTTGTTGATTTGCCCATTTGAAATTAGGGTGGTCCCTCCAACTGGGATTATACGTATTGGAATATGGATTGTACTATGGCCGGTTGAATTTACCAACAAAATTGACTCCTTAAAGCTCAGGAGCAAAAGGACTATCAACTTGACAGTTTGAACTGTTATGTCCCTGTCCACTATATGCTTCAGATATGCTTGGTGGTGTTGCGCTATTTGCCACCATCAGAGTCTCAACCTTTTTCATCAATGCTTCCAATTAACTCAAAATGGTAGTAGATGAGTCAACAACATGCATTTCAACTTGTTTCTTAATCACCTGGCGTTCTTTTTGCCATTAATAACTGTTTAGTGTCATTTCTTCAATCAGTCCATGGATTTCAGTCAGTGTTTTCCTCCATATTATACCTCCCACAGCGGCATCAATGAATGAGCAATTGGTAGGTGATAAACCATTGTAAAAAGTCTATACCTGCTGCCATACAGGTAATCCATGATGTGGACATCTCCTTATCAACTCTTGAAAACATTACCAAGCTTCATAGAGAGTATCCATGTCAAATTGCACAAAAGTAAAAATATCATTCCTTAACTTAGCAGATTTAGAAGGAGAAAAAAACTTGGCCAAAAATTGTTGTGTCAACTGATCCTATATGGTGATGGAACCCCTTAGTAGTGACGTTAAACATTGACTCACTCTGTCCCTAAGAGAGAAAGGAAAGAGTTACAATCAAATTGTATTATCTGTCACCCCATTATACTTAATGGTGTCACACAACTGTAAAAACCTGGCTAAATGTTAATTTGGATCATCCAAAGGTAATCCACCAAGCTGAACAAAAGTTTGAATCATGGAAATCAATGATGGTTTGATCTCAAAGTTATTGCTTGCCATTACTAGTCTTGTAATGCTCCCTTCGTATCCTGCAACCGTGGGCATGGAATATTCAAGCATGGTCTACTCCGCTGGGATAGTTCGTTCTTCACGAGTCCCCTCAACGGTTGTCACTCTCTCCATCCTCCTTGTAGTTTCTTTAGTCATAGCTTCAATATGAGATTGTTTCCTTAGCCTGCGAGCTATTTTCTCAATTTCTGGATCAAATGTCAGATTAGGTGATTAAGAACGAGTAAGCATAAACAAGAAATATAAGCAAGGAGATGACGTGACAAACGAAATTAAAATAAAAATAAAATAAGAAATAAAATAAAATATTATCTAAATTAACTAGAGCTTTTCGCCTATAATATTACCAAACTTATTCCCCGGTAACGGTGCCAAAGACTTGATACGCATAAAATACACTAAGAGCAAGTGCACTCTATCGTATAGTAATATAGGACTTGAGTCCCAGTTGTCGATCCCACGAGGAATAAGAAGTAATTATTAGATTCGCTAAACTCTTGGTTATTTAAACAATCGTAAAAGTGAAGAGAAACTCAAAATAAAATCAAACCACAAATAAAGAAGAATGATGGACAATTAAACAATATAGGGATAAATTAATTAGAGGGAAACTAGGGTACAAGGTTCATTTGAAGCTAATTAATTAGATTTTTATTCATTTATGATATAAGGTAATTTTCTTGCCAATATTCTCTTAATTGCTATTGAATCCCAATGGTCATGGGTAAACAATATTCTATTCCTAAATTATTGACCTATTTAGTCATTTAGTTGAATTAATTAGGAATACATTAAGTATCAATTTAGGAGATGAACTAACTTAATTGTCAATTCTATTAGTAGAATAAATTTATATTCGGTTATTCACCAATCTAATCCCAAGTTTATTATATAGGTTCACTCATTGGTTGCGGATGGTCACCGGTCAAATAATGAATTAAAGCATGCCAAAGTTGATCAAGTTCTGACAAGAATTCAAGCAATACAATAAACCCAAAAGAAAATCCAAATCACAATACAAATCCATGAAAATCCAAATCCCCCATAACCTTAGCTATGAGATTAGTTACTCATGTTCAATAACAAACCCAAATCACAATACAAATCCATGAAAAGAAAATTCCAAAGAAATGAAAAAAACTAGGAGGAAGAGAAATTAAAACCCCTTTTACGGCGATTGTTATCTTCAAGCCTTCAAGAATGTCGTCCTCTCTCCGTAGCCATCCTCTAGTGATTTGTGGCAATTCTCTATTCTGAATTATCTCCCAAAGCCTGTTGTCACAAAAGTTATTTTCAAGTTTAGGGATTTGCTTCTATTTATAACATTTAGGGCAAAAATTGCCATTTTTACACACCAGAGACCTCACACGACCGTGTCTAAGCTCGACACGACTATGTGAGCTTGAAAACAACATAACTTCAATGTAAAAAGGGAGACACGACCGTGTGACCTAGAGACACAACCGTGTGACCTAGAGACACGGCCATGTCTCTTAGTTAGAAGTGTTTTCCAAGTTAGACAGGGTTGTGTCTAACTCCTTACTCACTTTTTTAAGTTAGATAGGGTCGTGTCTAACTCCTTAATTGCTTCTGAGTTAACAGATAGCCTTGTCTAAGCCAAAATAATCTTCTTTTACTCTGAAAACGCGGTGTCTTCGCTTACTTTCACTCTAAATGTGATAAATCTCTTTTAATCTGCAGAAATGAAGACAATGATAAGGATTTATCTAAAATTCACTAATAAATATAAGCAAATCAATGCAAAGCTAGTGGGAATTCCAAGGCACTCTTCCATGTTCATTGACATGGATGAGAAGGTAAGCCAATTTATGAGAAGTTTTTATAGAGGTATGATCGGATTCCTTCTCTATTTGACTGCTAGTAGACCTGACATAGTTTTTAGTGTGTGTTTGTGTCTATGTTTTCAATCAAATCCTAAAGAATCACATGTCAAGGCTGTGAAGAGAATGGATAAACCAAAAAAAAACTTCTATTAAAAAATCCCCAATTCTAATCCTAGGGTCAAGTCTCTGATTTTTTCCCGTGTACCAAAGTAAAGCATAAAGTACTTTAAGGTAACATCTAACAAGATCATTGAGCTAAAAGATTAAATAAGTCAGCTGCAAGAATGGAAGAACGAAATGCGTTGCTTGGAATCTCTCTCAAACTAATCCATCTAGCCTCTAAAACACCAACCCAATTGAACTAGAGACTAGAGGAGATCAAGATGTAGTGGACAGCTTCAATAGTGGAAGAATATTGTGAAAGCTAGTGGCCAAGGGGGGAGACGAAGAGAGGAAGAATACTTCCCAATTTGGATTCAATAGAAATAAAATAAAATAAAATTCTTAAAAATAAAAAGTCAAAACTTGAGTTTTAGTTAAAAAATTTCAAGTCCGAAACTTTTAAAATTTCCATCTTTAAAATGAATAGGTTAAATGGTCTTAAAAATTTATTAAAAATCATTGTATAACTCACTAATATCTAAGGATCAATTGCTACTAATTTTGGTTTCAAGTATATGTATATTTTATATAGCTCTTCATATAGGTGATAGTTTTTAGACTTAAAAAATTTCAAGATTAGTAAGGTAGATAGTCACAATTTGTACCCAAATGGCTCCAAATATATTATTTTAGAAAGATAAGTTTAACTTAAAGAAATTTATAATTAAGGCAAAGTGGCTTGCAAGATCAATCCTAAAAGCTCAAGATAATACCAAAAAAAAAGCTATATATGACTCCAAAATCCTATTCACAACTAGAGTATTACACCCAATGAATCTTCCACTCATCAATCTGTCATGTGGGAATAGCTTTAGCTATGGATTTTACAATAGTCTCCTACCTTTTTGACAAAGTGAATGCTTCTTCCATCCTTTCAATTTTTTTCCATACTCTATCTTGCACAAACTAAAACATTTACTTATTGGATATTTAACATATATTCAGCACCTATATATTACTGTGATGTTGTGTTTCTAGGTGAGGAATTAACTTTGCAAATGTCAAGCACCAAGCCATGCAAGAAAATTAAGATTGAGAAATTAATATAACTATGTGGCTTGGGATACTTTTTAAAAAACTTTTAAAAATATCAATTTATTCCTAAAATTTAATCAAATTCATTTACGTACTAAGAATTACAAACATATGAACAAAAATTCAATTATAATCCATTATTCTTCTATATAGGTATAGTTAGGTATATGGGCCAATCTAATCTATGACAAAATAATCATATACGAGCCGAACCGAGTTGGCTTACATTTTAAATTGACCAGTTAAAAAGCAGTCTGCATTTTCACTACATCAACCTACAGGTTGGTCTATGGACTAGTTACTTTTTTTTTCCTTTTTTTTCTTTTAAATGGCTGAAATAGCCTACACCGCAAATGGCAACCACCAACAATGATGGCAACATACCAGATCCAAAACACATTTCAACAATGAATACCCAAAACACACCCACATAGCGGATGATGATAAGTATATATTTTGTAGTCTCAAACCAAATAAATTATGGTGATTTGCTTGTGTTTATTGATGAATTTGAGATAGATCCTTATCATTGTCTTCGTTTTTGCATATTAAATGGGATTTATCACATTTGGAGTGAAAGCAGGCGAAGACACCGCATTTTTAAAACAAAATAAGGTCATTTTGGCTTAGACAGGGCCCTGTGTTTACTCAGAAGCCATTTCTGAGTTAGACACGCCTTGTCTAACATGAAGAAGGCTTTTGACTAAAAGACATGGTCATGTCTCTGGGTCACACGACCGTATCTCCCTGACGGTGATTTTACTTGATTTTATGCTCACACGGCCGTGTCGAGCTTAGACACAATCGTGTGAGATCTCCTGTGCGTAAAAATGGGAGATTTTCCCCTCACCATTATAAATAGAAGTGAATCCCTAAACCTAAAAATAACTTTTGCAGCAGTAGACTTTTGAGAGACAGTTCAAAAGAGAGAATTGCCACAAATCTTTGGAAGACGGCTACGAAGAGAGGACGAAATTCTTGAAGGCTTGAAGATCTCAATATCTGTTAAAGGGGTTTCGATTTCTCTTTCCCTTAGTTTTTCCCCTTTTTTTAGGTTTTTTTTTCATGGATTTGTGTTATGATTTTGGATTATTTGTATTGAATATGAATAGTTAATCCTATAGCTAGGGGTATAAGGGATCTTGTTTTCCTAATTAATTGATTTTCAATTCGAGTTTGATTAAGATAATTTCTTTTGGGTTTATTGTATTACTTGAATTTTTGTCAAGACTTGATCACTTTTGGCTTGCTTTAATTCATTGTTTGATTGGTGGCCATCTGCAACCAATGAGTCGACTTATATAATAAACCTAGGATTAGATTGGTGAATGACTAAATATCAATTTATTCTACTAATTGAATTAACAATTAGGTTAGTTCATCTCTTGAATTGGGGCTTAATGCATTCCTAGTTAATTCAACTAAATGACCAAATAGGTGATTTAATTAAGAATTTTATCCATGACCATTGGAGCTCAATAGCAATTAAGAGAATTTGGCAAGAGAATTATCTTACATTATAAATGAATGAAAATCTGGTTAATTAGATTCAAGTAAACTTTGCACCCTAGTTTCCCTCTAAGTGATTTATCTCTATATTGTTTAATTGTCCATCATTCTTCTTTATTTGTTTTTTAATTTTATTTTCAGTTTCTCTTTACACTTATGATTATTTAAATAACCAAGGATTTAGTGAATCTAATAATTACCTCTTATTCTTCGTGGGATCGACAACTGAGACTTAAGTCCTATATTACTATACGATAGAGTGCATTTGCTCTTAGTGTGTTTTACGCGTATCAAATTTTTAGCATCGTTTCGAGAATAAGTTTGGTAATATTAGAGGCAAAAAATTGTAATTAATGTAGATGAACTTTTATTTTATTTTTATTTTATTTTTATTTTTTGAATTATTCGTTTGTCACTTCATCTCCCTACTTATATTTCCTGTTTATGTTTACTCGTTCTCAATCTCCAAATCTGCAATTTGATCCAGAAATTAAGAAAACAACTCGCAGGTTAAGGAGACAATCTCATACTGAAGTTGTGGCTGAAGAAGATATAAGGAGGATAGAGAGAAAAATAGTTAAAGAGACTCATGAAGAAAGAGCTACGACTGGAGGATACTAAAGTTGTTTATGCTTGCTCAAATATTCCATGCCCATGACTAGAGGATACGAAGGGAGCATTACAACACTAGTTGTGGTGGCCAATAACTTTGAGATCAAACCAGCATTGATCTCTATGGTTGAAACTTCTGTTCAGTTTGGTGGATTGCCTTCAGATGATCTAAATCAACATTTAGCCAAGTTCTTACAGTTGTGTGACACCATTAAGTATAATGAGGTGACAGATCATGCAATCCGATTGTAACTCTTCCTTTTCTCTTTTAGGGACAGAACGAGTCAATGGTTAACGTCACATATAATCAGTTGACACAATAATTTTTGACTAAGTATTTTTCTCCTTCTAAATATGCTAAGTTAAGGAATGATATTTTTACTTTTGTGCAGGTTGATATGGATACTCTCTATGAAGCTTAGGAACATTTTCAAGAGTTAGTGAGGAGATATCCGCATCATAGATTGCCCGTATGGCAGCAGGTACAGACTTTTTACAATGGTTTGTTGCCTGCCAACCGTTCACTCATTGATGCCACTGCGGGAGGTATAATATGGAGGAAAACATCGACTAAAATTCATGGATTGATTGAAGAAATGACGCTTAACAGTTATCAATAGTAAAATGAGCGCTAGGTGCCTAAGAAACAAGTCGGTGTGCATGTTGTTGACTCATTTACTGCTATTTTAAGTCAATTAGAAGTATTGACGAAATAGGTTGAGGCTCTGATGGTGGAAAATAGTGCAGCCTCACTAATTATATGCAATCATGTAGTGAACAGGGACATAAAAGTTCAAATTGTCAAGTCAGTAGTCCCTTTGCTCATGAGCCCAAAGGAGCAAATTTTGTTAGCAATTTCAACCGGCCGCAGTACAATCCATATTCAAATACGTACAATCCTGGTTAAAGGGACCTCCTTAATTTCAAATGGACAAATCAATAGGGCAATCAATAGAGCCATCAGCGATCTCCGCAACCACCTGCAGTTTTCTAAGCACTTGAAGAGAAGCGAAGTTTTAAAAATTTTATAATAAAATACATTCATAATTTAGAGGTCCGAATAAAGAGTATGGAAACTCAGATTAGCCAGCTGGCTACCTTGATGTCAGAAAGGGCTCCGAGGACATTTCCTAATACTACTGAGCCTAATTCGAAGGAACATGTCAAGACAATTACCCTGAGAAGTGGCATGGAGCTTGGGGAGCATCCCAAGAAAAAAGGAGAAGGAAATGTAAGCGCATGGAGCTACTTTTAATGAATCAATTAATGTGGAAAATGAGAAGGAAAGTGAAGCATCCTCAGTGGTGCATTTAAATAAGACACAAAAGCCCTCTATTTCACTCCCTCAAAGGCTCTAAAACATTAAGCAAGACACGCAATTTGCCAAATTCTTGGAGATGTTTAAGAAATTACAAATTAACATTCTATTTGTTGAAGTCATCTCCCAAATGTCCAAGTATGCAAAGTTCTTGAAGGAAATACTTACAAATAAGCGCAAGCTTAAGGAATTTGAGACGGTAAGGCTAAATGAGGAGTGCTCCGTCATTCTCTTGAAGAAGCTACTCCCAAAATTAAAAGATCTAGGGAGTTTTACTATTCCTTACTCTATTGATAACTCTTATTTTGATAAAGTATTATGTGATTTAGGTGCTAGTATAAATTTGATGTCTTTCTCTATTTTTAAGAAATTATGGATGTAGGAACCAAAGCCTATTGACATTTCACTGTAGCTGGCCGATAGATCCATCACTTACCCTCGTGGTGTATTGGAGGATGTTTTCGTGAAGGTTGACAAATTTATTTTTTCAACTGACTTCATTATGTTGGACATAGAGGAGGATGTTGAGATCCCAATCATACTTGGACGTCCATTCCTCGCCACTGGAAAGACCATGGTTGATGTCCATCAAGGGAAGTTGACCTTGTAATTAAATGATGAGAAAGTAGCTTTTAATGTTTTTAATTCTGTCAAAAATCCTAGTTCTTTTGATTCATGTAATTGCATAGATGTTACTGATGTTGCAGATAGTACTGTGTCTTCATATATGCAGGAATCTACTACTGATCATGTACATGACATGCGTATCAAGCAGTGTGAGTTCAAGATTGGGGATAAAAATCTTGTTTGTAACTCACTATACGTCTCTCTCCCAGTAAGTTATGGTTGAAATGGTATGCACCATATGAAGTTATTCGAGTCTTACCGTACGGTGTGCTTGAATTGACGAAAGAAAGCTAACAATCATCCAAGATAAATGGCTAGAGAGCAAAATACTATGAAGAAAGAGTGGGGACTGAGCACCACTCCATTCGCCTCACCTAAGCATGACACAGGCCCATAGTCAAGCTAATGACTATAACTTAGTGCTTCAGATGAGGCAGCCTGTGTTTCTATCCTTTCTCATAGCACTTTTAGTTCTTGTGTTTGGTTTTTCAGTTTTTGCTTTGTTTTTCCTTTTAAAAAAATGTATTGACACCTTTTGTTTTTCTTGTGCAATTTTCGACAACATGTCTCCGCTCAGATAGACCAGATGTTTATGCTCATGGCTACACACCTCCCCCAGTCTCTATCTCTTCCACTACCTTTGTGATCTTATGTTTAATTTTCAAGAAAGTTTCATTATCATTTGTTCGGTTATTTTTATTATTTTTCACATTGAGGACAATGTTCATCTTAAGTATAGGGGGTGCATTGAATTTTTTGTGCAATTAATGAACACTTGAGTATTGCTAGTAATCAAACAGGAATTGTGTGTTAATTGCTTGAATTAATACCGAGCTGATAGAGATATGTTTAAGAGGCGAATCTATTACTCATGAGCTGATATTGTGTGAAGTAATCTTGTTCAATTAAGTAAATAAAACTTTAGCATCTTATTTAAAAATTAGTCATGTTTGTTTGTAATTGTTCTCTCTATTAACTTAGCCAGAAAGTGAGTTTTGAGATTTAATGATGAGATTTTTCATAAGTAAAATCCTACTTTTCTTCTGGAATGAGATTTTCTTGATTTATGTGTGCTAAAACTTGTTTTGATATCTTGTTGAAACTTTAATGATTCGCATACAAACTTGAACATGATTAAGACTATTAGGCTTAATTCTTTCTTGATTTTCAGAGTTGCATTGAGAAAAAAACTCCTTAGTTGCCCCATTTGAGCCTAAAATTGATTTCTTTGGTTACGAATAATCAGGTTGGATTCATTGATTATTTTTTAGAATAACAGAGCAACTGATGTGTTAATTGAAAAGTCATTAACGGTTGTTTTTGTCTTCAAGGGTTGAAAGAAAAAGGAAAAAAAAAAGAAAAAAATGGAGAAGGAAGATGAAAGAAAATGATTGTTGGTGAAGAATAATGAGAATATTGGGTTGAAAGTAAGAATCTGTTATACCCTTGTGCTTATGTTACATTTATTATCTTTTCAACTGATTTTTTGTTGTATCAATTTATCTATGAATATTATTTATCCTTATTTATCTTTTTCCTACCTTTTATTATTACCCTTGGCCTTTTTACAACCAAAGGAAGCCCTTTTGATTCTTATTTGTATGTGAATTTAGAAGTGGAGATAAGATTGATAACCAAGTCTATGGTAATGTATTTATCAAGAGAAACTAGAGTGACCTCTTTGTCCTTAAACACTTGAGCATTGGAAAGATGAGTGACCTCAACTAGTTGGTAAGGAGAAAAGATGCAAGTTACACCCAAGCCTCTAATTATTTTAAGTCCTTTTCTGAGTTGATCAAAAGTGAGTATGAGATAAACATGATGGAAGAATTGAAGATCTTTCTTGGCTTACAAATTAAACAAGAAAAGTCTGGAATCTTCTTACATCAAGAAAAATATGCAAAAGACTTGTTCAAGAAGTTTAAGATGGAAAATGCAAAGCAAGTGGGAATTCTAATGCGCTCTTCTATGTTCATTGACATGGATGAGAAGGTAAGCCAATTTGTGAGAAGTTTTTATAGAGGTATGATCAGATTCCTTCTCTATTTGACTGCTAATAGACTTGACATAATTTTTAGTGTGTTTGTGTATATGTTTTCAATAAAATCCTAAAGAATCACATGCTAAGGCTATGAAGAGAATGGATAAACCAAAAAAAACTTCTATTAAAAAATCCCCAATTCTAATCCTGGGGTCAAGTCTCTGATTTTTTCCCGTGTACCAAAGTAAAGCATAAAGTACTCTAAGGTAACATCTAACAAGATCATTGAGCCAAAAGATTAAATAAGTGAGCCTCAAGAATGGAAGAACGAAATGGGTTGCTTGGAATCTCTCTCAAACTACTCCATCTAGCCTCTAAAACACCAACCTAATTGAACTAGAGACTAGAGGAGATCAAGACGTAGTGGACAGCTTCAATAGTGGAAGAATATTGTCAAAGCTAGTGGCCAAGGGGGGAGACAAAGAAAGGAGAAAGTAAGAGGTTCTCAATTTTTAGGGTCAAAGGTCATTGGGATACTCATTACTCTCCATTAACTTTAAAATATAAATATAAATAAGAAAATACTTCCCAATTTAGATTCAATAGAAATTAAAAAAAAAATTCTTAAAAATAAATAGTAAAAACTTGAGTTTTAGTTAAAAAATTTCAAGTTTGAAACTTTTAAACTTCTATCTTTAAAATGAATAGGTCAAATGGTCTTAAAAATTTATTAAAAATCATTCTATAACTCACTAATATCTAAGGATTAATTGCCACTAATTTTGGTTTCAAGTATATGTATATTTTATATAGCTCTCCATATAGGTGATAATTTGTAGACTTAAAAAATTTCAAGATTGGTAAGGCAGATAGTCACAATTTGTACCCAAATGGCTCCAAATATATTATTTTAGGAAGATAAGTTTAACTCAAAGAAATTTATAATTAAGACAAAGTGGCTTGCAAGATCAATCCTAAAAGCTCAAGATAATAATAATAAAAAAGCTACATATGACTCCAAAATCCTATACAAAACTAGAGTATTACACCCAGTGAATCTTTCACTCATCAATCTACCATGTGGGAATAGCTTTAGCTATGGATTTTATGGAATCTCCTACCTTTTTGACAAAGTGAATACTCCTTCCATCCTTTCAATTTTTTCCATACTCTATCTTGTATAAACTGAAACATTTACTTATTGGGTCTTTAACATATCTTCAGCACCTATATATTATTGTGATGTTGTGTTTTTGGGTGAGGAATTAACTTTGCAAATGTCAAGCACGAAGCTATGCAAGAAAATCAAGATCGAGAAATTAATATAACTATGTGGCATGGGATAATTTTTTAAAAAACTTTTAAAAATATCAATTTATTCCAAAATTTTAATCAAATTCATTCATGTACTAAGAATTACAAACGTATGAGCAAAAATTCAATTATAATCCGTTGTTCTTCTAGATAGGTATAGTTAGGTATATGGGCCAATCTGATCTATGACGAAATAATCATATACGGGCTAGACCGAGTTGGGCTACATTTTAAATGGACCAGTCAAAAGGTAGTCTGCATTTTCCCTGCATTAACCTGAAGGTTGGTTTATGGACTAGTTACTTTTTTAAAACTTTTTTTCTTTTAAATGGCTAAAATAGCCTACACTGCAGATGGCAATCACCAACAATGAAGGCAACACACCAAATCCAAAACACATTTCAACAATGAATACCCAAAACACACCCCTTAGCGGATGATGATAAGTTTATATTTTGTAGTCTTAAACCAGATAAATTATAGTGATTTACTTGTGCTAATTGATGAATTTTAGATAAATCCTTATCATTGTCTTCGTTTTTTGCATATTGAATGAAATTTATCCATTTGAAGTGAAAGTAGGTGAAGACACGTCATTTTCAGGGCAAAAGAATGTTATTTTGACTTAGACAAGGTCCTGTGTCAACTCAGAAGCAATTCCTGAGTTAGATACGACCCTGTCTAACTTAAAAAAGGCTTCTGACTAAGAGACATGGTCATGTCTCTAGGTCACATGGTCGTGTCTTCCTGATGATGATTTTACGCGATTTTATGCTCACACAGTCGTGTCGAGCTTAGACACAGCCATGTGAGGTCTCTTGTGCGTAAAAACGAAAGTTTTTCCCATCACCATTATAAATAGAAGCGAATCCTTAAACCTAAAAATAACTTTTGCGGCAACAGGCTTTTGAGAGATAGTTCAGAAGAGAGAATTGCCACGAATCTTTGGATGACAGCTACAAAGAGAGGACGAAATTCTTGAAGGCTTGAAGATCTCAATCTTCATTAAAGAGGTTTTGATTTCTCTCTCCCCTAATTTTTTCCCTTTCTTTAGGTTTTTCTTTTCATGAATTTGTGTTATGATTTGAGATTATTTGTATTGAACATGAATAGCTAATCCCATAATTAGAATTATAGGGGATCTTGTTTTCTTAATTAATTGATTTTCAATTCGAGTGTGATTAAGATAATTTTTTTTTGGATTTATTATATTGCTTAAATTCTTGTCAAGACTTGATCACTTTTAGCATACTTTAATTTATTGTTTGACCAATGACCATTTGCAACCAAAAGAAATGACTTATATAATAAACCTAAGATTATATTGGTGAATGATCAAACATCAATTTATTCTACTAATTGAATTAACAATTAAGTTAGTTCATCTCTTGAATTGAGGCTTAATGTATTTTAATTAATTCAATTAGATGACTAATTAAATAATTTAATTAAGAATAGAATATTGTTTGTTCATAACGATCAAGACTCAATAACAATTAAGAAAATATGACAAGACAATTATCTTATATTATAAGTGAATGAAAATCTAGTTCATTATCCATGACCACCAAACGCGCCGCCTCCGTCGACACCAACGTCTAACATCCAACCCAATCACCAACATTAAGTTGTAGGAATGGCCAGGCATAGGTTGTGCGGCGGAGACGAGTGGGGCCGCGAGTTGCAGGAATAGCGCCATGAGCTTCCCTGCGAATCACTGCCAGAATCACCTTGCCTTGCCTCCTCCGTTTACCACAGAGCTGCCCAAACTAGCTGTAACCTAGAGCCACCTAGATCCATAATCACCGTGCTTCACCAACCACCGCTATTCAAGCTGAAACTGCCAACAAACCCGAACCACCACTGCAAGTCATATCACTACCTAGATCTGAGCACCAGCCACAGGGTGCACCGCCACCAGTCTGTGACCGACGTCCAGATGGTCATGGATCTAGACCTTTACGTTCGTGAATGATAAAGCTTGTGTGGTTGATGCATTTTGCTGGCGGTGGCTGATGCAACAATGACTCTTGAGCCACCACACCACATGAGGATAGAGAGATAGTGCAAAGTATGTGCTTTAACAAGTTGCGAGTTTTTCATCCTTATCATTATTACAACTAGTACATCAATGCACCACATCTATCATGATGCATAGTAGATAAATAAATTCAATGTTTTTATTATTTTTTATAGTTTTTTATAAGTTAATTGTATATATATTTTTTTTTTTATTTAATTATATTAAAAAATAATATAAAATAAAAAATAAAGTGAAAACATCATTTCCCATGGACAAAACCGTGAAAGCTACTTTTTTTTGTTACGTGTGAAAGCTACTTTGAATTACTGTCTGCTATCCGGGTCCATTTTGATTACCAGAAGCACTAATCCCACATCTTTAAAGTAACAAAATCTGATTTATGTCATGTCGGTCGGAAATAGTAGAACGCTTTACTTTTGTACCTAAAAAAAAAAAACAGCACTTTACTCTAAAAAAATGCTGAGCGAGGGACAGTGTCACATGCGCCAGTTCAGACAATGGTGTGAATGTAGCAGCCCTTATCTCATTGCTTGATTGGTGAAGGGTAATGGCATTCCCATTTCTTTTTTCCCAAAACCCAATAATTTCATTGATATTTGTTAAGTGGGCCCCACACAGAGGTGGACAGTCGACACAATATTTGGTTGAGGAAAGGTGGGACCTATGACTGAGTCTGAGCCCCCTCTCTATAAGTCTTGATCCAATTCATTGTTATCTGTCTCACAAGTCACAATCCAATTTTTTTCTCTCTTATCAAATCTCAATTCTCAACAAAGATGGCAAAGGGTTTCCCTATTTTCCTGCTTCTCTCTGTCCTGTATATTGCAGGCATAGCCAAGTTTACAACTGCAACTCCTTCCAATTTCATCAAGTCTTCTTGCAGTACCACTCAATACCCAGCTCTTTGTGTTGAATCTCTCTCTGTCTATGCCACCACCATCCAACAAGACCCTAACCAATTGGTCCAAACAGCCTTGTCACTCAGCCTCAACAGGACTGAGTCCACCAAGGCATTTGTATCAAAGTGCTACAAATTTAAGGGTCTGAAGGCCAGAGAGTATGCTGCTCTGCACGATTGTGCTGACGAAATCAGTGATAGTGTGGACAGACTCAGCCGTTCACTAAAGGAGCTCAAGCTGTGCAAGGTTAAGGGTGAGGATTTCAGATGGCACATAAGCAATGTTGAGACATGGGTCAGCTCTGCCTTGACTGATGAAAGCACTTGCAGTGATGGGTTCGCAGGAAAGGCACTGAATGGAAAAATCAAGGCTTCCATTAGGGCTAGAATGGTGAATGTTGCTCATGTCACTAGTAATGCTCTGTCCCTCATCAACCAGTATGCTGCAAATCACTAGGAAACTCATGAATCGGCATGGAACACTCTAAAGTTTTTGCTTTGAATTTGTTGAGAACGATCTTGGTTGGTTCCATTTCTGTTTTATGTGATATATAATATAATTAAATCTATGTCAAATATGGATCTTTGTTATGTATGCTTTTGAAGTGTGCAGTATGGTTTCTTTCTATTATATGTTTTTATTGTTACTCATCTCAAATTTTGGCTCTAGGAAAGTAACTATTTCTAACACAGATTTTTTTTATTTGATTTATTTTCTTCAAATTTAAACAATATTGGATTTAGAATTTTAAATAACATCACTCGCAATTAAATTTTCCTAGAGGTTTTTCGGAATTTACTTATGAGATTAGTATGAAGTTCCTAGATTTAAGGCCCAAGTTGTACTATATATATATAGTTGTATAACTTGAGTTAAAAGTTAATGCGAACAAAAAGTTGAATTATTAGGTCAACATAACGCATGTAAAGTAGTTGAATTGAAAAATAAAATACTATATAAAAATGTTTCATATATAATATTATATAAAAAATAACATAATAAAACATATTATATAAAATATATTTTATATGGTCTAATCAAATTAATAATGGTAATAATTTAGTTTTATATTTAAAAATTAAATTAAATAAATAATAATATAAATTAAAAACTAAGAATATAATTAAATAAAAATGTGTGATCGACATAATATACTTAATCATATAAATTTTTTATGTATTAAATTCATTATTTTAAAATTATATATATATATATATATATATATATATATATATATATATATATATATATATCTGTGTGTGTGTGTGTGTCAGCATGATTCGAACGTGTCACTCGGATATAACTGGTTCACCACGCTGGCGTCTATATATATATGTCAACTTGATTCGAACGTGTCACTCGGATTTAACTGGTTTTCCACGCTGACATGGTATACACGTAATACAAATGAACTGAACCACCTCAAAGTCCTGATCACGGGTTTTCTGACCGACCGGATCGGTCGGGGTCATTAAACTATCGTGCCTTAGTCAAAAATGGAATCAAAGTCTGAAATGGTGGCCAATGGAAAATGGTGGAAGCAAAAATGTAACCAAAAGTCTGAAATGGTGACCAACTGAAAATGGTGGAAGGAAAAATGTAACCAAAGTCTGAAATGGTGAACAAAGTCTGAAATGATCACAGGTTCAGATGGATCCCCTGCTATACCCCGCTCTCCAACACACTGAAAAATAAAGAATTCCACCTACTAACCCACTTCTCTTTCAATCCGTACAATTAATAAATTGAAATTATTAGTCCATAATTTCAAGTTGTTCTTTTATAATTTTGTTTATAAAGCAAGTCAAACAAAAAATTACTTTTATATATATATATATATATATATATGATGAAAAGAATATATATTATAAGAGATAAGAAGAATAAATTTTAATTATTAAATTTTATATAAATAATTAAAATTCAAATATAAATACATATAATAAGAGTTACTAGTGTGTATATATATATATATTATTAGTGTGTGTGCATGTACAGGACATTATTTAAAAATTAATATAAATAATATTAAATAAATTAAATTAGTTTTAAATAATTATTTAATAATCTCACATTAAGAGATAATTGATAAATTTTTTTAATACAAACAATAAAAAAATTACTAAGTTTGAGTTCCCAAATAAAAATTATTAAGTTCAATTATAATTGTAAATTTAGTTAAACAGACATAAAATCAAAAATAATTTAAAAAATAATATTTTAAAATTTAATTGTGGGTACTTGATAGGATAACTGTATTATTATAATGATTCGGTTTAATATTTAAATTAAAATACAATATTTTTAGTGAAGAATTAAAATACAAAAGAGGGTCTTGGCATATAAAGCGAAAAGATTACTTAGCATATTACCAATAAAATATGGCTTATATGCAACAAAATTTTATATTCTTTTTTTAAGTGTGAATACTCAAATTGTCTTAAAAAATGCCCACTATTGATTTTTTCCATTTTAGTGTCGTTATAATGAAACTCACAACTCTTAATAAGTGTAAATGGTTAATTGCATTGCATTAATATGCTAGAGAACATCATATATGTATTTTTAAAATAAATTATTCGAAGTTAAAAAAATAAGTAACTTGTGAAGAGAATAAAATGGTTTACTGATACTACTTCTAACATTGAAATACGACCGATAGAATAAAATCAATAAAGATATTTGTAGGAACTTTAACACATTAGATGTAGATTGTTGATAACATAAATTCTCCTTTCGTTCAATACCTAATTTGGAATCTTTGTCCTATAATGCAAGTTTCTTTTCTTATTATTGTCGAAAATCCAATTGCATTTCCATTCATATATTATCCTTGTGCAGGTGGTATTGTTACCATAACTTCCTTTTTCCTTTTGATGGGATTGTTACTATAACTCTTTAAAAGTTAAAGATATAACTTAATTATATAAAATTTTGCTTATCTGGAATTAGCACAAGCATCTGCAACAGATCACAGATGTGAGAAAAAGTTAACGACTTCAGTTTGCGAATGCATCTAAAATATTTCTGCTGTTGTAATATGGCTGCCCGATATTTACAAATATTTCTGCTGTTGTAATATGGCCACGAGTTTTACTTAAGAGCCGAAGTTAAATTAACAAAGAATTTCTTATGCTAATTTTTCTCTATGAAATGGAAACTAGTCGTTTACCTGCAGTAAGCCACAGAGAGACACAAATGCAAGATCCTCCCAATTTTTTACAGTAACCATTATAACTCAAAATTAGCATTTCAAATACAATGATTTTATAGGATTTGATCATCTTTTATTATAGGATTATCTTCCAAAACAGACAAAAAAAAAGTTGTATTGTTCAAGGACTCAAGGAAAGTCTATTACTACTCCTAATTGTCTATTATTTCTTCTCTTTAACTAACTTTTTTCTCATTTTCTTGAAGTATCCTTTATTAAATAAACAATTGAGTCTAACACATTTATTAATTAATAAAATATATTTTAAAAAAATAAAAAAATTAATTTAATAAAAATAACAATAGACACTCCTAAAGATCACTCACCATTCACTACAAGGATAACGTTATTTGTCAGAGGCTTTATTTGTCAAAAAATTGAGCCAAAATATGTAAAAAGAAAAACATTGAAAGATATTTTCGGAGGCTATATAGATCGATTTTTTTAATTTTAAAATAATAATTTTTGGTGAAATATGACACTGGAAATGTGTCTAATAAATGCGATAGATATTTTTTGAAATTTTGGACAACTGATATATGTCAAAAACATTACTAAACTGCTTTGCTTTAAAAAAATATATTTCCGGCGGCTCAAGCCATAGAAAAATATTTTTAAAAAGTATTCGGTGGGCAAGAGCTACCGGAAACTTCTCATCATGATCGAGGAGCAGAGGATGGTAGTATTGTTTATGGATTTTTTTGTTAAAACTAAATTCGACAAACAAATAATAAAAGTTAGATAAATGTAGATTTCGAGTTATGCGGTAATTTCGTGTTAAAGTTTTAAAAGATTTGTCTATTAAAAATATAAATATGACAAAATCAATTTCATGGAATATAACAATGATTTTCTCAAATGAAAATTATAAAAAAGGAATGTAATTCACAAGAATAAAGGAAAACATGTAAAAAACTAGGAATGCAAAAGAAAGCATGTAAATGACAAAAAAATATAAAGTGTAAGAAAAATAAAGTACAAAAATGTAAAAGAACATGAATTCAAAGTGCAAGAAAAATAAAGGAAATATAAGGACAAGTGTGGAAATGTAAAAGAATGAATGTAAATTGCATTGAAATTTAACTTGCTTGAAAGTAAAGAATGAAAGGCATACTTGATTTGTATCCGTGTATCTGCTTGAGTGAGATGTTTAGGATTTCAATCAAGTATCCAACTATTTGTACATTATAAATCCTAATATTTATAGGTAAACTATGAAAGTAACTGACTACTTTAAAACTTGACACGTAAGTAACAGTTATTTTCACTCATAGGTCACATCTATAACAGTTATATTATATCTAATTTGACATATTTAGACATAACTGTCTAATCCGACTTCAAAATAAGGGCCTTGACTCCTCTGTATACTTGACAATGTTTTCTGTCTCTTCCTTGACAAGTCAAGTATCAATTCCATCACTTAGCCATTTCTGCTGATCTTCTAGCATCTTCGACAGCTTTGTATAACTTGTTTGTCGGAACTTGGTTTCTAACAATTTCTTGAACCACACCCTCTTGTCAACACTCTGTCGAATCGTAGTTTAGCACTTTTCATTCTTCCATTTTCTTTAATAGCTTTATGTATAATTCGATAGAACTTGACTTTTAGCCATTCTTGTCAAATGATGTTCTCCTGTCATCATTGATTTTACCAAATTGTAACTTAGTCATTTTCATTACCAAGTCACATTGTAGTTGGCATCTTTCATCATTTTTTGTCATATCTTTTTTGTCGAAAAGTAGCCTCATATTTGTACATTTGAGACATTTCTTCTGTCGAATCTAAATTTGAGATTTATCACCTAACAAATGCCTCCCAAAGTTTTGGCTTTCGACGGCTTTTGAAGAAAGACAAAATTTTATAACAGATAATCTCAATTTTCAATTTGAATACACACACACACACACACACACATATATTTAACAATATTCAAAAAATATTTTGATAAGATTTAATGCTTATCAATAAGAACATCAAATCTATCTTTTCTCAAGAAATAGGGATCATAATTACATAGTCGTATTTGCAACAACCACTTTTTGAAATTTACGTTACGTATCTTTAAATATCTCATCAATAGTAAGCTTGCTTTTTCATCTTCCTCAATAGCTTGCATCTTCTTCGAATCTCCTCTGTATTTCTCTGCACCATGCTTCTATGGCTTCTTCTAGCAAACAAGGTACTAATTTAAATACTCCTACCATCGTTCGCAACCCTATTCTTGAAAAATCATAACTTTGGCAACAATCCCAAGTAATTCTTCCTCTTTCTAATTTTCTTTCAAACCCCCTCCTGCATTCTTGGGCCCTTTTTTAAACCAAGAATCTTTTCCAGAAGAACTTCTTTTCACATTTCCGTGTAAAACTCTTGATGAAGCTATTCTTGCTTCATTCCCTTCTCTCCTCATCTATTATTTCAAGAAATCTGAAAAGTTATTCAGAACTCCCCTTTCTAAAATTGATGGGTATGTGTCCTAGCTTGACAACATCTAAGCCAAGAAAGAAAAATCATGGAAAAACATGAGAATTTTTTATTTCATCCAACTTTCCTGCCATGTTATTAAGATGGAACCCTCAATGCTTGGGGCGTCTATCTTTTTTTGGAATAAAACCACTAACAATTTCTATTTCCCCTATGGAATGATGAGTCCGACACTTTTTGAAGTATCAGCCATCACTGGTCTTTGACCAGATAGGATTATCATTCATCCCTTTATAGAACAAAATCAAGTGATAAACATTTATTCCAAGAAAAGTACCTCCTTTTCTACTTTCATTACCCTTCATCGTCGAGATACAGATGAAATATCCGATGAAGAACATGTAACCTTTCTGCTTCTTTGGCTATCAGCTTATGCTTTCTGTAGTAAATCTATTCAAATTTCTAAAGCTTTCCTCCTTTTATTTTTTGGATTTTAATATGATTTTGTTTTAAAAAGTAGCTGAGGCTAAAATTAAAAAAAATTAAATAAGTTTTTTAGGACCATTTAATAAATAAAATGATTAATAGATCTTTTATTAATAAATAAATAATGTAAATATATTTACTTATTAACTTTTGTGTATGTTTAAACTTAATTGAGCTATATAAAAAGGATATCAAAACTCTCACATTTGGATGGGCACTAGAGAAACGACCAATTTTCTTTATATAATAAGTATATATAGATAATTGTTCCAGCCTATGCCAATGGTGGGTGGTCTGCGACTGAACTGAACATGCCGGAGAGCTACAAGTGTGCCGACATTTCAGACTTCTGCTACCATAATTGTGTTATGTGGCCCTTTTACAGTTGTGGGTCCTATAATTGAGCCAAAATGTATGGAACATTGGAACCGTTGTGATAATAATTGTGGCCATTCACAATTTCAGGCGCAAAGCCGCAAGCTATATTATGGGCAAAAATTAGGTGTTTATTACATATTTTTTAATTTTTTAATTTTATATCTATTTTTAGTATTTTTATTAAATAAAACAAAATATATTTTTTAATATTTGCCTTAAGAATAATTTAATTAATTATAATTTATATATTCTTTTAAAATTAAGACTATTTAATAAATTCTTAATCCTTTGAAACGGTTGGAGTATTTGAAAACAGAAAATACTTCTGATACATTTGCATGACATACATTACCTCACATATGGAGTATGTAATAAAATTAAAATGCATGTGTGAAAAATAAGATATGTCAGCTAAAATCAAATATATATAAAGTAATATATATATATATAAAGTCCCGATATTCTTATGTCATCGCGTCGAGTTAGGATGTCACATCCAATTTCATACCATATTTTTGGACATTTACACGAGAAAAATTTTTCCAATGCCAATATCCGTCGAATTAGAATTTCTGACCATTTAGTACTTTCGTCGGTTTAACACTTTTAGAAGATTTTTCCAATGTCAACATCCATCCATCGAATTAGAATTTCTGCTGATCTTCTAGTATCTTCGACAGCTTTATACATCATTCGACAGAACTGATCTTCTAACATATTCGATAGCTTTATGCATCATTCGACAAAACTGATTTTCATTTGACATAATTTTTGATCATTTAGTACTTTCGTCGGTTCAACACTTGGAAGATTTTTTCAATGTCAACATCCATCCGTCGAATTCGAATTTTTGCTGATCTTCTAATATCTTCGACAGCTGTATACATCATTCGATGAGATCTTAACCGATCTTCTATGTGAAGCATATTCGATATTTAGTATGCATCATTCAAGAGAACTGATCTTTATTCGACATAATTGATCTTCATTCGACAGAATCTTCATGCGACAGAACTTGACTTAGAAGGAGGAGAAATGAGAGGGAAAGATGGAGAGAAATGAGAGGGAGAGGGAGAAGACGGGAAAATGCATGAGAAAGACAGATTTTTTTTTAAATAAAAGCTGACATGGTAAGTGGGTGTTAAAATAAGTGTAGTTACTGTTAACGGTAAGACCATTATTTTTCATATATATATATATATGTGTGTGTGTATTTAGATAAATATAATTTTTGAAAACTGAGAATTTCGATATTGTAACCACACAGGTGACAGGACCACATTCAGAATACCTCTACTCCACAGATCAATGACGTTTTCAAATTCTCCATTTGTTCAATACCCAATTTGGAATCTTTGTCCTATAATGCAAGTTTCTTTTCTTATTATTGTCGAAAATCCAATTGCATTTCCATTCATATATTATCCTTGTGCTGGTGGTATTGTTACCATAACTTCCTTTTTCCTTTTGATGGCATTGTTACTATAACTCTTTAAAAGTTAAAGATATAACTTAATTATATAAAATTTTGCTTATCTGGAATTAGCACAAGCATCTGCAACAGATCACAGATGTGAGAAAAAGTTAACGACTTCTGTTTGCGAATGCATCTAAAATATTTCTGCTGTTGTAATATGGCTGCCCGATACTTACAAATATTTCTGCTGTTGTAATATGGCCACGAGTTTTACTTAAGAGCCGAAGTTAAATTAACAAAGAATTTCTTATGCTAATTTTTCTCTATAAAATGGAAACTAGTCTTTTACCCGCAGTAAGCCAGAGAGACACCAATGCAAGATCCTCCCAATTTTTTTACAGTAACCATTATAACTCAAAATTAGCATTTCAAATACAATGATTTTATAGGATTTGATCATCTTTTATTAAAGGATTATCCTGTTGGAGACAGACAAAAGAAAGTTTTATTGTTCAAGGACCCAAGGAAAGTCTGTTACTATTCCTAATTGTCTATTATTTCTTCTCTTTAACTAACTTTTTTCTCATTTTCTTAAAGTATCCTTTATTAAATAAACAGTTGAGTCTAACAAATTTACTAATTAATAAAAGATATTTTAAAAAAATAAAAAAATTAATTTAATAAAAATAACAATGGACACATCACTCACCATTCACTACAAGGATAACGTTATTTGCCAGAGGCTTTATTTGTCAAAAAATTGAGCCAAAATATGTAAAAAGAAAAACATTGAAAGATATTTTCGGAGGCTATGTAGATCGATTTTTTTTAAATTTTAAAATAATAATTTTTGGTGAAATATGACACTGGAAATGGGTCTAATAAATGCGCTAGATATTTTTTGAAATTTTCGACAACTGATATATGTCAAAAACATTACTAAACTACTTCGCTTTTAAAAAAATATATTTCAGGCGGCTCAAGCCAGAGAAAAATATTTTTAAAAAGTATATAATTTTTGGTATAATAATAATTATCTTACACTTTTAAAAAGAATATAATATTATTCATATTATTTTTTAAGAATATAATTAAGTAAAAAATAATAATAAAAATATATATACACTATCTAATATAAAAATATAACTACGGATTTCGGTGGACATGAGCTACCAGAAACTTCTCATCATGATCGAGGAACAGAGGATGGTTGTATACGACGATCTTTTTCTGGTAGATTAGGCTACCAACAAACGTTAATGATTTTGACAGAAATTGCCCTAAGCCAGTTGCCTGTGGATGAAGCCGTCGGAAGTGCGTTAATACCTTAAGTTCACATAATAGTTCTAATATTTTTATTATTAATAATTTATATTTTTTTATAATTTTTAATATTATTTATTTTATTTATTTATTTATCAATTTTTTTACTAAATTTAATATAAGCATTGCTATTCATCGCAAAATTGTTTTCATGAAATAATTACGAACATAATATTTTATCCATCACATACAACTCACGTATTTATGGGACTAATAAAATATAAGAAGAATTGATTAAATTACATTATCATTTTGTATTCGTATATCGTTCTACAAATTTAAATTCTTAGTATCCAATATTATTCATTTAATATCTTTAAAAAATATGTCAACAATAAATACGCTTCTAAAAAAAATATATAATCATCTTTTCTCTTCACAGACCTTTCATTTCACTCATTTTTCTCTTCTTCTCCTCTTCGACTGGCTACCCATCTCCACCTCTAGCATGTTCACCAGCTTCTCCACCGTGTTCATTGACTTCTCCCCCAAAGGTTGAGTCTTTCGGCATCCTCACTGGCATCCACCCTTCATTTGAGCATCGATCCTCTGACTTGTTCTCCACGTATACAAAGTATTTATGGTTCTTTCCCTATGTATATTTGTATTTTAGTAGTTGTGTGGTTGAAGTGATGCTTTAGGAAGTGAAGAACCTTAAGTAAGATAAGTTAACATGTTTGGGATGGTGTGGATTTGAATCACAAGGGGATAGTTGAATTCAAATAATTGTTTGGATTGGTTTGGATTTGAATCTCATAAGGATAGGTGGATTCAAATCATTGTTATTGTTTATATTTGGACTATGATTTTAAATTGCAGTTTACAATTATAATTGAGATTTTAATATTATGATTTTTATGATCTCTGTAGTCGCATCGTAATTGTAATTACAATCATATCAATTATATTTTTTTATAATTAATTATAATATTATAATTTTAATGATCTCCGCAATCACGATTACAACTATAATTTAAAACCATGATTTGGATTAGCATGGATTTGAATCGCAGAGGGATTATTGGCATCCTATTTTTCCCAGCTTGGACTAATAGTCGAAAGGTAGGCTCTATCAAAATGCAATGCTATGTGTCATATTTCATTAGGGTGAGTGGCCCAATTGAAGAACGACCCAAATTGAAGAGCTTCAGACTAGAAAATAGAGATAGGACCGATGTTGACTAGGTCCAATGTATAAGCATTTGAGAAGAAAAAGTGAGGTTCCTAAAAAATAGGAGTGAGCAGGAGTTGCAGTTATTTTCATGTTCAAACATGAAGGAAGTGCATAATTGAGCCATTTTTAATAGTTTTTAGAGGAGACAAATTGAAGGCTCCATGAACTGACCATGGCAAAAGGATAGTAAATCAGAGGGAGAAATGGCCCCTAGATTCAAGGAACATGACCACTAAGGCACGACGAGTGTTGAAGCATCAGTTTTCTGTAGGTCCAAGTATATAAAAGGGCATCTAAGGCACTGAAGAAAAGGGCTAGATCGTCACACATCTAAATTTGTCTATTTTGTAGTCATTCTACCTTTGTATTCCATTCATTTACAACTTTTCTTTTCATTTTCATCCAGTTCATCACTTCTCTTTACAACTTTCTAGTTTATTTTATGTTGTTTATTACTACCTTTTATTGCACATTAACTTTCAAGTTATTGTACTTTTGTTTAGTTGACATACCTTTGCTTCACTGAAGCTGATTAATGCAATTTCTAACTCATTTGTCTCTATAGGTGTATTTTACTTTGAATCCGTTGGTTGGGCGCTTTATTTAGTTACCTCAAGGACTCACACCAAGGGCATATTTCCCATTTTTTTGAAGTTTCCTCAAGTGAAGTTTAATCTATTTGGTACAATGGTGGAAATGCATAAGCTTTGCTCCATCGGTAAAGCAACCTACCTCTTTCCACACCAACATGTTTTTGGAACACTTGGTGCAACTCCTGAATTAAAGATCTCTATATGTCGTAGAATTCATTCAACATTTTGAGGGTTTGCGCTTACAATCAAGATGTTGCATCTCTTCTGTGGCCATGAGTTCACATACAAACATGCCTGTTGTTCCACCTTCTAATCACTCGGGGGCAAATCTTGAAGAAAAATCTGCTGCTGCCGCTGCTCAAGTTGAAAACATTCTTTTTAGCTTGGAAAATGTAGCCAATGCTATGGTACATGTAGATAACATCGCCCTTATACGTTACCAGATAGACAGAAGCGTGGGTGAAATTGTCCCTTAGATAATGACTCAGATTGTCAAAGTTGTGAGGCCACTCTTAATGAAGGAAGTTGAGAGAAACAGAGACAAAGAGACCAGGGATATGAACCATGGAACTATTCCTCTATCACGATTGTGGTAACAACAGGAAGGCAGAAACAGTTTTAGAAAATAAATGCAATTGCCACCAATAACTTATTGGGCAAGGAAAATGAATGGAAAAATTCAAAAAAATTAAAGAAAATGGTATATGAAACCAAGTAAGGTTTGAAAATCAATTGTGCACAAGAAAATGTGGAAACTAAGCACCCCTGATATACTTGTCTTAAGATGATTATTCTAAGTTAGTTATGCAAATCAATAATAATTTTAAATATATTTATTCAACCCCTTTAAGTAAACAAATGCAAATATTACAAAAGCAAGTATTTACAATGAAAAAAGATTAAGAATTGTGAAAATAATTTTTGAAGGGGATATTTTATTTCAAAAAGGTAAAAAATTCACTCTTACACAAGGTTTAAGTTAGTATTTGGTTATTCAAAAAACTCTTATGACTTGACAACACTGAAATTAGCATAAGATTACTCAATCACGGTTGCTAGTCATTGCACGAATTAAAAAGATTTTTAAAAAATTATTAAAAAAGAATTATTGAACATTATTTGCAAATGTAACAAGATAAAATAAGAAAAGAACCAATGGCTAAGAAATAGAACAAATGGGTAAACCGAGCAAATAAAGCACATCAAACAAAATGATCACATAACCAAACAAGAAAATTATCTCTAACTATATCAAGAAAGGAACTCTAAATATTTTTCCCCCCTATATCTCAACAAAATGAACACTAGCCTAAATCCCACTAGAAAGAAACAAATTCTAAACCACCGAAAAAGGTATACTAATCCAAGGGAATAAGCCAACAAGTAACCATAAATAATTCATAAACAAAACTAAACCCAAGTCAAAAGAATCTTGGCCCACTAAACCATTAATCTTAGTAACATAAACCAACCAAAACCCAACTGATTTCAATAAAAACTGTAGCCAAACACCTTCGCTCTTCTACCTTGGTTGGGTCAAAACCTACGCCGTCCCCCGCTCTCTCTCTTTCTTTCTCTCTTTTTCTTTTTCTTCTTCCAAAAGTATTAGGTGTGTTGATATTCAATTTTGTCCATTTTTTTTATTTTCGTTTTTGCTTTATTTATTTTATTTAATTTCTTTCTTAAAAAAAGAAAAAAAAATCACTATTGGTCAATCCATAACCCAATCTCCATCTCAACCCATAACCAAATTCCTTTCCTACTGTGCAGCCCTAGCCTCCATAAACAGCTACACTAAATTGGATTAAAAACTTCTGTCAGTTTTCTTTTTCATTTGTCTTCCAACCGTTGCAAATTGAATGAAAAATTATTACAAATTAAATGGTAATCAACCATACGAAAAAAATAAAAAGGCATAGATTTGAGTGGAAAATGGGGGGATTATTCGTTCAGATATACAAACCACAGAGCTACACACACAGATACGAAGAAATTTTCAACCTTCACCATAACCACAAACTCACCTCAACCGAGTCGACTCAGCGCCTCCACCAGCCATGAGAACCATATAGATCCGAACTCGTCGCCGACCAAGCACCACCACCACTAAGGCACGACGGTTCGGCCACCAGCCTGTAGGTCGCACCCCCAAGCGGCTGGATTCAAGGTCAGTTCCGCTCTCTTCTCGTGCTCTGCTTTCTTCCATGTTTGATTCTTCATTTCTCTATTTCTTTTTCAAGTCTATTTCTTCTTATTATTAATGTCATTATTATTTTATTCTTTTATCTTTGTTTTATTTGTTTTATCACGTGTTTGGGCAGATGACTTTTGGGTGGGTTTGTACATTTCTTATGTCAATAATTGGTTTTTTTCTTAAACAATGATAAAAAAAATAATAATAATAGGAAGAGTTGTTGTTTGAATGGTTCTACTGAGCCCACTTCTACGTGGGTAGTTTCATTTGAGACAAAATATAATAATAAAAAGAGTGGATTGGCTTAATGTTACTTTTTGAAGCAAAAAAATATAAATAAAAATAATAAAAGCACATATTTTTTTTAGTTTAATTGTTTTTTTAGGATTAGTTCTCATTTGATAGTATTTGTTTAGTTTAATGGTATTTTATGTTGTGTCTTGTGGTCAAGGAAAAAATGTATAAAGCAAAAATGTAAAAAATAAAATAAAATGAAAAATAAAAATACATAAAAAAGAATAAAAATAAAAAATAAAAGATAAAATAAAAAATATATAATATTTTGTTTGTTGTTATGATTATTATACTCGTTAGTATGTGATTTTAATTTAATTATTGTTGTATTAATCAAATAATTTTAAAAGCTGGCCAATAATGAAAAAATTGAGAGGACAGAGACAAAGAGAGATCAAATACAATCTTTTAGATAATCTTGAGCAGCTTTATAGATTTGCAATTTGGTCTTTTGGGCGAGATCTGAATCCTCACACTAAATTAAATAATTTTGTAAATTAAAATACAACTTTTTTTATAAATCAAAATAAAATCTTTTTTAAATAAAAATCTTGAATAAAAGTGAACAATTTCATACAGTTTCAACATCATGATTGTGGTGAATTAAAGTTTTATTTTTTATGAAGACCTTTTTTTTAGAAATTACTATAAAAATCTCATTGTGCCTAAAAATATTTTTTATTTAGCCATTTACTCTTAAAAAAAATATTCTCTTACCTCAAACAAATTTCTTTGAATTAAAATTTATACATTGAAATAATATTTTATTTGGCCATTTTATTTTGAAAATTACTTCTCTTCAAAAAAAAAATCTTGATTCACCACTTTTAAAATAATGGCTATTTAGCCACCCATTTCTGATCTTAATTATTTATCATTCTTGATATTATGCTTGACGAAATGGAACATGATAAAGAAAAAATCAATTTTTTTTGTAAGGACCAATTTAATTAACTTGTAAATAACATTAGATTAAATAGGTAATCGTTCTTAGAACGGACGGTGTAGGGTGCTAATACCTTCCCTACCCGTAATCAACCCCCGAATCATGAACTCTGAAACGTAGACCATCTCTCAGGTGTCCAATTGCACCATTTTATTCAATGAATAAAGCGATTGGTGGTAACTCCCAACACTCCGAGGTCTTTCCTCCCTATTCTTTTTATTTTCGCGGCGCCCTTCGGGACGATTGCGACAAGGTGTAAAGAAAGTATGAGTTTGGTTACAAATGTAACATTATTGAACAAGATCTTAAACATCACTGTTAACACTTAATCTTGATTGGTTTTTTAAAAAAAAATTAAAAAACTAAAATTCATTTTTGAAAAAAAAAGTTTGTTCATCTGGCCTAACACTTAGACAAAAAATTCAATCCAGTGGTCTTGGTGAGTCCAAGTTCCCAAAACATAAGGGAGTGCCTAGGTTCATTATACTCCCGTTTTAAACATGCATTTTTTAAATATTTTTTTAATTGGCATAATAAGGAGAGAATTTGGAAAAAATTAGTGAGATTATTAGTAGATTAGGGGATTAATTGATTGAGAGAGCTAATTGATTGGAATCAGGTCAAACAAAAATTATAAAAAGGAAAAATGAAACTCATTTGAGGAAAGGGATTGGAAAAGTAGGGAGAGTGGAAAACACTGAGAGAAAGGAACTAAGAGAAATTGACGCATCTTGGAAGAAGTTTATTTCATTCTTTGAAGGTTTTGGGAGTCTAGATTAATCTTTGCAATATTATTCTCTAAATTTTGACTGTTGTTCGAAATATTTGATGCCTATATTTGTGATTACCATGTGAATGAAAAGTCGTGCAAGTCATGTGTTCCAGAAGGAAATTTGAAGTCCAACTAAATTCACTCTAGGCGGACTAAACTCGTCATTAAGGGATAAGATAGCAAGGCACTCATTGGGCCCACGTTGCTCAAGCGCAGGATGATGCCTAGGTGGCGCCATATAGGTTAGTTATCTTGGTAACTAATTTGACTATGTGGCTTGGAAGGATTTGGATGAACAAAGTGCCTAAGCATACCTCGTAAAATGTGCCTTCATGGTAAATAAGGGATAGAGCCCCCCACGACTCGTGTTGTCTATATGAGATGGCTAGAGAGTTGACCAAAGACGTATCCTTTTCACTTATTCCAGTTGTCGCTCTAACATAGTACCCAACTTGCTCCTCTAATGCATTTCTGAAACCTTGGATTTGATATAGACTTGTCACCATCAACCCAGCTTAAAAGTTGATAATAATGTTTAATTTTATGAAGCATATCCTATACCTAAAAGACAACTTGGACAATACTATTTTCTTATCACCCTTTTGCCCCTCTTAGACCATGAAAGCTTTATAAATAAAATCTTAAGAACCTAAGACGACACACAGAACACATTGTAATAGAGGCCATAAGCTCCATCTTCTTCATTTTCATAATATCAGGTTGAGTTCTTCAGTTGCAAGTGTCAAGGCATTTCAGTTAGTCCTCCTAAGAATCTACCATGAGTGCTTCATTTATTCTAATTCAAGCCATTAGGGACGGAGTTCCCCCATCCTGTATATATCCCATAAGTTTACGAACCCATAAACCTCACCTTCTTATAATCTCAAATCCACCTAAAACATTTGGCGACTCCGTTGGGGAGACATATCTGGCGATCTCCCACTCCACCTCGACCTTGTGTGGGGATTTAAGCAAGAGAAGAAGGAGAGGCCTCATATCCAAGTGAATGTGTGCATCTAGATGTTTAAGCCTTCCTTCTGCAACATAAAAAATGGAACCCACATTCGGGTTGAAGCTGCCACCAAGGTTTCAAATCTCGTTTCGAGATGGCTATAGCGGCTGCGACAAAACGGTTGTGGCGGCCATCGTTTTCGATTTAGCCCACGACATGGCTGAGTTTGAGAATCACATGCGATGACCGCAATGGAACGGTGTTGCGGCTGCAATAGATGAGGCGTAACGGTGTTTCAGCCGCAACACTCCTCCATTCAGATTTTCTCACTTCCAACATTGTTCCTTTTAATGTTTCTCAGTATAAAAAGAGGAAAATGCACACCAAATCAAGCCTTACGGGAGGCTAACCTCTTAAGAGACTCAGAGACGCATCTTGTGCTCTGTTGAAGGAGCTTTTACCACCGCATATTAGGTTCTCCTCTGTTTCGCGATCTCTGATTCAGATCTGTGGTGGAGGCGTGGCCGCCTCTGTGGGTGTTGCTTCTGCTAGTGGGTGTTGTTGTGGTGGAGCTACTGCCGTGCCCTTGCCGTGGCTGACGTGAGCTCAAAACAGAGGAGAGGAGTGAGGAATTGGGAATGGGAATGGGGAAGGAAGGCCACGGGTGAGCTCGAAACAAAGAGCAGGTGAGGAGTGAGGGAGTGAGAAACAGAGGGAACGAGAAATGAAAAAGGAGAATGGGAGGAGTGAGGGAACAAGAAAGGAAAGGGAGAATGAGAGATTTAGAGGAATGAGGGAGTGAGAAATAGAGGAGGGAGGTGAGAATCGAGGGTGGGAAACGGGAAATTTAGGGGAAATTAGAAAAAAAAAGTGAGGAAATGGAAAATAAAGGAAATGGGAAAAAATTGGTTAGAGAGAGAGAAATTTGGAATTGTAAAAAAAATTAGAGATTTAAAATAGGAAATTAGAGTAAGAGAAAAAAATTATGTTGTAAATTTTTAGAGAAATTTAGAAAATTTTAAGAATTAAATTAAAATTTACTTTCAATTAATTTATTAGTTAACAAATTTTAGAAATTAGCTTGACGGCAAGTTGTGCCAAGTTATAAAAGATTCATGTCACAGTGACCGCAATTTACATCGCAACACTCACAATGCCCACAGTCGCAAAAATCGCAACGCGATCGTAACTTTGACCGTGACCGCAATTTAAAACCTTGGCTGCCATTAACCAAGAAATCATCCAACCTCTGTGTGAAGGAAACAAACCCAACTTTAATTGGACAATCCGCCAGTGAGAAACCTAGCACCTACATTTACCAAACCCGATGGCATACATCTGCCAGGAGCATAAATGTTTTCTTTCCCTTTCTCTATCTTTCTCTTGGTTATAGGTAAGGGTACAGAGGGAGTACCTAGTAGGTTTAAGGAAAAAAAGGAGGATGAAGGATTTGAGAATAACAAGAAACCCCCACGAATCATCACAAAAACAATGGCTAGAAATTGCCTCTTGTCACTGAAAAGTAAGAGAAAATGAAAAGAGAAGTGGGAGTGGTGAGTGGAAACCCCCACTTCTATTTATAGGTGCAAGGTAACTCCTCAACTACCACCACTTGCAGGGGCAACTCTGTCTTTTCAAGTTTAAATTCAAATAGAGGCAATCATGCCAGTGTGAAAACCCAATGGCAACTACCATTCCATAGTGACACGCATCCTTGAAAAACTGTCACAGTAGATGAAAAGACATTGGTCAGATCTGAAGGGTCGCACATACTACAAGGATGCAATCTCCTTGAACCCCAGACCAACACGATCAGGGGACACCACAGTCCTTACCACAGATAACAGGTGTTGGAATATGAAGCTAAACCAAGACATCATGGCCTATATATCCTAATATAACTTGGCATGGGGGCAACACAACATGAACCCCATATCACGAAGAAAGAATACCAAACCAAATTGATCTATAATGGATTAAGGCAAAACACATCAATGTAGGGGCAACCCTGGTGCAAACATTTATACCACATAACGGACCTTAGAACAATAGGTGAAACATCATGAGATCTGACTTCCCTACCATAAAATGAATCCCTTTGTCATGAATGCACCGTTGTCTCTCTGGCCTTGGATATCTTGACACTCAACTGCCACATTTGAATGCTAAGTTAGGGGCAACTGTTTTGGACTGAGCTCCGAAGTAGCTTAACAAATAAGTAACCCAGCCATTCTAGGACGGATTTCGGCCAATGGCATGCACTTCTGAAACCATAGTTGCATTCAACAACAAGGAGAAAAGATCTCCTAAATCCCCCATTTATAGGAATTATGGTTAAAAGGAGATAATTACTCTAATCAATTCCTATTTTATAGGGATCTCCATCAATGACATTCATTATCCATTAAAGATTTCAAATGTGATTTTCCTCCTATTCTACTTAAACTTTAACTAACACTCACCTATAAATACTAGACAAAGTCACCAAGGTATGGATCAAAACTTCTAAACATTACTCACCTTGTGCATGGTCTAACTTGAGTATCAGAGTGTCTTTTGCAGGTAAACACCCTTCGCATTATTGTCTCTGCCACTATGCTATAGAGAAAACCACCATCATTAATCTCACTCAGGTGATCTTCTAAAACCTATTCAGAACACGGTGGATTTGGAAGGAATTATGGTATTTTCATAATTATTGGTTTAGGCAGAATTGGAGAGAATGCCAGTGTTTTCCTTGTTGTTTTGGGTGGAATTGGAAGGAATGGTGGTTTGGGTGAGATTGGTAGAGATGGTAGAATTCATGCATGTTGAACTAATGCTAGATATAGCCAAAAGGATGAAGATAAGAATTGTTAGAACCTGGTGCGAAGCTGGCCTTGCAAAAGTGTTGGCTTGCATGTCTATATGTCAGCTCTTTCTCTTTTCTTCTTCGGTGTCCTCTACATAACTTTTTCTTGATTTATAGGAAAACGCTCAGGTGGTTTTGTGTATTCTGTCAATATTTTAAGCCACGTCCCTCCTCCATCCTTGAGAGAGAATGAATGGAAGTTAAGAAAAAGGAGAAATCTATATGTGTCCTTTAGTCTATTTTTATGCAAATATCTAAATAATGTCAGTTAAATTTATCATAATTGAAACTTATTTTAAGTTTATTCAGCGGTTAATATTCCAATTAATATGCCAATTTAAAGTTTGTTATCGTAATCCTTAATATTCTATTCATAATCCTCTCATATTTGTAAGATATTAGTTAATAGAGGCATTACTTTGTTGTCAATATCAAAACAACTAACTGAATTTACAAACATGTTATATGTATAACTTTATGTAGTTTCCTTTTTAATAAAAATGTGCTATGTCATCACTCAGTTTGATATATGAGTAATGCAGTAGAATAAAAAGAATTGAAAAAATAGAATTTTTCACAAAATTTAACTAAATCTAAATATGATTGTTAGATAGAATATGTTTCATTTTTTATTTGAGTGGATGGTTTTGGGATCGATGATCACGTTGTAGAGCTTCACGCTGGTTGGCAATGATAGTTCATAAGTTGGAGGTTGTTACATTTTGGTATCAGAGCAGTTCATCCTGTTGACTCGGGGTATAGACTGACTATGCTTAGACATGTAGAAGTTTCTCTTGTGTTGTGCATTTCTTTATCTCTTGTTTGAGATGTTGGAAAAGGATTGCATGACTTGCTTTAGGTTGGATGTTGGTAGCTATTGTTGCACGGTTATATGATATTGAGATTGCAGCTCAATATGTAATGTTCTATGTGGACAGGAAACTATGACTTCACCTAAGCGAACTAGGGGAATAGGAGTTCTTCTAGTGAGAGTCTAGTTAGTATGACTAAACTTGTTAGGATTTGTTTGCATCTACACCCTTTGAGTGGTACATCTAGAGTTAATAGAGCTCATGAGTTAGATAAAGTGTTGTTAGATAAGTTTTGCAAGGATTATGGATTGAGAATTCAAGAGTTTTGAGGAAAACAGATTTCTTAGGTTAAGAATATCTAGCATAGGTTTGGCTTGGGAGCTAAAGACCTGCATGAGGTTGAATTATCTTGAGTTGATAATGATGAGTTAGATATCACTATGGAAGGTGGGATTCGTTCGAGTGTGATGTTTGATGGAGATCTTGGAACCTTAATTATGAGAAACTAAGTGTTGATGGTGAGTGAATTTCGGGGACAAAATTCTAAAAAAGAGAGGAGAAACAAAATGTAACATCCGAAATTTAATAACCATAATATAACCAAAATATACTACAGTGATTAGATTCAAACATGCTATTTACTACAACTATGCAATTTTCAATATATATAACATATCAATATTATATAAAAAATATGAGGCTTGAATATATATATATATATATATATATATATATATATATATATATATATATATATATATATATTACACAACATCCGTATTTATCATAAATACAATGCATACATCATTTCAAAAGAAACTACTCAGCTACACTAAGTTAAGCACTCCAAGCTCTTGCTTGTCTTCACTTTCCATAAGACTTACTCCTTTGAGTCATCATGGAAACACACACAAGGAGTGAGAATCATACATTCTCAGTAGTTTAACCCATAAAACATGCTATCACAATTATTCCAGTCATTTCAGGAAAAAACACATTTCTAAATTCAAGTCTCATACACTTCAAGCTAGAAAGGTGGCAAAAGCCAAAACCATGTCCTTTCTCTACCCAAAATAGATTCTCATTTTATAAGTTTATATGAAAACTCATTTATCACAAATAGCTTTCAAGTAATCACCATGCTCACAAAAATACAGCATCTTCATCCCAGAGATACACACAACTATGGCTACAACCATTATCACACTAGTGGCTATGACCACTATCTCATCTTAACAACTAAAAACGATATTATACAACCGCCCATATAATCGTATATATCATTGATTAAGGTAACTGGCCATACAATTACCATGCAAATGCAATGATGATTATGTTGAATGTTTATGCCTAACATGTCCTAAGGCAATGATTACGCAATGAGATTAAAATAGTGTTAGTGCAATGTCATGAAACTCAACTATTTCCAAGAACTCCATTCCTTGTATTTCACCTGAGTAGTATGGTTCCAACCATATAACACTACTTGGCAATGAATGACCTACTCCACCTCTTAACAAAAAGGGCGTTCACCATCTCATATATCACTGACAATGAATGGTCTACTCCACCTCTTAACAAAAGGTGTTCACCATCTCATATACCATTCGCAGATACGTGAAAAAACAAGTGTGTGAGAAAACATGCAAAGTGGTTTATAAAGCACACACAGCACCACACTGAGTATTCTCCTACACGAGATTGTACCACATGCTTCTAGCTATAAGAAAATCCTTCTCCACAAGGTTTCTACATATTCTTTTAAGAACACTCACATACTCACTCTATGTGTCGTTCCCATCTAATTTAAATTTGACAAAGGTAGTGAGGATATTACTCACCTCCACTACTCAACAAACAGAGAGAAGATATTACCCACCTCATATATGTTCCACAAACATCTTATGTAATACAATTACTAATTACTTCACATAATTAGCCACACAATTAATTTATATGCATTTCAAGATCATTTCATCACAATACACAATTTGTGTATATAATCATGCCTAATTATCCACATAATTAGCACTACGAATCTAATTGATTCAACACATTCACACTTCAAATTCGGAATACTCACATACTCACGCTATGCGCCATTCCCATCACATCATAGCATCACAAAAGATACTAAAATAATCCCACATGGATTAAAGATCTAAGTGTTAGCCTATAGCATTTCTAAACCATTAGTTGCCTAAGGTTCCACACTTTCCTCACATACACTAGGTAGTGATTTTCTCCTTGAAATACTCTCATTAGTGTCTCAACACACTTTAGAAAACATATACTAATGATCTCATCTAGCCAAGAACTTAAAAACATCAAAAATGACATTTTTGAAGATTCTGACCTCAAATACGAGCTATGTCTGATTACACGGCCCCCTCGTGTCTTGCTATGTGAGCACTGTTTCACGAATTTCAACTGGTAGAGAGGGACACAGCCCCCCGTGTCTTAGGACACGGGCCGTGTCTCTCAACCAGACACACTACAGTAACTTCTGTAGAACCGTGGAACTGTTCCATTGGTTTTTTTACCTCCTCTAATTACTCGAACTTCACATCCAAGTGATTTTTAACTTTTCACAAGATTCAACTATACATAGTAACTCTTATTCTACTTTGATTTCACTCAAAACTAAAGATCTTGGATAATCATCCAATTCAAAACCTAAAACCTCAAATCTCAACACAAATGGAATTAAAGGTATACAAGGGCTGAAAATTTATTTCCATGCACCCAACAACTCAAATACAAGCCATCCTCAAGTTTTCCAATAATATTCAAGCAAAAAATAACCAAAAATAACTCAAAACCTAAAATCACACATCTAGCCATAACTCAAGAACAAGATGGAGAGAGTAAGAAAATGAGTTAAGAAAAAAGTTTCCCCTACCTCAAGGTCTTGAAGATGAAGATGAAGATGAAGCTAAAGATAGGCCATGGAAGATCCAAGCTTTCCCTTCCTATTACCATTTCTTCCTCTTCTTCTTTTCTCCCTCGATTTGCCTTTCTTTCTTTTCTCTTTTCTCTTCTGTTTTTCAGTTCTCCCAACTATGGGATATTTAACAAGGGAAGTCAAATTTGACTTCTCTTAGATAGATACCAAAATCCTGATCTGTTAAGAACACCTAGATTTTACCAATTTCAGATTTTTAGCTTCCAACAAGTTTAAAATAAATCCTAAGATTCATCCAAAATCCCGTTTCACCTTTTCTTAATTTTTTCATATCAGCTGCTAGTTCAACCGGCATTAAAACACACAGCCAGTATGCTTAAAAATACCAAACTAACTCTAATTAATCTCAAACTTTAACTGTAGCACAATTCACACATTTGTGACCTAGAAACAAACTTTTCACAATTATTTTCACTAACTAAGCAGTTTAAGTCACTTCTGGAGCAAATAACAGTTATATTTCATATATAGTGTCACAACAATATGACTAAACATGCTCAAACAGTCACAAAACTTAACAAACATGATAAACAGGTATTACGCTACCTCTGTAACGATATACAAGTATATAATATTTTTCCAAGGTGTTACAGAGGTGGGGTGGGGGTACTTGTAAAGACATTCCAATACTCAAGTCAGTCTTAGAACCAAAATGGAGATAAGAGTAAAGGCAAAGAGAGTGGATATACCTAAGGTACCTCTAAGTGTGTGCATAAATAGAATGTGAGGTGAGGCCCCTGAGGTCTTAGGTAATGTGAGTCATGTGCTATTATGTTTAACCGAGTAAGAGACTATTGTATAAATCTAGAACATTCAATTTAAATGTACTTGACCAATCACATCATTAAGAGCATATTTGGGAAAGATGAATTATTTCTCATTCAGCTGTTTTTGGAGGATTAAACTGTTTTGTGAAATAATTATTATGTTTGGGTAAAAAGATTATTTTCTAAAAAAGCTTTTACACGAAATTCAATGCAAAAAAAAGTTTTTTACAACTAATAATCATAAGCTGAAGATTGAAGTTTATGATTTTAGCTTATATATTATTTCTTGCACTTTGATATGTAAATACTATTTTGTCCTCAATCGAATAATTTTTTTAATCATTCTATACCTATTTTAGTAATTTAATGCATAAAAGTGATTCTTTTTTATATCATCCAAACGAATCATATTAGCTTAAAATCGCTTTACAACTAATGCATTCAAACATAAAAATGAATCGATTATAACAATAATTGATTATCAGCATAATCTATAATTTTTAACTTTTCCAAACAAGTCCTAATTGTGATAGATTATGACAACTAATTAATATTTAAATATAATAATAATTTATTAATTAATAATATGATTGATCAAGTGTACTTAACTTACATACTCCGAATATATATAAGAATTTCTCTAACCGAGTATAGCAAGGGTCAAATTATTTGGTCAAAAATTATAGCAAAAAAAAAAAATCTTAAAACATTTTTCTTATGCTCTTGAACAATGATAGAATTTGATGGTGTGTTGTTTTGAATTGATATATGCACCCGGCATTTGAGTAGGACAGGAAAACTTGAATACGTTTACAAAGAAATTCTTACATAAACATGATGTATCCTAAGTTAAATGTACTAAGTCAATCACATTTTTAATTATCATTAATTAGTAATTATTAATTAGTAATTAATTATAAATTAAAAATGTGATTGATCTTGTAAACCCAATTTGAGTACACAATGTTTATTCTCTTGTTTACATGACTCGTAATAAACTCGGCATCAAAAGTAAATAGCCCCAATGAACGTGCAGGCATTTCACATTCGCATGCGTGAAACGCTGCAGGAAGAAAGTAATGGTTTGTGATCACAAGTAAAAGTCAAAATAGTGGCAAACATGGCAGCTATCGAGGTTGACGAAGTGCAGCTCGTGAAGACACATTTAAGCGTTATCCTGCGATTTCTTTGTCAACTCCTTTTTAATTGCAGGGCTTAAAACAAGTAATTTAATTTAAAATGATTATTCCACATAATATATATGTGAAATATTCAATGAATAATCTAATAACTACAAGAAAAGTACGAATAAAATAGCTGTATAACTACTGTCATCAATAATGAGTCTTGGTGATCTGCCCATATAATTGATTTAAGAAAAATATATACATCTATGATTTAGCCTATTTTAGCATCGTTAGCCAATGCTCTAATATAATATATTTAGTTTGCAATTCACAACTGGTTGGGTGCATTGCTAAGCAAATTATATCCCTAAAGAATATAAAAATCCAAGTTTTGGAGATGTTACTTGTAGAGAGGGTATAACTGTATTGGTCTATATAGTAAGAAATTAGTCTCACAATATCATGAGAAACCGAAAAAGAAAAAATAGTTTGCTGAATATATTTTGATTGAGAAAGCAAGTCAATATAGCATGTGCTTGCTGCTAATTAACACATTCGTCCCCGTTTGATTTAGGTCATTTGTCCTTCTTTTTTTTATGGTTGAAAAGTGGAAGTTGAAAGTCGTATTACATAATTAATTTATAATTGTGTCGTGCTATTCTCTTTTTTTGGTCACGGTATTCCTCAAAGCCTCGACCTCTAACTCAACTTTCCAGTCCTCTCACCGTGGAACGCGAGAATTATTAGATGCAATTGCTACGATGTATGTTGAAAGAGTTGCTAAAAAAGATGAAAACAAAAAAAAGGTGGATTGTGAATCCCTTGGCTGAATCGATTCATCCAGTGATAGAGAAACATGGGGATGAGTAGAGAGTCACAATGGCTAACTCCATAGATGTGATTTTTTTTTCCAATCTCTGGCTAATACTGGTTATGGCTGGACGGTCCAACAAATATTTAAGGAACAAAAAAATATGAAAAAGAACACATATGTCCCAGAATCTATGCATGGTGAAGCCTACTACATATGCCAGTGGAAATAGCTTCTCATCATTACTAATTAATATAAATTAAGCATAATAAGAGTTTGTTCATATAGGAAGAATGCTGAAGTTTGATATTGAAGGAACTGAAAATCATGCATGATTACCTTATGTACAGATTATATAAATACATGGAGGAGTTTTCACTAACTAATACAGATTAGTTGTTCTAACCCTAGCAGAATCATAACTAAGTAGAACTAATTCTAACTAACAGTGGCACGTGGCGTGTGACTGTAAGGAGCTTGGCTAGCATGTGAATAAGCTAATACACCCCTAGTCGAATAATGAAGGTTGATCATTCCTTGCTTCAAACAAAGGGCATGAAATGGTGGTGAATATGTCGGCTAACTCTGCATCTGAGGGAACGGCATGATATGAATGAGGCCAGAAAGCAACTTTTCACCCATAAAATGATCACAGTCGATTTTGATGTGTTTTGTGCATTTATAAAATGTTAGATTCTGAATATATTTTAAGAAACTAATATTTGATTAAAACTTCGTACTTCTATAGGATTTGATTAGGATTTTGATTACTATTGGGTTATAATTAAGTATATATCCCTTTAGATGCATTATGTAATAGAAGTTTACAAAAAAAATTTAAGCATGGAGTTATTTGAGGATTAGTAAAGTGTTAGCTTGGTCTCTGCCTTATTGTCATTCCTTTGGTTTTAATTAATTGTCAAGCCTTTACGAGATTTCCAGGGTCAAGTTACAACATAAAGTGACAAATTTTCCTCTAGCCCATGCAACCAAAAGGTTCATCACTTAAATTGACTTTACCTTCATTGGACTTTAAAGGAAATAAATAAAAACATAAATTACAATGGATAGAACACACCAAAGGGCTAGGCGTTTACGTAGTCCACAGCTGAAGATCAAAAGCCAACCTATTCTTCCAAATAAAGCAAAGTTGACACGTTCAAGAATATAACCTATAGTTGAATAATATTCTTAACACGAATGATGATGAATTCAGACCCAAAATTGAGGAGCCGTTTACAATGTTCTTGAAAAACTATGCAGCATCCATGCTCCATTGACCTTACTTTGTTATTCTGGCCTGGTATCTAGAATCATGGCCCATCATGAGTGGCTTAACTTAGTTGGTCCAACTGCTACCATAGCTTGTTGCAGTCCTCATAAATCAAGTGGCCCACCTAACGGATAGTAACCATATCATAACGATATCTCTCATTTAATGAGGATATTTAGGGATAAAATCCACACTTGAAAATAGTATTTCTTCATATATTATTTTCTCGACAAGTAAACACACTATATAAATATAAGATTAAGCTACTCAAGTATGTATATACTCTTACACACTTTCTTTCTCTTAGTGTAAACCTTAACTTGAAAGTTGGAGTGCCTTACATGTACTTCACCTCTCTTTTTGCTACCACACCCACATTGAGGAAACCACGATCAATAACCATCACACTGTTTCAAAGGCGAGATCAAGTAACTCCTCTAATCTCAGTTCTGAACATTAGTGCTGTTTATGGGAAACACTAAACTGCAAGTCCCACTATCACCATGGTTAACACCAATAGGTAAACTGACACGAACTAGGAGCAATGGTGAGACGGCGAGGAGGCCTCCCCCACCAACCAGAATGAGGTTCCTAACCCCCTTGGTCACGTGGCCCCAACAACAACAATAGCAGGTTGTGATCCATTGTCCAGGTTCCTCCCCGCCACAGGACCCAACCTCGCAACGAGGTTCTGTCGCCTCTTCTAGAGCGGTCGGCACACCAAAAGCCCACCTATTAGAAGTTACTGCCCATTGCCTGCCATCAGAGCAGACAGATGGAGGAACAAGGAAGGCAGATTGTGGACCTCCCAAGGGCAATGAACATAGAGCGCTAGGATGAGAATAACCCAGGATACAGGCACGAAAAAGTCCCAATAAGTGATCTTGAAACATGTGGGTTAAGTGTGAACCAAAAAGGAAAACTCGGTCACTTCCCAAAAACTTTATGGCCTTGGAACCTACTAATCACCCTGGTGCCCCCAATCAGTTCAATCGCCCCTTTTTGAACTTTATCATGGGAGTCTAATTCCCTATGGGATTTAAGATCCCAGTCATCGTTGACCCCTATGATGACACCACGGACCCCTAGGAACACATAGATTCATTCACTTCATCTATGTTGCTCTTGGGGAGCACTGAACTCGTAATGTGTTGTGCCTTCCTTTTGGAACCCTAAAGAAAGCTACCTTGAAGTGGTTCTCCACCCTGCCTCCTAGGTCGGTGAACTAGTTTGATGAGCTCGCTACGAAGTTCTCATTGCACTTCACCACTAGCAAAGTGCAACCAAAGAGTTTGCCAGCCTCATCAATTTTAGGTAGGGACAAGGCAAATCACTCCAAGATTTTTATGACTAGATTCAACAGGGAGGCACTAATGATTAGGGACATTGATAAGGCGGTCTCCATGCACGCCATCATGGCTAGCCTATGCCAATGTCCTTTCACCTCCTCGCTAGCGAAAAAGCACCCCGTAGACTAGGATGACCTTAAAAGTAGGTCCGAGAATATACATCGACTTAGAGAAAGTAAACAAGGCACATAGGGAAGTGGACATAGTCCAGGAACCCAGTAGAAAAGAACCAGGAACCTTGGCCACCACACAACCCTCTATAAGGTCTGCTAAGAGGAAAATTTGACGAATACACTCCCCTTAGTATCCCTTGGACCTAGATCCTACAGGTCGAAATCTGGAATCTTCCCAGACCTCCCACATTGAAAACACATGCCATAAGGACAAGTCCAAGTGCTGCGAGTACTATGAAAACTACGGACACAATACAGAAGACTACATTTGGCTACAAGACGCAATTAAGACACTTGTCAAGGAAGGACACCTCGGTCAATACGTCATACAACCTCACAATGGGAACTCTCAATGCGGATATTGCGGCTATAGAAAAAGGAGTTGTAGCCCCAAGGAGCCTCAACGATCACCATAGCGGGAGGATCATAGAAGAGAAAAGTCACCTCGAGTCTCGCTACCCTTCACCTCGAGATGATGCTCATCGTCATGTTGAGGTGACTGGAACGATAAATACAATATCTGGGAGTTTCGCTAGAAGCGGTGAGCCTAATGCATCCAGAAAGTGGCACTTACATACAGTCTAAGGTGTGACTTCCCAACCATTGGAAATCGAGACATGGTAGGAGGAAAATGCTCCCAATCGTATTCTCAGATGATGGTTATAGAGACACTATCTTGGAACACGATGATCCTCTAATCATTTTTGAAGTACTGGTCATTATCGAAGTACGTGGGATCTTTATGGATCAAGGAAGCTCCGCAAACATAATGTTTGTGGACATCTTCAACAAATCGGGTCTCCAAGAGAAAGACCTATTGCCATGTTCCAGGAAGCTGATCGGCTTAACTGGAGACAAGAGCCTGCCAAAGGGGCACATCGACCTGCACCTCACACTGGGATCCCAACCATTGATCAAGATAGTTAAGGTGAAGTTCTTGGTGGTTGATTACTCTTCTGCCTATAACATCATCCTTGGTAGGCCATATTGATCAAGACGGTTCAAGTAGTTTGACACTTATTCTCTTTAAATAAGGTATTGAGTTCGACTTGTGAATGAAAAAATCAATACTAAAAGAGTTTTACATTTTTGTAATTTGATCTAACTCAACCCTATATTAGTTAGAATTTAATGCGACTTTTGGAAATCAGATATTTACACACAAAAAATTTCATAACTAATGCTAAACCTATTATATATAATTTATGCCTTATAAGTAAACAAGCAACAAACCAGTAGAGCAAGATGTCTATTTATGTTTCAATTACTCATCTAAGAGGGAGATTAATAAATCTTTTGGTGGCATAAGCCATTATTATTATATGAAAATTAGAGGAAACAAGGAACAATAAGATGAATTTAAAAAAAAAATACTGAATTAAAAAAAACTACGGATGAAAGTGGAATTGTATTCGATAAGATAAGGATCAAAATTTACTGTAGCCCTCCCTTTTTTTTTTAAAGATTTTTGAGTTTCAAACTTCAAGACTGTCAACACATCAATAAAAAATTGTCATTATTATGAGTTAGAAAGAGCTCAACCTGTTAAATATACATTTTTAAATTTAATTTTAAAATTTATCTATATTAAAATAATATTAAAATTTTTGTTTAGGTAATTAATTATATTATAAAAGATTAATTTTTTATATATTAAATAAAAATAATCTGAAAAAAGAAAAATTATCACCACTATATGGAGCTCTTTAATGATTTATGAGAAAGCATATTTTTTTTTCTCTTTTGAAAGAAAAGTATGGAATGGAGAATAATTAATTTTGTGCTCCTCAATTTTTTTTCTTTCGACATTTGATCAAACAAGAAATTTTTGCAGTGCAATTTTATTTTATTTTTGGGAGTATAATAAATAAAGTTATTCCATTACTAAAATCTTGGGGGGTTAGTTATATGATTAATGAGTTTTTACCTTTTTCGTCCATTTTTCTGCCCATTTTGTGTTTGTGACCACAACGAAATCTTCAAACATCCAATTAAATTAAGCGATCGTTTGCTCTGGTATCAAAATTCGGAAGACTAGGGCAAAAAGTAGAAAGAAAGAAAGTAACCAACCAATATCATTAAAATAAATAAATAAATAAGAACACTGCTATATATCATGAATTGAGATTCGTGAAATGACTATGAAGACATCAAGACGGATACAGATTGGATAAAAAATGTAACTGTTTTCATTTTTTTTTTAAATATTATTTCACAAAACGAAAATTTTTATCATTTCTTTTGTGTGCGTTTTACGAAATACTATTAGTGGAAAATAGCATTTTCCAATAAATAAAAACCAAACAAATTATATATATGAACACGTTGATACATCAATAAGTACATGTTAGCAAGATAATCGATAGAATGTTCTGTCAAAATCGTTCTGATTTTTCCTACAAAAGAAAATCTTATTTTGCTTAATCTGCAAACTACAGCACATGGGTTACCCTAAAATTTCAAATATGCTTGAACAAAACGCATACGACTACAGGCCTACCAGGTGAAAATGGTTACTATGTTCAAAGAAACTGCTCCTTTCCCTATGCTTGAAGAAGAAGTCTGCTCAAGGAGGGATAATATATACAATTTTCTTTTGCAGCATTGTGCATGTATATGGAACAAGCATATAACTTCAGGCCAACTCAACCATTTTCCTCAAAATCTTATTTCAGTTGTGTTTCTGTAGTCATAGCCGTCACCAATACATTGATAAGTAAGCTTCAGATTTTGCTTTGCCAAGATGACAAAGACACTTGTTTTTCTTACATTTATAATTAGACTTCTACTCTCTGAGCTGTCAAGCAAGCCTAAATACAAATTCAAGCAATTAATAAGCAATATTAATTTTTCTACCTGATAAGATTTTATTCCTTTTTTATTCTTTCTTGCAATTGCATTCACAGTTTGTATGATCTGTGTCATTCTTCATTATCTTCTTCGATTTAGCCACACGTTTTTGACCTTCACATTCCACCGAACAAATATATAAATGCTCAGCACCCAAAACCAGAAAAGCAAAAACATCATACATTGGTGGTGCAACCGAACTCTTATTGTTTCTTCAATCTTGTTATTCTTCACTAGAATTGGCAATCATGGGAAAGATATTCCTCACACTCTTATTATTGTCTTCAGTTTTCTCAATCGCCTCATCAAGAAAAGGACCTTCCTCCAGCAACATAGATTGGTGGTGCAACCTAACCCCACACCCTGGGCCATGCAAATACTACATAAGTCAAATCAATCACCATTACAGAATCAAACAGAAATCCGAGTTCCGGGAAATGCTTATTCAATTGGCCTTAAAGCAAGCGCTTATCATGCAAAGGGAAGCACATGATTTTGAACAAAACTTGGTGACCAATAAGCATAGAGCTGTACATAATGATTGTTTGAAGCTCTATGAAAACACCATCTTCCATCTCAATCGTACCCTTGAAGGCCTGCATGTGAAGAGGATCTGTTCACCAGTTGATGCACAAACTTGGCTCAGCACTTCTCTTACAAACATCCAAACATGTCGAACTGGGGCCATAGAACTCAGTGTTCAAGATTTCATGGTGCCAACTGTGAGCAGCAATGTCACTGAGATGATAAGGAACAGCTTAGCGGTCAATATGGATTTCCTGAAACAACATGCAGATAATCACACAGCAGAAACAGAAGATGCGTTTCCCAGTTGGTTTTCTAGGCATGAGAGGAAGCTGTTGCAGTCTTCTTCGATAAAGGCACAGCTTGTGGTAGCAAAAGATGGTTCGGGGCATTTCAGGACTGTCCAAGATGCTCTCAATGCAGCGGCAAGGAGAAAAATCATGACGAGGTTTGTTATACATGTGAAGAAAGGGGTTTATGTAGAGAATATTGAGGTTGATAACAACAATGATAACATCATGCTGGTTGGTGATGGGATGAGAAATACCATAATAACGAGTAACAAAAGTGTTCAAGCAGGCTTTACCACCTATAGCTCAGCAACAGCAGGTGAGTGGTATTCCTATCTCCTTTCTCTTTCTGTGTTCTCTTATTAGTCAATCTTTTTTGTTTTTTCTGGTAATTACTTGTTTATATTACCCTCAGGCTCATATTAATTGACCTATCAGTAGATGCCATTTTATTCTGTCTTTTAAATTCGGCAGGCATTGATTTCATTTTACCTGCATTACATCTTCAAATCTAGGCATTTTTGTTTGTTACTGTTTCTTACGGCATTTTGTTGAATACTAATGATTATTCTTTCAAAAAAATAAAAGCCTCAAGAGTTTACTGTTAAATATTCCAACAAGAATGTAAATATGCATGAGCAAAACTTAAGTGAAAAATATATAGATGGAATTAATTTTGATTTTCTATATATCATCCAATTATGTGTTACCATATTTCATTTAATCTTGTATTAACATATTATTAAAAAAATAACTTTTCATTTAATTGTTATCATAATTAAACTTATTTAATGATGATATAAAATAATTTTACATTGTAAAATTAAAGATGATCAAATGATATCTTACATAAAATACATGACACTACATAATAAATCACTAAATCTCACCATGTAAAAGTTTCTTTATTAGAAAATGCACTTTGTAATACCAGTTACAGTACTTAGATAAGAGGTTCAGTAATACTCATAATTTGAATATATTTTTTAGTCTAGCATTCCACCAGTCTTATGACTTTCCTCTAATTTCTAAATCATTATTCTTGAATTATTCAAATTCAGGCATCGATGGCCTTCACTTCATTGCACGCGACATTACCTTCCAAAACACCGCCGGTCCTCTCAATGGTCAAGCTGTGGCACTCCGATCCGCCTCCGACCTCTCCGTCTTCTACCGATGTGCCATAGTAGGTTACCAAGACACCCTCATGGCTAATGCACAGCGTCAATTTTACAGACAATGCTACATCTATGGCACCATAGACTTCATCTTTGGTAATGCTGCAGTGGTTTTCCAAAATTGTAACATTTTTGTAAGAAAGCCTTTAGATGGCCAAGCAAACATGATAACGGCCCAAGGTCGAGGAGACCCATTCCAAAACACTGGAATTTCCATCCACAATTGTCAAATCAGGGCTGCACCAGACCTCAAGCCCGTTGTTGACAAATACAACACCTTCTTGGGCAGGCCATGGGAGCAATACTCAAGAGTAGTGATCATGAAAACTTTCATGGACACCTTGGTGAACCCATTGGGTTGGTCTCCATGGAATGGTAGTGATTTTGCTCTGGACACACTGTATTATGGAGAGTATGATAACTATGGGCCTAGTTCATCCACAAGCAACAGAGTAAAATGGCATGGTTTTCATGTGATAACAAGCCCAGCCGAGGCATCTCAGTTCACAGTCACTAGCCTCCTTGCTGGCCTCACATGGTTGCCTTCCACAACTGTGCCATTTACCTCTGGCCTTTGATCTTTGTGCTATAGCTAATTATATCAAGTCAATTATATATTTAATTATTTGGAATTAAGTTATAATGTAGTTTGTGTAAAAACATATACAATATTCTTTTGTACATTGCGAGAGAAATATACTTAATTATTCGTGTATCTTTGTGTTTATCAAAATATTTTCACTAGTCTCAATTTGTTTATGGACAAAGTTGAATCTCGATTTCAATTTAATGAAGAGAATCGCTTCATCTTAGAATTCTTAAGTGTCAGACTGATCTTTTAAGAATGTCAAATGTTAATTCCGAATGATACACACAATTGTGTAAATTGAAATCAAAGTGTTTATGCGTAATATAAAAATCAGTAAAAATAAGTAAGAATAAAAGAAACTTTGTTTTGAAAAGTAAAAAAATCAGTAAAATAAGGCAAGTTAAATAACACAAAATGTAAATAACAGAAGTAAAAGTGCAATTATAGTAATGTAACAAGTAATGTAAAATGCTGAAATTAAAGAGCATGAAATTAAGTAAAACATTATAAAAGGACAATAAAAAATAAACTTGTAAGTATGTAAAGTGCAAGAAAGTAAAATTGTAAAAAAGTAAGGAAAGCAAAAAAAGGAAATCCAATGATCTCGAAAGAACATTAATTTGATCGGGAGTAGAAAATAGTTTTACAATAAAGTAAATGATTAAATGTAAATAAACTGAATTTAAAATTGCATTGAATTTGTAAAATGTACAGGAATGAAAGTGGATAGAAACATACTAGACTAAACTTGCACTGTTTGCTCGAGATGTCAAGGACATGAGAGCATGAGTTATAAGTGTTTGAGTATAGAATTTTCAATCCCTAAGTATTTCCATCCTTTGGGTATTTATAGACATTCTAAATAACTACAATTTCTTCAGGATCTTGACATGTGTTTAAAATAAAAATAACTGTCTAATAATTATTAGTAATCCTTGTCAAGCAACTGCTAAATCTTTGTTAGCAATCCTCATGCTACAAGTAACTGCTCAATATATATTAGCAATTCTCGTGCAACAAGTAAGTTCTCAATCTCTATAAATAATCATTATGCTACAAGTAATTGTTCAATCTTTGTCAACAATCATGTATTGTCTTGATCTTGAATTTGCAATCGCTGCTAACTCTTACTTCAAATTCAAATCTTTTCTTTTAAATTCAAATTTGAATCTTCAAACATTTACTGGCTTTTAGTCGAGATCCCTTGTTTCTTTCTTCAGAAATTTACTAAGTGTAGCTACTCTTCAAATCTCCACTTTGATTCTAACTCAAAATTAGCACACTTGATATGAAATTGAAATGACATTTCCTAATTTCAAATCAAAACTATCATTTTAATAATTTCGAGTCTTTACTACAACTTCGACTCTAATAACATTGAAGTCAAAGTTATCAATGTTCGAAACACACTAGAAGTCATCACTGATGGTATGAAGTCAAAAACATCATTTTTGATAGCAAATAGAAAACAATACTTCAGTTTCAAAACTTACTATTTCGACTCGAACTACTATTTTTCGACACCAAATCGAAACCACTATTTTGGTACTTTCAAATTGAAAAGGTTATCTCGATAACCTTATTACCTTTGATTTTAGTAGAATTGTATAAGGTTTCGAAGTAGGTCTTCGGCTGTACGTCGAAATCTCCTGAATCGAAAAGTATTATTTTTATACTAATAAATACCTCCCAATATTTATTTTCGAAGTATAAGAGTATTATTTTCAAGCATTCAATTTTCGATTAAAACTTGACTTAGAACTTTATTTGTTCTATATCAATCTTATTTATATAACTTTTAAGAAGTTTTTAATAATTAGCAAAAGAATAAAATGATGACAATAAATAAAATCTTTTGACACATAAGAGACACATACACAAACATATTTATATATATATATATATATATATATATATATATATATATAAAGGGAAGATCAACTGGCTCGTTAAGTGTCAAAATGTTTTTTTTCTTAAACTCATTTTTAATCATTAGATCTACTTTTATCTAATAGTTTTTTAAAAAAATAATCTCAATCATTAGATGAAAGTAGAATTAATTGCGGTTGAAAATGGGTAACAAGAAAAAAACTATCTTGGTATTTATATCCTCCTCATATATATATATATATATATAATCACAATTTTATGATTATAGATTTTCCACACTATTTGGGTATGAGATTAGAACTATTCTTCCAATGCAAAGCTCAAACTTGCATACCACTCAAGGCACACCTTATGAAAATAGTCCAAGTCAACCTAAGCTTTACCTTAAATAAGTATAACATAATTCTCAAATAAAAATTCAGAGCCTGAACTATTTTTACCTAACATAGGACTTTTTTGTGAGCGGTGATTGCTTGGACATGAGTGGTGAATGGTGGTTGTTTAACGTTTGGCTACTGAGTGGTAGTCGTCTACTTGAGTGGTTATTGCAACAGCAAAAGTGTGAAGGCTCGTGGGCGACTAATCGTAAAGGTTTGAAGGAGAGCAGTATATTTCCTTATTAGGGATTTAGGGTTTACTAGTTTAACTTTTTAAATTAAACTGTAAATAATAACAGTAATAATATGATAATATATCATATATTATTTAATTAGATAAGCTGACTCGTTAAGTTCAAAATGCTTTTTTTTTTTTTAAACTTGAAGTTTAGTCATTTTAATTAAATAAACTTTTTAAAAAAAATTGACTTAATTTATTTACTAAAAAGACTAGGCCTATTGCGGGTCAGGCAATGGGCCCTAACAAGTCTGTCTGGCGTATTTATACTCCTATGTATAATATTACATTGTTACTTTTCATATAAATCCATTTTTTCCAACGACATGTATTTATCGTGATGCCATATAATGTGATATACAAAGAATATTATAACTTTAACCTTATGAATTTCGATTTTTGAACTTCGTTGACTTGTTTCAAGTAAGAATTGATTTTTTTTAATTTGTTTTATTTTTTTATTTGTGTTCATTTAAATTTGAATGATGACAGATTTTTAAATATTTATTTTTTTAAAAAATTAAATATTTGTGTATAATAATATTTCAAGTCAAATTTATATAAAATTTTAATTATATTATTTTGATATTAAATTTCATCTAAAATCCTTGTCAAAAGTTCTAACAGATTTCGGGTATAAATAGTTTTAAAAAAATTAATTTTGTATGACACTATATCTCAATTGAAAGTTGTCTAAAATTTGAGACAAATTTCAGATCGAATAAATGTATAATAAAATAATTTCAAAAGGTGTTATACCTGTTCTGAAATTCGTCTTGAATTTCAGACAGATTACAAACGGAATAACAAATGAAAAAAAAAATTAATATGACATTGTATTTTGTCTGAAATCTGTGTCAAATCTTTAGATATATTTTGGACGGACTTAGTTATAGAAAGAAAAAAAATAAACTAATCATTATGACCCGTCTGAAATCTGTCCCAAATCTTCAAACAAGATTTGGACAGATTCAGTTATAAAAAGAAATATTAAAATAAACATCTTGATCCATCTGAAATTCGTCCCAAATCTTCAGATGAATTTCGAATGGATTCAGTTATAAAAATAAAAATTAAATCAAACATTATGACTCATCTGAAATCTATCCCAAATCTTCAGACGGATTTCAGAAGCACTCAGTTATATAAAGAAAAATTGAAACAAACATTAAGACCTATTTGAAGTCTATCCCAAATATTTGGACGAATTCAATTATAAAAAGAATAATTAAAACAAACATCATGACCCATCTGAAATCTATCCCAAATCTTCAGACAAATTTCAGACTGATTCAGTTAAAAATAAAAATTTAAACAAACATTATGACCCTTTCGAAATCTGTCTTAAATGTTCAGACAAATTTCAGACTGATTCAGTTATAAAAAGAAAAATCGAAGAAGAAATTATGATCTATCCAAAATCTGCTCGAACTTTCACACAGCTTATAGACACATATATTTATTATATGACTGATTTCATATGTCATTAATTTCTGTGGAAAATCCATTTGAAAATTTAGACAAATTTCGAATGGACATTGAATAACAACTTAAAAATAATTATTTTGTCCCTATTCTATTGCAAATTCGTGCGAACAATTTTGGTGACAACATGGCGGCGGGAAACTGATACGTGTAAAATATATTAAAAGAACAAGTGTATTCTATCGTAAAGTAATAAAGAACTTAAGTCTTAATTATTGATCTCACGAAAAATAAGTGGTAATTACTATATTCGTAAAATTCTTGATTATTTAGACAATCGAAAGGATAAGAGAAATTCAAAGTAAAATCAGAAAACAAATTAAGAAGAATAATTGATAGTTAAACAAATGTATAGATAATCAAATAAGGAGAAATCAAAGCGCAATATTCACTTGAATTTAATTAATCAGATTTTTACTCATTTGTGATGTAAGGTAATTCTCTTGCCATTATTCTCTTAATTGCTATTAAATCTCAATGATCATGGATGAAACAATATTATATTCCTAAATTAAATCACTTATTTGATCATTTAGTTGAATTAATTAAGAATGCATTAAGTCTAATTGAAGAGATGAACTAAAATAATCATTAATTTCATTGGTAGAATAAATTGATATTTGGTTATTCACCAATTTAATTCTAGGTTTATCATATAGCTCCACTCATTGAGTACAGATGATTACAGGTCAAACAATGAATTAAAGCATACTAAAAGAGATCAGGTTCTGATAAGAATACATGCAATATAATAAACCTTAAAAGAAATTACCTTAATTAAATTCGAGATCAAACCCAATTAATTAGGAAAACAAGATCCCCCATAGCCCTAACTACAGGTTTAGCTATTCATGTTCAAAACAAACAAACACATATCACAATACAAATTCATGGGAAAAAACCCAAATAAAGGGAAAAACTAAAGGGAAAAAGAAATCAAAACCTCTTTTACGGTGATTATGATATTCAAGCTTTCAAGTCTTCCAATGATTCGTAGCAATTCTCTCTTCTGATCTGCTTCTCGAAGTCTGCCGTCGCAAAATTATCTCTCAAGATTAAGGATTCTCTGTTTGAATTATGGTATAACTCTCCTATTTATGAAAAATAATGTGTACTATTATGCGACCAGTGTCTAGGCGCTGGCTTTTGGGCGCTCAAGCGCTGAGTCACTAAACTAAAAATGCGTTGTATAACATGTTGCACGCTCAGGCTTTGCCTTCCCAGTGCTCAGGCGTTGGGACACTAGAGAGAATGGAAGCTTTCTGCAATGCCAGTGCTCAAGTGCCAACTCTTGGGTGCTTAGGCACTGGACCACCAGAGAGAATTTGTATTTTTCTTCCTTGTAAAAATTATCCAGTCTTCTTTCATGTAAATTTACTTATAAAAAATAATTAAAACTCCATAATAAGAACACAATTAAAAATAATAAAAACATTATGAAACTTAAGAACAAAGTTCAAAAAAAAAATTAGAAAAGGATGAAAAACCAAGAAATTGAACCGCAAAAATATGAGATTTTAAAGGTTCATCAACTCTCCCAAACTTAAGATTTTGCTTGTCCTTAAGCAAAAAATAAGGATCAAAATCAAGATTAAACTCAACATCCAGAAACAAGAATAAAGGGAAATTTTACAATTTAATAATTCAATCAAGTTCAGCAATCAAATCTAATCAAGTAAGATCATTTAGCACTTAAAACAATTAGAGGCTTGGGTCTACTTTGCATCTTCTCTCTTTACCAACCAATTGAGGTCACTCATCTTTCCATCGCTCAAGTATTTAAGGACAAAGAGATCACTCAAATTTCTCTTGAAAAATGCAATACCATAGACTTAGTTATCAATCTCATCTCCACTTCCAAGTTCACATACAATACAAGAATCAAAAGATCTTCCTTTAGTTGTAACGGGGTCAATGGTATAATGAAAAGTAAGAAAAAAATAAATAAAGGTAAAGAATGCTCATGAATAAATCGATACAAAATATAATCAAGTTGAAAAGATGATAAATAGAGCATAATGCAAATAGTATAATAGATTTTCACTTTCAAACTAATATTCTCATTATTCTTCACCAGCAAACATTTTCTTTCTTCTTCTTTTTCCATTTTTTCTTTTCTTTCATTTTTTTCTTTCTTTTCTTTTTCTTGTTTTTTATTTAATTTTTTCAGCAATAAACCCCTGAAGATAAAAATAACATTTAATGATTTTTCAATCAACACATCAGATGTTCCAAATAATCTAACCTAATTATTCAATTGGATATTAAAAGAAATCAATTTTAGGCTCAAATAGGGCAATTAAGGGATTATGTTATTAATGCAACTCTGAAAGTTAAGAAAGGATTAAGTCTAATTGCCTTAATCATATTCCAGTCTATATGTGAATCATTAAAATCTCAACATGATATCAAAGCAAGTTCTAGCGCACATTAATCAAGAGAAATCTCACTCTAGAAGAAAAATAAGATTTTATTTATGAAAAATTCAATCATTAAATCTCAAAACTCATTTTCTAGCTAAGTTGATAGAGAATAAATGCAAGCAGACTTGACTAATTTTTCAACTAAAATGCTAAATTTCACTTAACTTAATTGAACAAGATTGTTTAACATAAAATCAGTTCATAAATGATGGATTCCCCTCTCAAAAATATTTCTATTAACTCATAATAAATTAAGAAATTAATACACAATTCTTGCTTGATTACCAGCAATACTTAAGTGTTCATTGACTTCACAAAAATTTTCACAAAAAGTTTAAGAGCACCCCCCACACTTAAGAAAAACATTGTCCTCAATGTAAATAAAAGACAAATAAAAAATAGAGGATAACGAAACTTCCCTGAAAATTAAACACAAAATCACGAAGGTGGTGGGAAAGGTGTAGCTGGAAGGAGGTATGCCGTGAGCTCAAACATCTAGTCTGACAAGAAAAACAAAAAGTATCAAAACATTTTTTTTTTGTTATATGAAAAATAAAGTAAAAAGAAATAACTGAAAAACCAAATGCTAAGGATAGAAACACAGGTTGCCCCATGTGAAGCATTTATTTAATGTTATTAGCTCGACGTTACTTTTTTTTTCAGGTAAATCAAGGGGGTTTAAAGCAAAAGAAATAGGATGATGCCTTCTTTTTTTCAAAGCAGTGCTTCGCGCTCTGGCCATTTATCAAGAATGTCTGTGGATCATCTTTCTTCACCTCTAGCACACCGTATAATAAGACGCGAACAATCTCATATGGTCCACACCCTTTTGACAAAAACTTACTAGGACAGAGACGTAGGCATGAGTTATCGACAAAAATTTTATCCTTAATCTTAAACTCATGTTGCTTAATACACATGTCGTGCCGCTTCTTCGGTCTCTTCTTGTAGAGATTGGCATTCTCAAATTCGATAACAACCTTGGACAAGGTCTTCTCATGCATATCAATAGTCATAGATTCCTACATATATGAAGACACAACACTATCCGTAACATCAGTAGCATTTATATGATTACATGAATCAAAGGAATTAAGATTTTTGACAGAATTAAAAACATTAAACACTACTTCCTCATCATTCAATTGCAAAGTCAATTTCCCTTCATGGACATCAATCATTGCCCTTCCAGTGGCGAGGAATAGATGTCCAAGTATGATTGGGATCTCATTATCCTCTTCCATATCCAACACAATGAAGTCAGTTGGAAAAATAAATTTATCCAACTTTACTAAAACATCCTCCAATACACCATGAGGGTAAGTGATGGATCTATCGACCAACTATAATAAAATGTTGGTAGGCTTAGGTTCCTGCATACCTAATTTCTTAAAAATTGAGAAATACATCAAATTAATACCAGCACCCAAATCACATAATGCTTTCTCAAAATAAGATTTACCAATAAAGTAAGGAATAGTAAAACTCCCTGGATCTTTTAATTTCGATGGTAGTTTCTTCAAGAGAATGGTGAAGTACTCTTCATTTAAACATATCGTCTCAAAGTCCTCAAGCTTGCATTTTTTTTGTAAGTATTTCCTTCAAGAACTTTGCATACTTGGGCATTTGAGAGATGACTTCAACAAACGGAATGTTAATTTGTAATTTCTTGAACATTTCCAAGAATTTAGCAAATTGTTTGTCTTGCTGAGTGTTATTGAGCCTCTGAGGAAATGAAATGGATGACTTTTGTGGCTCACTTACCTATACCACAGAGGGTGCTTCATTTGCCTTCTCGTTTTCCTCATTAAATAATCTGTCAAGAATATCTTCCTGCTCTTGCAATTACTTCTCCTTCTTCTTTGAGTGCTCCCGAAGCTCCTTGCCATTCCTTAAAATAATTGCCATGGCATGTTCCTTCGGATTAGGCTCGGTAGTGCTTGGCAATGCTCCAAGTGCCCTTTCTGACATCAAGCTAGCCAATTGACTGATCTGAGTTTCCATGCTCTTCATTCGAGCATCTGAATTCTGAATGTATTTCATCACAAGGTTTTCAAAATTTGGCTTCTCTTTAGGTGCTTGGAAACCTATGGGTGATTGTGGAGCTCTCTGTTGACCGCCCTGTTGATTTCTCCATTTGAAATTAGGATGGTCCCTCCAACTGGGATTGTATGTATTAGAATATGGATTGTACTGTTATCGGTTGAAATTACCAACAAAATTTACTCCTTCAGTCTCAGGAGCAAAAGGACTACCAACTTAACAGTTTAAACTTGTATGACCCTATCCACCACATGCTTCACAAAATGATTGGTGGGGCTGCACTATTTGCTATTATCAAAGTCTCCACCTTCTTTATCAACGCTTCCAATTGACTCAAAATGGCAGTAGATGAGTCAATAGCATGCACACCGGCTTGTTTTTTTGGCACCTGACGCTCATTTTGTCATTGATAACTGTTGAGCGTCATTTCTTCAATCAATGCATGGCTTTCAGTCGATGTTTTCCTCCAAATTGTACCTCTCACAGTGGCATCAATGAGTGAATGGTTTGTAGGAGACAAACCATTGTAAAAAGTCTATACCTGCTGTCATACGGGAAATTCGTGATGTGGACATCTTCTCAATAACTCTTAAAAATGTTCCCAAGCTTCAAAGAGAGTATCCATATCAAACTGCACAAAAGAAGAAATGTCATTCCTTAACTTAGTAGATTTAGAGGGAGAAAAATACTTAGCTAGAAGTTGTTGTGTCAACTGATCCCATGTAGTGATGTACTGACGTTAACCATTGACCCGCCTTGTCCCTAAAAGAGAAAGAAAAGAGTCACAATCAGATTACATCTTTTATCACCCCATTATACTTTATAGTATCACACAACTGCAAGAACTTGGCTAGATGCTGATTTGGATCATCTGAAGGTGATCCACCAAACTGAGCAGAAGTTTGAATCATGGAGACTAATGCTGGTTTGATATCAAAGTTGTTAGCCGCCACAACGGGTCTTGTAATACTCCCTCTATACCCTTCAGCCGTGGGCATAGAATATTCGAGCATGGTCCGCTCTGCTGGGGTAGCTCATTCTTCCCAATTCCCCTCAACTGTTATCTCTCTCTCCATCCTTCTTGTAGCTTCTTCAGTCACAACTTCAATATGAGATTGCTTCATTAACCTGTGATCTATTTTTTTAATTTCTGGATCAAATGTCAAATCTGGAAATTGCGAATGAGTAAGCATAAACAAGAAATATGATCAAGGAGATAAAGTGATAAATTAATTAAAAATAAAAATAAAAATAAAATAAGAAATAAAATAAAAGTGCGTCTAAATTAACTAGAGTTTTTTGCCTCTAATATCACCAAACTTATTCCCCGACAATTATGCCAAAAACTTGATACGCGTAAAATACACTAAGAGCAAGTGGACTCTATCACAAAGTAATAAAGGACTTGAGTCACCGTTGTCGATCCCATGAGGAATAAGTGGTAATTACAAGATTCATAAATCTCTTGGTTATTTAGACAATCGAAAGGCTAAGAGAAATTCAAAGTAAAATCAAAAAATAAATTAAGAAGAATAATGGACAGTTAAAGAATGTAGAAATAATCAAATAGGGAGAAACCAGGGCGCAAGGTTCACTTGAATCTAATTAATCAGATTTTCACTCATTTATGATGTAAGATAATTCTCTTACCAATATTATCTTAATTACTATTGAATCCCAATGGTTATGGATGAAATAATATTCTATTCCAAAATTAAATCACCTATTTGGTCATTTAGTTGAATTAATTAAGAATACATTAAGCTCAATTCAAGAAATGAACTAACATAATCATTAATTTCATTCGTAGAATAAATTGATGTTTGGTCATTCACCAATCTAATCCTAAGTTTATCATATAGGTCCACTCATTGAGTGTGGATGGTCACTAGTCAAATAATGAATTAATGTATGCCAAAAGAGATCAGGTTCTAACAAGAATACATGCAATATAATAAACCCTAAAAGAAATTACATTAATCAAATTCGAGAACAAACCCAATTAATTAGAAAAACAAGATCCCCCATAGCCCTAGTTATGAGTTTAACTACTCATGTTCAAAACAAGTAAACCCATATCACAATACAAATCTATGGAAAGAAAACACAAAGAAAGGAAAAAACTAGGGGGAAAGAGAAATTAAAGCCCCTTTTACGGTGATTATGATCTTCAAGTCTTCAAGTCCTCCAAGGATTCGTAGTAATTCTCTCTTATGATTTGTCTCTCGAAATCTGCTATCGCAAAAGTGTATCTCAGGATCAGGGATTTTTTGCACTCTTTTTGAATTATAGCGTAACTCTCTTATTTATGAAAAATAACGTGTGCTTTTACACAATCAGGGTCTAGGCGCTGCTTTTGGGTGCTCAAGCGTTGAGTCACTAAACCAAAAATGCACTATGTAATGCATTATGCGCTAAGGCGTTGAGCGTTGGGACACTAGAGAGAATGGACGCTTTCTGCCATGCCAGCACTCAAGCGCTGACTCTTGGGTGCTTAGGCGCTGGACCACTAGAGAGAATTTATGCTTTTCTTCCTTGTAAAAATTGTCCAATCTTCTTCCATGTAAATTTACCTATCAAAAGCAGTTAAAACTCGTAATATGAACACAATTAAAAATAATAAAAATATAATGAAACTTAAGAACAAAGTTCAATAAAAAATATCAGAAGAGGATGAAAAACCAAGAAATTAAATCACAAAAATATGAGATTTTAAAGGTTCATCAGAAACTTTGGGACGCAACTCAGGCGAATTGGGAATAGAATTTCTTTCTTGTTATTCATCTTCTAAACTATCTAAAATCTGTCCAAAATTCATCCAAACTTTTAGTGATGTTTCAAATTGAAAAGTTTTCATTTGAAATTTGTCTGAAAATGTCTTTTTCTAGTAGTGTAATTGTAGTATTTATGCATATATCGTATGTATCCACTCTTCGAATGTGAAGAGAATCGTAAACTCATTAATCATATCTTTGTACCATTTATCTGATAGTGATTAAAGTGAGTATCTAGCATAAAGATACTACAGTGGATCAAAAGCTACTTGTAATCTAGCTTGAAGAGGTTAGGGTAGAAGAAAGAATAATGTTGAAATTTAAAATCTCAATGGTTTGTTGAGGATTGGACATAGGCACATGGTGTGACCGAACTAGTATAAATCTTTAGTGTGATACTTCTCTAACCCTTATCTTTATTTACTGTTCAGATTGTTTTATTGCTTAGCACCCTTTTGAGTTTATGAACATTCTTTCTTAAGTTAAAAGTGAAATTTCTAAGTTTGGTCTTAGGTAAAATTGAACAATATTTTGATTAGTTTAAGCAATCCATATTAACTTACTAATTCTACCTTTAACCCTTATGTGTATCTAAGTTTAGAAACTTGAGATCCTTTTGAGTTTTCAAAAAGAGTTAAGAAAGTTGGAGGCGTAATCTAATCCTCTATTATTGTACTATTAACACCTTCAATAATCCTAATAGATAACTAAGTAATAAGTACACATGTGTTCACACTATGAGCACTTTAGCTTGAAGGAAAATAGCCACTTACTCCTCAAGAGCATGTCCAATTCAAGATGGTATACAAACTATAATGCAAAACTTTTGGTCTTCACACTCAAGGATGGAATCACCCTTCGATGAAAAAAGATTTGATGAAACAATCTCTCCTCTTGAAGCTGTTAAACTCTTTACACAAGAGTTGAACTCTATATCACTTGTTATCAAATTGCTTCAAACTTTAGAAGTGAGTGAATTGAGTTTGTAAAAGATTTTCACAAACTTTTTTTTATTTAAAAAAACACTTATTTATCCATCTTTGTTGAAACTATTAATTTTTAAAATTGAGTAGATTGATGAGGAAGATAACTTCTCACACTAATACCAGCTAAGAATCAATGTAAACAAGAGAGTATAAAGCTGTAAAATGCTTAAATGTATAAGAGATAGGGTATAGAGAGTGCAAACATTAAATTTATACTAGTTTAGTTACTTCTTGTGACCTTCATCTAATCCTTAAGTAATTTATCTGAGATTTTTCATTAATCTTCAAGCTTCAACAGGTGCTTACAACCTTTACATCAAAGAGCACCTACAACACTCTTGGGATACCTTACCCTTAGTGTTTAAGCCTCACAACAATGGATACCTTATCCTTTTGATCTCACAATGGATACTTTACCCTCTTATAATGATTTTAAGATGAAGAAAATAATCATAAACTCTCACAAGAGTAGATGATACAAATTGAAGTCTAAGAGTTAACAAAGAATTACACACTAATGCTCAAAACAAGAGTTAATGAATAAAGGCTGTTATAATTCGCAATAAATGCTCAAGAATGATATTTCAGAGAATTCTCTAATTATTGCTGCCAAAAGTGGCAAAAGCTTATCAAGAAAAGAGAAAATAATGGCTAGTTGTTGTCGAAAGCTTCTAACTGCTGTATAGAAGCATTTAATGCACTTCCAATGGCTAGAACTTGTTACCGCCTATAAAATGAAATTATTCAAGCACATTTGAGGCTAAACACTTAGTTGGTGATGCAATTAATGCTAAAGTTAACAAACTTCTTTTGGCTCAGATAGTTTTTTATTAGTGTTCTCAACTTTGTACTATCTTTCTAATACTCTAAAAATACACTCTCCTATATTCTTTGTATAAATTCCGTTGCAGAGAGTTTGTGCTTTAATCTTAAGTGTTTTATTTCCATTTAGTGATTGTTAGTGTGAGCAAACACTAAAGTTGGCAACAACACAAGAAGGGGGTTGAATTATGTTCAAAATTAACTTTCTCACAACTTTCTCAAGTTAGTAAGCTTGAAGGTGAGAAGATTATAACTCAATGTAGGCTGTTAGTGAGAAACTTAAAAAATAATGCTTGACAGACCAAGGTGAAAAGGTTTATGAGAAACTTTAATAGTTGGATAAAAACAACATTCTCAGCACTTCAAGTTCTTTTTCTGATTTAGTTTAAGTGTTATAGCTCCCTAAAAATTATTTTCTTGAATCAAACACTTGAAATTAAGTAAGTTAACTAGATTCAACTTGTAAACTTTAACAAAAACTGGTTTAAAGAATTTCTTAAAGAAGACACCCTAATTTTTTTATCTTTAAACTCATGAACAAGCTAATGTAAATTAAAAGATAAAGGAGAGAATGATCACACCAGAGATTTATACTGGTTCACCCCTAAATCATATGGGACTACGTCGATCCAGCACATAGCAAACCACTAGGATTTCAACTATGTGAGTATTCTTTAACCAATCAAGCCTCTCCAAACTTATTTACAAGTATTATTAGCCAATAGCCTCTCCAAGCTAGCTACAAGTATTCTTGACAATAATTTCTTCAGGCTGAACCCCAAGTATTCTTCTATATCATCTTCAGGCTCACAAACTCAGAATCAAGTGCCTTAGATAACCTCACAAGCTCACTCGTTACAAGATAAAATCAAAGGTTAAAGGAAGTGTTTGTGTAACTTGTGTAACTGTCAAAATCACTCTAAGAGTAGATACAAATACTTATACATATCAATAACAACACCTACTATTGGATTTACAAAGATCAGATTCATGTAGGTACAAGTGAGAAGGTTCAATTCTTGTCAACTTGCTAGAAATTTTTTTAGCAAAATTCTCTAGTTAATCTTCAGGCTTGATATCTTTTATAGGTTTCGAAATATGACTGTTGGGTACTGCAAACGATGGTTTTCCTTGCTGGTTGCAGGTGACTGTTATTTTATCCTTTTCCTAGACACATCAACAGTCTGCTTTAAGGTGATAAGGTTCACTAGAAATCTTCTCAAGGTGTACCTTCTCACCGAGTCTTCTTAACTTGAAGCTTCTCAAGTACTTTCTCACCAACTTTCTCACCCAACCTTTGCATGCCTAAAGATTTCAACCTTCTCAGCTTTAATCTTCACTATCTTAGTGATAATCTTCATTATTTTTTATGGTAAAGATAGTTTGAGCTTCTTCCAATGAAGTAATCACTTGTTGAAGTTCTGATTTGCACAATCCTTTAATCTTCTCAAGACCTTCTCACAGTGAACTTTCTCGTGTTCTCAAGAAGCTTCTCAAGAAAGAATTGAACTTCCTCAAGTCATGATTTGATCTTCTCAAGTTGTTTTAGATGACTAGAATGCTTCATTACACTTTGTTTTACTCCTGAAAAGCTTAATAACACAAAAAAACACTCCACACAGATTAAGTCTAAATGGATCAATTAGTGAGAAGATTCAAGCCATGTTTTCAACATAGTTGTTATCATCAAAACAAATTATGCATTGTTAAGTACTAAAAGGACTTTGGAGCTTACAAACACCAAGCTAAATACTTATCTATTTGTAACCTGACATAGTAGTGGTCTGAGTGTTTTTAGATAGAACCTAAAGAGGCTAGGTGTGAAAAAAATACTTGTATTTTAGCCTAGACAATTTGTGTGACCAAAGAATACTTTGTTTAATGGAAAATCTCAGTTAGTTATTAGAAACTAGAAGTAGGCAAGTGGTTTGACTAAAACAGTATATAAATTATGTGTGTAAAGCTTCTCTTATCCTTCTCTTTGTTTTCTAAACTTGAGCTTATCTTTTCTTATCATTAAAAGTTCTTTTCGATATAGAGAAAAGTTTGTAAAAATTATTTTCTGATCAAAATATAATCCAAAAAAGTTTTTGGAACTTGATAAGAGATAAAAATTAAGCATTCAAGTGATTTTTTATTCAAGCATCTTTCTGATATTCCAAGGTAATCATTATTTTATCTATTTACGTCTTTGTAATTGAGAAAACTATTTAAGTTTAAGCAGAAAGTGATCAAAAACGTAGAAAAGGCACAATTCTACCTCTCTTCTTATGCAAATATAGCCATCTTTAATTCTTACATGGATACAAATCCAACAAGTCACATTTGCACACAACTAATCACAAAATAACATCACATTAAAAATGGACCCCATTGCACATGATCCTTAGCTCAACTGGTGCATTTGATGTTATGGATGCTTGGTGAGGAGGGTTCAATCCCTCCCTGAGGCATCTCCCCTTCTTTATTTCCCTTACCCCCTTTCCCTTCCCATTCGGGCCTCTATGAGGCATCCCATAAATCACACCTCTTTGCGTGGAATGCGAGATGAGGAGGCTATGATTCTAGGATACTCCAAATTTGGTAACGTATCCTTATCGTATCTGTATCTGATACCAATACTCGTATGGTACACCTGCATTCATATTTTTAGTGTATCCCTATATTTTGGTTTTGTGAATACCCCTCCCCCCTCCCCCCTCAAAGTCTTGTTATCCATTTTTACCCCCAAAAAAAAAAGACACAAGTCCTATTATTCAAAAGATTCAAGATACAAATTCAAGTCTCATTCTCATCAATTCCCTCCCTTAAAGCATAATATTAGTACTCTTGAAATCTTACACTCCTCAAAATTATCACTCAAAATAGCAAACTTTCATCTATAAATATATACTTTATTTAATATATATTGTCATATTTTTATCTTAATTTTTTTAAAAACTATCATTTTTGTTATCGTATTGTATTATATCATACCGGATAGTCATATCTGTACCTCTGCAACATAGTGAGGAGGTGTCCATACATAATGGGTTTGGGAAGCCAATCTTTCCAAGGATTGACGTCGCCATGCGATCACATCAAGAACTAGAATCACACGCGATGCTACCCAAGTAATTGGATTGGGTTCAAAGATTGGTGTCGCCTCTTTGGTAAATTAGGAAATAAGTCTTCAGAAAGTGGCTAACTTTGAGTAGTGGGTTAGGAAAGTATTCATGTCAAAACAAATATTAAAAAGTAGATTAAATATAGATAACTTAATGTTTTGAAGTGGATTTAGAGGGTACCTGAGATAGGCACGTGACAGTGGTCTTCTCTTTGAGCAATGGCAATCGAGCGTCTTGAGATAAAGGGGTGGGTACCTACAAAGGGACTCCAATGCTCAAGTCAGGCTGTGCACAAGTAAGACAGTGAATGATGAGTAATTTACTAATACTTAATTAAGACTACTTAGCCTTGTATTTATAGAACGTGTATAGAATCCTTATGCAATCTGTATTGAATATAGGTATTTAGGATCAGTATCCTGACAAGAATTACTTTCCCATTATTATTGGGGGTGAACCCCTATAAGTTAGGAAATCTTAATATGAGAGCTACTTATCAATCTGATGCAGTTATAGGTCTTATAATATCGTAAATAGGTGAATGGCAGTTATGGATATTTAGGGATATATCCTTTATACGTATCTAGCAATCTTGATATTATTGCCCAACGTCGCTCAGTGTGCATGGCTCTGGGGTCCGGATTGCCTTCAAGGCCTTAGCTACGTCGTCTATGGCGGAGTCCGGTTATACGTGTGTCAGGTTGGTCTAACTAGACGGAATCCCGGATCACAGTCCAGAACAGTTGCCCCCAGCTTGATGCTTGGAAGGATAGTCAAATGTGAAGTTTTAATAAGATCATCCAAGTATACGGTTAACATAGAAGTCTGAAAAATTAACATCGGACCCCTGACGTTTTACGCAAAATGCCGCTGTCTATGATATGCTATTACGTCCCATAAATTCATTGCCCCCAATTATTAATTCTTGGGATCTCCTTAGGCGTTCTCTATGTAAACTCTAAGTATAATCTATGAAAGTGTAAGTAGTAACAGTCTGTGATTCTTTGGGAAAGTGTTGCTTTGACTTTATTGGGAATTAAATATCCTTTAAAAATGATCTTAGTTTCGTACTATTTTCCAACTGTCCGCTACTCCCGTGACTAATCAGAAGTAGGGAGCATTAAACGTGGCTGCCATCACGCAGGACGTGGTCGAGCTGTTCGGCCTAGATTCCCTTGGCTTCATCCATCCTCCTTTTGAGTCCATGAACAATAACCTAGTTGGCGGCTTCAGCTTGTCCATTTGTTTGGGGGTTTTCTACAGCACTACAATGATGTTTGATTTTCAAACTAGCAAGTAGTTCTTCAAACCCCTTGTTCTTGAATTGCGTCTCATTATCTGTCACAATGGACTCCAGGATTCCAAACCTTGTAATGATGTGGAGCCATGTAAACTTTTGGATTCTAGCCGAGGTAATGGTGACTAGAGGTTTAGCCTCGATTCATTTAGTAAAGTAGTCTACTACTACCACCAGAAACTTTAGTTGTCCGGGAGCTTGAGGGAAAGGGCCCAGAATATCCATACCCCACCTGTAGAATGGCCAGGGTACAAATGTTGTAGAGAGTTCCTTAGGTGGAGCATGGTAGTGGTCTAAGTGGCGCTGGCACTTGTCACAACTTGGACGTGTGTTATTGCGTCGGCCTCCATTGTGGGCCAATAATAACCAGCCTTGAGACCTTTCAACGCTAGGCCTTTGCCTCCCAAATGGTATCCACAGCTCCCCTCATGAACCTCTACTAATACATATTATTCTTCTTTAGGGGTTAAACATTTGCGAAGAGGTGAGGAGAATCCCCGCGATATAACTGCCCATCGTAGATGGTGTACCGGACAACAATTTTTATTAGCTTAGATGCTTCTTTTAGGTCATCGGGTTGGATGCCGGATTATAAATACTTTACGATGGAAGTGATCCATGTAGGCTCTGAATCTCCAATCTGGAAAATGGTTGAAACCATAATTGAAAGCTGAGCTAAGGTCTCTTGGACCACCGAACGATTGTTCCCCGGGCTCTTCCTGCTAGCTAACTTAGATAGAAGGTTGGCCCTTAAGTTTTGTTCCCGGGGGATGTGCTCCACCTTCACTATTCGAAATCCCTTAAGGAGTCCTTGTACCTTGTCTAGATATCTTTGTAAGAGGGGTTCTTTAACCTAGCAGTCGCCCTGGATCTAGGATGTCACAAGTTGGGAATCACTGCAAAGTGTGATCCTTGTTGCACATAGTTCCTTAGTCATCATCAATCTAGCAATGCACGCTTCACATTCTGTCTGGTTATTCGAAGTGGGGAACTCAAACTTCAGGGAACTTTCAATTGTCATGCCTTTTGGATTTTCGAGGATTACCTCGGCGCCACTTCCCTTAGAGTTAAAGGATCCATCAACGAACATTGTCCACGAAACTTCCTCAGGGTCACCGAGGTCCGATGTAAGCTCGGCAAGGAAGTCTAAAAGTACTTGTGCTTTAACTGCTAGTCTGGGCTCGTATGAGATTCCGAACTCAGAGAGCTCGATGGACCAAGCAATCATCCTTCTTGCTAAATCATGTTTATGCAATATTTGTCGGATTGGTTGATCCATCCTTACTACAACCAGATGACACTAGAAGTATTGCCTTAGTCTCCTGGCTGTGATGACTAGGGCAAGTACGACCTTCTCGATCTGCTGATAATAGAGTTCGGGGCCTTGTAGTACTTTGCTCACAAAATAGACCAGCTTCTGGCCTTCGATAGTTTCCCAGATGAGAACCGAACTAACCACTTCTTCATGAATAAAAAAGGTATACGTATAAAGTCTCTTCGGGTTCTAGCCTAGTCAAGATAGGATAAGACGATAACAGACTCTTGAGAGACATGAAGGCATCCTCACACTCTTAGGTCCACTCAAAACCCGTCCCCCTTTTTCAATAGTTTGAAGAGAATGAGGGATTTATGAGCAGTTTTAGCGACGAAGCGTGTGAGTGTTGCGATCCGCCCTATAAATTGTTGAACTTCCTTTACATTCTGGGGGCTATGCATGTCGAGCACTGCTTGACATTTGTCTGGATTTGCCTCAATCCTATAATGAGTCAACATGAAGCCCAAAAACTTCCCAACTCGAACCCTAAACGCGCATTTTTCAAGGTTGAGCCTCATATTATGCCTTTTAACTTCTGTAAACACTTCTTCGAGGTCAGCTGTATAGGATTCGAACTCTGTGGTCTTAACGGTCATATCGTCAGTGTATACTTCAAGTATTCTCCCCACTTGATCCTCAAAGACTCTATTCATCATTCGCTGGTAGGTGACTCTCGCATTCTTTAAGCCAAATGGCATAATCTTATAGCAGTAGCTTGCCTTTTTGGTGATAAAAGTAATTTTATCTTCGTCTCTGGGGTACATCAGAATCTAATTATACCTAGAGTAGGTGTCCATAAAGGAGAGTAGCCAAAAATCAGATAAGCTATCAACCAACTTATCAACGTTAAGGAAAGGGTATGGATCTTTAGGGCATGCCTTATTCAGGTCTGTGTAGTCCACACACATCCTCCACTTTTCATTTGACTTTTTCACTAAGACCACATTGGAGAGCTATGTAGTGTAAGAGATTTCCCTGATGAATCCAACATTGAGTAGCTTTTTTGACTTGCTCCTCAATAATCTGTTGTCTTTTAGGGCTAACTTTCCCCTTCTTTTGGGAGACTGACTTCACGTCTCGTTTAATAGATAAACAATGGCAGACGAAAGTGGGGACAAGCCCAAGCATGTCGGAGGACGTCCATACAAATAGGTCCTTATTTCGTTGAAGGAGCTCTATCAGTAGGTGTTTCTATCCTGCTCTTCCAGATTTGCACCTATTTGGGTGACTTGGTCAGACTTATCACCTAGTTGAAGTGGAAGTAGTTCTCATTTAGGAAGGGGTCTGGTACCCCAAATTTCTTCTCTGACATCCAACTCTGTCATAAGGATGTTAACTTGATCCAAGGCCGGACTAGACGTATGTATTCTTGTTTTCTTGGGAATCCTGCAAATTTTAAGGCTCTCATTATAACATTTGCGTGCCATAATTTGGTCACCCTTGATTGTGACCACTTCATTATTTTTGTTAAGGAATTTCATGGTCAAAAGATCGGTGGACACTATTGCGGCAATACCGTTCAGGGTAGGTCACCCCAGAATAATGTTGTAAGTAGACAGGCAGTCTACGACCAAAAATCTGACTTTGATGGTCCTATAGATTTTGTTATCCCAAGGGTCAGGAATGTTTCAAAATAGACCACTGGGGTAATTTTCTCACTAGAGAACCCAGTGAGCTCGTTTTTAATAGAGGTTAAGGCAAACATAGGGAGCTCCAACTTTTGGAAAGCGTCCATAAATATTATATTTGCAGAGCTACCCTGGTCTACAAAAATATGTCGGACTTCAGCGTTAGATACTATTCCGGAGATGACGAGTGGATCATCGTGATCTCGGAGAATATCACTGTAATCCTTAGTGGTGAATGATAACAGCAGTTCTTCCTTGTCATCAACACAAGGTCTGCGTGTAGAGCCAGAAATGCTCAATATTGCAGTTCGCAGTGTTTTCTTCTAGGAATTACTGGATGAACCTCATTTTGCAAATCCTCTAAAGATTGTGCTGACTAATCGATCGGTCCTGTTAGTCTTATTTTAAGTATCCTGGTTCCTATCCTACTAGTTGTCCACATCACGGTGGGGTGGAGTCCGAGATTTTTTAATTGGGTTACGCATCCTCCTCCTTTGTCGTGGGGTCGGACTTCGCCTAGGGCTATGACTACGTCTTCATTCCCTCCTCCTTTCGGGGTTATCACTATTCCGGATCTCGACAATATACTTCTGAAACTGGCCTTCCTTAATAAAGGACTCAATGACATCTCGAAACTGGTAACATTCTTCTATTTTGTGGCCATAGCCTTTATGCCACTTATAGTACTTGGAGTGGTCCTTCACCTTTTTCAGAGGTGGTGGCCTCTTAACATTCCGGAACTCAGTCTGAAGTACTTCTTTGAGAATTGTTTCTCGCAGGGCATTCAATGGAGTGTAGTCAGAATATTTAGGCAGGTAAGTATCTCCTTTGGGGGAGTTTCAGGGTTGGTCAGAGCTTTGGTTATGTTTCTGGTGAGTGGGCTTACCATTTCTAAAGTCTTTTTATCCTTAATAGCTTCCTCCAATTCAATGTATTTTGCGGAGCGAGCATGAAACTCATTCATAATCTTCACATTCTTCTTTGCTAAGGATCAGAAGAAGTCAGAATCAATCTAGAGGCCACTCCGAGCATAGTGAAGTGTGATCCGGTCATCCGGACTAGCCACACGAGTAAGGATGGTGTTGAATCTCTTAATATATTCGTGAAGGGACTCATTGCTCCCTTGACGAATCTTGGAAAGAGAGTCAACTAACTTGGGTTGCTCCTTAGTAGTGGTATAATGCGACAGGAAACATTATATGAGATCATCCCATCCAATGACAGACCTCAGTTGCAAGGTTGAGAACCAACGGAGGGCGCCCTTTTTTAAGAAGAATGGGAAGGCCCGATAAAGCAATTCTGGGATCCTCCGTGGAACTGCATAGAGTGGATGTAAGCATCGAGGTGTTTCTGTGGGCCTGTCGTACCATCATATTATTCAAGATTGGAAGGGGGGTTGAAGTCTTTAGGGATCCTGTACATCCGAGAGGGGTTGTTGTTGGATGCCAGGAATCAAAATGTTGTCTCTGACAACATGGCTATCTTTGTCGCGCAGTGGCCTCCTCTGGATGTTAGCCACGTTTTGCCTCTTGTGGACATTCTCCACATGCACTGATCGTTCTAACTCGTCAATCTGACTTCGTTGGTAGACCAACAGGTGGTGTTGCTCATCAAGCTGCTGCATTTGCTGGGCTATTAGCTCCTGGAGGCGGTTTCTTGTCATCTCAGAGCGAGTAGGGGCTCGGCTGGAAGCATGATTAGCAACATCATTATTTAGAGGGCCTAGGCGCGATTGCACTGGACCCCTAAATACTTGAGCGACATTATTGACCCTCTCTCCAGGGCGGGCAAGCCTATCCATGATAGACCTTCTGCCTGACGGGGGTGGACTTTCGTCTGAAAGTGAAGTCTCATGCCCATCGCGTAGTCGTTCTGAGACGTGTACTTGGTCCCTTACGGCTAAAGCTTCGACTGCAGGTGGTGGAGCTGGTTGAGGTAGGGGTTGCGTTGCTAGCTCTTGTCTCTGTTCCATAGGAGGTTGCACAGCATCCCTTTTCGAATGTTGATGTGTGTCTATCATGATTGCGTGGGATTAGAAGTTTAAGGGTTCCCACAGACAACACCAATGTTCTGAAGTGGATTCAGAGGGTACCTGAGATAGACACATGACGATAGTCTTCTCTTTGAGCAACAGCAGTCGAGCGTATTGAGACAGGGAGTGGGTACCTGCAAAGGGACTCCAACGCTCAAGTCAGACCGTGCACAAGTAAGACAGTGTATGATGAGTAATTTACTGATACTTGATTAAGACTACTTAGTCTTGTATTTATATAGCGTGTATAGAATCTTTATGCAATTTGTATTAAATGCAGGTATTTAGGATTAGTATCGTAGCAAGGATTACTTTCCCATTATTGTTGGGGTGAATCCCTATAAGTTAGAAACTCTTAATACGAGAGCTACTTATCAATCTGAGATAGTTATGGGTCCTATAATATCAATGATTGGTAATTACAAATATTTAAGGATATATCATCTGCACGTATCTAGCGATCTTAATATTATGATCCAACGTCGCTCAGTGTGCATAGCTCCGAGGTCAGGACTGTCTTCAAGGCCTTAACTACTTCATCTATGGCGGAATTCGGTTATACGTGTACCGAGTTAGTCCAACTAGACGGGATCCTGGATCACGGTCCAGAACACTTAATATATAGTGTAATTAAGTGTATATTGCCACTTGAATGTGAATAAAGAATATATTGCCATTTGCAGGGTGTATAGTCTGTGCAGTGAACCAGCGTCCTAATTTTTGTTATCTTATAGAACAATTATGTATGTGTGTATACATTCAAATAAAAAAAAATTATGCATGTATACATTAAGTCTAATTTATATGGCCGAGATGAATTACAGCCAACAAGTAGGCTTTGCAATTTGCATGAACACCAATGAGTAATATCATTCAGCTTTAATATTTTAAATCCACAAAAAGTCGAGGGAACTTCCCATTCCATTATTTAAGCGCAATATCTTCTAGAGTAAAGTAAATATAAAAATGCTTAAGCGTCCGTCATAAGGTTGGATTAGGAAGGACACTCTAGTCTGTCAGAAGAGTTGTATTATAAGCCTATTTTTAAGCCGAACAGGGAACATCCACCACTGGAGCAGAATTCAATAGAAAGGGACAACAATAGAAGTCATTAGCTAGCTTTTTAGGATTTGGCGTACGAGGACCAATTTGTTAGAATTTTGGATAAAACCGAAATATAATAACCTCAAAATTACTTGATCAATTTAATATCAAATTATGACATGCACAAATAATATATACTTACACAAATAATATAGATTGAGTCATAGAGTTACATTGAAAAATGATGATAAAATAATTATAATTGAAGCGATCACAAATAGTAAAAGAGAGAAGTTATTATAATTCTATAATAATTATTTACGTCTCAATGAAATTTCAATAAGATAGGATGGTTAGGAGCATCTTCCTTATATATATAATCACATAATAATGAATTAAACATACTTATCATAATAAACACATATACAAAACTTAATAATAAAATTCACTTATAAACAATTCTTAATTATAATAATACTGATCCTATTTAATTACAATAATATATTCTAATTATTTTAACATCAATTAATCTATATTTTAAAAAATATAATACGACTTATGATAATCCACTTAAAAATTAATAAAGTTAATAAAATTAATCATACACAATTGTCTCGCATAACATCCATGAGATCCAATGTCATTCATTTCCAAGATCATCATCACAATTTCATTACAGTTTAGACTTGAAGAAGATGGTGGAAATGGTAGGGACTAGGAATGGAGTGGGGCCTACGAGGGGCGACCATGCCTCATTTGTTTGAGGGTAACGTTTTTGTAGGGGTGTGGAAGCTGTTCCATTACGTCAACACCAAATTTCCTTTGTATTTTATTCACTCTTTTTGGGGTCTCCTCTTCACTCTTTGTTGGTTGGGTCTCTATCGGTTGCGGGTAGAGGTGGCAGTAGAGAGAGCCATTTCCTTTCCTCTTCCTCTGCCATTTTTCCGCCACCTTTTTTCTCGCTCAAAAAGCTTTCCCACCAATTCAGCTCAACCTGACAGTGAGCGCTACTGCTGATGATATAGATTGTTTGCGAGAAAACAAAGAGAATTATCATTAGGGTTTTCTTTCCTTCTTATTTAACCCGGCTACTTTCTGCTAGCTTTTCTAGTTCCAGTGTTGTTCTTCAACCTTTGCCTCTTTCTGATCCTTTTATGTTTTGTTCTTTTTTTCCCTTCGATCCAATCCGAAAACCACATGATAGCTTTCAGGAGAATAAAAGTAGTCCATACTCGAAACAGTTGAAGAGTTCAATTCCCGAGGACTTTTATGTTTGTGACTTTTGTCAATTTGTGTTTCTTTCTTCTTCTTCTTTTTCGGGGTACTTTCTTGTCATTGAAAATCTTTGCCTGATTTAGAAATTAGGAGCTTCCTCTATGTATTTTGGTGAGAAGTTAAGAGATAACAGTTTGCATCTCAGTGTCACACGCCAATTCATTTTTCTGAGACATTAAGTATTTGCATCTTTCGAGGAAGATTTGTGAGTTGTGACTGCATCACCCAGATCTGTGGCTTACACAAGAGAAAGCTCTAGATACATCTGTTGCTTGATTTGTAAGCTCTCTGACACTTTCTGTCTGATTTTCATTTTCTCTTTCTCCTCAGTCCTTCCCCTTTCTGTCTCTTTTTTTTTTTTTTTTCTTAAACTATATTTTTGTGCAATTTTATATACGGTGGTGGTGGAAACTATTCTTTTGCAGATTAAAAACTCAAGCAATCTTTAAGTGCTAAAAAGAAAGGGATATGTCATTCATTTTTACCCATTTTCTATGCTTGATATCAACTGGCATCTATTTTTGCTTAAGCATATTGTTGCTTACACGTAATAAGAAGGTTCATGAACTTTATCCTTTCGAAACATGGGCCATAAATTAGTTGGAATCACAATAAGTGACAATCACTTGAATGTTCATGTGTAGTAATAGCGAGTATTGCGCATGAATGTCTATTGACGCATGTCTGTTGACAATATAAACATTTCACATGCATAATCATCATGGCCATGCTTGTTTGCATTCTTTTACATTATCCCCCCGCTCTTAGGCCCTAACTAATTAGAAGTCGTAGTGTTCATTTTGTTTTGCATAACCAGCCTTGTTTTTCATTGGTGAATGTTTTGCATAACCAGCTTTGATTCTACAGGTAATTGAACACAAGAAACCTGTGGAAATACTTCAATTTGATGGGAAGGGATTAATTAATCTATTAGGTGAATCTCTAATTAATTTTAGCAATATACCATATATGCACATTTTGGTGAGATAAATGGTAAGTAAACAATTTGTGGATAATTACACTAATTTTCTCTAAGGTTAGCACTTATTACACTCTATACTTCTCATATTCGAAAAATTATACATACCACTCTTACATTGTTGGTTATAAAATGAAGATATGGTGTAAGAATTGTACATAAATATGGGAGGCAGATATAATTTTTCAAAAAAAAAAAAAAAGATGATATCGGACATAAGAACAATATATAAAGCAAGGGGTACGTGTGTAATTTTAAAAATAAGATGAGTGTTGATTGTAATAAGCACTAATTTAAAGAAACTTAGCGTAATTTCTTCTTTGGTAAAAAAATTAAGCGTAATTACTCCAACAACTTATTTTATCACATGCTTCATGATAAATTAGGTTAGAAATTTATCTTCAGCTTCCCAAAATGGAAGCATAAGTATTTAAATTTCGGATGGGCTATGTAATAAACCCTGATGTTTATCATTCAGTTTATCTGGTGAGGTCACTACGTAGCCAAGTTTGCATAAACTTAGGCTTATTTTCCTTCAATCATTGGAACCTCATCTCATAATTTTCAATAGTACTTATATATGTTAAAATTTAAGACGAGTTAAAAGCCATTTTTAACTGGTTCTAAATATGCATCCTGCCAAAATGTACTGGGAAAACATTATTAAACAAAAAGAAATAAAGAAAATAAACAACGAATTTCTAGTATTTTCTTAATATTCATATGTGTTAATTCTTAACCAGGCGTGAATATTTTGGGATAATGACCAAACTGGCCTTATCAGAATGCAAGAAAACAGCTATATCTGTGTCAATTGAGAAGAAAAAAGATATTTGCATATCAAAAATTTTAATCATTTTTACACTTTATTTATTTAGGAAATAAAGGTAGATAGAGAGTGTATTGAAATGTATATTTCTTTTGTTTTATTATCTAAAATAGAAATTATGTAAGAATAATATAAATTTTTTTCTTTGCAAATACCATTACTGATTAAGAATAGCTTAAGTGATTGGGCAGGTAGGTTTGGAGAAGATCCTAGCTTCAGATCATAGTAATTCCCAATGTTAATACAAAGAGGAGCTTTGTCTCTCCATTTGATAACTTAAGCTTTTGCATTTCTTATCCCTAGTTACATTTATTAATTTAGTTTTAACTAAACTAGAACAAGTTTCTCTTTTAACAGTAGAACATTATCTTTTGGTTTTTAATCATGATATCTGCACATGTATTGTTATGAAATTAACTCCTCAACCTCGGGCATTGTCATAGAGTATAACACTATCTGAGAGATCAATTGTTTTTAGTTTCTAGACAATGATTTCCCTGGTGCTTGTTTATTCTATTTTAATATTACTAAACCTTATTTATATCCGTTCTACTATTACAACAAACTTGTTATATCCGTTCTACTATTACAACTAACTTGTTGAAATTGTTGATTGAAAGCAAGTTTACTTGATCATATGTGTTTCCTATTAAAACTAATATTTAAATTTGGCCTAGCAAGTAAATTTACAAGGAAGGGATGTATCTTATAACTGCTCTATATGTGCAGGACTCAGAAAAGAGAGGGAGAATATGAATACTTTTTCTCATGTTCCCCCCGGTTTTAGGTTCCATCCCACGGATGAAGAACTTGTTGATTACTACCTCAGGAAGAAAGTTACTTCAAGGAGGATTGACCTTGATGTCATAAAAGATGTTGACCTCTATAAAATTGAGCCATGGGATCTTCAAGGTAGTACTTAGTTGACAGAATCGAAAATCAAAAGGAAAACTTCTTTTTTTAAACAAAGTAATATACTGAATATATCGTTAACTTTTGCACTGCTTTCCTTTCCTTTTTTCTTTTTAAAAATACGAAGAGCTTTGCAGACTAGGAACAGAAGAGCAAAATGAATGGCACTTTTTTAGCCATAAAGATAAGAAGTTTCCAACTGGAACTCGCACAAATAGAGCAACAGCAGCAGGATTTTGGAAAGCAACAGGAAGAGACAAGGCAATCTATTCTAAGCATGACTTGATAGGGATGAGGAAAACCTTGGTCTTTTATAAAGGTCGGGCTCCAAGTGGACAAAAATCAGATTGGATCATGCACGAGTATCGGCTTGAAACAGATGAAAGTGGCACAACACAGGCAAGTTTCAAAAATTATAATTGAGCTTTCGAAATGCTTATCCTTCTCATGATTTATCATGTTAATTAAAGTTATATTTTTTTATTCAATTTCTTATAGTTGGAGCTTGTGTCACACATATAAGACAGAATATTATACTTAATTGCACTAGAAGGCAATTGAGTATAACTTATATATGATGTCAGTAAGACAAATTTCTGGATTTTTTGGAAATTGAGTATAACTTATATGTATGTGTTTGATTCTTATATTTTATTAGCTTTTGTCACTATTCAGCTATGACTTTATTCTATTTTTTTTGGTGACTTTCTCAATGAATGCCCTTAAACACACAAATTGATTTTTCATTCATGTGGAACTTTTTGTATGGTTGAAGCAGGAAGAAGGATGGGTTGTCTGTAGAGTATTCAAGAAGAGAATAACAACCATGCGTAAACTGAGTGAGCATGATTCTCTCTGTTGGTATGATGACCAAGTCTCTTTCATGCAAAACTTGGACCCACCAAAGCAAAGCTCTCAACCGAATTTGGACTACCAGTTCCCATATCCTTGCAAGAAAGAGCTAAGTTTGCCATACCATTTGCCTTGTGAGCACTTTCTCCAGCTTCCATTTCTAGAGAACCCAAAACTGCTTCAATCTGCAGCTTCCACCATAAACTCCAACGCAATGGTACCATATGGTATAGAAGAAAACCATGCCACTGCTCTGCAGCCCTCATCAATAATACAAGAAGAACAAGTTCAACAGACTGGTCAGAAAAACTTTCAGGCAGTGTTTGGAAACAATACCATTGAACAAGCAGTTGAGCAAATGGCTGATTGGCGAGTTCTTGACAAGCTTGTTGCTTCACAACTTAGTCAAGAAGATATATGCAAAGACAATAGCTACTCAAACACAGGCAACATCTTTCACGCGAAGAACAATAGCAATGTACAGTTCAGAGAATTGAACAAGCAAGAAATGATGCCTGAAAATGCCTCAACATCAAACTCCAGCTGTCAAATTGACAAGTGGAAATAGTGGCTGCTTAAATTGATTTTGGGATACTAATAATAGGGTTTTTAGCTAATATCAAAGAAAAAAAAATGGAAGTACCGTTTTAATTCCTGTACATAATAAATGAACATAACTTTAAAACTATTGCAGGTGAAGTGGAGCTAGCTTCTTGCTCCACTTCAAGCTAGCTATTAGCATTAAGCTAAAATTTATTGAAATAGTCAAGAAGTTAGTAGTAAGTCATATTTCCCTAATAAAGTGGTAAACCTTGTAGGATTTATAGTTGTTTTAGGGTTTAAATTTGCTTTGTTTGCTACGAATGATGGGCTCGATCTATTATGTAGCCAAAGGTCTAACAGCCACATCCGCGGTTTTTATGGGATTGACCAGATGGTCGATGTATATGTATATATGTTTGTACGTTACATTTAAAACAAATACTTATAGAATAAATGATTCTTTATCCTTTTGTTTGTCAATTTCTGAATTTTTGTTCAACAACTTAATTGTTATTAATTTTTTGACATTTTACCAATTCTTTGCACAATTTCAAATGATAGAGGTAATTAAGTAAAGTTCTCGCTAAAAAAATGACTATATGATTCAAATTCTTAATATTACAGGTAAATTTTGCTTAAAGTTGTAATCTACCTCTATTATGATCAACCACTATTAGTTACTTATTGTTATTAATTTGTATATGGTTTTTGTGTCTTAGTCAGTAATATATGATATGATAAATGTTTCTTTTTTCCTTATTAACAAGGAAGCCTGGATAGTTCAAAATAATGGCCATATCGCTCAGACACTTTGAATGCTGGATTCTATAATTTAATTTATTACTTTATTTTTAAATTTTTATACTAGTACAAATGGGAATACCACAATAATTAAATGATATTCATGCTAACTTTTAAAACATTGATTCTCTCATCTAATTTAATATTTATGTTTTTATGTTTTTATACTAATTTTATGCGTAGACATGTTGTGTCTTTTATAATTTTTAGAATTTACCATATTTTCATATTTATGTTAAATCATATCTGTGTCCTATATTGTATTCATGCTTCTTGGGCTATGAATTAAAAAGAAAAAGAGAAGTTTGTGAAATAAAAATAAAAATAAAAATAAAAGAGTGAATAATCGTGATAGATATTTGAGTACTAATTTGAAATTTCGCTCCATTACTCTTTACCTTCACCTGCACACATCCTTAAATTATGCTCCCTTTCCTTGGAAAAAAGATTAGAAGTGTAATCATTCGTTATGGTCTTGGTCGAGCATCAAGAATTCAAGGTTATGCTAAGACAGAAGGTTAAGGAAACCTTATCCTCGAAAGTTAACAAATCGAAAAGGCAGCTAGAGGTTTTTCTTCCCCACTCCAGGCCCTCTTACACAAGGCAACGAAACCTTATCCTCGAAAATTAACAAATCGAAAAGGCAGCTAGAGGTTTTTCTTCCCCACTCCAGGCCCTCTTACACAAGGCAACGAATGGTACCACATATGCTTTGCCGCTAAGTCTCGCAATACATATAATCATATGCGTTAAAATATCGAGGTTTTTTAGAAGGCAAGCAAAAGATCAGCTATATATAGCCTAGGCTTGAAATTCGTAATACAAGAAGTTAGCTCTCTAGTTATACCATGTGGCACCAAATCATGCAAGCAAATGATTAGAGCCATGATAGGGATCACAAGGGCCTTTCCATATACGTAACTTCAAAGACTTGTGGTAGATTTAAACAGTTTCTTTAACTCATGCTAATAGATATGTATCGGACTGCAATATTATGCTTATACAACAATCAAATAACTGTCACTAATCCATATAAACTGTTGTGAGAACTAGAATTGGGTGATGTAATATAATAAATGGGAAGGAATGCATTGAGCTATAATGTTAATTAATAGACATAGAGAGAAAGAGAAAACACAAGAAAAGGCAAGGAAGAAAGGGAAAATGTAGGAAAGTAGATGAGAGAGAAATGTTGCACAAAAACTGAATCTAAGGTGTATGTAATTTCATTATGAATGATTAATCAGTACATTGAGGTATTTATACATAAAGTTACTCTTAGCTGTAACAAGCTTAACCAACTCTGTAACTAACTCAATCATTTCCTAATCACTTGTGACACATCATCATAGTGCCAACTCATCTTAATTGTCAACAGCTTAGCACTGCACATTCTGTATTATTTCCCCCTGAAATCAAGGGTGGAGGTGTTAGGACTGGTCTATCTACAATTGAAAACTTGGACCTTAGATAGTAGAATCTGATGTGGGAGAGAGGTTTTGTTAATATGTGTACTATCTTATCCAGAGCATGGATGTGCTTTACAATCAACAGATTTTGAGCCATTTTTTTGGGACAAAGAAGAAATCCAATTCCATGTGATTAGTTCTCGAATGTAATATTGGATTATGTAACAATAATACTATACTAAGTTTGTCACTATAAATAACATGAGCTGCTGGAATTGCAACCTTAATCTTATAGGAGAGATTGAATCCACAATATTTCAGTGGCAGTGGCAGTAGTAGCTAAGCTCCTTAACTAAGCTTCAATATTGGACCTAGAAACTACCTGATGTTTCCTAGACCACCAGGAAAAGAGATTTGGGCCAAGGAAGAGGCATGATCCAGTAGTTCATCTTCTATCATCTAGATCGCATGCCCAATTAGCATCACAGAACGAGCTTGGTTGTAGGTTTTTTATGCAATCTATAGAACAAGGTGCCTTTGAGATACTTGAGTATTCTTTTTACTGCTTCCAGTGTTCCTCTAGTGGTTGCTTCATGAATTGATCACACTGTATTGACACTATAGGATACCCCAGGTAGTGTAATTGTTGCATACTGATACATGTAAAATACACTAAGAACAAGTGCAATTTATCGCCAAGTAATATAGGACTTGAGTCCCAGTTATCGATCCCAAGAGGAATAAGTGATAATTACTAGATTTGCTAAACTCTTGGTTATCCAGACAATCAGAAGTGTATGAAGAAATTCAAATTAAAATCAGAAAAACAAATTAATAAAAATAATGAGCAATCAAACAAAGAATATATAATCAATGAAAGAGAGACTAAGCTACAAGGTTCACTTGAATCCAATTATTCAAAAAAAAATTCATTTATGATGTAAGACAATTCTTTTGCCAGTATTCTCTTACCTGCTATTGAATCCCAATGGCCGTGGATGAAATAATATTTTATTCCTAAATTAAATCACCTATTTGGTTATTTAGTTGAATTAATTAGGAATGCATTAAGTTTCAATTCAAGAAATGAACTAACATACCTGTCAATTCCATTGGTAGGAAAAATTAATGTTTGGTCATTCACCAATCTAATTTTAGGCTTACCATATAGATCCACTCATTGAATGCGGATGTCATCGGTCAAACAATGAATTAACACATGTCAAAAGTGATCAAGTTATGTAGAATGCAAGTAATATGATAAACCCTAAAAGAAATTACATTAATCAAATTAGAAATCAAACCCAAATAATTAGGAAAACAAGATCTCTCATAGCCCTAGTTATAGGTTTAGCTACTCATGTTCAATACAAACAAACTCATATCAAGATATAAACTCACGGAAAGAAAACCCAAAGAAAGAGGAAACTATAGGAAAAGAGAAATAAAAACTCCTTTAATGGAGATTTGATCTTCAAGCTTTCAAGAATCAAATTCTCCCTTCGAAGTTGTCTTCCAAAGTCTGCTGTCGCAAAACTACTCTTCTCAGGTTAGGGATTTTCTACGTGATGAGCTAAGTGTATTCCCCAGTGTGTTGAGTTTGGCGTAAATTTTTCTAATTTATAGAAAATAACGTGTTCTGTTACTCAACCAGCGCCTAGGCGCTAGCTTATGGGCACTCAAGCGTTGATCCACTTAAGTCAAGACGCGTTGCATTACGTTCTGGCACTCAAGCGCTCCTCAACGCTGGGTCACTGAATCATCGTTGTTGCATATGCTTTGGGCACCCAAGCACTCCACTCCTCAGCGCTTAAGCGCTGAATGCTAATGAAAATTTTCTCTTTTCCTTGCTTCTTTGAATGTCTAGTCTTCTCTATGTGTAATTCTTGTCAAAAACACATAAAAACACTTAATAAGCACAAAATTAAAGAATGATAAAAACATGAGAAAACTTGAGAATATAGTTTAATAAACAATAACAAAAGAGGATGAAAAACTAAAGAATTGAATCGTAAAAATATGAGATATTAAAGGTTCATCACATACTGAAGAGTTCCAACTACGGATCTAGATAACTGAGGGTCTATCATGTAATTAGCTCCTGTCTTGGAAAGTTTCAAACCAGAAACCATAGGTGTGGGAATCCCTTTGGCATTAAGCATGTGAGCTTTTGCAAGCAAACCCTTAATGTACTTGTACTAAGAAAGATGCAAAGAGCCATCTATATGATGATTGAACTCTATACCAAGGAAAAAAAATTAGATCACCTAGCTTCTTCACTACAAAAGCACAATTGAGATATGAGATAAGTGTCTTTATAGGAGCAGACCTTCACAAATAAGGAAGGGTCACACTTGCTAGAAATGAAGCCAAAGTTATGAAGAGCACTAGCATGCTTCTCAAACCAAGCTCTTGGAGCTTGTTTGAGACCATACAATACCTTGTGCAACCTGTAAACTAGTGACTTATTGGAAGACTTAAACCACAGAGGCTGAAATATATATACCACTTCTTGTAATAAGCAATTAAGAAAGACAATATTTATATCAATTTGTTGAATACACCACCTAGAAGTGAGAGCTAGAGTGAGGATAAGTCATATGGTGGCAAGTTTAACAAATGGGGAAAGGGTTTTTGTGTAATCAAAACCAGGTTGCTTATGAAAGCCCTTAGTAACCAACCTAGCTTTGTATTTCTCAACAGTACCATTAGGTTCATTTTTCTTTGGTTCTAAACACCCATTTATAGCCTATGGGTGACCTTCCAGGTGGAAGTGAGACTAGTGTCCATGTTTTATTGGCCAAAAGTAGAGATGTTCAAGACTTTGCCCATCTTACTGACCTAGCTCAGCCCAAAGCTAATTTAGATGGGTTCGAGTTCTAGAAATTAGACTTGGTGTGTTTTTTAGTCGAGTTCGAGCTATACTTTGGGTCATCCCAACCTGACTTGGTATCCTAAATTATTTTAAACTTTATACTTTTTTATATTTAGTTATAAATAATAAGATTTCTTGACTTAAATTAATAATTTTTACATAATATGATAATATATTTATATTGATATTATTTGTTTTGAATTTATATTGTAAAATATACCTTAATTTTAATTTTTTTACTTCTATAATTTTATGACTGAATTATGCATAATGTTCAAATTTATACATTATGTCTACATATCGAGTTGGCTAGGTTTGGACCTGTTCATTATCGGGCCATGGTCAGGTCTAGTTCAGATCTAGGAAAATGACCCGATCAAAATATCAGGTTGGGTTCGGATCAAGTCAAACTCATCCCAACTCATCCCATGTACACCCCTAGCCAGAAGTGTATCATACTTTTATTGCATAGCTTTGTTTCTAGACATGACGAGTAAGGCTTGTTGTATTAATGTGGGTTCATTATGAGACAGAAAGATTTTAGGCTTAAAGATGCTTACTTTGGATCTAGTGACCACGGGATATGTAGAACGAGTGGGAGGAACTTGAGAAGGTTTAGACTGAGTAGATTCTGATAAAGAAGGTTGTGTAGGTGGATCCTAGTGTAACGAGTTATATGCATCAGTAGATGCATCAGAAGAGATTGATTTAGTACAGGAAGAGGAGGTTGCAATAGTATTTGAAGGTAAATATGAAAAGCTAGGTTAGGTGGACACGAGAAAATTGTGAACTGGGATTAGCACTGATTAGAGATCTAGAGACAAAAGCAAAAGAACTATCCTAAGATAGAACAGGTGGTAAAGCAAAAATTGAAACACAAGAGTTAACGTATAGGAGAGGGAGACTGAGAAATGTTAAGAGTTGAATAAGGAAATATGCTTTCATTAAACAAGACATCCATGGAAATGTAGTTGTTGCCTTTAGGACTAAGGCACTTGTAGCCTTTGTGTTGAAAAGAATAGCCTAAGAAAGTGCATTCAACTGACCTATATTGGACCTTATTGTAAGGTCTAAGAAGTGGAAAACAGGAGCAACCCAACACTTTCAAAAAGGAGTAGTCTAGAGCTTTGTGAAACAGTTTGAAATAAGGTGTAGCAAAGTTGAGAGATGCAAAAGGAAGTCTATTTATAAGATAAACAACTACAGAGAAGGCATGATCCCAGAATTTTAAGGGTAAATGAGCTTGACCAAGTAAGGTGAGGCCAGTTTTAGTCACATGTCTATGTTTTCTCTCAATTATGTTGTTTTGGTGATATGTGTAGGCATATTTTCCTATGAATAATACCATAAGTTTGAAGAAAGGAAGAAAAAGACTTGAACTTACCCCCGTAATATGTTTGAATAGATATTATCTTGTGATCAAAGTGTAACTCAGCCTTATTTTTAATTTGAATGAAAGTGCTAAAAGCATCTTATTTCTTATGAAGAACATAAAGCTAAGTGCGTTTAGAAAAGGCATCAACAAATGTTATGTAATATCTATAGCTTAAAGAAGATAAGATGAGAGAATTGACTTGCCACTCGCACAGGGTTTATAGAAAGAAAGATCACTTTTATTTTGAGATGGTATATTACAATGTTGGAGGACTTTTTGTACAATGAGAGAATGTAGATGGCCAAATCTATTATGCCATAAGGAAAATACAAACTCTGTACTATCTATGCTTGATCGAGCTAAACTAGACACCATAGTATGAACAAGAAACTATACATTATTCATATTATGAAAAAAAAAGGACTCATCATTTATAGCATAAGTACATGAATTAGAAATATGCTGAACTGGATAGGGCTTGAAATGTTGTTAGTTGAAATTGTGAAAGGAGTATAAACCATTTGCCCCAATGATTCCTTGCAAAAGGATCTCAATTGGTGGGTTGAGATTTCATAGTGCAATGAGTTGGGAGGAATTCAACATAAACATTAATATCTTTTGAGAATTTACTTACACTAAGTAAATTACAAGTAATAGTAGGAACATGCATCATATTTGATAGTTTAAGAGAAATAGCATAATTGAAAGGAGACTATAAAATAGAATAACCCATTGACTAATTGGAAAACCTTGACCATTGCCTATGATAACTTGGTCACTGCTAGCAAATACAACTTTGTTCAGGAGATTATGCGCATCTAGGGTGACATGATTAATTGCACCCGAATCTAGAAACCAATTCTGATTTGTCAGAATAGTGAGTGTGGCAAGCATGGCTTGCATCTAAGTGGGAGGCCTAAGAGAAGTGTAAGCTCTAAAGCCCTTTATGTGTTAATTCTGTCAATAGTGTTTTTATGATAACCAACTATGTTAAAAATTACAAATTTAAATTTTATAAATGTTGTGTATGAATTAACATGTTTCTGTGGAGTTTTGGTTTATGTTTGAAAGGTTACAAGACTTAAGAGTTGGTTAGGATAGCTTGAGAACTAACTTTTTAAAGCTTGAGAAAGTTCCTTACTAGCATAAGAAGGTTCGTGGATAACCTAAGAAAGTACCTATTACACTGGAGAAGGTTGCTCCAAGGTAAAAGTCCTTAGAAAGTTTAACCAAGATCAATCAAAGTCAAAGAACTCTGCAAGAATTAATTTAAAGATCAAAACACATTTGAAGACATCACATCAATCTACAAGTCAAGCAATTTCATTTAGTGGAGTTGATGTAAGAAGCTATGAAGATTGGATGTCAACAGAAGCTGAGAAGATTAGTTGAGAAGGTTCATAGTGAGAAAGTTCAGCCTTGAACATTCTCACTTACTAGCACATTGTACTTACAAAGCCAAGTCATCCAAAAAGGACAATCCTAACACCTAGTTGTAGAAACAAGTACAAAAGACTGTTGGGACATCTAATAGCTAGTTTTTGATGGCTATAAAAGGATCTTAGCTTAAAGATTTGAAGGTTAGAAGCACCAAGCACGAATAGAACAGTGAACTTATATTATGAACCTCTCATCTCAAACTGCCTACTGCAAATCTCAATCTAATCCTTCTAAGAGTGATTTCAAGAGCTATACTTGTACCAAAACTTATATTCTTTTTCATTTGATTTTGTGTTCATGTAAGTGACCTTATGGGTTGCACAAGCCACTCAAGTGTTTTTGTTGTAGCCTGAAGAGGTTGGGAGCAAAGAATACTTGCATTTTAGCCTGGAGAAGCGAAGTGTTTCAAAAAAATACTTAAACATAGTGAAAATCCTGCCTAATCCTGGCTAGTATAAATTCTTGTGTTAAGCTCCTTTTGACCTTATCTCTATATTATTGTGTTCATTCCTAAAGTTTTTGAACATGTCCCATTAGTCCGAAAGTGAGAAAATCATTTTAGTTGTTTTCTAGTTGCATTTAAAGATAGATTTTCTAAACAATAGTTAAAGAGTTTAATCTGTGAAAAGAACCATTTTTATGTTCAGTTATTTGAGGTCCTTGTTGAAATAAGTAAGTTTATAAATAACTGAAAGTTTCTAAAAATGTTTTTCACTTGTTGAGAATCTAAGACTTAAAGTTGAGAAAGTTCCCAAGCTCAACCAAGTCTCTCTTTTGAACTTTCTCATCTTGTTAAATAGGTTTTTACTTGAACCTTCTCACCTCTACTGTATATGTGTTTAATTCTCTCACCACTAAGTTTTTAGAACTTGAGAAAGTTGTGAAAAGATTAGTTATTTCAGGAAACAAATTGCAAAAAGACACAATTCGACGCTCTTTTCATGCTTTTGCCAACTTCAAGAAGGCTGAAGTGATGCTGAACCTAAGGGTTGTGAAAAGGAGTTTAAGGCAATGTTAACTATTCTGGACCACGAACAATATCCCCAATGGCTAATAATGCACCAAAGAGTATAAAGCCGCATCTGATGGAGGGGGAAACTTCTTTAACCGCTCCAATAGATCTAGCCTCTTTATACCCATAACCTCAGACGTTGGAACACTTCCAGAGCCTACAGAGGTTGAGGAATTGTTAGAATTGCTACTTATAGGTCCAAGGTATTTTTCTGCAGCCCTTGAAAAATAGCCTTAGACCCAAAAGCATCAAAACACCTTTCGCCTTGAGCATAGAGCGTAGCAGGACTAGGCACCCTCCACACCCCCAGGACTGGAAAACCCTTTGGGCCCCCACCCCCTGCCACGAGCAATGCAACGAAGGCGGGGATTGCTCCAAGATTTCTAGAGAAAACCCCTCTTCTCCATTACCCCTCCCTATTTCCCTAATTTTTGCCATAAAAATGAAAATAGGAAAGAAAAGTGAAGAATAGGATATACATGGGATAGGAGTAGAGACAAATGGTGGAAGAACCCACTTAAAGTAGCAATGCGCCATCACAAATGGTGGCCTAAAATCATAGGGACTCACTAGAGAGAAGGAGAAGAAAAAGGAATTTGAGGAGTAAGGGAAGCAAAAAGTAGAAAATGCTTCTCACACTCCCAATTTATAAGGAATGTCCAACGCCAACTGCCACCCACACTTGGGGCAATTTGGAAAATATTTTAAATTTGAAAACATTAATTGGCGTGGAAACCAAGTGATGGTTGCATGTGAACAAATCCCCTCGTGCCATGTAGCAAAAAGTTTACTGTTACGCAAGCGAAGAGACATCAGCATAGTAGAGGAAACATTCCAAACAAGCTAAAGGTCACACCTCCAATGACCACAGGCTTCTCAATCATGGGACAAAGGCCCAACCACCCAATGCTAGATGCCTCCGACATTCGACACCCAATAACACATGTGTCTGTCACATCAATAAAGGAAACTCCAAGGTCAAGACCACAAAACTAACTTGTGGTCTGTGATGGTCTGCAAAAGGCAAACATACCCTTATGCCTTGAGTTTCGTGCTTAAGAGCAAAAAGAGCCTAGCGTTAGTGGACTTAAAGCGCGTGTAAAGAAAAAGTCCACAACTTTGGGCCAAACCCCAATGAGCATGGACCTTGACACTCTGATAGCCAAAAGGGACCAATCATTGGTTAACACATAGGACAAGGAAGATGCTACAAAGATTCTTATAGGCACCTAGTGTGACCAATTTGCCTTTATACTTTACTTGGTCTCCAAGACACTCTCACTCCTATAAATAGCTACAGTAGTTCTAGGATAAGGATATTTTCCTTCACTTTCTACTAATTTGCACCCTAGTTTACTTGAGTGTTGAAATGTCTTGTAGGTACCCAACCCCCTACTCTGACACTTGAAGGAAGCTGTTGTAGTGAGGAACATTCTGTGCAAGGAACCTACCACCACCTTTTGCAATTGGACATAACAAAAAGCAACCAAAATCAAATTGAAATTGATTCGTTTTATTCTAATCTGAGTCTAGGCGACCCGATATCAATCATTGCGTTTTTAACCACTTTTTTTGTAGCATTCTGATTCATTCTTCAATTGGGTCTTCATCTTTACATGATCTAGGATCATTTTGGAGGATTTTCATAGAGAAAATCATGTTTAAATAGATCAGTTAGGACCCAAAAGAAATCACATTTAAATAGATCAGTTCCAACCATTTTTCGGTAACGCAAAACAGTTTAGAACATCTAAAAGTCTTTGAAAATCTTAAAGAAATGAACTTAAGCAAGTCGCATCCTATATCCACATGATCATGCATATAGACAAGTTATTAACCCTAAAATCATTGATTCTTTTGAAAGAATGATTTCATGCACACACGTATACAACAAGAATATTCATATATAAGACTTCTTTATCAAATGATTCAAACTTGCAATAGAAGAAATAGTCATTAACAAAAAAGACTCTTACGGGAATCAATAACTTCAATTATAGTAATAGACATGCATGCATCATAAACCAAACATATTCGTGTTTATCATGGTTCTAAATTACAGTGGTTGCTGTGGCGCAGATTGCAGCCGTTGATGCGTGAATTTTTTTATGTTTGCAGAAGTTAAAGGTGAGTTGCAGCCTATTGTGGCTGCATTGTGGTTTTGATGCAGTTCTTTCATGTAATTTGGTATCACGCTACAATTTTGGGGGTAATGCAATTGTGATCACTACCACAACTACAATATTATAGTCGCGTCAAGTGATGTGGTCCACAATTTAGAACTATGATGTTTATCAAAATTCACATATATGAATGACTTTTAAATCATGTATCAATGGCTCTGATAACAAATGTAGGATTAAATCACAAATCCTAATAACACCCAAGATCATGACACATGATATTAGAACACCAATCAATAACAAATAGTTGTGTTCCTCTTGAAGAAATCTTAATTACATGATGAATCCACTCTAAGAAATGCGAAAAAGATCGTACACATGTGTGCAAGCCAGAACATGATCTTCCTCTCCTTCTCCCTCTTTTGGATGGGGCAATATGAGTTTGTTACTCAAAGGAAGTACTTGCCATAAAATGACATATATTTATAGAGGGATAGGAGAGGGGACCTGCCCTTCATTGAAAAATTATCTTGTTCCACCCATCATAAAAATAAGCAACTAGGCCTAACACTTTTTCAAACATACTTCCATATTTGGGCCTAAAGTCCAACATGTGATTTCTAATAAATCATTTGATCAGAATAAATTAAAATAGATTCTAGAAAACATCTGGCAAACAAATAAAAGTGGAAGTCCAACTTATAGAAAAACTTCTGACAAACTAGGTTGGTAAACCAACAAAACAAAGTAATCCGTTATTGGAGATCAGTTTTATACCTTCTTACAGTAAATTAAAGGTTACAGAGATATTAGATAGCTTCAATAAATATCAAAATGACCACAAGCCTCAACGGATAGGAATTATTAAATAAAAAAAATGAGGTTGAGACATTGAAGCAAATCAAATTAAGCTTCAAAAAGTTATTAAGAGACACTTTGCAGCAAATTCGAAGCATATGATAATTGAGTTTTAGAGGAAAGAATCCAAAGAAACCAAAAGCATTTAAGATATGAAGAATCAGAGAATAAATGTAGTAATTTTTAAAATGATAAGTAGAAAGATTGAAACATGCATGAGCTGCATGAAAGAAAACAGAGGAGCCTTGAAACCAAAGCCTGAATTTGTTTATTTGTTTTTATTGGAACAACAGAAGAAAATTAAGTTGATAGTGATATGCCTACCGCAAGACATTAGTCCAGTAGTCGTTGGGCATGAATGTAAATAACCATGTTAAAATTTAAGCTAGCTAGCTCGAAAGAATGAAGAAGAAATACAAATAGAGCCACTGAACTAGAGTGCTATGGCCTTTGAGCATGACATAAGAACCTACGAGTTCTCATGATATGGAGAGAGAGATGCATAAAAAAGGAGGCAGTGATTAAGTTGCGGAATCCAAGATAGTAAAAGAAGTGCAAAGTTAGAACCACTTATTGCTAAGTCTTGGGTGTAGATTTCCTTTGATGTTATTAAGTTAGGATTTATTGTTGAAAAATGCTAATTATACATCATTTGTGTTTTTACATTTCTTGCATCTATTTATGTAGTAAAATTAGAGTATAGGTGTGTAAAAAATAAGGTAAACTCAATTGTAATCATATTGTGTACATGTGAAGTGATGTGTGTATAGATGTGTGCTTGTAACATTGTTACTTATTGTTCTTGGAGAAAGCATGTGCATGCTTTGGGGAAAATAATAATTACACATCACTTGTGTTTTGACATCTCTCACATATTTTTAAGTGACAGAATCATAATGTAGATGTGTAAAAAAATGAGATAAACTCAATTGTAATCAAATTAAAAATTGTATAGATGTGAAGTGATGTGTGTATTAATGTATGTATGTAGCATTGTTTTTTATTGTTCCAAGAGAGAGCATGTACATACTTTGGGAAATGAAAAATATATTTGTCCACCAATTTATACATCACGTTTACATTAATAATTGACGTGCAAATAACTTATAAAGAGCATATATTATGTGCTATAAAAATGGTGTGCAAAAATTAGTGTGAATAACAAAACTATTTTGGAAATAAAGTCAAAGTATAGCCACAGCAACAACATGCCATAACATGGGCGCATAAGAATGGATGTTCGATCAGGGTTATAAGGTGTATAACCTATTCATTAGTGTAAGTTGTTTCTAATGGAAGGAACGACAAAACATCATTCATTCACACCCTAAAAACATCTCTGTGTGACTTGACTGCTATTATGTTAGCCTTCCACTACACAATCATCACAATGTAAATGGCCACTATGGCTTGGTATATATTGATCGGCTGCAATTAACGCATCTAACTAATACTCATTTTGATGTAAATTAAGAAAGAATTTAGAGAAATTTACACTTTTATATTATATTTTGATAAAATCTCTTTCTTGTACATTTTTTGATATTTTATATTTAAAATAAAAGTTTTGGAGCAAATTCATAAAGATTGCATGAAAGATTTGAAAAAAGCTAAATTTGGAATTGTTTAAAACTGGGATCATAGAGGTTACCTGATCTCACCTCTAAAATGGTGAAGATGGTTGTGAATGGTAGTTGTCTTCGTCTGCACAACAGTGAAGAGGGAGTAGTGTACTTGTAAGACACTTCAACTCTTAAGTTATGGTTTGCACCATGAGGGAGACAGAGTGTAAGAGAGTAGATGAATACTTAAGTGGCTTAACCCTATATTTATATATTACATTTACTTGTAAGAGAAGTAGTATATGAAGTGATATTATTTCTATATAATTAGGATACACATTTAAGAATGGATTTGTTTTGATATGGTTGGTATCCAATAAGTGGGCTGCTTGGTTAATGAGATCCATAACAAGCTAAGTCCAAGGTTGGGCCAGCCAAGTTGGACCACTAATGTTAGGTCATGGTCCGGAATACTAGACTAGAACAATAATGTTTTGAATGGAAATCAAGGATGAAATGCGTGGCTTAGTCTAGAGTGGTTGAAGATGGTGACTCCTTTTTTTACAGCAACAATGGAGTGGAGAATATGGTGCAACTGTAAAAGGCATTCTAACGCTCAAGTTAAAAGTGACATCAAGTTTGTAAGTGTAAAGTAGAAAGTATCATACCTGAGGGTTTTGTCTTATATTTATAGTGTGGAATTGCTAGGTAGGGAAGTAATATTTAAGAGATAAAGTTTTCCTATAACTCAAAATCATGATAATTATGAGGAGATTTTATCTTAATTATCTTCATTAAGAGAAGATTCTGCTATGATACGTTTATCTTCTAGAAATTAGGCCGATGAGTCCTTTTAAATCGCAGTGGACCAGGTGAGTATTAGGCCTACTAACCCATGTTTCTCCTATTGGACCCGGGTCTCGAGTTACTAGTCTAGAACAGGAATCAAAACAGTCACAAGTCTGACTTTTGTGCAATAAATTGGACATATTTTAATCTACAGAGATTTAAATAGATTGATTTCAGAGGCTATGGAAAGCTAAGGCTAAGAGCTACAATTATTATGTCAACCCAAGGCCCAATTCTTGCATTTGGATAGAGAAAACTCGTGTACAAAGAAATATGATATGGCCGTATAATTGCTCCAAAAAGCACAACTTGGATGTGTAACTAATTGCAAGCCAATTGAAACACAGCTGGGCTGTGTAATCCAACCAAAAGCATGGCCTGGCCATGCTTGATGTTGCCCAATTCATTGAAGTTCAGGCATTGGCCTTATTGTACTCAAAATATAATTAAACAAACCCTAATGAGCTAGGACTCTTAAAGAATTGTGGTCTTGGACGTAAGGAGACACTCAAAGGAGACTTACGGATATTGTGTGATTTTCACTCTACCATGATTTGGGATCCGTAAAATATGGAAAATGTCAACTACGTAAGTAACTATCTAAACCTGTCATTGTCATTAGGGAAAAACGAGGACAATTTTTAATTCAATTCATAAATGAAAAGAGAAATTAACAAATAGAAAAAGAATATAAAAATTAACGTGTTAAATATGATTAAAAAGGGTTGAAGTTTCTTAAACATATAATCTTAAACTCAATTTTAAAATTTAAGTGTATAAAAATATACCATTTAAAGAAATTCCCATTTAAACTTGATTGTATCTCAAAAGATTAATCTCTCACCTATTAGATAAGAAAATATTATGAGAAACTAAAAAAAAGAAAAGAAAAATAGTATAAAATGTAAAAGATAAACTAGGATTGTATTTTCTTAAATTATTTTTACTTTACATTACATTTCTAATAGAACTTTTGTTAATTTGTTTGCTTACATTCAACTAAAATAATTGTCTTAGAGCAATAGAAAGTAAAGTTAATTTCGTAAATAAGGCTTTTAATAAGAAATAGAAGAAAACATTCCTTAGAGCAATTTCGTTTATAGGCAGAAAGCAAAGTTGCATACTAACACAGGAGAATAAGATCAGAAATTGTTGCAAACGAATCATACCAATGAAGCACGCAAAACTTTTAACAAATGATGCAACCAAATTTGAGTAAAAAATGATTGGATTGTATTAAAATTTGAGTAACTCACAAGTTTGTAAACTAAACATGGATTAAGAATGACCAAACCCAAGTAGCCTAAATTTGGCAATAAACATCTAAACAACGAGAATATGTGTACAAAGCTTGACATAATTAGAAACAAAAGCAGGTATTCTTTCTTTAGACCAAGAAATTAGTAATCAACCTTTCTGACAGGCCTACAACTACACTGTTGGGAACTCTAAAAACGCTAACCGAGCAGCAAAACAGAAGCTTAGCTAGTTATGAAAATCACAGTAAAAAGTGCCAGCAGAAATGTGAAAAGGTTCAAGCAAACTGCAATAGTAGAAGCTGCAGAAGAATGGGGCTGCGACCTGCAGGAATAAAGAAAGTAAATTTAATAAAAGAGATTGTATAAAAAAAATTAAACAAAAGGACTAAAACAATGTCATTGCAAGCATGAGAAATTTAATGGGTTTCAAGATGTTACTTCTGCAAGTACTTGAGGGGACCACAATATAGAACATTATCTGGTGCAGCCATCTCTGTTTCACCGTTTTCTTCAGGATTGACAATTCTCAGATATGTTTCTTGGCCTAGGTACCATCTGTCAAGGTTTTCTGCTCTCAGGTTCCATGATCCAACATTGTCAAGAGATACAAGGATCGCTGTCCATCCTCCCGGAAAAACCTGTTTTGTGGTAAGATGGACACATTAAACACCCAAGATAAACATACCAAAAATCAAGTCCCTCAGTGATTGAATATCTAGAATGGCAACATCCATTAAACATATAAGTCTTCATGCCTAAGCTAGCATGTACAAAGCATTTGTAAAAACTAAAGAAACCATTTAACTAGTTCTAGCATGTTCTAAGTTCAACTTATCAGCTAGATCTAGAAAATCAAGTTTATTTACAGTTGCTGAAAAATTTTCAGATCAAGTCTTTTAGCCATCAAAGTTTCTAGTTTTCACAGACATTGGGAAGAAATTCATACAAATAGAAAAAGAAGAAAAAAAAAAAAAAAAACTGATAAATCAACTCAACTGTAAAAGTAATCCCATCACCTTCTGGCAAAAAAGAATAGCAAGACAGCCATGTCCAATAGCCAGAAGGGAAAAAGGAAAAGAGATGGCCTTCACCATGTACATTTAGAGTGACAATTTCCTAAGGAACACACACCTGAGTTGTGCAGCGAGAAATTGCATCCCACTTATTATAAGAACCTCTAGAATTTTCTGACTAATCACCATAGTCCATCCTGAATTCAAGAAGTCAATTTCTGAACTGTGATCACAAAAAATATTGTACTCTAAAGACAGAAAGAGTGAAAGAAAAGGAATTCTTACCCAACTACAAAAAAGGAGTAGCCATCCATATGAAAGTTCTGTATTGTGGTGTCATTGTTTTGCAATACAATCTCAATGAATCCCTTATAAGTAGCATTAATAATAGATCTGTCTATTAGTGGTGTTCTGTTCATTGGCTTACTAGGAAAATCAAGCTTATAAATTCCTCTTAATTGATGCTGGTCAGCAAGCCGGAATGGTATGTCAGGCTTATGAAATGAGATCCCATTAATAGTAGCTCGAATACTGCCATTGATCATCACTGGTGGCATAACCTTTAACACATAAGTGTCAGTTATATTGATGGAGCCATACAGAAAGGATCCTTGAGGATTAGGACGAGCTCCACTAGCGGATGTATTTTGCCTGCTCAACAACATATGGAGAATTCAATACAGAATAGTCAAACAGGTGTATGAAATTATCAAAAATAATGAACAAAATACGGAAACTGAAATGGCTGTGTCCTTATTTCTTTAAGCCTATAGAACAAATTATAACAAGCTGCTAGATCTATTATAATAAATGATTTTAGAATTTTTTGGCAAAACCCTTCAAATTTAAATTTTACACTTCATGTTGCCAAGTGGGTTATCACTTAACTCCTGCAACAGCTTACAACTCCAAAACAAGGTGAGATGTCAACTGGCATACGAAATCATCAAGAAAGAAGAACAAAAAACAGACTGAAATGGCTGACTCTTGGTTTATTTACACCTATTGAACAAATTAAACTAAGCTACTCAGATCTATTATAATAAGTGATATCAGATATGTCAGGCAAATTATTTCACTACTAAATTTTTGTCAGCACCTCACAAGGTGAGTTATCATTCAACTCTTTAACTGGTTACAACTGTGAAGCAAGGTAGGTATAGCTAATATATGACTCTCATTGACAATCATAAACAATTTTGAGCATATTTCCTGAACAAGCAGTTAATTTAGATTGACTACTATATAACAAAACGAAATATGTTTCCTTTTATATGGTGGATAAACCAATGGAAAAATACTTCAAAGCATAATGCACATTCAATTGCAATCCTTGTGATATAATCCTCAATGCTATCAGCTCAGTAACAAACCTGACGCTTCTTGCTTGGTTCATTGATGCTCCCTTGTCATAAAAATCATCTGGTGGGGGAGGCAGAGGACCAGTTGCTGGTCCCTTGGAATTTGAGTAGTGTAAAATTGCAACACCTGTAACTCTCTGCCACAATGATTCATTCACAAACCTGGCACTTGCAACAATATAGTAGTCTGTACTTGCATTCTGGTCGGTGGAAACCAGAAAAGAGTAAGACTGGCCAGCATGAATATCAAAATAGGTGAAATTTGTTTGACTTGTGTAATGACCCTCTGTTTCTACCAGCAGTAGATTATGATTTTGAATTCGAAAGTTCAAAGTAGTTGAAATCCCCACATTGTGGACACGAATTCGATAAGTCTTGCCTGCCAAATATATTTGTACTTCAAGTCAATGTTCAAACTGTTCCAATTCCAACCACTTGCCAAGGAAAATGCTAGATAAAAATCTATGATATTTAAAGGAGAAAATATGTTGAAATGTGGTCATAAGAAACCCATGCAGCCAACTAGTGCCAATCTGCATGACCATGCTATACAACACCACTAATCACAACAAACTCCAAAACCATTAAGTACTTGCAATCTGGTTAACTTCCAGAAGGCACGCATCAGAAACTCAGAGATAGGGATCCAAAGTATAAAAGAACAGTTAAAAGAGAAAGCAAAAAACAAACATTTCACATTCTAACAGAAAGCATGCAACAACAGAAATCATGAAATGGAGCTGCAAATTAATATATGGTTCTTTGAGACAGTGAAAACAAAATTAGTTCAGTGAGGAAAAGACTAGTTAAATTAAACAATCTGCTTAAGAAACAAGTGGAAACAATTAAAGGCACCAAATTGACAACAGTAAATATACATGAAAAGGCAATGGTGAAGATGACTAATGGCAGACTGGAAACATCTCCATTCAATGGGGGAATAAACCACACAAGCATCATCAATTAAGTAATGATACCTTTGAAAGGGAGAAGAATATAACAGAAAATTTTATTCCCTATAAAGGAGAAGAAAATGACACCTGGATCTACATAAATTGTTTCATACTCAATGCCACCAGGTACAAGAGTAGTGTTGTACTGGTAAGGTCCCTTCCCATTGATAAGAACTCCATCTGGTATTCCAAGGTCTTTTCCACTATCAAGTGTTGTTCTCAGAGCCTAGATTTTCAGAGATGCATGTATAATAAAAATCAATCACAACGCACTCCATCTCCAATATTTACTTACAAAATATTAACATAAGAAAATTACTAACCATGTGGTTCTGAGTATACCAGTCACCAATCATAATGACAATATCCCCATCTGGATGTGCAAAAGGAATTGGGATAATATCCCTATTATTGATAACAAAGGGACCAAAGCCACCAGAGGCTCTTTGGAAATTTAGAGAAGGGAAGTAAAAGAAACTCCCAATTTGATCCTTGACTTGGAACTGGTATGTCCAATTCCATTTGGGAGGAATTGGACAATTTGTGCCAAGAACTCCATCTTGCCATGAATTACGCCGCATTTGAACCCCAGGCCTGCCACAACCATTTGTCACAAATTTGTTAAATTGCAAATAAATGAACAGAGAAAAAATAAAGTAGAAAACAATGCAATGTAACAGTGGAAGCAACCATGTAATGAGGACATCTTCATCCAATTCATTGTACACATTGATAAATACATTATTATTAGTCGTAACGTTGATGACGGGCCCTGGAAACTTCCCGTTGACAGCTATGACCTGCAATCAGATTTTATTTAACAATGAAGTCAGTCAAATTCTGATCTAAATCAACATTTGCTTCCTGGTGGTACCTTTCAAACGTCAGAGCATATTATATTTGAGGAAAAGTTAACAAAGAAAAAAAAATTAAAAATTGGTAACATTTAATTACAAGAAAAAGAGATAAAATCGAGGCAAAAACCATATATAATACTTCATCAATCTCCATTAAAATCCCACAAGGACCATACTTGTACCCCACTACCAGTTTCAATCTCACTCACACAGACAGTGTAAAGCAGAAAGTTGACCAAGCTAGTAGCTTTTTCAATGTGGAATATTTCAAAGATATTCAAAAGGGACTATAGCAAGAAAACAAGTCATGAGCAAAACAAAAATATATGAAAAGAAATAAAATTAGAGAGCGTTTGACCGATTTCCTACCTCAACAACAGTCAAATTCCAAATATTGGTTTCAAATGCATTCTTAACGTTTAAGAAATATTAATACAAAAAAAAAATTGAAGAGAGAAGAAAAAACAATGAAAGGAAAAAAAAAACATAATATTACAACAAAGACCACCACATGCTAAAAGGGAAGGGAAAAACAGAAGAACAAAAGAAAACAAGAGCAACCCAGCACGACCCTTTTGGAAAAAGAACTCATTTTCATCATTTTGAGTATAAACGAGAGTGACATAAATGGAAAATCAAGCAAGTCCAATGAAAGAGAAGGAGCAGAGCGACGAACAAACCTGTTGGGAAACACCCAGAGGGGATACAGTGGTGTATGAGACGTGAAGCTCACTGAAAACAGTTGGGTCGCCACCAAAACAGAGGTTTGAAAGCAGAGCAATGTGCAAGAAGAATGGAAAGAGAGATAACAAAGAGAACCCAGAGAGAACCATGCTCATGGATTTTGGAAGTGTGTGCATAGCAAACGTGACCTATGAGAGTTTCTGGTTATTTTACACAATCAAATGAAGAGAGAGAGAGAGAGAGGGAGAACGGCTATTTGTATTTCCAAAACATCGTTTGTGTAAGAGAAAATATATACGGGGTGGACCTCAATGAATAACCTGATATTGGTTGAACCTGTTGATCATCGTTTTAAAAAAGGAAAGAGTTTTAAAGTTTCTTATAAGAAATAGAATTTTACTAATAAATTTCCTAAATTTTTTTATAAAAAATAAAGTTTTGTGAAAGATATTTATTAAAAATATTAAAATAAAAAATAGAAATAAAAAATAAAAAAAATAATTTTTAATACATTGATTGCCTTATTTTTATCTAAAAATTTTTATTTTAATATCCTTTCAAAACTTAAGAAATAAGTTTTAAAGTTTCTTATTCTAAAAAAATATTTTATAATCCGTATCACAAAATTCCCTTTTATAATTACTCTACCTTATTAAGATTTCTTTTACTAGTAGTTTAGTACTATTACTAGTGTAAAGGACACGGTTACAGGGCAGAATTTGTCAATTTTCAAATATACGGATTCACATTTTCAAATCCGTCTTAAAATTTTAATTGATTTATTTATTCATTTTTTGTTTATTTTTAAAAGAGAATTTCAAAATAATTATTTTTATAATACTCCGCATTGTTACAAAGAGATTTCTTACTTTAGTGTAGGGATGACAATTTTATTCGTCATGGTTCATGGTAATACTCGTATTATAATATTCAATTTCTCCGCGGATATAAATATTTTTAGTGTTAAGGATAATAAAATCTTACATTCATAAAAATTTTATATAAATATTTTATATAAAATTATTAAAAAACTTAATTATATAAATTTAAATATTATAAAGTTATATAAATTAAAAGTATTTTAGGTGTTTGACATTATTTTTAGATTAAGTTGTATTGAAAAAATTTTAAAAAATTATAATATTATACTTTTTTTCATTTTTTATTTTTTTATTTTATTTTTTTGATTTTTTTTTTGATTTATTGAAGATCTGCGGATATATGGATACCCGTTCACCACGGAGAAAAGATAAACGGATCTGCACGAATATGGAAGACGAGGGACGGGCGGACGCGGAAAACGGAACGATTCGACTATTTTTATGCCATCCCTACTTGAGTATCTAATTTTAGATTTTTTAAATTATTATTATTATTTATTTATTTAAATATTTAAAGAGAAATATAAAAATAATAAAATTATATAAACATCATATTAATCATTTAAATAATTAAATTTAAATATAAAATAACATTAAATTATTTAAATATTTATTTTATTTCAATTAAATTATTTTCAAATATTTCTTTATTATTATTTATTTTAATCTTTAAAAAAAAAGATAGACAAGCACATAGCTTTTTACGTCTAGTTTTAAAAAATTATTTCGATTCATTCGAAGAAGAATGATTTCACTTTAACCAAAAGTTTTATTTTATCAACACGGTAATTAAGGAATTTCCATTCCCTATTTGATTTTAACAAAACAAGGAAAGAATCATTCAAATTTTTATTATATAGAAGTGATTATAAAATGCTCTTTGTTTTAGCTCAATAAGAATCCCAAAAATATCACAAAGGATCTCTCTGATTTCTTTCCTGTTATTTACTTGAGAGATTAAAACAGGAAAAAAATCATTTTGATTTTTATTTATTGTATTATTTAATTACGACATCGTTTGATTGTAGCAACCTACTTAATAAAAAAATGTTTGATTATTATTATTTAATTAGTTATTATATATTATTATAATAATTAAACTATAATATTAACTATTTTATAAGTCAAATATTTTAGTAATAAGAAAACACATATATTTACATAATAATAAAAAATTCACACTTAAATGGTTGAAAATGGTCGGAAAAAATAAGATTAAATGATAAAAAATTAAATAAAAGATTAACACTTCAAATGAAATTGTATGGAAAAAAAAAGGCGGAGACGAGTACGACTGGCTATTGCCGGTCACCCTGTGGGAATTATAAGCGTGAAAGCGATGACAGCAAACTGTTAGTCAGGTCCACCACTCCAACGCTCATGTTTCCGCGTTTAGCGCTTGCTATTCCTTTTCTCAAAACGGGTTCTCATTCTATGTTCTAGTAGGTATTTGGATTACAATTTACAAAGTCAAGATTGAGTTAATTTGATTTTATAAATTTAATTTTGATTAAAAAATTATTGTAATGTGATTTATATTTAAAATTTTTTATTTCAAACATAAATTTAACAAAATAAATATTGTTTAGATATTATTAATTAAAATTATTTTTAAACATATAATTACTAAAAAATGTATGAATTTTATATTACAATATTAATATTACTTTTTTATTTCATTTCTTCATTTTTTAAATATACTTAACCAATATATATAGCTAATATATAAATAAAAAACACAGAAACAAAATACATAAATTATATTTATAAAAAAATTAATTAAATTTAAATACACACAAAAATATATAATTAAATTAAAATTTTAAAATTCAAGTTAAGTCAAAAGATATAGAAGTCAAGTTTAATGGCATATCAACTACAAATTAATATTAAAATATTATTAAAATAGTATTTAATATCAAATTATAAACACATATTTGTCTATACACACACAAACGGATTTTCTTTCAACATAAAAGCAACAAAATGTTGCTTTTCTTATTAAGGAGCTAAACTTAAGTTTGCACTCAAACTTGATTTAAAAAAAAATTTGTCAAACATGTTAGCATGATGTTCAAGACACATTTAAAGAATCCAAATGTAATTTTGAGGTTGCAAATGACAATACAAACACGCCCTTAGATTTTTAAAAATTTGGAAAAAGGTCCACATGCGCGACTTTTGGTCCCACCATAGAATCCAAATATGGTGATATATTATGAAAAATATTTTTTGTATCACTAAATTTCACATCCCGTAATTTTACACCCCGTATAGACACTATATGTCAATATGCGATGCGAAGTATATCGTATTTTGAGGTAAAATAGACGTATTGTATCTTGATATGAGAGAGGTATAAGTTGGATGTCAAATTACGAATGTATAAATAATAAGATTGCATATTAATTAGGATTTCGCTAACAAGTGCAATAAAGGTACTTAATAAGGAAGTTAAAATAGAAAATTTTAGATGAAAATAAGGTAATTAATGCATTAAAATTTGAAAAAAAAAACTTTACTATTTGCTTTGTTTTTATCTAAAAGTTTCTATTCTAAATTTCTTAATTGTGATGCAATGTCAGTGTAAAGATTTTTTACATTATCAATTAATCATGTATTGTCATATAATTAAACATGTATGACTCTCATAATAACTATCTCAAAAGTTATATATGTGGTAATATATAATTCGTTGATAATATAAAAAAATTTACACCGATTGTTTATCAAAATTAAACTCTTAATTTTTTTGTGTCATTCATAAACTTTTATTAATTACTTTGACCAAAATTTAAGGTGTACATTAATTACTATTTCACAATTGAATTATACAAGGAAAAAAAAAAAGAAAAATTAATGATAAGAACAATTAAGGAGTAATATTTAATTTAAAAGGGCAAAAAAGTTAAAAATATTAAGAATGACCATTTAAATTTTAATTAAATAGAAGAATCATCTCATTTTATCAAATGGTCAAAATTACCTTTAATAAAAAGTAATGACCATCTTATTTAAAATTTTTAGTCGTTCAGTAGTAACAAATGACCATTTAATAAAAAATAAGGACCACTCACAAATTTTTTCTTATTTTCATAAAATTTTGCATGAAACTTCATTTAAAATCATTAGCCGCTCAGTAATAACAAATGACCTTTGAATAAAAAGTATGGGCCATTCACAAATTTTTTCTTAATTTCATAAAACTTTGCATGTGGAACTTTATTTAAAATCGTTAGCCAGTTGCATAAAATTAAGAAGAAATTTGTAAGTGGTAATTGTCTTTTATTGAATGGTTATCTGTTAACACAGAGTGGTTAACAATTTTAAATGAAGATCCACGTATGAAGTTATATGATATTAAGAAGGAATTTGTAAGTAGTTCATGCTTTCTATTAAATGGTCATTTGTTATTATTGAGCGTCTAACGATTTTAAATGAAATTATATGTGCAAAGTTTTATAAAATTAAAAATAAATTTGTGAGTAGTCATTTATTACCACTGAGTGGCTAACAATTTTAAATGAAATGACAATTATTTTCTATTAAGGGTAATTTTGACCATTAAATAAAATGAGATAATATTTCTCTTTAATTAAAACTTAAATAGTCATTCTTAATAATTTTAACTTTTTTTTATCTTTTTAAATTAAATATTATTGTTTAATAGTCCTTACAATTAATTTTCCTAAAAAAAAACACAATTGAATTATAGTAAGACTAGTCAAGGCAAATCTACCAATCTGTCATTAGTGGTAAACTTATTTACCAATTTGTCATCTTTTTTAAACTATTCAAACTATTTATCAAACCGCCACTGTTTTTGTCACGTTAGAATTTTTTATTATTTTTCATTTCAAGTAGACTACGCCAACATGCGTAGCGCATCCAACTAGGATGCGTCAACACGCGTAGAGCATCCAACTAGGATGCACCAAGACGTGTGGCATTTTCCTCGTGGAAACGCCACGCGTGTTGGCGCATCCTAGCTGTGCCATGCTTGTTGGCGTAGTGTACGTAGAACGAAAAATAATAAAAAAATGTCATGTTGCATGTGTAGAACACTTAACTCATTCCACGTGGATCTATTAAAAATGGCACGCAAAGACACATATAATTTACATGTCTACTAAAGAGTTCACCACAATATTGAGATTAATTAGCTTATTTATAGACCAAGTATTTACTTCTGATCTGTAAAGTAGTCGATGTGAGGCTTTGATGTTGACAAGGCAAAACAACTAAGTAAGACAACAGAATACATTTGTTAGATGTGGGACTTTGATAGTGGCAAGATAAAGTAACTAAGTAAGACAACAAAACACATTTGTTCGATGTGGGACTTTGGTGGTGGCAATATGCAGCAACAAAGACATACCCACAAACTCCATCTGTAGACATATCAAACCCTCCATCTAAAAGTTCACCATCTTCAGCGTAACTAGGGGTTGCCATCTTAGCAAGTTGTTGATAGGGAATAACATATGCTAGAGAAGTCACAACCAGGCCAATCCAGTGCTTTCAGGTGAACGTGGAATGGAAGATCAACATCCTTATTAATACATAGATAACCTTTGTAAAAGAAAACCAATGAATTAGGTTATTAATAATCAGTTCTCCAGAAAATTAATTAGAGGAACAAGTACTCGTTCATGTTCATATGAATGCTTTGTTGCTGCTTTATTGCTTTACCTTATCACCACCAAAGTTCTACATCGAACAAATATATTTTATTGTCTTACTTAGTTGCTTTACCTTGCCACCACTAAAGTCTCACATCGAATAAATGTACTTTGTTGCCTTACTTAGTTGCTTTGTCTTACCAACACCAAAGTCTTACATCGATTACTTTACAGATCAAAGACAAATATTTGGCCTATAAATAAGCTAATTGAAATTGATGTCTCTCAATATTGTGGTATACTTTTTAGTAGACATGTAAGTTGTATGTGTCTCTGGGCATCATTTTTCAAGAGATCCACGTGAAATGAGTTAAGTGCCCTGCACATGCAACTTGATATTTTTTTATTATTTTTCGTTTTACGTAGACTACGCCAACACGCGTGGCGCATCCAACTAAGATGCGCCAACATATGTAGCATTTCCAGGTAGAAAATGCCACACTTGTTGGCGCATCCTAGTTGGATGCGCCACGCATGTTGGCGCAGTCTACGTGGAATTAAAAATAAAATAAAAAATTTAACGTGACAAAAATAGTGATAATTTGATAAATAATTTGAAAAGGATGACAATTTAATAAATAAGTTTGTTACTAATGATATATTGGTCAAAAAGCCGACTAGTCAATGTCTACTTGAATTTCAGGGAGCCTTCTTTTTTGCTTTGTTTTTATATTAGACAAAACTTAAGTCTATTTCTTTATGTTCGTTACATCTATTCCACTAATCGAGTTATGATATGTGTGTATTTTTTTTAAAAAGAGAATAAAAGAGAACATTAATGAACACATATCATAACTTAATTGGTGAAATAGATATAATGAATATAAAGAAATGGACTTAAGTTTTATCATTTTATATTATGTCATTCTTTATTGTTCCTCTATAATTATCTTTACTTGTTTTTTATTTTTCTTTTACAACTATAAAATAATTTTTATATGATATTTTTAAGTATATTCAATTATTTTATATCTCAAATAATTTACTAAAAAAATTACTTCTAAGTTTCTAACACACAATGCATTCTTTAAAATATCAATAAAGTATGTAAAATTAAATTAAATCGCATTTATCTAACAATGACAATTTTGTCAATGACAGTGAAATTTGATATCATATATTAGATAGATATATAAATATTAGAACTACATTGATAACTTAGTTAGGTTCGGTTTGATTAATTTGAAACAATGAGTCTAAACATTTATATAACAAAATCACCTCAAATATTAAACCGAAATTATAGTTATATCATTTGCATTTCCATAGTATGTGGATTTTATCCATATTAGTGTTTAAATTTTAATTTCTCTAAACTTGGCGTATAAAGTGATATAAAAATTAAAAAATAGATACAATTAATTAATTTTTAAATAATTTTGTTAATCAAAATAACATTTATTACTCATTTAAATTATTTAAAAAAATAAATACTTTTTAAATTTTTAAAATATTAAATGCTTATATTTTTTATTTAATAATTTCTATTATTATTTTTGAACATGTGTTCTTAGGACACACATTAATAAAATCTATTTTCAAATTCAATTCTAACCCAATCTCTTTTTTTTCCCTCTAAACTCTTCAACATTCTTCATAATTGTAAAGTCAATTATTAATTATTACCAAAGTGGACATCAAACAAAACCCAGTTTTATTTTATTGAAAATAAAACCCAGCTTACCACTCTCCCATTAACCAACCCTACAACTCAATATATTTATTAATCATAATTTTTTTACATCATTTTCTCTCTATTATTTTTTTCACTTAATCACAATTATTAAAAAATATGATAAAAAATAATATAATATAAAAAATAATATAAAAACATCATTTTTTTTATATTTATTTACTATATGTACATACGAGACTCTTCTCTTAACGACATTTAAAGAATCAAGTACGATTCCTTTTTTTTTGTTGCTAAAGATAGGAAGATTTATTGCTAAAAAAATGGAAAACATGTTTCAACAGGATATAAGGCCATAACTCGGGCATTAGAGCTGGTAAAACGGGTTCAACCTCATTGGATTAATCCGTCAACCCGTCATTTTTTTGCCGGTTAGGTTCAAGGATTGAACCCATATTCTTTTTTCAACCCGCATAACCCGCCCCGCATAACCCGTGGGTTAAGGGGCGACGACGGGTTGGCTCGGCGGATTGGCTCTTTTCTTTAAAAAAATGATAAATAATACTATAAATAAAAAATTCTTTGATGTTATATAATTTATATTTGAATATTTAATTAGACTATTTTAAAAATCATTTTTTAGATATGTGGTTTGTAATTTTTTATCATTACTATTTATTATTATTTTATAATTTTTTTATTTTTTATATAATTTTTTTTATTTTTTAGGTGATTTACCCGTCAACTCATCTACTTTTTTTATTTTATCTTTTATGCGGGCTAACTCGTCAACCCGTCTTAAAGCGGAGTGGGTTGGCTCTTTCAACTCATTTCTTAAAATAGGCTAACCCATCTCACCCCACATTTTAGGGAGTTGAGGCGGGTCGAAACGAGTCGAGACGGGTTGACCCATTTTACCAGCTCTACCGGACATGTACCCAAACATCCTCCATCAAGCCTAGTTGAATAGCTAACTGCCATATACATTCTTTTCCCATTACTCTATTAACCGAATTCTTTTACATGAACAGGCCACTAACCAAAACACACTCCTACGCTTCATTGCTGATGTTGACTTAGATTTGACCTCCTAGTTTTCCCTGCCTTCAACTGATTAGGTAGTGTCCACGACTTTTTGAATTTGAGGGATTAACCCAACAAGATAGTGTTGCATGCCTTTTTTCTGGAGCAATGGATAGGCCCTCGGTGCTCCCAGTGTCGGCATCATATATAGACCTGGTAAAATGGGTCAACCCGCCCCGACCCGCTTCAACTCGCTAAAATGCGGGGCGGGGTGGGTTGGCCCGCTTTAAAAAATGGGTTGGAAGAGCTAACCCACCCCGCTTTAAGGCGGGTTGGCTCGCATAAAAGATAAAATGAGAAAAAATAGATGAGTTGGCGGGTCAACCGGCTTAATCCGCCTAAAAAATAAAAAAAAAAAATATATAAAAAATCAATAAATACTATAAAAATAATAATAAATAATAATGGTAAAAAATTACAAATCACATATCTAAAATATAATTTTTAAAATAGTTTAATTAAATATTCAAACATAAATTATATAACATCAAAGAATTTTTTATTTATAATATTACTTATTTTTTTTTTAAAAAGAGTCAACCCGCAGGGCCAACGCCCCGCCCGCTTAACCCGCGGGTTATGCGAGAGTTAGTTATGGTTGGAAAAAATATGGGTTCAATCCTTGAACCCAACCCGCAAAAAAATGACGGGTTGGCGGGTTAACCTGACGGGTTGAACACGTTTTGCCAGCTCTAATGATTCATATAGATATGATTAACCATAGCCTTTCTTTCTCCGTAAAATAGAAAGAGCATAATGCTGGTCTGATTCCATCGCAATAGATTCCATTAAGGTTAAACCAAATGCTAGATATGACAATAACTATAATACTCGTGAAAATATGATAAATTTGTATATAATTACATAGGTAGTCTGATATTTATGTATCATATCTGTTAAATTTTATGATTTTATGAGCACATATAGTTACGTTGTTATAATACTATGTGTGAATTATAACTGTTATTAACTCTAAAATTAGCTTAAATTACTTAGTTAGTAAAAATAAATATGGAGAGTTTATTTTTAAGTCGCAAATATGTAAATAGTATTGTGGTTAAAATTTGATATCAATCGAAGTTAGTTTAACATTTTTAAGCATACTAATTGTGTGTTTTAATATCAGATTGATTACTAACATATATGAAAAAATATAATTATGGCAAAGGAAGATTTTTTTATGAATTTTAAGATTTATTTTAAATTTGTTGGAAGTTAAAAAACTAGATTTAATGAAATCTAAGTGTTCCTAACAGATCAAATTTTGGTATAGTCATTTAAGTGACCAAAGAGATGAAAAACCATTGCGAGTGAAATTTTTCGCATCAGCCACCTTGTCACTTTTTATATACAAAATTGAAAAAAAAAATTAAGAAATCGTGGCTTTATGTCAAATTTAAAATCAAATTAATACATAGAAATCGTGGTTAGGTATAAAAAAAAATGATCAGGAAATAAGTTGTGACTCTTAGCCACGATTTACTATATATACTATTCATTTTCTACTATTTTAATAATAAGTTTTTAAATTACACTTATTTAATAAATTTTACTTTTATTTACACTTAGTTGGTAAATGAGTCCTTGGACTACGAAACTACTCATACTAGTTCCTAGCTCATGCTCATCACGGCTTCCTTGACTAGGAGCGATAGAACTTCTCAGTGAAGAAGATCTCAGCTCATTTTTATTTCTTTTTTAGTACCACTCTCTATGCTCAAACTACTTTTGATCTCAGCTCTGTTTAATTTGTAGTTTCTACTGCACCTTAAGCTTCATCTATGATTGGACAGATTACAATAGAGACGTGAGGATTTTTTGAAAATCTCAGTCGATAACAACAGTTAAATAAATTCATATACATAAGGTCTTTACTCTTCATTTTTGCTTCCTGCTCAAGCAACTAATCCTTCAAAGAATATACATATATAGATAAATTAAATGCATGACCTGTCATTGCATGTAAATTAGACCTAGCATTCCTCGAATGCACCTACTAGCCAGTGACTTGGAATTGGTCCTCTTGGGATGCCAGCTACCCTCTTACATTTTCTATAGTATCTAATGATTAGATAATAAGGAAAATCATAATGCTTATTGAAAATAAAATGCAAATTTTCATCAAAGATTCATAGTAGAAATGTCAACACCCAATTTTGTCCGACCTTTAAAAAAAATCAAAAAGTCAAAAAACAGAAGAAGAGAAAAGATTTTTTAAAAAAAAGAGGCAAAAAAATGTGTACTCATATACATAAAGTCACATATTAGTAAACTATTTTCTCTACCAAGTCTCACATTGAAGAAATCACGAGTTTTAACCATCTCCACCTTCTATATAAAGAGTTGATCCTCAAGTATTTGAACCATCAAGAAATTACTTATTTGAACTTAATACTAAATATAGATCAACATGAGAATATTTGTTTAACAAGCATAGTATTTTGCACGCCTTGAGGTAAGTGTGTTTATTCCTTTATTTTCTTCTCTTTTTATTTAATTATTTTTTTATATATTTGTTTTGTTCATTTTAGCTTATTTATGAGTTACTTGGTTTATTTGTTTATTTATTAATTCTTGATTTTTTAAGATATTTTAAAATTAATTCAATAATAAAAAAGAGTTAATTGAGTTATGACAACTTGTTAATCCTGTGACTTCTTTGAAAGACAGCAAAGTTGTGACAACTTATTAGTCTGAGAATTTAATTATACCTAACAAACCCACAATTATTTCTTAAATAATTATGTGGCTTTGATTATCTATTGCACTTGAGCGATATGTAAGAACGAAAGTTAAGTCAAAATTAAATTTTTATAATTATTTTTAAAAAAAATAATTTTCTTTTTATTTGTAAGTAATTTGATTTTGATTTACATGTAAATAGTTTTCATTTATTGTAAATTTTTGTAAATTAGTTTTTTATGCTTATTGAATTTTTAATTTGTTCGTTGACCTTGAATACTTTAATTCTTCATTTTTTTGTAATTATTTTAATTGTAGTTCTTTTTATGTTAATTTTATTTTTTATTTTATAAATATTTTATTGTCATTGATTATTTGTTATTTTTTAGGGTAAATTAAATATTTTTAGGTAATTTAATTCGCACAATTGACTTTAGGATAATTCTCTTAGGAAGAATGTATAGAGGTATTGTAAGATTAAGTTTTCATCATTCCTTATACATAACCGACTCTCCTAATTTTTATTTTGTTTTTAAATTTTCAGTTGCCTCTTGTCATGATCTCGAACGTGATAGTTGGCAACTTCACTGGGGACATTAGAGAGTCGAGTCTAATAAAGTTAATTGTACGAATTTTATAACCTTCATATATTTCTTTTACCTCATTCTTCTTTATTTTGGGATTAATGTTGTTACTTTTTAATGTTATCTTATTTGGTTTTTTAATGTATATTCTTGAACCTTATGATAGATGATTTATTGTAATATTATAGCTCTTCTTTGTTTTGCAAATAAATGAGTAGTTCAGAGATTGATTATATTTATTGGACAAATTACTCACACACTTATGAGTAAGGCCCTATACCAGGGTCTAAGTAAAACATAAGATAGGTAAGAAGTTGTGCAGTGATAGACATTGTTGGATGTATATCATGTTTTTGTTTTTGCGAAAACCTCATTCATAGTATTTGTCTTTCATGAATATTCCCACACCTAACAGTTCACCTATTATTATGGTAAATATTCTGAAATAGAATCTTAGCTCTGGAGACCAAAGACCTTTAGAGTCATAGATCCACCATTGAAAGATTGTTCACTAATAGAGTTACCCTAGAGGTCACCCAAATAGCTAGAGTTACCCTAGAGGTCACCCAAATAGCTAAAGGTCTAAGTTGTGTTTGGTACAAGTAGGCTTTCTACTCTTAGGATAGGCTTTAGTAAAAAAAAAAACTTAGGGATTCAAGTTATCACTTGTCTTTTATTGGTTGTTCTTAAAAAAAAATTACAAAAAGTTATTAAAAAGTTTAAAACTTTCTTTACTTTCCGTATTTAAGTTTAATTTCATTTTTATTTTTCCAACAATTACTTCATTTCCCATTTGTACTTTTACTTGTCCCCTTTTTTACTTTGCATGCTTTAAAAAAAATTTACATTCATAAGTTCCATAGTGTGTTTTCTTTTTAAAAAAAAATCCTTTCATTCTTTTCATAAATGAAATTAAATGAAAATCGCATTTTGAATTTCAATTTTCACATTAGTACTTGCATTCATTGTTTCAAGAAAAAAATAATTTGGATTTTAAATTTCTACAATGTGTCTTTTTTTTAAAAAAAAAAAATTCATGCATCCTTTCATTCTTTCCAAAAAAATCAAAAATAAAAAAATTCTCGTTTTTGAATTCTCATATTCACGTTAGCACTTACATTCATTAAAAAAAGAAGAAAAGTCTTGAAAGATCCAGATCTTGAGTCATCATTTCCCAACAAAAATTGCTTTCAAACTCTTAAATTTCACTGTTGTGCCACAACGCATGTTTGTTTGTAATGTTAGCTCATACTTATGTCCACCTTAGCTTTATTCCCGATCATTTATCAGTGACATCAAACTTTAACATTTTATGAATCCTTTCAGTTTTTGCCTTCAGTCCCATGGTCATCACCCTTTTACTTCTAAGTAATACATGAAAATTATCAAGTTTAGAAAGTTGTGGGTCAACAATAAGTTGAAGGGAGTGCTATAAGGAAGCATGTTCGTCATACAATTGTATTATTGTTTTTGCCTTCAGTCCCATGGTCATCGCCCTTTATGGTTGCATGTTCGTCATATAATTGTATTATTGTTTTTGCACTTTCATATCTTTTGTTTCCATTGAGAAGGTGTTCATGTGATCAAGTGCCTTATATCTTTGATGCTTCATGGAAAAAAAGAAGATAAAAAGGAAAAAGTGAAAAAAGAGCAATTGAACAAAAAATGCCTGTATACATTGGTTGTAAAGTTTTGTATTCAAATTAAAGATTTGAAAATAATCAATTATGATTTGAAATGAGGTTTGATCATCTTTCTCTATCTAAAAAAAATCATCAATATCCTTTGCCACCCTATTTGATCATGAAATTATTTTTTCAATTGAACATTTGATAAGGATCACCTCTACACTAGGAGCTTACACTTAATTAGGATTAATCATCAATATTTGGTTGTTGCATAGTTTGTAAATGCCAATCGAAATAAGAGAAAGTATGAAAGAAAAAAGAAGAAGAAAAATAGATAACATTGTGAAGTGAATGTTTGAAAAAAGGACAAAAAAAAGAGAAAAAAAAGAAGAAAAGTTTTTTTTGTCTAAAATGAAAAAGGACAGTTCTTGAAAAGCAAAAATGCAATTGACAAAACATGGCTTAGCATTGTGATGTTAAAAATTCTTTGTCCCAATTAATCTTTATACACTTGTTTGAACCTTTTATATCCTTTCTTTGATAACCCTTAACTATGATCACTTTATAAGCTTTATAAAGTTTATTCTGATCATCGAGTAATTGCTTCTATTTTTAAAAATTTTAATTTTGAGATAAAATGTTTCTTACTCATTCAAGCTATTTAGTTCATTACTCTAAAACAAATGATAGAGAATAATTGAAAAAGAGAAAGGAAGAAAAGTTTGAAAAAATGTGAAAAATGAAAAAGAAAATGATGATGTGACACTTGAATTACATTATTGGTGGAGGCAATGTTTAGATAATTCATTAAGAGTTTGAAGCACGAAATGACAATTTCTTGAAGGTGAATCAATTGTTGAACCTCAAGGCCCATGCAAATGCTGGTTTCGTAACTTGGGAGCTAAACTTCGAAGTTCTTCCATTAAGGAAAGTTAGAAATGTGTTGAACTTTATGGACTATTGCTTACATACCTAGGGGCTAATTTTGGAAGTTCTCACATTATGAAGAGTTGGAAAGATGTTGAATTTCTTGACTGATACTTGCATACTTGGGACTTGTCTTAAAATCCCTTATCTCTTTTATTACATCTTCAAACTATTCCTTTCTTTTCCTACCAACCTTAAGTTCACCTTATTTGTTCTTAAGTAAATAAATGTGTGTTCTGACATAATGGTGAATGATCTTTTGGGAATTTTATGGGAAATGTTTTCTATCTGAACCCTTCTTGAGATTTGAACTTGAAATGACTCTTTCCATTAATTAAAATTTTGCATTTGTGCGAGACATTTGAAAGATTGAGTTTTGAACTCCATCATCTTTCATTGATGTTTAGAATAAAGCATTATTTAATTTTGTAATTTTGTGACAATAAGTTGTCTTTGCATGATTTCTACTAACAAACTTTGCATGACAGATTACTATGTTTTTGAGTAGCCTAGTTTGTAAATTATGGGTTTTTGAATGACTTAGTGATGCAACGACTTGACGTTTTTGTTACTAGGTCTAGGGTTGCCTACTTAGCTCATTTTAGGATTTTAAAACAACTTGTTGATTGCTTGGTTTTTGAACTACTTTTTTACCTCATCAGTTCTGGGTTCCAACCCCAAGGATCTTTGTCTCATCAGTTCCAAATTCCAACCCCAACGATCTTTCTCTCATGAGTTTTAGGTTCTAACCCCATAGATCTTTATCTCATTAGTTCTGGGCTCCAACCTCAGGGTTCTTTATCTTGTTAGTTCTAGGTTCCAACCTCAGTGATCTTTATTTTAGTAGTTTCAGGTTCTAACCCTAGGGGTCTTTATCTCACCAATTTCGGGTTCTAACCCTAAGGATATTTATCTCATCCATTCCATGTTTTAACCTAATGGATCATTATCTCACTTGTTACGAATATTTGAATTCCGTGTTATTCAAGCTGTTGAATATATGTTACTTGCTTGTTTGTATCAGATATTTGAATTTCCTATTGTTCAAGTTGTCAAATAGTTGTTGTTTTCTTGTCTTAGATATTTGAATTCCATGTTATCCAAGCTATAAAATATCTATTGATCTTTTGTTTGACTCAGATAATCGAATCCCCTATTGTTATCTAGGCTATCAAATATTTGTTTATCATTTGCTTGTCTCAGATATTTAAATTACTTGTTGTTGTCCAGGTTGTCAAATATTTGTTTATTGTTTGTTTGTCTCATATATTCGAATTCTCTGTTGTTATCCAATTTGATGAATATTTGTTTATCATTTGCTGTCTCCAATATTCAAATCCTTTATTATTATCCAGGTTGTGGAACATCTGATGAATTTACTAGTCACAAATTTTTGCTTAGTTTTGTTGTATCCAGGTAGACAAATTATTGGTTGATCATTTGTTTACACTAGATTTTTTTTAGCAATATGTTGTTTTCCAGATTGTCTAATGGTTTGTTGAATTGTTACTTCTTTCCTTGGTCTAAGAAGTTTTTGATTTGATCAATAAATTTTCTCGAACAAAATTAGCTACTTTTTAACTTTACTTTGACCTTTTTTTATTCAAAAGGTCAAATAAATGGGGCTATTGTCAACACCAATTTTGTTCGGGCCTTTTGAAAAAAATCAAAAAATCAAAAAATAGAAGAAGAGATAAGATCAAAAAGAAAGAGGAGAAAAAATGAGCACTCGTCTCTTTTATACATAAAGTCCCACATTGGTAAACTATTCTCTTCACCAAGTCTCACATTGGAGAAATTGCACACTTTCACCTTCCCCACCTCCTATATAAAGAGTTGATCCTTAAGTATTTGAGACATCCAGAAAATTACACATTCGGACTTAATACTAAATATAGAGCCTAAAAATTTTAGTAAATTTTTTTCTTGTGAGAGCACGTGGGACCTTGTGTAACAAGTATAGTGTTCATATGCCTTGGAGGTAAGTGTGCTTTGTAACATTCTCTTTTAGCATGTTAAACTAGTTTATAGTTACAAAGGTAGCATAACACTTGCTTGACATATCTGTTTATTTCTGTGACAAACTAAGTTAGTTTAGGAACTTTGTTACAACTCAAAGTGTGAAAAATAGCTTTAAATAACTCAGATAGTAGCATAAATTATTAATTTGAGGAAAATAAATCTAGATAATTTGTTTCTAAGTCACAAATAGGTGTAAAAAGATGTAGTTAAAATTTGAGAATAATCAAAATTAGTTTGATATTTTTAGGCATACTGGTTGTGTGTTTGATGTCGGATTTACTAGTAACAGATATGAAAAAATAGGATAATGGTGAAACAATAATTTAAATGAATCCTAGTATTTATTCTAAAGCTATTGGAAGTTAAAAAAGTTGATTTAACTAAATCTAAGTGTTCTTAGTAGATCAAAATGTAACAGTGAAGTATATTAGAGTTATGAGTCTTATATGGGTAGCAACCCATGCATTATATTGACTTTCATGCTATGATATTTCACTCATTTAATCTCTTTTCACTCACTTTCTCTCACGAAAAATAGAAGGCAAGGCAACAATCAAGGAAAACCAAGAAATAAAGGAAGAGAAAGCTAAGGAGGGAGAGGAAAAGAGCAAGAAAGGGAAATGCAAAGCAAAGCTTGATCATCTACCATCACAAACCATTTGAGGCAGGGGTTTCTAACCTTAAAACTCATTCTTTTCCTCCATTCCAAGTTTGAAGTTATGTCACATAGATGGAGAAAATGAGTTTGAGATGCAAAAATCTATTTCCTTTGATAGTTCTTGCTTTCATTGATTGAACTGAGTTATTTTTTGCTTAATGGATGCAAGAGGATTGATTTTATCTTTAGATAAAGTTGGTTAGTTCCTTAAGTTGGAACATAGGAACTAGGTTAGTGAGATTATGATTTTTGTCATTAATCCATACCTAAGTGAGCTAATAATTTGAATGAATATTACAACATGTTTAGAGGTTGTTAGTGGTGATAGAAATCACTTGGAAGCCATTTTAGAATGGCTGAATTTCGATTATGTTCCAATGGAACAGTAACCAATTATACAGAATTCGCTGGGAGTTGGGCGCCCAGGTGCCCAAAGACAAGAGAGCAATTCCCGTGCACCAGGGCATTGGGTGCCTAGCCGACGACAGAACAAAATAGAGCAGTGCTTTGCCCAGTCAGCGCTTAGGCGCTGGAGAGGGTGCTCCTAGGCGCTGGTTCCAGAATTGACTAAGGTTATTTTATGGACATTTTAAGCTTCTCAACTAATTGGAATCCATAGTGTATGTTTACTAAAGTGTGTCAAGACACTTTTAGGGATATTTTACAAAGGAAATAACCATCTAACATATAAGAACATGTTTGAGTTTTTAAGTTATTCAAGAGTTATGGATTACTTGAAATAAATGTCTAGAACCTTAAGCACATTAGTATGGATTAAAATATCACTTGTGTTGTGTTTGCAAGGTAAGCTAGATATAAGTTTGATAAGTAAGTTAAACTTGTCATAGAGGCATAATTTATTCTCTTATAGTCAAAATTGAATTAAATATGTAAGTTTCTAAAGAAATACTCTATTACCACATTAAGTTAGGTTAAATGGAGTACCAGTAAAGAGTTGGTTTCTTTACTTGTTAGAGTTGAACCATTGGTGTTGTCTGGATTATGAATAAAATTAAGATAAAAATCAGTTGTCAAGTTCCACCAAAAATATAAAAGTTTTACAACTAGTTGTAGTTAGCAAGTATCGATCCACAGAGAACTAATTCAATTAACATTATAAACTGATTCCTAAATTAAACTCCAAAGAACAATAAACCGAAAAAGGGGATTTGGTTAAGAGATGGAATCCACCACTAGATTTATATGATAATGCTAACCTACATATCCTTTATCCCAACATGATCAATTATGTCTTTATGCGATTATCAGATTAATTCTCTGTTTTCCTTAGGTTTTAGTTAATTTAGCAACTGATCAAATTAAGCTCTAATCACTAGTTAGCTATAAAGCAATCGCTCTTATATCTACCTAATGGTTGCATTAAGATTTAGAAAACTAATCGCACTAAAGTCCAATCACACACCAGAATTGAATTACTTAGATTATATATCTCACTAGTCCTACCACCGCAATCGCGCATAGCAATCTTAGTTTTACCACTTCCGAAATTGGCAAAGAGTATAAAACCTTTATACTAAATTAAGATCAGAAACATATGAATTAAAATACAATTGTATTGAAATAAAGAACTATGTAGGATTCACAATATCAAAACTAAGGTTTCATCTTCCCTTAACTAAATAAGAAACTTAGTCATGCATGGCGAATTCAAAATCAAAAGAAAAATGAAAGAAAGACATCGTCAAGAATACAAGGGTGAAAGAAAATTGAAGATCAAACTAGTTTCCATTGATCGAAGTTGATTGATCTCTGATGGCTCGAATCCGAATCTCCAATCTTTGATCGAATCTCTCTCTTTCCTCTTCTTCGAATTCTCTTTAGTTACTTCCGGCTTCTATCCCAGAGAACCCTCCTTTGGAACTTTAAACAATCATATTTATACCTTTGGGCCCATAGCTCATCATTCAGATTCAAAATTGATTTTCTAGGCCGCAGACACGAGCCGTGTTTGATGACACGACCCCCTCCCCCCGTGTCTTAGTCTGTTAACATAATTTTTATGGGATTGAGTAGGCAGGGAGGTACACGACTACATGACCCCCCCATGTCTGGGGACACTGGCCGTGTCTTTGGTCATGCTCAACACTGGGTCCAATTGAGGTACCAAAGAAGGACACGACCCCCTGTGTCTGAGAACACGGGCTGTGTCACTTGGTTTCTTCATGTTCAGCCCTAATTCTTCACATGTGATCTTCTCTCCTCGCTTCTAGAGGTGATGTTGATCTCCTTGAGTCTTTAGCTTTCTCCTCAAGTTGATAGCAAACTTGGTTTGAAGCTAATAGACTTCATCACTCAAAAATCTCTTAAAAAGCACAATGCAATTATGAACGCTTATAATCGCACTTAAGCATAGTTTCACAATAAGGATCCGATTAAGCTTCATATCTATAAACTTAGCTAAATGTTAACAATTAAGCACATATGAAGTCTAATTAGATCAAACATAAGACACTTAAGATGTAGAAATAATTGAAAGGTCAACCATAGTACAATTATCTTAATTAAGGGAGTGAGTTAAACCCCTTAACCTTGCAAAGTAGTGAGTAAAGCTTTTTGTTAAAGAGGTAATTGTGAGAGAAAAATGTCGATACAACACCCTAAGACAAAGTAGTGAGTTAAGCTATGTGTCAAGTAACATGAGGTGTATGATCAACTCATATATAAGTGTAGTAAAGTGAGATAAACTTACTAACACGAGCCTTAGGATGAGTTAAGTCCTAAGTTAGGCAATAAAGCGAGTTAAGCAATTTTTCAAGTATAGTTGATGTTATACAATTGTATAGGCAATTGTGTAATGTTGAGATAGTTTAGATTTCTATATATTATACAATTGTATGGGCGATTATATAATGTTGTTATAGCTTAAATTGTGTATATAGTTTACATTGTTTAATGCCATGAAATACATGTATATTACTGTGAATTTTTATGTTCTCACCCCTTTTCGTGTTTCCATGGTAAAAGCAGGTCAATGTCTTGTTAAAGGTGTAAAGAAAATGAAGAAAGAGCAACAAGACTAGATAATTTTAGTTTTTGTTGTATGAACAACTCTTGTACATTCTACTTTGAGTTGTAGTTTTGTTGTATATATAACACTATGCTCTTTGAGGCTTTTGATGGATATATGTATGACTTACTTTTATCGTGACTCTCCATATTTAATTGTTTAATTATATGGGATTAGAATGATAGTAATAATAGAAGTAATATGATTAATGCTTTATATCTTTATATATGTAAGTTATATCTAGATATTTGTATTAGGGTGTTACATGCTTATTCCTTTTTCCTCTTCTTTTTTATGTAATTTTTTTCTATTTATATTTGCTTTGTTTATTTTAGCTTATTTATGGGTTAGCTTTGTTTATTTATTTATTCTTATTTTTTAGATATTTTAAAATTAATTATATAATAAAAATATGTTAGTTGAGTTGTGACAACTTATTAACCTCATGACCTTTTTGAAGGCCAACAGAATTTTGACAATTTGTTGGTTTAAAAATTTAATTAAAACTAACAAACTCACAATTATTTTCAAACAAAACTTGGCTCCAACCCCTTTAATCACCCTCTATGTGTCCATTAATTTAATTAAGTGAGGTTAGAAGTAATAAATGAAGGGTGATTAAAGGGGCTGAGGGGAAGTGTTAGAGGGAAAATGTTTGAGTCAAGTTTTGTTCATTATTTTCTATTGAAATATGTGGCTTTGATTCTCAATTGCACTTGAGAGGTAATATAGGAGTGAAAGTCAAGTCAAAATTAAAATTTTATATTTTTTTTAATTCTTTAACTTTCTTTTTATTTGTAAATATTTTGATTTTAAATTATTTGATTTATATCTAAATAGTTTTTATTTATTGTAAATTAGTTTTTATGCTTATTTTATTTTTAATTTGTTCTTTGACCTTGAATATTTTAATTCTTGATATTTTTATTGCTTGTAACTATTTTAATTGTCATCAATTTTTTAATTGTAATTATTTTTATGTAAATTTTTTTATTTTGTAAATATTTTAATGTCATTGATTATTTGTTATTTTTTGGATAAATTAAATATTTTAAAATTATTTAATTCGCACAAATGACTTTAAGGTGTCTTACGATGAATGTATTTAAGTGTTATAAGATAAGTTTTTACTTTTTCTTAAACATAACCCACACTCCTAATTTTTATTTTGTTTGTAAATTTTTTATTGTCTCCCATCATGATGATCATGACAAGAAGTTCAGCACTTGCACAGGTCAAGGACTTCATCATAAAGTTTAGAATTCAAGATAAAATTGCTAAGGGTAAAAAGCCTCCAATCACAAGGTTGTCTATTTCAAAGTTTAATGCACAAGAAATGGAATTGTAGCTGTCAAAGAGTCTCGGTTCTCTCGTTCAATCCCTGTACAACCTTGATGAAATTTTCCTTATTTAGCTCATTCAGTAGCTCCATAGTTGTTAAATCGTGTATTGAAACACGTATCGATTTTTAAATTTTCACATATCGTAACGAAAAGAATCGTGTATTGGAAGATATTTTAATAATTATATAGCATTGCAAAATATATTTTTAAGAAAAGAATAAATTGAAGGCAAATTATATTTGACAACCGAAAAGAGATAAATATGTAAGTTTCAATTTCAAATGTACACTAATAAAAGGAAAGAAATTTAGGATGTTGGCGTGATTATCTATGATTGAAATTATGATTGATCACGATTAATTTTAGGAATGATTGTAACTGATCTAGTACATAATTATATTTTATTATTTTCATTTCTTGTATATCAGCCTTTTGTATAAATAGAGGTTAGTCTTTCTGTATTCATTTATTCAGATATATATATACAAATTATTATTACCTGTTTTTATATTTTTAACTTAATATCAGAGAATCTAGGCTCTCGATCCAATCATAAATTTTAAAGTTCAGACTTTAGACTTCAAACTAGATTTCAGATTCTGAAAGTTCAATTTTCTGTGTTCTTCCTTGGTATAATGGAGAAATTAGATATTGCTCAGTCTCATTCAGTTGTGCTCATTGTCCCTAGATGTTGCAGATATTGTAAAGACTTAGACACTTGATTGAGAATTATCTCACATGTCATCCAAGGTCTGATCAAAACAGGTTTCAATCTCGTCTCAATTCTTCTAAATTTGTGCTTGTTACTACTGCAACTAAAAGATCCCCAAGTTCTTTAACCACACACCTCAGACTATCTTTTCTTCTAAGTCATATGATCTTGTGTCCCTCCTTAAGCGTCTACTATCTAATTTTGGTAATACATCTTCTACTTTATCAATCATACTAGGTAATACTAAATGGTACTTTGACTCTACATGCTATAACCATGTGACGTTCACATCTCAATCTTTTTCATCTCTGTCTGTTAATGACATTGCACATTCTATACATACAGCTAATGGCTCTCTTATGAATGTTAATCATAAAGGTTCTATTTCTTTGCCCACTCTTAGCTTACCTGATGCATATCTCATTCCTAAATTAAACTTTAATCTCATTTCTGTTGGTCAACTATATGACCTTGGTTATGAAGTCATATTTTCTTCTTGTTGTTGTTGTGTGTAGGATCCACGGATAGGACAAGTCATAGGGACTGGATGTAAAGTCGGAAGGTTGTTTAAGCTCACAAACCTTCATGTTCCTCTTGCCTCAAATCTTTGTGCAACATTCATCTCCATCCAACTGTGGCACCAACGTCTTGCTCATACTTCTCTAAGGAAGCTGTGTCTTCTATAATCTCAAAGAGCTCTAGGTTCGGTCAATAATGATCATTTTCACTGTACTTCTTGTTAAACTGCTAAACAATCTGCACTTTTCTTCAGTAAAAGTATCTCTATTTCTAAATCTCCTTTTGACCTTGTGCACTCTAATGTCTGGGGGCCTGCCCCCACACAAACTATGAGAGGTAATCGATAGTTTGTAATATTTATTGATGATTTTTCTCGTTTTACTTGGATATATTTAATGAAAAATCATTCAGAACTTCCTCAAATTTATATTAATTTTGTTACTATGATCAAAACTCATTTCTCAAAATTAATTTAAGTTTTTGGTCGTGATAATGCTTCTGAATATCGTGATTCAAAACTTCTCACCTTTCTTGCTGAACAAGGTACACTCTCTGAGTTTTCTTATCCTAGTACTTCTCGGCAAAATGGTCGTGCTGAAAGAAAATATCATAATGTCCTTGACTCTATCTGAGATATGCTCATCTCCTCCTCTTGTCTTGAATGTGCTTGGGGTGAAGCCGCTCTCAATGTTGTCTATGTCATCAATTGTCTTCCTTCCTCTGTTCTGGGTAATGTATCTCCCTTTGAATGTATCCATGATACTTCTCTAGAATACAACTCTTTTAAATTTTTTTGTTGTGCTTGTTTTGTTCTCCTTCAACCTCATGAGTACACTAAACTTGAGCCCCGAGCACGTTTCTATTACTTTTTTGGTTATGGCACTAAACATAAGGGTTATCATTGTTGGGATCCAATCTCTCAATGCATTCGTATCTCCCGTCATGTTGTCTTCTGGGAAGACACCATGTTCTCCTTACTCTCAAAGGTTAAGTCCTTCACTTCCACTTCGACTCATTTTTTTACTAACCCCTTTGTTGATCTCTTTCCTAGTGATTCTAATGCAGGTTCCTCCAGTGAGCTTCCAGTCACTTCCAATGTTTCAGTCACTCCGGATGACGTTGTTCTAGACATAGATCCTACACTTGTCATTGCACCTCCTCTTCCTTCTGAGCGTCCAACTAGGGTAAGAACGCAACCTACCTATCTTCGTGATTATCATTGTTTTTCTACCATGCTTCACTTACATGAACCTCAGTCTTATCAAGAAGCTTCCACAATGCAAGAAGAGTTATAGGCTTTGGAGAACAAGAATACTTGGGACCTTGTTGATTCTCCTTCTGATAAAGCACTTGTAGGATGTAAATGAGTGTTTGAGATCAAGACTCGTTCTGATGGCTTTATTGAGCGATATAAGGCTCATTTAGTTGTCAAAGGTTTCACTTAAGAATATGATATTGATTATGATGAGACCTTTGCACCTGTTGCTTGCATCACTTCAGTTCATACTCTTTTTACTATTGCAGCTACTCAAAAATGGACTCTAAATCAGATTGATGTAAAGAATGTCTTTCTTAATAGTGATTTGGAAGAAGAAGTTTATATGCGTCTACCTCCTGGTTATACTTGTCCACCAAATAAGGTTTGTTGTCTTCGAAAATCTTTATATGGTCTCAAACAAGCACCTCGAGCTTGGTTTGCCAAGTTTCACAATATTATCAATCAGTTTGGCTTTTCCTCCAGTGCCCATGATTCTGCCTTATTTACTCGTAAAACTGATAGAGGTACTATTGTGTTGCTTCTCTATATTAATGATATGATTATTACTGGTGATGATACTACAGGTATTACTGAGTTTAAACAGTTCTTGAGTCAGCATTTTGAGATGAAAGATCTTGGACCTCTCAGTTATTTTTTAGGGCTTGAAATCCTTTCTTCTGCTGATGACATTTCTATCTCAAGTTAAATATCCTTTAGATCTTATCTCTCGAGCTAGTCTCTTTGACAGTCGCACCGAGTCCACTCCTCTAGAACCTAATGTCAGATTTACACCTCTGGATGGTATATACTATACTTGATAATCCTACTCTTTATCAGCAGTTGGTTAGTAGCTTGATTTATCTTACTTTAACTCATCCAGACATTTCATATGATGTTCATATCGTTAGTTAGTTTATGTTAGCTCCACACACTACTCATTATGTTATTGTTCTACGTATTATTTGGTATATAAAAGGACCTCTGTTTCATGGACTTCATTTTTTAGCCAACTCCTCCTTGACTCTCTAGGCTTATTCTAAATGTTGATTGGGGTGGAGATCCCACTGACCGATGATCTATCACTAACTATTGTATCTATCTTGGTGATGCACTTATTTCATGGCAAAGTAAGAAACAGACTTTAACTGCACATTCCAGTATTAAAGCATAATATTGGACACTAGTTGACATCATATTTGAGATACTTTGTTACGTTGGCTTCTTGAAGACTTTATATTTTCTCAGTCCTCTCCCATTGCTCTTCATTGTGATAATAGGGGTGTTATTCAAATTACTCACAATTATATTTTTTATAAACGCATCAAACATATTGAGATTGACTACCACTTCATCCGTCAACACATTCTTTGCAGTGCTCTTCGTCTTATTTCTATTGACACTCTTAATCAGTCAGCCGATCTGTTCACCTAACTCACCATCCTGACCAATTTTGTACTCTGATTTCTAAACTCAAGTTGGTTTCTTCTATACCCACTTAAGTTTGAAGGAGGATGTTAATGTGATTTATTATGATTGAGATTATAATTGATTACGATTAATTTTAGGGATGATTATAATTGATTTAGTATATAATTATATTTTATTATTTTTTTATTGTATAACAATTTTTTATATAAATAAAAGCTAATCTTTTTGTATTCATTTATTCAGATATATATACAAATTATCATTACTAATTTCTATATTTTTAACTTACGAAAAGTTAGAAAGTTGTTTTACTAACTTGGCTGAATGAAGACATGGAAATTGGGAAGTTTCACTTCGTGTGTCGGTCCCACAGAACCACTTATCAGCCATAGTGACTAATGGCTAGCACAAGGGTGGGTGGGGAAGAATAGGATACCGTTGTTTCAAGTCTCAGTCACATAGGTCTTAAGCTTGCCTTCTTGCTATCTAGGCGTGTCTTTCAATTTTTCCAAGTGGGTTTTGTTCTATAGTGTGAAGCAGTGGCCAACTCCATTGCATTGGTTTCGACTCCGGCTTTCAAAGCTCGTGTTAAGAGTCTCACGTTATTTGTTTCAATTTTTTGAGTACAATTTATATATCTGTTGAGTCATTCTATTTAATACTTATTAATTTTATGTTAGAATTTCACATGGTATTAGAATCAAGTTTTTATCTCCATCGTCTATTTTGCTAAGTTTGTTCCGCCTACTTCATTAGGCTCGCTTATTCAGTTTTGGTCTCTGTGAAAAGGATTATTAAGAGTCTCATATCGTCTGCCTCAATTTTTTGAGTGCGATTTTTTTTGCCTTGGTTCTTTATTTTCTTCTTCGCAGCTCCTTTTAATGGGTAATGAGTTGTTTCAGCTTAAATAGGATGCGCCAATTCCTAAAATTCCTTTCCTCACAACTTCTCTGAGTGCACAGGTAGGGTACAAACACGACTTCCAGATTTCTTCACCTAAGTCTCAGCAAGAAAAACTAGAATAAATATCGGCGAGACATAAATTTATCTAAGGATACTTATTATCCGAAGATATTCTTTCAACTTACGATACTGCAATCGATAATTGTGGAATGAAGAATTTTCGCTGCCTATGATCCGATATATATCATCTGTCATACGATATTAATAACTATTAGTTCCTAAGGCTAGCAACGACTTTGTCTTCACTTACAAAGTCAATTTCCTACTTTAAACTCTCACATGCATGCCTCTTACAATTCTCGGATGAAGCTCTCAATTTTCTCTAATGGTGGTTTGAAGGGTTTTTGCTGAGAATTTTCAAGAAAGAATGAGAGTTAGTGGTAAAAGGGGAGGGGGCTCAACAGGTTAGTAGAAAAGAAAGGGAAAGAAGGTTGCCATCTCACAATTGTACCAAGTGTGCATTCTCCACTTAAACTTTCCACCAATCACAAATAATGCCTAATGTTTTCTTCAATTAAATCTTCTTATTAATTTTTATACCTTTCATTTATCCTTATAATTCCCACTTACTGTTTAAGGTAAGCTCCGGCTCTCGTCCTACTGGCTTGTTGCCCAATTATCCAATCAACTAATTAATTACATTTTTCCTTTTTATTAACTCTTTCTAACCAGTTAATTTAATATATATATATATATATATATATATATAAAGATCTTTTCAAAGGTGAGAAGAGTGTTTATTGTGAGAGATGGTATGAGGACAAGTAAGATAAGTGAATCTTAACTATTGGATCTTTATAAATAGTTAAGATTAGAACATAAATGCATATGACTTTTTTAAGTGATCACATGACCTTCAAACAACTTTTAATCTTGATCATTCATATATGGTTGTATGATCAAGATTTACTCCTCTCACCCTCTCATAATAAAAACTCCTCTCACTAGATATGTTATATATATATATATATGTGTGTGTGTGTGTGTATGAACACAATATCATGCAATTAGGGTCTCAGATTTTTATAATTAGTGAGAATTTAATTGAAATTTTATTTAAAATATAGGGACTTTTTAAAAAAATTCTAAAAGTATGAAAATTCAATTAGAATTTTTTTAACTATAAGAATCTATTTAAAAATTCAATCAAACTATACGAAACAAAAGAATATTTTATTTAGCTTCTCATAGTATTCTCTCACACGATAGACAAGAGACTAATCTCTTAATATATAATCAAGCACCTAAATAAAGACTCTTTTCAACTGTATTATTTTTATACATATGAATCTTAAGATCAAATTCACGATTACATACTTAAAGTATTTAATCCCCTTCCACTCAAAACAATGCATATTTAACCTTTTATTTATCTATATGCACCCATAACTTTTTCTTACATTACTTTGAATTATCTTTTTCATTCTAAATTTTTTTTATTTTAGTGACCTTATTCTAAATTGTCTTGTTAAGTGCTTGTTTGGTAAAGATTATATTTTGTCAAAAAAAGTTTTTTTATGGGTTAAAAAAGTTTTTTCATGTGTGTTAAAGTAATATTTGAGTAAAATTGATTAAAGTAATCAAAAACATTTTCATGGGTTAAAAAGCTTTTCTTCATAATAAACACTTTTCAATATTTTCTAGAGATGTTTTTTCTTCAAAAGTGATTATGTTATATTTTTATCAAAATAATCTTAAAATATAAAATATTATATAATATAAATAAATTATTTCATATCCTTTTTAATATTTTATTATAGAAAAGTAATTTTTTTAAATAATTCAAACTAAATAGATTATTTTAAAATTATTTTTTAATTAATATATCTAAAAATAAATTTGATTTTATTATAATTAATTATAACAATAATCAATTATTTAAAAAATCACATTTAATCTAATCACACCCTAAATGACTTTATTATCAAAGCGAAATCATTGTCCAGTTTACTATCATCCTCATTCATATCGGAGAACTCTAATTGTTGCCACCGACTTAGAAATTCAGGTCCTACCCAGCAACATATCTACTGGCTACCTCCAAAACAAACAAAAAAAACGCCAATTTAGGTGCACTCTGACGGAGTTTTGCGCCGATGACTTTCTATCAATTTACACCTTAATTGGCAAACTTGGGAAAAGTAGCCAATGCATTTCACCATCAAGTCAATGTGCGCGTGTGGATGGGATCAACATTGCAACAACATCCGAGTGAAATGATTAATTTACGAAAATGGGGAGCAATGTTAATAGGCCACAAAGTTATGATGATAAAGTTTGGTTTGTTGAAATTATTGCTAATAACAATAATAATTCTCTCTCTTTAATAAATTAGAATATATATTTTTAAAAATGACTTAATCTCTTAAATTATTTTTCTTTTAAGAATGATACATTATTTTTATTTTTTTAAAAATATATTCAAATTATTATTATTTTAATTAATTATGTATATCTCTTTTAAAATTTTAATAATTTTAAATATTTTTTATTTTTATTTTTATTTTTTAGATTCTATTTTAATAAATTAATTATACATATTTTTTATAATTTTAAATATATTTTTAATCTATATTTATTTAAAATTTATCTAAATTTTAAAAAAATTGTGCAATGCATGAAATATTTGCTAATTTAATACTATATAAGCAGATTACACATACAAAATATTATGTCAATGTTTCGAGTATTAAATTAATAATTTTGATGCACTTTCAATATAAAACTTTTTGATATTATCATCTATTGCCAAATTATTAAATGAGTTTGACTTTTATAATAATTATTTTAGTATTCTAACACTTTTAATAACGTGTTAATACATTATTGGATGATATGTAAAAAGTTTTTTACATTAACATGTATCAAATGTAAACTCTTATTATATTTATTTTAAAATATTTTTATTGTTATATTAGATTTTTTATACAAACTAATGTAAAATAATATTTTTATACATTTATTATATATATATATATATATATATTAAACAATATTTATAAAACATCCATAATATTATATATGGCAGAGAGAAAAATTAATGGAGTATGATTATGATTGAGCGTGTGACTTAGGACAGCTAATGGAGAAAATTATTGCAGAAATAACCTTTTCTCCATAAATATATGTTACATCGCAAGCCTATATTTGTATGTACTAAACTTTAAGAAGTAAGTCTTTAGCTCAGTTGGTGATGAACCACCCCATCAAAGGTGGAGGCAATTGTTCCACTCCCATTCTCCCGAATTTCAAGCTAGAGCTATATTTCCAAGTCAGCTTTCAATACCTATGAACAAATAAAAAATAAATAAATCAATTAATATATAAAGAATATCTATAAGGATTTAATTTAAATGTATGGATTGTGTAAAGATTTTGAGTATAATTTTTATGCATTATCCTTGTAAATTTTTTTTACATTATTAATCAATCATATACTATCATATTTATGATTTTTGATATAATTATTAGGAAAATTAAACATTTTTAATAACTTGACAATACATAATTAAATGACAAAGTATAAAATATTTTTTCACCAATAATATATTCAAATTAAATCTAAAATTTTTTTACATTGTCATTTAATCATGTATTATCATATCATAAAATATTAATTCTTATAATAACTATATAAAAAATCACATATATAGTAATATTTAATCAGTTAATAGTGTAAAAGATTTTACACTCAGTGATAGAACCACGTTAAGATAAATGCTCCCCTTGAAGCTCTTTTTAAAAAAATAATATATATTAAAACTTAAAAAAAATTGTACCCTTAAGGTGAAAATATTACCTTATTTTTCTTTCTTCAATTGATCAAAGCAATATTGTCAAAGTCAGACCGAACATTGAGTTAGAAAAGTTTTCTGGCTCAGGTTCAACCAATCAAACCATCTGGTCGAACCAAATAATATTTTTTATATATAATTTATTTATTATCAAGTCTAATCTTTTTGCACTTTAAATTATATATATGACACAATAAAAATCATCCAGTTCAATCCAGCTCAATCCGATATAACTGCAATTTTGACCGATCTTAACTTGTTTAACTACGAAAACAATTATATCATTAAACCAAAGCCGGATTAGATGTAAGTTTCTAGTTTTGGTGGTTGTACCGGACGGGCCCGATCCAAACAATAATGGATCAAAGTCATTCTTTTACTTGGTTATAGGTACTTTGTACTTATTAATTTTTCCACTTTTATTTGGAATCTTTCAAGCACATAGCTTCTATTTTACTATAAAAAAGTGGTAGAACTTTTGACTCGTTGTGTAGTTGTTGTTCTTTTTATTTATATCTATCGTTTTCCTTCACTTTAAGTAGCATATTTCATTTTTTCTTAGTTCCTTATTTTTCCTTCCATAATCTTCTATGTGGAATTGATGTTAAAAATTTCTAATTGTTCTCTTTAGATACCTTTAGTGCTTTTAATTATTGCTTTCATGATTTGGGTTTATTAATATTTTAAACACTACAAGAAAAATCACGATTTGCAAAGGATAAATCCATCACAAATCATCTAAAATTCACTGCAAATTTACAATTTGTGGTGAATTTGCAGTGGATTCGTGACCACCGTAAAAACGGTTGTTGTAATTTTGTGTGCAGTGGATTTTAATTTTTGCTACAAATTTGCGACGAATTATTCTGCCGCAAATCGCTCTGGCAACATGCCAGAATTATTGTCGGAATGGTCTTATTGCGGCGAATTTGTCTGCCGCTAATTTGATGCAAATTTTGCTGCAGATTTTTTCACTCCAAATTTACGGCAAATTTGTCTGCCTTTCTACTCGAATTTGTGACAGATTTTTGCGACGAATTTTTCACCACAAATTTTTTGAATTTTTAAAAATATTTAAAATAAATATTCAAAATTCACAATTATATTACTGTCAATACATACAACACTCAGACATCAATTTTAACTTATCAATGCATTCAAAACAACACTCAAACATAAATTTCAACTTGTTAATGCATTTAACCAATCCATAAAATAAACATAATAACTTATATTACTTAAACAAAGTTTCTTCAAATACAAAGTTTAAAAGAACTATCAGAATCCATATAGCACTCAAACATCAATTTCAATCTATATGATCATTATCATTGTCATCTTCATGATCATCTTCAGTATCCTCATTATCTTCTTCTATTAGTGGTTGTTGCTGGCTTGGCTGAGTACCAGCGTCTTGTAAATATGATTTCAGCATATTACCAATCATTTGTTGCTATTGACGTTGGTATCGTTCAAATCGCATTTTTCACTCTGCCTCACGTTATTGGTCACGTTGTTGGCTCTGTTACTCCATTGGTTGTTGAATCTCCTAAACCCGATCCAACATCTCCTGCTGTAACTGCTCCTTAACTTGATTAATATATGTAAATACAAATTCATCAATTCATTCCACAAATAAATTAATTAACCAAAAATACAAAAAAAAAAAAAGAAATGATTGACTACATCCATCAAAATACAAAAATCAATTAATAAAAAATGTTGCAGCTATTACTTAACTTGATTAATAACGTGCTCAGGAACTTGACTCGATCCAGGCCTTGAGGAGGATGACTCTCCATGGTCATAGATAGATGCTTGAGAACTAAGGCTATAAACACGACCCTTCTTTATCCTGCCAACAGTTTTAATCCATAGCTCTCAACTGGTCATTTGTGTACCAGATGCCCCTTCTTTATTTGAGCACTGAAAAAATTGTTCAGATTCTTTTGCTTTGAATTCTTCCTAAAGATGGAAATAAAAAACCTCTTATGACTGTTGTTATAAGATGAGTTAATATTAAATTTTATCATTTCAAAAGAAATACTAACATATAAATCCTTAGCTTTTGTAGAAATTCTTGTAGTACGGTCTTCTTTCCTCAAATGTACGTGATGAAAGGTCTCATCAACTGTGGGCTTTCTACCCTAAGCCTTAGCCTGTAATAATGAGAAAGTAAGTTAATAACAAAAATAATAATAAAACATATTACTAAACAACTGATGATGATAGTTACCAATTTTTGTGCATGGGTGCCGGTAGAAATGCAACCACCAGTGTGCAAGCATCCACCAGTGTCAGAAGCATGATTCATCTTTGCTTGTTGACATTTCTCCTTATACAAGCTACTAGCTCAGTGCCTGCATAAGTCTTCCCGTATATATTCTCCAATCCAAAAAGGTCTTTCATTTAAGTTTTGTGTCTGCCCTAGCAAACCTGACAGTCTCTTCGAACTATGGTTATTATATGCCTTCCGCATATGGTTATGATGCTGAGGCATCCATACATTACCCTTCAAAAATATGTTGTAAATAACATTAAAGTTAAAAAAAATTACACAATTACAAGACAAACAAACATAATTAAACAAATAAAAAATGATACATACTTGAAACTCTCGAAACCATATTTCTCTAGTATCCTTGGGTATTTCTCCCCAAGATGTCCAAGGTTGATTATACTTAGATCGTATAATCTTTGTTATGACATCAGCAGCAGGTTTAGATGACAGAAACCTATGATACAATTAAAAAAAATGTAAATATTCTTAACAAAAAATTTGAATGCGCATAACTATAAATGAATAACAAATAGTTGTACACATACCCAAAATCACCATGGGGCTCAATAAACGTCTTGTTGCTTTGATTTGTTGCATAAATGAGAACATTAGAATCACGAGTAGCCGACAACTCACGGGTACCCGGCGACTCACAGGTACTCAGTGACGGGCCAATAGTAGGTGACCCAAAATCATATATTGTACCATGCGGTGAATGGAAAGTATGTGACGGACGCTGGGATCCAGGTGTGGGTATTATAACATACTCAGAAGATGGTGGATGAAGCAAACCTGTAGTGGGTGATATTGTAACTGGGGGTGGAGATGATCCTGATGTTTGCCCCCTAGGTGGCCTCCCTATATAGATTCTAAGACGTCGAGGTTGTTGCTTCTCCTTCTCCTTCCCTTTTCCCTTATCTCCTCGTGACGATGACATCTACACAAATAATAAAAATATAATGTAAATATAATTCCAAACACAACACAATAATGTATAACTAGTAACAACAACATATTAATATAATTCTATACTCACAGTTATGAGGAAACATTGTCCTCATCACTATTTGTTTCATATTCATTATTGGAAGATGTTTCATCATTGTCGTCATTAAAACTTTGTTCTTCTTTATCATTTTCATCATGTCTACTAGAACCAACATCTTAAACTGCATCAAAAACCTCATTAGTGTCTTGCAAGTGGTCAATGAGATCCACATCAACAATTGGATCCACCAGAGTCATAGTATCATCTTGGAATGCAATTTCTTGGGCACTTTAAATTTTAACTCGGCCTCTTTCCTTGGTCTTTATTACCACCCACCATTGGACCTTATCCTTTTTCTTTCCAGGAAAAGGAACGTAATACACTTGTCTCGCAAAGGTAACAAGGATAAAAGGATCAAACCTCTCGTATCGTCTAGTATGTCAAACCTCGACAATCTTATAATGTTTGTGAACTCTTGTACCTTTATTAATCATAGGATCAAACCATTCACATTTAAAAAGAATAACTTTTTTTTTTGTTCCCCAGAATATTCTAACTCAACCACATCTTTTAGTATTCCATAATAATCATTTTCATGCTCACCATTAGTTGAGCCTTTAACACACACACCACTATTGATTGTTTTCTTCCTATCTGACCAAGCATCTATGTGAAATTTATATCCATTGACAAAATACATTAGCCAAGATGTTACACATCTACTAGGCCTCCATGTCAAATCATGCAAGTAAGAATTATTCACCATATTTTGTGGATTGGGAACCTAGAAAAAAATATAGTTAATGTTAATGATCTAAATCATATATAATGATTGGGAAAACCAATCCTTAGTAATGTTTAAATACTGCATAACTTCTAAACCACTCTATAAAGTCTGCATTTATTCTTTCATTTGAATGTTCCTCAGGAATGTTGAAATATTGTAAAAAAACACTGAAAAATTGAAAGTTTATGATTTGATTGTTAGTGAGTAATACATTTGAAATTTAAATTAAATTAATAGTACTACTTACTTAAGGTATGACTTAACTTCTTCACAATTTAACAAGATATGCAATGTCATAGATTTCATCTCAGCATCATTTAGCCACTGTATTTTTTATGTTCCATAACCTCGGTTGGGTTGATTAAAAATTGACAAAATCAATTCCATTGACATATTTTCATCGGTATCATTATTTCATCCAACTTTAGCTCTCATTGACTTAACATGAGGCTCAAAGTAAAATGAACAGAAATGAGATATCTCTTGAATCAAATAAGCTTCACAAATAGAACCTTCAACCCGAGCTTTGTTCTTGACTATTTTCTTTATCTTGTTTAAGTACCTCTCGAATGGATACATCCATCTGTACTGAACTGGCCCCCCTACTCTTGCTTCATAAGGTAAATGGACTGGTAAATGTTCCATGGAATCAAAGAAACCCAGTGGAAATATCCTTTCCAATTTACACAAAATCATCGAAATGTTTTGTTCCATTTGGAGCATGTCTTTTTCCGTCAAAGTCGTTGAACACAAGTCTCTAAAAAATTGACTCAATTTAGTCAATGACTTCCAAATTTGATCTGGCAATAAAGAAAAAGCAACTGGAAGCAAACTCTCCATAAACACGTGACAATCATGACTCTCATCCCAATTAATCGTAATTGATTCATGTCCACACATCTGACCAAGTTCGAAGCATAACCATCTGACATTTTTAAATGCTGCACCCATTTATAAACAATTTTCTTTTGCTCTTTTGTAAAAGTATAATTAGCCTTTGGTTTCATGATCTTACCATTTGGAAAATCAATAAGCTCCAATTCTTGTCATTGACAATATTCTTTTAAGTCCATTCTTGCCTTCACATTATCCTTTGTTTTGCCCTTAACATCCATAACAGTGTTGAATATGTTATGAAAGACATTTTTCTTAATATGCATGACATCTTAATTGTGCTTAATTAAATTATCCTTCCAGTATGTTAACTCCCAAAATATGCTCTGCTTAGTCCAAGTATGATAAACATCATACCCATGGTGTTTGCACGACTGTATTTCAGTTATTTTACTAAAGGCACTAACAATCTCACTTAATTCATATCCAGATAATCTTGGTGGAGGCAAATCATTGACTACAGTTTTCTTCTTAAATGTATTTTTATTTCTTCTAAACATGTGATCAATATGCAAGAATTGACGATGGCAGTCAAACCACGAATTTTTTCCCCCATGCTTCAAAGTGAATGCCTTTGTTTGATCCATGCAATATGGACATGCTAATTTACCAGCAGTCATCCATCCAGACAACATTTCACATGCAGAAAAGTCATTTATTGTCCACATCAATGCATCTCTCATCATAAAATTTTGTTTGCCTGACACGTCATAAGTTAAAACACCCGCCCATAAAATTTTCAGTTCGTCGATTAATGGTTGTAAATAAACATCAATCTTGCTCTTGGGATTATTAGGACCGAGAATAATGCATTTAGGAACATGTATGGGGCAGTCATACACATTTCTGGAGGCAAATTATATGGAGTGACTATCACAGGCCAACAAGAATAAGGAGAAGCAGATTGAATGTAGGGAGTGAAACCATCGGCACACAAACCAAGCCTAACATTTCTAGGATCAATAGCAAATTCAGGATATGTCCTATTAAAATGTTTCTATACTTCACCATCGGATGGCTGAGATATCTCCCCCTCCTTCCTATTATTTTTAGCATGTCATCTCATGTATGCAGATAAGCTCATAGAGGAATACAACCTCTTGAACCTAGGAATAAGAGGTAAATAATGCATTCTTTTCATCGAAACTTCATTGTTATTTCCATTACTGGTTTTACAAAGTTCGTATCTTTCAGCACCACAAAACCTACATTGTCTGGCATTATCATAGTATAACATACAGTCATTTACACAACAATCTATTTTTCTTGAAGCAAGCCCAAGTTTAGCAACCAATTTCTTTATTCTATAGTAATTCAAAGGAATTCGTGATCTTGGTGGAGCAACCTCTCTTAATATCTCCATAAATGAATCAAAGCATGGATGGAGATTTGAGGCTTAACATTCGAATTGCCAATGATAACTCAGAATGAGTTTCGCATCCAGGCCATAATGGCTGACTTGAAGCATTTAATAGATCATAAAACTCTTCGGCCTCTGGATGTGGAGGCTCCTCAACACTCTGTTGAAAATGACTCCTAAAATCCCCAAAGTCTGTTCCAGCCGCATCACAAACCATATTTTGATATCTATCAACCACGTCTTCCTCCTCTAATATAGGACTATTAGCAGTGTTCATATCAAAGTTTATATCTACACTAATTGGATCAGGCTCTTCCTCTCCATGATCTATCCAATACCAATACCTAGGTTTGAATCCTTTTTTATACAAGTGAACTTTCACAATCTTAGGTTTCAACAATTTCTCACTATAACACATCAAACAGGGACACCTAATTGTTCCTTCACTTAAGTAATGGGAAGATCGATATGCATAATTTACAAACTCTTTAACTTCATATACAAATTCTTGTGTAAGTCCTTTACAACCCGAATGAGTCCTATTATACATTCATCTACGATTTTCTGAAACTACCATTTTCTGCAATGATATTTTTACACTTAAATCAAAATACAAAAATGCAAACAACATATATTGCATAATTTATCTCACTTTTAAAATTATACTTGTATAAATATTTCAATCAAAAAAACTATTATTTCCAAAATCTTCATCTCTCTTAATATGGTATGACCCTATCCCATTCAAGAACTACACTTTTTCGGCACTTGATTGATAGTACTCGTATGATTCAATCACATATGATTCAATATCATCATGAAGTCATTTCTCAAATTTGTTTGAATGCATATTCTTTTCACAATAAAATGAATTCTAATTATAAGATTTAAGGTTTAAAGTTTGTATTTAGGTAACCTGGGTTAAAAAACTATGTATCCATCAGTTTCAAATAAAAAATGTCATTTTTAAAAATTTTGGTCTCAGACATGGGCCGTGTCTTCAGACATGGCCTACCCCGTGTCCTGTTCTGTGAACGTTATTCACAAAATTCTTATGGCAGAGGAGAACATAGCCTCACCCGTGTCTTTAGACACGGGCCGTGTTTCTGGGCCAGAAACTCTTCATCTCACTTTGAAGAGTCATGACACTGTTCCGTAGGCCAAAATTTTAGATTTTGGGCACTCTAATCCAATCTCTAAGTGATTCCAGGTACGAAACAAGTTCATAAACCTAAAAGAAACTTAAAACACCAATTTATTAATAAAAAATGAATCAAAACACTAGATCCCTTATCCAAAATCACAAATCAAAAGTGAGTTTAATACCCCTTTTTTGAATCTCAAAACTCATCCAAAATCAAGAAGGGAAAAATCAAGTTCTCATGTCATGAATCAAACACAAACACATGAATCTTTCATTCTCAATTAAAATCTCATCATTTCATAAAAAATCTAATTTGAAAGAAAATGAAAATGGATAGGAAAGATGAGAAAAACCCTCTACCTTAACTTAGTATCACTTTCTTCTTGCCTTTTCTATCCTTTTCCTCTTGATCTTAGCTTGATTCTCCTCTATTTCCTTTGATTTCCTTCCTTCTCCCTTTGTTTCTTCCTTCTTCAGCCACCAACAAGAGAGAAAAGAGAGTGAGCAGAATGAGGGACGTGAGAGAAGAAAGAGAAAATTGAGAAAGGGAGAGAGGGGAGAGGTTTTAGATTTGGTTTGGGGTGAATTTTTTGCGATGAATTTTTTCACCGCAAATTCATTTTTAAATTGCGGCAGCTTTTTGCCATGGATTTTTCTGCCACAATTTTTTTTAATATTTTTATTTGAATTTTGTATTACGTTATCAATTTTGCGGTGAATTTTTCTGCCACAAATATATTTTTAAATTACAGTGAATTTTTTTGCAGCAAAAAATATTTTAATTTTTTTTACAAATTTTTAATTACGTTTATCAATTTTTGCGATGAATTTTTTTGTCTCAAATTATTTTTAAAATTGCAGCAATTTTTTGCAGTGAACAAAATATTTTTTAATATTTTTTTACATTTTTTATTACGTTTATCAATTTTGTGGCAGATTTTTTCACCGCAAATTTATTTTTAACCTTACGGGGGATTTAGTGGCGGATATTTTTGTCACAAATTTTTTAAATTTTTTAAATTTTTCTCCCAAATTTTTTTATTATATTTTATTAATTTTGCCAGAGATAGTTCCGCCACAAACTTTTTTTAATCAACAAAAAAAAAAATTCACTATAAAAATGTGTTGGAGCCCTATTTGCGGGGACAATCCATCACAAAATTCCACCGCAAATGAATCTGTCACAAATTTGTTGTTTTCTTGTAGTGAAATTTAAGCTTGTGTAATGTAGTTTTATTGAATACTTCAAGTACTATAGTTATAATTATTTAGATAAATTGGTAAAGGAATATATGATGCTAATTGCGAATTGTGATATTTTTAGTAGGTATGTTGGTATAGATAAATTTGTTAAAAGGAGGGTGTAGTTCTTCAAGAACTATACCACAAATCTTTATATAAAAGATGATCATGAAAAATCATTGGTTTTGTGAAATTATACAAGGATGTTTAAATAGTATTTTCTTCATGAATTTATTAAGTGTAACAATTCAATATATGACAAAATATGATAATTATGTTAGTCAATAATATTTAATTAAAAAAACTCTATGGATGAAACATAAAAGATATTTCATACTAAGATCAACATTTAAAAAAAAACCATAAGAAAGAACAGAGTCATGCATTAGATTAATCTAAAGAGAGTCAAAGAAGATAATTACTCTTTCAACAAAACCTCCAAGTTGATCAAGTCATTACTCATATAATAGAGTCTCGTCTAGATAACGTGTTATAAATAAATAAGCAAAGTCTAGAGAGATAAGGCAAAACAAATATGAAGTCAAGTGACTAGTTCTTCATAAACTAGCTATAATCTCTTCCTTTTCCTTCTCATTTTATCATGGATAACATGTCTGAGTCTAACCATAAATAAGAAGATGGTGGTTATACAAGAGGATGGTTACACTTTTCAATGTAAAGCACCATTATATATAAATGTTACAAATTAATCATGCATACCAAAGGTTGTAGTCATAAACTCTTACTAATGACATCCTTAATCCCTAACCAAAGTATTCATCTATCATATGCAAAATATACATATTTTATAATACTTTTTCTTGAATAACTATACACTATGAATAACATTTTTCTGATTATGTAACTCTTGTGACTCTTAGACACCCATCTTCAATATCATTCATAACAAGTTTTTCATTTTCTCTAGAACAAGAAAACTTACAATATTTGTTTACTATTCTTGCATTAAAATCATTACAATACTAATTTAAGAGTGAAAAATTAGTTAGGTATACTAGGTGAATCACATCATTAATTATGATAAATAATTATTAATTAATTATAATAATTATATATTAATTAATGATGTGATTGATTTAATGCACTCAACTTGAATGTTCTAAGGTTATGTAAGAATTTCTCTTTAAGAGTATGCTAGGGGCATTGGCCACTAGTCAAGGATTATATTAAATGCTCTTAGTTACTTAAAAAGCAAATATTAAATGCTTTTTGTATTACTAATATAATAAATGCTCTATTTTTCATTTAATATATTTTTTACTTTTGTTTTATTAATTAGTACCCTAAAGTTATATTTAGATATTTATTAGTCGTGAGCTATGAAATGAAATAATATGAAATGGAATAAAACAAAAGTTACATACCATTGTTTAAATATTTAATAATGGGGTGGAGTAAAGTTTTCATTTTCTTATTTAGAAATTCTAATAAAATAAAATGAAATGATAAGAATTATAAATTTTTGTTCTCATATTACTCTTATTTTAAACACACCAAATTTTAATTATTTTTAGCTAAAAAAATTAATTACTTTTACATATATTTTACTTAATGACTGAATTCATTAAATGATATTTTTGCTTTTCAAAATTAAGTATTAATAAGGTCAGAATTTTTTTCTATAAACGGGAATCTAGGCCTTACAGTTCGCAACTCTAATCATTAAATAATATTTCTTTCATTATATAACAGATAAGTTTTTAAGTTTTTTTTTAACGAGAAAGTTGTTTTTGATTATTGTATTTAGCATATAATCTCATATCATCATGTAATTATCGTAATTTTTCCTTATTTTCTTAAATAACTATACACTAATGACTTTGCAGGAAAGGCAGGTACCAGTACACCTCCCCCTCCTTCCTAAACAAAGTCGTAGCCTCATTATAATTTCTGTGTTCCTCTTCCTCTTCCTCTGTATCACGAGTCTGGACAGGTGAGTAACGAGGCAGTAAGCCAACAATCACGAGCAGTAAGGAGAAGAGGCAGACAATGGTTCTCTCATTTTGTTTTAGGTTTAGGACAAATTTGTAATTTAATAATTATATTAGGGGTGTGAGATGAAATAGAATGGAATATAGTTTATCAAGTTCCATTTCATTCCATCCCTTTTCATCAATGCAAACATAGCCTAATAGGATATTCGTTAGAAAATTTCTTTAAGCCTATGTTTGGACAACATAATCTCAACGTGTAATTCATTTTTAGAGGGTATTTCAAATTTTTTAGCACAAAATGTTCCATTTGGATATAAACTGTCAAGAAATTTGAAATTACCAAGAATTTTAAGAGAAGATTTTTATCGTTTCAAATAAGGAATTTCAAATGACACCTATTTAGATGGGATTTAAAAAATTCTTTAGAATTTGCATAACAAAAAGGCTGCATGTCCGTTACTCCACCTTGTCTCTAACTCCCATCCCTCACTTTCGGTTTGTCACATATTTTCTTGGGCCTTCAAAACTTGTTGGGTTGCTGCTAAGAAAATTATCAAGAAAGATGCATATTAAGAATCACGATTCTTCTTACCCTCTCCCCCACCCCCAAAGAAACTTCACTCATTTCCTTCAATACCTCGCCTTCCCCTCATTCATCTTCGCTTTGCAACTCTGTGACATTGGTGAGCATTGACAATGGGATCTACAAAAACTGGAGAGGCTTGAGCTATGCAACATTGGTGAGCTTGGTGAGGGCACAAAAGCATCCTGGATTGGGCGATGATGGGTTCTCACCATAGTTTTAAATTGCGGTCCGCAATCGCAATTGCGGCGGCAATAATGTGGTTTTCATAGTCTTCTCAACCGCATCGCGATCGTAATTGCGGTCGCATCGATCGCATTTTCTTGCAATTGGCCGCAATATTGAAGTTTTAGTGGTCTCCGCAACTGTGACCGCAACTGCAATTTAAAACTATGGTTCTCACCGATCTGGGAGCACAACACGTCTGGGTCAAGTCTATGAGGGGACCTTTTGCAGAAATGTTACTTTTTTTTTGTCAATGTAGGGATGTTACTAAAGATCACATATAATTAATCCAAACAAGATATTTTATAAATTCTGTGATTTCAAATGCTACATTTTTAAATACTTGAAATTCTTTGAAATTTAAGATTACTTTATACAAACACACTCTTAAAGTTTGCAATCATTCTCCTTATATACAGTGATAGAATAATACCATAGCGAGTCGGAATTCTCAAATCATAATTATTAAATTCGAAATGGTCATCAACTTAGCTGAGATATTGAGCCAATAAGTCACTGGTTCAATTGGTGGGTTACAAGTTGAACAACATATAATTAAGTAAATATATAAATATTTAATAAAAATAAAAATATAATAAAAATACCAAAAGCAAGATAATAATAAGAATTTTGAGCCTAACATCTATATGCAAGTCCAATTATTGTGTAACATAAGAATTTTGTACCTGAATTTTTTGTCTTAATCGTGCAATGTTTTCATTAAAAAAACAATTATTATCAAGCCAAAAAAAGGCCAATTTATGTAAAATGTTTGATATGGGCCGCATTGAACAGGCCCATTTCCTTCCCCATAACAAAAAAAAAACCCTAAGCACTACCTTCATAACCAAAATAATCCTAACACTATATTTGGATGATAGATAATGAGGGAAACGAAAATAGAATGAGGGAAAGGAAAATAATTTTCATTGTTTAAAAGTTTTAAAATACATGAGAATGAAACGGAATACATGGGGAACCATTTCCCTCCCCTCTCTTCCTCTCAAATGCCTAACTTTTGTTTCTCCCAAAATTGAGGTAGAATGAGGGGAACACATGGGTAATAAAGTTCCGTTCTGTTTCGTTAATTAAACTTCTAAATAAAGAGAATGGTAACTATGTTCTATTCATTCCATTTCCTTTTCGGTCTATCCTCACATATTTCGTTCATTTCCATTAATGAAAAAACATCCAAACAAGGTAAGTACTACCTTCTTATCTTTATTAGTATGTAGTTGAGCAGCGGCACATCTTGGTTTCTTTCTCCAAGAGTCAGCACCAACACTCCAATAGCATGGGCGTAAAGCAGAACTGTCGTGACATAGTGCAATCTAGAACGCAGATCTCTTTCTCTTTCGCAGTTTAGATTGATGGTTTCCTTTGCTTATTATGATCTATGAAACACATAAACAGATACGGACACGACATATATATATATACGATATATATATATATATATATATAATATATAAATATAAATTAAAGAACTTGGTTTATGTATATATATAATTACAAAATTTAATATAAAAATTTATAATTCATTAATATCATTTCTATAAGTTTAAAAATTTATAATATCTTAATATATGTCATATGTGTCAATATTTGTTTCCTAGTAAATCTCTCCAAAAAAAATATGAAACATAATTTCTATTAATATTTTCTAAAAAATCTCTTAAATCAACTTTTTTTTAGTAAAATTAACTATGTATAAGTACATGTGCATCGAAAAAAATTAATTAGATAAAATATCTAAAGATTAATTGATTTTTTTTAAATATTAATGAATCGTATCCAAGTCATGTTTTAAACGTGTCTAAACGTGTTCGAGTCGTGTTCAAGATATGTTTAAGCTAAAAATAATAATTTTTTAATTAGACACATTCAGACACAAAAAATGTGTCATACATATTTCTTCATGTGTCTAACACAGATACGTGTCCAACACGCAAATATATCTCAAAAACAACGCATCCATGCTTCATAAATTGCAATGTTTTTTTTTTTCCCAAGATTCTTCTTCTCATGACACAGATATTTCTTTCTTTTTCTTTTTCTTTTTTTGACTCGGACGAGTCATATAAACCCACCGAGTCACTAAGTTTTTTGAGACTCAGCCAGGTTAATCTGATTCTCACCGAGTCAATTACAAAACCGATCTAAATCACGACTCGAACGGGTAATTGGATCCGGTCTGAGTTTAATAAGACTGTCCGTATGCTTGAACTTCAATTAACATTCAAAGATTGAACTGTTTATTAAAAAAATATTGGTAGAAATTTCAATATGTATCTTTTGGTGAGAAAGCTTAACCTCTTGAACTTCACCCTCCACCATATAATTACAAATAGATGATATATAAACACATGAGGATTTATGCAAATTCAGATTTTGTTCAGGAAGATATTTACTAGAGCACAAAAGTAGAAGCACCCTGCAGTCATAAATTAAGTTGTTCAACCACCACTTATTGAAGGTATTATGGCCAACTCATCTGTGTCTTTAACAATTGCTGACTGTTGTATACTCCTCATTCAGAGCCAAAACCATGCACCCTATATGTATCTTTTGGTGAGAAAGCTTAACCTCTTGAACTTCACCCTCCACCATATAATTTTACAAATAGATGATATATAAACACATGAGGATTTATGCAAATTCAGATTTTGTTCAGGAAGATATTTACTAGAGCACAAAAATAGAAGCACCCTGCAGTCATAAATTAAGTTGTTCAACCACCACTTATTGGAGGTATTATGGCCAACTCATCTGTGTCTTTAACAATTGCTGACTCTGTTGTATACTCCTCATTCAGAGCCAAAACCATGCACCCTCGTATTTCTTCCAAACTTGGAAACTTGACTAGAAGCTTTTTCAAACAATCATGAGTAGTACTTCCAGATGACACCTCCAATGGCATCTCACTCAAACCAGTAAGATCACGTGCTCTAGCGAAAAACAATACTTTTACCTTCACCAAAGAACTTTCGTTCTTGCTGTGCTTGTCATCTCCATCCCAAATCTTAATATCTCCTTCCGTCATATTTCCTTCCTTCATACAATAAGCAACTAGAGACAAACTAATGGACGCAAGACAAGTTCCCTGCAAAATGCTAAAAATTCAATATGACAGCATAAATCAATGCCCATAATTTATTCACTGCTAAACTAAATCAGTAGAAAGAACTTCATCTAAATCATCTCCAACCACTAAAAAAAAATTAAACAAAAAGATCCTACTCATCTAACTGACAAAACAATAGATAAACAGTGAACATGAGAACATGACTATGTAAGTGGATTTCATCACTAAGTGCTGTGACGCAAGAGGCAATTAAACTTAAAAAAATCAAGAGTTGCCACCAATTTTTATTTGAATTGGGACAAGATTTGAAAATTTCCTTTTAATTAAGGATTTGTCTTTGAAACATGATCAAAATCAAGAGTCTAATTATGTAACTTAATCTCACTACACTCTTGATACATCTTCTGTCCTAAGACCCTAGAGCTAATTGTACAAACAGTTAATGATTTTACCAATATTTAATTCACCCCACAAAAAGAAAACAAATAAGTGAAACAAATGATAATGAAAACTAAAAAAATGCAAACAAACCATGTTAAAAAGACAACAACAACAACAACAACAACCAAGCCTTTTCCCACTAGGTGGGGTCGGCTACATGGATCAAACGACGCCATTGTGCCCTATCATAAACTAAGTTTTCAGATATGTTATTTAGATCTAAATCTTTTTTAATTGTTTCACCTATAGTCTTTCTTGGTCTTCCTCTACTTCTAACTATTAGACTATTATCTATCTGATCTACTCTTCTTACAGGGGCTTCTAAGGGTCTTCTCCTTACATGTCCAAAGCACTTAAGGCGAGATTCTGCCATCTTTTCCACAATAGGTGCTACCCCTACTTTCTCTCTAATGCATTCATTCCTAATCCTATCTTGTCTTGTATGACCACACATCCAGGGCAACATCCTCATCTCCGCAACACTGATCTTATGCTCTTGTTGACTTTTTACCGCCCAACTAATTCCTAATTCCTAAACCATGTTAAAAAGACATGAAAAGGAAATGTGATTTGTATTAGTCTCCATAAGAGGAACCACACAAAAACCAATCATTGCAATGTTGATTCCAAGCAAACTTGTTTCAAGATTCAAAACAACTCCAATCTGTCCTAAACTGATACTGTTATAAATCTCATATAAAATGCCACAAGAACAAATTTGCAGCAACTTTGTCAAAATTAATTATTACTGCCCAAGAGTCCATAAACCATGAGCCAGCCGCACCTAGATCTCCCCTCTTGCTGCAAATGTTACTCTCAAAATTTACTAGAATCATGAAAACATTCTAAATGCATGCCCAACTTATGCAAAGTCCATCCTTACTGCAGGGAAGTTATTCTGGCTTTCCTAGTAGAAAATATATGCAAATAGGTGAATAATGTTTCAGGTAATGATGCAGAGTCTAGCTCTGACTTTGGATGAGGCTTGGGAGTGAATGACAAGATACAGGAGAAATCTAAAAGCTGCCTAGGTTCACCACTTTTGCCTAGTTTCGCACAAAACAAACAGAAAGGGATTTCAGTGTGCCAATCTCAAGTTATGAGCAAAAGTACAACTGCTGTCAAGCATAAGAACATGCGAAACTTGAACTCAATTTCAAAGCAAACTGGCGTAAAACAGAATGGATTTAAAGTATGAAATTTTTTTGTTAAGACTCTCATATGTGAGCTTTCCAACAAGCCAAATGGTGCTTGATTTCCAATTCCATAGCCCAATATATGCATCAAACACTACATGCTGTCCAACAGTTACAATATGCAGAATTGTACACTACTTGGAAAGAATAAATTCTGAAATTTTTATGAGTGAAAGCGATAATGTTAGGTTTCCAAAGCAATTCTGACTAGTGTAGCTCAAGAGTAAAACAACAGGGGCTGCCAGAAACAGGAACTATGCAGAAACGGCATTGATTTAAACAAAAATCTGGTATCAATTGACAAATAGTTAACATCTGGGATTTTTACATTTGACTTTATGTCTTAGGTTTCTAGCAAAAGAATCGGATCCCAAATCTGACATGCACAGCCCATGTTATGAACAACATAAAGGGTCCTCAGCATCAAGGTTTTGACAAACTCTGCAAAATTTGAAGCAACATCACATTTTGATGCTGTACACCAATTGGCTTGATAGCTAAAACACAAGTCACATTTTGATGCATAAATCTCAGTCATACAACTCAAAATAACAGAATGCTTATCAAAACTCTCATAATGAGACAGATCTCCATGAAATTGATGTGTGACAGCCCCAAACCTCAAGCACTTGATGCTAAGCTTGCACTTTGACCCTGACCAACCATCAATTAAGAAAGCCAAAATTCTATCTACATGTTATCATCCCCAGATTCAGCTTCAACGAATAAAATATGATCAATACCAAGTAAAATATGTATAGAAAGATGATAATAGCATGTATAATAACATTTCTCCTTTGAGACCTTTTCTGCAACCCAAAAGAACAAACTAAAATCAATTTACATTTAGCAATAGGTGAAGGTAGTCTATGTCAACTAGTCCCAATAACTAATCGTAAACCCCAAGTGTATCCTAATGGGTCCAAGAAATAGCCACATTAGAGTCTAGAAGCAAGCCACAAACCAGTTCAGAATTTTCTCCTGATACAGAAAGAATGACAATCATTCCCTCCCTCCTTGTAGAAAAGGTTACCTCAAAGGTCATTTATCAAAAGCTTAATAATACCCCTAAAACAGTTGTATAGACAATGATTTTCACAGATATATTCATTTCCCATTTTCTCCTCAGACACATTATTCATGCAGCAACACAAACAAACAAAATTCAGTAACAAGATGATTCAATATACAATACCACAATTATCAAGTTCCAACAAACGACTCCCAAAACTGAACCATTTTCATGAAACCCAATAACAAGACAGAATGTAAATTTCAGGAAATACTCATCAAAATGTTCATATCCACAACTGGTTGCATACAAATCAATTTGCCTACTGATTTAACATCAGACACAGAGTGGCTGAGGTTTCCGAAATTCACCTTGCTTAGAGTCTAGAACAGAATAGAAGAGGGAAACGGCAGTGAGTCAAAATTATGGAAGAGAGAAATTTGACACTTACAATGTTGCCCCAATTCCAAATGCTCATCAAGCAAGAAGGTGGATTCTGGTGGGTTGGAGCTCTGAAACTGTGGCTATTGTGGAGTGTCTGCAGTGGCTGGATTTTGGAGCTCCTGGGAAGGAGCCCGTTACGGTGTTTCTCACTCTCTCTGTTTTCTTACCACCCAAAAGCCCACTTCAATTAACTCTCATTCTCAGGTAGTTATAGACAGAGATGTGTGACGGATGATTGGTTATGGTGTTTGAGTGTTGTGTGATGATGGGAGACAAAAAAATGAGGGAATTTGTGAGGGAGTAAGGAAAGAAGTTGCTGATGAGTTGGGTATTATTGTTTGAATTTTTATTTGCTTTCTTCTCTATTTTTCTTCTTCTTTTTAAAACAAAAAAATTCCCGGACAAAACACAGTTTTGACACTAAGCTCAAAGCTCTCCACTAGATAAGTTAACTCTTATCAAAACAAATATTTTTATATAGACTAACCACAGTTCTCTATCACATACTCAGACAACAAAACAGATATTTTAACATAGACAAATCACAGTTCTCCATCACATATGCAGACAGTCAGATCAAGAGGTTGTTCTGATCACTTTGGGTTTTCTTCAAGACATAACAAATATTTTCAACAGATAAATTATTTAGACGTCTGTAATTTTAAACAAATAGTGGAGATGAGCTGAAAGTTGAATTAGAATGCTGATCCAGCGAAACTAGCTTAAATATCAAAATCACAGTTATTTAAGGAAAGGGAAAAAGAGACAGAGAAAGTAGCCACCAGGGCTTAGCTCAAGTGGAGGTAGAGGTCTAGGCTCAAGCAATGATAACTACTTCCCAAATTTCCAATAAAAAGACAAGGAAGAAAAAAAGACACAGAAATCAATATGACCACAGAGAAACAGAGGTCAAAGAACTAATGAAAAGAAGAGTAAAATGGAACATATTGCATAGGATAAATCCCATTAACCAATGAACAAACAAGACTATGTCATAAATACTGAAATCCTTAGTACCAATAAAACTTACTGTAGAGCTGCAAAATATGGTTGTATGAAGTTGCAAACTTACTTGAGAAGAAAAGGCTAGTAAATTCGTTCCTAAAAAACCCTTCAACCCTTCAGAGAGTAAAGCCAAGGCATGGTCAATAACCAGTAATTTTTAGGGGGAGGAATTACTTATGCTTATTTCACAACAAAATGTAGAAAAGAGAAGAGTCGCAACACGATTTGTTTTTTTAAAAACAAAGCGATTATTCATTAAATAGAACAGTAATAATCTGCAAAAGGATCGTATTTAAGTTCAAACCATTTTACCATCAGTCTCAAATAAAGGTCAGCACTAGTTGCTTATCTAAAACTAATCTAAAACATACATGTTCAGACAATTAGACGAAATGAATGGACTAACGAAAGAAGTAGGAAACATAGACGTGAAACGCGATGACTAAAAGCAAAACACAATCACAGATAGCACTATCTGTAATTTGCTGTTGAATCTGTCACAAGTGTTAAAATAAAATCAAGGAGCCAGATCCAGCTTTACCTATCTGGACAGTTGTTGGGTTCGATGGTGGAGCTTGAAGGTCTTGCCTTCCCTTCCGTTTCGTTACGTTCAGGCGTCAAATGGAATCCACAGTTCTTTCAAATCAAGCGGCTCCTCGTGATGGGGGTAGGAGTGGAAATAAGCTAGGCCAGGGGCTATACCTGGCCTGCTTGAGATCTGACTTGACTTAGTCTGATTATTAAATTAGTTAAGTCAAAATTTTTTTAAAAGTCTGTTTAATTAAAAAGTTTATTAAATTTATTAAACATCTAATAATAAAGTGATCTTTTAAGTTTAGTAATTGTTTTATTAACTTATTTAATTATATATAATATAATATATATTATTATATTAATTATAATTATTAATTTATTATAATATATAAATATATTTTTAATTAAATTTTAATAAAAGTTAATAATTAAAACTTAAATTAATAAGTTAGAATAGAAATAATATATAGATGCTCACCTATTATTTTTATAGATCATTTCATTTCTCTTTTTTCGCTTCTAATCTTTGATCGATGTGGGACTTGAAAGATTAGAGTAAGAAAGTGAGAATATTGTAGATATTTTCAAGTCACATCGACCAAAAATTAGAGTAAGAAAGTAAGAAATATAGGAATATAACACTCAGGTTTTACTTTTATAGATTTAGGGTATTTTCTTACTCGATCTTTAGTCGATGTGGACTATTTTTTCAACTTAAAAAGTAGAAAGCTACAAAAGACTTGGTATATCTCCATCCCACATCGACTAAAGATTAGAGTAACAAAAATAGTGAAAAGCAAATATCATAAAATTAGAAGGTGAGTGTTAAATTATAACTACCAATTTGGCCACCAAAGCTTTTAGACATCCAAAAATGATTGTCTTACTTATTTTATATGAAACACCATTTTTCATACCATTTTGAGTGAATGTGATTAAATAAGAGAAAGTGATAGAAAAAATAAATATTAACTATTTAAAGGTAGGTCATATCCATGTGTAAGAATACATGTTAACTTATTTAAAGGTCCAAAAAGTTGTTAATCATGTAAATGCCTGTGGCGCATTATTTGCCACTATTATTTAAAGTGTCAGGTCTGTTACATCATTTAAAAGTAACCCTAAAAGCCATATTTGCAAGAAATTAGACCTTTAAATAATTATTTCTTTCTTGGTAGTTAAATCCTAATTTAAAAAACTGGTCAAGACGATCTAAACCTTAAAATCCACCTATTATCAAGCTTTCAAGCTCTCATGTGGGACAAACCTGGTATACGAATGGTGGGATCTATGGGATCCAAGCTCCTAATCTCTGTTGTTGCATATTAAGGTTGTTGAAGCCTGTCTTCCTACACTAAAGCTGTCTGTTTCCATGCTCTAGTTGGGGGATAGCATCCAACAACGTAAGGTTATCTTTCGGAGGATAGAAATGGTGAGAATGATATCGAATGGAAAATAAAAATAAAAATTAATCAAATTGTGTAGTATTTTAGAGGAAAGAGTAGAATAAGAAGGGAACGCCAATGAGTTAAATTCTCTATTTTTTGTCATTTTATTTAGTAATCTATTCACCTCTTTTATTAAATTTATTAAACATCTAAGTAATAAAGTGATATATTATATTTTATTCTATTCATTACTTTTTTATTACAATTTTATTATGAGCCACTCTCTTTTTAAAATTCTCAACCTAAACTATCATCCACCTAATTACAAACAGTTACCATATACTTTCAAATTTTTTAATTTAGTTCTTAAATTATTCTAATTATTTCAATTAATCATTCGTTCAATCTCAATCAACTAATTAACGAAGCTAAGCGTCACGTATAAGCATGTGAGTCATTAATTGACATGACAAATAGATCATTAATGACTCATGTGCAAGCACGTGACGCACGAGAAATCTTTATTACACTACTTCATTCAAATTGTAACATGTGATATTTATACCGTACATATTATGGGATTATATAATAAAATATTATTAAATTAAATGTGAACGATTACAAAACCTATCCAAGAGTATATACTTTGAGAATATTGTAGAATTTCTCGTTAGGCAGTGCTCTATTAGTCAACTAACTTAGATTGGACGAACTATGAAGGACTAATTGTAGGAATTAGTGTAATTTAAAGACTAAGGTTAGAATATTTAAAAATTTAGGGTGACTTATTTGTAACCAAGTGAAGTTTAGGATAGTTGGATGTTATTTTTTCAAAACTTAAAAATAGAAACTACACAAAGAAAGTATGTGTCATTGATAGGGAAGAAAAAAGAAGAAGGATAGAGACGAACAAGAGGAAAAGCAAATACTTGTGATGAGATTATGTAAACTAAACTACCAATTTGGTCCACCAAAGATATTTGACATCCAAAAATGATTGTCTTACATCATTTTATATGAAACACCATTTTTCACACCTTTTTGAGTGAATGTGATTAAGTAAGAGAAAGTGATAGGAAAAAATAAATATAATGAATGATATTGAGAAGGGTGTAAAAAGAGGTGTATATACTATTTGTGGTAAGAATATCATTGTTGTTTGACATCAAATTAATCCTCTAAAGATCCAAAGTGGCGTCAAGTTGATCCTTCCATCAACCCATGTCTTAGAACCGTTAGTGAGATGCCTATATGGCGCATTATTTGCCACTATGGCATGTTAAGTGTCAACCTGGTAGACATGCTGGATTAAGTAACCCTAAAAAGCCATATTTGCAAGAATTAAAACCTAAATCTCCAATTATTTCTTTCTTGGTATACCTAAATCCCCAATTCTAAACCCTAACTCAACCTCACCCTAAACCCAAGACGATCTAAACCTTAAACCACCTAAATCACTCCACCCTTTGTTGTCAATGGATTCTCATTCTCGAAGTTGTGGTTACTCTCATGTGGGACAAACCAATGGTACTACGAATGGTGAGCCCTATGGGATCCAAGCTCCTAATCTCTATTGTTGCATATTAAGGTTGTTGAATCTGTCTTCCTACACTGAAGCCAACCCAAGAAGGAGGTTCTTGAGATGCTCATTGTGGGAAGATGAAGAACTAACATGTGACTTTTTTCGTTGGATAGATGAAGCCCCAAGGTTGAGAGATGTTGAGAGGAAAATAATTAACAAACTGAAAAAGAGGAATGCCATAGCTGAGAATGAAGTTTTAAGGCTTTCCATGGTTGAGAAAGAAGTTGCAAGGCTAAAGAAATGGTGCTTTGTTTTGGGGGTTTTAGTAATTGTGTTTCATGCACTTTGGGTTAGAGCACTTATGGCTTAGCTATGGAGTATGGTTGTATGTTTTTCGATGCAGCTAGTTGTAGGTTCTTGGGTACTTTGGTGCAACTGGTTGTATGTTTTGGGAAGCAACAATTTTGTAATATAGTGGGGTTTGCTAATGTATTAGAGGAGTGATTGTAGTGTGGTTTCATTAGTAGTTGTATTACAGTTATTGCAATAAAATGAAATCTATTTTGGTCAATTTAGAGATTGTTGTGGAGGTTCAATTTGCAATAGTTTAAATTAATTGAATGGATGAAATATGGTTGAACTGTACTTTGGTTTTATTTATGAAATATGATTTAATTTAAACTCGTATAGCCTAATTGAATGAAGCAATGAAGACCAAATTGATCAATGATTATTCCTTAAACAGAGACAAATAATGGACCCATGTACACTTCATTCAATACTTCAATACTAATGTAGCCATGTACATTGTTTCTGTAAAACCACAAAAAGTATGGAACTATACATTCCAAATCATGGATCTATACATCCTAATTATGTTCCAAGCACAAAAAAAGAAAAACAAGATCCTATACATTCCAAATCCTATTCTTATATGGAATGTGGTCCTAAAACCAAAAACATGGACCACTACACCAAATTTAGACCAAAATAACAATACATTTCCTAACATGCTATTGACCAAAATAGTACATTTCCAATTTCTGTCATAAGTGTGATGTCGTCCAAAAGCAACCAAAAACATGGACCACTATACCAATACAAGACCAAAACATAAAAAGAAAAAAAAAAACAAATTCAACAGTACATTTCCTAACATTCTACTGAGCACTTGGACCAGGTATCTTGTTAAAGTCTTTGTTGTCGCCCAACAGCCTCAATAATCTTCTTTTATTTGCACTGGAAGTAGCTAATAATGTCTTTCTTGTCACAATGCTGCAGTTGGAGATTATAGCAGCTGAGATGGTGGAGTTGCACTTGATGGTCTCATTAGTGGAGGCATTATTGCTGGGGGTCCTACATTGTACTTTGGAAATAGAGCACTTGGATTGCCTTTTTGCATCCCTGTGAATGGGGACAAAGGAGGCCTAAACCTCCGTGGCCTTGGTGCTTGAGTGTTAGTTGATTGGACTGTCCATTCTATCCCAATTTGAAATGATGAAAGTGATTGATAATTAGGGTCTTGGCTCCTTCTTGGCTTGATCAACTACAACCATAGACAACCAATAAATGTTAGCAACTAATTAGGCTAACCCTCAACCACATATTCCAAGTAAATATGTTATTACTCGACTAGCAGATGCAGAAACTGAAGGTTGACAAGGTGGTTGACTGGCAAACAGTTGCACCTTTGGCTGATTAACATCCTTAAACAGAGATGGTTGATTGGTAGATGTAGCATCCTAATTGAATAATCCAACCCATCAGCAGATAGTTTGGCTACTTTAGGCTCAGGTATGGATGTGAAACATCTACTTTTCATTTGTCTAAACCGAGTCAAGTAGTCATCAATGGATTCATCATGTAATCACCTCATGGAAGCTTCTTTCAAGTTAATTTCATGTATGGATTAAATTAGATGGTAAAGTCAAAAATCATGTAAAAGCATTTTTAGTTAATAAACTATGGAAGTATTTCATTTTCAAATTCTCATTATTAGCTATGTCCCCTGCCTCGATAGTGTATCGAGCAATATGTTCCACAATAGACTCTCCACTTTCACCAGCAAACTTAGATAGTTTTGGGACTTTCCAGTCCCTAGGCAATTCTTCCTGTTGAATGAACTCAGGGAATGCTGAGACAAAATAAGGGTCGTTTACATAACCTACATTAAAGCTAACCTATTTAGGATCTGTTCGACCACGTGGTTAATGTGTTGATGCCCCCCCCCAATATTGTTTTGTCTAAGCCTTTCTAGGAGGTTGTTAGCATTTTGGTTTCGACCTAGTAATCAAATACCCCCAGGTTGCCCAAGTTGGTTTTACATATTATCTACTGGTTGAGCATTTCCTATTTGATTAACAATAGGTCTTCATGTGTACCTAGTACATAAGCAATTCGACCCATTTGTTTAGCTAATGTATTATAGGTAGTATTAGTTGACTCAATCAAAGGGGTTATGACTATTGTCATTTGTTGGGCCAACATGTTAACCATTTCATGGTTACTCTTATCGACTTATTGTCAAATATTGATTTGGGCAGTGTTTGTATTCCTTAATGGGATAGGTGCATCCCTTGACATATTTTGGAAATTTGGGGGTTGTCCCTATGTTAAATATCTTAGAACGAAGACCACTGCTTCTTGCTAGTTGTCCACTACCATTGACTAATTGGTTTCGAGGTGAAACATTGGGTATTGACAGCTTGAGTAATCCCCACCGATTGTGTGACATTTTGGGGGTATAAATACACGAGGCAAACCATTTATAGGTGCCATTTGACTCACCCATGGGCTCCTTGTTTATGTATTAGAAACAGGTATTCTTGTGGTTAAAATGATTTCACTAACCATAGGATCTTGTGGCAATGTTGCAAGCACCATAGTGTCCCTATTACCATTCACTCCATTATTTCCCCTTTAGGGATTTTGAGAGTTTGATGATATATTATTTGACATTCTTGATACTATTTTACCACTTCTCAATCGCATAAGAAGTTAAAATGCTTTTTTTTTCTTTTACAAATCAATCTCTAAACTTGATCTCATCGGGCGTGCCAATTTGTTTAACTAAATTTTTGTCAAAGACAAACTCGATTCCTATTATCAATCTAGGAAGGGAGTATCTTTCTCTTTAGGACTCTTAAGTATTTTGTGGTTTGAAATTAAGAATGTCAGCAAATGAATTAGATTGAATAGTAAAAAGTGTGTGATCTTAGTGTAAGTAACAAAGCAGCAAATAATGGCAAATAAGGAGATTATGCTTGAAAATTGAAAAGGAAAGATAAGCATACAAGAAATGCAATAAAGAGCAGATAAAACAGAATAAAGGTAGTAAGCAATAATGTAATCGAAAATGACAAATAAATAAATGAAAGCATGCATGACAATTAAATAAATGAAAGCATGTAAAAAAAAGCAATAAACTTCTGGAATTGAAACTTGCAGGAAAATAAACTTAACTAAATTAAAGAGAATGAAAGCAAGTAATGTAAAATAAAAGCAATTAAATAGAAATCAAATAATCACAAGGATCTCTCAATCAAGAGATGAAGAGAAATTAAGGATCAAAGCAAAGAAACAGAATTGTTACTTTTATTGAAATGTAAAAATTACATAAAAAATGATTGTTGAAAAAAAAAGTAAATTGGAAGACATACTTAACTAATCCTTTTAAATCCATAGACATCAAGAGTGACTTAGGATTTGTAAGAAATATATGCAAGTGTTTTTAACCATCCTAATACCTTCACCTCCTTGGTTATTTATAGACAAGAAAAGTAACTGTTAGTCTAACATAATCTTAACTGCTAATAGATTTTGAATTCACTTTGCAGTTTTCCTGAATTTGGTTAGGTGTTTGTAGGGTCTTCGGGTCTTCGATCTTGCTCCTTTATCTTGTATTCCCCTTCAACTCTTTAGTCGAAGCTTTGTCAACTCCTTCAATTGCTCGATTGAATTTCTTAAAACTTTAATTCAAAATTTCTTCTGATGACTTATTACAAAATCGAGACTAAAGGACTTTCGATTCTTTCATCGAATCGAAAAGATTATTTTTAATACCAATACGCAGATAGATGCATCTGACTTTTGTACTCATGTACACATGGCGGAATTCAAGGTTTCACATCTAACTGCATATCTTTAGTAACATGCATTTATGTACACATGAGCGCACCCCGCTCATTAACTACACAAAGGATTCCGCTGCAAAATAGTCTTGCCTCCTCAAATGCAAGCCTCTTATGGAGGCGCTCTTGGTGAGCAGAAAATTCTACAGACAAATTCCTAAGGTCATTAGCTATCTCGAATTCTTGAGTTCCAGAACAAACAACCTTCAATTTGTTGCTATCTACACTGCTTCCTTTCTGTAATATATTCTGCAAAATGAAATTCTTAATTAGTAAATGACGAGACAAGATGGCAAGAACAGGGAATGGGTTACTATTACATTTTACACAATTTGGGCACAACAATAAACTACTTCCATTCTCCTGCCTTCTACAGTGAAATTGGTGGCACAATTATCTGAGGTTCGAGATAGTAAGTTGATGCCCTTAGCATGCCTCATCCTTATCACATCTGGTAACTTCAGTCAAGGTTAATATGATTTACAAAGCCCACAGACGACCAGTATATTCTAATACTAGCAGGTGTTCCATCCACGCAGATAAAAGGTGTAACTCCAAGGTAAAACGGGTTAATGCATGTAAAACAATACATTTCATGATTCTCCTAGACGCTTAAATTTGACCATGGCATCCAGCATTCCTATGGTTTTAATCATGCTTCCCTACCAAGCCATAAAATTATTTACTTGTTAGCGATAAGGGGAATGGATTTTCCAAGTTACCTTAGTTATGGGCATCAGTGTTCCTATTGATGCTTTAATGTTTTTTAACCCCACTATCTTTTCAATTATCACCCATGGCCTGAAAAAAAAAAATGGAAAATCAAATGAGGAGATTAGTTCTAACAAGCAAAGTAAAAAAATTATGCAGCATAAATATACAAAATTCTCTTACCAAGGCTTGTAGCAATATTACTTTCCTCTAGACATTCTGGATTAGACTTTTAACATAATAATTTTTACAGAAGCATTTAGGCAGGTATCAACATTTAGTGAAGTTGATGAAACAGGAAAATTTGAAAAAGAGACCTTGGCAAGATAAAAGTTATTTGTTCCCATAATATATTGCACAGCCATCATAATTTAAGAATTAGACAAACTAAGTACCTTCCTCTTGAAGATATTATGATGTCATTGGGATTAATCAAAAAGTCACAAAGCTTCTGAAAATCCCTTTCACAATCCAACACAATGGCCCCTCTTGTATATAGCTCTGACGGCAAACATGGATAAACATACACTTTAGGCAATACAAAAGTTTGTCTTCGTAAGAATTCTATAATAGTTGGTGGAGATAATGCTATATCAAGATTCCCAATCAATATCAAACATTGATGTCTTTCCACAGCAAGTTCCCTATCTTCCTGTCTTCTGTCATGACTGCTGACAATTCTCTCTGACTTAACAAAATGACAAAAAGAAAGACAACAAAACAAAACCAAAAAAGGGAAAAAAATTAAGAATTATATCATAAAAATAACATCATAAATAAAGGGAAAACTGCATTGAATAAAAGCCAAAGGTGCTGAATACAATATAAGGGTGAAAAGCTGTCTTCCTATTGTGATTAAGTAAACCTAATGCATGCATATGAAGGAGGTTACAATCTGGTTCAGAGAGGTAAACATGGTTAAGGATAGTGAAAAGTGATAAAGGTCTTGAGAGGGTCATATGGCATATCATATCAAGGGCAATGTAGAAAATTCTGAATGCAGGGTATGACTTATAAAGCGAAGCCCAATGAGTTGAAAATTTCTGTTTCTTTTATTAATTAGGCTCTGTTACATGATAAAGACAAACCTACATATGGAGATACTTTATTAATAGACCTCCTGGCACATCGAGTTACCTGCAGAGGCAGATATGATTTTAAAACAAGAAAAATAACTTGAAAACAAAGGACATATAGAATGATATGATTCTAATGTCCACTGTATCCAAGCTAATGGTAACTGTTTTCTGCTACACAGAAATCATAAAACTTGCCCTGCGTAGGTGTTCAAAAAGGCCTAGTCTACGACCAGAATTTGAGCTATCATCAGTGTTTGTTACCACTTCCCATCCAGTAACCTCCTTGGAAATTGAATTAGATTTAGAAGAAACTTCAATTCTGTCCCTTGCCATCTTCAGAAATGAAGCCATAACAGTATCCAACTTTAAAGCAGGCTGAATTTTGCAAATATTCTCAATAGCAGTGGTAGACAATTTTCCAGCAATTGGTCCATGTAACCAGAGAAGTGAAAAGGTACATAAGCAAACTTCCTCTCCCTTTTCAAAAGAATGTTGATTTTCTTGCACCTACCTAAGCAAGCACAAAAGGAGGAAGCAATTAATCAACAATGTAAGACTATTTGTTAATTTTTCCCAGACCAAACATATTGTCATCACCTTTCTATTGTTCAGAATTCAGTCTCTAGTAGCATTAGTGTAGTTTCTATTTCTCAGAATTAAGAAGTCAAGAGTAGAGCTATATATTGCCAACACTGGTGAAAAATTAAAAGATATAATAATAAGGACAGACCAGATCACCAAATAATAATAATAATAATAATAATTAGGACAGACCAACTATATATAATAGAGCCAAGCAAGTAGAGTTCTAAAGCACAAGAACAAATATAAAATTCCAACTACATGTTTTTGCCCCCTCCCACCCCAAAGAAAAGAAAAAAAGAAAAGGAAAGAAACCAATACCAAACATCAGAAGTTCACAAAATTTTAAGTGATATATGCAAGGTACTTAGTATCAACCATTATGTACCACCTAGAACATTTCTTCAGAGCAAAGTATAATATAAGAATTTCATGCATGTATATATAAGTTGTGGAAACAGAGATGAGAATTTACAATGTCATCACTTTACAGTTCCAGTAGTGGTAATTAGGGGGGGAAAATGATAGAAGCCCAAAATGTGAAATTTTAATGAAAAACAGCCACCTCAATGTGTCATGGGACAACCATCTCAGAACTTAGACAAGCACACAGCACAGGCATTTGAAAAACACATTCTGTGACACGCAGCAGTGTTTGACATCAAAATTAACCATTCCAGAAAAAAGAATAATAGATTCACGCGAATGGGATTTGTAATTGAAGATCCAGACTGTAATCAAACTGCTATTCACTTTCTTCACATTTACAATCACACTTGCAGCTCTTAAGACGTTATTTAACCAGAATGAATGAGGAAAATATTCATATATTACTAAATGCCTCTCCTTCTTTATCTATTAAAGAGTTCCTAGTAGGAGTAAATGTGTAAACCCATACATAATGTTCGTAAAAATATTTCTATCTGCTTATTCATACTTTTTAACAGGAATATTTGAGATGTCTGGTATAGCGTTCCTACTGGTGCCCAGGCGAAACAATTCAAATGTGTAAACCCATACATAATGTTTGATTGAGTATTTAATGAATCAAACTCAAATAGTTCAGGAATAGTTATATTCATTTACACCCATATGTACCAAAATGTAAGTTGCTAATCATGAAGGTGTGGAGGTTAACAATCTCCACATTTTGTTTAGGATTAAAAAATCAAAATCTTATTTTATAAAATAATTAGCCTTAGTAACTTAAGATTATCAAATTTGTTGAAGAAATAGAAAATTAACACAAATTTTAATAAAGAGAGATAATTTGATTATTCTCATTAAGTAAGGAAAGAAAATATTACTATCTAATGATGTGTTATCATATTATTTAATGAGTTTGACATATTATATAAGTTTAACTCATTAAATAATATAGCAATATATTATTGAATTACAATGTAAAGTTTTTTTATATTAACAATATATCAAAATTGAATTCAATATATATATAGACACACACACCACACACTTAGAGCTAGGGATTAGAAGAAAATTTAAATAGACTTAATTATCTCGATTTAAAGCTTTAAGGAAAAAAGGAAAATAAGTATCAATAATTAAATTAAAAGGGGTTAATTAAAAATGAAAGAAAATAAGGAATGTTCTAACTTGGTATCTCAGATTATGGTTCAACATGAGCGACTCAATGTGATTGGCCTAACTACAATCCAGCCTATTGCGATCCTTATTAACCAAACGGCTCACTTAATGAATAGTAATCATATCATAACAATATCACTAATTTAATGAGGATATTTAAAAATCAAATTTTCTTATAATTATTTATCCTAATTATATGAAAATAGTATCTCCTAAGTAAACATACTCTATAAATATATATAGAATTAAGCTACAAGTATGCATTTACTCTAATATACTTTTTAGTGCATACCTTTACCCTAACTTAAGCTTAGTGTCTCGTAAATACACCATTCTTCTTCCCGCCACTGCACACACGGAGAAAACCACCATCAACCATCATCATCGCTTTTAGAGGTGTGATCCACCACTGCACACACGGAGAAAACCACCAACAACCATCATCATCGTTTTTAGAGGTGTGATCAATCTCAGTTCTGAACATTAACGGTATTCGTAGAAACACTAAACTGCAAATTCTTCCATCTCCATGGTTAACACAAAAAGGCAAATTGCAACAAACAGGAGCAATGGTGGGACAATGTGAAAGCCTCCCTCACCAACCAAAATGAGGAGCGTGAACTGAGAAGAGAAAAACTCAATGGCCTCCAAACCCACCAAACGTTGGAAAGGTTAGAAACTGATTTGCACCTCTTCATTAAATTTTTGACATAAGATTTCGGCCTTATGTTATCACACGCATCGGGAGCAAATAGAGAATTTACACTAATTACTAGCTTTTGGCCCAAAGTTTGAGCGCGCACTCACCATTTATTTTGTTTCTTATCAAGTCTAAAACATAAATTAATATATAAATTCTTTTAAAGACATACTCTCAACCAACCTTTATTCTTTTTGAAATATAACACTTTTTACCACTCGTCGTGGCTCCTTTCAGTTCAATCACCCTGTTTTGGACTTTATTATGGAGGTCCAACTGCCTACGGGATTCAATATCCTATCCAACATTGACCCTTATAACAGCACCAAAGACCCCAGGAGCACATAGATTCCTTCACCTCATCAATATTGCTCTTGCGAGCACCGATCCTATCAAGTGCAGCACCTCCCAGTCATCATACCTCAGCGCACCATCGTCAACCAGAGCCAACTCTGCCTCGAGCCACCACGCACACCAACACCCAAACTGCGGCCAGCCACCCTCCGCCATCCCTCAAATCACTGCGCCGTTGTTCTCGCCACCATCAGATATCAGGAGACCCACTGCCTGAAGTCGTTGCCATCGTCCTTGCCGTGTTGCCTATTCGCCGGGAACCCACCTCCGTACGGAAACCGTGCTCCCCTACCACGACGTCAGCCACGCCACCGAGAGGTATCTCTGCGTCGTTCCACATATAGCCCTTGTTTGTTTGTTCTTCTGATATTGCTTTTTCCCTTTTTTATTTGGTTTGGTGCTTTTTTTATTTTTTTTATTTTGTCTATTAGTCCATGTGGGCTGAGGGGTTGATTCCTTGGGTTACTCTTATGTTGGTTTGGTTTGGATCCTGATTGCTTTGATGGGCCAAGATCAAGTTTGGTTAATAATAGTCAATGAGTGGTTATCACGTGAATGATTATTATTTATCTTTGAGATTAACACTATGTTTGGATGATAGGTGAAATGAAGGGGAAAGCGGAAGAGAATGGGAAGCGAAAATAACTTCCCTTATTTGGGAGTTTTAAAATGCATAGGAATAGAACAGAATACATGGAGAATCATTTCCCCTCTCTTCTCCTCAAATGTCCAACTTTTGTTCCCCCCAAAATTGAGGGGGGATGGGGGGAACACATGGATAATTTCATTCTGTTCTGTTCCATTAATGAAACTTCCAAATAAAGAGAATAGAAACTATGTTCCATTCCTTTCCTTTCCATTCCATTCCTACCTATTCCGTTCCGTTCCATTAATGAAAAAACATCCAAACATAGGATAAGAGTAGTTATTAAGTGGCTATCATAATATGTTTGAAATAAAAGAGTTTAAGATATATTGTTGGTAGTAGTCATTAAGTGGTAACAATAGTCATTGAATGATTATTTGTTAGTTTTGAGTAGTTAACGATTTAAAATGAAGTTTCATATATAAATTTTTATTAAATTAAAAAGAAATTTGTGAGTGACTATATCTTCCTATTGAGTAATCATTTGTTAACATTGAGAAGTTAACAATTTTAAATGAAGTTCGATATATTAAGTTTCATGAAACTAAAAAGAAAATCATGAGTGGTCATTGTTTTATATTGAATGGACATTTGTTACCATTGAACGGTTAAGAATTTTAAATAAAGTTCTATGTATGAAGCTTCGTGCAACTAAAAAAAATTGTGAGTGATTATTGCTTTATGTTGAATAGTCATGTGTTACCACCAAGTGACTAACAATTTTAAATAAAGTTCGGTGTGTAAAGTTTCATAAAACTAATAAGAAAATTGTAAGTGGTTATTACTTTTTATTGAGTGATCATTTGTTAATACTGAGTGATTAACAATTTTAATTAAAGTTCTATGTATAAAGTTTCTTGTAACTAAGAAGAAAATTGTAAGTGACTACTACTTTTTATTAAATAATTATTTATTAACACTGAGTGGCTAGTAATTTTAATTAAAGTGTTATGTGTAAAGTTTCATGTAACTAAGAAGAAAATTGTGATTGACTATTACTTTTTATTCAGTGATCATTTGTCACTAATAAGTAACTAATAATTTTAAGTAAAGTTCTATGTAAAAATTTAGTAAAAGTAATTCTAATCATTCAATAAAATAAAGTAGTCATTCTCTTTAATTAAATTTAGAATATTCTTTTTTAATAATTTTAATTTTTTTATCCCTTTAACTTAAATATGGTTCTTAATGGTCCCTAGAGTTTCTTTGGTATAACTAGATTTGTGCTTCAGTCATTATTAGGCAATTAAGTTAAAAATATATATTCTAGAATTATTGTTTACTGTTAGTTGACTAAACTTTGTTAGTAGTTTAGATATTTTTAGTGCATTTTGTTAAGCATAAAAAAAAATATAAAATACACAAATTTTAGTTCAAAAATACCAAAAAAAATGAAGACGATAAAAGTACCCAAAAAAATGAATAAAATGATAAAATTTCAAAAGTACCAAAAAGTGATGAAAATGAATTTGTAGGGTTGTTTGATTTGAGTTTGGCTTATCTTTATCATTTTGTTATTGATTATCTGATTTATTGTAATGACTGTTATGTTGATTGGCATGTTTTACGGATAATTATAACATCTTAATTTATTATTTAAAAAGAAATAAAATAAATATTTTAAGATTATTATTGATTTGAATAATTAATTTAGAGTAATTATCTAAAGACGAATGTATTAGGGAAGGATATTGTGGAATTTAATTTTCACTATTTTTTGTACATAATTGATTCCCGAACTCAACATAATTTTGAAGATCAATTTATTTTAATTTTTTTTTAACTTTTCCTAGTTTAAAAAGAGTTGGTAACAACTCAATTTTTTAGAAAAATTTTAATTTTTCGTTGATCCAGCCGTATTCACTGTCGCAACAGTATTGTTTCTAATGACTAATGTGGAAACAAAAAATCTCATGTGTCAAAAGTGAGTGTCAAGTCAAGCATTTAACATATTATGTGTGCTCTTTTGTTAAATTTAACAGAAAAAATATAATCGAGGGACTAACATGTCTCACCAATTTGAATGTTAAGGACCTCAATGTGAGTTTTTTTCCCTCAAAGACTAATGTGTCCCGCAATATTTTTTTCAGGAACTAATTTTGGGGTTTTATTCTTATTATTATTGATAATATGCATAACAAAGTAAGACATATTAAAAAAAAAGTTACCAATTTAATTAGTTTAGCATATAACATTAGTTTAAATATGTAAATATTCTTAAACCAGATGGTATAGATATTAATACATTCTTTACTCATAATCAACCTTTAAACATGATATTTTTTAAGATATCCAATCGTATAGAGTCATGTTTCAAGGTATCCAATTGTACTATTTTATGTTAAATGAAAAAAATCTATTGTAGTGACCCAATCTTTTTAATTCATATATGCACTGCAATCACTAAAATCTGATACATTTAATATATTTGATTCAGTTGTGAAAATTTAGATTATTTTAATAATTGATTATTATATAATTAATTATAATAAAATTAATTTTATATTTGAATATATTAATTAAAAATAATTTTAAAATAATTTATTTTATTTAGATAATATAAAAAATTTATTTGTATATGTTAAATTATTAAGAAGTATAAAATGATTAAAAAATTTATTTGATTGATGATAAAATAATATTTATATTTTAAACTTTTAAAATAATTTATAATTTAGAATTATAAATTTCAAGTTTATAAAAAAAGGTTATTATATTATATTAAATTTTGTGTAAAAGTTGAAGCAAAAATTATTAAATATATAATGAATATTGAAAAACTTTTTTTATTTTAAAAAAACTGTTGAGACAATGATAAAATCTATATCAAATATGCTCTTAATTTTCCATCCTAGACGCTGAGAGGGACGTTGTGAAAATAATATGTTAGGAGGAAATAGATAAATACATAAATATGAATTAAGAGATGGATTTAATTGAAGAGATTGCACTGCTTGTACGGAAAACCCTTTGCTCCGGCAAATCCCAATTTAAAATGAATCACCATAGTGACACCAACTTGGTGAAGGATAATTGAACCAAAATTTATCAGCTTTATATGTGCCTGTTACGACAAGATTTTCAAGAATATTTTTTTTTTTCCTTCTATGGGAAGGGAAATACCTGAATAGGATGCAAAAGTACATGTATAATAATTTTTTCGCTTTTCATTGACTCTGGTCAAAGGGAAAGGGGCGTATAAAAGCAGAGTTCAATTGCCAAATCTTCAACGAAGCCTTGACGTTTATGGCAGTTGCATTGTTGAATAGAAATAATCTTGCAGCTCCATATATTGCTTCTGTTGGATAAACTCTAGATGTGATCACAGTTCTCCCTCCCTGAGCAAAGCTCTCAATAATTGAATGATCAACCTAATCACATTGGAAAGTTAATTGTCACAAGAACCTATATATTAATTGAAACCAAGTAAACTGAGTTTCATCCCAGACCATATATGTGTATGCATTCCCTAGTGCAGCAAGAAGTACAACGAGTAATGAGTATCGTATTCACGCTTACCAATACCCTCACTGATAATTTTTCATCACTGAGAACTGGAACTTTGCTTCCATAAACTGGCTTTGCAACGTCAGGAGCCTTGGATGATCTGCATCATCCAATATATTACTCATTACTCAGGGTCACACAAAATGATTTTTACCCTTTATTTCTTTTTCTTTCTTTAAAATGAGAGAAATCAGAATCAGCAAATGCAAATTCATACCTGGTTTCATCAATACAGAAGATTATTAGTTTACATATGTTGAACTAACCACAAACCAAGGTTCACTCTCAATTCTCTATAGTTTAGGATCAAGATCAATAAATCTGGAGATCGTGGATCCATCCATAATGCCAGGTTTAGTTTTAGATCTAGTTAGTTTGAACATGCTTATATTGATATCTTAAAATCAATTCTATTTTCTGGTTATTTCCATCAATTGGTATCAGAGCCTAATTAAGGTATTAATATCTGTTTTGGAAATATTTCGTACAAACTAACTCAATAACCAATTTTTGGAAATCTTCGAAGGATAGTATTAGAAAGACGGAAATAAATTGGGGTTAGTTCAGAAAGTGTGTCATCTGCAATAGCCAGAAGGCCAAATGGTCCAAAAGCACTTCTGTCTGTAGCTCCACTTCCACAACCTACATTATCCTTGCCAATCCCTTGGGATGCCAATGATTCAATCTCAAATTCAGCAAATATGTCCAACTGTAAATTTTTCAGGAAATAAATGAGTTGTTGATTAGTGCAGTTATTGTGAGTGACAATGCAACAAATATATGAGCAACTTATATAATATTATAGACAAACCTGTGTTGCCAGGCCTATGTCCAGTGGCACAACAGAGCCAGGTTTAACCACCACTCCTTCAAATTCAGCACTGCTTAGTCTTAAGCTCTCTACTTCTTCTACTGGCCACTGAAGCAAATTAGTTCCAGTCTTCTTGTCAAACAGCACTGTTCTTGTAATTGTCTGAGAGGAAAAAACAATGTGGGCAAGTTTCAAATTCACATGAACTCATCAATTAATAAACTCACACATGTAAATATTGCAAAACTTCTTTCTGCCAAACATTTTCCTTTTGCATTTCAGACTTTGCGAAATGATGTGCTCAAGAAGAGAGTCAATTAAAAAGGGAAAACTACACAATGTTCAATTTGTTGCTTCTTCTTCGGTATCAAAAATAGGAAAAGTTTAACAACAAAGGCAAACCTCATTTTGAAAAGGAAAAGACAGGGAAAGGACCGTTAGAACCCAAAAGGAAATTTTTGTGTCAAATTAGTACCAAATATGCAAAAATGTAAAATTGATTCTTTATATGTCAAACTAAGAGCAACCTTCAAACGTAGTTTGTGGTATATGTTAAAAAGGTTAAATTACATTGATCATTTTTAAGACGTGATGAAATTAAATTGATCTTCTACCTAACATTAAAATTACAGTTCCACTTTAATATATTTTTCACTTGTATAAAATTCTACAAAAAAACTCTGCATGTAAAAAATAAAATTTCAAATTGTAAGCATAATTTACTAATAAAAGAAAAAGAAAAAAAATCCATACCTGAAGAGATGCCCAACCCTTTCTCAAGTCAGCACTTGCTGTATCAGTTTCATTAGTCCAACCCCACAGAATCCTTCTCTCTTTTACTTGATCATAGAAAGTCTTTGAAGCATAGTATCTCCCATGGTCCAAACACAACCCGATACCTACATCCTCATGCGGGTTATCGGGCACCCATGTATCATTTTCAACAAAATAGGTCCCAAGTGCATAATGGTCCACCTTTGTATCATCCAAACTAGCCTTTAGTACATGCTTAACTTGTGGACCATTTACTGATGTTTCCAAACCCTTGGACCCGTTTATTGAAACCGGGTAAAAGTCTACACATTCCCACATACCCGTACCCGGAACGGCATGCAAATAGTGATCATTGAGCTCAAAGTTGATGAAATCTGTGGTAGTATAAACTAATGAAAGGCCTGTCTTTCTTTTCTTAGACCCAATTATGACCCTCCATTTTCCATCTGGCCCGATCCATGCCGTGGTCGGGTCACGGAAATCCTTGGGAGCGATGCCGGGTGGGGGCACCAAGATCGGGTTATCCGCATATTTGACCCAATCAAGGAGAAGGGGATCAGATAGGTTGGCAGGATATGCAAGGTTTTGGACTTGCACATACTCATTGGTATCACCAGTGTAAAGCATTATGATTTTGCCATTTGGCAGAAGCGTGGCGGACCCAGTCCATACGCCGTTGATATCGAACCACCTGTCGGGAACCATGGCAATTGGAAGGTAGAACCAGTGAATCATGTCCCTTGATACAGCATGACCCCATGTAATGTTGCCCCACACAGCTGAATCAGGATTGTATTGGTAAAATAGATGGTACCACCCCATGTGAAACAATGGACCTGCAACCATACAAGAAAATTCTGCTTCAATGCTAACTTTTTTTTTTCTTTTTATCTTGTGTAATAAGGATGTTTAAAGTGAGTTTATTTGTAAAATAAGTAAGTAAGAGTATATTTTTCTTTAAATTATTTAGTAGGTTAAAATTACAATATACTTTACATTCAATCAATAATAAATATATATTTACTTACTCAATTTAAAAGAATTTTTTTCTATAACTTTTAACCCTAATCGTATATTAAATATAGGGCAAAATGCAAGAAGTTCTATCCAATTATGGATCATGTGCAAAAAATTTCTCATACTTTAAAATTCACCAGACACGACTCTTTAAACTATCTAAACAATGCATATTAGTGTATATTAATCATTTTGTACATTTGTAAAAAAATTCTTATAGGTAGTCAATATACACAGTTTAATAAATTCAAAAAATTATGTTAATAAGTCTTAAAGTACAAGAAATTTTTTTACATATAACTTATAACTGAAAGGAGTTTCTTATATTTTGCACTTAGATACATTAAGAATTTAGGAGAGGGGACACAAAACTAATCATGCTTTCTTTTTTATTTTTGGTACAATAACGACCATGAAATGTAATCATGCTTTCATGTAAGTTTAGCATGTAACCGAACTGTGCAGGTAGAGCTGGTAAAATGGGCCAATCTGTCCCGACCGCCAATTAACCCGCTAAAATGGAGGATGGGATGGGTTATCCGCGACGATTTTAAAAATAGGGTTTGGAAAGACAACCCACACCGCTTAAGGCGGGTTGGCGGGACTCGTGATAAAAGATAAAATGAAAAAAAATAAATGAGTTAATGGGTCAATCAGCTTAATCTACTTAAAAATAAAAAAATTATATAAAAAATCAATAAATACTATAAAAAATAATAAATAATAATGAAAAAAAATTACAAATTACATATCTAAAATATAATTTTTAAAATAGTCTAATTAAATATTCAAATATAAATTATATAACATAGGTAAATATACACAGTTTAGAATTTATCAAAAAGTTTTTCATTTATAGAATTTACTTATTTATCTTTTAAAAGTAAAAAAAGTAAGTTTAATCCGCTGAAGCATAATCCGTCCGACCATAATCACTAAAAACCCTTTTGGTTGCTTTTAAAAAATGAGTTAAGAAAGCAGTTATACAATTCAGGTTTAAAAAAAAAATAGGTTCAATTCAAGAATTACCTAAAAAAAAAAAAAATTATATAAAAAACCTTTAAAAAATAATAAATAATAATGATAAAAAATTATAAACTACATATCTAAAATATAATTTTTAAAATAACTCGTAAAAAAAAAATATGATATGATTTTTAAAAAAAAGTCAACGTTAACAATTCACTGCCGTTTAATTAAACTCGAATTCAATTTTGAATCAACTCTATGTGCAGGCAAACCACAAACGCTACCTAGAAGATAACAATATACAAATATTTGGTCTAATAGGATTCCTTTGTCTCCTCACCAAAACTTCAAACAAAGTTAAGAAGCTTGCCTACCTTTACCTAACTCACAGAGTTATAAAATTCAAAAAACAATTTCATAGTTTCAATCATGGAAGTTCAATCCCAAAGAGCTTGACCAAGTTGCACAATCAACATAGATGCAAAAGCTTGAGAAACACAGAAAATAAAAAGGCAGCGAATTTTGGCCACGTTTTTAATTAAGTTATTAAATAGGGTTGATTTAATATCAACAAATCCATCTTTGCAAAAGAATATAAACTATCCTTATTTAAATTTTAAAAAAAAACGCAACGGCAGGACCGCAGGATCAAAATTAATAATAAACGTAATTACTTAATTATATGTATCTTAAAGAATTTAGTTTCTAACAGCACGTGGCCAAGATGTGAACAATACGTCAATAATATTGGATTCTTGTGCTATAACAAGAAGTAGGAAAAATTAGTTTCAAGGAACATTATGAAATAATATTTAACATAAATAAAGTTAAAATTATTTTGAAGGACTATTTAAATTTTAATTAGAGAACAGAATTATTTGATGTTATCTAATAGATAATAATACATTTCATAATTTTTTTTTAATTTTCCATATTTTACCTTAAGAAGGATCACGTACATTTCTCTCATTCTCTATGTTCTTCTTGTGCTGCATTTTCTTGTCTAAGACTTCAAGCATAAACATTTTAGAATCTATTGGAGAAGATTGATAAGTTTTGAATCTTCATTTTTTTCTTCATCTTTATTTTTAAGATTCACATGTTGAAGACAAATCTTAACCAACATTGAGTAGCTTTAGATATTACTCACACCCTAATGCTATTGGTATATACTATGTCATTGGCATCTTTCCACAAATACCCACCCAATTAATTCATATATCAATAAGGCCTTGTAATTCATTTGAAATTAAAGGCCTTGTCAATACCTGAAAATAAAGGGCATGTAAATGACAGCATATCTTTTTCAAATTGATGAAGAGAGATGAGACAGAATTTGAATTCATAAAATAGAGATAGAGGACTTAGAACATAGATAGACCAGAGAAGATTTAAGTTCATAAAAAAGGTATTTGATGACACAATAGTGCAAAACCAAGGCAAGAACTAGACGAAGCTATTGTGCATCAGTAGAACAAGAACATGAGGAGATGCAGAGCAAATATGGGGAAAGCAGAGAAAAGAGGAACGTGAAAAAAAATAGGGCGTTGGTGAGGGCGTCCAGTCTGGGTTGGAGAATAGGTCGTTTAGAGAAGAGAAAACTTGAGGAAAACAGAAAAGAAATAACATTAAAAAAAATTTGGACAAGAGATGAAAAATTGAAGATTTTGTTAATGATATTATTATCTATTAAATAAAATTAAATGATAATCTTTTATGATTAAAATTTAAATTATTTTTTTAATAATTTTAATTTTTTTATCTCTTTAAATTAAATATTACTCTTTAATAATATTTAATATTAATTTTCCGTAACAAGTACCAAACAACGTACTAGACGTACCATGTGGTTACATTCAATTGGAGAAAAAGAGTTGGTATTTCCATAAGCAACTAGAAAATAAGAATATTCTTTGATATACTCTGCCAAGATTGTCGTGTCCAGTTACGTAGGAGTTTCAGTTTATTTTTTTTTTATAAAGAACATTCGTAATGCCTGTTGTATCAAGCTTATTAAATTTTAATTGTGGTATACATTGGGTAACAAAAGGCCAAATGTGAATCAGCATCAAAATTTTAGCAGTACTATAAATGTTGATTAGAAGTCGAAGGACACAGAATTTAATAGTAATATTTTTAGTTTTAAATGTATCTTGTGCAGTTATAATAAAGTTTTAGATTATAAAAATTGAAATATTTTAGAACCTCGTGCTAAGTATGAGTAATGGAGTATCTTCTATCTATATAAGAGGTGAAAAACATGTGCAAACAAACTGATAGCTTAATATTATTCTACTCATAATTTTAGTGTTTGATTATTTGTTTAATTTTTATATTTTAAATTTTTTTAAACTTATTAATATATTTATACTATATTTTTTAAAAATATTATAATCACATATAACATGATTTAATATTTATCTTATATTAAAATATAATGAACAAAAATTATAAGTATTTTAGTAGTAAGAAAAACGTTTCCTTTTGAATTGGTGTTGACGTTAATAAATAGTAATATGGCTCTATTGGGCTGACGACTTACCAGTCATATGACTTAGGTGGACCCAAAAGGAAAGTTTAGTAAGCACTATCACTGTCACTGTATATATCCCATTATTTTCAGTTTTTTTTTCCCATTAATTCTTGTTTCTAACTTGCCCACGGCATACTTGTAGTTGTAACTACCCTTCCTTCTGGTTTTTCCTTGTCTTTGTTTTTTTTTTTTTTTTTTTTGTGTTTTTTCTTTGAGTGTATTTCGTTCTCATTATATCTAGCCCCATCTAACCTATCTATCAATATTTTATATGTAAAATTATCTTGAAATATATTTAATAATAGGAAAATGTTTAATAGCTCGGGGTGTATGGAGACGATGAAAGCTTGGATAGTGTAATATCTCATGTGGGTTCAATTCTTTTATTTTTATTTTGTTTAAAATAAACATTTTAACCAACTTCACATTGAGTCAGGCTCCACTAGGATATATACATCTGGGACCTTTAGCATTTTTCTTAATAATATTATTTATTATTAATTATCAAGTTAAATGTAAAACTTTGTACCAAAAAAAGTTAAATGTAAAACTACCTTCATTAAGAAGTAATTAATGGTAATATTAACTATCATTTTTATACACATATTTTTTGGTATACTAAGAGAATTAAAGTAATATACATCGTTAGTGTAAAAAGTTTTATATAGGCATCCACTAATATTTTGACATTTTTACTTTTATTTTAATTAATAATAATAATAATAATAAATACTAGTCTATCAAAATATTAGTGACATCAGTGTAAGTTCATTTACATCGACCGTGTATACGAATTAAACTCATTATAATTGCTTATACAATTTTAAATTGTGAGTAGTGGTTAGGTGAAATTCTCTCTAATGTGAAGACTCTAGAATTCAAATATCTAACATTACATGAAAGATTCCCCTATGATCAAACTTCACTTCATGTCATTACGAAATTACTTAACATATTAAAATAAGTTAAAATGGCCTTTCTTCTCTTCCTTTTTTCTCTTACTCTGTGTACACAACTTACATACAAATATTAAAGTGTGAATATAAAATTAAGAAGTGTACATAATTTTTATCACAAACAAATAAAACAAAATCAAGTCATATCTCTCTATTAAAAGCATGTTCGGGTTGATTTATTTTACACTAAAAAAAATTTTTAGCCAAATATTTTTTAAGTTTAATTTTGATACACATATTAGTGTAAATTATTTTATATCATCAATCAATCATATATTATCACATGTGTAACTTTTAATATAATTATTATAAGAGTCAAAACATTTTTAATAACGCGACAATACATGATTAAATGATAGTATAAGAAATTTTTACATTAACAAGTACATTAAAATTAAATTCATGTTTTTGTAATATATTTTGATTATAAACATTTTTGTAAGCAAAATAAACTAATTTAAATATGCATTAGATATTTTGTACCAAAAAATATGTATAAGAAATTTATCCATAAACTTATAACCATAAATATTGAATTTTAAAAACATGCGCACACGTAAAATAACTTGTTTTTCGTTAACAAAGTACTGGATGAGTCCTCATTAATTTGAGATCTTGTTATTCATGAAATTTGAGTCTGTAGATGTAATTAAAATAGTTAGAATGAGAAAACGCCTGAGTAAATGTGTTAGTTTTAATCTGTAAAATCTTTTATTTATTAATACAATTAATATTACAATTAAATTTAATATTTTGTATATAAATATCATTTGAAAAATTTCGCTTTGAACATGTACTAGAAAGATTAGTACACTTTCCTATTTTAAGATAAAAAGTCAAGTTCATTTTCTTCAATTTATCAAATGCTTTTCATTTATCAAAGTATTAAATATTAGGTAAATATGAACAATATTTTTAGTATCATGAAACATATACAGTCTACGAGTTGAAGTCAATGTTCTGAAATTCGGATGAGATCGATTCGACCATAAACTGGACCACTAGCCAGTCCAATTAAGCCAACACAACTGATTGGATTGTAGAAAATTGGCCACAAAATGTCCAAATAGTGGGAAGGTGAGAGGCAAACTTGGGTGCCAAGCTCATTTCAATTTCAGTTTGGATCATCGAACTTTTCATATGATTATGTCATATTAAGATAATGACACAAAAGAAAAAACTATGTATTGGCTGGACCAAGTTCGACTCTCACCTTTCAGTATTTGGATATTTTGTGACAAAATTTAATCTTTATGTATAAGTTTATAAAAAAAAATAATTATGCGTAAATTAATTAAATAATAATAATAATAATTATTATTATTATTATACATAACATAACAACTAACGGTAAAACATAGTTCCTATTCAAACAAGGTTTTCATTTTGATCACAATAATACAACATTATAAAGATCATTATTAGCGTTATCATAGTTTATAAAAAAAAAGTTATTACTGTTATCTATACTAATAAATAAAGGAAACTCTCCTTGTTTAGTCTCCAAAGTTGTTTCCCTACTTTGTCATTATTTTCATGTTAAACACAAAAAATAATAAAATATAAAGGGTAAAATTATAATCTTAAATTGCCGTTCTTTGTCTCCACTAAAAAATATAACTGTATAGAAGTTATTTTTTCATCACTACTGAAACTAATTATAATAAGAGCAATTTTATTTTCAAAAAGTGTAAAAAATAAAAAATACAGATTAACAAACATATCTACTAGTCATCATAGATAGGAATGATCAACTTGAACCAACGATCCGAGAACTCAACCTGACCTGATCCGACCCGATTCAAATATTTGGGTTAGTTTGAGTGTTCGAGTCAGTTCGGGTCGATCCGATTAAACCTGACCTCTTATTGGTTTGGATTACGGGTTTAAGTGACTGATCCGATGACTCAACCCGATGACTTGATGACCAGTGAAACAACGTCATTTTGCTTAAATTCAATTATTATTTTATTCAATTTCATAACCGGACCCAATAACCCGACCAACCCGATTAACCCGATTACCCAACCCGATTAACCCGATTACCCAACCCGAACCAACCCGATTATAATCAGGTTAGTTCGGTTCGAGTTACTTAAAAAAAATCACAAACCCGACCCACCCGACCCGACCCGACCCTACTTAATTGGTTTGAATTTTTTTTTTCTCTCCAAATCTGACCCGACCCATGATCACCCCTAATCATAGAATTCTTTCTCATTTTCTTTTGGGAAGAGGAGAATAGGAAATCATTTAGGTGCTAGAGAAATAAAACTATATAATTGAATAAGGAAAATTAAGGAAAACAAAAAGTCCTCAAATTTATTTAATAATAATAATAAAATTGAAAACATGATCCAAAATGATTGCATTATAATAAGCATGTGAACAAAATTCTGAGGACAGAATGAAGCCGCCCTAGATTAGCATGTTAATAAGTTTATAACCGTGGATCTCAACATACCACGCATAAACTGCTCATCCATCAATTCCAATAATTTTATTTATTTTTAAGAACAAAAGCCACTATTATTACGAAAATAATTTGAATAAATTTTCGGTAAATAGAGGATTTTTTTTTTGGTTATCTAGTAACTGGTGACGTGTAAGTGTATTACACCATTTCTATAAGGAGAATCATAGAATTATATGCATTTTATAAATAATTCAATTTTCATTAATGCAAAATTAGTATTTGTATTTTTTAGAAGTGTACTGTATTTTTAAAACAATGATGACTGCTAGTAATACACTCAAAATTATTGAAGTTGCATTTTCATCCAAAAAAAAGCATGGACAATTAACATCAAATATGATTTCTTTAATTCGTTAAATAATTAAGAAAACCAAGAGAATAAAGGAAAGATCAACTAAGGAAAAAAAATTATAAATTGACAAATAAAAAGATAAACGTACCGTCAGGATCTGAAGCCGATCATCCAAACATCCGCACGAAACAGGAATCCCCATAGGTCAACGAGACATTGTTGATTAGCCTCTTAATCATAATTAACAATAATAATAAAAACCAAAGGAAGAAAAAACAAAATTGGAATAAAGTGGGATCTGGAAAGTTAATCATGAACGTGAATCTCACCCACCATTCAGTGAAAGCTACTGCAAAATAAATTGGAGAGAAAACAAAAGAAAAGGGTTAAAAACATATTTTTTATTACACTTTTTTATATTTTATTAGTAATATTACATATCAAAGTATAAATTTAAATTTGATTATATATTAATTAAATTAATTATATATTAATAAAATTAATTATATATTAATTAAAATTAAATGTATATTTTAATATATAATGTAATTTAATAAAAAATAATATATTAAAAAGAATTTGATAAAAATATGTTCCTAATATTTCACACACGAAAAACATATAGAAAAGGTAAATTTGACATAAAAAAAAAGAAGCTAAGGTACACTTGCCATTCATCCAATTCTTTTCCGGTTGAAAATGGAAAGCTGTTCTTTGCCAAGAAAACATGGCGTTTGTCCAATTATATGAAACTTTCTGGAAAAGGGAAGGGTTGGACTTGGCAGAAACCCCTTGAGCAACCCCTCTAGGCAATCCTGGCTTGGAGGAGATGTTAGAAAAAGGGGTAATTTCTGTGGTGTTGTTCTCCAACTTTTCCAAGGAATTCTGGCTTTGGTTTACAATCAGTGCAACCAATGACATTAGGAAAATTATGGAGCCAAATATCACAAGGATACCGTTTGATGGTCTATGGCTACTGTCCTCTCTTGACTGCAGGTTCAGCAAGGGGGTATCTAAAGCATGGTCAAGATCAGGGGTGACAGTATCAGAACGATTGGCCTCCATGTTATGGCCAAGCTGTGGTGGGTGTCCTAGTCTTCTAGAGCTAGGACTTTGCCTGCAGAGAAAATGAGAAAGAGAATGAGGCTTTTTGGGGACGGGGGGAAGAATGGCAGGTGTAGAGGTATGGGTACAACTAACAATGAGGTATGGGAAAGTTGGATTGTATTGGAGGTATAATTGGAGGAGGGGATAGAGAGAGAGAAGGGAATGAATAAATGGGAAGGTGGATACGAAGGACAATAATACAAAGGCTGGACAGGTAGGCTTTTGTTTATTTAATGGTTTTGGAAAAAAAATTTATTTATTTATTTTTTTGGTACAACGACAAATTTTGGTTGGCTTAAATATGTTTTTTATCTTTAAAAATATACTACATTTTGGTTTAAGTTTTTATAATTTTTTTTTTTGGTTTATGTCCAAGTTTTTAAAAAATAAATGATTTCAGCCCTCGTCGTTAGTAGACATCTGTTAAGTGATGATGTGTCAAATGAAAGTCTAATTCACTCATATCATGTGTCTCACTTATCTTACGTGGCAGTCCATGTAAGTTGCCAAATTGACATGTGAGACCCACATTCATTTCCTTCCAACGTCCTCCTCCACCTTCCCCTATTTCCCCTAAGTTTGAGCCCTAGGCTTTGACCTGCTTGCACAACATCGAATAAGGGAATGAGAGCTCACGACAGAGACTAGTGGAGGGTAGCGATGCGACTTGGTTGAATGAGGCTCTTTGGTGGCAACTTCATTGTTGTCCAGCAAAATGTGGCTCTTTGGTGGAACGCGATGGTTGGGCAATTGCTCTGGTGGTAGTTTGCAGAAGTTGTAGTTTCTAGGTTTTGCTCTAGGAACTTTATGTGGCTTGGTGGGAATAGGTTTGGCTCTGTACTTGGATATCAAACAGCAAAGATTATTTGGGACACACTTTTCATAGCTCATGAAACCAACCAAATCAAAGAAGTCAAGATAGACGTGTTGGTGCATTGGTATGAGTTATTCAAAATGCATGAGCACAAGACCATTGATGAGATGTTTGCAAGGTTCACAATCATTGTGAATGACCTAAACTCACTTGGGAAAACATACTCCAACCAGGAGCATGTGAGAAAGTTTTTGAGAAGCTTGCCTAAGGTGTGGAGACCCAAAGTCATATCAGTTCAAGAAGCTAACGATCTTTCTTCACTAATATTGGATGAACTTCTTGGATCTCTAAAGGTGTATGAGCAAGAACTTGCTAAGATTGATGATGATGCTCTAAGAAAAGGAAATTTCATTAGTCCAAAATCCACGTAGAAAGTTCATAAGCAATCTTCACACCAACCTTCTCAATCATTACTTAGTTCTACGGCTGATTCTGATGAAGAAAGTGGTGAAGAAGATATGCTTCTAATGAAGATGAACTTCCCTTCATCTTAAGAAAAACCCAGAGAACGTAGAAAAGGAGAGGAAAGAAGGGAAAAGGATTCCAGCCTAAGAAGGACTTTAAAAAAGGAGAGTTAGGAAACAATAAGGGTCAATTAATCAAATGTGAGTACAGAAAACTAGGCCACATCAAATCTAAGTGTCCATTGCTGAAGAAGTCTCAAAAGAAATTCTCTAAGAAGAAAGGAGTGATGGCTACATCTAACCTAAGATGATTTGTTTCTGCTGTAACAAGATTGGCCATAAAACTTCTGTTTGTTACCTAAAAAAAATCACCAAAAGACAAGCCAACTAACTCAAAAGGACCCAAGAAGGTTTGAGTATCTAAATATGTGATTGCTTCAAGAAGAAAACAAAGATTGTACCTAGACAGTGGCTACTCAAGACATATAACAAGAGATAAAAACAAGTTTTTGTCACTTAAACACAAAGATAGAGGAGATGTCACCTTTTGTGACAATGGAAAAGCAATCATGGGTATAGGTAAGACTGGTAAGAAAGAGTCAACCACTGTCAATGATATTTACTATGTGAAAGGTTTAAAAAATAATCTTCTTAGCATAAGTTAGTTTTATGACAATAAATATGAAATAGTGTTTGAACCTACAAAAAGCATTATGAGATAGGCCACCAATGACATGAAGTTAGTAGAAACAAAAGAAGGGGGCTGAATTGTGTTCCCTTTTTTCCTAAAAGTCAACATTCTCACAAGTTTCTCAAGTTGTTTAGGCTTGGAGATGAGAAGGTTTCAAGCTTAAACTTAAATATTAGTGAGAAGGTTCATGAGAAGGTTTACTGGTTAAGAGAAAAGAACATTCTTAACACTGAAAAATTAGTTTATATGTTATATTTAAATTTGCAGCTTCTCTTTCAAATTAACTTTAAGTTAAAAGACTTAGAGAATTAGTATTTGAACTTAAATCACAATTATACCAAATTGATTTATTTGAAAATGCTTCCCCAACAAATTTGGTTTACTTCAAATTTTAGTTTTAACTTTTATAACTCAACCAAAACGATAAAAATAAGTAAGGAATAAAGGAAGAAGAGCTTTACACTAGGATTTATATTTGTTCACCCTAAAACTATGCGAGGTTACATCTTAGGATTTTCATTATCAAGAGTATTCTTTATCAACCAAACCTCTCCAAGTTTTAGTACAAATATTATTTAACCACAACCTTTTTAGACTCACAACAAGTATTCTTTCAAGATAACCTTTTCAAGCCCAATAATAAGTATTCTTTTACAACAGCCTCTTCAGGCTTAACCTCATAAGGTTTCGAGTGACTTGTACAACCCACAAGCTCACCTTAACACTCAAAGATCAATACAGAGATTTAGGTATTTGTTACAACTGGGTGGCTCTTGAAAACACTTAGAGAGTATATTAACACAGTTTTGTAGAGCTCACAATACACCTACTAATGATTTAGCCAATTGCAGAACAAGTAGGTAAAGATGAGAAGGATGAGTTATTTTTGTTCAATGTTAGATATGCTTCAAAGTTCATAACCTTCTGATCTTCAAGCTTGGACACTTATATAGGCTTCAAGAATATAGTTGTTGGATGTTTCAAATGGTAACTATCCTTTCTTGTGTCAAGTGACTATTATCTTGTCTTTTCCTAATGAGTCAGCATAGGTGCCTTTAGTGAGAAGGTTTATTTGAACTCTCTCACGAGCAATTTTCTCACTAAACATTCTCAATTAACTTTCTCATTCAACATTCTCAGCTTGAAAACATCCAATCTTCTTATCTTTAATTTCCACCATTAGAATGATGAATCTTCTTGTTGATTCAAATGATAAATACTTCACTTGAATGCTTGATCCACTCTTGGATTAATCTTTTGTGGAAATTCTTCATTCTTCTTAACTTTCTCATAACCTTCTCTTACTGAACTTTCTCAAGTTAGAATTTGATCTTCTTAGTCATTTCTAATCACCTGAAAAGCTTCCTTGATACTTGTTTAGTCTTGTAAATGTTAATACTAATAAGAGAACTCCACAAAGATCATGTTAAACCGATTAAAGTATTATGAGCATTTAAACATGATTTTTAATATAGTTGTTATCATCAAAACATAATATGCAATCTAAAGCAAAAAAAAAAAGCTTTAGAGCTTACATGGCAAAGTCCTCTTTTTTGGTAATAGGGATAAAAATATCTATAGCATAACAGTAGCATAGAGGACCTAAGTGATCAAAGTGTGTTAAATGATTAAAAATGGTTGTGGCATAAAAGAGTTAGTCATGTAAACATGAAAACCATTTCAGGACTATTGAAGCATGACCTTATTAATGGCTTACCAAAAATCAGATTAAAAAAAGAGATGACACGTGAAACATGCCAGAGATAAGCAAACAAAATCAAGTTTTTAACCTAAAAATGTTATCATAACTCACAGACCTTTGGAATTGCTATATATTGGTCTCTTTAATCCTATTAAGACTACTAATCTAGATGGAAGGATACATGTCTTTATTATAATTGATGATTTCTCTATATATACATAGGTGCTATTCTTAAGTCACAAGGATGACTCTTTTAAGGCCTTCAAAACTTTCTGTAAGCAAGTTCAAAATGAAAAAAGTTTTTGCATAACTGCCATTAGAAGTGATCATGGAGGAAAGTTTGAGAAAGCCTCTTTTAAAGGTTTTTGTGATGAAAATGTTATTGTTCATAATTTCTCATGTCCAAGAACTCCTCAACAAAATAAAGTTGAGGAAAGGGAAAATAGAACACTTCAAGAAATGGCAAGAACTCTCCTATGTGGCACTAATCTTCCTAAATATCTTTGAGTTGAGGCAGTGAGTACATCATGTTATGTTTTGAATAGAGTTTCCATAAAGCCAATACTAAAGAAGACCCCTTATAAATTGTGGAAGGTAAGGAAACCTAACATTTCATACTTTCATGCTTTGGATGTGAATGTTTCATATTAAACAATAAAGATCAATTAGGAAAATTTGAATCCAAAATTGATAAAGGCATCTTTCGTGGCTATTCATTATCTTCAAAAGTATATAGAATTTATAACTTGAGAATATTAGTAGTTGAAGAAAGCATACATGTTGTGTTTAATGAAGCTAACCATATTAATAAGAAAGGAAAGAATGTAGATCTTGATGAAGAGATGAATTAACTAAGTCTAAATGAAAAAGGTCAAAAGGAAAATTAGAAGGAAGATGAGAAAGATCAAAATGCCAAGAAAGCAAAGACAGTAAGTAAGAAAGTTAAAACAAAAGATGAGAAAGTTCAACAACCTTCTCACAAGCCTTCTCATCAACCTTCTCAGATGCCAACAAAATGGAAGCAACATCCTTCTCACCCAAAGGAGCTAATCATTGGTGAGAACTTAATCGAGGTGAGAACCAGATCATCCTTTAGAAGAGGAAACTGAAGGTGGCACCAATATGAGAAAAGATGGTTGAATCATGCTACCAGCTTTTTTAACCATTTTTGCAAACTCAAAAGTTTCTCAAGTATTTTAACTTAGATAAATAAATAGTTAGGATTAGAAGCTCAGATAGTTGAGATAAATTACCAAAGGTGATCAACAAGTTTTAAAGAGAACTTAAAACCTTTTCTATTTAACCTTGATAAAACAATTTATAGTTCAAAAGATATATATTCAATAAGTAACAAATATAAAAAAATTTAAAGAGAAGAATTAAGAAGCATCACTTAAAGATTTATACTAGTTCAACTAACCACATGCCCATATCCAGTCCCTAGCAAACTATCAGGATTTTTATATCACGAGTATTCTTTGATCCACCCTAGCTTTTCCAAACAAGATTACAAGTAATTTTTGATCAACCCTAACCTTTTTAAGCTAGATTCTCACAATAATCACTATCGGATCAAGTTACAAATAGATAAGTAAGTGTTTATACTTTCTCACAATATTCAAGGAGTGAATCTAAGCAATTAAAGTACAAATATTTACAGATTTACACTTAAGAAAATATTCAGAAGCTGGACAAAGTGTATAAAACTAAGTTCAAAATCATAAAGTATGAGTTCAAAAGGCAATCATAAGTTTGGCAATAAAATAGTGCTTCCCTTACTCTTCAATTCAAGACCTTTGGTATTTATAGATTTCGAAAACTAGTTGTTGGTCCTCACTTAACAGTCACCTACTATAAAGACAGTTACCATTTTTTGGTCCTCTAGCGGACAAGAATTTTTTTTAGGATTTTGTCCTATTTAGAGATAGATAGAAGTTTCTGTCATTAGATGTTTTCTGATCTTGATCTTTCAGAACCTTGACTTATTCTTCTCTTCTGAGTTCCAAAGGTTCCCATGTTACTTCTTCTGTAGGTTTGGAAGATTCTCATATTGCTTTTCTTCTAAGTTTAGACTTTGTAAGCTTCATATTTGAGAGCTTCTTTTCCTTGATGAAGACTTATATGCTTCTAACTTAAGATTTGATAGTGTAATTAGCATTGGCAATGACAATAGTTTTGATAATAACAAATAAGAAAGAAATGACTATGTAAAGATTAAGTCCTAAGGATATTCAAGTTTAACTTATAAGACTTAGATCTTTTGTAAAGGTAAAGAAGAATCACACTAAGCTCATATCTCATTTTTATTTAACTTAAATCTCTATGAAAAATCATGTTTTATACTTGTGAAAATATTTATCAAGTTTGAGCAAAATAAGTTTAGAAAGATTGGAAAAGTTTTGAGAATCTTTGATTGCAAAGGCTTTTAAAAATCATCTTTTCTTGATAATCAATAACAGATTATATGAAACCAATAACATAATATCTAGAAACCATAACATGTTATTTGACAAGTAAGTAGTATGCCTTTTGTTATTTTAAACTACCTAATCGAATATGATTTCACAATAATTTGTTATTCGCTTGCAATAGTATTTTCTAAAAATGTAAAAAATTTTATGTAATCTGTTATTCATGTGTAATAATCTGTTATTTGAGTGTCTGAAAACAAAAAATAACAGCTAGTTACTAGCATATAATGCTCTTAATTATCTCTAACGATTCTATTTCTTCATAAGCTTTAAATTCAAAGCTTTAGAGACTTAAAAGAAGTTGAAAAAACATATGAAAATCATTCTTGAGTATTGAATACGAGTTCTAACTCTCTTTTCTCTTTAACCCCTATTTTGAGCTTTAGTGTGTGATTCATTGATACTCAATGGACTTCAATTTGTATTATCTACGCTTGTGAGAGTTTCTAATCTTTCTCTTCATTTTAAATTCATTATAAAAGGGTTAAGTATCCCTCAAGAGAAAAAATGGTGAGGTATCTCTTGTAGCGATACTCAAACATAAAGGGTGAGATATTTCAAGGGTATTGTGAGTGCTCTTTAATGCAATGATTTTTCAAGTACCTGTGAAGTTTGAAGAGTTGGAGGCTCTATCACAAGGTGGAGGATCCCAAGGTGTAAGGAATGCTATTGTTTGTACAAAGATTTTTCTAGTACCCGTGAAGTCTAAGAGATAGTGAAGAAAATCTCAAGTTAAGCTTGTGGACTAGATGTAGGCCATAAGCGGTTGGTAGTTGAATCAAGATAAATTCTTGAGTTTGATTCTATCTTCCCTATGCTCTTAAATTTTCATATTTGTTGCACCATAACTATTTATTGTGTATCTTGTCAAATTAGTACTTTGATGCTGTTGATACCCAATTTTGTCTATAAAATTTTTATTTTTACTGTTTAATAAAAAACTAATGAGTTTGTATTAATTGATGTTTATTGTAATGTTTTGAACCTTTTTTAATTAATTTTTTTGTTTTATTTGTAAAAATAAAAATAAAAATAATCTTTTTATAATAATAAAAAATAAAAGTGCACTTAGTGCAAAACAAAAAAAATAAAAAACAAAAAAATAAAATAAAAAAAAAAATCAAATAAAATAAAAGAAAAAAAGAAGAAAGACATGTGGAGTGGTTGGGCGCAAAGCCAAAAATGTTTCAATCATCTAATATAGAGTTAAATTTTACAACATTATTCAACCTAATCAAAATGGCAGTTTCTACTTTCAGCTGTAATTGAAATGACAGTTTCTCCTATTTAGCTGTAAAGGAGAAGATTTTCTTTCTCCATTTGGCTCCCACTATCTCCCAACCACCGAAGATGGAGAGAAAATTTTGCAGGCTTGATCTTATAAAGCTCAAGGAGATCACACAAAGAGAATCACAGAAAAATTCCACAGAGAAATCACAAAATCACAAAGAAAAATTCCAGAGACAGAGATCAAGAAACACAGAGAGGAATTCCCCGAAGAAACATCTCCCAGACAGAGATCAAAATCACAAAAAATTTCCTCACACATAGGCCTAAATCACTTCTGTCGCGCCTCATCACCCATCAACCATAACAACCAAAACACCGCCACCGATTTTCATTATCCTCCATTCTCAGGATCATTACTGAACATCATCCCACACTACTTTGCACCACCACGTGACTCACGCCTCATCACCCTCAACCACCACCAACAGTCAACCCGGCCTAATTTCATCACCATCTTCAACCATCTTCCATTACAGCACACACCCACAATAACTCATCCAAAATTTTCTCTTAAACAAATTATCAAACACTTCATGTGCACTAATTTAACAACACAGCATCCACCATCAATCTTCACCTTTATCCCTCACCACCATTAACGCACGGCCAACAACCACATTCCATCACCATAGCATCTCCAATCACACCCTTCATCACCAATAACCCGTAAATCATCCCTACAAAATCCACATCCCACTGCATCACAGACCCATCATAAAAAAAACCATTAACAGAATCACCACAAACTTGCAAGACCACCTCCCTTGTTTCTGCCAAAATCATCACCACTCCACTCACAGAACCAGACAGCCGTGACTCGTCTCTGTCCAACAACTCCACCACGCAGAGCCGCAACAGCAGCACCCCGTGATCCTGCTCCGCGCGCGACTAGCACCCACAGACCGCTCTCTGCAGCGTCTTGTCTCAGATCTGTGAGCCACCATCCAAATCCGTGAGTCACCACCGTGCGAAAACGAACCCAGATCTGCTCCCTCTTCGTTCGTAACCGTGCTCCTGTGTTGCGATCCAGACCGCGCGAAAACGAGCCCAGCCGCTGCGCCGCTCCTCTAGTCTTGAGCCTACCTGCAACGTTTCAAAGAAAGAAAGAAGAAAAATACCCCATCGTAAGCTTTGTTTTGCTGCTTTTGTGATTTAGTTTTGATAAAATGAATAAATAAAAAAAATTAAAAAGGGGTAGAAAGCAAGTTTCGGACAGAGGCCACTTTCACGTAGTTGTACCTTTTTTTACATTTGAATAAATAATTAATAAAAAAGAAAAAAGTTAAAATATATATAAAAAGGTAAAACCACTTTCACGTGGTTGTCTGCCACTTTCCTTTTTTAAAAAAAAAACATTTGAATAAAAATAATTAATAAAAAAATAAGAAGAAAAAAATATAAAATGATGAAAGAATAAGTTTTGGGACAGAATACCACTTTGACGTGGTTAGCCCTCACCCTTTTTTTTTACCTAGATCATAGTGTAATAATGTGTTGTTTGTGTAATTATTTGCTTGTTTTTGTGCATTTTAAAAAAAATAAAAAAATATATTTTAATCAATGCAATGACCAATTATGATTATTGAATAGCGAATGTTACTTCATTGTTGTTTGGATCATAAGAGTTTATTGAGTAGCCTGGTGCTAACTTGAACCCTGTGCAAGAATGAATTTAGTTTCAAATAAAATTTCTTTTCAAAATTTTTTCTTGATTAAAATTAATCAACTTACAATCATTTTTTAAAGAATTACGTGACTTTGAGTTCCCCATTACACCAGGGGATACGTAGGAGTAGAAATTTATTTCTGTCAAGCCAAAAAAATAATTTTTCACAATTTGGTTAATCCCTTTCTTTCTTTTAAAATAAAAATAAAAAAAATTAGTTATAAAGTCTTTTTCTAAAAAAAAGGGTAAAAATAAATATATTTGAGATTATTAAATTTTGCACAACTAACATAAGGTACCGTTCCTGGAACGGGTAGTGTAGGGTGCTAACACTTTCCCTACCTGTAATCGACTCCCGAATCCAAACTTATTTTTTTAAAAAAGACCAGTTGTCCTAATTAAATAGTTTTTCTAATGTTTTCCCAATTCAAATAAACATTGGTGGCGACTCCATTGATTTTTTTAAAAAAAAATCTAAATCGAATATTTTTCGGTTGTCCCATCGCGATCCCGGTTGCGACAGATGGCGACTCCACTGGGGACACTTAGAGAGTAAGGCCTATCGTTATTAGTTGTGTAAATTTTTAATAATCTCTATTTATTTATTTTACCCATTTTTTTCTTTGTTCTATTTTCTTATTTGTTTGTAAATATTTTTTTCGATAATGTTATCATGTGTTTACTTTGATTTATTTGTATATATATTTGTGTTTTTTTTTATTGATTGTTGAAACCCTAGGGTAGATGATTACTAGTTGGTTGTTGTATATATGTTTTTGCAAGTTGGGGGTAATTTTGTCTTTTGAAATTTTTGTACATATGTTCCCACACACACATCATTATCACTTACTTCACACACAAGCTCTATTCCCGAGCTCAGTACCTTGTAGGCTTAGATAGAGGGCGAAGTAGTGTTGCTTTGTGAGACCTTTGGTCTTCGGTCAGGCACATGAAAACTCCTCACTCAAATTGAACTCTTTCCGTTTGTAACCTATCATGGGTAAGGATGGAGGACTCTTGCTAGCTAAAGTATTGGTGACAGCAAGGGGCAATTTGGGGACCTTTTATCTGATAAGGATCTAGAACCAAAGCCATCACTTGTAGATATAACCTTAGAGCTACCATTGTTCATAGAACCCATCCTGCTAGATGGGTACCAAGATTAGGTACCCTTTTTTCCTCTAACACATGAGAAATTTTTGTTTATCTTTTATTTTGTAGTTGCTAATTCCCTTTTTGTTGTGCCTTGCATTTGCATGTGTGATTCAATACTGTGAAGATATCGATAAACCTCGAGCATGAATAAGGGAAAGATGACTCTAATGTCTGAGGTGGCAGAGAGTATTCGGGCTGTCAGTGAAGAGTTTGCAAGAATCCAAGCCAAGGAAGGAAATAGTTCGCATCACGGGGATGCTCCTTTACTTCCCTTAATGGGGAGCCATGACTTTGAGCAAAATGACCTAAGGATGCTTCGTAATGTGTGGTGTAGTATGAGAAGACAAGAAGAGTTCAATGACAAGTATGGAGATATTGCAGCTCTTATGTTCATCACCCCTGACCTCCAAATGTTGAAAGCTATGCTTCATTTTTGGGACCCCTCATATCGGTGTTTTTACTTTCCAACAATTTGACTTAGTGCCAACGATTAAAGAATATGCTAAGCTTCTTAATAGAGATGACATGCCCAAGGACAAAGTGTACTCACATGACCCCAAGAAGACGCTAAGAAGGATGCTGTCCAAATTGATAGGTATTCATGCCAATGAATTGGACAAGTACATGATGGATGAAGGGCGAAGTCTAGATTTAGAGTTCTTGCTTAGGATGGTTGAAGCTCAAGTTGATCAAAGTTTTAGTTTGGTAGCACTAGCCCTCGCTATTTATGGGTTAGTAATTTTTCTGAGATGGAAAAATCAAATAGATGGACATGTGATCAATTTGTTCGAGTAGATCGAGCATGGGGTACACCTAGCCCCACCAATTTTAGCTAAGACAATTTGATCCCTGTATTATTGTTGAGTCCATCAGAAAGGAAGATTTTGGGGATGTGCACCTTTGCTTACAGTATGGATGCTTAGTCATATGCCAACCTTGAAATGCTTTAACCATCCAGAAGTTGATCTAAAACAGTATGTCATACCTAAGCACCCGCTCTCTCTATATGGTCGTGACAATTGGCCTCCCCGAACTCCTACGATGAGGCAATGGATCAATTTTTTCATGGAAATAAAAGAAGTGGTCTAGAGGACCAAGTGATTTCCCCTCACTTATACCATATATAGATGTGGAAGCAAACTGTGGGTTCCACTTATTGGCCCATGGGGAGTGGTGGGCTATGCTCCAGCTATGGCCCAAAGACAGATGGCTTCCTTGCAATTTGTTCCTATGACTCATGGATTGTCAACATTTGAATTCTCATATGGTGATGAAGGAACTGTCCACAAGATCAAAGAAGTCATTGAAGATTGGAAAAATGCGAGAAGTGTGAAGCTCAGTCTCTCCTCGTCTAAAACAACAAAAGATTATCTATTTTGGCAAGCTAATAGGAAGAAAGGGTTCCTTGCTCCTAAGGTACAAAGCCCGGAGCCACCAATACACCAGTTTAATGAACCCTAAGACTACCACGCTGAAGCAAAAGGCCGGTATGAAATCATTTATTAGTAGTGGGCCACCGAGAGAAGATCCTTAATGACTCAACTTGACACCGCAAGAAGAAGAACACAAAGTCAAGAACAGGAAGCAATCTTTAAGGAGATTGAGATAAAGAAGCTAAGAGAGACTTGTCAAGTTCTCGAGACCATTATTCAAAGAAAAAATGGCCAATTTGAGGAGTTCAAGGCTGAATTTGAAATCTTGAATCAGCAGTTGAAAGACCATGTTGAACGGTCTACTTCCTTAGAGAATAAGAAGAATAAACTAGAGAATGATATTATTCTCTTGACTAATGAAAAAGATTTCTACCTTAATGCGAGTTGAGATATGGAAAGGAAGGCCAAAGTGGTAATTGACAATGTGAGGGAGATCTCTAATGGATCGAGGAAAAGGGCAAGAGAGATTCTCAAAGTGGAAGTTAAGTTGATGCCAGGAGAAACCCAGGAGTTTTTGACTCAAGTTAGGAAGGATCTCAACTTCCTCGGCAAATTTCATTGAAGAAAACTTCCAAAATTAGTTTTTGGGAGTACTTATGTAATGCTCCTCGGTTCTAATGGAAATATTGAGTTAGCCTTATTCATTCTGTCTTGTTTTATAAAGCTAATGTCTCCATCTTTAGATAAATAAGACAAGTTTGACTTGAGGAGTAGCATGATCATTATGTTGTAAAGACTAACCCTATATGGCCTCAAAGCTTTTCCTTTTGAATGAACGAGGTTTATCGATGTCGTTTGATGCCTTGGATCATGTCTCTGCATGTATAATTTTACTTTTATTTGCATTTTTTCCTTCCTCATGCTCCTAATAATGATAACAAATAATGAATACAGAAAAAAACTGTCTCTACGACATCCTTATAGGACTCGTTCCCAAGCTAGGATCATGGATGAAATAGAACAAACTCAAGAGTTGAAGGATGAAGTGAATCAGCTCAGAGAGCAAATGTCCAAGATGATGGAGATACTACAGTCCATGGAAAATAGAAGGAACATAGATGGGAATCCCTCAGTGGCAAACGAAGGACATCCGGCCACACCTCTTCACCCGCCCGGTTTCACTTCAATTCCTCTACAATACCAAGGCTTTAATCCTCAAGGGGTTGTGATGCCACTCACCATTTATCCAAACAACACCATTCAACCCTCGGTCACTAGTTTGCAGGAAAACCAGGTGCCATCATTCCCATCATATGGTCTCCTTCCAGGATATGTACCACCATTAATCGCCAACCCCCTCGATAATACCACCCTAGCGGTAACGCCAACTTCAAACCCGCCAAACACTTCTCAAACCCAAGTCACTCAGCCAAATGTCAATGAAGCCATGCCAACACAGCACTCATTCCCTTTCTTTATCCCACCATAAGGTCTCCCTTCCGGATTTGTACCACCACAGGCCTCCAATCCCTCTGATGGTAACATGCCTGCTTCAAATTCATTAAGCACAGCCCAACCACATGCTCATTACCTTGGTGCTAGTGGAATCCCACCTGTGTAACATCTTGTTCCTACTTTCATGCTATAATATCCAACGAATTCTTCTGCTGAAAATCCTCAGTCCAAAGAGAAGTTTGAAATTCTTGAAGAGAGACTACGAGCCATAGAAGGAGCAAGTGGCTATGATCTTTTAGATGCTTCAGAGCTCTGTCTTGTCCCGGATGTGGTGATTCCCCCAAAGTTTAAAGTTTCAGATTTTGACAAATATAAGGGAACCACTTGTCCAAAGAACCATCTAACCATGTACATTCGTAAGATGGCTTCTCATGCACATGATGACAAGTTGCTAATCCATTTTTTCCAAGACAGCTTAACTGGAGCAGCTTTGAATTGGTACACACATCTTGAGCGTGCCCATATAAGGAGTTTCAAGGATTTAGTTGATGCTTTCTTGAAGCAGTATAAGTATAACATCGATATGACACCCGATAAACTACAATTGCAGAATATGGCTAAGAAAGATGTTGAAACTTATAAGGAATATGCTCAGCGGTGGAGAGAAATGGCTGCTCAAGTAGAGCCCCCATTGACAGAAAGAGAAATGGCGGCCACGTTCATCGACACTTTACAATCACCCTTTTATGACAAAATGATAGGGAGTGTGTCATCAAAATTTTCGGACATGGTCATCATTGGAGAAAGAGTCGAATGAGGAATAAGAAATGGGAAGATAATTGAAAGTTCAACAGGGACATTTAATGTCAAGAGACCCCCAATATGGAAGAAAAGGGAAGGAGAAACCCATGCTGTTACTTTTAATCAAAGAAGTTTTACCTAAGGGAGACATAACCAATCACCTAGCAATACTCAACCATCCTTCCAACCTCCCTACATACCTTACAACCCATACTTTGCTAATGTCTCCCAAGCTCCATATCCCCAACCTTACCACCCGTATGTTGCCAATGCTTCACAAGTTCATTATCCCCAGCCTCATCACCCGATGATACCTTACCGAACGCCATCCCCCACTCAACACCAAACACCCTCTGCCTTACCGCCTCAAACAGCTCAACCATGGACCCAAAATCTAAACACAAACCAAAGAAGACCACCAAATAACCAAGAAAGGAAATTTATCCACTTCGACCCAATTCCCATGACCTACACTGAGTTACTACCCCAACTCATCTGTAACTCTTTCTTGGCTCCTTGCCCGATGAAGCCATTAGAACCCCCATACCCTAAAGGTTTTGACCCAAATGCCAAATGTGATTACCATGCAGGTGTCGTAGGGCATTCCACAGAGAATTGCAAAGCGCTGAAGTTTAAGGTGCAAGATCTAATCAATGCCAAATGGTTGAATTTCAAGCCAAATACTCCTAGTGTGGGCCACAACCCTTTGCCTAATCATGGGAATCCTACAGTCAATGCTATAGAGGAGTGCTCTGCCCAGCAGCTTATAAGACGAGTGGCAGATATCAAAACCCCCATGAGGGTCTTTTTTAAAGAGCCGTGCAAATCTGGGATGATGAAAGCTCGTATTAAAGAGAAAGGGGGCGACGAGGATGAAATAATATGCAATCTCCATGGGAATGTGGGGCATTCTATTGAAGAATATGGTGAGTTCAGACAAATCCTCCAAGATCTAATGGACATGCAATTAGTGCAAATAGGTCATCTATGTGACAATGGTGGCATAAGCATGGTGGATGAGTGTACTATTCCACAATTGCAAGAAGGTCAGGAAGCCATAAACTCTCTGGTCCCTTCTATTGCAAGTCCAGCTATCAAACCATTGGTTATCTATTACATTGAAGTTGCAGCTGCGCCATCTCCATGTGGCCCAAGGCCCATCACAATTCAAGTTCCTAGCCTTTTTCCATTCAAAAACACAAGAGCAGTACCGTGGGATTATGATGTACAAATCCTTGGAAGCAATCCCACAAACGATCAACCAAAAGTTTCATCTTGTCCGACCTCTATTGTCACTAATATATCAGGGATCGGAGGGATGACACGAAGTGATCGCATTTATACTCCGGAGGAGCTGCGAAAAGGGCAAGAAGAAGAAGAAGAAAAGAAAAGAAATTGTAAGGGGAAGAGCAAGGTAGGAGAGGCTTCCATGGAAATGATGTGAAAGCAAAGGAAGAGTTGACAAAGCTAAATGAGTATAAGAAGGAGGTATCTGATGAAGAGGCCTGTGAATTTTTGAAGTTCATCAAGCAAAGTGAATACAGAGTGGTAGATCAGTTGAATCGCACCCCTGCAAGGATATCACTCTTGTCCTTATTGATGAATTCTGAGCCGCACAGAAAAGTATTGATGAAGATACTGAATCAAGCCCATGTTTCTCATGACATTACAGTTGACAAGTTAGGCAGTATTATTGGCAACATTACTGCTGATAATTATGTCACTTTCACTGATGATGAAATACCTGCTGAAGGAATGGGACACAACAAGGCGCTACACATTTATGTCAAATGCCAAAAGCATATAATGGCTAGAGTACTCATTGACATTGATTCCTCTTTGAATGTGTTGCCAAAATCAACTCTCTCCAAGTTGCCTTTTGATGGGACTTACATGAAACCAAGTACAATGATCGTGAGAGCTTTTGATGGGACCCAGAGAGAAGTAATAGGAGAAATTGAGATCCCAGTTCAAATTGGACCTACTACCTTTCATATACTCTTCCAGGTGATGGACATCACACCAACTTACAGTTGTCTCTTAGGACGACCTTGGATTCATTCTGCTGGAGCCGTGCCGTCCACATTGCATCAGAAAGTGAAGTTCATAGTTGGCAGTAGGTTGGTAATCGTTTCGGGTGAGGAAGACCTGTTAGTGAGTAAACCACTATCAACCCCTTACATTGAAGCTGCAGAAGAAGCTCTTGAAACTGCGTTCCAAGCACTGGAGATTGTTAATGCCACTTATGTGGAAGAAGGAGCACAAATTTTAAAGCCACAGCCATCTAATGCATCCATGATGATGGCTAAGGTCATGCTTGAAAGAGGATATCAATGTGGAAGGGGACTAGGAATGAACGAACAAGGCATTATGAAGTTCCTACAACCCTGTGAAAACAAAGACAGGTTCGGGCTAGGATATAAACCCACCAAAGCTGATAAGAGAAGGGTTATAGAAGAGAAAAAAGAAAAGAGGTTGGCTCGGTTGGAAAATCGGGAGCCTAAAGCTGAGGGAATCCTCATCTGTGACATCTGTCAAAGCTTTTGAAGTGCATGATTGGTGTTTCTGAACCAAGTGACTGCTATCGAAGATGATCAACCCATCAATCATGGTGTCAACTTGGTGTAACCTTATTCCTCGAATGCATAGCTCAACAATTGGGAGTTCGTTGATTTTCCCATGACCTTTGAAACTGATTCAAAGTAATTCTGTAATGCTAATCCTTTAACTCTGCCTAAAGCTTTAGGAAGATATATTGTAAAAGCGGGCTCACATGTTTCCATTTTATTATTTACTATCAATAAATATATTTTCAAATATCTTGCCATTTTTTTCTTTCTTTTCTTTTTAGCTTTTTGCCCGACCATTACATTAACCTTTATTCATTACTTCTTTTTATTTGTGTTAATACCAATAAATGCAGATCTGAAAGTGACTCTCTTGAAAATGACAGTGCTATGACCCCATTATATGATTTTGACTATCCCATTAATCATATTGATGAGGATAATGATGACAATTAGGAACCCTCTCCTAAGTTAATGAGATTAATGGAACAAGAGGCCAAAGAAATTCAACCCCATGAAGAGCCAACTAAAGTGATTAATTTAGGGTCGGAAGATGATAAAAAAGAAGTAAAAATTGGCACTTCCATGAAAAAAGATGAGAGAAGCAAGTTGGTCAAGCTCTTATCTGATTATTGCGACATTTTCGTATGGTCGTACCAAGATATGCCCGGGCTAGATGCTAGCATGGTTGAACATAAATTACCATTAAAACCAAAATATCCTCCCGTTAAGCAAAAGTTGAGACGAATGAAGCTAGAGATGTCACTAAAAATTAGAGAAGAGGTTAAAAAGCAGTTTGATGTAGGTTTCCTTGCTGTCGCAAAGTACCCTCAATGGGTCGCTAACATTGTTCCTGTCCCGAAGAAAGATGGGAAGGTACGAATGTGCATTGACTATAGAGATCTGAATAGGGCTAGCCCTAAAGACAACTTTCCTCTACCTCACATAGATGTACTGGTGGACAACACTGCTCAACATTCATTTTTCTCCTTCATGGATGGTTTCTCAGGATACAATCAGATCAAGATGGCACTTGAAGACATGGAGAAGACTACATTCATTACTCTATGGGGAACTTTTTGGTACAAAGTAATGCCTTTTGGATTGAAGAATGCATGAGCAACTTATCAAAGGGTAATGGTAACTTTGTTCCATGACATGATGTATAAAGAAATAGAAGTTTACGTGGATGACATGATTGCTAAGTCTAGAACAGAAGAAGACCATGTTGTTAATTTGCAAAAGCTCTTTGAACGTTTGAGAAAGTTCAGGCTCAGACTAAATCCTGCTAAATGCACTTTTGGTGTAAAATCAAGCAAGCTTTTGGGGTTTGTGGTTAGCCAGAAAGGGATAGAAGTTGATCCAGACAAAGTTCGAGCAATCATAGAGATGCCACCTCCTCGCACTGAAAAGGATGTTCGAGGGTTTTTGGGGAGATTGAACTATATTGCTATATTTATATCCCAATTAACTGCAACGTGCGAACCAATTTTCAAGTTACTGCGTAAAAACCAGACCGTAGAATGGAATGAAGATTGTCAAGCAGCATTTGAGAAGATCAAGCAGTATCTGTAAGAACCCCCAGTTTTGGTACCTCCAGTGCCAGGAAGACCTCTTATCATGTACTTGACTGTATTAATTGAATCCATGGGTTGTGTACTGGGGCAACATGATGAAACTGGTAGAAAGGAACATGCTATCTATTACTTGAGTAAGAAGTTTACTAACTATGAGGTAAAAAACTCATTGTTGGAACGCACGTGTTGTGCCTTGGCATGGGCGGCCCTCCGTTTGAGGCAGTACATGTTGAGTTACACCACTTGGTTAGTGTCCAAAATGGACCCAATCAAGTACATCTTTGAAAAGCCTACTCTCATGGGGAGGATTGCACGTTGGCAAGTTCTACTATCAGAATATGACATTATCTATGTCACCCAAAAGGCAGTGCCCTTGCAGAATTCTTGGCCAGTCAACCTGTGGAGGAATATGGGTCTATGTAGTGTGAATTCCCTGATGAAGATATAATGGCTTTATTTGGAGAAGAAGAATCCCTGGAAGAAGAAAAATAGACTTTGTTGTTCAATGGAGCTTCCAATTCACTGGGACATGGAGTTGGAGCCATACTAATTTCACCCAAGAACAATTTCATCCCAATCACTGCTAGACTGTGCTTTGATTGTACAAACAATGTAGCCGAGTATAAAACATGTGCCATGGGAATTCAAGCAGCAATAGAATCAAAGGCAAAAGTTCTTGAGGTATATGGGGACTCCGCCTTGGTCATTCATCAACTAAAGGGAGAATGGGAGACACGAGATGCCAAATTAATCCCTTATCATGCTTGCATCAAGAAGTTGATTGAACAACTTGACAAAGTCACATTCCATCATGTCCCTCGGGAAGACAATCAGTTGGCTGATGCTTTAGCCATATTATCATCAATGTTCAAAGTAAGCCATGACAGGGACTTACCACTTATAAAATTGGAAAGTCGTGACCAACCGGTATATTGTCAAATGGTAGAAGCGGAGCCAGATGGAAAACCATGGTATCATGACATCAAATGCTTTATCCAGAGTAGAGAATACCCTCTAGATACTTCAGAAAATGACAAAAGAAACCTCAGAAAACTCGCAATGGGTTTCTTTCTTAATGGGAAAGTGCTTTATAAGAGGAATCACGATATGGTGCTGCTAAGATGTGTTGATGCAACAGAGGCAGAGAAAATCATTAGAGATGTTCATGAAGGTTCTTTTAGAACTCATGCAAATGGGCACGCAATGGCAAGGAATATCCTACGGGCTGGGTACTATTGATTGACAATGGAAACTGATTACTTCAATTATGTAAAGAAGTGCCATAAATGCCAGACATATACTGACAAGGTTCATGCACCACCAGTACCTTTGAATGTTTTAATAGCACCTTGGCCATTTTCAATGTGGGGAATGGATGTCATAGGGCCCATTGAACCGAAGGCCTCAAATGGACATCGCTTTATTCTTGTTGCAATTGATTACTTCACAAAATGGGTTGAAGCTGCTTCTTATGCCAATGTCACCAGGAGTGTAGTGATCAGGTTTGTCAAAAGGGAGTTGATTTGTCGTTATGGTTTGCCAAGCAAGATCATCACTGACAATGCCACTAATCTGAACAATAAGATGATGAAAGAGATGTGTGAGAGTTTCAAAATTGAACACCACAATTCTTCACCTTATCGCCCTAAAATGAATGGGGCAGTTGAGGCAGCAAACAAGAACATCAAGAAGATTATCCAGAAGATGGTTGTAACATACAAAGATTGGCATGAAATGCTACCATTTGCACTGCATGGCTATCGTACGTCCGTTCGTACTTCAACTGGGGCAACCCCTTTCTCTTTGGTTTATGGAATGGAAGCAGTACTCCCTATTGAAGTAAAAATTCCATCATTAAGAGTGCTGATAGAGACAGGACTAGAAGAAGCTGAATAGGTCCAGACTCGACTTGATCAGTTGAACCTCATTGAAGGAAAGAGATTAGCTGCATTGTGTCATAGCCAACTTTATCAGAAGAAAATGATGAAAGCCTATGCAAAAAAAGTGCATCCCCAACAGTTTCAAGAATGAGACCTAGTACTTAAGAAGATTCTTCCCATTCAAAGGATCGTCGAGGAAAATGGACTCCAAACTATGAAGGGCCTTCTGTTGTAAAAAGAGCATTCTCGTGAGGGGCCTTGATTCTCACAAACATAGATGGTGAAGATTTACCACTTCCCGTAAATTCAGATGCAGTCAAAATGTACTATGCTTAAAAAAAAGGAAGAAGAAAAGAAAAATGGCTCGCTAGGTTGAAAATCTGAAAAGGCAACCTAGGCAAAAGGTAGAGCGACCCGCTAGGTTGAAAACTCGAAAGAGCAACCTAGGCAAAAGTTAGGGTTTTTAAAAAATGGTACTTGACACATCCGAAGAAGTGAATTTACCTCAAGTCACAAATTGGGGCAGTTTGAGAGTATCTGGGCCAAACTGGGGCAATTTGAAAATATGAAGTCTTATCACGAAACACTCCCAATATATGAAAGCTGGATTAAATCATATTCTTAGAAACAAACAAATGGGTGTTTAAAGTTGTATGCATGGGAAATTAGCATTGATCATCCAAGAGAACACCACTAAAGAGCTGGAAAACTCAATTCTGACATCTCTTTTGTAAACTTGTCAATTCTGATCCCTTTTGTACTCTTTTTCTTGTACTATTCTTTTCTGTAATAATAATCCCTTTTTGTTGCAATCCATTATTGATCTAATCTGCATTTTTCATGATAGTTTTATGTTGAGATGTGAAACATGTGACAATATTACAAAAACATTTAGATTTGCTTTAACAATCTCGAAAAGTCATGGGAAACGCAATGAAGTCCTAATAAGAGTATGCATGAGAAAAGAAAGGATGACCAGACAAATCATAGAGCAAATCAACGTATTTTGTTACTGTTTGACCATGGTCCTGTTGTGGGAAAAGTCCTTAAGGGTTGTGGAACCAAAGCTCTAATGTGCAAAAAACAAAAAAAAAATAAAAAACAAAAACAAAAACAAAAACAAAAAAAAAAAAAAAAAAAAAAAATAAAAAAAACAAAAACAAAAAACAAAAAAAATTTGCTTACTCAATTTGTTCATGAGAATCTCTACAGTAGAGCATCCATTATGTCATGCATCATCTTAGGCATTACATGCATTGTTCTCAAGCGTCACTTCTGGCATCACATGCATTGCCTCTAGCATCACATGCATTATCCTCTGATATCACATTCATTGTATCCACTGCATCATGCACCATCTCTGGCATCACACGCATTTACAAAATCATTGCTTTTAGTTTCTAGGTCCCTGCACCCATTGCCTTTTCATTCGCGGGTTGTCGTTGGTTCAAAGAATTTTTAATAAAATTCAAAAAAAAGAGGAAAAGGAAAAGGAAAAGAAAGGGAAAGTAAGAGAGGTTGAATTTTTCAAAAAAAAAAAGAAGCAAAAAGCAAACAAAGATAATAAAAAAATAAAAATAATGCTTTCAAAAAAAATATATGTTTTCTAATTTTGAGCGCATCGGCTCTTTGCACTGTCTTTTAGTTTTCGGGCCCCCGCGCTCATTGTCTTTAGTTTTCGGGCCCCCACGCCCATTATCTTTTAGTTTTCGGGCCCTCGTGCCCATTGTCTCTAGTTTTTGGACCCCTGCGCCCATTGTCTTTAGTTTCCAGGTCCCCACGCCCCTTGCCTTTTCGTTCGCGGGTTGTTGTTGGTTCAAAGGACTTTTAATAAAATTCAAAAAAAGAGGAAAAGGAAAAAGAAAAAGAAAAAAGAGAGGTTGAATTTTTTTCTAAAAAAAAAGCAAACACAGATCAGACAAAAATAAAAAAACAAAAAAAAATAATGCTTTCAAAGATTATCTGCCCTCGTATTGCTTTTAGTTCCTGGGTCCTCGTACCCATCGCTTCCAAGATAAGTCAAGGTCTTACACCTATTGCCTTTCAATTCTTTGGTCCTTGCACCCATCGTTTTCACAGCAAGTCAGGGCCTTGTGCCTATTGCCTTTAAGCTTTCCGTCCAGCTTCGATGGGTACCCTACCCCACAAGCTGTTTGTTGTTTAGGTTTCCGTCCAGCTTCGATGGGCACCCTACCCCACAAGCTGTTTGTTGTTTACCTTTCTGTCCAGCTTCGATGGGCACCCTATCCCCCAAGCTGTTTGCTGTTTACCTTTCCATCCAGCTTTGATGGGCACCCTACAGCTTGTAGCTGTTTGTTGTTTACCTTTCTGTCCAGCTTCGATGGGCACCCTACCCCACAAGCTGTTTATTGTTTACCTTTTTGTCCAGCTTCGATGGGCACCCTACCCCACAAGCTGTTTGTTGTTTACCTTTCTGGCAGCTTTGATGGGCACCTTACCCCACAAGATATTTGTTGCTCACCTTTCTATCCAGCTTCGATGGGCACCCTACCCTACAAGCTGTTTGCTTTACCTTTCCTATCAAGTTTCGATGGGCACTCTACCCCATAAGCTGTTTGTTGTTTACCTTTCTGTCCAGCTTCGACGGACACCCTACCCCGCAAGCTTTTTTACCTTTCTGTCCAGCTTCGATGGGCGCCCTACCTCACAAGCTGTTTGTTGTTTACCTTTCTGTCCAGTTTCAGCGGATACCCAACTCTGCAAGCTTTTTACCTTTTCTGTCAAGCTTCGGCGGATACCCAACTCCTCAAGCTTTGTGTCTTTCTTTTTAAGTTTTCTGTCAAGCTTCGGTGGATACCCGACTCCGCAAGCTTCTTACCTTTCTGTCAAGCTTTGGCGGATACCCGACTCCGCAAGCTTTGTGTCGTTCTGTTTAAGTTTTCTATCAAGCTTCGGTGGATACCCGACTCCGCAAGCTTCTTACCTTTCTGTCAAGCTTTGGTGGATACCCGATTCCACAAGCTTTGTGTCATTCTGTTTAAGTTTTCTATCAAGCTTTGGCGGATACCCAACTCCGCAAGCTTCTTATCTTTCTGCCAAGCTTTGGCGGATACCCGACTCTGCAAGCTTTGTGTCGTTCTGTTTAAGTTTTCTGTCAAGCTTCGGCGGATACCCGACTCCGCAAGCTTCTTACCTTTCTGTCAAGCTTTGGCAGATACCCGACTCCGCAAGCTTTGTGTCGTTCTTTTTTGTATTTTGTCAAGTTTTGACGGATACCCAATTCCGCAAACTTTTTACCTTTCTTGTTTTTATTTCTATTGTATTTTGCATTAATCTACATACTCTAAAAAAATGGGAAAGAAAGATCAAAATTTTCATGGACAAAATTGAATCGATTCATTTGCTTTTCATTTAATTTAAATGTAAAGCAAAGGGGGGCAGCTGTTGATATCCAATTTTGTCCATAAAATTTTTATTTTTATTGTTTAATCAAAAACTAATGAGTTTGTATTAATTGATGTTTATTGTAATGTTTTGAAATTTTTTTAATTATTTTTTTTTGTTTTGTGTGTAAAAAAAATCTTTTTTATAATAATAAAAAATAAAAGTGCACTTAGTGCAAAACAAAAAAAATAAAATAAAAAAAATAAAATAAAACAAAAAAATCAAATAAAATAAAAAAAAAAAAGAAGAAAGACATGTGGAGTGGTTGGACGCAAAGCCAAAAATGTTCCAATCATCTAATATAGAGTTAAATTTTACAACATTATTCAACTTAATCAAAATGGCAGTTTCTACTTTTAGCTGTAATTGAAATGGCAGTTTCTCCTTTTTAGTTGTAAAGGAAAAGATTTTCTTTCTCCATTTGGCTCCCACTGTCTCCCAACCACCGAAGATGGAGAGAAAATTTTGCAGGCTTGATCTTATAAATCTCAAGGAGACCACACAAAGAGAATCACAGAAAAATTCCACGGAGAAATCACAAAATCACAAAGAGAAATTCCAGGGACAGAGATCAAGAAACACAGAGAGGAATTCCCCGAAGAAACATCTCCCAGACAGAGATCAAAATCACAAAAATTTCCTCACACATAGGCCTAAATCACTTCTGTCGCGCCTCATCACCCATCAACCATAACAACCAAAACACTGCCACCCATTTTCATAATCCTCCATTCTCAGGATCATTACTGAACATCATCCCACACTACTTTGCACCACCAAGTGACTCATGCCTCATCACCCTCAACCACCACCAATAGTCAACCCGGCCTAATTTCATCACCATCTTCAACCATCTTCCATTATAGCACACACCCACAATAACTCATCCAAAATTTTCTCTTAAACAAATTATCAAACACTTCATGTGCACTAATTTAACACACAAAGCATCCACCATCAATCTTCACCTTTATCCTCACCACCATTAACGCACGGCCAACAACCACATTCCATCACCATAGCATCTCCAATCATCACCCTTCATCACCAATAACCCATAAATCATCCCTACAAAATCCACATCCCACTGCATCACAGACCCATCATAAAAAAAAAAACAACCATTAATAGAATCACCACAAACTTGCAAGACCACCTCCCTTGTTTCTGCTAAAATCATCACCACTCCACTCACAAAACTAGACAGCCGTGACTCGTCTCCGTCCAACAACTCCACCATGCAGAGCCGCAACAGCAGCACCCCGTGATCCTGCCCCGCGTGCGACTAGCACCCACAGACCGCTCTCTGCAACGTCTTGTCTCAAATCTGTGAGCCACCATCCAAGTCCGTGAGTCACCACCGTGCGAAAACGAACCCAGATCTGCTCCCTCTTCGTTCGTAACCGTGCTCCTGTGTTGCGATCCAGACCGCACGAAAATGAGCCCAGCCGCTGCGCCGCTCCTCTAGTCTTGAGCCTACCTGCAACGTTTCAAAGAAAGAAAGAAGAAAAATACCCCATCGTAAGCTTTGTTCTGCTACTTTTGTGATTTAGTTTTGATAAAATGAATAAATAAAAAAATTAAAAAGGGGTAGAAAGCAAGTTTCGGACAGAGACCACTTTCACGTGGTTGTACCTTTTTTTACATTTGAATAAATAATTAATAAAAAAGAGAAAAGTTAAAATATATATAAAAAGGTGAAACCACTTTCACATGGTTGTCTTCCACTTTCCTTTTTTAAAAAAAAAACATTTGAATAAAAATAATTAATAAAAAATAAGAAGAAAAAATATAAAATGATGAAAGAATAAGTTTTGGGGACGAGAATACCACTTTGACGTGGTTAGCCCCCCTTTTTTTTTTTTTTACCTCGATCATAGTGTAATAATGTGTTGTTTATGTAATTATTTGCTTGTTTTTGTGCATTTTAAAAAAAATAAAAAATATATTTTAATCAATGCAATGACCAATTATGATGATTGAATAGCGAATGTTACTTCATTGTTGTTTGGATCATAAGAGTTTATTGAGTAAATTGGTGCTAACTTGAAACCTGTGCAAGAATGAATTTAGTTTCAAATAAAATTTCTTTTCAAAATTTTTTTTCTTGATTAAAATTAATCAACTTACAATCATTTTTTAAAGAACTATGTGACTTTGAGTTCCCCATTGCACTAGGAGATACGTAGGAGCAGAAATTTATTTCTGTCAAGCCATAAAAATAAATTTTCACAATTTGGTTATTCCCTTTCTTTCTTTTAAAATAAAAAAAATTAGTTATAAAGTATTTTTCTAAAAAAAAGGGTAAAAATAAATATATATGAGATTATTAAATTTTACACAACTAACATAAGGTACCGTTCCTGGAACGGACAGTGTAGGGTGCTAACACCTTCCCTACCTATAATCGACTCCCGAATCCAAACTCATTTTTTTTTAAAAAGACCAGTTGTCCTAATTAAAGGATTTTTCTAATGTTTTCCCAATTCAAATAAACATTGGTGGCGACTCTATTGATTTTTTTAAAAAAAAATCTAAATCGAATATTTTTTGGTTGTCCCGTCGCGATCCTGATTGCGACAGATGTTAATAACTTAATATCTAGCTTGTTTCCTTTTTTTTCTTTCTTTTAATCCAAGTTTGAATTGAGTAATCTATAATAGTTGTACATTTGTTATGCATGTTCCGCTGCATTTTTATTAATTGAGTGCTTCAAAATACTTAATTTCTTAATGTTGTTTTAAAAATTTATAATCACCAAATTCACCCCTCTCTTGGGTGATGGTTGTCATGGCTAATAGATAAATTCTAACTCGAGAGTTTATCTTCCATGATCAGGACTTGAAAACTTTTGTCTTGAGACCTTCTCTTGGAAACTGAATGTTTTTCATCTGAGTGTTGTACTTGTCTTTCCATTGAAGCAATATGATTCCTTAGCATTTAGACTTTAAACATTTGACAGAGACCTTAAGTTCTTTCTTGAGTTTAGATGCTTTTGATGTAGGATAGAGACACTTTTGATATTTCATAAAGCTTTTGAACTTTGTTTATGAGCAAGTCCTTTTAAACCTTAAATACCTTGAATCATATTTTTGATTGTCACAACTTGACAGCACTTATAAAAAATATTCATTAGTGATCACAAAAAAATCTAAGTGGTAGTTTGTTAATCATCAAAACTTAGAAAGGTCTAAAGACTTGAGTAGCGTTAAGACATGTAAGGGGCTTTGGAGCTTACAATCTCCCTCTTTTTGAGGATGACAAACTATACTTAGATTTAAAGAATGAATAATCTAAGGTCAAACAATTATTATTCTGTAGTATGGAGTAATTCTTATCAAAGTATCAAAAACGATTAGATTGTAGACATAGATTAGAAATGAAAATTTGAGAAAATAATCAAAAATTTGCTTGAAAAAATCATATATTCATAATCAATAGTATAAATTTTATAGTAAACTTATGTTGATCATGCAAATGCTTAATGCTCCCCCTAAAAATATGCCTAAGAATACAATTTTTCTTTTCTTCTTTTTCACACTCCCCTTTTAGAGTCAACAAAAAGAGGTAAGAAGACTTAAGCATCATAGAGAGATCAAAAGTGACGAATTAGATCAGAAAGGTCTTGCTGCTTTTCAACTTCAGGGATAATAATTTCTTCAAACTTTTGTATCCACCACTCTTCGAAACTTGAAAACTTGGAAAAAAAGGAATCAAGGGTAGCATGAACTTCAACAAAACCTTTCTAAACACCTTCTTTCAAAATCTGGACTTATTCGCTCAAAAGGTGTAGTCGTTCTTCCATAGATTGTTCTTTCTAATAGTTTGGATGTAGAGGGGAGAAGTGGGCAATAGTTCTTGATGAGGGGGTTTTTTTTTTCAGCAAGCTTCTTTTGATTTGTTTTCTTCTGAAGGAAGGATTCATATTCAACACTAGTATCCTTCTCTCGACAACCTTCACTCTTCTTTTCATATTCAAGTTCAATAACCTTAGTGTAAAGAGTTGTAACAAGTTGAGTGTGGCCTTCATGATTTGGATCTGTTCCTTTAATCTTGGTCATATTGAAGCTAGGCTTTCCCATGATTGGAGGGATAGAGAGCTTCATTTTTTATTGTTCAAGCTTCTTAGCAGATAGAATAGCATGTTCAAAAGTAGGTATAGAAAATGGCTCATAAGCTCCAAGCTATTTCTACTGATTTTCAACATTGGCATCAAAAGGTTAAGCTTCCTTCTGAGTTTCTTTTTTTTTCATCCTTTTGAGTATTAGAAGGTTTCTGCTTCGCTTCTTCTTTGGCCTTCTATTGAAGCAGTTCTTGCTCCATTTATTTTGCTTCAACGATCAGAAACTTATCATTTTTTTTCTAATGGCAAGGATTAGTAAAGGATTTTCTTTGAAAGGTTTACAATAGATCTTTTCAAAAGCTTCTATGATTGCACTAGTTAACATTTCACTCTGTTCATGAAGAGAGAGAGAGAGAGAGAGAGAATAGAAAAGCTGAACTTTTGTGATTTTGATCCTTCAACACCTTTTTCTTGATGTTGAGCATCTTAGTTGTAGCATCTATCTTTGCTACTTCCTCCTTGATGTTTAAGTTAGCATATTCTTTTTTATCACTTTTTTAATCTTCTTCAACTTTTTCTTTTTCTTTTTGTCACACTCTCTTTTTCTTTTCTTGGTTCTTTCTCTTCTTATTTTCTTTTTTTTTCTTTCTCTCGCTTCATTTTCCTTCTATTTTTCTTTTTCATCTTCAACATCAATTACAATTTTTTCTTTTTTTCTTGAACCTCTTATTTTTCTTCTTTTCTTTCAATCTTTTCTTCTTCTATAGGTATAAAAATAAGGGGCTTTGGAGCTAATATGGGTTCCTTCTTGATTTTCTTTTCAGAAACTAATTCTTATTTGATCATGCTTCTTCTTTCAAGTTGTTTAGCAGCAGCAACATCTTCAGCTGCTTTTTCTTTCTTTTTCTGCATGGACTTTACTTTGATTCCCATCATAGTGAGGTTCTTTATGGGGAATTCTAGTCTTGCATCCGTTGTGATTTCTCCCTTAAGATCTATTTGATAGTGCCTGAAGATCTTAGTGAGAAGCATGCCATAGGGTAGTCCGGATGTCTTCTTTGGAGCATGTAGAGCAGCAACCATAAAGTTGAGAATTAGATGGTGTAGATTCAATAGTTTTCTCTAAGATGGTAAAGAACCATTGCGTTGACATCTGAAACAACATCAAAACTTCCAGCCCTAGGAACTATTAAGTGTTGGAGCAGAGTGTAGAAATCTTGTTGTGGGGTTCAATTTCTTTGTGACTATGACCTTGTTATTAGGATCAGCAATGAGTAGGATCATAACCATATCGTATACGATGTTGTATTCCTTACACCAATCTTCTTGGTCATAGATAGTTTTTCCTCTTGCTTTGACTTTGGTGATCCTTATCAAAGCTTCTTTGTCAACCATGATCTCTATGCCTTTGATATTGCTTATGATCTTCAGTAGGCTTAGAGACATGTGGGTAACTACAAATAAGGCTTGAATCAGCCTGAGGTATATCATATCTTTCAGCTTCAGAAACTTCCTACAATGTTGGAAGTTGATGATCTCCTAGACATCTATCCCAAGTTCTGCCAATATCTTAATATTGATAAACCTTCCTTGCATAATTGGTTTGGTTTTGAAACATGACTGGAAAGTCTTTTCAATAGTATGATCTAAGAAAGTCGTATTGAAGCTTTTGAGGTCTCCACCTCTTCTACATTTTCTACATCAACCACTTCCTCTTTCTTTACCTTTTTAGGTGGTGGTGATGATGCACTTCTCAAACTCTTTCTCTTTTGAGAGGTTTTCAAGATTGATGAGTCTTCCTAATTTCTTCATGGGGAGAAGTTGGGTTAAGTGTTTTGAGAAGATTGAGGATTCTAAGGTTGAGAAAAGTAAGTTGTAAAGGTATTTGGATGAAATTTGGGAAGAGATTTTGGGTTCGATAAAAGCAATAGTGATTCAGGTTCATTATTGGGGTGAATATATAGTTGGTGAAAAAATTGCCATTGGAGGAGAAAGACTATTGCATTAGCATTTGTCATTTCAAAAATTACTACTTTTCAATGGATATATTACCATTGGAGCATGCTGAGTCAACAGCTATAACTTATCCATTTTCATCTAACTGATCATTTCCTTTATCTTCTGATTAAAGTTTCTAAACAAATTTTTTATCATGTTTCTAAAATACTTTTTGATCAAACTTCTGATCATAAATTTTGAACAAACTTCTAAATAAACTTTAGCAAAGATAAATGGTACTTTTGATAGATTTCTGGCCATGATTAATCTTTTGGAGTATATTTCTCTCAGACAACTTCTTATGCAATTTGCAATATGATCATGCATCAAATGCTAATCATCTTAGAATGATTTCTTATTAAACAAAATCTATCTTCTGATAAAGGGTTTAGTAAAGATATCAGCTCATTGTTCTTCTGTTTTAACAAACTTATGCTCAAAATTGCCTTTCTGGATATAACCTCTAATAAAATGTTTGATGTCTATATGATTGGACCTAGAATGTTGTATGGGATTCTTAGCTAAATTAATTGCACTAGTATTATCACAAAAGATAGGGATTTTGGAATACTGAAGTGAGTAATCCTCAAGTTGGTGCTTAATGCACATAAGTTGGGAACAATAGTTTGATGCGGACACGTATTCAACTTTAGTAGTAGATAAAGCAATTGAGCTTTGTTTAGTTGGACTAAGTGATTAGTGTTTTTCCTAAAAAGCTAGAACATCCACTTGTGCTTTTCCTTTCCGCACAATTTCCAGCAAAGTTAGCATCACAATATCCTACAAGATCAAGACTTGTACCTTTCTCATACCATAAGCCAAGATTAGAAGTTCCAATCAAATATCTAAAGATTCTCTTAATAGCTTTCATATGAGATTCTTTAGGATTTACTTGAAATCTAGCATATATTCCCACTCTGAATTGAATATCAGGTCTAGTAGTAGTGAGATACAAAAGTGATCCAATCATAGCTTTATATAAAGCCTTGTCTTGTTTCTAATTACATTTCCAGATTCATTAAGCTTGTTTCTGAACACTTATCTGGTTCTAATTACTATGTGATCTTTTGGTTCAAGTAGAACCAAATACTATATCATCCATATAAATATGAATAAGCAAGAAATCAAAGTTGACTTTGTTTCTCTCAAGTTGATTTAGCTCTTCTTGTTTAGCAAGGATCCACCCTTTATCTTGTAAAGCTTTATCAAGTTCTTTTAAACTTGATAGCTGTAGAAGCAATATTCTAATAGCTTCTAATCTAACTATAGGAGCAAAGGTTTCATCGAAGTCAATGCATTCTTGCTGATTGTAACCTTGTGCTACTAGCCTTGCCTTGTTTCTTCTAATTCATTAAGATCTAGTTCTCACACCTTGAGAAGGTTCTCCAATAATTTATTCTTTAGGATGAGACAAGACATATCTCTATTCTCTTAGTGGCGAAGAAGTTTTTGATATCTCAATTAGAAGGGTCATCAGAAGGACCATTAAAAGGATCATGTAATTCCTTCTTAGGTGTCGATATATCAGAAACTAGCTTTGGAATGTCTCTTAGAGTGATATTTTCAAATTATTATTCTAGATAAAAAAAAACCTTTAGCTTAGAAACATAGTTAGAATCATTGAAATAACATGAATAGATTCTTTAAGAAAAAAGGCTTTTCTATTGTAGATTTCGTAGGCTTTAGTAGTACTAAAATAGCCCAGAAGTATACCTTTATCTACCTTAGAATCAAACTTACCAAGTTGATCTTTGTTGTTCAAAATGAAACATTTTGAATTAAAGGTATGAAAATATGAGATGTTGCGTTTTCTACCTTTCCACAATTTGTTGGGAGTTTTCTTAAGTATTGACCTTATGAAAATGCAATTTTGAATATAACAAGAAGTATTAACAACTACTGCCCATAAATATTTAGGTAAATATTTTTAATCTTTTGCGCCACAATCACTTCTCACCATTGAATGGTGCAAGAAATTCTACATCTTGATTTGAAATATTATCTAAATACATTATATAGGTATTTCATGTGCGAGTAAAATGCACAAACCTTATGCTTGATTTGATATGAATTTAGATGTACTTTATGGGAATTTATGTCACTAATAATTAGATTATCCTTGGTAATCTATGTTTGGCATTTCTATATGTTTTTTAGTCCAAAACAGATGTTTTAAGCTGCAGAGACCGAAACGAGGTGATTTTGATGACGTTGAAAAGTTAAGAAAAAGAGATACAACTTTTATGTAGACCAATAAGTCAGATTATCACTCCAAGGAATCACATGGGTTAAAAGCCACGAGAAGCCACACTAATTCCTTTCTATATGTTTTTAGTCACACGATCTTGTGTGAGTGATTTTGACGTTAAAAGCCATTATGTAGACGATAATAAGGATTATCACTAGGAACACATGGGTTGTGCATTCCCCAAGACAGCCACGAGGTACCGTGTGCATTCCTCAAGACGCGAGGTACCCCGTGTGCGAACACGAAACATGAAATCTTGGAGCCAAAGCAATTTCTTTTCATTACTTGGGGACCAATTAAGCATCTTTTCATTATTTTTGGACCAATTAATCAAGTTTTCTAAATTTAATTAAGCGTCTTTTCAATACTTAGGGACCAATTAAGGAGGTTGAGTGAAGGATACACTTCTATTAGGGTAAATCTCATAAAAAAAATAAAGAATTAAGCTTTTAGGAGATTAGAGAGACAAAAAACATTGAAGGCTAAGAAATTGAAAACTAAGGGTTTTAATATAAGTTCAAGGAGAAATGAGGCAATCATAAAAGACATATAGTTTCTTTTCAACTTCTTCTTCATCTTACCTTTTTTTGTTTCTTATTTTTCTTAAATAGAATCATGATTGTTTCTTCATCTAGTGTACTTGTTTGTGTTTTAATACCCATATGTGGTTAAATCCCTTTTTTCTAGGGTTATGATGAAATTTTTTACTCAATTATGTTGAATACTTGATTTTTCATTTTTTAATGAAATAATTATTGTTTTTGATTCATTTTTAGTGTTTTAATGCTTGGGGTATGTTGCTACCATACTTGCATGATTTTAGGTATTAGGTGAATGATCGAGAGATGAAGTCTAATGCTTGATAATCTAGGAATTGAACTTGAGATTTAAAACCTAAAGATATGTTTGATCCTTCGAGAGTTAACGGGATATCATAGAACTTAATGAGTTTTAACTAATTTAATTTCTATGGGAATGTGGTTGATTTAGTTTTAACACATTTTTAGTATCAAGAGATTGAACTTTAAATAATTTAGAATAGATCACCTTCAAAAACATAGTTTATCATTAATAAAGGATAATCAATGTTCATCATGAAAGGTAATTGTAGTGAATTACTAATCATAGGTTTTTAATACTTGGTTGAGCTCTATTTCTTTAGTCTCATTAATTTTATTAGTTATTTTATTACTTTTTAATTTCTTTCAATTTATGTTGTTATTTTCATTTGTCTAAATAATTAAAATTGATGTAGTTTGGTAATGACACGATCCTTGTAGGAATGATACTTTACTCATCATTTTATTACTTGTTGGCGACTTGTGCACTTGAAGATTTAGCATAACAAGTTTTTTGCCCCGATGCCTGGGATCGAATGCTGATATCGAACGATCGTTGATTTGATTAGTTTAGGCACCTTATTTTTCTTTTTGTTCTTTTACTTTCGTTTGTTTTTATTTTTCTTTTTAGGAATTGTGTCATGTCTATACAAGCTAGTATGTTAGATTCATTGAGCATACTTAATGTTAAACTCGATGCTTTCATCAAGAAGTTAGATAATTTCAAACCTCAATGGAACCCTTATCCCAAAGCATATAATCATGGTTGGAGGAATTACCACAATTTCCCTTGGGGGAATCAACAAATTCAAAGGTGTTAAACTATTGCTAGATCACCATTGGACTTCCAACAATGTGGTGCTCATGCTCTAATGTCTTATTAATACTCACCACAAAATCAAAAGTCCAACTTGAAGTTGTTGTTGGAAAATTTTATGCAAGATAGGGTGTCAATGCTTTAATCACATACCAACAACCACCCTAAAGTGAGAAGTCAAATTTAGAACTTTTTTCAGAGAATTTCATAGCAGATCAAAAGCAACAACATGAAGTCATTGAACAACAAATTCAAGAATATAGTGAAGCTCTCCGATAAATCACATCAAGGCTTAACTAATTAGATACACACAACATGATGTTAGAAGGTCAAATTGCTCACAACCAAATGATGCTAGTATACCAAATTGGTCAACTTGAGTGGTCACAAGGTGACAAAAATCAAAATAATGGGGAAAAGGTTGAAGATGAGGTCGAGCTTAATTTATTCAATACTCCCAAACAACCAGATCTGATAAATCTTTTCATAGAAGATGATGACACCTATGAGCTTGATCAAGAGGTGTGTAATGAAGAATATCCAAAGGAACCTTTTGAATCATGTCTAGAGCATAGTACCACAAAAAAAGAGGGGGATGAAGAAGTTGCATCTTATGGTCAATTCCTAGAATTGAGTCCACTCACTCCTTATTGGGAAGGACTAAACTTTGAGGAGCAAGAGCAAATCAAAATCACTCCATATCTACTCATTGAGAATGAAGCTCCTAACGTAGAATTCAAACATATTTTTCTCATACTCAGGTATGTGTTTCTTAAACCAAAGTCTATATGATACCGTTCTCAAGTATGCATTTCCATGTACTGAATATTTGATAGATATTCTCTTAGTAAGAATAAGGATAATTCATGATACTTTTGACTAAGATAAAAAGATATTTTTCATGGGTCAAGCTGATGATCTTAAATTAGCACTTCTTGGGAGGCAACCCAAGTTTCTCCTCATTGTTTCTTTTATTTGTTTGTGATTTGCATTTTGTGAATTTTGTTGATAGCTTAATATTTATTGGGTCAGCTTAGGATCCTCCTCGAGTTCGAAACCTTTATAGAGGAATTTATATAGTATCTACCAACAAAGTTTTTCTTTCTTTTAGTTTTTATTAGTTTGCAATGCATTTAGAGTAGAGCACATCCTCTAATTCTTTTCAAGCCAAGCTTAATTTTTCAAAACGAGAGATAAGATTTTCTTTGAAGGATAACTTAAGACAGAATATTGTCTATCATATTATAATCTTATTTTCATGTTACTTTTTTTAATAATAAAATAGCATTTTTAAGTTAATTTAAATTATAAGCTCTAATCTTTTCCACTTCAAATATAAATTATTCGTGCTCAACCAAAAAAATTTATTTATATACTCAAAATAGTTAGATTAAAGGACTTGATTTTGATACACCAACTTTTTATATTATTATTCAATTATATATTATTATATCATTAAAAAGTTTAACTCTCACAACAATTAACTTAAAAGTTATATTTTTTAATGATGTAATAACACATAATTAAGTAAAGATATAAAATTTTATATTACCAATATATCAAAAATAAATTCTAGATTAAAAAGTTAGTATTATAAATTAACTTTATAACTCATTCTACTTCATTAATTACTATTGTGACTTCAAAATAATAAAGTGGACTCCCTCCCAAATTTTTAAACAGTAAAGTAATATTCTTTTGCCTTTTAACCCTGTTCACACTACTCTAATATAAACCACTTCGTTCCATTCTTTTTAAAGCTCCCTAACATATCCAAATTTGACTGACCCAAGGGACTGGGAGGCAATAGTCTCCAGGCTTAGAGCACAGGAATTGCCGTTGAGGAAGATTGCTATTAGCCTATTACAAGGAAAATAACTTGAATAATGCTCCTTGCACAACATTATTTGTGTCACATTTCTCACATTGATTGAAGTGATAGAATCAAAATATATATTTATAGAAAATGAGGTGAAATTATATATAATTAGATAATAAAATTGTATAGATATAAAATGATATATATATACATATATATATATATAGCATTGTTGAATTGACTTATATTACTATCCAACTAAACTTCCCTTTCAATAATACTATATACAAACTTACATATATATCGCTTTATATATCTATAATTTTTATTATTTAATTATAATTTAACACACTTGATGCGCGTAAAATACACTAAGAGCAAGTGCACTCTATCGCTAAGTAATATAGGACTTGAGTCTCAGTTATCGATCCCACGAGGAATAATCGGTAATTACTAAATTCGATAAACCCCTTTGTTATTCAGACAATTGATAGTGTATGAAGAAATTTAAATTAAAATTAAAATAACAAATAAAAAAAGCAATGAGCAATCAAACAAAGAAAAGATAATCAATGAGAAAGAGACTAGGGCGCAAGGTTCACTTGAATCCAATTATTCAGATTTTCTTTCAATTATGATTAAGGTAATTCTTTTGCCAATATTCCCTTATTTGCTATTGAATCCCAATGATCATGGATGAAATAATATTTTATTCCTAATTTAATTCACCTATTTGATCATTTAGTTGAATTAATTAAGAATGCATTAAGTTTCAATTCAAGAGATGAACTAACATACCGTTAATTCCATTGGTAGGATAAATCGATGTTTGGTCATTCACCAATCTAATCCTAGACTTACCATATAGATCCACTCATTGAATGCGGATGGTCACGGGTCAAACAATGAATTAACATATGCCAAAAGTGATCAAATTCTGACAAGAATACAAGCAATATGATAAACCCAAAAAGAAATCACCATAATCAAATTAGAAATCAAACCCAAATAATTAGGAAAACAAGATCCCCCATAGCCTTAGCTATGAGTTTAGTTACTCATGTTCAATAAAAACAAACTCATATCAGAATACAAACTCATAGAAAGAAAACTCAAAGAAAAAGGAAAAATAAAAAGAAAGAGAAATCAAAACCCCTTTAATAGAGATTAAGATCTTCAAGCCTTCAAGAATCCTCCTTTGAAGCCTTCCTCCAAGGTCTGCTACCACAAAATAACTCTCAGGATTAGGGATTTTTTGTGTAATGTGCTCAATCAAAGAAAGTTCCCTTACTAAACTCGTTTTCTCCCTTTTATAGAAAAATTGACAGATTTTCGTATCTTACTTGCATGATTTTTCTCACCCTTTAGATGACCGATTTTGCCCTTGATCTCAACAGAGAAGTTGTAGGATTTTCTGTTAGCTTTCCAACATCGCAAACGACGCGTCGATCTGATCTCTGTAACTCAAGATATGGCTTAATTAATGAGGAATGGTCAAGATAGTGCGGGAATCCAAATTTTGCTCCAAATCAAATCTCTTTAAGAATCCTTATCCAATCTCCAATCTAAGATTTTGTATCCAATTAGAATTCTAATTAGCATCTAAGAATAAGATAAGAATCCTTCACATATTTATCTTCAGGAATTTCTTCTTTTTGTACAATTACCTGACAAAAACACACAAAACACCTAATAAAAACATAATTAAAATAATACTAAAAATATAACAAAACTAACAAACAAAATTCATTAAAAATAAATAAAAAGAATATGAAAAACTAAGGAATTGAACCGTAAAAATAGGACATATTGACGGTTCATCAACTCCCCCACACTTGAGCTTTGCTTGTCCTCAAGCAAAGAATAGGAATCAACAACAAAATCAAACTCAACATCAAGAAATATGAATCAAAGAAAAATTCCACAATTAAAAGAAATTCCAGTTCAACAATCAAATCCAATCAAACAAGATCTTTTAGCACTTAAATAATTAAAGGCTTGAGTCTAGCTTGCAACTGTTCTCTTCATCAAACATCTGAGATCACTCAACTTACCATCACTCAAGTGTTTAAAGGACAAAGAGATCACTCAAATTTTCCTTGAAAAATGCAATACCAAAAGCTTGCTTATCAATCCCATCTCCACTTTCAAGTTCACATACAACACAAGAATCAAAAGGACTTTCCTTTGGTTGTAACGAGGCCAAGGGTAAAATGAAAGGTAGGAAGAAATGATAAAATAGGGTAAAGAATGCTCATGAATAAATCAATACAAAGCAGAATCAGGTTAAAAAGATGACAGATAGAGTATGATGCATAAGAATATAACAACTTCTCACTTTCAACCTAATCTTTTCATTATTCTTCACCATCAATTCTTTTCTTTTCTTTTTTTTTAATTTTTTTTCCAAACTTTCTTTTTTTTTTCTTTTTTAACCCTTGAAGACAAAAGTAACCTTTCAAGACTTTTCAATAAACACATCAATTGTTTCAAAGAATTCAACCTGATTATTCAATTGGGTATTCAAAGAAATCAATTTCAGGCTCAAAGGGGGCAACTAAGGGATTATTTAATCAATGCAACTCTGGAAGTCAAGAAAGAATTAAGCCTAATTGCCTTAATCATATTCAAGTATGCATGTGAATCATTAAATCCTCAACAAGATGTCAAAGTAAGTTCTAGCACATATCAATCAAGAGAAAACTCACTCCAGAAGAAAAATTCAATCATTAAAGCTCAAAACTCACTTTCTGGCTAAGTTAATAAAGAGAACAAAAACAAGCAGACATGGCTAATTTCCAACTAAAGATTCTAAATTTCACTTTACTTCAATGAAAAAGATCGCTTCACACATTATCAGCTCATGATCAATGGAATTCCCTTCAAAACATATCTCCATCAGCTCAGAATAAATCAAGAAATTAACACACAATTCTAGCTTAATTACCAACAATACTCAAGTGCTTCAACAAATTTTTTTTTTGACAAAAAATCATTCCCCCACACTTAAGATAAACATTGTCCTCAATGTGGAAGAAAAAGAAATAAAAAAGGTAAAGAAAAGAATAACACAACCTGATGGACAATTACACAATGTCAGGTAAAGGAGAAGCAAAATAGTCAGCGCAACAACACAATCTGAAAAATGAAATCTCAAACACATGAGTAGAATCTAAAAGAAAAATAAAAATAACAAAAACAACTAAAATAAAATAAAAGAAGAAGAAACACAGGTTGCCTCCTGTGAAGCGCTTGTTTAACGTCATTAGCTCGACGTTGCCTTTTTTTTATGAATCAAGGTGGCTTAAAGCAAGAGAAACAGGAGGACATCTTTTTCTTTTCAAAACAATTCTCCCTCCCTTCAACAATGGCTTTGGGACTGCTTCCAACAGAATTGTGGACTTGACAAGAGCTTAACTGTCCCAATTCCACCTTAACTCCACTAGGCCAAGGTAGTTGTACTCGATCAACAGATGAAGGACCACTTTATGAAGAAACATGAATCTTAGGAGGATCTTTATCTGTCTCAGCAGCTTGACTTTCCAACAGATCAATATCAACACTGTATGATGGCGGGGGGTCTTTGATAGCTAAGATTTCCTGCTTCTTATATTGAACAAAATTAATCGGGGCATGGAGATTTAACATTGGAGAAGATTTAGCTTCCCTAAATACATTGATGGTCACATGATCTCCATTCACTCTCAAGATGAGCTCACCCCGAGGTACATCAATCACAGCTCCAGAAGTGTCCAAAAACGATCGTCCAAGAATGAGAGGAATATCAGCATCTTCTTCCATATCTAGCACCACAAAATCAACTGGGAAAATGAATTTATCCACCTTCACTAAAACATCCTCCACCACACCGCGTGGGTAAGCGAAGGATCTATCAGCCAACTGTAGTGAAATGTTGGTGGACTTCGGTTCCTGCATTCCCAATTTCCTAAACACAAAAAAAAGACATCAAATTAATACTAGCACCCAAATCACATAATGCCTTATCAAAATAAGAGTTACCAATAGTGCAAGGAATAGTAAAACTCCCTCGATCTTTCAATTTTGGAGGTAACTTCTTCAAAAGAATGGCAGAACACTCCTCAGTAAGACATACAGTCTCAAATTCCACAAGCTTGCGTTTCTTTGTAAGTATTTCCTTTAGAAACTTCGCATACTTGGGCATTTGAGATATGACTTCAACGAACGAAATATTGATTTGTAATTTCTTGAATATCTCCAAGAATTTGGCAAATTGCTGATTTGGCTGATTATTCTTGAGCCTCTAAGGGAATGAGATCTTGATATATGGGGATGGTTCATACACTGCACTTTGCTCATGATCCTTCTTTGCTCTCTGCCACTTTGGTACTTTCTTCTCAACCTCTCTTTCTTGATTGACATCTTCAGTAAGGACATCTTCAGTTACCTTCTCTTCATCATGCACTGACTGAACAAGAGAATCTCTAAGCTCTGGCATTTCCTTCTTTTGAGAGGACTCCTCAAGTTCTTTACCACTTCTAAGAAAAATTGCATGGGCCTGTTCCCTCGGATTTGTCTCAGTAGTGCTAGGCAATGTCCCTGTTGCCCTCGCTGTCATCAATGTAGTCAGCTGACTGATCTGAGTCTCCATGTTCTTCATTTTGGCATCAGAATTCTGCATGTACTTCATGACTAGATCTTCAAAACTCGGCTTCTCTGCAGGTGCTTGGAAACTAGGAGGTGGTGGTGGAACTCTCTGCTGATTCTGCTGATAGCTTTGCTGATTTCCCCATTTAAAATTTGGGTGGTCCTTCCAACCAGGATTGTACGTATTTAAATATGGATTGTACTATTGTCGGTTGGAATTACCAACAAAATTAACTGCTTCAGGCTCAGGGGCAAAAGGACTACCAACTTAACAATTTGCACTTGTATGACCCTGTCCTCCACGTGCTTCACAGATGATAGGTGAGGCTGCACTATTTGTCACCATCAAAGTCTCCACCTTCTTGGTCAAAGCTTCCAACTGACTCAGAATAGCAGTAGAGGAATCAATAGCATGGACACCTGCTTGTTTCTTAGGAGCCTGGCGCTCATTCTGCCACTGATAACTGTTTAGCACTATTTCTTCAATCAAAGCTTGGCTCTCAGTAGGTGTTTTCCTCCATATAGTACCTCCCGCAGCAGCATCAATAAGTGAATAGTTTGTAGGCGACAAACCATTATAAAAAGTCTGTACCTGCTGCCATACGGGAAATCCATGATGTGGACATCTCCTGAACAACTCCTGAAAGCGCTCTCAAGCTTCATAAAGAGTGTCCATCTCAAACTGTACAAAAGAAGATATGTCATTTCTTAACTTAGCAGATTTAGAAGGAGGAAAATACTTAGCCAGAAACTGTTGTGTCAGTTGATCCCAAGTAGTGATGGAACCCCTCGGAAGTGACGTTAACCATTGGCTTGCTCTGTCCCTAAGAGAGAAAGGAAAGAGTCGCAATCTAATTGCATCATCTGTCACTCCGTTGTACTTGATAGTATCACACAACTGCAAGAACTTGGCCAAATGCTGATTAGGATCATCTGAAGGCAATCTACTAAACTGAACTGAATTCTGAATCATGGAGATCAATGCAGGTTTCTCAAAATTATTAGCCGCCACAGCTGGTCTTATTATACTTCCTCCATACCCTTCAGTAGTGGGCATAGAGTACTCAAGCATGGTCCGCTCTGCTGGGATAGCTCTTTCTTCACGGTTGGCTTCAATAACCGGTTGTCTCTCCATCATGCTTATGTCTTCTGTTACAGCTGCAATAAAAGTCTATTTATTTAACTTGCGAGCTGTTTTCTCAATTTTTGATTCAAAAGCCAAATCAGGATACTGAGATTGAGTGAGCATAAACAAAAATAAGAAGAAGAAAAATTAAATAAAAATAAAAATAAATAAAAAAATGAAAGAAGAAATAAAAAAATCATTTAAAAATAAAATAAAATAAAAACATAAACAAAAAAATAAGAAGAAAAAATTAATTAAAATAGAATAAAATAAGAAAACAAAAATAAAAAAAATTAAAATAAACTAAAATAAAATAAGAAATAAAAATTAAAATAAGATATAAACAAAAACAAACAAAGAAAAAAATGAAAAATTAATTAAGAATAAAATAAAATAAAAACAAAAACAAAAATAAAATAAGGAAAAAAAGAAAAGAGAGTCTAAATAAAATAAAAATAAAAATAAAAATAAATAAAAATAAAAATAAAATAAGAGCAACTAATAATTTAATAAAATAAGAAGAAAAAAATTAAATAAAAATAAAATAAATAAATAAAATAAGAATAAAAATAATTTAAAAAATAAAAAAAATAAAATTAGAAATCAAAATAATAAAAATAAAATAAAATAAAATAAAATAAGAAATAATAATAATAAAAGAAAAGAAAAGAAAAGTCTAAATTAACTAGAGTTTTTCGCTTCTAATATTACCAAACTTATTCCTAAGAAAGGCGCCAAAAACTTGATGCTCGTAAAATACACTAAGAGTAAATGTACTCTATCGCCAAGTAATATAGGACTTGAGTCCCAGTTATCGATCCCACGAGGAATAATTGGTAATTACTAAATTCGATAAACCCCTTTGTTATTCAGATAATTAATAGTGTATGAAGAAATTCAAATTAAAATTAAAATAACAAATAAGAAAAGCAATGAGCAATCAAACAAAGAAAAGATAATCAATGAGAAAGAGACTAAGGCGCAAGGTTCACTTGAATCCAATTATTCAGATTTTCTTTCAATTATGATTAAGGTAATTCTTTTGCCAATATTCCCTTATTTACTATTAAATCCCAATGATCATGGATGAAACAATATTTTATTCCTAATTTAATTCACCCATTTGGTCATTTAGTTAAATTAATTAAGAATGCATTAAGTTTCAATTCAAGAGATGAACTAACATACCGTCAATTCCATTGGTAGGATAAATCGATGTTTGGTCATTCACCAATCTAATCCTAGGCTTACCATATAGATCCACTCATTAAATGCGGATGGTCACCGGTCAAACAATGAATTAACACACGCCAAAAGTGATCAAATTCTGACAAGAATACAAGCAATATGATAAACCCAAAAAGAAATCACCATAATCAAATTAGAAATCAAACCCAAATAATTAGGAAAACAATATCCCCCATAGCCCTAGCTATGGGTTTAGTTACTCATGTTCAATAAAAACAAACACATATCAGACTACAAACCCATAGAAAGAAAACCCAAAGAAAAAGGAAAAATAAAAAGAAAGAGAAATCAAAACCCCTTTAATGGAGATTAAGATCTTCAAGCCTTCAAGAATCCTCCTTTGAAGCCTTCCTCCAAGGTCTGCTACCGCAAAACAACTCTCAGGATTAGGGATTTTCTGTGTAATGTGCTCAATCAAAGAAAGTTCCCTTGCTAAACTCGTTTTCCCCCTTTTATAGAAAAGCTGACAGATTTTCGTATCTCACTTGCATGATTTTTCTCACCCTTTAGATGACCGATTTTGCCCTTGATCTCAACAGAGAAGTTATAGGATTTTCTGTTAGCTTTCCAACATCGCAAACGACGCGTCGATCTGACCTCTGTAACTCAAGATATGACTTAATTAATGAGGAATGGTCAGGATAGTGCGGGAATCCGAATTTTGCTCCAAATCAAATCTCTTTGAGAATCCTTATCCAATCTCCAATCTAAGATTTTGTATCCAATTAGAACTCTAATTAGCATCTAAGAATAGGATAAGAATCTTTCACATATTTATCTTCAGGAATTTCTTCTTTTTGTACAATTACCTGACAAAAACACACAAAACACCTAATAAAAACACAATTAAAACAATACTAAAAATATAACAAAACTAACAAACAAAATTCATTAAAAATAAATAAAAAGAATATGAAAAACTAAGGAATTGAACTGTAAAAATAGGACATATTGACGGTTCATCAACACCTTATTTTTTACATATTTATAATTTAATACACTTTATTTTTTATGTACCTACAATCTAATTCTACAGCAAAGATAAGATATAAGTGATACTAATGTGTAATTAACATTGATAGGTATATGATGTCTCTATTAAATTGACATATGATGTTTGCTTCAATAAATTGGATTGTGGTGCTGGTTCTCTCTTCAAATCTATATGGAGGTTGAATGCTCCCCAAAGGTTAAGATCTTTTATGTGACTTACTGGTAATAATACTTTACATACTAATGACCTTAGGAGGCGTAGGCATATTGCTGAATCGGCGGTTTGTTCCATTTGTGGTTTGAATGATGAAACCATTTTGCATGCTCCTAGGGATTGTGAGGTTGTTAGGAGGTCTTGGTCTCATTTAGTGAAGTATGAATTCCATAGTGTCTTTTTTGTTTTGGACTTGTGTGATTGGATGAATGCTAATTTGAAGGGAGATTTTGGTAGATCTTCCAATTTTCATTGAGATTTGTTATTTTCTACCGCATGTAGATTTTTTTGGCAACAGAGGAATAAATTTTTATTTAATAGTCCTAGGTATGTTATTTTCTCTTGGCTTTATAAAATTTGTAATCTTGCTTTGGAGTATCAAATGACTTTGGATTCTAGAGACTTATGTCATAATGTAATTCTTATTTCTGTGCAATTCTCTGTTGTTTGGAGTCTGCCTCCTTCTAGTTGGATGAAATGGAATGTGGATGACTCTTTCATTAGAGATACCTGCATTGCTACTTATGGGGGTGTTGCTAGAAATGAGTTTGGTGGATTCTTGTATGGTTTTGCTACTAATCTTGGAACCATGTCCATAACTATGACAGAGTTGTATTGTATTCTGAATGGTTTGTTTCTAGCTCGTGCTATGAGGATTTCAAGATTGATGATTGAGATGGATTTTAGAAGTGCTTTTAATATTATTCATTCTTATTTGGATTCTTAGCTCCCATGTGTACATATTGTTGCTTGGATTAAAAAATTCTTGCTGGAAGATTGATAGGTTGATATTCTCCATACTTATAGAAAAGAAAATTCTTGTGTTGATCTCATGGTTAAACATGGACATATGTTTCACCCTGATTTGCATAATTTTGCTTCTGCTCATTCCTTTTTATTTGTTGTTTTGTTTGTTAATACTAATAATGTCTCTTTTGTTAATAGTATAACTATATAATTTTGTCTTTTTTAGACTTTTGCCCCGTTGTTCATAAAAAAAAAATTTAACATTTTTCCTTCCCCTAAGGAGGTGGTGGTGTACTTACTACTTAAGATGTGTAGGTGGCATTAGGTGGTATTATTTATGTGGTGAGTGGTGGTGTTGTTAGGATGTGGTGGCATTATTTATAACTTGTATTTTATATAAATACCACCACTATTTTAATAATAATATTATATACATATATTTACACATATATTATTTTATGTGTATATTTTTTATTATTTAATTACAAATAAATTCATCTTATTTTTTATACTTGTACTTTATTTCAAACATCTTTTAGTGAAAAATGTGCTTTTAAAATGATGTGTTAGAAATATTATTCCTATATTAAATGTGCATATTAATTATTAAATTAAATAATTTAGATAAAGGAATAACTTAAACAAGTGTATTGCAATTCACGAGATCTCTTCTATAACTGATTTGAAGTCAAAATTGCAAGACAATATTAAGAGACAGATAATGTTTCTTGAGACAATCAAATTATATGTTAGAGAATGAATTTTGTGAATAAGTTGAATAAAAGGAGTGCGTCGTTAAGAGGAGTGCGGGAGGAGGGGCACCACCATGTATGTAATGGTAATCAGACTGATATAAAATAGATAATATAAATAATAATATCCAATCTACATATAAAAAATAGCAATGAAAACCTTCTCTTAACAAAATAAATAAATAAAATAAAAATTAACAATTTCGTATGTAACCCCCAGTTAGCTGGTAAGGGGCTGTAACCAAAACTGAAGAAAGGCGATGAATTAAATACAATAAACTTTTGATGGGGAAAAAAATCCACTGAGCAGATTTTCTTTAATCTTTTTAAGATATATATAATTATGAGCCAGGAATTTACAGCTACCACAGGAGCTTTGAGCAAAACTGGGTAATGACAATGCTATTGATATCATAAGAGGTCTTCTGTACCTAAATCTGCTCCAGCAAACCCCTTGGAATGTCTCCTAGCAAACCCAAAATCGAAACAGAAGGCTGCTTTTTATATATAGCATAGCGGAATATATTCTCCTCTATACACTATATAAGACTTTTTTGGGAGCTTGATTTCCATACCACAAGTGACTTGAGAAATTCCATGACCTGCAGACACAACATTATGGTAGAATTTATGTTATCAGAAAACATTATCAATATATACAAGGAAATAGACCTAATGATCTACATAGTATTCCAGTGTGGGTAGCAAACAGCCTGTCTAATGCTAAAGAAAATGTACAAAACCGCAAGAAAACTTCAAAAGAAAACAAACAAACTAAACAACAACTGAGAGAATTACTTCTGAAGGATCACGAAGAGAGTAAATTGCGTTGCTTTCCTTTGGGGCGGAAGACACTAGGATGCCACAACCTTTATTAACTTCTCTCAAAACCTGTTACAATCCATTTGATATCAGTATTCAGGAAATCTACAGAGTAAGAAGAAAAGAATAATTGAAAATCATTCAATAAGTTTGAGGCATAGCATTATAGCAAGCAATATATTACCTTAAATGCATCTTCATCTGTCCGATCATCTCCAATATATATAGGAAGCACATCATCACAATTACTAAGTCCTAAATAAAGATGTCTAATGTCATTTACTGCAAAATAAAATTCTGATCTTTAGAGAAAGTAACCATCAAATAAACAACAAATTAACTCACCAAGTGACTCAAGTAAAAATGTGACAGCTTTTCCCTTATCCCAGTCAATCACTGGTCGGACCTCTAAAACCTGAAAATTAATAAACATAAATTACTAAAAGTACTATAACAGTTACATCTCTTAAAAAATGAATAAAAAATTTGGGTCTAGAAATAGTACCTTCCGCCCATGAGTTAATCGTAAACGTGGATAGTCCTTCAAAACATCATATACACGTTCTCCCACCATATCCCAACTCTGTACATTAAATGAAACAAAGTAAGAGGAAAGAAAAAATACTTAACAACCATGATGAAATAGGTAATAAGTTGGTGAAAAGGGGGAATCATCTAAGGCAGAAAGACTCCCCATTCTTAGGGCAATATTACTAAGGATTGAGCATAAGAACAGAAGGCAGTACCTTCTCATCTACATTACGGTAATGTACAGAGACACAAAATTTATTGTTCTCAACTTTTGCTCCTTTAATGTCTATCGTACACTCGATGAGCAACCTAAGTACCTGTGCAAACATGATTCAATCAGGATACCACATTCCGATACAAAAAAATAAAATTAAAAAAGATTAAAAGGTGATTCATTCTAGTATTTTTCAAATATACATACCTCATCAATCATGGGCAGGAATTCAGCAGCAGGTTGGAATAAATTAACTTCATTACCCTGTTATTTTAAAATATTATAAATCAAATAGAGGCCCTTTAAAAAGGTACTTCTAGAAAGACAATGTGAAGTCAGACACAGATTCAGAAACATATGCCAGATAGAAACTTTGAAAAGCAGTACCTGCTTGTCAGTAGACCTAATGCAATTAGGTTGATTATCAGATACAGATTGTCTAAGAGGACCAATAATGTCCATCCCATGACTACCAGCATAACAGAGCTCTGTTAGTCCAACAAATTCATATACCTGAGCAAATAAGGTTTAACAAAGGTTAGAATCAAAACTGACAACCAACATGGAAGCTTGTTATTTGCATTTCTGTATGCGGGTGTGAGTAAATATATAAGAGAAATAATGAAGAGGAACAAAATTGTTTTGTTTTATAAAATTCTCCAACTACCTTGTCACAGCTTCTTCCACTAATTATTGCTGTCGGAAAATATTCTGTCGCTTTTTTAACAGCAGCACGCATCTGCAGAAGTTACAGAATCAGAATCAGAATCAGCAGAATAAAACACCCAATTGAACAACGCTTGGTTGGTTCAAGTGGTTCGCACTTGTTCCTCTTAAGCAAGGTCTTGGGTTTGAGTTTTGTGAATAGAAAAAACCAGTACTGGGAGAGCTTTACACCTTTATGGTCTGACCCAGCTCGACTCCGGATTAGTCGGAGCCAAATGCGACTTCTGAATACCGGAAGATTTATACACAAAAAAAAACACTCAATTGAAATTCTGGACACTAAATCTGAGGAGAATATATACATACATTGGCAGACATGAAAGCACAATCAGGATTGTCCACAATTGGGGAAAGAGTCCCATCGTAATCCAGAAACAATGCTATTCTCTTGCCTTTTGCACAGTTAGTAATTTGCTCAAAAGATGTAAGTGCTGATGGAAACTTTAGCTGTGAAATTTAGAGAGAAAAAAAATGGTAAAGGAAACTGCATAAACAACCCTTCCAAAATTATAGAACACAAAAAATTACAGAGGGAAGTATGTTATACCAGCCAGGTATAATAAGCAGCATCAGCATCAGATGATGCAAACCCATGGCTAACATCCTTTGATATTTTCTTGTTTGGAGGAGAAGATGATTTCATGGCATCCAACCAACCACTAGAACGAATATCATCAAGAATTCCGGTCTTCTTCCTTGGAATTGTCAGCAAGAGACCATGCGGAAGGGTTGCCCCTGTAGGTGAGTAAGTTAACAGACTAGAAGCCACACCCAGTCTTGACTTTGTTAAGGGTGCAATATCAGTGAGGACAGGAGTATGATTTGATTTCAGGTCCATTGGATCCAGGTCTGTGGACCAATTTACAGTGCAGCAACAATGTTAAGTCCTTTAACGAGTATTAAGAACCAAATATGATGCACAGATACAGGTACGGATATCGGCTATGACACGGGTACAGTATGAGAATACGACTTTTGTTAAAAAGTTAAACAAATATTTATCAACTATCCGAATATCTGGTATAATATTGAATACGTATCCAACACGAGTACGGCATATATTATGAATTACTCATCCTTCTGTCGAACCAATTGAACTGATGTCTATCAAATTTCCACTTCACCCAACTCTTTTATCAATAAAAAACCACTGCTTCAATGTTTTCTTGTCACTGCTCTTGGAGTAGCAGTCCATCAACTGCTGAGCTACTGAAAATAATGATCATGTAATTGGTTAGTTTGAAGTCGTTGAATATCAAGTGGCCAGGTAATTGAAACAAATGGCACTCGAGTTTGAATCCACCTTTTCATTATCCTATAAACTATTAAAGGGGCAAAAGAAAAAAAAAAAAAAAAGAGGCAAACTGCTCAATAGTATATATGGACCCAATACATAAGGTTCTGCAATGACATAGATCATCACTATATATATATATATAAATGAAACACCATGGCCCTGTTACCGTCTAAAATAACCATCATGACATCAAAAAGAGTACAAACTTCTCCAAAACTTTGCATGGCATATTTCTTTGAAGCATAAATTCTAGTGGAGTTCTATTTTCAATGAAAAATACTTGGAAAGAACTTATGATGCACAGATATGAGTACAGGTATCGGATATAACACGAGTATGGTATAGAGATACAACTTTGTTAAAATGTTAAACTAACATTTATCAAATATATAAGTATCTGATATAGATATAAGTACATATTCAACACAGGTACAACAGACATTATAAAATACTCGTTTAGTAGGAAAGAACAATCCAAGATTGGTAAATTGAACACGGATTGATGTCAACTTCACAATTTGACTTTTTGATCTTTTTCTTGATTTTTTACTTCTTTTTAAATGGTTGAGAATACTTTACATGATCACGACAACAAGCAATTGGACCTAAAAACGAAAAATCAAGTGTGAAAACAAATAACAACATCACATCAGCTTAATTAAAAACAGTTCTGAGGGAGACAAATCGGAATCGTTTGTCGACACTACAGTATCCATATTGCGGTCGGCAAAAAACTGAAAAAAACTGAATTAACCATTCATGCAACGATCGCTCTAAGAAAATAATGATATGCTCAGAAAAGAAAAGAAATGCCTTTTACAAATAAATTTACAAAAAAAAAAAAAAAGTGGCCCAGATTTTGACCAGGTCCAAAATTTTTCAATAAGATTGAATAATCATTAAAAGCGAAGGTAGCACGAATGGTCCAGATTTTGACCAGGTCCAAAATTTTATCATTAAAAGCGAAGGTAGCACGAAAGATTCACAAGTCAAACATGTTACCGAACCTTCGAATGTCAAGAAACTTACGCAATCACCATTAAAAAACAAATAAATAAATAAATTGGAACCCAAATTTCAGAAAATCAATTTCACAAACAGAGAAAAGAGGCGAAGAAGAAGAGCCATAAGCGTACCTAATATACGAGCTCCAACCTCGGAAATAAGGAAATGAGAGTACTCATCAATCTTCAGAATGAAAGCTCCATATAAATAGTCTTCAAAAGCAAAAATAAACCACTAAGAAAGGGGTTATAGTTATAGCGAACTCATGTTTAGTTTGATTGCCACAACTTTTTGGTACGAAATTTCAGCAAAAGTTTCCTTTTGTAGTAATTTTATCGGCAGCCGAACAAGGCAGACACAGTTGGGAAGGCAGATGTGTACGTGGGAGTGGTGAGAATGGAAAGCAGATACTTGGGGACCTGAAAATAAGAGTTTTCAGAAAAACCCAAAAGATTAAGGAAAATCGATGTGTTGAAGCGCCAAGATGTAAAGAAGAGAGACAAAAAAATGAAAGAAAAGCGGTAGGGGGGGAATGAGGGTATCTATAAGCGCTTCGGTCCTCACCAAACGTGAAAAAACTACAATGAAACACCGTCACGTGTTTGAATGTCATTTTATAAATTAACGAAATATAATAGGTGAAGAATGACAGCAAAAAAGGGAAAGAATAAAATAAAGTTATTTTTTTTATTTAAAAAATTAATAAAAGAATGAAATAAAATTTTATTATTTTGTTTAAAAATTAAATTATAAATAAATAGAATATAATATAAAATATTTGGTTTTAAATTTATAAGTTTATTTTTTTATTTTATCTTAATTTGAAAAACAAAAAATTAGTATTTAAAAAATGATTTCCCTTAAATTTTTTTATTTATTATTAAACTCTCAAAGAATAAAATTATTCTCTTTCTATTCATTATTTTCCCTTTATAATCTATTATTCTAATATTATTTGGATTTTTTAATTTTTTTCTCTTAAATGATCAATTAAAATAAAAATAAACATACAAATTATAAAAAAAATTCATGCTAATTATTAAGTCTCATTAATAATTTTTTTATATCTTTCTTTCTTAATTAGCCACTTAAAAAAATTAAAAAGATTTAAACCTATGCTATGTTACAGAGAAACCCTTTTGCGGTTGTTGAATAAAGTTTAGCGATGAAATATAGAGGTCCTATTCTCGCAGAAGAGCGTATACCACACTCGCCGTTGGTGAAGAGCTGTGACGTGTGGTGTGTGAGCAATGAGGGACGCGCGTGGTTGCCTTCATAACTAAACTGAGTGAGTAAAGTATAAACTGAGACGCTAAAAAATTTGAGATTACTCGTATACGTACGTACTTGATGTAAACGAGTCGAGTTTGACTAACTTTTTTTTGGTGCATCGAGTTTGACTAATTTAATAAGGGTTTTGTTGATATTTATTAAGAAAGTAACAATAAAAATTTAATATATAAAAAACTAAAAAATAATTTTTTCATTTAATTTTTTTATTTAATAGTATTAAATATTTTATTTCTTATTTAAAAATTTATTTTATGTTCCTTTGCAAAATTGCTTTGGAAAATTCTCAAAAATTAATTTAAAAATAAATATGAAATGACTTGTTTTTGGGTGCATAATATTGGAAATTAATCTTTTCTTTAAGATATATTCTAATAAACTAAAATAATATAGAAAATGGTTTTTTTAAACTATATAGAAGATGGTTTTAACAACATTTTCTAAATAACTATCGACTTATTAGAATCTCAAATACTTATTACCAAATTAGTGAAGAAGTCCAAAAAAGTTTTCATTGCAATATTAAGAAGAAATAACTAAATAGTTAAATTGTAATTTTAATCTCTATTATTTTCAAGTATTTTTAATTTACTTTTTATAATTTTTTAAAATTAATTCACATATTTTAAAATACTTTTAAAATAGTCTCTATCGTTAATTTTTATTATAACATCATTAATTTAATCTCAATGTGATATTTAAAAAAAAACATTTAAAGGAACATATATTAAACATAAAAACACTTAAAAATAACAAACATCTATATAAACACCTACTTGAATGAAAAAATATTTAACATTTATTTTTAAAATAAAAAGATCATATAAAAGAGTATCTATTAAATAAAAAAATACTTATAAAATTAATCAAATAATAATATTATATCAAGCGTTATAATGAAAGTTAACGAAATAGATTATTTTAAAAATATTTATAATAATTAAATTAAAAAAATTATAAAAACTAAAATTATAATTTAACTTAAAATAATATAATAATCTTACACTTGTTATTATCATATTGCAATTTAAGTAGATTCAATAGTATAAACTTCCACCTCAGGCTTGCGCGTTCTCCGTAGTCCAAAAGTTTTATAAACATAGTTTGACTGAAGTTATTGACTTTCCGAAATCAAAATAGTATCCCTCCAAAAAAGAAAAAACAAAAACAGAAAGTTGAACTTGAATATAAGAAAAAGAAGAAAAAAATTTAAGTATTCATAAAGCAAAAGTAAGTGAACAATAAATTTTCGGATTTCCTTTTCAACTGCAGTGTTACTATTCATTTCCACATGTGATTCTAATATGATTTCTGTTTTATAATTATTTACATTATGTTATATTTTATTTTTCTATCCATGTGTTTGCTACTTACCCTTTTTTATGGTTGGACACCTAACTGCAACAGTGGATGAGGTGAGCTTGCAGACGGTGAGTTATCCATGACAGCGTTGGGGACGGTCTGTCAGTCTTGGAGATGGAGAGGGTGTGGGAACGGGGTGAGATCTCTATGTCACCAATGGGCTATTTAACTGTAAAATCAAAATAAAACTCACTCCCATATAGCAAATACAATTAGTACAGAGAAGATAAGAGACGGAGAAAGGGTGGGGGTGCTTTGTGAGAAAGATTCATAGGGGATGGGAGAAGGGTGTGACCGTGGGGAAGGGGAAGGGGAAGAGAGATGGAGGGGAAGAATACTCTGAAAGTAATATTCTAAGCATTTTTGTAACCGATTATACTCAGATTTAATTAAATCTATTTCTATTATTTACACTATTCAAACCTTTTACTATTTATATAATTTTAAAGTTTTAGTTAGATGAAAACAAATTACAAATATTTTTTTTTATTACTAAAGGAGATACATATAATTTTCTCATTCAAATGTCATGTGTCATTTTCTTATATAAAGGTCAACTATTATTTATTCTACAAGTCAAGTTTTTATTAAATATTTTTTTCTTTCACATATATGACATGTGTGGGTAAAAAATAATATAAAATTATTTATTATAAAAATATTTAATAATTTAAAATATATTATTTTATAAAAATATTAATATTTATTATTTAATAATAAACACATTTTTAATTTAATATTTAAAAATTAAATAAAATATTTATAATAAAAAATATTTAAGAATTAAATACATTATTATTTACTTAAAATATCATAATATTTTATTTTTAAAAATTAATATTTTAATATTAAAAAATTAATATTTTAATATTAAAAAATTAATATTTTAATTTTAAAAAATTCATATTTTAATATTAAAATATTATATATTTTAATATTTATTTTCTCTGTAGTAAATACATTTTTGTTAATTTTTTACACTGCTATATGTACTTTAGTGCACTTGGTGATGATGATGTTATTGTTAAATATCAAAGATAAATTTATTATAGGTTTTGCTAAGGGTACTTATTAACAAAACATATCTACTAATAAAACATAATAGAATGAGTCTATACTATTTATTTCATGGGTTCGCAAGCGATATTTTGACTTCTCGTATGTGTTTTGCACAAAAGAGTGTTGGAGAAGGAGAAGCCTATTATAGAGGTAGGTAATTTTAAACTATCAATTTTTATTGTTAAATAATTATTTTATTATTAAATAAAATAATAGTTCTATTAATGTTTTCAAGATTTGTTAAGTGATAAATTGTTAATATTCAAATTATATTGTTATATCTTAAGTTGATATTGTTGATGGTGAACTTTAGACAAAATAAAAAAAAATATATGACTATAAATAATAATAAAAATTTTATATTAGTGACAAGTTTGGTATAACTTTTAAAAAAGGTATTTTTTTTAATTTTAGGCGAGTTGACTTGTCAATTCGTTATAAAACAGAGTAGATAAAAATGATAAAAAATATTATCCTATATTTTTCAAAAATGGTAACAAATATTTGTATTAATTAAAAAATAACATAATTACTTAAATGATACTAATACTAGAGTTGATATTTAAAGAAATATATGGTGTATAATTTTTTTGATTTGGTTTTTTAAATTAAATAATTAATTGAATTAAAAAAATGAAATTGAATAAAATTCCGTTAGTTTGTTCCTTTATTCTTTATTATTGGATAAATGTTAAATTATTTTTATATTTTTTATTTAGAGTCGAATTTTTTCAAAAATAAATGAAGCTAAATTAGACACATATTAAATGTTTAAATCTTGAATAAATGGTTCATAGTTAACAAAATTAAAAACAACCATTCGAATGTATGAGAAAGAGATTTTGAGCAATATATATTATAATTGTTAAATACATTTTTGAAATTTCGTTTCACTAATTTTTATACTTTATTAGTTTCTATTTAGTAGTTATACTCTTTGAATTTTTAGTACTATTAGATGTTAATCAATTACACCAAGGATTCTTTTAGATAAGTTTTGAATAAAAGTAATTTTAATATATTATAAAAAAGTAAATTTTTGTTATATTTTTATGAAAAATTATTTTATAATATTGATATAATTACAAAAATTACTTTTTGAAATATATAAACGATAACATTTGTCATTTTGACATAATGTAATAATATAAAAAAGCTTTCCATCTCCTTAAATGAATTTTCTTTCTCCTTTACATATTTCTATTTTTTAGAAGTTACTCATTGTTGCTTCTCAAAATAATTATAAATTTAATTCTTTTTATTCTAATTATTTTAAAATGCTTAACTAAAACACTCTAAAGATTTGAGGAGTAACTTTTTTAATTAAAAAGGTGCTTTTCAATAAATAAATAAAAAGTTAAACAAATACACCCTATCTATTTATATAATAATTTAGACTCTTAATTAAATATTTTATTTTCAGTAAATTAATAAGTGTATATGAAAATAAATAATTTACATAATATAATTATATTAAATTATTGTATATAAAGATAATAGTTTAGCAAAAATTATTATCCATGTGATGTACAGGTAAAAAACACTCATTATTTAATAAGTGTCATCTTATAACATTAAATATTAAAATAGGAGATTACGATGACTTACATACACTTTTTTTAGTCTAAAAACTTTTTTTTTTTTGTCTGAAAACACTTAAAAATCTCTCAAAGAAGAAAGTGAATTGGTTGGTGGCATGCCTTTTCACCCGCCAGGAGAAGGCGCATGCTAGAGTGGTGGGGCACCCTAGCTGGCGACATGAATTCGTAGAAGAAGCACGTTGTTGGTCAAATATGGTAATGATAGAACCAAAAGGGTAACCATGTTAAGGCCATCAAAATAGGTTAAATTCGTTGGACTGAATCGTTTATTTGTTAAAATTAGGTGAGTTAAGTTTTAAAATTGTTGATATGTTTAAATTAATGTACTTTTAGCTTGGTTTATTTAATCCACAAGTTAAATAGGTTGATTCGTTTAATTTTCGAGTTTGTCCATTTTAGTTCATTTATTTATTTATCTAAATTATTAATAATATAAATTGAGAATTTAATTTTCTGAATTTGATATGTTTTAAATTTATAATTTACTTTTGTTTTGAAGTGAACATTTAAATTTTTATTTTGTTTTGACTTTGTGATTTTCATTTTACGTAATGATATATTAATTTAAAGTAAAAAAATTCTCAATTTCTTTTTGTTTTAAAAAAGCGAGAAGCCCATTTTGGCCTATTAAACTGTTTTTATACGAGTTTGACTGGCAAAATATTAACTCATTTAAATAAATATATTTTTGGCTCAACTTATTTTATGAGTAGGTTAAATAAATTAGGCTTAAATGGGTTAGACTTGCTCGTTTAATAGCTCTAAACACCATAATAATAGATTTGTTTGGTTTTTCTTTTGTGAGTTAGGAAGGCATATATACAACATGTCATAGATAAGTAAATAAAGTAAATTTTAAAAATGAAAAAATTCATGATTAAAATATAAATCTTATATTAGAATAAAAAATTAATGTTTCATTAATCAACATTGGACATTGTAAATATAATAAAAATTTAATTATTGTATTATTATACTTGGATTTATTTGTATAAAAATTTAAATAATTAAAAAAATGTACTTAAAAACATCTAAAAACATCTTAAAAAATCTAGCACCATAATTATTAGTGAATTTTCATAGTGCTCTATTGGGTTTGATATCTGAGGTGAGATGTCAAGCATTCATTAAGTACTGAATACATAATAAATGTTTAAAAATAATCAATAACTAATAAAATATTTGACAATTTACTTTAAATACTAAAGTTTGAAAAAAAAAATATAGATACCATAAAAATCCACATCCAATCTATGATATATGTCTTAAAGTGTTGATATTCTTTAGGTGGTGACTAAATGAAAGCAACTCTTAGACTATGTTTGGGAGGATGTCATTGGAGGGAATGACATAGAATGAAATAACAAAACTTAATGAAAGTGTACTTGTGAGTTATTTTAAAGGAGGGAGTGGAATGACAAGAGAGAGATTCTTACGCTAGGAGTCTTTCTTTTGCTACTCAAAGCCTCCAACTTTTGTCCCTCCAATTTGGGAAGTCAAGGAAGGAATGACTTAAGTAATACACTCATCTCCTTCATTAAACTGACTATGAGATATTTTCACAAGTTCGACCCATTTGAACTGCCTTTGGAACTAATCTCATTCGATCGTGGAAATATGAGTGTTATGCAGTCTCCTCACAAGAATTGCTTTCCTGATATTTGAACTCGCGTACTTATCCTAAGAAGTCGAGGTTGCTAACTACATCAACCCACTTTTTGTAAACTTTTTACTATTATAGTTAAAGTGATATAAACTCAACAAATAATAATAATAATAATAATAATAATAATAATAATAATATACTTTAAAAACACGTAAAAATTTCTTCCAAACCAATCTACTCTCTAAATTCAAGAAGTCGATAGGCCAATACACTTCCACTAACTTTTAATTTTTGGTGTGTTATTAACTAGGATTTAATTTTAGAGAAAAGTGCATATATAACCTTTAAACTTTGGCCCATTTGTAAATTGTCATCATGAACTTTAAAATTGTCCCAATTTGTCTGTACATTATAACAATTATACCAATAAACCCTTTCATTCATTTATTGATAAGTCACTAATGGAGTTGTAACGTAACAAAACCTAAACTCTCCATTTATATAAAATTTTTACCGTTCATTAATTTTTCTTTTAAATTATAATTTTATCTAATTTTAAAACTTCGTAAATTTTAAAAAAAAACCAAAATTTACAAAAAGAAAAAATTATAAGACCCATGGTCTTTTTCTTTAGATTGTTAACTTTTTTGTTGAGGGACAAGATTGGTGTCCATGAAATGACCACCATCTTGCAAGGGCGTGTTAAGGGAGAGACATTAATTACCAACCATTTATAGGATTTGCACATTAATGTCTCACACATGTACTTGTTATTTATTTTTTGCAAATGTCAATATAGTTAATAGAATCGAATTGATCACCGACTTGGCGAGGGCACTGGGTCAATGGGTGTTAGGAGAAATTCACAAATGCACGGGCCACATAATTAATAAAGAGAGTAACGAGTATCGTGTCCTAAAGAATATGGTTGAGTGAATGTATTAGAGAATAGTTAATTATGTCATTCAGGATTAAGCAAAACAAATTTAAGAACAAAAGAAGAATACAAGATTTAAAGAAAATCCACACAAAACACACCTAGATTAGAGAGATAAGAATGCTATGAAGGCTTATAAGGACTTTCTTCACCCACTACTTCCCTTGGATTAGGCAAGTTACACAAGTAAATGTTAATGGACTCAAGTTGTTAGTCAAAACATTAAGTACTCAAAATGTCTATGTCTAGGTCACTTGAATTAGCATTCATTACCTAAATCACTATGTGTCCATGTGAGGAAGAGTAATTTCATGCTCATTAAGCACTTGTTTCAAACATAAGCTATGCATAGCTAATGGATATGTGTCCATTCCATTGACAAATCAACACACCCAACTAAAGCAAGTGAAATTGAACATGCATTACCCAAAATCTTAGTCCCAAATTTCTATTCTTATGTTTAGGTCAAGGAAAAACCACAAATCAATTGGTGATTAATCAATTGAATGAATTAAACATAGAATTGGGTAAACAACAAGACATTCATTAATAAATACTCATGAAAAACTTACAAACATCCAAGATCCATAGTGGGTTTCAAAAGACCCATCTTTACAAAGATACCCATTAAATTATAATGAAAAAAGGAAGGGAAGAAAAGAAAGCTATGAAGGATCAGCTTGAGAATGGAGAATTCTCCTCTTCCTTGAGCCTTTTATCTCCAAATTTGATGGGAGTCTTTCTCTAGTTCTAGATTTCCAAGAACCAAAGTTTCTCTCTCTAAAATGGGGCTGAGAACCGAATCAATAATCTTATTCCATCAAATGGGTCTTAAAACATATTAAGAAAAGTACAGATATGGGTTGGTTAATTATGCCTAAGCATGGTTGGATAAATGCCTAAGCATGGAATTCTCATTTTGGTAGGGTAGTTGTTCCACACTTAGGCATTGAGAAGCCATGTGAGACATAGAGCCTTGGTTTTGGACGTTTTCTTCAACGACACATGCCACGCCTAGGCATGGAAATTCTATGCTAGACATGGTCCTCTCTGGATTAGAAACGTGTAGCAGCTGAGACGTCCATGCCTCAGCATGAAAAACCATGACGAGGCATGGATCCTTGCTCCAAAAATGGTTTGTTTTCTTCGTCGATTCTCCTACTTAGCTCCTAATCCTCTTGTTTGGCCCCTCTTTGACATTTATGTCATAGTTAAACCTACAAAGTAGCACTAGAAAATAACATGAGTTTCTCAAAATTGATAAAGAAATCTAAGTTTAATTGTTAATGGACCAAAACTTAACTAAGTTAACACAAGAAGAATTATAAGCTCAAATTTTCCAAATTGAACATAAAACCCATAAAAATAATGGAAAGCTAGGACTAACAATTACTATTAATTGACCAAATAAAGAAATAATAACTTTTTTTATGGAGTTATCACACCCCAAACCTAGTTGTTTGCTAGTCCTTGAGCAAACGAAGTCTAAGCAAGGAATTAAATATGATCCCAAAGGCAAGGATGACACAAATTCCAATATCAACTTTCATTCAACACTTATATGCTAAAGAATCATGCGCGCACACAAAGACCAATTCATAACTTTTCTAGCATGAATTTCATATATAATCTAGATCACATGTTTTCTCACCTAAGCATCCTCCTTGTATGCTTGTCATTTCTCATCATCATATATGTTCCTTCTCTTCCCTATCATGGCACACACATATACAAACAAGATTATAATCATGCATAGGCAACTTCAATTATCAATATCAAAATTGTGATTATCTCGCTTTCCACTCATCTTAAATAATACTCCTTCAAGCACCGAACATATATAAGTATCCCCTTTTTATTTTTACTTTCTTTAATTTTCTTTTCGTTTATTTGATTAGGATGTGGAGTGTAAGAGACTCAAACTAGTGACCGTTCGCCTCTTCCACACATCACTAACTTTTATCATAAAGTAATAAAGTTGTGTGATCGTGCGCCTCCTCCACACATCACACCTCTATACTCCCTTACCACACAATTCCTTATCTTTTATTCATAAAATATATTTATTATTTATTTTTTTATTTAAGGGCTTATGCATCAAGTCCAAGCAACTAGACCAAATGGTGTCTAGTAGAAGTTGTTGATCAAGATTTCATATCAAGAGAGAGAAGAGGCAACCCCGATAATTCATAAAATTCATTTCATTTGCATGTTATAAACATTATTGACATATGTTGTGACAATCTAATTCCAAGAAGTCACATATGCTCTAATGGAAGAAAATTCACGCACAACAAGAGGATTCAAAGAGATCAACATGCAACAAGACCTATAAGTAAATTCATTTCACAAACTTATTTCATGCCTTATTCCATTACAGGGTGGTCATCTCTTATATCCAAACTATTAAAATGCAATTCACTAATAGGATCATGGATCATCATGTCTTTTGGCTCAAAATAGCAATGAAAGTTTTTTATATTCAACTATAAACTCAAAAAGAAATCCAAAAAAACCAACTTAGTCCACAATTAACAAGAGGAACAAAATAATGTAAACTAGAAAGCAACACAACTAGTTAAAGTACTACAGAACTAAGCAATTACACTAACAGAACATCAAGTCTAAAAATAGGCCGAAAGCAAACAAGAAAGGGGAGGTGGATAATGCACATCACAGCTTAAATAGAAATGGATCAAAATGATAAAACATCCCCTAAACATAAATGAAACATTTTCCTCAAATTTCACAAGTATAGAACCAAATATGAAAAATAGAAAATAGAAAAGGGGTGGAAGAAATGAGGCCTTGATGACTTAGAAAAAGTCTTCATCATCGAAGAGGCCAGCATCGTTATCATCAGGGTTAACAACACCATTAGCATTAGTAACATCATCATCATGTCCAGGAATTGACAGCTAGAGGACTCTAGTAGCAGCAACTGGCGATCGTGCCAGAATAGGGAAAACATCTATCGAGGTGCATAATTCAATCTCCTTTCTTGTATATTTGTCAACTTTAAGAGAGACATGTTTCTGAACAAGAAGTTTGGAAACCAATGAAAGACATAGGTCCCCTAAAAGGCCCCTGAAGTAGACAGTCTGCCGGCTTATTTCTATTAATCTACATGACATAATCATGGCATGATTAAGGATGTTAATAGAACTTTAATTATTTTAGTTTCCAAAGTTGAAGTTTATAAATTCACTAATCAATTTCATCTCATATCGCTTTGCAATGTCATTTATAAATGTGTCACTAAATTGATTGTGAGTAGATTGAGACCTTTTTTGAAGGTGAGAACATCTCTTTATCAAGATAGCTTAATCCTAGGTAGAAACATCCATGATAATATCATTATTATAAACAAGATGTTAAGGAAAATAAAAGGAAAGTAGGGCTTTATGGTGATGAAAATCGATTTAGAAATAGCTTATAATCGGCTTGATTTGGGTGTTTTTCAAAATTGCTTGTTGGAGTTCTCATTCCTGAAAGTTTAATCAATCTTATCATGAAATGTATAACCTCCGTTTATTATCACGTACTTTCGAATAGAGATTTAACTAAGAGATTTAACAGAAGCCAAGAACCTTAGGCACTTCTTTTGGGCTCATATATGGCATGGAAAAAACAAGAAGCATTCCTACAAGAACACTATTGATAAAGCCAGAGCGAAATTCAGCGGATGGAAAGCTCAGTGTCTCCCTTTAGTAGGAAATGGTGCAAACACCAATTTCTGGGAGGAAAATTGGATCCAAGACTGCCAAAATCTAAAAAAATTGGCCCAGACTAGTCTCTCATTAATGAGAATAATTCTACTGTTCAGCACCTCTTAAATGAAATGGGTGAATGGAATTTGGATCTGCTTAAAATTCTCATCCTCCAGGATATCATTAATTGAATCCTGTCTTTTCCCCCACTTGAAAATGACGATGGTGTTGGTCGATTCAGTTGGAAAGGCACTGCAGATGGAATTCTCACCACCTAGAGTGCCTACAACATTCTTAATAATTGCCAAGGCAACCCCATCAAAGTTGGGGTTCAAAGTTAATTTTGATCGCGCTTCGAAAAGGAACCCGGGGGAGGCTGGTTTGGGGGAGTTCTGCGAAGGGAAGATGGAAAATGGACCATGGGGTTCACTCATAAAATTGGGTTTTGCATTACGTATATAGCAGAGCTATAGGGTGTTTTGATCAGGTTACAAATAGCTCGGAGTACAGGATACAGAAAAGTCATGATAGAAAGTGATTCTTCCTGTCATCACAATGCTAAACAATTTAAACAAAAATGAACCCTTGTCAAATGCTATAGTTCAATGCATCATCGTATAGAAAAATTATCAATGGGATGTCCTTTTTACACACACTTTGAGAGAGGGAAAGTACTATGTTGATAAGATGACTAATATCATACTCCAACAAGACTTAGACAGTAGGTTCTGGGATAACCCCCCCTAAGATCCCTATTGTTAGATGATGTGTTTATGTACTTCTGACTAGTGTTCTCTTCAGTCGGGCTCAAACCCCATTTGTTAACCCAAAAAACAAAAACAAACAAACCTAAAGAGTCAATCTTGTAAATGTTAATTGTCGTTATGAAATATCATTTTTTATTTATTTTTTTCTACATGTCATTTGTTATTGATTATCTTTCCTTTATCTATTTGTTAATTGTTAATTATATATCATATTATAGATTATAGAATATTTATTATAGTGATAATATCTCATTTTAAAATTATTAGATTGCTTATCTCTGATCTGATTATTTATTAATTTTGTATTATTTTGAATAATATATTTATTTCTTACATTAATCTACTGACTACTTCTACTATATTATTTATACATTTTAAAGGTCAGACAAAATTAAACATATTTTCTCCATATTAAATGAGACACATGTCATCTTCTTATGTAAAGGGTTACTATTATTCATTTCACATGTCAAGTTCTCATGAAATGTTTTTTCTTTCACCAAATTTTTTTCCTTCCTCTATCAAGGTATTTAATAATTAATATTTAATAATTAAATTCATTTTTTAATATTTAATATTGAATAATAAAATAAAAATATTTTATAATAAAAAATATTTAAAAATTAAATACACTATTATTTACATAAAAATATAATATTTTAATATTAAAATATTATATATTTTAATATTTATATTCTCTTTGGTGGATATGTTTTTGTTTTTTTTTATAATGCTATAAGCACTTCAATACATTTGGTGATTATATTTTTATTAATAGAACAAAAATAACGGACTCAATGAGTCAACTAGTTTAACCCACAAAGAAAGCAAGTTACGTTGCATTTTGCAACTCTTTTTCTATATGGGTAATTTTTACCTGACCCGTAACTAGTGGGTTATAACAGGTGGGGGAAACCTGTCAAGCCACTTTTTAATTTTTCCTCTCTTTTTTCTTAAATTTTTTGGTGCTAATTAGGCGGGTTAGCTCGTATAACTTATCTTTTTTATTCAATTTTAAGCGAGTTGACTCGCTTAATCTGCTAGATTATTTTTTATTTAAATTTTACCAAGTTGATTTGCTTAACTTGTCAATTCATTAATTTTTTAATATATTTTAGTCTATTTAACTTGTCAACCTACCATAAAATGAGATGGGTTAACATTCTTCACCTATATTCCAAAACTAATCAATCTATCCCACCCTATTTTTTTGCCGACCCATGGCAAGATGGAGAGATGTGGGTTAACCTGTTTAACATTTCTAACAAGAAGTAATAATCATGTTAATGATTAAATAATTTATATAGTGTTTATTAAATGATAAATTGTTAAGACTCAAATTATATTATTATATCTCATTTTTACATTATTGGCTATATCTTTTAGACATAATAAAAAATTTTCAATCATAATTTTAATTTATTGATACTTTTATCTTTTATTTCCTCCATGCATTGTATTAACAATTCTTTTGATTATCTCCTTCATTAAACAGATACAAAACTCTAGGTTGGATTGAAAACAAATAACTAAGGAATTATGAATGGGAATTTTTGTTTATTTTCCTTTACAAAATTGAATAAAAAACCGCCATTGTGTTCACCATATTTTTATTAAATATCCTATTATAGATATATCATATTTTATTAAGAGTTTGTTTCATATATTCTTGATAACGTAAGTGAAAAATTAAGGGGTTAATTTTAAATATAATTTCACATATAAATGTCATAAATTTTTATGATCTTATAAGGGTATACAATAGTGATTATAAAAGAAAATATAATTTTGACTTTAAAAGTCAGTATATTATACTCCTTAAAATGGGGGTAAAAAATTAAGAGACAAAATCTCAACATAATTTTTCTATGAATCTTATTAATGAAATTTTCATTCAAAGGTATATTAAAGTAATTATAAATGATGGTATAATTTTTATATAGTGATAAGTTTCCTATAGCCTTAAAAATAAGGTGAAGATTTAAGAGATGAATATTTATTTTTATGATAAAATATGTTTCTGATTTGTGGGTATATATTATATACTTTTTAAAGACATACTTTGTATTGTTAAATAATTCTTTTTTATTACTTGAAATAGTATTCTTATTAGAGCTTGCATAATTTATATATGATCTGTTAAATAGTATATTGTTAAAAATTGTATTGTTATATTTGAAAATGATATTATTGGCAATATCTTTTAGAGAAGAAAAAAAGTAATATTGAGATAATTTTTGCAATCAGAAAAACGAATGGAATAGGAAGATAAGAAACACTGATCTTTACTAATGAAAATGGGGAAAAGAGAAGAGCTTTCTTTCTCACCAAACGAATAGAATATATGGATGGTGTCAAAGAAATTGTAGAAAGGGAAATGTTGAGCATTGAATAGGAGTTGCGTTGTTTTGTTTTTTGTTTATGTTAATTTTTTTCATATTATATTTATATTTAAAATGGTATTTTGACTTTGAAATATAAGTATCCAAAATGAACGGTGACTTTAGGATAATTATAATTATAATAAATAAGAAATGATGAATTTTTTATTTTTTATGTAATTTATAATAATTTACTATAATATTTTTTAAATGTTAAAAAATATGTATTTAATTAAAAAACAATGTTATTACTTAAATGGTCTTGAGTTGATAATATTTTCTTATTTTATTTTTCAAAGAAAAATGGTTATAATTAATTTAAAGAAATATATGATGTATAATTTTCTGGTTTTTGAATGGAATAATTAATTGAATTAAAAAAATTTAAAATTAAATAAAATTTTGTTAGTTTTGTCGTATATTCTTTTATTGTTGGATAAGTGTAAAATTATGTTTTTATATTTTTTATTTGGAGTCAAATTTTTCAAAAATAAACGAAGTTAAATTAGATACTTATTAAATATTTAAATCTTGAATAAATAGTTTGTAGTTATAGTTATAAAATTTTAAACAACCATAACAATGCACAAGAAAGAGAATATGAGTAATATGTATTATAATTGTTAATATATTTTTGAAATTTTGTTTCTTTAATTTTATACTTTATTAGCTTTATTTAGTAATTATACTCTTTGAATTATTATTATTATTATATATTAATCAATTAAACTAAAGGTTCGTTTGGATAAATTTTGAATAAAAGTAATTTTAAGATATTATAAAAGAAGTGATTTTTTGTTGTTGAGATTTTATGAAAACCCCATTTTATTATTGGGTACAATTACAAAAAATAACTTTTTGAAAGATATGAATAATAATATTTGTCATTTTATAATGATGTAAAAATATTTTTATCCACAGAAAAATTTCTCTTCTTTTAATGAATTTTGTCTCTCTTTTGCACATTTTCTATTTTAAAAAGCTACTCATTGTATTTTCTCAAAATAATTGGGAATTTGTTTTTTTATTTTTATTATTTAAAAAACTTACCCAAAAACACTCTAAGATTTTTTAGAAGTGATTTTTAATTAAAAAGTGTTTTTCAGTAAAAAAAACTTAAACAAACATACCCTAATTATTTATTTAGACTCTAATTAAAATTTTTATTTTGGATAAAATAATAATTATGTATAAAAATAAAAAAAATTATATATTAAAGTTAAGTTAAATTATTGTATATAAAAATAATAATTTAGTAGAAATTATTATCCCGAACGATACATGGATAAAAAATGCTCGTAATATATATGGAGGACTAATAGGCCTTATCTCTAGCTCATCCTAATGAGAGTCTTTGTAAGTAGTGCAGTAGGTCCAAAATGCATCATCTAGCTTTAAAGAACAATTTTTTTGAGACGTATATTCACTGTCTTCTCTAGAATGGGCTTAATCGCCGTTTAGGATATCTTCACTCTTCAGTTGACTACTTGTACAGGAGTGATAAGGTGCAGTTATGAATCACCCCATACTTTTTCAACAGTGCCTGAAATTGGCAAGGGTTGTGTTTTTTTTTTTCTTATTATATCTTTTACTTGATAAATAAGAAATTAATTACTCAAAATAAAGTCAAATACTTAAATAAAAACTTTTTTTAATAATATTATTTATATATATATATGAATCTCAAAATTAAACTCAAAAATACATATTTGAGAGACATCGTCGATGAAAGAGTTGTGTTATTTGCTCAATATTTTTTACATCAAAATATTACACATTCTTTGTTAAGTAAAAAAAAAATGAGAGAGAGAAACACATTTTACACCACATTTTCTCTTTCTTTTCCCAAAAAGAAGAGTATATATAAAGATCTCTGATATTAATAACAAAAATATGTGCAAATAACGTTTCTCAATTGTAGTTGGCAATTGCAAAAGTATGAACCTCCATCACTTATCACTGTAGGTGTGCCAAATTTTGAGAAAATGTTGCTCTTCAGGAACTTTAAAAGACCTCATCCAATGATGCAACTTTAATATATTGTGTATTAATGCAATGGCAGCATTTACCTATATCTTTCTGCTTTTTGCTTCACTTTACGTTGTTTCAATATATGAATTATTCAGCCTTTAAGCCGATATTATCAACAAATACTGGAACCCCACCACATCATTTTTATAGAACCGTCTTCAATATTGTTCTTACTGTGCAATCTGTGATATACATAAATCAACTATAGATGCATGAAAACTGCAATCTCATTATTTTAACAGGTTCACCTTTCTCTGTCAAACCATTATAAGATGAATTTTCTGATTTTCATCAAACCTTCATATTTAATTTTTCTCATGGTCATTTATCAATAACAATAACCAAGCCTTATCCTCCCAAGTACAGTCAGCTACAAAAATTAAATATAATTGGATTTTATCAAAAATCAAAATTTCCAATAAATTCATATAGAACAAAGATCTTTTTCAAGTGTTTCGCAAAGTGCAACATGCATACATCCATGCATAAATCTATCAAAGCAGCTTATAAATTTTCTTTCTAAGCACGCATCAACTTTTACTGTGAAGTAATTGATTCCGAGATCCACAAATGTAGATTGCTGACAACATTTTCAATCATGATTTCTGCATTGCTAGGCCTTAAAGAGATGCTCAGCTTCCAAAAGGGATTGTTAATTTTTGTATACCACTTGTGATTCAATCAAATGGTGCATATATCTTCATGAACAAATCATATAACAAGAATATTCCCGATCAGTTAACAACCTTTGATAGTTGTTGAGCTATCCAGATATGGATATAAAAGAACCAACGCAATTAGAGTACATATCATTGGGAGCATCAAGAGGCAAAATGTTGAAACCCAAATAACCTTTTAAGGAAATATCCAGGACCACTCTATGCTCAAAAATCACCTGTGACAAGGTGTTGGCCCCAAGATAAGAATTCAACATGTAGCAAAAATCCCAGCTTCGTAGCAGAAGTCAATCCGTCCAAGCCAATTATGACATTAGGAATCATCTTCCGGAGAATGAAGATGAAAAACACAGATCTCAGGTACCATTCATCCTTGCATAATCATTGAAACTGCAAAGGTAAGAATTAATTATTTTCACTTCTGTGTCTCTGATTCTCTCTCACGCCGGTAGGCATTAATAGAACCAAGCACAACTTTTCCAACTCTTCTGTTTCTTCGAGCTCTTCTGCTCATACTTTTTCTCCTTCCCTTCTCAACAACAGGCTGTGACATAGGCACAGAATGAATCCATCTTAATGGTACTAAAGCAGCAAGGAACTGTATAAGAATTCCCATGGTCAAGCCTGAGAAATCACCAGATTTAATACCAAGCAGAGAAGCCAATCCAACACCCAAAAACCCACTAATTATTGATGATAGACAAAAGGCCGATGCAAGGAAAGAGGTGAGAGATCCTTCACAACCCCTTGGACATAAAGTTGCTAATAAAACTGAGAAAGGAAGGAGCTTAAACTGTGCCAGAATTTCTGCCAAACCAGAAAAGCAAAGAGCAAATACCTCGTTGGGAATTCCCAATTTAAGATTTATCTGTTTTACCAAAACAAGATCAAGAAGTAGAGACGAAGCATAAAAAATCTGCACCATGCCTATCAGTTTTCTCATTGAAATTTTTTTCCAGTAATGGTTATAAAGCACAGTCCCTGAAAGAAGCATCAATTGGCCAATCACTCGGGACAACCCAATTACTGTAGGATCAAGATTAAGACATTGTGTCTGATAGCAAAATATAGAGCCTGAAAGCATTGGGACCATGGCAATTGATCCAACAATCCATGTAAGGGGGCCGGAAATGCTTTTGTCACTGATAGCCATGAGAAGATCAGAGACTTGTTTTCTGATATCTTCCGTGATGGATTTCGTAGCAAGATTTTGATCTGAAAGTTGTGGTATGCCTAAAGACTCCTCTCTTGTTGAGAAACAAATTGCTAGTTGTAGAGACAGTAAAGATGAAAATATAACGAACATGGTTCTGGAAGGCATTTTCTGTAAGAAATAACCACCAATCAAGTTGCCTAGGATTCCACCTGCAGCTAAAGCCATGAATGCGTATGACTGTAGGCCACCAATTTTGTGCTTCTTGCCATATTCTGCCACAAGAGCATCCTTTGCTACTTCTGTAATGGATGCTCCCAAATTACTGAGAAGCACAGATGCAATTAAGTTGGGAAGCACATCACACACAACAGGGACTAATGCCAGAAGACTCCAAGCAAGGACCTGCAAAAGAACTGAAGATTGAACTAAATAAGTTAATTATTTATTTATTTATAAAAGAAGAAATTCATTATGAAGAAGAGAAGATAGTTACAAATATTTTGCAGGATAAGGTATCCTCCTTAATGAAAAAGAAAACATAAACAACAAAGAAAAAAAGAAACATCAATGGAGCAAAGCTACCCTGGTTTTGATTAATTTTTAGGGAATGTTTTTTTTCCCCCCAAAAACCTCTCTCAATGAGATTTTGATTATAAACTGTTTTGAATACCAAATAAGCTAATCCAAACACACCTCCAATCCCTAAGCATGTCTATTGGGGAAACCCCCTTAAAAAGACCATGTGCTTTACACAAAATAGAAGCCAAACGCCTAATCTTATCCCAAATCAGCTGCTGTGCCAAAGAAACATGAAGATATGAGATTGGCGCTCCAACCATATACAGCACAGTGTGGCATATATCTATATGTTCTACTTTTACACATAATGCCAACTTTTTCTTGTTTTTTCCATTTTCAGATCTTGATGTTAATATACACATGACTATTTTAAAAACTCTAATCAACTTACTACATACACATAAGAAACTCATGAATTTTGGAAGTTACAGTTGCATTGAGTTTGCCAAATTCTTATGAGGCAAAAGTTACTCCACTACTACAAAATCGTATAGCTTTGATTGAAACTCAAGGTAAAAGAAATTATCAGGTCAAATAAAGGAGTTCCAACTTGGATTTCATAATGTCTTTTTGAGCCCCTACCCTCTTGTAATTTCATAATAAGTGATATTACTTATATTCAACCAAGTTAAATTTTACTTTATAAGGAAATTGATCTTGTTCTTGTCTCTGTATAGAATTTGTAGATACAAAAAGAGGGAAGTTGAGCATAGGACATGGTAACATAGGGAAAGAGATTATCTAACCTTAGTATAAAGGACAACCTAAAGATGGAATAACAGAACAAGAAAACCTTAACATCAGATCAGACTGGTCCAAACAAAAGAAATTATAAGTCTGAACCACAGATATATTGAGGATTAGCATCTCGCTTTATGTAAAATAAAATAAAAAATGGGGAATTCGTCCTTAAATCTCAAGTCTCATGAATTAGATGGATTAAGTTGTCTTTAATTTTCAGTTTTCTTAGTCTCTGCTTGGTCTATCTTATCTATACATGTTCTGATTGACTTTTCAATTCCTATGACCTTATCAGCTTGTTAAAGATAAGTTTTAAATTCTCATCCTAGTCTTTGCACCTATTCTCATGTGCAATTTATCTCACAACAGATAAAGCCCTCAAAAAAAAAAAAAAAAAGAAAAAACAATAATTGAGAAAGAATGAAATAAGTCATATGAAGATCAATTTTAAAGGATTGTTTTCTATTTGGTCTATATAACAGTTTGATCTCATTCATGATTAAAGATACAAAAGTGAATAATATTAAAATGAAAAAATATATATAATATTCCAATGAGTTCAAGCTGCATACAGACAGGTTAGTTCCTGCTTGGTCTGTCAGTTCTGTTTCTATAACCATTAGCCAAATCACTATGCTGTAGAACTAAAACCAATTGACTTATTCAAAGAAAGCAAAAGACACAAACACTTAAAAAGAAAACGTTTATCCCTTTAAAGGGAACCAAAAAGCATAAAATAAAAGACACAGCATAAAGATATGTCGGTTTACCTCCTATGGAAATATAAGGAATTCTGTGAGCACCACCAATATAGATGGAATCCGAAAGGATACCATAAAGGGGCTTAGCCACCATGGGAAGGTTAGCAGAGTTCTGCACAAGTTGCAATGTTGAGGGGTGCAAGTTGAGATTGTTGGCCATGTGAAAATTGAGAGCAAGCCATGGAAAGCACCTAAAACCCTGTACCCAATAACCAAACCCACACAAGAGCAGCATTTGTGTGCTGCCAACTTGAGGATGACCTCTCTCTTTCTCATACACCCTCTGTTTCTTCTTCTCTTTAAGAAAAAATTGGTTCGTGTTCACCATGAATGTGGGTTTACTAATAGCATTAGAATTCCACTGTTGAAAACAAACGATGGGTCTCGAGTATGACGGTAAAGATGGTCTCTTGGGCAGTTTATCGGATATTGGCATATTCCCCACAAATGGGTTCTCATAAGAAATTGCAGGGTAAATCATGGTTTTGAGATTTAGAACTCAATATGAGAATAAGAGAGAAATTTTTTTTTTGCAATTTTCAGTAAAGAAAAAAGAGCAGAGTTTTGTGTTATATATTTGACTAAAGTCGAAGATAGAGTAGAACAGAAGAGGACACTCCGTTTAGGTGAAGTACACAATGAAAAGGAAAGAATATATAAGACAGAGGAGGGAAGGGATCAATGGAGGGATCTAGAAGAGTGTATTGGTGGGTTTTGCAAAATTTAGTAGTAAAGAAGTAGTATTTATAGTAATGGCATATAGCGAGATGGAGAGGGTTCCAGGTTCAAGAAGAGACCATGTGGAACTTGTCTACTTGTGTTGTGTTGTGTTGTGTTGGTTTACTTTGCAAGGATTTGGGAACGCACGTGCTGGCAACGCGCCGAGATTCAGAGAGGATTGTGAGACGAGCGGGTCCAGTGAGTTCTGAGGATTTTCAGGTCCCATTTGTGACATGGATTGTGATTGTGACTGCGACATTGGGATGGTTTGTCCCTAGGACTGTGATTTTGGACCGTTGAAATTCTTTGATGGGAAATTTGCGGCAGACGCATCACGCATGGGTTCATGGTCATGGACCCTTGCAAATCGTTTAACAAATGAAGAATTCTATTGCGTGAAGAACTGCTAAGAACGGGGAAGTGTTATTTATCGTAAATAAGTAATTGACTAATTAATAATTGATAATTAACAAAATCATCAGAAATAATAACCATTTAAGTGAAAAATTTACTTTCTAAAAATTATCATATTCCATTTCGTCCTCAATAGCTCTCTCATTGTAATTTTGGTCAAGTAAAATAATATAGTTATCATATGTCTCATATTAAAAATTTTAGATTTTCCTAGTCTACTAACTTTTTTCATGTGAAAGTAATCCACAACTTAATAATTTCTTTAAGGCTGTGTTTGGATAAAGTATTTCAAAATTCAAGAGAATTTAAAATGTTAAAAAATTTAATTCCTTCATTTAAATTTCATTCATTTGTAAAATTTTTTATTTGGATAAAGTAATTAAATTTTTTAATATTTTAATTTTTTGTTTGGACAAAATAATTAAAATTTTTTCATTTATAATTTTTTTATCAAAACAAGTATTGTTATTAGGAGTATTCAAAATTTAGCTTGAAAAAGAAAATTTTATTCAAAATATATAATTTTTATATCAAGAATGAAAAGGAGTAATAAGCAATAGAGAAAACAAAAAGAGCAAAAATATTAGATTAATTATGATTTTAGACAATTTTATTGAATAGTTATTCACAAAATGCTACAAAACTAAAATAGAATATATAGTCTATAAAAAATAATGTGGAAAATAAAAGATAAAAAATAAAAAGCTAATGCTAACGTGGTGGACCAGAGCTACCACACCTGCGGCACCAAGAAGTTCCAATGGCACACGAACCAAGCTAACGTCCCTTACCCGTGAAATTCTCCTCCTAATTGCAGTCCGCTAATAGGGAGCGGTTCGTTTCCGCTACGTACGTGACGTCGGAATACAGGTGACCAGAGTTTCACTTCTTCTCCCATTGACAGATTGATCATTCTCTGCCATTTGCAACTAATGTAAATGCCTCTGAACCTCGATCGGGTTCGCATTTGGATCCGATCCGATTACTCGATTAGTCACACCTCCACTCGATTGGTACTCGGGCGGCGACGCCACGGGCTCTGCACCGGATCGTGGAACTTCACCGTCGCGCCGGCAGCGGCAGAGGTTGAGGCGGGGAGTCATTGCTTTGTTCAATCCGAATAGGAAATCGAAACATGGGACGTTAGCTCTAATACGCGCCCTCTCGGAACGTCTCAAACGCGCCATTTGGACCTCAAAGAAACTCGAACTCCGGTGCCCTTTAGATTTTCGGTGGGTGTTCCTCCTCCTCCGGTGCTGAGATCGGACTTTAAATGGGAGAGAAGTGAGAATTTCTCAAATTCCACTCTTTAGCAGGAAAATTCGCATTTTGAGATAAAAAAATAATGCAAATTTTTTTAAAATTCTTCCACTTAATATCCAAACAAAGCATTTTAAAATATAGTATTTTAAATACTCTAAAAAATTACATTCCCTCTTCAAAATCCTTTATCCAAACACACCCTAAGAGTTTGTCTAACGAGTATTCTATTCCCTTCTCCATCCCCACGCGTGACCCTTCCAAGACCTCGCCTCTCCGCTCCCTCTCCCCAACCTCCAAGTAATGGCATCCTCTATTTTTTTTTTTCTTTTTTTTTTTTGGATAAAATCTTTACTTTTATTCTATACTCTCTTATATTTTTCATCTTTGTCAACTCATAGATCCATCACCAATTTTTCTTTCTTGTTCTAAAATTATTTATTTTAATTTATGAGCTACTCCATGTCTCTTCCGATTTCACAAGGTACCACAAGACTATGATTTTTCTACCGTGGAAGGGTCTCTTTTGGGGGATAGAACTGATGGGTTGTTTTAAATTTTATATGAAAATCATTATACTATATTTATTTACACATAGAGGCCTTTGCATCATCATCATCTTCAACACACCTCACCTATCACCTCCCCCACCACATCTCCCACCAATTCCCCTCCTGCTTCTCCAACACTTAATCTGCCACAGATCTGATATCCCGATCTGCTTCAAGTTTTTTCCACTCACTATTTCCTAGTTACAGTTTTCTTCTTTTCTTGCACACTACTTATTAGAAATTCTTTTCTACGGCCCATATAGTAGAGAAATTTTAAGTAATTTCAAAGAGGCTTTGTTTGTGGCACTAACTCCTCCTAGAGTTAATTTTAGAGTTGAAGTAACAGTGACAATTGGACCATAGTAAGGGTCATTTTACCGTAAACCCTCTAATCAAACTTAGACTATATGTCTTTAATTTTTGCAGAAAGGGTAAATATTTTATTATTGAAATTTTCGCAAGCATTTGTATTTTCAGATCAATCCTTCTGCTATTTTGAAGTGAAATAATTTATAGTTGATTCAGATTTAAAATCTCTCCCCGGTGGTTAGACTACGATCCCAAGTTCCTGTTTCATCCATTGTCATGACAAATCCATAAAGGTATCAAGTTTGATCTTCTTCCCTGTCTGTCTCTGCAGCAATTCGTTCCTAAACAAGACGCCCTCAAATGTAAGCAGCAAGATGACCATCCCAGGAGAAGCAAGCTGGGTTATGAAATGGCCTAGTCGGTAACTTCCCAACTTAAAATAATTTCAACCAAAATAAGTTAAACAAATATTCATTTTAGCCAAACACAAGCTACTCTTCCTCCTGTTCTCTTCTTCAAGATTCCAAAAATATGTTTTTTGTATTACTTCTTCTTTTATACGTATTAAGAAGAAATAAAAACTATGATGCATATTTTTCCTCTCATAAAGCAATTTTTATTTGTTATTATATCAATTTGTATAATATTTTTTAATATAATGACAATTGAAAAATAAATATTAAAACTTATGAAGAATCACTGCCAAGAGAGAGAGAGGGGGCTGATATCATATTTTGAAATGGGTTTCAAAATTCAATTTAATGACAATGTTGTAAATACTATTTTCGCAAAGCTTTATGTTTTAATGGTAAGGAAATGGGTTGACTAGGTAAACTGTGTTATTTTTGGTCCATCGATATGTTTGTCATCATATTCAACAGTTATAAATGACAAAGTCCATCCATAGACTCTAATTTATAGAGTCCACGATAAAACGACACTGACTAGGTCATATGCATAAGTATCACCTTTGTGATGATCTTTGCCAAGGTTCACCATGTTTTGTGATCATTGTAGGGTGTTGGTCATTGTTCTTCTGCATGGAGAGACGAAGGATATAATTGTAAATTAGGCACGTTTGCATCGTACTTCAAGTTTTCTTTGCAAAAGTGTGAAGAACATTTATATGTGGGTTACACGTCATTTTTGTCTTTATTCTCTATTTTCTTTGCACATCCAAACAAGAGAAAACCTCTCAAGATTCCCCCATTTTCTCTCTTACCTATTTTCTTTCTTCTCATTTTTTATCTAACCAAATAGTGGGTTATAAGATTCAAAGTCTTAAAACCCCTTGTATGTCTTAATATTTGTTTATTCTTATAAGTTTTGATGTTAACAAACTCGTCCCTTCATATTTTATTGAACATTGCATTAAAAAACTCAAGCACACATGCTCAATGTACTACACTCACATAATTTTATTTGAGTTTATATAATTCTAAACTGTATGAGTTGTTCTAACTATTTGTTGAAGTGTGATAAGATGTCAAAGAACACAAATAAAAAAGAACACTTAGCTTCAATAAAATTATGCTCAATTAGATATTTATAAAGCTCATGATCAAAAGGCTACGTGTTCAGAAAGCTATACATTTAAAAAGCTATTTTCGTGAAAGTTCAACTTAGAAGATTTGAAGAATTCTAGAATGTCATTCACAAAGCTAACTATCAAGGACATTCTCCTAAATACAAAAGCTATTGTAAAAGTTGTGAGAAGGTTGTAAATGCTACTCATTATAAGACAAAATAACAACTACTTTATCTAAAAACTCTTAGGGAGTTGTACAATTGTATTATATACATACCAACGACTAGAATTGCTTGAAGCCTATAAAATGAAGTTGTCAAAACTCATTTATGGCTTGAACCTATGGTTGGTGAAGGCATTATTGTTGTTCAAAGTTTTACCGTCTGTCAAAAAACTTTCTAATAGTTTTTGTTCTAGTGTGTAATTAATTTCTGATACTTGAATGCTTACTCTACTTGTACATTATGTATATCTCTTGTAATAGAGTCATTTTGCTCTGATCTTTAGTGTTGTACATCCACTTTATGAGTGTTTGAGCATTCAAACACAAACTCAAACACTTTATTCTATTGTAACCTTGACCCGATAGTGGTTAGTGAGATTTCTGAGTGAACTTAAATAGGATAAGTGTAAAAATAATACTTGTAATTTAGCTTGGAGAGGTTAGGTGAAAAATAGACTATTTGTATATATAAAAATATCGACTATGTGTCAAGGGACGAGAAGTAGGCAAATGATTTGTCTAAACCAATATAAAATCTTGTATGTAAAGCTTTCACTTATCCTATATCTTTGCTTTATGAACTTTTTCATATTTGCTCTAATATGTCAAGTTCCTTTTAGTAAAGAGATAAGTTTGTGAAAATTATTTTCTGATCTTAAAAAGTTAATAAAAGTTTTTCGAACATTAAAAGAAGCATTTAAAGCATTTTATTGGTTTAATGAACTTTGTAATATCAAGTTTCTAATAGATTTATGATACTTCTATTTTTTGAAGTTAAGTTTTTTTATAACCAAGTTTTATGAGCTATTGCACCAACTCTCTCATTAATATATCCAAGTTATCATAGTTGAGAAAGTTTAAAAGCTTGTTTGAATTTCAAAAAAGGTTCAAAAAATTTAAAAGAAACATAATTTAATCTCCCTTTTTATGCAAAGAGTCATTTTCATGAGTAAGTGTCCAAATACTTGTTGAAACTTTCCTATGTAATCTAAAATTTAAGGATATTCACGGGTCAAGTTGGTAAATGAAGTGGGCTGTAACGTCACCAAGCCAAGTTAGTGGGCAGGAAACTTTTGGTGGGGTCAATCTTCAAGCCATTCACTTTCTTCAAGCCAAGCTAGTAACATCTCCAAAAGGAAGAAAGTCACTCTCAATGCAAGCCAGCGGACAAGAAACAAGAGAAACTCCAAAAGGAAGAAAGTCACTCTCAATGCAAGCCAGCGGACAAGAAACAAGAGAAATTTGTAAGTAGACACAATTTATCATGTTATTTTTTAAATATTTAAATTATTATTTAATATATATAAAAAAATTAAAAATTAATATTATTTTATAATAATTTTTAATATATTATATATATTAAATAATAATTTAAATATTTATAATAAATTATGTTTATTTAAGAATTATTTTAAAAAATTATTAATGAAATCCAATCTTTTTGAATTGTTGCATTTTAATTGGATGTTGTTAACTCGTACGTGTTATATTTGTATTCATACAAAAATATTTTCTTTAAAAAACTTAAATATAAGTTAAATTAATTTGACTAATTTATTAGACACAATAATTTTATTAAGGATTAATTTAATCAATATTTGAAGTTGTTAAAGATTAAGTTAAGAATTTTATTTTTTAGGAACTAATAAATTCAACGCTAAATTTTTTTAAAATAAATTTAGGAGCTTATTTTATATTTTTTTGTTACTAATTCTCAATTTCTTTCTCGTTATATTCTCTTCATCCAAACACACGGAGAGAAAATATAAATTTTTATCATTTTGTCTCCTCCACCTAAACAAACCATAGGGACTTCTACTAAAGGCCTCTAACGTAATATAATAAAATGACGAACGAAGTTTTCATATGAGTAAAATAATTTGTAAATAGCCTGAACCTGAGAACCACATGTGTTGTACAGTAACATAAGTTGATTTTGATCATTTTCGCACTCGCCGAAGAAACTCAATGCCGTTTCCCAAACCCCCACCTCAGAGCTATGCCTCTTTCTTCTCTCCGCGATCATTTTTCCCCGTCATCGCTCCACCATTCCGCCGCTTCTCTTCAACTCAAGACCCATACCCCGATCAAAACGACGCCGCAATCCCCAACCTGCAACCCTCAAACGACGCCGAAATGGTGTCCAAGATCCTCCTCCAGCACCACAACCCTTTCCACGCCATGGAATCCTCTCTCCAACTCCATGGCATAACCCTAACCCCTCACCTTCTCTCCCAGACCCTCCTTCGCCTCAAACACCACTCCAAAATCGCACTGTCCCTTTTCAACTATTCAAAATCTCTCCCAAACAACCCTCTCTCGTCCTCGTCCTACAACCTCGTCATCGACATCATGGGCAAGGTTCAACAGTTCGACGTTGCGTGGCAGCTGATTGTCGAAATGGACCAACAAAACCTCAACCTAACGGCTTCTACCTTCTTGATAATGATACGCAGACTCGTCTCTGCTGGACTCACTCGCCAAGCAATACGGGCTTTCAATGACATCGATGGTTTTGTGGAGAGGAAGACGAGTTCTGAAGATTTCTGTATTTTGCTTGATACGCTTTGTAAGTATGGGTATGTGAAAGTGGCTGTTGAGGTTTTCAATAGAAACAAGCATAAGTTTAAGCCTGATGTGAAAATGTACACGGTTTTGATATATGGGTGGTGTAAGTTGGGCAGAATTAAAATGGCTGAAATGTTCTTGAGGGAGATGGTGGAGCAAGGGATTGAGCCTAATGTTGTTACTTATAATGTGTTGTTGAATGGGATTTGTAGAAGGGCAAGTCTGCACCCGGAAGAGAGATTTGAGAGGACGGTAAAGAATGCGGAGAACGTGTTTGATGAAATGCACAAGAGAGGGATTGAGCCAGATGTGACTAGTTTCTCGATTGTGCTTCACGTTTATAGTCGGGCGCATAAGCCGCAATTGTCGCTTGATAAACTCAGATTGATGAAGGAAAAAGGAATCTGTCCGACGGTAGTAACATATACTTCGGTTATTAAGTGTCTTTGTTCGTGTGGGAGGCTTGATGATGCTGAGGATTTGCTTGATGAGATGGTAGGGAATGGAGTGAATCCATGTGCTGCTACCTACAATTGTTTCTTTAAGGAATATAGAGGGAGAAAGGATGCAGACAGTGCTTTGAAGTTGTTTAAGAAGATGAAGGATGATGGTTTGTGCTTGCCGACCTCACACACATATAGCATTTTGATTGGGATGTTTTTGAAATTAAATCGAATTGGGGTTGTGAAAGAAACATGGAATGATCTGAAAGAGACTGGGGTAGGACCAGATTTAGATTTGTATACAGTTTTAATACATGGACTATGCGAGAAACAATACTGGAAGGAGGCTTGTCATTTTTTTGTTGAGATGATAGAAAATGGGTTTCTTCCTCAGAAGGTTACTTTTGAGACCCTTTACAGGGGCTTAATACAGTCTGATATGTTGAGAACTTGGAGGAGATTGAAGAAGAAGCTTGATGAAGAATCCATAACATTTGGTTCAGAGTTCCAAAATTATCAATTAAAGCCGTATAGGAGATGAGCTATTACACATAAGGTCCTTTTGAGACTTTCATCTTAATTATATATCCAGATTATATCTGGTGTTTAATTGTTTCCATAGTGTTATTAGCTTCTTAGGCCCAGTTTACTCTTAAATGGGTTATTTAACTTCTATATATCTGATTATATTTATATTTTTGTAGCATATCCCTAAAAGCTATGAAATGCTGAATATTGATCCTTCAGCAATAAGATGTAGTGTTTAATAATTAATAGTTCCATCTGTTGTCAAAACTAAAGTTCAAAGTCTGGAAAAGTAATAAAAAAGTTAAAAATTCAGTAAAGTCAAGAAAATATAAGAAACAGATGCTTCCAAGGGGTTTTGCTCTGCTTTTCCCCTGCCTAACTATACTATTATGGCTTTACCCCAACTAAATGTTACTCGAATCTTTGCTCTGATACTATAACTGTGATATCCTACATAGTATCGAAGTAACAAGGATAAGATGCTACTTGTATGTCTTCTCTTGTCCGATAACTTGGCAGATTCCCTCATCATTTAACTAGATTGGTCTAATTTTTACTTCCAAGTTTCCTAAATTTACCTATTCGTTTAAATTGAATTGCTTCATTCCTTCTTGAGTTCATTTAAACATGTAGGTAATGCTTTGTTGTTAACTTAGCCAATACCTACTTCTCAAATTAGAAGCGTGTAACTGTTTCTTTATTCTTTGATATACCGGAGGATATATATACAAACGCAAAATATATTAGAAAAACTTATCAAAATAATAACTACTTTCATAACCCGACATCAAGAATTACATAAGTTCTTAACAATTAGGTTCCAATAAAACTATCCTATGAGATTCCTTCTACATTCGTAGGTAACTCAGTCAATATTTAGTTCTTGTACCACAACCATAACTAGTATCTAATAAAGCACCTAACCCACATAATCTAAAAACACCATGGCAAACAGAGTGAGAATCAGAAAATTCTCAGTAGATAGCTGGTAGGGGCATTTTGAAATTTTTGGGTAACATAGAAAAAGGGACAATGAGTCTTAAAAGAGGAATAATGAGTAAAAGGAACATGTGACCAAAGGAGAGAATCCACAATGGGGAGAATATCGACGTACGAGCTAGGGTCGACAAGAGGGAAAACGTCGACATGAATTTGAATTGAATTCATGTTGATCAAAGCAAAGACCACAAATTACCTGAGACTCCAAGGAAACTGCTTGTAACTACTAAAGACACATTGTGAAGAGCAGAATACGGATGCTAACCTTGAAAGGAAATCTTAACTACCGCATAAGGCCTCCAAAGTCCCGTAAGTTTTAAAATTTAAAAGGAAACAAGAGTGATTACAATTAAAGAAAGTCTAAATAGCAAAATTGAAGATAGAAATAAGGCTTGACACTCATCACTTCTAACACACATAGTAAGAAAAAAAAATCCCTCAATCGCCTTTACTTTTTCTATAAATTTTCCTTTCTTTTGTTTATTTAGTTCTTTAGTTCATTTTTCCCTTTTTGCTATTTTGTTATTCGCTCCGACACTTGCAATTCTATAAGTTATACTCTTTATTTCTAGTTCAATCAAGTTATTATTTCTTATCAATATTAATGACATTTTGTATTTTGTCAACTCGACACTTGCATTCACATATCTAAACACCGTGTGAAAACAGAGAGCTCATAAGAGGAAGCGACTCCCTTTCCCGAACTGAGATTCCGGAATCACATCGTTGATTAGATTATCGAAATTTGATGGAAACAAATTAGTACACCTGATGGGACCTGTTAAAATCATAAGTGTCAAGTTTTATGCCACGGTTAAGTAGTAATAAAACATCCAATATGTCCACAAATAATAGTACAAATTCTGATCCCACAAACACAATTTTGATTGCACAAGAAGTCAGGGAAACATAGGTGCCGACAGTGGCAGTCGTAACTATTACACCTTCGGTAGGGTAAACACTTGAGTGGCATATGGGTAGTTTAGATCTTCAAAATTATAGTTATCACCCTAGCTTCATACCTATGTACAAAATGCCTATGACTACTAGCATCTCAACTACTTTGCTAGTAACTACACATATACCCCTCCAACTGCAATTCCAGTAGTTGTTGGAACTTTGCCATCCAGACCAAACATGGGTTTTGACCTTGGTTATCTTTTGGCTATGAATGTTATGAACAACCCACTTGGTCTGAATGGTGCTAGTTCTAGTAGCCAAAATTTTATGGCAGACCCACAAAGAGGTGTCAAAGGATGCACAACCAGGCCTTTTGGATCCATCTTCTAGTAATGACGAGAGGGATGCCAACACCATCTTTAAGTCAAAGCCAAATGGTTCAAACTTTAGCTACTATGAGACAACAAATCGATGAAAGCAATCATGATATGGTCCACATGTTAACGTAACAAATGAACATAATTCTTAGTCTATTGATAAAGGCAACTAATAATACTTGCAATGCCTTGGTTCAACAAATGGGTCGACTCAATACTGTGCTAGAAGGCACAAGAAACGAACAATGTAACGCCCCTTTTTGGAAAGGGAACGTCACATTGTCAATTACAATGCGGAAATAAAATTATCGAAGTTAAGACCCGGTTCCTTTTAATATAATATATTTTTACTCGATTATAGTTGGGTAATTAAATTGGCTAATATATTTATTATTAATATATATATATATATTTTTAATACAATAATAATATCACTAGTCGATAACCACGGAGATGGAACATAAATGGAAATAAGGAAATAAAGGCAATAGTAAAGCATACATGGGAAATTAACATTCCATCTTTATATATATATAATTATCAACTGTTTAGTTACAAAGCCTGGTATATCAAAAAGTAAAACTATACCGTCCCCAAAGGATTATACATACACATCCCCACTCAGATCGAATATACAAAGCCCCACTACAAAACATCAGGCCCCAAAATAAAATACTGGTAGCCCTCAGTAGCTACAAGTAAAATCAATCCCTCAAATGAGGAGGAATCGTGTCAGGATCCTCTTCAGGATCCTCCTCGAGGTCGTCCTCAAGGACCTCCTCGGGATCTTCCCCAAGATCTTCCTCATCAGAGGAAACCACCATAGGAACAACAGAGTTGCGGGACGGGGCCCGAGCTGTAGAGTGAAAAAAGTCTTCCCGTGGGGTGTAATAACGGTCACCCCACATCTCACGTATGGGAAGATGAAATTCCAGACGTAGGCTAATACAGCAGGTGAAAACAGGCGGCTCATGACGCCTCCAGGCTAGAGATATCGATACATCCCCCAAATAGACGCAGCGCTCAGAGCCAAAGTTGATGTGCCAGCACTCTGGCCCTCCTAAGAAAGTCAGACGTACATCTCCCAGAAATCTGTACGTGCGTGCCTCCATACCCTTCAGCAGTCGCTAGTCGAGGTGAGGCCAAAAACTGGGGAAATCGGGAGATTCCGCTTCCTTGCAGTTGCCTTCGATGGAACGCAATATACAGATAAACAATAATGGAGAGACAGAAAGAGGTAAGACATCCTACCATCATTACCAATTATGGCATCAAGAAACAAAACGGCGCAAAGCACCCACATAGCAGTTTTGACAGCAATAATGGAAATAAACATTTAGTAGCAGTTATGATCAACCAAACAGTTCTAGGTCATATATATATATATATATATATAAGAAATACAATGCTTCTAATTATAATAACAATGTATGCCAGATAATTCATGGACTCACTATGCACATGCATTCAATAGTTAAAATCCTACTCCATGGAACTAGACACAAACGGTCGGAGAGAAAGATCAGGAGACTCTGCAACTCGGTTGTCGAGGCCAAAGTGTTACAATCCATCAATTTATCCACGTGCACATCATGACATTGTACAGACAGTCTATACTAGATCACGATATAGGACAGTGTCTCGGTCTGGATCGTCAGTGCGTTTGCATCGGTCTGCCCCACGGACAGAAGAGCTACCAACTGTCCATTGCGAGGTACCCGTATCCTGACGTCCCTAAGGTCAACTGATGACCTACACTTGTCTATTCACACGCGCACTAAGGTGTGTTCAACTCCTAGGCAACTCGGCCTTAACATAGTCCAACGGACATTTACAATGCATGCCGACTCTATGCATGATTATGTATGATCCTTATTACATATAGTTCCACAACATACCACAATTGGCCAAAGCAAGAATCAATACAGTCACTGGTCACTCACATGGAGCCACGATGTCATAATCAGTACCCTTTTAAAGTTTATTCTGAATTCTTGCTTAGGTTTAGCTTTTCTTACAAAGTTTGTCTCTAAGGAATTCTCTTAATTGACTAAATCCTCTTAGGTAATTTGTTCACGTACACTTATAAGGTTATTTTAAGATCTCAATGTCTCACCCTCTCTTGTTCTTACCCTAATTAAAATTATCCAAAGTCTTATGAAAATTCCATTCTGGGTTCTTTAAAATTTATGAATCACAAAGTATAATTTAATTTCCCAATTTGCTAATTCTTGCATCCTGTTACCACTAATTAAATCACTAAGTGTTAGGCGATAGTTATAATTTTGGACTCGACGAAGAAATGTCTCTAGTGTACAATTGAGGCTGCCTTTCGACGAAAAATGTCCTGACAGAAGCAATGTTGGTAGAAAGACATTGTTTGACAAGAATGGCAAAAAATCAATTTCTGTCGAACGAAGGTTCGGTCGAGTGGTGTATGGAGTTGTCGAATCCACTAGAAGATCTGCAGAAATCCCTAATTCGACGGGTGGGTGTTGACGTTGGAGAGATCTTCCAAGGGTTTAACCGACGAAAACACAAAATGGTCAGAAATTCAAATTCGACGGATATTGACATTGGAGAAGTTTCTATTCAATGGCCAGACATCTTAACTCGACGGGTATTGGCATTCTGACTCGACGAATTTTGACATCCTAACTTGACGAATATCGACATTGGAGAAATTTCTATTCAATGGCCAGACATCTTAACTCGACGGGTATTGGCATTCTGACTCGACGAATCTTGAATCCTAACTCGACGGATATTGACATTGTGCTTAGTGGTCAGGAGATCAAATTCGACGAATATGGTCATAAGGTTAAACTCGACGGATATAGTCAGAGGTCTAAACTCGACGGATTTGGTCAGAAGTCTAAACTCGACGGATTTTGGTATTCTACTAAATGGTCAGGAGTTTAAATTATCACGAGTGTTCACCAAAAATCCCCAAACTTTTGGGCTCAAAACCGTGGCCATCCGAGAACCAATCCGATGTCATTTCCTCCCATATTATACATTCCAACCCAATCCAATATATATCAATATACACAGACAGACATTCCAATAGCATAAACACTTTACAAATGACATGCAAACAAAAGGGTGACCCTCAATGGGTTTCCCTCACTATCAACCACAAACAACGTTCCTAAATGCTAATAGAAGTTAAGGAGGAGTGTTTTCCTCTTACCTTAGAGAAGCACAAAGAAAGGCTGCTCCTTTTTGGTCAGGAATTTCGTGCTTAGCTTCCTAGAAGTCCTAGAACATTCAAACTTACAAAATCAAAACCAAATATTGAAATGGATACCCATGGTCATCAAAATGATCGTAGGTTATGAAAATGAGAAGAGAGAAAGAGAAAGTTGAGAGCTTTACCTTAAAGCTCTAACCTTTAAGCTTCAAAGGTGGAAGAGAATGAAGATGGAGAGAATGGTGAACTCTTGAAGATGACTTCCTCAATGATGGTGGTTCTCCAAACACGAAGTGGGTGCAAGAGTGTGATAGCTTGAAGATAAAATGGAGGTGTGGGTGGTGATGGTGTTGCTGCTGTGTGAAGAAGAGAGAAAAAGGGGGAAGAGAGCAGACGTGAGGGAGAGAAAATGAGAGAAATGAAATGTAATATGCTCCCTTTAATCAGCCGTGCAGCACCAAAAGGAGGAGAGAGAAAGAAGTGGTTGGAGGAAGCTTCCTAGAAGCTTCTCTCAAAGCTTCTTTGAGAAACTTTGCGCGCTTCTCGATAAAGTGCATAGTAAACTTGTCTCCTAATTAAATACATTCGACAGATGATTAATTTCACTGTTAAAATTATTTTCTCAGTGAATAAAAGTTACAATTGATGAAAATAATATTTTATTATTCATCAGATAATTTTATGATACCGCGATTTTATCTAGCAGATAAAATCTCGAAAAACGCAAACCTCGCAAACTGTGCTCGACCTCGAGTTTAGTAAAATCCCCCGTCGACGCGTTGACAGTTCAAGGTTTACCAGCCTCAGGGAAAATATTCTATTTTCCCAATTCCGCTCAGTGCACACGTAAAATGAAAAATATATTAAAATATTTATCATTTCCAGAAAAATCCACAAAAATTCCTAAAAATCATAAATATTGTAAAATAATTATTTATACTGAAATAAAAGATTTTCGAGATGTTACAAACAACCTTACAGTTATGAAGTTAATTATTCTCCTGGCATACAAAATCAAGATGCAAACAATCAGTTCTAGTATGACCATGTGGGCTATATGAACAAAAATGGTCGCATAATTAATGGCTAGCCAGGAGGTGGGGAATTTGGACCGGGTCAACCACTAGTCCTCTCAAACCAAAATGTTAATCGGGCCATCGAATAAGCCTTAACTAGGTTTGGATTTAATGTTGGCCCTTGCATTTCACCCTTAGTTTGTTTTGGCTTTCCCATATTGGATAAACTAATTGGAGTAGCCCACAGGATATAAAGTCCCCAAGTTCATCAAGTTTTCTAGTGAAGGTGGGGATTCATCTGCCAAGCATGTCGCTAGGTTTAGTACAAAATATGGGGATTTAGCGTCAAACGAGTACCTTAAGATGATGATATTCCCCAATTCGCTAACTCGGAACGCTTTCACATGGTATTCAACCTTGCCTCCAAAGTCGATACATTCCTGGGTCCAACTTGAAAGGATGTTCCATGAATAGTTATTTCAAGTCGAAATGAAAAGTAGGTATGACGGAATTGTTTAACGTTAAACGAATGCCTAAAGAGTCAATTGATGATTATCTAGTGAGATTTAGGCAATTAAGGAGTCAATGTTATACTTTGATTCCTAAATTGGAGATAGTTAAAATTGCAGCTTCAGGCCTAGACTTCTCCATTAGAAAGAAATTAGTTAATCAATAATTTGTCGATATAACCCAGTTAGCCAATAAGGTTCGACAAATTGAATGCTTACAAGAAGAGAAGGAAATGTTAAAGTGACAAAATAAAAAAAGAGAGGATACACATGGTCCAATGCGACGAAGATATTGAAGAAGTTAGGAGAATGGTGGCTTTGCAACACTGCTTATGATCTTGAGCCCAGGGACGGATCCAAGGAGGGGCAAGCATGGGCCTTGGCCCCCTTTTTCATTAATTTTTTTATTAATAATTTAATTAAATTTATTAAAAAATAAAAAGATAATTATATTATTTTTTATAAAGTTAATACTTATTATATTGATACTCTTATTTAAAAATTATACACATATTTCTAATTTTATATATTTTTATTATACTTTAACATCCTTCTTTGTTTACAAAATTATATATACTTCTCCTATTTTATGTACAAACATTACATAAAGTCTCATTGAAAATACAAAATAAGAAAAATATAAATATTTTTTCAAACAAAAAGAGTATCAATATTATAAGTATTAACTTTAGAAGAGGTTAGTAAAATTATATCAAAGATAAAAATGATGAAGTTAAAAGAGTTTATACTTGATATGTATTTGACATGTGATTCACGATTATTTTATATACATTAATATTACAATTTCAACTCATCATTCTATTAATTTTTAATCTTTATATAATAAATCTATTAGCTACTCTCACTTTTAATAAATCTTCCTTTTTAAATATATATATATATATATATATATATATATATATATATATATATATAAACTTAATTTTGCTTATAAATCATGATGTAAAGAACAACTACTATTTATGCATTTAATATCTAATATAATGAAAGAAAAATATTCTTCTTGAACAAATAAAAGTATATTTACCTTTAATTTAAAATAATATATTTTGATCTTAACCCACTAAATAATTTAAGGGTGAATATATATTTATTTACTAACTTTAAATTTTTTTTCTATATTTAATAATATGATTTATGATTTTTAACTCATTCACTGAATATTTTCTAGATCCGTCCCTGCTTGAGCCCGGAGCATTTTCCATATCACAAAGGTTCCTACTAATTGACCCATTGATGAAAAGTGACAACAACAAAAGTTCATTTTGGGAAGAAGACACAACTTGCCTAGACTAGTTGGATCAATAGCCACCTAAATTTGTTCACAACTTGTTTGTGTAGAGTGCTTGAGATGACTTCATTCTCCAAATTTTGGACCATCCATTCCTCAAATATGAGGAGTAGATCTAGGAGAGTGTGTAGGGTAGAGTGAAGTTCCCTTTAGCCTTGATTCAATTTCTCACTCTCTTCTTCAGACTTTTATTTTCTACTCAAAACTTCTTGATTTCATCCCTTGTAAATTTGTAAGTTTTCTTCATGGTAGACTTTAAAGGAGTAGGCTCTGCATGGGTGAAACAATGATGGGTTTCATTGCCTTCCATTACGGTGGCTAGAAGAGTTGGTTCATGTGTTTGAATATTCTTAGCATCAATCAAATTCAAGTATGATCCCAAAGAAAACTCTTTCTTAGGGGAGGCCAGCTTCTCAATTTCTCCTTTTTCCAAGATTTGAATTTGAGGACTTCTTCCCAGATCATCCTTTGGTGCAGTAGCATTATAGATTGGTGAGTCAAACGGATGAGAGTCCTAGTTGGGGCTTGAGATAGGTGGAGGTTGCACTTCTTCATCTTTGAGTGCTTAGATAGTTCTCTCAAAATCTTTAGATTTAGCTTTGTCAAGCTCATTCTCAAATTCAGCATGTAGTTCCTCTGGTCAAGAAGGTTCAGGGTTAGCAACCTTCTCAACTTTAATGTCCTCGTTTTCTGCTTCTTTTCCTTCTTGTCTTTCTCCCTCTTAAATTCCTTGTACTTCTTTTTCTTCCTCTTGATCTTCCTTTTGGCCAGTCTCCTTCCTAAGATAAATGAGGGGATCTTCCAGATTTAGGCTTCCTTCCTTCGATAGCTGGGTGAGAATGTTGGCAACTACAGCATGTGCATCAACTGTGCAAAGGCTGATGCTGGATCTTTCTCTAGAATTTTAATCTTCTCAGTAGTTTCTTCCCCAGATAGTGTGACTGACTTGTCCTCTGTAGAGGTATACTCTTTTCAATTCAACTTATTCAACCACCATTGGTTCCTTCTTACCATGCTGAGAAGGTCAAGCTGCAACTTTCTTATCCTTGATCTTCTTCTTCATCTTTTCTTTCTTATCTTTTTTCTCATTTTTCTTATGCATTATAAATACTTGTATCATAGAATTGGTAGAGGCATGAGAATGAAGGAGATGGAATTTTGAGTAATGTTGCGGGGGGGGATGTTAGCAATTTTGTTCTCAAAAGTTGCATCGACAGAGGATTTACAACTTTTTCCTCGAAAGTTACATTAGCAGAGAGTTTGCAACTGTGTTTATAATACTTTTTTGTAATTATAAGTATTAATGCAAATATGTGTAGAAAGGGATGAAGTATTCTTCAATAATGATATATATATTTTAAGCCCAAAGACTTCTCTTTAATGTAAGAAGATTTGTTTATAATCTCAAACCAGTTATATGCATTTCATTAGAAAAGTATAAACAGCAAGTAAATAGACGGGTCAAAGAAGCTTCATACAAAGAATTTATACTGATTTGGTGAAATCATATATCTACGTCCAGTTTTCATTATAACCACTGAGATTTATATATCACAAATGTTATTTGTTCAACCTAATCTCTTCAAGTTAGATTACAAAGTATTTGATTTTGACTTTTCTAACTGAATTTGTTTGGCTAAATTTGTCTAGGCACTCAGCGCTATTGGTAATTGAATTTAGCCGGTTAATTTTAGTCAACATTTTGAAGCCTAATACTTCGGTGCAAATTCTGCAAGTTTAAGTCATATATAGTCATTTTAAAAAAAAAAAAAAACATTTATAGGGCTCAACCAGGCCCAAAAAGAAAAGAAAATCATATATAATTTATATATTACGTATACCTTAAAATTCGTTTTCACAAGACTGCAAGGCTTGCTAAACGTAGTTAGTTGATGCATACTTGCCCAAAAACCAAAAAAGGGCAGTTTGTTAGAAAGTCAACGATTGTAAATTTGTAATGGAATAAATACCCAAAAAAAAAATTTTGTAATGGAATAACAAATATTATCCACCCCACCCTACGCCATAAAATTTATTATAAAAATATACACACTTTAAATTAACACTTTAAATTAATAAAAAAAAGTTGAATAAAAAAAACTAACACATTAAATTATTTCAATTTTTTTGAAAAAATTAGTTTTATTATGATTGTATGCAAAAATAAACGAGTGGTTGTTTATTTATCATTACTGCTTCTCAAATAATAAGATGAGACACAGCAGATCAAGAAAAAAAATAAAAACCCTAATTTTTTCACATATTTTTTATATCACTTTTTTATTTAATTAATAAAATATAAATTTATATTTAATTATATATATAAGTTTATTAAAAGATATATTGTCAACCAATTAATATACATAATTTTTGTTAATTAATTAATATATATAATTAATTACAAATTTATATTTCATTAACTAATATTCAAAATAACGTAAAAAATAGGTTGAGATGATTATTTTTAAAATAATAATAATAATAATAATAAAGAGATGGGACAGGTCCATTTGATCTCCCCGCATATACGTGTAAACATGCTGCAAGTCCATGGCGTGGGGACATGTATTCAACTTTCTTGGTACTCAACGTGCTTTCGACTTCTATGTGTGTGTGTGTATATATATAGAGAATCCCAAAAAGGTTCCAAAACCATATAAAAAATCATCCATGGAGAAAACTGCCCGCACTTTTTCTGGCCGCAGCCAACTCACGGTGGTGCCTCCATCACCCCGGCTTGACCGTAGCAGAAGCGGGAGCAGCTGCGCGGCGGCAATAACCACTCCAGAGAGAAGTTCACGGAGGTTCAGCTCTAGTGAAAGATTCATGAATGGCTACCGTTCAAAATCAACATCGAAATTAAGAACCCACAACAATGAAGAGAACGTAAATCCGACATCAATAACATCCATTTCGAGCATGCAAATGAAGTTTCAAGAGAAGAAGAGTACAAATGGTTTTGGTAAGTTCTTACAGCGTGGTGTTAGCCCTGATTCAAAGAGGGCCACATCAGTCATGAAGTTGCCTTCGGCTTGGGCGCTGTCGCCAGGAAGACGATCTCTTGGCTCTCCAATTGGATCGGAGTCACCGGCAAAAGCCATTGTTGGTGGTGGTGTCACTAATAAGGTCTTGAAGTACTTCAAGCAAAAGAAAGTGTCATCGATGCAAGAAGAAGAGCACCATCGGTTTAAGGTTTTGCATAACAGACTTTTGCAGTGGAGATTTATTAATGCTAGAGCTGAGGTTGCCATGGCTACGGTTAAGAATGTAGCCGAGGTATGTTCTTCTATGTTCATTTTTTTTTCCCCACCAAAATGTAGATTGCGCAACTCATATCCAGCTTTTTAAGAAATTTTCATGATTTTATCGTTACATTTTTCTTTCATATCATTTTTTATATTATTTTTTATATTATCATAATCATCATCATTAGAGCGAATGTGCTAGTCACTTCCAACTAGGGGTGTAAGTAGATGGTTTGGTTTAGTTTTTGAGGAAAAATAAATTCGAACCAATTAAAATCAATTGATTTGGTTTAGTTCGGTTTTTGTATTTTTTGATAGCTAAATTCGAATCAAACCGAACCGAACATCTATGGATTGGTTTGGTTCGGGTGATCGGGTTGACCTTTTTTTAATACAAAAATTAACTAAATAATTAGCTTTTCATAAAAAAAATACAAAATAAACTAATAAAAAATTTTCTAGAAATAGAATCAATCTTATTAATTTGAACACTAATAATTTTTATATTTTAGAATGTGCATTAAAAAGTTCATAAAGAGGGAACAAAGAAACATATTGATATTTGTATTAAGAAATTATATTTGAATAAGTTAAAAAATTATTCAAGATAAATTTAACTTGGCAAGTTGTATCTACTACTTATTCAATTAAGAGAAAGTTGTGAAATTTACTTAACTGGAAGTATATATGTAACCAATTGAACCCCCTAATGACATGAGTAATAATGAAGACTTGATTAGTTGAACTTTGAATCAAGAACCTAGCGAATCCAAAGTCTTCAACCTTTGCAGATCATATTTTCATCCAAGAGAATGTTGTTAGGTTTCAAATCACAATGCTGTGATAGGAACTTCACTATCATTGTGCGGGTAATCCAATACACAAGCGATATCAATATCTATATTCGGTCTCTCCATAAGGTTCAACTCATTTTATGCTTTCTCTTTCCCTTAATCTAATCTTCCAAGCTCCCATTACTTAAGTACTCATAAACTAGAGTCAGAAATTCATTTTTTTAAAGTCAATACTTAGAGCATTTAAACTCAATTCATCATTTCTAAGCTTCCAAATTTAGATGATGTTGTTGTTGTTACTTTCAATTTTCTGTTCTTTATGTATAGTAGCAAAGCAAATTGTTAGACATAGTATCAAGTTTACCATTGTGGTATGATGATATAATATGACATGCCTTCTTCAATACAATGAGGCTCACATGCAAAATACAAGCAAAGTTTTTTATTGCCTTCTAAATAGACAGCAAAAAGATTTTGGAATACTCCACCATTAAGAATAGTTCCTTCTATATCATTATAAGATAAGTTCAAAAGTTGAATGACATGTAGATTTTGAAGTTCAATAGGAATGGATCCAGAGAGTTATTTAAAGGAAAGAGTCAAAGTTTTCAAGTCTCTCACTTTTCTAAGAGTTTTTAGAATAGCACTTGATAGCATATGCTTGGCTTAACTACATCTTAGGTGGTTTGAGAACAGAACCAACATTTTAGCGAGAGAAATTTTCTAGCCTTACGTGTTGAGCAAAACGACGTTTTAGAAGTTGAAAAGTGAGAAAATATTACAAAAAATAAAGAAAAATAAGTAGTAATCAAAAAATGTTGTAGCATAATTTTTTTTAAAAAAAATATAAATATATGGTTTGGTTTGGTTCGGGTTGGTTGGTTTTGAAATTTCAAATCCGATAACCGAACCAATTAAACTTTAATTGGTTTGGATTTTATCCGAACCAATCAATATACCCAAACCGAATCAAATCAATTTAATTAATTCGGTTTGGATTAATCGGGTTAGTCAATTATCCGAACCAATTTACACCCCTACTTCCAACTTGTTTCTGCCCAGTACATTGTGGGCTACTACGTAGCCACTTTTAGTGTCCAATAAGATTTGGACTTCTTTATGGTCTAAAAAAAAATGGTTGTAATGCCTCTTTTTTAAATACATAATACTTTATGCATATAAATTTTGAACGGTTAGATTTACTTTTAAATTTATACCACCACATATCAAAAATTTTCTGCGCAAGTTCACATGTAATTTGATTGTTTTATATAGATGTTATCCCTGTTTAATTTTTTAATTTTTTGTGTATGTTGTTCATGAAATATAATTAATTTACAAATGTGACATACTTGCTTCCCTTCATATGCACTCGTTACACTATATTTCCTCATTATTCTCTTCACTTATTATAACTTAAAAAACAAACAAGTTTCTTCTATTTTTTGTTTTTATATACGTATTTAGCGTATGCCTAACCTGTTACAATGATGTCTAAACTCTTAGGACTTAGTTTGTATTCCTTTTCGATACCTGACTTCTCTATCTGCGTTTTTTTTTTTTTTTTGAATTTCAGATACAATTGTTTTCTGTATGGCTTAGAATCCTCATGCTAAGAAAGATCATAATACAAAAGAGAATTGAAATGCACAAAGTCAAACATATGATCAAGCTTTATCAAATTATGAATCCACAACTCTCCCTTCTTAATGAATGGGTAAAATTGGAGAGAAGAAATCAAGAATCAATAGGCAGATTGACAAGGAAGTTGTCAGCAATGTCCACCACACTGCCATTAGCCCACGGTCTTAAGGTATATACTGCATTGACTTTGTGCCTATTCTAATTTAAGTTTTAAATAGAGTAAATAACACAAATCACCCTTGAGATTTGGCCAAATAACACTTAACTCCATTCTTATCCCAAAATTACACCCCACCCCACTTAAGCAATGACACTAACAGTTCTTTGAGAATATTCTAACGAAATATTCTCACTTAATTAAGTTAACTCATGATATGATAAAAAAAAGTAAATTACACTCATCTCTCTTCAAATTTGATGATATGATCCTCAGTCTTATTTTTTTTTAAATAATATTTTTTCAATTGATTAAGTTGACTAATACCTATTAGAATAAGTTATAAGAATATGCATCAATTCTTATATTTTTTCATAAATAATAATAATTGCGCATATTGAAAACTTTATAAATTTTAACTAATAATATTTATATATAATAATATTTAAAAAAATATTTACAATTTTATCTCAGTGAGAATGTGTAACGAGTTTTCAATATATATATATATATATATATTAATTAAGTAATATTATTATATTTTAATTGATAAAAAATATTATTATATTTTAATTAGATAATATTTATATATAATAATATTTTTTAAAATATATATTTTTTATAAATAATTGTGAATGTTAAAAATTTTTTATAAATTTTAATTAATAATATTTATATAATTATGTAATTTGATCAATTAAAAAGAGTATCATTGCTTAAGTGGGATGGAGTGTAATTTTAGGATAAGAATGGAATTAAGTGTTATTTGGACAAATCTCAAGGTGATTTGTGTTATTTACTCTTTTAAATACGATAATGAGTATTTAAATTTGGGGTGGAAATCGGCGGTTTTGATTTGACTAAAGAGGCCCAAACTTGTTTTGTCTAACGCCAATCTTATTTTGGCGGGTTGCTCTTTTATTGGAATTCGGTCTAACTATTTTGTGAAAATATAAAAATTTTGCCACACATTAATAAACATAACATTCAATAAAATTAATATACTGGATATAAAACTAATACATTATGTAAATATTATAAATTTTAATTATATAAATTAAAAATAAATTGATCAACATGATAAGTTAAATAGGTCTCTTTTATAAGCCTAGACTAGTCTACTTAGTTAAATAAATTTATTTTAAACTTTAAATCTAATTTATTTGATAAATGTGTTTGGTCAAAATAAGTTGAAAATAAATTAAATTGTAAGCCCCGATAGCCCACAGAGCTTATTCACACCTGTAATGAGTATACATGATGTCAATACTTATTACATTTTGATCCATTTGTATACCCTAAAGCTACAGTAGCCTCTTCCACTTGAGTACGACTTCCAACGATGTGTTTTGAAATATCTTTATGCATCTATCAACGGTTGAAATCTTTAGCAGGAATGATAAAATCTTTCTGTATTTTATAATATTTGTAAGAACTATTGTATTTGAAGATTTTTTTTTTTTAAGAATAGGAATGATGCTAAAAATCTTTTTAAGGCAGATGCAGAGAAGAGAACAGGAATCGTATCCCTTATTTGTGAGATTTTGTTTATAAGAAATTATTAAATTATTATTATTGATTATATTATATATGTATTATTATTGTGTTCTTTTTAATAATTTTTATCTATATTATTTTTGTATTAATTTAAAATTTTAAAAATAAAAATATACTACTTCATAGTAACTTATTATTTTAATTTATTAATATCATTGACTTAAATTAAATTTGTTTATAATTTTATATATATTTCTTTATTTTTTTAATTTTTAAAATAATATTAAGATTTTTGTCTTTCTTATGAGAAATGAGAATGAAGATAATTTTTTTCCTTGAAACAAAAATTAGAGGTGGGGACGGGTAAAAATTTAGAAAGTGGGGATGAGAAGTGGAGAGGTACTTTCTGGCCCTATCGCCTACCCGCGTGGGTGTCATCCCTAACCTTTGAAAGTTAGGCTAGTATGGCAAAATTTAAGCTTGACTTTGGTGTTTTCAACTTCATAGAAACCTTTTAATAAATGGTAGAAAAATGTTGTTGTGCTTCATGTCTTTATTATTATTTTATGTTACGATAATACATAAAGAAAATTAATTTTTCTACCTAATAGTGATTGGTTATCACGAAAGTAGACTGCAACTCATGCAAACCTTAATCTTGAAATTATTACTTTAAGAAAGAATTTATCTAACCATCTCATCCAACCCAAAATTACATGAATAATTGATCAAAGATAAAAAAAGATTAATTTCTAAAAATATATTAAGTCAACATGAGAAATACAATTTAAAGATTGTTTGGATGAGATAACATAATTTTAATTAAAACAAAAATTGGTCCAAGATACTCGTGAGGGAAGAAAAACAATTGTTACTAATGTGTTATTATTAAAAATTAGGTTTTTTTAACAAGTGTCTTAAGCAATTAAAAATAGAAAAAAATTAAATGAAAATAAAACTTTTAAGATCTTGGAAATTAAAAATTTTTATTTTTAAAATTTCTAATTTTCTTATTCCTCAAGACACTTGATACTTGATAGCAATAGATTAGGATTCATAATAAATTCTATGCGACCGCATATTTATTATTGAATTTCATAATATGAAACATATTTATAATATTAAATTATATTTTAAATGATTGATATATTATCACATATTGAATTCATCGTAAACACAAGTCTATATCACTTGATACCAAAAGCCTTAAAAATTATATAAATTGGTTAGAAAGTAGGTTATGGTACTCTATCCCTAAGAGTTTTCTTATCCCAATTAAACATGTTTTTCTTATCCCAATCAAGTCTTTGTGCAGCATGCTTAGAGCCTTTCAATATATGTAAATATTCAGAAAAGGTTTATCTTATCTCAAGTTTTTCTACTTATAATTTACCTTTATATAATAAATTAGAGTATATTTTTTAGAGTAATTTAATCTTTTAAGTTATTCTCCCTTTAAAAAAAGACACATATCATTTTAAACCTTTTTTTTCTTTTAGATTTTAAATTCAAATTATCTTTTTAATAATTATACATGTTTTCTTTATAATAATTTTAAATATTTTATATTTTATATTTTATATTTTTTTATCCTATATGAATAAATTAATCATGCATATCTTCATTATAATTTTAAATATTTTTTCTTTTTAATATATATTTATTTAGATTTTTTTAATTTAAAAGAAATTGTGTAATATAAGAAATATTTCCTAGTTAAAATATTTTTTTATATTAAATAATAATCTAGATAATATTCTGTTTAAAAAATAATCTAGATAATATTTAAAAAATAAATAATATCTTTTGTCATAAATCCGATTAAAGTCATGAAACATTTAGGAGATTAACTCTGATTTTTTTTTTATCATAAATAATATATATTTTTTATACTCTTTTTAATATTATTTATTATATTTATATTTTTATTATTATTTTTATTTAATCATATTTATCTAAAATAAATGTAAAAATAAATGTAGAATAGAAAATGATGTAAAACCATTATTTTTCTTTGGAGATAGGATAAAATCTCCTTTATATTATATGGCCACAAACATATCCATTTCCGTGCAGTCTAAGCAATTTGACGGCTATCAATCTCTATATTATAAATTTGAATAGTCTAAGGATAAGTTATTTTTTATATTTTCTTTTTTCTTAAATTATGTTTATTTTATCTTAAGACTAAACAAATCTATCCTTATATTTTCTCTTTCATTCAGTCATGTTATCTTCTTAATTGACGACAACTACATATAATTCTTTTTTAGCCTTAAATCGTCTTCTTTTATTATATTTTAGTTGACTATACGCAATTTTTTTCCTTCCAAACTTTCCTTTTTGAGTCCTAAGATCAAAGATAAAAATTACGTTTGGCGCACATAATAATATAAATATGATAGATAAAATAATAAAATAAAATCTAATAATATAAACAAATTGATAAACTCTTATACTATCAAATATTTGATACAAATAACATAAGTAACTTGATAGTATATGTAACTATTTAGTATGATTATACTATCCTTCACCTTCCTCACCACCTCCTCCATACTAGCCATCCTCGTCAACTACGCATCATAGAGACCTCATTCTCGAAATTCCTCTAAAACACATTCTCAATCATGCCTTTGCGGTCCACCCAATCAATAAAACCTACCAGAACCTTATCTCCAACCATCACCTTCCTCTTTATCTTCTTCAGTAGCATCCTCACCACGCACAACAACTCAACCCCCGAAGAAGAAGGTTCTAGAACCTTGTCGAAGGAGGTTCTTCCAAAAGCTTCTGGAATGATGACACGCATGAAGTTTGTGGTTAGCGGCTGGTGTGGGTGAAGGTTCAACTATGGTGGCTCGACGACAGCTAGGCAACCCAGATCTGTGTCACCCACCCACACAGAGCCACAGGTCTGCCCCCTGTTCCGATTATAGAGATACCATCGACCACCACGAGCAGCACCACTAGATCCGCCGCGCACTAACCACCCAGAGCCGCCCATCTCAGCCACACCCGCGAACCAGAACTGAGCTGTAGTTGGTCATCGGTGAAGATTTGGTGTTGCTAACTTGGACGATAGTGGTGAGGTGGTTTGTTTGGTGGCGGTAGAGGAGTTTGTTGGTTGGGAAAGGAGAGGGGCGGTGGTTGTTTTAGGTGATGGGGATGGGGTTCTTGGTGGATAATGAGATGCTTGGATTGAGAGATGAAGTTGAGAGGTAGGGTGAGAATAGATATTTTATCAGGTCTAATCAGGGAGTGAGAAGATAGAGTAATCAGGTTAGAATAGAATAAAAAAATTTGACCTGATTTAACTATACTATCAGGTTAAAGTACCAAAACACCTAACAAAGTCTGATAGTATTAGTTAATACTATCAGATTTTCATTATTCTGTCTACCAAACGCAGCCAAAATCTATTACTCCTTCCTGTCCAAAAAGAAATATGATGTTCATACATCATTTTTTATAAAATATTATTTTTATATTAATTTTTAATAATTGTGATTAAGTTAAAAAATAATAAAATGATATAATTAATAATATAAAAAATGATGTAAAAAATATATAAAAAAATCATAATTGTGTCCGAAATACATGTCCTTGTGGAGGAAAAAACTTGGTCCAAAATATTTGAGGTTCTCACAAATCAATGAGGTATTTATTGTTTATTTTCCAAGTCTCTCCTTTTGTTTGAGGATTAATTAATACCCAAACATAGACCGGTGTAATTAAAGGTTGGAAATCGAGAAAGGATAATTTCATAAAAAAAATTCATAAATAAAGCTTGATTTTATGACTCTTAATTCCTGTGTATTTCACCAAAGTGACATAGAGTCATTTATTTAGCTATTAAAAGATATTTTTAATAACTTATTTCTAGAATTTATTTAAAAAATACTTATTTCTTGAAATCAACAATTAATATGTATAATGCTTTCACACATAGTGAAACTAATCTAACACATTTATTTTTTTATTATTTCTCTATAACTTTAAAATAAAATCTTATCAATTCAAAGAGTTTAATTCATAACATATTACATATATATAATATATTAAATATTAAGTCTCTAAATTATATTCTAAACAAATATTAAAACTTTAAAAAAATTATGTGCTATACACGAACTACTAGCTAATATGATTGAATAACCTTTTTCTTTATCTAATCTCTACTTATTTGAGTTCATCTTAAGCTCGTGGCTAATACTTCTTCCTATTTAAATCTCTTTACAGGCTGACATAGAGTCCGTCTATGAAGCCTTTAACACAGCCATTAAAATAATGGACAACATGGAGCCATTGATCAGGAAATACCAAACACAGGTTTGTGTCTGTGTCTTTTTTTTTTCTCAATATTATTGGGCCTAGTTTTTCACCACAAAAACCAATAACACTTTTACTTCCCTTCTCGTGTATGTCAAAAGAAAAATATTTACAAATTTATTGTCAGAATGAGTTAATATTATTATTAACTTTTGGATAGATAAATAACTCTTATCACTTTGACTAATTTAATAATTATTCTTGTATCTTGACAAATTTTCATTGCATTCGGTCAATTTTTTTTTTTAATTGTGTATCATTACTCACAAAAATAAATTCATAGACAAAATGAGGGGAAAAAAAGGTGCCATTAATTGTCATAGCCAAAGAATGACATCAACGAAATAATAATAGTAAAGAATTCGTACCACATCAATAGAATGGAAATCTAAGTGAAAACTGCAATCTCATGTAATAGTAATGCCTAAATATGACAAGAAAATTAGTATCCTTACATAACATGACTAATAGTAGGATTACTGTTGTTTTAGCAGGTTGACAAGATTCTTTATCAAGTAACAGAACTAACCACCACATCAAAACAGGAAGGAGAGTACTTACAAGAACTTCTGGGGATTGTTCCAACGATTGCTACTTTACTGGTGAGCGTTGCAACCTCCTTTTCTCTCTAAAAAAAAGGTGAAAGAAATTAATCTGATTCTTTTTCTGTTTTTCTCTCAGTAACAAATTTGGGAATTTAAAAGAGTAAATATAGAAAAAACAAAGTTTAGATGAATTAAGTATTTCTTCTCTTTTTCGCTTTCAATATTATTGTTATTTTAAGCTGAACAAAAGAATGATTTTTTTTTTGGTGAAAGCCAAACAAAACAATGAAAGTTCTGGGATTTGGGATCCCAGTCTTGATCATGTTCATCTATGATATGCGTATGTGACCCCCTCAATTCTTTTTTATAATGTAAAAACAAAAAACAAAAAACAATGAAATCATTGTAAAAATGTGGGACTTTAATGAGAAACTTAATTCTTTAATTTGTACAATGCGTTGTGTTTAAAAGAAAAAAATGTATATAGTTGGATTTTTTTATTTTATATTTAAAATAATATAATTAAAATATTCTTGAAAATGCTTTTGAAAAAAAAAATTTCCCCCTGAAAGTTAAACAAATTCAAACATGCACTCACTATTCAGAGAAACCGGTTAAACAATTATATGTGGGAAAGCTAGTAAGACCCAACAAATGATTTGAACAATATATACTAAGTTACATATAAGTGTTGTGTAACAAACTCTAATTCGCACCATTTTTTTTGCCGTAATAATTAGCACTAAATACTAATATAATTAAAATGATGTATCTAGGCAAGCTAAGGGAACGAAGATTGGGATATTGTTGGGCCTCCTAGATTCCTGTTATTAGTCCTATCTCACCGCAGCCTTCATTTAACTTTCGAATTGAGTCTGACAAAATATATTTAAGAAAAGACTACGACCTTTGGGCCGAAAGATATTGTTACTAGAGTGGGGCAGACGGGTTATGGCGCTTGGGTCAATCTGTTTAATCTGCAATTTGTACTAATTAAGACCACTAATATTACAAGTTTGTTTAAATGGGAGTTTACACAATTCACACTTCTAGTCCTCAGACCCAAAAATAATAATAATAATTCTAGCCCGTGTAACTTACTGATTAAGCAGGTTCAATCGAGACATTCCACGGGCTAGCTCGGGAGCCGATGATAATGTTATTTTAATTTTTTGAAAATAAAATATTCTAATGAAATGATTCATTAGCCCAAGTCAATCCATTAATAATGACTCACCCAAGTTCAATAATCTCTATAAGTCCCAAACTCAATACAGGGTATATAAAAGTTAGGGCCGCTAAATCCACACTCGGTCTCAGAATGAGGTTGCTTGTTGGTAGCCGTAATTTCTGATTCACCTGAAAAAAAAAGGTAACAAAATTTAAAAAACTAAATCACCAAAAAAATAAAAACCAGTGTTGAACATGATGGTTGTTAAACTATAGTTTAAATGCTTCGACTAAAGGCCCATTTATTAAATAGGTCAATTTGGTCTGGTCCGTTTAGAACAAGTCTTTAATGTGTTAAGTTAGTCTATATATACCCAGCTATAATTGTTATTAGAGTCCAAATTTTTATTTTAACTAAACATCAATTTTGATCTTCTAAAGATACAAGGTCCTCCAATACAGTAAAATGATTTTTCAATATCAATTTTTAACCTTAAATTAGTCTTTCAATGTCATATTTTGATATCAAATTGGTCATTTGAAAGGATCAAATTGATTTCAAAATTGGATATTAAAGGATTATTTTGCTGTATTTGTTATTGAATGATCAAACTAATGATATTTGTATCTTTGGAAAATCAAAATGGGTGTTTACTCTTTTGTTTTTCATTGAAGGAGAAAAAAAATTTCTTGGAAGTGTATGTCATATTTTTATAGAAAATTAAATGTAGAGTACATAATTATTAAATTAAAGAGCGTATTCTTTTTATTAAAGTACAATCACTTGCATAATGATCTATTACTTTATGAAAATTATATTACTTTTTTTTTGGTACATTCAATTATCTTTTTTGGTTTTCTTGTCACACTTACTCTAATTTTTTTTGGTCAAGTAACAGAAAAATAATAATTTCCCCTGTTTCCATATACTTACAGGAGAATGAGAAAAGCATTCGAGTGCATCTTATCCAAACAAAGATGAAGTCCAATACTGGTAACCATCCCTGGAGCATCGATCAATCTTGTATTTGATATGAGGTCTCATTGCATGTATTCAAGGGACCAACATTTTCTAGCGATAAGAACTTGTTCAGTATGCTACAATTTTGTGGCTAAACGCGCGCGCGCACACACAACTCTTGTTATATGAAGTTATGACATTAACAAGATTACCTTTGAAACATCCCCCTGCGAAAGATGAAACATATTCACAGAAAAGCTTTGCTGAACCCATTTGTTGTAATTTTACTCAATCAAATATAGTAGTTAAGATAGTGTCAGCCAAATTTCTCTCTTTCACTGCTCGATATTCTAACAGTTGGTGTTGGTACTAAACAGCTCTCTTTGAGAAAACCCCATCACCAGCATTTTTTTTCCCTTTGCGCCTTAATTTTTCAAATACTAGCTGGTCACACTTTGTTTGTGGTGATTTTTCATCAAAGTGTTGATTACTTCACTTTTGATTTGAGATCTAATTAATATTTGGAAGTGAATTGACTTCTTTTAAAATTCTTAAGTTTTTAGTGATTAGTAAAATTCTGATGATAATGAGTTAAATAACCATCAATTGTCAAGCGTTAGTCAAAGTGAATATAAACATTAGACGTGTCATGAGAAAATAAAGGTGAGTGTTATAACATCCTCCCTTTCAGTATGTTTATAGAGTTAATAGAGCGTAAGATGCTATTTAATGTAATTGCATAATTTTACGTGCATGTCTCTATTGTACATGTTTGCGAGCAAATAACTTAACGAGTAAGTTAGCTCCTAAAATTAATTAAATTAATTCTAGAAAGTTATTAAATAATTGAGAAATAAATTTATAATTTAGATTTTCATATTTAAGTTATGGAAATTAGCTAGAATAATTATAAATAAATTATTCATAATTAATATGTTATAAATTAGACTTTTAAGAATACTAAAAGATAAAATAAAATTGTTATTAAGCTAATTAGAAGTAAATTAGCAATTAAGCTAATTTATTTAAGTAACTAATTATTCTAAACAAATAAAATATTTTATAAAATTATATAAGGACCAATGGCAAAATTAGATTAAATAATAATTTAATTAAATATGAAATGATAAATAAAAGAAAGTAATGATTATGTATTACCTAATGGGCTTTCATGCAAGCTTAAAGAGCACTAAGCTTGTTTTCTAGTGGAGTAGAGGTTTTCGGGGTTAAGGTGGTGGTGTCTACCACCTTGGGGCGGCCAACCATGGTGGAAAGGTGGGGTGGTTGCTACGGGTGGCCACCACATGAACAAGGGGGTTGGGGTTTGATGGTGGAGGTGACCACCATGTTGGGTGGCAATGGGAGCCACGACCATGAAGGGTGTGGCCGCGGGCTGCTTGGCTTATGGAGGCCACCAATTTGTAGCCAAGGTGGTGGTGGTGTCCATGGATGGATACCACAAGGGTTAGGGAGCCTAGGGTGTTGGCTAGGTGGTGCTTGCCACCACCATGGGTGGTCAAGGGCGGAGATGCCCTTAGTGGTTGGCTGTGGGTTTCTAAGAAGGAAGAGTGGCCCAAGTTGCTCCCAATTGCCTTAGTTGGCCATAACCCTAGGAAAAGGAATTGAGGACCTTTGATTGTCAATTGAGTCCTTAGATGTTAATTACATGATTAAGAAACTTATTACTGGTCATTGGATCTAATGTTAAGAATTAGGTGTTGAATTGATCCTTGAGGTTATGACCTCATAGGGTTGAATGGAAATGGTAATATGACTCTTATGAGCTTAGAGTTGATAATATGAGGTTAATTAGTCGTCAAGTTAACTCAGTAGGTCTTTGAGTAAGTGCATGAAGTTATATGTTGATAACTGTAGCTATTAAATGCCTATGTATATCCTATGCTGGCTATTGAATTGATATTATGAATTGAGAATTGTTGATAATGTTGGACTACGCTCTATGAAGCTATTATTGATTATGAATTGTGATTGTTCATGTAAAATATGCTTTCCCAAAATGAAAGTAAGGATTGTCTTACAATAGAGTAAGGAAGAAATTCACCTTGCTAGGGATAGGTTTTGTGTAGCACGTATGACTACTGAAAGTAGGCTAACTCATGTTTGATAAGCAGACTATTATATGTGTTAGCTATGACAACCATTACCCAAGAATGAGGTTAATTTGGTGATTAAAATTTTTTAAAATAACATTAAAAAATTAAGTATTTTGAAACACTTAATTAATAAATGCAGCGGAACATGCATAATAAAGGTACAACTATTATAGATCACTCAATTAAAACTTGGATTAAAAGGAAAAAAAACAAATAAACAAGCTAGAAATTAAGATATTAACATCAAAGTACCAATTTGACAATATACACAATAAATAGTTATGGTGCAGCAAATATGAAAATTAAAGAATGTAGGGAAGAGAGAATTAAACCCAAGAATTTATCCTAATTCAACCATCAACCATTTGTGGGCTACATCCAGTCCCCAAGCTTAACTTGAGATTTTATTCACTATCTCTTAGACTTCGAGGTGCTAGGGAAACCTTTGTATAAACAAGAGCACTCCTTATACCTTGAGATCCTCCATCCTTGTGCTAGAGCGTCCAACTCTTCAAGCTTCACAGGTACTTGAAAAACATTTACAAACTTTGAGTACTTACTATACCTTTGGGATCCTCCACCCTTTATGTATAAGCCTCACACACTTCACTCTAAGGGAAACCTTACCCTTAATCTCACTTAAGGGACTTTCCACCCTTTAGAAGTTATTACAATGAAGATTACAATATAAACTCTCTCAAAGAGTGGATATACAAGTTGAAGAACTAATGAGATAGAGAGATTTTGACAATGAAGAGCTTAAAATATGATTTTAATTATTCAAAGATTAAATTAAGTGTCCAAGTGTTTCTAGAGATGTAAATGCTTCAATCTTCACTTATATATAGAGCCCAATTGATAATTTAACCATTGATGTGTTTGAAATATTTGTTAAAAACATGTTTTCGATGGTAATCGATTACCAGCTTTAAAAATAAGTTTTTGGGCTCTTGGTAATCTATTACTAATTACCATGCTTTTGTTTTGTTAAAAACATGTTTTGGGAAGCTTGTAATCGATTACAATGACCCTATAATCGATTATAGTTGTTTTGATATTCGAAAAATGACTTTAAACATTCACAACTTCTTTATTTCTTATCCTTTTTAAGCAAATGACCACTCATTGAAAATATCTTTCAGTCTATTTTTAAATGAAATAAGTTTTAGAACAAAAATCAAAATATTGAAATTTATGATTAAAAAAGTAACTAAAAGTTAGCTTTTCAAAACTCAAATTTGACTATTTTTCATAGTTTTGAACTACTATTATGACTAACTTTTCAAAACATGTTACTTGGATATTTTAGCATGTAAGAACCATTTGTAAAGATTTAAAAGTATATTTGAGTTATTTTCTTATAAAACCTCTATTTTCACACAAGAGAAAGCCTAAAAGGAAAATATATCAATTCTAGTTCGTAAGCTTCTTGATGTAATCTAAACTTCCAAAAAATTTCTTCTCTTCAAATCTTGCAAATGCTTGGAACACCTTATCATTCTCATTCTTCTTAAGTTGAACATAATTGTGTTCTTTTACTTTCTTGTTGCAATGTTTATTCTTAGTACTTGGGCTATCCTACAAAGTATTGCTCACTTAAAATCAACATAGTTAGTCCAAATTCATAATTTAATATTTTCATATGCATGATTCATAAATGTATAATTCTAGTTAGTCTAATATGCATATAAGACTTTTATAGACACATCCAAATAAAACATTTATTAATTACTAAAAGATATATTTTATATAGGATGCAACAAAGAACATTTTGCCCAAAATGCATGATTTTTTACACAACACTAGAATGTACATTATGCACATTTTCATTAAAATAGAGCCAAATTTAATATTAATTTAATACAACTCATATAATATATTATTAGATATATTCTATAAATGATGCTACAAAAAACTCAATGCATGATTCTTAAATGAAATATAACAAGATAGAGTACATGATCATGCATGATCCAATATAATGCATTAAACACATCTATGCAACATATTCATCATCCTTTTGTCTTGTATTTGTCATCATCAAAACTTAACATATTAAACTATTGGGGCAAACTTATTTCCACAATATGGAGGTGAGTTATTACCTCTCAAAGTTAAATGGAGGATAAAGTAACTTCCTCAAATGAAAGGAAAAATGAGAAAAACATAAAATGTTAATTGAACAATCAGACTCATAAGCATTGCATTCATACTTGCATAAACATTGTTTTATTATTGATATTATGTAAGTTTGATCATATGAAGAAAACTGACTAAAATGAACCTTTGCCTCGTGATAAGTAATTATATATTTTCAACTTATATTTGTTAACTAGTTTTATTCTGAGGCAGCTGAAACTATCATGATGACATGCACTTTCATGTTTAGTTTACTAAGAATTCCTATAATTCTCACCTCTATTATTTTCCATGGTATTCTAGACCCTGATCATCATGTCACTGCTTAGCTTTTATTTTGAGATCTTAGAGGGAAGTTAGATATACTCCCTAGAGACAAACACCTACGCATTCTATGGAGTTAACATAGTGCACATCATGTACACACCTCGTGTAGTTGTAGATGGCCCCGAAGGCTTTGCGATATAGAGTAGGACTTTATGATAGACATCCAGTAGACATCTTTTTTATTGTATATAGTTTTGCTTTGTATTACTGTATTTGAGTATAGATGTCTATCATTTTCTGGACATGTATATATCCCTATGTTGATACTTGCTGACTATGATGGACTGTGGATGACTATATGCTTAGGTACTGATGCTTATGCTTGTATTTTGCTTTATTTTTCCTGTATATAGGACAATGACCATGATAATGTATAGATGGAAGCCCATAGGGCTATTATGTCTTTTTTTTAATTGTATCGAAGTATATTGTTGCCAGAGTTAGAGTTCTAACTATGAAGACTCACTCTGAGATAGTATGTACACTCAATAGAACTTATTTCTATTGTACGCTTATCTAGGGCTTTCAGCTCAGCTCATCATGAGAGCTAAAGAATCTTAAAGCGAAGAGTAAAATGAATGTTACAAGTCAAGGTAATTCGACAAAGTGTGTAAAGGAACAAATAAAGTTGAAATAAGATATGGTTAAAATAAGCGAGGATGCAAGTGAGCTAGTAAATAGAACTTAAAGGGGGTAGTGTACTTTATCTTATATAGTTTGCCCTGTTGAGCATAGAGTGGACTATATTGGATAGGAGGTGTCACAAGTGTGAGTAAATGAAAACAATGCATGGAAATAAGTATGTCAAAGTAAACTTACTGGAGGTAAATTGAAGGAAAAGAATTGTTGAAAGTAAACTTACTAGAAGTAAATTTAACAAAAAAGTAAATGGCAAGGTAAAGTAAATGTTAAAAGTATACTTGTTGAAAGTAAACTGACAATAATGTAAATGGCGGAATGTAAATGACAAAAATGTAAATGTCAGACATATAATTGTCAACTTAACATTAATGTGCTAACAAAAACATGTAAAAAGTGTTCTGTGTGCATGAGTGAAGATCAAACAAGTGAAGTATGTAGAAAATGCATGAACATCAAAGACCATGAAAAATAAATGAAATGCAGAAAGTAAACGCAAGAAAAATGTAAATTAGCATTAAGTTGGAAAAATCATGCACATGACTTAAAATAAAGTGAAATACGAAGGAATTAACCATAAAAGCAAAAAAATTGCAGAATCAAGAAAGAATTTTATTTATATGCCTTTTTCCTATGTGTATATGGTGGAAACTACTCCAAGTAATGGGTAGTTTATTCTTCTTATTTTGTGTCTTCCACTTTCTCCATTAAGTCATGTTCCTTGTGCAATCCCAACTTCAATTTGATAACTACCCACGTTAGGTCATTTCGAGTGGCAAAACAAAACATCTCAAGGTCAAAGAGTATTTGCAGGCCATGTATATGTTGTTAGAATCAGCTGATGAAGATCAGCTAATGGTACTTGACAATATTCAATTAAACAAAGCGAAAGTTGCTCAACGTTATAACAAGAAAGTAAAAGCCAAAATGTTTGCCGAGGGGGACTTGTTTGAAAAACTATTTTGCCTATTGGAACCAAAGATCCTTAGAATGACAAATGGTTGCCAAACTAGGAAGGCCCTTACCTTGTTAGTCAAATTATCCCTGGGAGTGTATATCAGCTAGTCAACATGGAAAGGAAAGAATTATCAAGAAGTATAAACGAAAAATTCCTAAAGCCCTACTATCCATCCATGTGGGAAACAATTCAAGTAGATCAAAGAGAAATTCATGTAACTACAAGCTAGTAACTTAGCCAAAAACAACTACTTCCTGATGGAAGTTTACCAAATTCAAAAATCCAAGACTAAAAGTTTAGAAAATGTTGGTGGATTTTTACTGATTAGAGGGCGGAATAGGTGAAGTTTGATTGGCAACAGTTGAAACAAGTTTTGTTGTAGCAGTTGTTGGAATAAACATAGAAGCGACTACTTGGCTGGGTATGGTGATGGCCATTTCTAAGCTTAGCACAGATTCTCTTTGCTTAGCTTCAACCAAAATGCTGTTAAGTTTATTCCAAGACTTCAGGGCTTCAACTAACCCAGTTTCACCAAATTTCATGTCTTATTTAAGCATTTGTTTATGTTGCAACAGATAAGTTATTTTAGTATCCAAGCTAGTTGAATGAGGGTACAACCAGATTCTAGCATCGGTACCATACTTCATGTTAGCTGTTATAGTGGCTAGTTGGGGCTGAATAATAGCTATTTCAGCTTTGATGCAACTCAATTCCTTATTTAGCTTGTCCAGCTGATTGTTCAAGTGATCCTGCTCCATAAGGTTCTCTTGTCTTTCTTTCTCTACTAACTCATACTTGGTCTAGAAAGCAGACTTTTGGACTTGAAGAGCTGTTAGCTTATCCAAGTCTTTTTGATTGGTGTCCCTACAAGTTTTATGCATATGGTAGTTGAAGGAGATATCAGCTAGTAGGAGTGCAATTTCATTGTAGGTTTCTTTGAGTCCTAAAGACAAGGACAGATTGAGGGATTTAGTGATCTTTTCCAGAGAAAGCTTCAAAGAAGATAAAATCTTCGGATTAGCAAGAAAATCATTATGCAATTGATTCTCTACAAAGTCAATTTGCATTGAGAGAAGCAAGGTGTCATTAGCAGGAGGGCTTGAAAATGGAGATTTGAAGTACTTGCTAAGCACTTCATTAAAAACCTTGGGAAAAACATTTGATTATGCTTTAGTTGAGATTTGAACAGTTGAGGGCTTAGAGGTCTTCAGCACAGCTTGAGTCTTGGGTTTTTTTTTTTCTGTCAGATGAAATCCAAAGATTAATATAGCCGAAGGCAGTTGTGCAAATAGACGAATAAAATAAAAGTGTAGTTTCCTTCATAGAGGTGTCAACTTCTTCTAGCAATCTTTTAGATTTTGCTGTGGGAGCAGGAGTTGCCACAGCGGGAGCAGTCGATTAGTGGGTAAGACGACGAATAAAACTAGTTGAGATGTCTCTAGGAGAAGGTTGGTGGGTCTCTACATCGATTACAAACATTGAAGCTTTGCCTGCATCAAAATTCAGGGATGTATAATCCGTTCACCAATTGATCAAAAGGGAAGTATATGAGATCAATAAGCCAGTTACCTTTAGCCGAGGTTGTGGTGCCTTGAGATTTTGTAAGGGAAGCTTTGGAAGCTTTTTACTTTGGATCTTTAGTTAAAGGTTTTGAGCTTTGGCCAATTAATTTAAACAAATAACTTGAAGGAAGTGCAGGGTAAATGGCGTAGAAAACAATTGTCCACCAATTAGAGTAATCTGCAGTTTCATTTGCATGGATGACAAATCTGAATAATTGAAAATTGTTCAGCTTCGAATAGTGGGTTTACGAAAGGGACTTGATTTTAGCATCATTAAGAACAAGTCTGGATAAGGGATCAACTGAAGATTCAAAGGGAGCTGGGACCCCTTAAACTAAACCTAGTTGTTTGGCAAAACATTGGGGGTTATAGGGTTTAGTCAAAGTTTTGTTATGCTAAGATATTGGTTTGACTCCACAAAGAATGTCTTTGGCTGGTAGGACTTTACTCCAGCTAAGAGCCAAGTCAGATAGTTAATGGGTTTCATGATTTCCTAAGGGGTTAACCTCATCCAATTAGGACCATAGTCCCTTTGGAGATATGGATACAAGTCAAGTGAACTACGAGTTTTGATTTGAAATAACAACCTTTATGTCCTCACCACCCCTCGACGGATCTACCATAAAAAACAAGCTTCTATATAAAAGTGATAAAAAGAAGAAGAAGAAGAAGAAGAAGGGCCAAAGCCAATGCTCTTCCAAAAGTGATTACAAAAATAACATAAGAAAACTTAGAGACTATAGCAACTGACTTAGTGCAAACAAAGTACTTATAGAACCAATGCAATAGGAAGGCCTTATGTTCCTCATCCTTCACTGGCTTCTTGTCTTTTGGATTGGCATCTAGAAAGTTAGTTTAAGAGGAATCTTTCTTGGAAAACTTGACCTTTAGATCACTATCAAAAATGCTATGCAAGGCCAAAAATTTGTCTCCATCGATTGGAAGCCCTAGGATAGCCAAAACATCAAGTGTAAAGCTCATAGCGGCGAACAAGAACACGAACTCATTGATAGCTATAGACTAAAAGCCTAGGAAAGCATAAACAAGGTTGATGTCCATCAAGATGTCATGTTGAGAAAGCATGATCATGTCGTAGACACCCTATTTTTTCTAATCGGCTACTTTCTCCCTTTCTATATGCTTTAGACAATCAAGGTATTTGGGGGAAAGTTGAGGTCTTGGGCCAAGCCCTAAATTTGACTTGGCACTTCAATAAGTCGAACCATTCACAGGTAATAGGAGGAGTGAAACCTTTTGGACTGAAAAAGTGGTCAATGATTAGTTTCCGTTCTGAAGGGTCGTTTGAAACTAGTCCTAGAACATAGGAATGTTGTTTTGGAACATAAGGAATTAAGATGGAAGCTTTGGAAGATGACATTTGTGGAGGCAAATCACTCAATTTGGAGATAGCAATGTCGGAAATAGAGTCATCATCGTCACATCTTAGTGAGTAACTAGGGTTTTGGGAATTGGAAGGAGATGACATTTTCTAGTTTTTCTTAGAAGAATAGAAGAGGTGCAAGAGAGGGGAGATGTGGAAAAGGTTGAGTAGCATAAAATGAGTGGTTGGGGGATGATCATCACACTAGTTTCGGAAAGATTTTGGGGATTTGGAATTTGAAAACTGAGATTAGGTAGGTATGCAAGTGATCATTATCGTCACCCAACTAAATCTAGCTCTTCCTAACCAGAAATAATAAATGAGTTAAGCATGCACATGGAATCCTAGAAAAATGTGGGAATTTGAAAAAAAAAATTGAGTCCATCTCTCACACTTCTTCACATTGGCTCATCAGTTAAAGGATGTAAGGGACAAAGTGTTAACACCCAAAAATAATAGGTTAGCTAGATTAGCTGATGCAAAATAATCCCTCAAGAAAGCAAAGCGAGGCAGATTTGGCTAAAAGAAAATAGCGGGCTGCTAACAAGAAAAATGATTCAATGTTGGGCCAAATACAAGTTCGGTTTGAGGGGTATGAATCTTGATTGGAGATTGCAAATCAGGTTAGTTGACAATTGTTGACTAAGTCAATTGAACTCCCTAAAAAATAGTAGTGCTGACCTCATGAACGTTGTGGGCTAATTGGGGTTGGTTAGATACGGATATGCACAAAGGATTGGTAAATCCATCTCGAGTAATTATCGGATAGTAGGTTTTGACCTTTGGCTAATGCATTCATTGTATCTAGACAAATTCAATACAGAAGTTAGCAAAGGACAAGTTAGTTGGTTTGCATACTATTATTAGCCACTAAGCTTAGATGTGGATTATGTTAGGAGAACATGGCAGATAGTGTATAGAGCCACTAACAGTACAATTTTGATCTTTTAAATTGTATTGAGAATTTGATTGTAAAGTTAGGCACAACACTCAATTCAACATATCAATACGTAAATTCCTTCTCCATTCTCTTGGCTTCTGCCTTTACTTTTCGGCTTGCAACATTATTGTTCCTCATTTATTGCTTTATCATTGTTTTATGCTTACACTTTTCCTTACTATTTTATTGCTTTTAAACTTTACCAAACCATTTGTTATTAACCAATTGAGTGAAAGTTATTTTGCTACTTTCCATTTAATAGCTTTCTATAGTCGTATTAAGAATACAAAGTCGATGAACAAAGTTCCTTTCTCAAAATTAATCATTAATCACTTGTTTTTTGAGAATCAAAAGTTACGAGATCACTTGATTTTTGAGAATCGACAATTACTAGTTAGCCGAATCATTCAGTTAATCAACCAAGTAAATTATTTTGCAAACAATGTTTTATTTATTTTGTGAATATAACACATTTTTAATAAATTTACATGATCACATTTAAATGCTTATTAATGTTTCATTCATGAAAGTTATAAAATGTGTTGAAAACTAAATGAAATTAATAAAAATTGAAGATAGATAGGGTCAATGGATTGAAGAAGCGAACAAAATTTTAATTCAAAAAATATAGACTCAGTATAATTTGGCAATTGAAAGCATAAAAAAGTATTGTGTACATGTGATCTACATATCCAATGCAACAACAGAGGGAACTCAAGCCAAAGGTCTAACAAAATGCTTATAAAAAAGAGAGGTCTACGAAAATAATTCTCTATCAACCAAAATTCCAAAATGATGTCATTCTTTTAAGGCTTGTTTAGTATGCATGATAGGATAAACTTGATAGTATTAAATCTGATAGTATAAAACTTGATTAGATATCATAATATAAGATTTGATAGTATAAAACTTGATAAAAAAGAGTTGGAGGTATCAGGGTGTTAAGGTTATAATAAGAAAGATTTTACAAAAACATCAATACTTAATCAAGCCTATCCCACACCTAAAACATGATTAAGTTATCCATTATTTTAATGTATACGAAAAATTTAATGAATAAGTTTATACAATATATTGTTCACACCAGATAACTAATAAAGTCATAATATATTATATTAACTTATCCTATCATATCTAATACGACATGTCAATCAGACCTTTAAATATTAACAATGGTAATACCCTATAAAGCCTGCATTTCCAAATCAGTATGCTTATTGTTGTTAGCGGATGAGGCTTCAGGATTTTCCTTGTCATCGGTAGATTTCATCTCTTGCATGGGAGGAGGATTTACAATGGTCATTTCTGAGACAATACTATCTGAGAGCCGTCCCTTCATCTCCCTCTGCTCCTGACACAAGGCACACCAGTGCATGCAGCAGTGTACACAACATGGGTCACAGGGCGAATTCTGCAATTATCGAAAGAATAAATAAGAAAATCTTAAAACAAATCAAGGTTTATGTACTAGGTAAACCATAAAAGCCAGAGAAAATAATTATCAAATCTTGTAAAAGTACATGTTGCTAGGAAACACAAGTAAAACCAATGCTTTGTGTATACAGAATTTGACCCCTCCATGAAATTCTAGCGCAGCCATTAGGCCTTTGGTCTCGTGGGGACCTTGAATAGAGCAGGGTTCTTCCCCTATGTTAAGTGTTTGAACCCAAATCCCTACTCCTTTTGGGGGTAAATAACCTCTAGCAAAGAATAGATGGTCTTCTTCTCACAAACTGATTACGAAATTGTCTACACAGTTAGACTATCAAGGATTATATTTTAAATAAATAAATTAAAAAAAAAAAGCAACTTCCAGTGCACTAGATATTAGATAAGAGTAACAAGAAGCTAAACAATGCAGTGTAGTCAAAGGCACCAGAAGGTGTGCCTCAGGAGAGGCGAGGTGCTAGAAGGGGCCAGCACCTCTTCGGGCCTGCACCTATCCGGTTTAGTCAAGCACACCTCTAGTGTCGTATGATAACAGTAAAAACTCTCTTAAAGCCCAGCCATTGATGCCAAAGAAGGTAAATGGTCAGAACAATAAAAGAATAACTAGTTGTCGGTCTTTGGGACTCTTATCAGCAGTATGCAGCTTAGGGTTTTGTATATTGAGCATTATAATATTTTATTTATACTACAAATGAAATGCTGGAGTTGTTAATTTCTATGGAAAATCAATGCAAAATAGTAAAATATTATTCTGTTTTCTTTTTCTAATGCTAACGTCTGTTTTAGTAAGGCGTGCCCTTTTTGGCACCTCTCACCTCAAGGCATTAAAACCACCTGCGTCTAAAGGGTCCCTTTCCTTTGACTACCTTGAAACAATCATAGCATTAGCTTCTCTTTCCCCTCTCTTCTGTATTGGTATTCAAAAAGTGATGACAAGACCAAAGTTCAAAGAAATTTGATAAGTTTTAACAGAATACTTATTGTGTATTATTGCTTCAAGCTAAAGGTCCTTTCCTATTAAGGAAAACATTCTAGAATTTTTTTTCTTCTCTTAAACAGTTACAGAAAAAGTAATCATAGTCTGGTATATCAATATAACCTTATAATTTAAAGAGTCACAATTTTGGTTGTAATTTACCAAGCACTAAAAAACTATCTTGTAAGAAAACATTATTTCTCAAACTGCATGGTTGGCTCAGTGATTGTTGACACCAGACTTGCTGAAAGTCAGCATTACAATTCAACAAGAATAACACCAGAATCATGTCCATACGGGTATATATCAGGTTTTCACGGTTAGAATTCAGAACAGCAAGTAAAACTTTGTTTCCTTTCCAATTTAGTAGTTCAAAATGTGCATGTATTGTTCCTAGTAAAAAAAATCTTATCATCTCGTAATTTTGTTCACTTAAGAAAATACATGCCAGGCTTGATAATAAAACAGGCCCCTACAGAAGGGGCATGGTTTTTAACATCTAACGAATTCTGCATTACACATCTGCAACAAGCAGAAGCAATATTTCTCAGTAGTGGGTTGTTTGATATATGTCATTCCATCTTTAAAGGCGGAAATGAAATTCAGCATGTACCTTTAAGTGATATTTCTTCTGCAAGGATTGCCGAACCTGACCAGTGTAAATGCCACACATCCACCACGTAAAAAATAAACCCTCAAAAATGAGAAATGATGTCCCTGGGTCAATCATACCATGAAAGATTGCAGTTGCTGTTGCCAGAGCAATGCCACCTTCAACAAAAATGGCATGACAAATACATGGTCTGGTCCAAGGAATGTCTTCCTTCAAGCTTTCTACATTGCGCCCAAATAATACACAAGGACAAAACAGTCCTGTCAAGCCTGCAAAGAAGGAGGAATAGTATAAAAAGCAAGCAATTTTTTGCTTAGTCATTGCAACAATGAAAACTGCTAACATAGCCATACAAATAAATCCTTCATATTCCAGTGAACAGCGTGGTCCAACCAAAATTTAGCATATAAAGTATGAAGAGATTTTGATAGCAAGGATTATTAGTCAAAGAAAATATATAAAGTAAGATGTTATTACTCCCAAGACTCAATTGACTAGTCTAAAATAGATAATAGATAACACCCTGACTCTAGTAAAATTTGACAGTTTAATCAAGCATTAGCTTACAATTTTCCCTATCTTCAGCACATCCAAAGATCCCAGTCATCCAAGGTTCATCAGCAGGAGGTGCATAGCTTTCAGGTAACGGCTGCCCACATTCAATGCACTTGTGAACAGCCAACTGCAAAGTATTAAAAACCATAAGCAAATATCTGTCTACCAACTTAAATTAAAACTCACCCAAAAGATGCACATGCACAATTTTTAAAAGTTTCATTTTGCTTTCTCTCACAATGTCATAAAAGATTTGACAAAGTGGTACATTGGCTACCAACTTCCAAACACAACCCTTCTAGTTTATCCAGGCTTGGGACCAACCCCATTTACTAGGATAAGACTTGGTTGTTGTTGTTGTTGTATTTCTTTGTCTCACAAATCAAGAGATATTTATTGAGTTTTTTTGTCAAAATAGAAATATTATAACTAATTCCTCTAAGTTATAATGTATAAAGTATTCAAGTGCGTTTGGATGAGGAGTAATGAGGGAGATGGAAGGGAAAAAGGATGGAAAAGGAATAATTACCCTTGTTTGGAAGTATACAAATTTCAAATTTGCAAATGGAAGGGGAATTTGAGGGGAACCATTCCCTCTCATTCCCCCTCAACTTCTCAATTTTGTTCCCCTCCATATTGAGGGGAAATGAGGGAGAATTGCTTTGCTTTTATTTTAAAAACTTGTTATTTAAAATATTTTAACCCATAAATTGAGTAACTTAAAAAGCTCATACAGTTTTCTGCTATGCATCTTTCCAATTTGAATGATGTTTCTTCCTCATCCACGCAACTTTTGAACCAGCTCTTCTGGCTGTGCACCATTTCAGCCGTCATTGCTGAGTTATTTTCAGTGCTCATCTTGCATCTTGCCTCTCCTCAACATCTCCAGCACCCCTAAGTTGTCTTTCTAGCTATGGTTTAAGGAGCCTACATTAGTTTTTAGGATTATTTTCTTTTAGTATGTTTATTCATAACAAGCTTAAAGTTTAGTAAGCTTTAACTTGAGGGGGAGTGTTAAAATGTATCAAAATATCTTCAGAGTATTTTAGAATATCTTAACATATCTTCAAAAGATCTTTAGAATATATTATGGAATCAATTAGTTCTCTAATTGAGGAAGCAATCTTTGGAGTTGTTTCGAGATTTCATTATGTTTCCTGATTTGTTTCCTTATTTAATTAGGGCTAGTAATCTTATCGCATTAGTTGGCTTGGACTTGTACGAATAATAATACACTAGCAATTGACTTAATTATTAGTATAAATAAGACCATTGGATTAGTATTTTGTATCATATCATTACACAACATATCAACCTAATAGAATATTATTCAAAGTCTCTATTATCTCTTTACTCCTCAAAGTCTCTATTATTCACAGTAGTCAATGGCGAATTGTGGCGCGAAGCGGCCAAACCCAAAAAATGCTATGGCAGTATAAGGTGGGCTATGGCAAAACAAAAGTGGCTGTTAGAATTAAGCACATGTTTAATATGTGCTTTAGTCATCACCTAGTCATAGCTGACTCATAGAGTTAATTACTAGAAATTATAATCAGTAATTATAGGAATTAGTGTCTGTAATTAGTGTTTGTAATTACTCCTATCATGCACTAATCTGTATATAAATACCAGATTACTTGTGTGCTCACATACACACAATTCCTCAAATCCTCTCCTAATTCTATATGGTATCAGAAGGTTCACGATCCCTCACACCATTGTGCATCGTTACAAAGTATCACAAGCCACAACCCATACATCATCATGGCCATGTGAAAATGGTTTCTTTATCAGATATAGCTGATACAAGAATCACTTCTCATGCCCATGAAGGTTTGCTCAACTGGCAGGATCGAACAGCATTGATAAAAAGGTCTTGGGTTCGATTTCTACTGGTGGACATTCATTGGTAGGCCCTCTGTAATTATCACTATATGCACTCATTGAAGCTTGTGATATGCCCTGACCTTGGAATGGGGCAACCTCCTCTCTCCCTTAAACTCTTCATTCACTAAAAAAATAATCACTTCTCACCATTCATTCCAATGTCAATCAGTTCTAAGCACCATTATGATTCTCAAGAACTCAAATTTATGATAAATATGTCAAAACAAAATGAGGAAGCTCCAAATGGCAAGAAGTCCAGAAGCAATAATTTGTAATATCTAATATGTAAACTCAAACTAGAAAACAATATTACTTAGAATTGACACAGATAAGGAGACTGGTCACATGTAGCAATTCAAACTGTTCGGTAACGAAGTAGATACGGTACTTAACGCTCACAGCTGCACCCAGAAAGGAAAAAACAGGTTACCTACAAATCAGCACCACAATGAGAGGAAGAGATTATCTGGTTTTGAATGTTGGTTCAAACTCTAATCCTCTGTCCAGATTGAGGCTTAAAGAAGGATAAAATTCCGTTATTGACATCCCAATTCTGGAATGGATCCTTCAACCTCGTTAGTAGATTCCTTTGGGGATGAGTGGATGAAGGTCTGAGACACTCTTCTCTATTCATTTGTCCTTCTTTGGGATATTCCCCTCAATCCTTGTTCTTATAGTCTCTCAATCTCTGTTTTGTTCAATCCTTCCCTCAAAGAGTTTTCCCCTGCGCTCTGTGCAACTTCCTTTGTTTTCCCTCCTCATCCTTTTTTTTCTCATTCCTCTGCCCATTCCCCTTGGCTGTTATGGAAGGTGTCAAAAAAACATGATAGCCATTCTGTGGCAAGGAACCAGTGCTGCACGTAGGGTGGCTCAGAGTTGCTTAGCCTTAGCGTCTCACATACATTCCCTTCCTTCCAGCTGCACCCCCTGCTTAGCCTTTCTCTATTAGTCACTAGAGCCCATGCTTGCCAGTAGCAAATGATGGTAGCAGGAAGACTGAAGGCTAGTGTCTGGGTAGTAAAAATTGCTTTCAAATGGCTTTTGGCTTATGCAATTGAGTTAAATGAGTTTTCAGGGTTCTGGATTCAAGTGTGATTTGATTTTAGGTCAAAGTAGGGTATGAAATTTGAGTCAAGGGTGCAAGTGGTTCATCTTCTTCCGTCTTCCATTTTAATTATTATTGGGATTCGTTTTTATTTTATTTTCATTTTTGAAATTTTTTTAATTACTCTTTTTTTTTAAAAAAAGTCATTTTTATCTCGGACAAAATGGGTGGTTGACATTAGTATTATGTGAAACGATTAAAAATCAACATATTCATATTATCTAGATACTTAGGTTTTTTTCTCCTTTTTATCCTCTTCCAGTTTCATACCAACACTGGTTTAGACAACCGTCCTTCATACAACAGGGGAGTCAAAAGTCATTGATGTCCAAACTACAAAGCCAGTGATTTAAACAGTACTGAGCAATGAGCATTGACATGTGCAATTCACAGTGCCAATAAACCAGTGTTTTCATATAGAGTTACACAGCAAAGTCCCAAATCAATGATTCCAAACACAGAAAAACATAAGCAAGTCAAATGTACAACGAAGTATGAAACTATGTCCATTTACTTCAGACTTCATGTTTCCACCTTGTTACTGACATTTAATAACCATTCTTTAACCAACACCTAACATTATAACATTATGGCTGAAGAGATTGTTAACTTATTATAAGATATTTCCGATCAAGCAGTCTACAATGTGATCTCACCCACCTGCATTCACATTCTAATTATCAAATTAAATTTCAGGAAAAAGGTATCTGCCGCAGGTGAGTCATTGCTTCATCTAGGCCTCAAGGTCAAGTATCTTTTGCATAAAAGATCAAGTTATAAATCCTCAGTAGCTTAAACTTTTAAACAGCTAAACCCATGTTGCCATTTGACACAGTCCGAATGTCTCCATCTCTACAATTGCAAATACAAACAACATTGGGCCACTCTCTGTTGCTTTTCTTCACTTATAGAACTGGAATTGCATATACAAGTAGAAAACTAGGTTCAGATTGCACCCAGAATCCCTTCAACAAGGTTAATTTCATATAGATATATATATATATATAAAAGAGTTTTTTAGTGAGAAGAGGAATAAATCTTTATCATACAATCATATATTAATGGTCAAAATTAAAAGTTACTTAAAGATCATTTCAAAATATCACATACATTTATGTTCTAATGCATTTATGTTCTAATATTGAACATCATATAATATATAATATATATATATACTTATTAATATAAATTATTAATCAGCTCCCTAAATTATATCTACAATTCTAGAAATTAATGTTCACCCAGCAATCAAAGTAAATTATTAATCAAATTCAAGAGAAAGCAAGGTTAAAAGAGATTAACAACAACTGTGACTGAATTAAACAATAGAATCCAAACCTGGGGAACCTCAATTGGCTGATTCAGTTCACCGGGCTTGATATCTTCGAGAGGGACTTGATCTTTAGTCAGCTTCACGTAACGCGATTGATTCCTTTCCTCCATCTAATCTCACAAACCAAACCCAGAATGAAAATCAACGATGAATCACAGGAAAAGCTTGTGGTTAGTTTGGATGCTTAGAAAAATAGTGAAAAACCCAAACAGAACTGTACAGTTTAAGATCTAAAGAATATTGGTTTATGGGTCGCCTGCTTTGGATGATTCTTGTCGAAAATTTCAAAGTGACGTATACTCCGAACCCAATATAAGGAAAATGGGACTACGTGCTGTGTTTACTAGGAGGTATCAACCGGTATAAACAACTGAATATGAAAGAGTAGGGCTGTTTTGTTTAATAGTTTCAAAAACTGGAAACAAAGAAAATATGTTTGGTTTACGGCGTTTACCCATTTTCAGTAAATTGAAAATTAAAAGAAATTGAAACCATGCTGCAGTCTATTACATATTCTATGGAAAAAAATATACGGCGTTTACCCATTTTCAGTAAATTGAAAATTAAAAGAAATTGAAACCATGATGCAGTCTATTATTATTAAAAGAAACCCCTTCCCAAACACGTATCACACTCTATGGAAAACAATTTTCCTGCCAAAAACTTTTTTTTTCTATTTATACTTTTTTACATATTTTCATGTAAAAGTTATTTACATATCCTCGTATAGAAATATCAATAAAGTGAGGGTACGTTGTCAGTCTATCGTTCTCATTAAGGATATTCACTTATGATTCCAATGAGATCAAGTACTTGTTTATGAATATTTATAAATATTTAATAATTTAATATAAAATTTTAAAAATTACTAAAAAAAATTAATAAAATAAGTTTTAACATCCACATAATCTTTTTTTCTAAACACGAGTCACTCTAAGAAAAAAATTTTCTTGCCAAAATGTTTTCTTTTTGTTTTTTCTTTCTATACTTTTTACCTGTTCTCATATAAATTTTTTATATATTCTCATATAAAAATGTTAACAAGGTAGGGACAGGTATAAGTGTTTTCCCCATTTTCATTACATGTATTCATTTTTTATTCTTATAGAAGAAGCGGTTATCCATATATATTTACGGATATTTCATAATTTAATACAAAGTTTTAAACATCACCAAAAGAAAATATAAACAAATAAGTTTTAAAATTCATCGAATTTGCTGAAATCAAATCCTATTTATCAAAAACAGTTTCTCTTGCTAAAAGTTCAATAAATAAAAAATCTTATTAGTTACATTACTAATCTTATTCTTAATTTTATTTAAAAATATTTATTTAGAAATATTTATTATTCCTTTTTTAAATGTGAGAGTTGTGTTCTTGTAAAAAGTCATCATATGTCTTATCTTTCACAACCTCATCATGCATCCAAACCCTTTCATCTAATTCACAGTGATATATGTAGTCCTTCGAAAATCATAATACAGTTTGAAAACCGGTGGTTTGTAAGTTTTATTGATGATCACATACGACTATAAAAATCTGAGGTTCTCAATGTGTTTAAATTTTTTTCAAACATGGCTGAAATCCAATTTGACGCAAAAATTAATATTTTAATAACTGATAATGACACTGAATATTTTAATAAAACCCTGAATGATTTTTTTCTAACCAAAGACATTCAACATCAATCTACATGTCTAAACACTCCTCAACAAAATGACATTACTGAAAGGTAAAATAAACATCTACTTGAAGTAGCCCGAACCATTATGTGAAGGAAACAATACTTTGGACAACTTTAGGAGGTGTGTTAAATTATCACACTCCTTTGGACAACTTTAAGATGATTTTTTCAACTTGTAAATTGCATGCTAATCTGCCTTTAAAAGTTTTTTGTTGTACGGATTTTGTGCACATACCCTCTATATCTCAGTCTAAACTTGACCCTAGGACTAAGAAATGCATTTTCATTGGATATGCTCCTCACCAAAGAGGGTACAAATGTTTTAATCCTAGCACAAAAAAATTACATGTCAGCATGAATGTTACCTTCTTGGAACATCAATCTTTTTTTCAAAAAAATTCTCTTCAGGGGGAGAACAATAGTGAATGCATTTTTTTCCATAACAATGTTTCTTTACATGAACCTCTACCCAAACCTATTTTACACACTAAAGAAGGTGAACCAGAAAATGAAACCGGTAAGGAAGAGCAAGTGTCAGACTTAGGTGGTGCCCAAACAGGAAAAGAAATATCATAGTTAAATAAGGAGCTTCATGTTTATACTCAGAAAAATCTAAAACAGAGAAAAGGTCAACTTATCATTCCTGCACAGGACCAACCGGATCTCCTAGAAGGCGACCTAACAAATGAATCACTTGATCTTCCAAGTAACACTGAACTCTCTGTTTTAAATTCTGACCTGCCTATAGCTCTTAGGAGAAGTACAAGAAATTGCACTAAGAAAAAATCTAAAAAAGTACAAGTAATCTCATTTCCAAGTATGCCTCCTATAAAAATCTTTCCCAAAATCATCGAGCCTTCACCTCTAAAATTATAAATCTGTTTGTGCCTAGAAACATTGAGGAAGCACTATATGATTCAAATTGGAAACTAGTAGTTTTAGAAAAGATGAATGCTCTTAAGAAAAATGGAACTTGGGAAATTGTTGATCTACTACATGATAAAAGGAGAGTTGGATGTAAGTGGATCTTTACCATTAAATGCAAGGTAGATGGGAGTGTAGAAAGGTATAAAGTTAGGTTAGTAGCAAAGGGATTCACTCAAACCTATGGGGTAGATTATCAAGAGACTTTTGCTCCAGTAGCTAAACTTAACTCCATTCGGATCCTGTTATCTCTTGCTATAAATTCCAATTGGCCCCTACACCAATTGGATGTAAAAAATGGCTTTCTAAATGGAGATTTAGAGAAAGAAATGTTTACGAGTCTTCCTCCAGGATTTGAAGGAGATCTTGGAAGAAATAAGGTGTGCAGACTAAAAAAATCCCTATATGGCCTAAAACAATCTCCAAGAGCATAGTTTGAACGTTTTGGAATAGTGGTAAAACACCTTGGCTATACTCAAAGCCAAGTTGATCACACATTATTCTACAAATACTCAGTAGATGGTAAAATTGTAATTCTGATTGCGTATGTAGATGATATTATTTTGACTGTTGATGATGGTGTTGAGTTCAAAAACTTAAAGGAGAGACTTGCTAAAGTGTTCGAAATCAAGGAACTTGATCCATTAAAATACTTTCTTGGAATTGAGTTTTCCAGGTTCAAAGAAGGTATATTTTAATCAGCTGAAGTATACTTTGGATCTCTTGACAGAAACAGGTTTATTGGGATGTAAAGCTGCTGAAACACCCATTGAGCCCAACATCAAATTGTAACCAGCCAAACTCGAGGATGTGGTAGACAATGGAAGATATCAACAACTGGTTGGGAGGTAAATCTATTTATCACATACTCATCCGGACATAGCATTTGCTATGAGCATGGTAAGTCAGTTTATGCATTCACCAAAAACTGAACACTTTGAGGCAGTAAATAGGATCTTAAAGTATTTGAAGGGATCACCTAGAAGAGGACTTCTCTTTAAAAGGCGTGGACACCTACAAGTGGAAGCCTACGCTGATGCAGATTGGGTTGGGAGTGTAACAGACTGAATATCAACATTAGGTTATTACACCTTTGTTGGAGGAAATCTAGTTAGTTGGAAAAGTAAGATTGGCAAGAAGTAGTGCAGAAACTGAATTTAGAGTAATGGCTCATGGAATATGTGAAGTATTGTGGGTTGAAAAGATTCTACACGAATTAAAAACCTATAATTCTCCACCAATAAAACTGTATTGTGACAACAAGTCAACAATCTCCATCGCTCACAATCCAATCTTATACGATAGAACAAAACATGTGGAAGTTGATAAACACTGATCATCAGGGAGAAGATAGAAAGTGAACAAATCTGCATCTCATATGTCCCCATAGCAGAACAGTCCGCAGACATTTTAGCTAAGGGACTACCTAAGAAGTTGTTTGATAGTATAATAAGCAAGCTGTCTATGGAAGACATTTTCAAACTAGCTTGAGGGGGAGTGTCGACAAGGCATTAAAAGACATTAAATCAGTATTAATGCAAGCATTTAATAAGGCATTAAATCAATATTAATGACATTGAAAGATATTAAATCATTATTAATGCCTTGTTATTAAAGCTGAGAATCAATAGCATTAAATCAGTAGTCAACTATGTTTAATGATGTGTTAATGCTGTAAATAGAGTTTATGATGTAAATATTTAGTTTGCTTCTTTGTTTAGTTTGTTATGGTAGTTTTCTATTTGTTTCCTGAATTGTAGTTAATTTGTCTCCTACACTCCTTCTATAAAAGGAGTCTCTTGTACCATTTGATTATATATCAATAAAAATACAGAAAACATAATTTTCAAGTGATTTTTATGAATTAGGGTTGATAATACTATGTTGCTTGGTTTTCAAGTTAGCACAATAGGTCTTGAGTATGTGCATGGGCTTGCAAGTTGGTAAGTATAGCTTATTGAATGCATATGTATATTCTATGCCGGCTATTGAGGTTTAAGAATATGAATAGTGAACTGTTGATAATGTTGATTTGTACTTTGAGAAGCTATAATTGATTTTAAACACTATGATTTCATTCTGCATTATAAACTATTCATATAAATGTATGTTTTCCCAAAATGTTAAGTAAGGATTGTCTTACAATAGAGCAAGGAACTGAATTCACTTTGTTAGGAATAGATTCTGTGTAGTAACGTACGACTATTGAGATCTAAGCCTCTTGGAACCCTCTACAAATAGAAGGTCTCTTAGGAATTGAGATATGTAGAATCTCTTTCTTCCTTAAACACACTCTCTCCAGTAATTCATTTGACACACCTTCATTAGGCATTGGGGGTCTAAGACATATATAGTGGAGGACTCTAGTAGCCACTCCACAGTAACAAGAAGGGATTTTTTGACCTATTTGTGATTGAGATCATGACCAACACGAAAGGCACATGTTGATTCATAAAGTACGCACTTTTCTTGGGCCAGGTCTATCTATATTTATTTTTTAAGAGTGGTATCAGATCTTGTTTGCTTACTTTCATCCATTAAATGAGCCCCTGATGTGCTATCATGTTGATTAAAGAATACCATTGCATAAGAAAGCCCTTTAAAAGCATCTTTCAAAATATGGTGTTTTACCGCATAAAAAGCTTCTTTATAATCCTTATAATGTCACAAACTTGCATCCAAAATTTGTTTGGAAATTAATGCATGTAAAATGAGATATGACATTTTTTTCTCTCAAAATTGTGCATGATAAAATGCATTTTTCTAACTCATTTTTGAATGTTGAAATGTACCTTAAAGTAGAAAATAATTGTTGGGTTTTGTTCCTTGCCATGAGAGCTTTAAAACGAACTATCATGTGCATGAATTAGAGCTAAAACGATTGAGACTTAAGGTTGGAAAATTGGCATGATGGCTATGCCTATGCTGGTGTTGGTGTGGAAAAGGTTAAGTTAGCTTATGCCAATACAACAAAAGCAACACTTCCACTGTTATTCCATGTTAGAGTGAGTTGGTGACTCGCTATCCACGTGGAGTTTCTATTATCAGAAGTTAGTTACTTGTCAAAAGTTTGTTACAAAGTTAACTATTTTTGTTTTTAACTATAGTTATTAAGGTTGTATAAAGTGATTCTGTACATCACACACACATAATGAAATCCTCATTAAATTGTTTTAATTCTTCTCTTCACTTCTCTTTTTCTATCACTTGAAGATGGCTTTTTGCATATGAAAGGGGGTTGAATTATGCATCTTTTGAATTTTTTGAACTCTTATCTTAAATAAGTTTTTTCAAATATAGTGACTTGGATAATGTATTCATAGAGTTAATATAGATGTTCAGAAAGCTTGACTGAACTTAACATAAAACAAAATACAAGTATCATAAACCTGATACTATAAAGTTCAGAAAACTAGCATAACGCTTTTAAGTTCTTCTATTTAAGTTTGAAACACTTATATTTACTTTTTAAGTTCAAAATTTATTTTTCAGAAACAATTCTCTCTACTTAAAAGAACTTAGAGTATCATAGCATTAAAATGAAAGTTCATAAAGCAAAGAGAAAGGTAAGAGAATGCTTTATACACAGGGTTTTTATACTAGTTCGGCCAAATCACTTGCCTACTTCTAGTCCCCAGCACCCAGCCAAGATTTTTATATATCTGAGTAGTCTTTCTTCCACCATAGCCTGTCCAAGCCAGCTAGATTACAAGCATTATTATCACACCTAACCTCTTCAAGTTCACTCAGAAACTTCACTGACCATTACTAGGTCAAGGTTACAATGAAATAAAGTGTTTGAGTTTGTGTTTAAACGCTTATACACTCACTAAGAGGATTACTCTCTATTACAAGAGATATACAAAGAATGTGCAGGTAGAGTAAGCTTCCAAGTATCAGAAAGCAAATTTGTAATAGAACTAAACTATGAGAAAGCTTTCAGCAAAAAGAGTTAGAGCTTTGAGACAACAATAATGGCGTCACTAACCAAAAGTTTTAGCCATAAATGAGCTTTAACAACTTCGTTTTATAGGCTTCAAGCAACTATAGCCATTGGTGTGCATGCAATGCAGTTGTACCTTGCTTTGAGAGTTGTCAAAGAAAGGTAGCATTATATTTTGTCTTCTAGTAATAGCTTTTGCATTATACTTGTACTAGCAGAATTCGTTTGATAGTTGACTTTTTTATTGGCATTCCAAATTACTTCAAAGCTTTCAAGTTGGATTTCCTCAAAGGTAACTTTCTGAATCAATAACTTTCTGAGTAACTATTTAATTATGACTTTGATTAAAGTTAAGTGTTTCTTTTAACATATGACTTTTGAGTCCTAAACATATTTCATCACACAGTTGGAACAATTCACACAATTCAGAATATCATAAGCTCAAATTCAATTTCAACATGTGAGGTATAGAGAGCATTAGACTTATGAGTTTTTTGAGTAATGATAAATAGCCATACTTGAAGAAATGTGTTTGTAAGAAATGTGTTTGTTAGCCATCAACACTTAAGAATATGACAAAGATTATGACATATATAGGGGTTCTAAGACTTTAGAGTTTACAATCTCTCTACTTTGATGATGACAGACAATTTCTTACCATAGATTTATGAATATGGAGTTTTCTAATTAGTTTGCAGATTTTGATTGCTCCCCTCAACTTAATCATTACAAATATTAGTCTTGAAAGCAAAGATTATATAGGGATCAAAGCAAGAATGTTAGAGCATATTTAAACAAATATCAGAGCAAGAATTTCAGAAAAAAAAAATGCAGAATACTCATCAGAAAACTGCATAAACTTCTAAATGGATATTCATTTTACGTATTAGAAAACAGGATAAACTTCAATACATATATGACTAAGGGCTTCGGGAGGGAATTAATCATTCTTTTCCTTAATTGCTTTCTCCTCCTCATCAGCTAGGATCAGGTTTTTCCATCTGGCCATGAGATCATCTGCCATCGCACACATCACCAAAGCCTCCTACCACCAGAAACCTCACTCGCCTCTCGCCACTCAGATCGAATGGAAGAGACACACTCATATAAGTGAGACGGACACCTTCATGGTTTCATAAGGTTTCGTAAGCCCTAGCAACCACTAGAAGGACTTTTTTTGATAAAACGGTAATGTAGTTATTATTATTATTATTATTGCTAAAAAAATTTATCTAATCTAAAATTGTAAGGTACACCTCCAAACAGCTGTCGGTTAAAAAAAAAAATCTACAAAAATACAAAAAAAATATGAGGCATTTAGCTTAGTAATTGAATAATACACCTGATCAGCTCCAATCATCACAACATTGAATTGATGTCACAAACTAAATAATGGAGAATGACATGTGGCGTAGACTACACGAAGACGGACAATGTTAATAAGTCAATTTAATGCTAAAATAAACCGTCCAAGATAAAACAGGTTGGAGTGTCATTTGGTGCTAGACAATGTTAATAAGTCAATTCAATGCTATAATTATAAACCGTCCAAGAAAAAACAGGTTGGAGTGTCATTTGGTGCTAGACTTTGAATGGTCGTTGCTTCCAAGACCTCTTGTTTATCTTGTGTGTTTTCTAGTGGCCACTCCGAATAGTCTACTCTTTGGAATTTCCAAAATATATAAAACTATACCTTCCTTTCGCCTGCTTGAAGTTCAAGTCTCTTGCACTGCTAATACCCATTTCTTTCAATATGTCTACACCAGCAGAGTACTCTCTCTCTCTCCCCCTCTTTCTCTCCCTCTCAACACACACAGATGAAGAAAATTGGCTATTAAGCATATAACACATATATGGAATTTACTTTCAGTTGAATGCATATATACATGGTCAACTGTTGTACTTTTTATTGAACTATTATTCAGATACTCAAAATTTCATCATAATCATCTTAATTACGCATGAGTTTTACTTCCCATATCCCATACTTAGTGATTTCTTATCCATGATGGTTATGTGCTGGGTTTTGGGTGGCTGCAATTGTCTTCTCAGGCTGAGCTAGAAGTTTTGAGCTTAGTTCTAAATTCTAATATTATCATTGCTACAAAGTATTTCTGAGTAACTGAGTTTCTCTAAGTTTACTTAGACAAACTGAATTCTCTCTACTTTTTCAGATACTACCGGTCTCTACCACCAGTGAGCAAGACCTATGGAGTGGCCTGTTTGATGACCACTGCTGCATATTATCTGCAACTATATAATACAAGGGACATAGCACTGAATTATGGCCTAATATTTAAGCGCCTTCAGGTTTGTCATCCAAAAACTGTTCTGATCCGTAGCCATAGATGTTTAAGCATTAATTCATACCATTTTCATTCTTCTTTGTTTGACCAACCACTTCATACTTATACTGAAATTCTTGTACTTCTTCATGCACCCTTCAATTTTCTGTTTATATCTGTTGCAGGTTTGGAGGCTTTTCTCAAATTTCTTCTTTCTTGGACCGTTTTCATTACCATTTGCAATTCGTCTGATAATGATGTAAGTAGCTTATGTAACTTACATCTCATTCTGCTGCGCTTTAAGAAATAATGATCAGAACCATGTTATATCCTTTTGAATCCTTGATGAGAGTATTATATTCACATTGTAAGATAGTCTTCAATTTTCCTGTTATTTATAATTGTTTGAATATTGAATTGCACAGAGCAAAATATGGTGTTTCATTGGAAAGAGGGCCCTTCGACAAACGAACTGCAGATTATGTTTGGATGTTCATATTTGGTGCGCTCTCACTTCTGGTATGTGGGAATGGATACTGTTTATTTAACTTTTCATCTGTTGATATTTAGTTGGAGAAATGAAACATGCTTTTCTTTTGTTCACATTTCCTTAACATAATCTGTTTGTTCCTCTTGTTTCAGCGAAAATCACTTTCACTACCCTATGAATGGTTGATCATAAACCTAAAATATGCATCAATTTCTTCTGACTTCAATGGTAGAAATGACTCTGAATGTTCTAAGCTCATCACTTAGATTGAACCGTTAACACAAGGAACTAGAAGTTGTCCAGGTTAACAAGTGATGGTGGGCAAAATGGCAGCACTTAGTCTTACTGAAAAAACAACTTAAACTAGTTTTAAGAAAGAAGAATAAGCCTTATTTTCTTCCTAAGTGTGGAACATAAAATGAATGGAGGTTTAGGTCCAAACAAGTGTTAAAAATTTTCTGTCATACCAAGTGAAAAGGAAAAAGGAGGAATAAAGAAATGAAAGAAGATTTATGGGAAACACAGCCAATAAACATGTACATCTCTGTGTAGGGATAACATAAAACTTGGAAATTCATAATACAAAGGCTCTATCATGACTGTTTTGATCCAGTATCTCCTCATAAAGTTTACTTCTGTTTCTTCAGAAACAATTGATGATATATTTAACTTTAAACAAAACAATTAAGCATAAGCGTACCCTGCAAAACATACAATTAAGCATAAATTGACATTAATTTTTGGGGAGTTAATGAACCACATTACCTAGAACAGTCTACTGTTGGGAATTCCGGCATAAAAAATGCAGCGGAAAAAGGGAATTCCAACCAAAGATTCATGCGAAAAAGAGACCATAAAACATGATTTTTGAGTATACCTCTTGAAGCCAGAAGAAAGATGATCAATGCAAACCACTAACACTGTAACAGCAACGATGTCTCTACGTAGTCTACATGAACAGACCCACAAACGTCTAACGTCCGCTTGGAGTCCCGCCTCCTTAACGCAGTGCTAGCTGCGAAGAGAAGGAAATCTGTCACCCTCTTTCATTATCTGTGTGCATCAAGGTTACAATTCATGCCCTTATGCCCTTTTTATAGAAGAAGCCTCCAATAGCTTCTTTAAGAAGCCTTCTATTTGCTTCTTCAAGAAGCCTTTGATTAGCTTCTCCAAGAAGCCTTGCATTAGCTTCTCCAATAAGCCTTGCATTAGCTTCTCCAAGAAGCTTTGCATAAACTTCTCCAAGAAGCTTTGCATTAGCTTATCTAAGAAGCTTTTCATTATCTTCTCCAAGAAGTCTCTAATAGCTTCTCCAAGAAGCCTTCCATTAGCTTCTCTAAGAAGCCTTCTATTAGCTTCTCTAAGAAGCCTTGAATTAGCTTCTCCAAGAAGCCTTACATTAGCTTCTCCAAGAAGCCTTGCATTAGCTTCTCCAAGAAGCCTTTCCATTAGCTTCTCTAAGAAGCCTCTAACAGCTTCTTTTAGAATGCTTGAGTGAAAGAGTAGTAGTAGGGTTAGTGTGAAGCCTTGGGCTCATCTGTTATGAATTTTGGCCCACGATAGAATACCCAGTCCAACTTGGATTCTATTTACTCCAATTCAGTCTGTTCTAAGTGTGTGACCCTATAAGTTCTCATGACATTGGCAGTAATATTAAAATCTCATTTTAATATTACAAGCAGTGAGCGGTATTTAGCAATACATCGCTGCTACCCAAGTAATGAGAATGTCAGTGATTTGACATAACTTTTCCGTGATCAATGTTTCCATGTAGTCTAGTCCCTTTGTCCAGATATCTAGATTGAACGCAAGGCATGGAACGTGTCACCCTTGTATAGTTCAATCTTTCGTTTCCTGATACTCAACTAGACGTAGTAAATGAGATCAATATCTCATATTGACTCATTTGAGCATGACCATGCATTTCGTAGTCTCACTTAATCAGGAGACCCGAAGATATCACTCCTGTTATGTAGGAGGGACAAATCTCATCTAGGTCACTCACATCCCTCCACATGATTCGCAGTATGTCCAATAACCAACTTTATAATCACCTTGTTATAGATGACGTTTGATGGCATCAAAACATACAACTCTTCATGTCGGAATCGTAGTGATTTTAGGTCAAAGGACCACATACATCATTATCACTATGAGAATCGTTTATGACACTCATATAACGATCCACGTAGCGTTCTCATGGCAGGTCAGTCTAGTACATCATTACTTTTAATAAATATACCCATGTGAAGACTTAATATCTCATATCCATGACTTGTGAGATGTGGCCATCAGTCTACGCACATACCAGTCTCAATGCATTATTGTTGTCCTAATTAACAATAGTACTTGACTAGGGACATTTAATAATAGTGTTCTAATTTTATCCAATAGGATCTCACGATCAAGTCATCCACTTGATGTCCTATGACATCAAACTTATTATTCTAAGGGCTTTATTATGTTTATCATAAATAACACAATAAATGAAATGTCTCATATAAAATAGCATAATATAATGTATGTAATTATAGATGAAATATATCAGCCTCTAGGGCATATACTAACAATCTCCCACTTGCACTAGAGCCAATCAGACGTATGTCTAATGCCTAAAGATCTAATGTGACCCTCATGCTTCTGCTGTGCAAGAGGTTTCGTCAGTGGATTAGCAATGTTATCATCTGTTGGTACTTTGCATATCTTCACATCTACTCTATCGATGATCTCTCGAATGAGATGGAAGTGCCTAAGTATATGTTTGGATCGCTGGTGAGATCTAGGCTCCTTAGCTTTTGCAATGGCTTCATTATTATCACAATAGAGGTCCATTGAGTCCACAATGCTAAGAATAGTGCCAAGTTCAGCAATGAACTTCCTGATCAAAACGGCCTCCTTTGTTGCATTGGAGGTAGCAATATACTCAGTCTCTGTGATAGAATTGGCGACTGTAACACTCCAAATTCTGACTATGTGAATAGTAATAGCAGAATTACACTGTTTTACATTTTCTGTGTGTTATAAAAATAATTTGACTGTTTTGAGATCATTTTTGATAATTTTGTGTGATTTGCTCTGAGTCAAGAAAATAATAATTTTTTGACCCAAAAAAATCTTATTTTAATTAATTAGAGCTGGGGGATCTTACTAAACCCAATTCTGATTGATATATATATTAATCTTATAATTTTTAAGATTTAAGCTGTGTAATAAAATAATTTTATATTATTATAATATTATTTTATATTACAAGATCTACCTCTTGTCTCAAAAATAGTAAAAAAATTATTTATGGACCGAAAAAGTTCGTGGGACCCGCGTTTAGGAAAAAGCAAATCAACTATCTTGTTGGACAAATTCTAGCCAATGAGAGCAAGTCAACGAAAGTGGCTTGACTTTCTAAACCAATAAGAATAGGTCAACGATGGGAGCATAGACTTTCATTTGGACCGTTGGATGAAGACTTAGTTAGGAAGCCTTTAACCTTAGTCGTCGATCTAATCAATGGTGAGATTAGAATGCTAGTTTTATGACCAATTGATATCTATCTTAGATGTAATCTATGGCTAGGAATTAAAGATGAATCAATGGTTAGAATTAAGTCAAAAATTATAGGCTTGAATTTGGTTAGTAGCTAATTAAGCTTAATTTGACTAATCTAATTACCTAATTAGCAAACTAAGTGAACTAGTTTAGTTCTTAATTAATTATAATCTAAATACTAATTAGATATCTTAATATTGATTAAAGGTTATAATATATGTTAAAATATATTAAACTAATTAGTTATATGAAACTAATTAGTTATATGATTAGAATATTAATTAAGATTGGTTAGGATATTTAACCTAACTAATTACCTAATTTATTAGCATGTAATTAGATGTAATTGGAAAGCAATTAAGCCCCTAAATTGATGAAGACCCACACGGTTTGGGCAGCAGCTTGGGAGGCTTAGATGACTTGGTTCTACAAGGTTCTTGAAGCCTCCAACATGACATAAGCCATGTGCACCTCCATGTGAACACTCTAGGATATTTACCATGCAAATTCAATCACTCAACCTCACTAAAACCACCCACACGGCAGCAGCTCTATTATTTTTACTCTTCACTTTTATTTCACACTTATCCTAGTTAATCTATCCATTTTCTCTCCAAAAATAGCAAGAACCAAGAACACTTTTTCTTCCATTTCTCTCTCACTCTATTCGGCCAAGCCCACTACCCACACAACCAAACCTCTATAATTTTATCTCATCATAATTCCTAAACCCAAATCCTATTCTAAACACTTTTCATTCACAAAGTTTTTCCAAAAAACTACTCTATCTTGTCCAAAATCTAACCTTTTGCTTACTTACTTAATGGTAAGTCTTGATTTTATGGTTCAAAATTGGATTTCTAGTTTTTCTAACCATGATTGTTCCATGGTTTTTCAATATTAAACATTGTATGTGTTTTTACTAATTGTTTAAGAATTTTAGGAATTTGTTTGGGGGATTGCACGAATTTGAAGGAAAGGAGGAAAACTAACTAATTAAATTGTCTTCAAGAGGTAAGAGGGAGATTTAACCTCTCCAACCAAGTTTTGGTGGTGTGAGGATGGTTTTGTACTGTGAAAAATCCATAAGGGTTCTTCACCGATTATTTGATTGTGTTTGTGTTGTGTTTGATTGTGTTTCTATGCTTGCATGTGTGATAAAATGCTTAAAGCTTTGATATTATGTGTGTATGTGTAATTATGAAAGCATGAGATTGTATGTGTAATTTAGGATGTGAATAACATGATGAATCGATTGTATGTGTACTCCAAAGAGTACCGAGGCTCACGACCATACAATGAAAAAAGGACCAAAGTCTTTACACTGATGAATTAAAATGAGAACTGAGAGATTTAAATAAATTTAGAAAAAATTTGAGTATAGTAAAATAAAATGATTTTATGGGTAGTAAAGAAAAGAAATAACGATTTTTGAAAAATAATACCATTTACTGATTTTTAGAGGAATTATACCACAAATTTTTATAAAAGAGAGACTAAATTACAAATTTTATCAAAATGAGGGGTCATAGTATAAATACTTATTTTTAGAGGGACCATATTGTAAATATTATTTTTAGAGGGGTCAAATTGTAAATATTTTATAAAAGATGGATGATTTTGTAAATATTAAAATTTTGAGGGACTATTTCATAAATATCAATTTTTGAGGGACTATGACGTAAATATTAATTTTTGAGGGACTAATATGTAAATATGAGTTTTTGAAGGACTAGTGTGCAAATATGGAAAATAAAGCCAATTTTAGTATTAAAATGAGAAAAATAGTATTTTTGATTTAAAACGTAAGAAAAATATTTACGTGATTTGAAAATGTTGAAAAATCGCTACGCGATTTTGAAAAGGCGACAGAATTGAGTCGCAATTGAGAAAATGCGAAAATATGACTACGCGATTAAAATACAGTAATTATACTGTTAGATTATTGTGTGAGACCCCGATTATGTGATATGAATTGGAAATGTGAATAGTGCATAGTACATGCATTGGAAAGGTCCGATGGACTGTATGAGGCTAGTTGCCTAAGAGAGACTACACCTCCTGAGTGGGTGCGATATGCGTAGTGTAAGTCACTCGTTGACTTTGGGGGCATTGGGGTGCGGGTTGCCTATAATGGGCAGTTAGTAGCTCTTCTGTGCCGTAGGTTAGACCGATGCAACACACCAATGATCTGGACCGAGACACTATCCTTAATCAAGATCTGATAATGACTGTCGTGTATATGCTGGATGTGCAAGACTGAGCACGTGGTCCGAGGCATGTTGGTACCGACAATTCTTTTCGATCACTCTCTCCGACCTGAGTTGTAGCTCCATGGAGTAGGAAATTGAGTCTGTGTGCATACATATAATGATAGAGGGTATTATCGTAATTCCTGTTTATGATAATTGATTTATTGGTTATTTGATCATTGATAATGACATGATTGTAATTATGGTATATTACATGTTTTGTGATGATATTGATGTTAGTGACATAACTGTAATTATGGTATGATAATTGTATGAAATATTGTACGTGTTTATCTTCATTGCTACCATACTGGTATTGGCGTAGGTGATCTCACCTCTTTGTATGTATGTTCTATGTTATATTTATATTTGTTAAGACGTCGAGCAAGAGATAGAGCGAGAAACTGAGGAGAAGCAGATTCCTGCTGAGGACGTCGAGTTTTGAAGAGATGCAGATACCTAGTTTCCTTGGCTACCTGAGGTTTACATTCATCGGAGGAGATGAGGCATGGACTGTAGATTTAGAGAGAGAGAGTATCTATTACATGGGAGACCTAAATATTAGACTGAGTAGACAACATTTAGGATACCCTTACTTTTCTGTCAATATTTATGTACAACTAGAGTTCCCAATATCTATTAGGCAGTATTGGGGAGCTTACTATCGTACTCCTAGTGCGATTAGTATTGTGTCGTCCGCTCGGACACCTGTCCGTAGTACTGCACCTCATGATGGATTCCTATATGCTGAGGAATCTGAGGAGGACCCGTTTGAGGGTTTTGCTGTTTAGTAGGATTTGGGCTATATGTTAGTTTTAAATTAAAGTTTAAATACTTTGGAAGTCTAGTTTGTAAAATATTTAAGTGCGGCAGTACTAAAGGCTTATGTATGTATATATATGATGTAAATTATTTGTGACAAAGTTATTATGTTTTTATTTTCTGTTGAGTCTATCTTATTATCATCAAGAAATTTTATAACTCGTTTTTATAATACAAGCGCGATTTTTAATTGAAGGGTAATTTGGTAATTTAGTAACATGAAGTGTGGCGCCCTTAGGAGGGTGTTACAGCGACTGTCTCCTGCTTTGAACTCTTCCGCTCACAGCCCTACCATTTAGGCAAAAAACATAATCCGATTGCGATCTGGAGTTGTCTTTATCAGTCTGGAAGCTAGCATTAGTGTAACCCTTTACAACTAGCTCCTCCTTAGCTCCATATACCAAGAATGAATCCTTAGTCTTCTTAAGTACTTAAGGATGTTCTTGACAACAGTCTAGTGACTCTGACCTGGATCAAATTAGTACCTGCTCGTCATGCTCAAAGTATACGAAATATCTAGTCGAGTACATAACATGACATACATAATAGATCCAATTGCAGATGCATACGGAATCTTGCTCATGCGATCCCTCTCATCCTGGGTGGAAGGGGATTGAGCCTTAGATAGGCTTACACCATGTGACATAGGCAAGAGTCCTTTCTTGGATTCATGCATGTTAAATCGTTTAACACTTTGTCTATGTATGTACTCTGACTTAGGCCAAACAGTCTTTGTGATCTATCTCTATAGATCTTGATACCTAACACATAGGTGGCTTCGCCTAAGTCCTTCATAGAAAAGCACTTCCCTAACTAAGTCTTTATAGACTGTAGGGTAGGGATGTCATTTCCGATGAGTCGTATGTCATCTACATACAACACCAAAAAGACAATTATGCTCCCATTAACCTTCTTGTAGACACAAGATTCTTCTTCATTCTTGATGAATCCAACTTATTTTATTGTATCATTAAAACCAAGATTCCAGCTTCTAGAAGCTTGCTTCAATCCATAAATAGATCGTTGCAACTTGCACACCTTTCTAGCATCTTGTGAAGTGGTAAAACCCTCAAGTTGTGTCATGTACACATCCTTGAGAAGATTTCCATTAAGGAAAGTAGTTTTGACATCTATTTTTCAGATTTCATAATCGTGGTATGCTGCAATAGCAAGCAAGATCCGAACAGATTTAAGCATCGCAATTGGGGAAAAAGTATCATCATAGTCTATACCATGAATTTGTTTGAAACCCTTAGCCATAAATCGCGCTTTAAAGGTATGCACGTTACCATCCATGTTAGTTTTTTTCTTGAAAACCCATTTGCACCCAATGGGTTTTACCCCTTCAAGTGAGTCAACCAAGGTCCATACCTAGTTGGCATACATGGATTCCATTTCAGATCTCATGGCCTCAAGCCATTTCTCATATTCTGGGCCTATAATGGCTTCCTGGTAAGTCACAGGTTCATCTTAATCCATGAGTAATACGTCACCTTGCTGGGTCATGAGAAATCCATATCTTTCTACATGATGATGTATCCTGTTGGACCTACGCAGGTCTTGTGCTACTAGAGTAGGTTATTGTTCCACAACATTTTGTGGAGGCTGCTCTATTTCCACCATTGGTTCGTTGCTGCTCTGTGAAACTTGAACTTCTTCAAGTTCTAATTTCCTCCCACAGATTCCTGTAGAGATAAACTCCTTTTCTAGAAATACAACAGTCTGTGCGACGAACACTTTGTCCCCGGTAGGATTGTAGAAAAAGTATCCCTTGGTTTCCTTGGGATACCCCACAAAGAAGTATTTATCTGATTTAGGGCCAAGCTTATCAAAAACTTGACGTTTCACATAAGCTTCGTAACCCCAAATCTTCATAAAAGACATACTGGGCCATCTCCCAGTCCACATCTCATATGGTGTCTCTTAAATTGTCTTAGATAGAACACGGTTAAGTGTGAAAGCTGCTGTTAACAGAGCATATCCCCAAAACGAGCCTGGAAGGTCTGCATGACTCATCATAGATCGGACCATGTCCAACAGGGTCCGGTTCCTCCTTTAAGAAAAATCATTCTATTGTGGTGTTCCTAGAGGAGTGAGTTGAGATATTATCCCACACTCTTTTAGATGATCATTAAATTGTTGGCTTAAGTATTCTCCTCTTCGATCTGATGAAAGGATTTTGATACTCTTGCCAAGTTAGTTTTGTATTTCATTCTTGAACTCTTTGAACTTTTCAAATGATTCTGATTTATGCTTCATAAGATATACAAATTCATATCTACTGAAATCATCAATAAATGTAATGAAGTATTGAAAATCGCCTCTAGCCATTGTGTTTAGTGGCCCACATACATCACTATGTATAAGGCCTAAAAGATCACTAGTCCTTTCACCTTGTCCAGTGAACGGTGCCTTTGTCATCTTCCCCAATAAACAAGATTCACATATCTCATATAATTCGAAATCAAATGAGTCCAAGAATCCATCTTTATTGAGTTTGGAGATGCATTTCTCATTTATGTGGCCCAAATGACAATGCCAGAGATAAGATGAGTTCATATCGTTTGATTTAAACCTCTTTGTATTTATGTTATAGACGGGCGTTTCAAGATCGAGGACATAAAGTCCATTACTCAGTTGTGCACTACCATAAAAAATATCATTCAAATAAATAGAATAACTTTTGTCCTTTATAATAAATGTAAAGCCTTTATTGTCGAAACAAGAAACACAAATGATATTCCTACTTGTAGCAGGCACAAAATAATAGTTTTCCAACTCAATTACAAGCTCAGTGGGCAAAGATAACAAGTAAGTCCCTATGGCTAATGCAGCAACCTTTGCTCCATTTCCTACCCATAGGTCGATTTTGCCCTTAGTCAATAGTCTACTGCTCTTTAGATCCTGCACATTTACACAAATGTGAGATCCACATCTGGTATCTAATACCCATGATGCAGAAGTAGATAAATTGACTTCTATAACAAAAAATACCTGAAGTAGAAGTCTCACTTCCCTTCTTCTTCTTAAGCTCTTCTAGGTATTTGGCGCAGTTCCTCTTCCAATGTCTGGTCTGATCACAATGGAAGCACATACCTTCCTTAGCCACTCCACCCACTGGTTTCAAGCCAAAAGAGCTGGGCTTGGATTTATCCTTACCCTTGCCCTTCCACTTGTCCTTGGACTTCTTCTACTGTTTCTTGCCCTTATTCTTTTGGACCATCATAATGGCCTTTCCTTTGCCTTTATTTATGTTTTGCTCAGCAGTTCTCAACATGCTTAGCAGCTCTGGTAGTGATTTATCAATTTTATTCATGTTGTCGTTCATGACAAATTGACTAAAACTCTCTGACAACGATTGCAGGACTAAGGCAGTGGCCAACTCTTGACCCAAAGGAAAACCAAGTCTTTCTAGGTTTTCAATGTACCCAATCATCTTGAGTACATGAGCACCAACAGGGCTTCCTTCTACCAGCTTGCACTGAAACAGTGCTTTAGAGATCTCATATCTCTCATGTCTAGCTTGCTCTTGATAGAGCTTTTTGAGGTGTACGATCATGTTGTAAGCATCTATGTTCTCGTGTTGCTTTTGGAGCTCAAAGTTCATGGTGGCTAGCATTAGACATCCGACGTCTAAGGCGTCATCCTAATGTTTCTTATAAGCATCTCTTTCAACTTTAAGGGCATTAGTAGCAGGTGGCTCAAGAATAGGCTATTCTAGAACATGCAACTTTTTCTCTTGCTTGAGGACAATTCTCAAGTTCCTGTACCAGTCTAGGAAATTTGTTCTAGACAACTTGTCCTTCTCAAGGATGGATCGCAATGATAAGTTACTTGAAGTATTTGTTGCCATGGTAATCTATCAACAGATATATGCAAAATATATAAGTATCATGTCATAAACATATTTAACGAGGTCTTTAATTAAATATGTCTCCCACTATTTTATTCAAATCAATGACCCTCAGCATTGACTTGAAAAATCCCATCGAAAGATTTCCTAGTGGGCCAAGATCCATATTTCACCTAGCTTTGAGTCAGCTTTGGCTGATCACCCAAAATTTGGTTATTTAGGTAGGAAACATTTTCCAATTACATCATATACAACTCTTGGATAGTTAGGTGAATAACACTTATTCTAATTCATCTAATGGACTAAAGCCCAACTTCATGCCTCTAAGCCTTCAATCCTATTGAAATGACTTAGTTAAGTCAGAGCTAATGGTTGACAGTTGGATATTACTTTTATCCCATCACGCCTTACTAATATAGATAAAGGCACCCTGCTTTGGCAGACCTACACTTAATTGATACTAGTCTTGACGAGTGTCAGGCATTGGAAGACATCACATATTGACTTAATATTTGCTTTGAGGGATTTTTATTATTATTTGATCTCACCATTTGTTAAACTATTTAACATACCATAAACATCATCCATACATCTCATACATATAAAGCATATAATAAATGTGACATGGTTATGGCCCCCTAACAGAATGATTCTCCCAAGCCAATGAGAGAATCATTAACTAAACTTAGAGAGCGAATCAGCTTCATCAAGTGTCTCCCACCAATGTCCTCATTTGATGCCGTCTTCTTGCCTCTCTATCAAGATTATATTATATAGAAACCTCTTTTACATTCGAGGGGAGTTAGATGAGAAAAGAATATACAACCAGAATATAGAGAGTAAGGCATGACACGCAGGCCGTATTTTAAAATAACCAAATAAGAGAACTAAGGCCATAACCATTTACTAAGCACCACAAAGTACATAAGGACTCTAAACAATAATACATTATATCATTTTGTGAGTCATAAAAAATGTTTGCTTGGCATCAACACTTGATGCCGCAGCAGATAAGAAACAAGGTTTCCAAAACACTGTATATATCACATATATACTAGAAAACTTCGCAAAAATAAAATAACTAAAAATGTTATTTCATACAACACAAAAAATAGAAAAATTGAATCATGGTTTCACAAGTGGCTCTGATACCACTGTTGGGAATTCTGGCATAAAAAATGAAGCTGAAAAAGGGAATTCCCACCAAGGATCCATGCGAAAAGGAGACCATGAAACGTGATTTTCGAGTATACCTCTTAAAGCCAGAAGAAAGATGATCAACGCAAACCACTAACACCGTAACAGTGATGATGCCTCTAAGTAGTCTACACGAACAAACCCACAAACGTTCAATGTCCGCTTGGAGTCCTGCCTCCCTAACGCAGTGCTAGCTGCGAAGAGAAGGAAATTTGTCACCCTCTTTCACTATCTGTGTGCATCAAGGTTACATTCTATGCCCTTATGCCCTTTTTATAGAAGAAACCTCAAATAGCTTCTTTAAGAAGCCTTCTATTTGCTTCTTCAAGAAGCCTTTCATTAGTTTCTCTAAGAAGCCTCTTATTAGCTTCTCCAAGAAGCCTTGCATTAGCTTCTCCAAGAAGGTTTGCATTAGCTTCTCCAAGAAGCTTTGCATTAGCTCCTCCAAGAAGATTTTCATTAGTTTCTCCAAGAAGCCTCTAATAGTTTCTCCAAGAAGCCTTCCATTAGCTTCTACAAGAAGCATTGAATTAGCTTTTCCAAGAAGCATTGAATTAGCTTCTCCAAGAAGCATTGCATTAGCTTCTCCAAGAAGCCTTGCATTAGCTTCTCCAAGAAGCATTGCAGTAGCTTCTCCAAGAAGCATTGCAGTAGCTTCTCCAAGAAGCATTGCATTAGCTTCTCCAAGAAGCCTTTCCATTAGCTTCTCTAAGAAGCCTCTAACAGCTTCTTTTAGAATGCTTGAGTGAAAAAGTAGTAGTAGGGTTGGTGTGAAGCATTGGGCTCATCTGTTATGAGTTTTGGCCCACGATAGAATACCCAGTCCAACTTGGATTCTATTTACTCCAATTTAGTCTGTTCTAAGTGTGTGACCCTATAGGTTCTCATGACGTTGGCAGTAATATTAAAATCTTATTTTAATATTACAAGCAGTGAGCGGTATCTAGCAACACATCGCTGCTACCCAAGTAATGAGAATGTCAGTGATTTGACATAACCTTTCCGTGATCAATGTTTCCGTGTAGTCTAGTCCCTTTGTCCAAATATCTAGATTGAACACAAGACATGAAACGTGTCACCCTTGTATAGTTCAATCTTTCATTTCCTGATACTCGAGTAGACGTAGTAAATGAGATCAATATCTCATATTGACTCATTTGAGTATGACCATGCATTTCGTAGTCTCACTCAATCAGGGGCCCCGAAAATATCACTCCTGTTATGTAGGAGAGACAAATCTCATCTAAGTCACTCACATCCCTTCACATGATTCGCAGTATGTCCAATAACCAACTTTATAATCACCTTGTTACAGATGACGTTTGATGGCATCAAAACATACAATTCATTATGTTGGAATCGTAGTGATTTCAGGTCAAATGATCACATACATCATTATCATTATGAGAATCGCTTATGACACTCACGTAACGATCCACGTAACATTCTCATGGCGGGTCAGTCCAGTACATCATTATTCTTAATAAATATACTCATGTGAAGACTTAATATTTCATATCCATGACCCGTGAGATATGACCATCAGTCTACGCACATACCAGTTTCAATGCATTATTGTTGTCCTAATTAATAATAATACTTGACTAAGGACATTTAAGAATAGTGTTCTAATTTTATTCAATAGGATCTCACGATCAAGTCATCCACTTGATATCCTATGACATCAAACTTACTATTATAAGGATTTTATTATGTTTATCATAAATAACACAATAAATGAAATGTTTCATATAAAATAGCATAATACAATGTATGTAATTATAGATGAAATATATCGGCCTTTAGGGCATACACTAACATCTACTAATTAAACATGTTTAGGGACTGACAGTTTCATCCTCATATTAGGTGATGGCTGCTGTGCCATTTTTGTGGTCTCCATTCATGGGAATTTCTTTAGTTTTCATGATTGCCTACATTTGGGGCCGCGAGTTTCCAAATGCACGAATCAACATTTATGGCGTCGTATCATTGAAGGTATAAATTTCCAATGATTTTTCTTTGCTAATGCTGCATCTTTATTTTGACAATGTCATCACAAATCTGATACATCAGGTTACTGGCATATTTGTTTTCCAACTTAATTCTATTTTAGAACATAAAGCATTTTTGTTTTTAAGGCTTAAGACTAGAGCCAGCAAAACGGGTTCAACCCGTCGGGTCAACCCGTCAACCCGTTATTTTTTTGCGACTTGGGTTCAAGGATTGAACCCATATTTCTTTTTCAACCCGCATAACCCGCCCCGCATAACCTGCGGGTTAAGCGGGGCGGGGGCGGGTTGGCCCTGCGGGTTAGTTCTTTTTTTTTTAGAAAAATAATAATAAGTAATACTATAAATGAAAAACTCTTTGATGTTATATAATTTATGTTTGAATATTTAATTAGACTATTTTAAAAATTATATTTTAGATATGTGGTTTGAAATTTTTTACCATTATTATTTATTATTTTTTATAGTATTTATTGATTTTTGATATATATTTTTTTTATTTTTTAGGCGGATTAAACCAGATTTACCTATCAACTCATCTATTTTTTCTCATTTTATTTTTTATGCGGGTCAACCCGCTAACCCACCTTAAAACGGGATGGGTTAGCTCTTCCAACCCATTTTTTAAAACGGGCCAACCCACCCCATCCCGCATTTTAGCGGGTTGACGCGGGTCGGGACGGATTGGAGCGGGTTGGCCCATTTTGCCAGCTATACTTAAGACCTATCCTATGGACCTGGTGGACAGACTTTCTAACGAGACTCTTAGATGACTCCTAATAGAGCATGAAAAACTACATATGCTTAATAAACTCAGGCGAACCATTAAATCCTATCTTTCATTTTTAATGAGCTTATGCTCTATACTTTGCACTAATTATCAACTTCAGTGCACACCTTAGGATAATAAGGAGTATATTTTTTTGAAGGGAGTTTCCTTTTGTTTGGTTTGAGATTGATAGAATAACAACAGTGTTGATAGTAGATAAGGTTCGTTTGGATAAATTTTTAAAATAATATATATTTTTAAAACATTTAAAATGTAAAAAATATTTTATGTTTGAATGGCTTTTTATGTTATAAAAAATATCATTTTTTAGAAACAACAAAATCTAACTAGAAAACAAAAAATGTCTTTTTTTAGTGCATTTTCTTTTTTTGAAAAAAACTCATCGAAACATGGTAAAAAATGCAAAAAATATATTTAATAAATTTTTTTTTATCAAAATAAGCATATCCAATCTAGCTCATACACATCTATTAATTTTATTTTATTTTATAAAGTTTCATGCAGACATTTTAATAGTTCATCTATATCTCATTTTTATATATTATATAATATGTGTGAGCAAGCGTGTATATATGTTTATATAAATTTCTTTTAGTTTATTTCTTCTGAAGATATATTAGCTATCTGTTTTCTTGTTAACTTTTGGTTTATTCAGTCTTTGGTTTTCTTTATGTTAGTCTGCATATCAAACTGAGAATATCAAAGAGAAAATAGTTCAATGTCTCTGTTTTTCCTGTCTTCAATTCTCTCTAGTCTCTATTTCTCCCCTCGCTCAGGCTCCAAAGAAGAGGAAAGAAAAACGAAATTCCTGGGAAAATTAACTCTATTAATTCTTACTACGTATAAGGAAAAAATATTTTACACATGACTTTTTAGTTTGGCTCCACAAAATCTTCCCGTTGCCAAGGTCGATAAAATAAAACTAAAGCAGCAATAGAGGCTTGTACAAGATTTGTTTCTCATGTAAGTTAAGAAGATAAGAAAACAGCTTATGTTAATGCATTTAGTATATTAATATTCATGCGATTTCAATTATTGTGATAAGTAAAGTCAGTCATATTATGAATACTTTGTGTTAGAATTAATATACTTCAACCATTCATAAATGGAATTATCCAGCTTTTATTAATCTTGTGTGTTCTGCAGGGTTTTTACCTTCCATGGGCTTTGCTAGCTCTGGATTTAATATTTGGAAATCCTATTAAGCCAGACATTCTAGGGATGCTTGCAGGGCACCTATATTACTTCTTATCAGTGCTTCATCCTCTTTCTGGTGGAAAGTTCAAGTTCAAGACTCCTCTCTGGGTGTATCCTTTCTTTAATCAGTTTCCTATGGTCCCTATGATTTTATCAAATTGCCCTCATTTTTTTTAACCATTACCATATTCCATTTCAAAATGCCACTGTGATAATTTAGAAAGCAACTCAGACTTTCAACACCCTGATCCATGAAAATATATCACTCAAAACACATTTTTTTGTGGCAATGATCACATGATCTACATTGCCACCATGTTCAAAGTATTGTAATCTAATGAAGAAAAGAACTTAAAATCTAATCTCCCCTTCACCAAGGATATAAGATAGAGTTTATATTAATGAGTCCCCATTTCGTTATAAGTTATAACCCAGAGATTTATTGCAGCATACTCCAGAAGTATAGTGAGGGAGGGAGAAAAAGAGCATAGCTGGTGCAAATTGGATATCATTCACTATATACCAAGTTTTTTTTTTTTTTGGTACATATCATTTACTATTGTTTATTCTAGATTGATACATTCTTATAATCCTTAATTATGTATCACACCAGTCACAAAATAGTGGCATATTGGGGAGAGGGTACCCAAATAAATGCCCCAGTGCAATCTAATCCATCAGCTGGAATTGTATTCAGAGGAAGAAGCCACCGTCTTGGTGGGACTCAAACAACAAGAACAAGCACTGCTGAGCAAACCGAAGGGAATGCTTCCTCCCCTCAGCAGCAGAATCAGGGTGATGGGATTGCTTTTCGTGGTAGAAGTTATCGCTTAAATGGATGAGTATGGTAACATGATCTTTTTATACGCGCCTCTTATTTATAATTTATAATTAATTAATTGGTATGTTATGCCATCAAAACCACAAACAGTTAATGTTTTGATACAGTGAATCATTTAACAGAAGGTGAGGTTCTTAATACTTCCTGGAACATGCGCTTCCTATGGAATTTACCTCTCTTAATTTTTATAATAAAAAATTTTAAGAAGTGCATATAGTACATTCATCACCCTCCCCACTTTTTCAACAACTGTAAAAGGTTCTGTTACTCTTTATTCAAATTTCGAATTATCTACAATATTTCTTACGGTGCACCTACATAATGCCAATGTCACCTGCCACTCATGGGTTTTTTTCTTTCAAATTCTTACTACTTTGATAGAGCTTTATCATCAATTAACCGATCTCATTTTTCGTGCGTTTTATTCTATAAGTGTTTTAATTTTTATTTGTTTTATCTCACCTATTCAAATTTCAAATAATTTTTATTTGATTTCATTTAAGTGTATCAATTTGAACAAATTATTGATTTAGATTTAAACTTACTTTCAAATTGAATTGTAAGAAAATTCCAAGTGCTAGGATGTGAACTTATCCAACTAATTAGTGGTAACTCTACTTAATTCACACTATTACTTTATGGTTTGAAAAGATATTGATTAAGAGGAAGGTATATGCTCTTGAAATCAAAACAAAGCACTTATAGAATGAAATTAAGATATTGGATTTTAATGTTAATTCTAATTATTTTAGAATTAGAATTGATTTAAAATCTTAAATTTTATGTTGATGTTTGTCAAAGAATTTAGATATGAATTTGTAGTTCTAAATTCAATTCTGATTTTATTGTTTAAATGAATGATCTAAATTTCAAAAACTATTCACAAAATTAAAAATTAATAAAAGTAATAATACAATAACAATTTTATAGTATAACAATAATATTTTTATCATAAATAATTACTTTTTGAAAAAAAATTTAGAAAAAAATAAAAACATTGGAGTATAGGCAATTTTTTATATTATAATGATTTTCTTTAAATATATTAAATTTCAATAAATATGATTACTCTCAAATAAATGATAGTGAGAGAGAGTTAAGAAAATAGTTATGGTTAAAGTTAAAAGATATCAAACTATTATAATTATTAACTTTAAAAACTAAAGCTAATAAAAATTATTTGCCAAATGCAAACGTTTGACTATTATATATAAATACAAAATTATATTTTTTGTATATATAAATTTTTAAAAAAAAATAATTTTAATAAAAATTTATTTAAAAACTAAATTATTAAAAATATTAGTAAAATAATAATATTTTATAGTATAACTATTACATTTTCTTAAAAATTATTTTTGATCACAAAGTCAATTATATTGATCTTATTTTAATAAAATATAAACTAATGGAGAGAGAGAGAGAGACAATTAAATTTTGAAGTTTTAAATTTGGTAATTATTAGGGTATATGAGTTAAGAATTCCTTTCATCTTTTAATTGCTTGAATACATTCATGCTTGCAACTGTATTCTTGAACTTCGTTTGTGCATTAATGGCCATGAGTGACTAAATTCATTTTCCTATGGTGTAACTCTTCTACTTTAATGTAATAATTATTTGACTTACTCTTTATTAGTTAGTAATTAAATGTTTTTGATTCATTCATTGTGTTCTTAATGCTTGTGGTATGTTGCGTGCCATATTTTCATGATCGTAGGTAATAAGTAAAAGACTGAGAGATAAAGTCTAATACTTGAAAATCTTAAAATTGAACTTAGGAATTCTAACTTAGAAATGTGCATAATCCTTCGAGGAGTCAATAGATATCATGGAACTTAATCAGTTTTGATTAATTTAGTAACCATGATAATCATATTATTTTAATCTTAGCATGATTCTTCCACCTTGAGAAAGGGCATTAAATAATATAGAATAATTCACCTTCAAAAATGTAATTCATAATTGATATAGAGAAGCTAACTTGAATATGTAGTTGTAGTGAAACATTAGTCCTACGATCTTAATGATTTATTGAACCCTTAGTACTTTCACTTGCTCACATTTTAGGTTACTTCGCTTTCGCTTTTACTATTGTCTTCCTTTGCCTAAATTATTGAAATTATTGTATATTTGGTAATCACACAATTTATCAGTTTCAAATATTATATCCCATCAACAAGCCAAGAATTAAGAGTATGTCGTTGCATAGAAACCAATCAACGTTTAAACCTTATCAAAGTGTAATATAGAATAGTAGTTTCGTGTAGTGATGAGTAAGGGTTATTCCTGTAGAAGATTAACTTTGTTATTTTCTGTTGCCAAATCTAATAATGAAATGGGGGTTTTTGAATAGTGAATTCAAATACTTAAATTAATAGCAATAATAAAAGTAAAACGTAGAAACATAAATAGAAGTCAATGAACTACAGTTCAAATTAAAGCAATGGCGTCAAGACTGGTCAAAGGATCATTCTCCACCTCTAGACTTTGACAAGGTACAATATACCACTTAGAATCTTTGAGGTTCAATATTATGTTTCATATTCTAATTGATATTACAAACCGTAGATAGCCTAAGACACTCACAACTACCCCAATCTTTTCTTAGTTAGTCATGGTGGAGGTACAAGGCCTTCTTGCCCCTAAATCTCTACCTATGTATTCTTTCTACCAAGAATCCAAAAATTGCATGCCTTCATGTCCCAATAAAACATCCAAATAAATGCATTAAATTGAAAAAGATAGGTTGATCTAAGTAACAATCGCACACCAGTAGGGATTATTTAACCTATGTTATGTTTTCCATCATAATTAACGAAAAGATCACCTAATCATTATAGAAGTTTCTGTGCCTTCCTAAAGCATTAGAATATTATCTAGATCTATCTAGTTGGCCACCTAAACAAATAAAGATAACAATCATAAATAGCTCTTATAGAAAAACACAATCAATCTCAGTTAAATCTTGAAACAATAATATCTACATCGATCATAATATTCTACTCATGTCTAGGGCTTTGAATTACCCTTCAACCAAGAGAATGATCTAGCCTAACATGGGGTTTAAATCCATGAATACATGTAATAATAACATCATAAAGAGTTCAAAGGATAGAAAGGTAGATGGGTATAGATGTGATCCTCTTGGATCTCTTAATCTTCTCTTCTAAGCCTTATTTTCACTTTTTCCTTCTCCTTCAATCTTCTTCTCCTCCTTCTCGTACGTTCATCTCCTCCAAGTGTGTAATTCTTCTACTTGACAACTCCTCTTATCTATTTATAGTGTGTCATTCACCTCAAGATTCAACCATCATAGATGCCTCTCCAAATTAGTTCACTAGCTAGCTAAGTAGCTCTCATCCTCTACATAATTTTCCTCTTCATTTATGGAACCAAAATCTTATTCTAAAAGGACATGTGCTCATCTCTCTCTCTCTCTCTCTCTCTTTGGTGAGGGGGTCTCTAATGGAGGTTTTGAGAAAAATGAAGAAGAAGATGAAAAAGTAAAGAAGAAAAAGATGAGACGAAGAAAGAGATAGTAAAGAAGAAAGAAAACTTAGTGGAGGGAGGAGGTTTAGTTACTTAGTGGGGAAGGAGAGAGGAGGTGTTTAATTTGTTTTCTTTCCCATTAAGTTTACACGCTCTAACATAACTTTCACTTAATTATAAGACTAAAATCCTATTTAGGTCCCCTAACATTTGCTTTCATTATCACTTTAGTCCCTGACATTTATGAACTCACTTCAACTTAGTCCTTTTGACTATATATTCATTATCTAATAAACGGATATGTTGATATCTTACCGTTAAAAATTATGTGACACTATTATTTGCTGACATGGCAATTTGACATAAGATAATTGTATGAATATATTTGAAATTACGTCATTTCATTCTTCAATTCCATTTGAAGAAATAAAAAATCATCATGGGTTTGAAATGGCAAGTGAAGAATGAAACGACTTTGCTTTAGATGTATTCATCTAGTTATTTTTTGTCAAATTGTCACATTGACAGATAATGATGCAACATCATCTTTATTGGTGGCACAATAGCATTGATATTTATTAGATAACAAGTATATAGAAAGAGTAACTAAATTAAAGTGGATTTATAAATGTCAGGGACTAAAGTGAGGAAAACGAAATGTTAGGAACTAAAGTGAGAATAGAAGCAAATGTCAGGGACCAAAATATGATTTTAATTAGTCTAATTACAATAAACCTCTAACAACTAATGTTATCTTATTGTAATATGGAGTGTCTTATGATTTTTAAGAATCAATTATTTTCAACTAATAAGAGGTGAATCCATGTCATCATTCCACTAACTTGTTCTCTATGCTTCCCATTAACTTGTGATTAAACTTTTATCCTCTTTTTTTTTAAGAAATTAACCCCTACTTAAATTTAATTTCTCATATTTAATTTCTTTTCTTAAAACCCCCTAATTATTTTTATAATGTCTAACCATGCTGATTTCCTAATCTCTATATTTATTATTTTTCTAAGATAACACAAAATATATGGAACTTATATATACTCACAAGCACATGTAATAATAGGCATATGAATGAATAGAAATTTAAAAGTAACATAACCTTATAATATTAATTAGTTCCAAATTATAGAGAGAGCTATTCATACGATATTATAATTATTCCCCTCTTTTAGGGATTTTGTCCCCGGAATTCAATTACCTACTTTAAAGAACGCTAGATATGATTCTTTCATTTCTTTCTCAATTTCCCATGTAGCTTCTTCTGGAATTAATCGCTTCCAAACCACCTTGATTAAGGGAATGTTTTTGCCTCTTAGTTGCTTGATCTTGATATCTCTTATAGCTTTTTTCGTGGAATAGGTTAACTTATCTTGTAAATGCACTAGCTCATACTCAAGAACGTGGGAAGCATTTGTTTGGTAGTTTTTGAGTTAGGATACATGAAAAATATCATGAGGTTGATAAATATTGGGCGGTAAGGCAAGTTTATAAGCAAATGGTCCTACTTTATCTAAATTGTGAAAAAGGTCCAACGTATCTAGGACTCAATTTTCTGGTCTTTAGGAATCTATCAACACTAGTAACTAGAGAAACCTTTAGGAGGACATGTTCTCCTACTTTAAACTCTAGTGATTTTCTTGTTTTATTTGCATAATTTTTCTGCCTACTTTGGACTGCAACTAGTATATCCTTTATTAGCTAAATTTTCCTAGTTGTTTGTCATCAGGTTTTAACTGGCACCTTTCTCCTACCTCAGTCCATTATGCTAGTGTCTACACCTCTTACCATACAAAGCTTCATAGGATGTCATCTTTAAATTAGAATGATAACTATTATTATAAGAAAACTTTGTCAAAGGTATATATGCATCCCAGTTTCCTTTCATATCTAGCACATACGCCCTAAGCAAGTCTTCTAAGGTATGAATTGGTCTTTCCATTAGACTATCTATTTGAGAATGACAAGCTGAACAAAAGCTAAGCCTAGTGCCTAATGCCTTATGTAAGGCTCTTCAAAATTTAGAGGTGAATTTAAGGTCTCTATCAAACACAATACTACTATAAGGGCTGTAATACTACTGTAGGTTTTTATTTTATTTTATTTTGATTCTCTAGCACAATAGACTCTTAGCAACATATTTATAAATATCAACTTTCATACTAACCCATTAGAAATTTTTTCTAAGATGCCGATACATTTTTGTTGATCCTACGTGAATAGTTTGTATGCTTGACCTAGTATGGTTTCCCTTAATTCCTTACTATCTGGTACACAAATCCTCCTTTGACATAACACTACCCCATCCTCCATAAGGCTAAAGTCCTTAACTCCTTTCTATAGTATTTTAGCCCTATTACCTCTCAGATACTCATAAGAGCCTTGAGCCTCCCTGATTTGATTTCTCAACTTAAGGTGATACCTAAGCTTATTCACACACAAATTATTTGATTGTAAGGTTACCTCAAGGTTACCCCATCATTGATGACACATGTAATGATTTCCTACTTGAAGCATTAGCAATTGCTTTACCTATATGGTATTTTAACTCAAAGTCATAATCCTTAAGAAACTCTATATTGGCTTACAACTTTTATTCCGGTTTGGAATTATTATTATTATTTTTATTGACTTGGATTTGATAGTCAACATTTTAGACTTTGCTACGTCTCTTTTACAATGGCATTGATTATGCTTTTAAGTTATGATTCTAATAATTACATGATTTATGCGAGTTGTTATTCTTGAGAATTAGATTATGATGGTTTTGAATTAATTTTGGAAATTGAGAATTGAAAATTTCTAATTTTGATGGATTAGATTTAATTATTGTGTTTTAAGCTTATTTTGTATTTTAAATATTTATGATAGGTTCCATGTTAGAACATTGCTTGCCATTAGCATAGATAAAACAACTTACATGCACATAATAGATTTAGTTAAGCTATTGGATGAAAGGACCCTTAGCATTATATGTTGGCTATTAGCCAAGAGGACCTTTAGCCCCTTTACATGGTAGTAAGGTACTTTACATGGTAGTAAGGTAAGCGGAACTTAGCCATGAGATTATGTTAGGTGAGGCAAGGTCCTTGCTTAAGATGATTGTAAGGTGACAAGACCTTAGCCTTGAGATTATGCTAGTTGAGGCAAGGCCCCAAGCCTTAAGATTATGTCGATTGAGGCAAGGTCCCTAGCTTGAGATGGTTGTAGGGTGAGTGGACCCTTAATGAGATGGGTATGATATGTGACTTATTAAGTGGAGTTGACTCCCAAACTTGTATATAGTTCTTTCAAGTATAACCCATATGGATTATTTTATATATGACTAGTATTTTTTTAATTCATTCATAATTACGAACAATTTTAAAAAGGAAAGCTTTTGAAAAATTAGCTTCATTTATAAACTTTATTCCTTTAGTTATTATGTTTTGGAGTTATTTTCAAAGTTTAAAGATTTGTGCTATTATTTGTTTCTTCTTCTAGTTCACTTGTTTATTATGCCCTCATTGATCTTGTGCAACTCACCCTATTTTTTTCTTCCTTTACATTTGCAGGCCTTTTAATAGCAGGTTTTTAGGACTTGCTATTCTACCAAGGTGTAACCATCTTTTTGGAAGATCTCTATTGCTATTGGTGGCTAGTGTCATATCTCAACTCCATTATTTTGCAGCTATAAGGAATGTAGTTGTATTTCTTTTTTATGTGTATATGACAATAGAAGTCTTGACATGTTCCTTTATATATAGCTTAATCTATTAGTACTTGTGACTGGTGCATGAGAGATACTTATGCTTGCTATATGGTATGCACTGCTTCTTTCAAGTTAAAGTTGTCAAAAATTTTATAGCATCATGCTAAGCTTTTAAGATGTTTTTATTAGTTTTCTATTATTAGGCTTGCTAGGCTAGATGAGTGTTGAGTTAGCTTTACCTTATACACTAGTCACGGTGTAAGATTAGGCCATAACAAGAATAGGAGTATGAAGTGGGTACTTTAGATTCTTTCTTAAACTGTAGTCTCTGCTCTCTAGTATTCGAACCAAACACCAAATAGGTAAGAAGGCAAGAATAATGTCATAGACACAAAACCATGGAGAATAACAGAAGATCGATGGGTAGAAGATATGGGTTATGAAGGGAAGAAAGGAGAGATGAAAACAACAGAGAGAGGTTGAAGTGGGAGTACTAGACAAACTTGGTTGGAAATATCTTAGGCTGGCTTACTTAACACAATACTTATCTACATTTTTCATTTAATGTCTATTAACTTTGAAACATAAATATAAATAAGAAAATATCCTCCATTTCGATTGAAGTAAAATATATAAAAATAAAATAAAATCATTAAAGATAAAAAGTCAAAACTTAGATTTTAATTCAAAATTTTTTATTCTACAACTTTTAAAATCTCTCTTTTTAAAACAAATGGGTTAGAAGGTCTTAATAATTCATTAAAAACTATTTTATAACTCAATGACATCCAATGATCAATTACCACCAATTTGATTTTAAGAAAATGTATGTTTTGTATTGCCCTCCATATAGTTGTTGCCTTTCGGACTTAGAAAAATTTCAAAACCTATAACGGTAAATAGTTACAAATTGTGCCCAAATGACTTCAAAAAAGTTTTGGTAAGGTGAGTTTAAATCAAAGAAGCTTATGACTAAGACAAAGTGGCTCACAAAGTCAATCTTAAAAGCTCAAACTGACATAGAGAATAGGGGTGATCATGGGACAAGTTGGGTCAGATTTGACTTGTCCCGAATTCAATTTGATATTTTGTTTAGGCTAATTTTTGGGACCATGTTGACTCAATATTTAGAAATTTATACAAATTTGGACACTGTACATAGCTAAGTCATAAAATCTTAGAGTAAAAAACTAAAACTAAGGAATGTTCTACGATATAAAATAAAGAACAGATTTTATCAATATAAATTAAGAAGTTATATTTGTTATTACTAATTGTAGAAAACAAATTGTAAGTTTTAAAGTATTGTGTGACATCAAGTCGAATTAAGACAACATGAAGTGTGACTGAAATGTGACCCGAACCTAATATGAAAATATAATGGGTCTAATTTTTAAAACTTAAACTCATCCCTATTAGTTATGAATTGGGACAGGATATCGAGTTGGGTCGTGTTTTGAACACTCCTGACAAAGAATACCACATGTAACATGGAAATCCTTTACAAGACTAGGCCATTATACATGTCATGATATGTTGTGCAATCAAAATGCTAATGAAGGGGTGCAATGAAAATTATGTGAATGTGTAAAGTAGTTTGAGAGATGTGCATATATATGAATGAACTTGGTACCATTTATAAAAAAAGGTGTTTTTTATATCTTGATTAGTTTGCGAAAAAGCATGTGTATCAAGTGTAATTTGTTAACTTTGGTGTCGTTTAGCTCATAAAATTAGGCTTCAAATTGAACCTTGGAATTGGACCTCCCAATTTCAATTATCTTGTTTGGTGTGTACATTAGAATTGGAATTCCAATTTTAAGTCCAATTCCATGAAATTGAAAATAACTATTTTATATTATTTTCAATTCTTAATATAGACCTTAAGAAGTACAATTCTAAAAACAAAAGTTAAAAATAATATGTTATAATTATTATTCATTATCTTTGTCACATACTCTGGGTACCATTGTTGCCTATGCCAGTTGCCAGTGGCATCTGTAACATCATAATACCAATATCCCAGTATATACATCATATAAGGAGATACACATCATTACAATGTCACTACATACATACTAAGAAAATACTTATATTCATAATGTTCATTGGAAACACTATAGAGAGCCATATGAAATGCAAAAATACAATGTTTATATCATAATGCATCAAAATACATATACATCATTAGCCTTAGTAAAGACTGGAAGTATTACATAACTCTATACATTTCAAAAGAGATACTGAAAGTACAACAATTGAAATATAAAACATAAAATGATCTATTCTTTAGCTTCTTTTTTCTTCTTACTCTTGGAAGAAGTTTCACTTGGAATTATATGATACACAGCGGGGTGAGAAATTATATTCTCAGTATGAGTAATCAAAACCAGACATATATACATAGAATAGATAAATATAATCTCAATAACTACTAATAATATATGTTTAAAGCATCTACAAGGTCTAACTAAAGCCTTTAGATAAACCCAGGTAACACACATCTCATACATACATCTAGTCCAACTTAGAACCAAAAATATAAATCTTAGAAATATTGGTTTAATATGTTATTTTGTGGTAAATAGAGGGAGATCTCACTCCCCACATCACATATATCTAGGCAATCTAAGAAGTTCAGGCTAAATCTTGAATCCGAAGAACCTTGTAGACTCATACTTATCTCATTTGGCCTTGGCACTAATGAAATATTAGAGTTATGTCCTTCCTTAATTGAGTCTATTAGACACCCTTCAATCTCTCTTGGCCTTCATGAATGACATCAAATGATACTCACAAAATCAACACTACCAATCTTTCCTATACATACTAAGTATAATTCTCTTCTTGAAAACTATCCCTATTTGCGCCTTAACACACCTTAGGAAACATATACCAATGATTCCATCTAGTCAAGAATTTCAAAACATCACAAATGACATTTTTAAGGTTCCTGGTACTCACGCCATGACACTAACTTGGGCATATTGCGGCGCCCAAGCCACAGGTTTTAGTACTGATGCAACATCTCCTTCACGTCGCGGCACGACGTTCTTCACGCCGCGGCTCGTGCTGCACAAATTGATCTCACGTTGTGGCGTAACCTTCTCATGCCACAACATTCAAGACAGTTCATCTTCACGCCGCGGCACGGCGTCTCTCACGTCGCAACATGCATAGCAGAACCTAGATTCTGCAGAATTCTGTAGATCGTGGTACTGTTCCATTAGTCTTTTGCTCAATTTTTGGCTATTCTAAATCAGTTTCTAAGTGATTATAAGTCCTTAATAAGTTCACTAACATATAGGAATTATCAATCATCAACTTAAACCTCTTAGTTTGGATTAATGCACCAAAATCAATCTAGGATGACCTAACCCCTAAATTGGGATTCAAAGGCCTAATTGACAAATTCTAAGCTTCTATCTCAGACTTATGCTTTAAACAAGTTACAAATGACCAAAGAAATTCAATCATGTAATCAAAACACATCAACCACCTCTAGAACTTAATTTGGCCTATTAAGCAACCTAACTGCATAAATAGAGAAAAGAGTAACAAGAAGTGAATTTGATAACAAAACCCCTACCTTTGGCAGCTGAGTAGAAATTCAAGCTTGGTTAGATTTCAAGCCTTAGTTTTCTTTGGCTTTCCTCTTTCTCTCTTCCTCCTCCTTGGCCTTTACTTTTCCTTCTTTCCTTTCTCTTAGCATGTTTTCTATTTCTGCTATGTGAAACAGTTTGGCCGTGAAAGAGGCCTTAAAAAGGGGAAATAAAATACTCATATGGCTTTTAGGCCAAAAATGAAAAAATCCTGATATGTTAAAAACACTCAGATTAAGCTAAATCTAGATTTTCAGCTTCCAACAACTTAAAAATAAAATACTAAGATTCATATAAAAATTTATTTTAACATTATCTGATATTTTTATATCTACTGCTAGTCAAATCGACTATAATTAGACAACCAGTATGCCTAATGATAATAACATATTTGATACATTAATAAACTCTCAATTTTAATCATTTACACTCTTTATGTACTTAATTGATTGAGCTTTGTTATGTTTTATAAGTTTGGACTCAAATTAGACTTCATTGATTTTTTCAGCATGATTTATGTCTTATATTATTTCTATATTTTGGCTATATCTTGAGTTTTAGATGTCTACTAATTATGTATTTTACCTTGTTAGAAAGATAAGAAAGAGCGCTACAACTTTCATGAAGAGCTCAAGATCAAAGTCATACATCTAGTGGAACTAATTAGGCTTGGAAGTCAGAATACGAGTTTTGTGATTGGAACCTGAACAGTGTGCAGTAATTAGAGCATAACTCGGGCTGTAAGATCTGGATTGGGCTTAAATTTTGATACCTGCAAGGTAAGACTCATATCAACAACTTTTATGAAGAACATAAGACTCAAATCGGACTCCTTGGAGGTCATATTGGGCTTGGAATTCAGAACAGAGGAGCTGTAATTGGGCCTGAATACTATGCAATAATTAGGCCATATCTCGGGCTGTAGGTGGCCTTTTGAGGTGATTCTGGTGGTATTTGAAAGCTAAGATCTAGGCCTACAACTTTCATGAAAATCACTTAGTAAAAAAAAGGACAAATGTAATGACTTCAGAGCTGAATAATTTCAGAGACAAAGAATCTCCATAATTTTCTACTCATCAAAAGTCATTTGACATTTTTCACTCATCCACTCACTCATGACTCAGCTCCCTTATCATTTTGTATCCCTAATCCTCTATAAAAAGGAGCCTTGGCAAATCATTGAAGGTGTTAAGTGTTAGGTAGCAAAATGATGCTATTTTATTTCTTATTTTTCTTGTAGTAGTTTTCTTGTGTTCTAAATTAAAGTCATATTCTTCTTCTTCTTCTTATCTCTTTCTTTCTTCTTGTCATGAGTAACTAAGTTTAATTTTGCTTGGGGTGAAAAGGTGAAGCTCTTAGTAATGAAATAATGTTAGATTCATTTCTTTCTTGTGCTTAAATGATATATTTTCAAGTGGTTATTATACGTGTTGTATTTTATTTCCAATTAATTTAGAAACCCTCCTTGTAAAGTGAAAATCTTGATTCATTGTAAACAATAGGTTGACACAATGAATGCTTGAGCCCATTTATAAGTGGTGGCGTTAATAAATAATTAAAGGAATCATAATATAATTACGTATATAATTTTTAATGAACTTTGATTGTTGTATTTTCCGACTGGAACCTTCATTATGTGTGGATTCTAATTGAGTTATAAAAAGAATTAATCTTATCCTTATTTTATTTGCCAAGAGTAGATCTCCTAACCCAAGTAAATTTTTTTATTTGTGATCAAGTTTTATTACTTTTATTGTTGTGACAAAAATATTTTCCTTACGTCAAATAAATTTTTCTTCATCAATTCCTTGTGGATCGATCTCGGACTCCCGAGAATTTATTACTTAAAATAACCTACACTTGGGTTTGTAACTTTTAATCAGCATCAAGTTTTTGGCACCGTTACCGGGGACTTGATTTGAAGAACAAATTTATGGTGTAAATATTTTGTATATATATATTTTTTTTTTTTCTGTGGATGTGTATATATATATATATATTTATTTATTCTTTTAATTTTTTTTTTTGTACTTACTAACGTACTAACTTAGTGGGAGAAACTCTCCTAATCTCTTTGTAATATTTAATCATTAATGAAATAATCTTTCTTCTTTTTCTTCTCTCTCGTTGGAGCAAAAAAAATCGACTCTTGATTATCTGGTTTTCATATTTTAAATTTACTTTCTACACTTTATTTTTCGTACTTTAATTTATATACTTTACTTTTGTATTTTATTTCTAACTTTCTAACTTATTAGCCTACTAACCTTTTAATTTTCTTGCTTACTAACTTACTAACTATCTAACTTTTTACTTTATCACTATCTAACTTTTTACTTTATCTTTTTTAATATTTTAATTTACTTACTTCTAATATTTTAATTTATCTCGCATACTAACTTTTTAATTTTTCTACTTATTAACTTATTTGATGATTGATTTATACCACACATTTGTTAATATTTATTTACTAAGTGTTAATATATTTGGTGGTGGTTTATACCACACCCTTGTTAATATATATTTGGTAGTTGGTTTATACCACACATTTGGTTTATACCACATCTTTGTTAATATTTAATGGACGGTTTATACTGCTAGCTTGTACATTTTATTTTATATTTTAAGTTACTTATTTATGCTTAATTGATATTGTGATTTAAATTTTGGCCGTTTGGTTAAAGTTAATCCTAGTACTTTACATATTGATTTGTCTGAATCACAATCACATACATCAAACACAGTGGCTGAAAATGAAAGTGTGCATGATGAACATGAAAATCAACCGTTGCGAACCATGTGTGAGTATTTGCAACCATCTCGAAATTATAGTCCATCATGTTTTATCTTTACATTCAATGCTAACAATTTTAGATTCAAGCTAGATATGATTTCTTTATTTCTTAATTTCCATGGTTTAAAATCTGAAAGTCCATATTTACATCTAAAAGAATTTGAGAAAGTATGTACCGCTTTTCATGATCAAACTTGCACTGAAGAGGTTGTTAAGCTTAAATTATTTCTTTTTTCTTTGAAAGATAAAGCAAAAACTTGGCTTAACACTTTGAAACTAAGATCAATTGGCACATGACAAAAAATGAAAGGTGAGTTTTTAAAGAAATTTTTTCCAACACATTAAACCAATGCTTTGAAAAGACAAATCCAATTTTTTTTCCAAAACTCAAATGAAGCATATTTTCAAAGTTGGGATCGTTTTAAAGATTTGTTGAATTCTTGTCCACATCATGGTTTTGAAAAATGGGGCAGTATAAGCTTCTTCTATGAAGGGTTGACATCCGAAATTAAACAATTTGTGAAAACAATGTGCAATGGTGAGTTTCTTGATAAAGAACCTGAAGAAACTTTAGACTATTTAGACTATTTGGCTGAAAATTCTCAATCTTGGCATGGTACTAATCATTCTGAAAAATTTTTTGCACTCTTGAGCAAAACACATAAGACCACTCACTAAAAAAATGAAACAGACTCAAAAGCTAAATACTCTAAAAGACTCAATTTCTAATAATATTTAAAAATGAAGAGCAACCAATCATTCAAGTAATCAAAACATTCATGAGGTAACATATCTTTACATCTCAAATCAACAAGCAATGATATTTCAATTGAAAAACATGAGTCAAAAATGATAGATCTGCACAAGATTCTCTCTCAATCCCTCAAGTGTTTAAAATGTAGGTATTTCACTCAATTCAACCTATGAGAAATTGCACTATCATAAGTTTGTTTATCTTCTACTTCTCCACTACACAAAACATATGCACACACAAATCATGAGGACTTTATTCAAGGTTGTAATGGGGTCAAGGTAAAGGAGAAGGTGATATAGATATGACATGTTAAATACCAAAGAGAATAAAAGAACATGAAAGCTGAGTTCAATTAATAAGCATGAAAGTTCATCCCAACTCCACCTAATACAAATTTCTTTTACATATTCTTTTCCTTTCCTCTATTGGCTTGCTGACTCTCTTTTTCTTTTTACATTTTTTTTATTTTTGATTTTTGATTTTTTTGATGAATTTTTTTTATAAAAAGACCATTATATATATATTTTTTTAACCATTCTGCACACACACCCTCACACTTGTTCAAGACCTCATCCTATGATAAAGCTAATGTTCTCTTATTCCCTAAGGTCAGGTAAGAACATGATTTTTTTCATTTGAGGCACAAAATGAGTTCGAAACAAAGAATAGTCAAATAAGCTCAAAGGGGTTAAGCAAGGGGAAATAGGTCATTTCCAATGCTTTACGTTGGCAGGAATCAGAGAATTTACAAGAAGTCATAAGAGTTTTTGATATCATATTGAGACAATATACTGCTAAGCAAGGCTGGCTATTTGATTAAAATAGTTATTTCAAGAAAAATGCCTCAATCATATTTATGTATGCATATGAAAATGTAGTTTTAAAAAGAATCAAAGCAAGTTCTAGAGTAACAATTCCATGAGTGAAATTCACACAAGAAAGAAGAGAATGGTACAAATGTTCAATCCATTCATCAATAGGCTCAAAATCTCACAAGGCATAATTCTATCATTCTCAGTCCACCAATTCAACATCCATAATCAAGCATGTGAATTTTAAGAAAAAAGACAATTTAGTCAATCATACAAATTTTCCTGAATTCGAATTGCTACTTCCACACAACAATAGTTATCTACCTCAACTTAAATGCGTCTCAAGAGTAAAATTACCTCCAGAGCAAAATTTACTCTTTACTCTGCCATCCTTAATTGGTTTAGCTGTTAGTAAATTACTGACAAACATATAAACACGACAAACATATTAATAAATACATTTTTTTTAGTTTTGGTTTTTTTTGGTTTTTTTTAGTTTTTTTTTACACAATATTCACACAACTATCATTCCCCCCAATTAGATCACAACATTATCCTCAATGTTAAAAATTAAATCCAGATTGAAGAAATAATCATCAATATACATCAAAGAAATTATTGGGACAAAATCAAACAAAGTAATAGGGAGAAGTCACATACCCGAAATGCTTAGACGATATGAGAATAACTACATCTTGACAATGGTTAGCAATGACAAAAAAAAAGTAAAATGAAATAAACAAGCATGCAAACAAATTTTTTTTTGGGTTCTTTTGTTTTATATTTTTTTTGTTGGCCGACACTATTTACATCCCCATACAAAGGCTCTAAAATTTGGGAGGCACTTAAGCCGACTCAATAAAAACACGAAATACTAAAAACTTACCTCAACTTTGGTAGACAGGATCATCTACCAAAGTCTCTGCTATATCTGGATCTTTCAACTCAAGTTATAGTTTCAACCGCTGACTATTTACCTTCTTCCAAATTAATTTTATAAGAATAGACCAAGGGACGACCACCTTTTTTATCAGCAATACTCCAACCTTTCTTAGGAAACTCCTTAAACTTTGGTTGCCATGCCTGAGTGTCATGATCCTGAGTTCTATCAAAAATAGTAGAAATATCAACTACATCAGAGGGATTACTGATAGAATCAAACTAAAAATTGACAAGAAAATTCTCGAGGGGATCAAAATCATGGGTTGTAGAAACTCCCTATCTATCCGGGTTTAACCCGTTAGGTTAACCCGCTAACCCGCCATTTTTTTGCGGGTTGGGTTCAATGATTGAACTCATATTCTTTTTTAAACCCGCATAACCGCAGCGGGTTAAGCGAAGCGGGCAGTTGGCCTGCGGTGTAGACTTTTAAAAAAAAAAAAATGATAAGTAACACTATAAATGAAAAACTTTTTGAAGTTATATAATTTATATTTGAATATTTAATTAGACTATTTTAAAAATTATATTTTAGATATGTGATTTGTAATTTTTTTCCATTATTATTTATTATTTTTTATAGTATTTATTGATTTTTTATATAAATTTTAAAATTGGCTTAACTCATCTAAATCTTTTTGCGGGTCACCCGCCTGGGTTGGCTCTTTCAACTTATTTTTAAATGGCCAACCCACTCCGCCCCGCATTTTAGCTCGGGTTGACTCATTATCCATGATTAGTCAATCATGATTCTGTGGCCCTCGTCATCATTTTTTGGCTTAACAATACTTTTTGTCACCTCAGGTTCATTGGGTAGCTCAGCATCACTACTATCTTAATTCTTTTCCACATCCTCTAGCTCATTCACACTTAGGGAGTTCATCACTTTGGACACTTGGCTCTTTATCTCCTTGCTTTCTTCAACAACCTTTCCATTCCTAAAGGTTATCATTGACTTGACTTGATCTATTTGTTAGTTTTTTGGACTAACCTCATTTAGACCGTACTGATCTTTGGGATTTTGTTGAGGTTGAGAAGGAAATTTTCCTTTCTCGTGAATGGTGAGTGCAGAAGAAAGTTTAGCAAGAATGTCTTTTATATCAATCATGGCTCGAGTGTTTTGATTAATAATGACATCTTGCTTTTCTATGAATGCATGCAATGTTTCTTCAAGGTTATGCTTTTATGGTGGGACAAAAGGTGTATATCCTTGAGAATTTTATGAATCCTGCTATGCCTGAAGAGGTGGTGATTGCATGAATTGTGCCTGATTGTTGGTCCTCCAATTGAAGTTCGGCTGATTTCTCCATCCCGAATTGTATGTATCTGAAAAAGAAGAAGTGAATGGCTTTTTAAAATTGGTCATTGCATTTACTTGCCCATGCACAACTTCTTTAAAAATAGGAATTTTTAGACATTCATTTGTTGAGTGTCCCAATTCATCACAAATGCTACAAATTTCTTCATTTTGCACAGATTTAATTTCTTTTACTTTCCCTGATTCCATAGTTTCAATCTTTCTAGCTAAACTGGCAAACCTTGCATTTAGATTTTCTTCTTGACTAAGGTGATATTTTTCTTTACTAGCATTTGTAAGATTAGATCTAATTGAATTTTCAGAAGGATTAGTACTATGCCAAGATTGAGAATTTTCAGCCAAATGATCTAAATAGTCTAAAGCTTCTTCAGGTTCTTTATCAAGAAACTCACCATTGCATATTGTTTTCACAAATTGTTTAGTTTCGGGTGTTAACCCTTCATAAAAGAAACTTATAGTGTGCCATTTTTCAAAATCATGATGTGAGCCAGAATTCAACAAATCTTTAAAACGTTCCCAACTTTGAAAATATGCTTCATTTGAATTTTGAGAAAAATTTTAGATTTGTCTTTTCAAAGCATTAGTTTTATGTGTTGGAAAATATTTCTTTAAAAACTCACCTTACATTTCTTTCCATGTGCCAATTGATCTTGGTTTCAAAGTGTTAAGCCAAGTTTTTGCTTTATCTTAAAAAAAAAAGGAAACAATTTAAGCTTAATAATCTCTTCAGTGCAAGTTTGATCATGAAAAGCGGTACATACTTCCTCAAATTCTTTTAGATGTAAATATGGGCTTTCAGATTCTAAACCATGGAAATTAGGAAGTAAAGAAATCATACCTGACTTGAATCTAAAATTATTAGCATTGAATGGAAAGATAAAACATGATGGACTAGAATTTCAGGATGGTTGCAAATACTCATGCATGGTTCGCAACGGTTGATTTTCATGTTCATCATGCACACCTTCATTTTCAACCATTGTGTTTGATATGTGTGATTGTGATTCAGACAAATCAATATGTAAAGTACTAGGATTAACTTTAACCAAACAACCAAAATTTAAATTACGATACCAATTAAGCATAAATAAGTAACTTAAAATAGAAAAAGAATGTACAAGTAGGCGGTATAAACCTGCCATTAAATATTAACAAGGATGTGATATAAACCAGCCACCAAATAAATATTAATAAAGGTTATAAACCAACCACCAAATACAAAAAATAAAATAAAGAAAATAAAGTGCAAAAAAAAAGGAAATTACAGAATTTAAAGTGCGAGAAAGTAAAGTACAAAAATAAAAGCGAGAGTTTTTCCCACTAAGTTAGTAAAGTACAGAAAAAAATAAAAGGGAGAGATTCCCGCACTAAGTTAGTACGCACAAGAAAATAAAAGGAAGAGTTTTCCCCCACTAAGTTAGTATGTACAAGAAAATAAAAGGAAGAGTTTTCTCTCACTAAGTTAGTATGTATAGAAAATAAAAGGGAGAGTTACCCCCACTAAGTTAATATGTACAAAGAAAATAAAAGGGAGAGGTTTTCCCACTGAGTTAGTATGTACAGAAAATAAAAGGAAGAGTTTCCTTCACTGTTAATATGTATAAGAAAATAAAAGGGAGAGATTCCCCCATTAAGTTAGTACGTTAGTATATATACAAAATATTTACACTAAAAATTTGTTCTTCAAATCAAGTTCCTCGGCAACTGCGCCAAAAATTTGATGCAGTATTAAAAGTTAAGTTGCAAACTCAAATGCAGGTTGTTTCAAGTAATAAATTCTCGGGAGTCCGAGGTCGATCCACAGGGAATTGATGAAAAAAAATTTATTTGACGTAAGGAAAATATTTTGTTACAACAATAAAGGTGATAAAACTTGGTCACAAATAAAAAAGAATTACTTGGGTTAGGAGATCCACTCTTGGTAAATAAATTAAGGACAATATTAATTATTTTATAACTCAATTAGAATCCACACATAACGGAGGTTCCAATCAAAAAATATAACATTTAAAGTTCATTAAAAATTATATACGTAATTATATTATGATTCCTTTAATCATCTATTAACACCACCACTCATAAATGGATCAAGCATTCATTGTGTCAAAATCTTATCTACAATAAATCAAGATCTCCACTTTACAAGAAGAGTTTCTAACACCAACACTTGTAAATGGGTGAAAGCATTCATTGTACCAATCTCTTGTCTACAACAAATCAAGAACTCCAATTTACAAGGAGGTTTTCTAAATTGATTAGAAATAAAATACAATACGTATAATGACCACTTGAAAATATATCATTTAAGTACAAGAGAGAAATTAATCTAACCTTATTTCATTACCAAGAGCTTCACTCTTTCACCTAAGTAAAATGAAACTTAGTTACTCATAGATAAGAAGAAAGAAAGAGAGAAGAAGAAGAAGAAGAACATGACTTCAATTTAGAACAAAGGAAAATTACTATAAGAAAACATAGTAACAAACTAGCATCATTTTAGTACCTAACACCTAATACCTTCAATGATCTGCTAAGGCCCCCTTTTATAAAGGATTAGAGATACAAAATGACAAGTGGGCTGAGTCATTAGTGAGTGGATGAGTGGAAAATGAGTGAAAAATGCCAAATGACTTTTGGTGATTGGAAAATTATGGAGATTCCTTATCTTTGAAATCATTTAGCTCTGAAGTCATTGAATGCGTCAAAATAAGCAAATGTGATCTTTATTAAAGTTGTAGGGTTTGATCTTGACTTCAAAATGGACACTAGAATCACCTCATTTGGTCACCTATAGCCTAAGATATGGGCCAATTACTGCAGAGTGTTCAAGCCTAGTTCCAGCACCTCTGTTCTGACTTTCAAGCTTAATATCACCTAATAGACCTCCGATTCTTGAAAAATGTTCAACATTAAAGTTATAGATATAGGTATCAAATATTTAGCATCAAAATTTCAGCCCATTTAATAACCTCTAGCCTGAAATATGGCATGAACAGTACATATAGGTCAAGCTATCAGGAACAGCACTCTAGTTCTTGCTTCAAACCCAATTTGAGTTATCTACTTGTGTGATTGGGCCTTTGAGATCTTCATGAAAGTTGTATAGCTCTCTCTTATCTTTAAAATACCACTAGATTCACCTCATTTGGCCATTTACATCCCAAGATATAGCCAAAATACAAAAATAATGTAAGACATAAATTATGCTAAAAAATTTAATTAAGTCCAATTTGAGTCCAAACTTACAAAACATAATCAAACTCGATCAATTAAGTACATGGAGAGTGTAAATGACTAAAAATGAAGGCTTATTAATGTATCAAATATGTGATCATCAAAATTCAATTAGATATAACCTTACAAATGCTAGTAAAGGAAAATATCATCTTAGTCAAGAAGAAGATCTAAATGCTAGGTTTGCTAGTTTGGCTAGAAAGGTTGAAGCCATGGAATCAGGGAAAGTAAAAGAAATCAAATCTATGCAAAATGAAGAAATTTGTAGCATTTGTGGTGAATTGGGATACTCAACAAATGAATGTTCAAAAATTTCTGTTTTTAAAGAAGTTGTGCATGAGCAAGTAAATGCAATGAACAATTTTAAAAAGCCATTCACTTCTTCTTTTTCAGATACATATAATCCAGGATGGAGAAATCACCCAAACTTCAGTTGGAAGACCAACAATCAGGCACAATTCATGCAACCAACACATCCTCAGGCACAGCAGGATTCATAAAATTCTCAAGGATATGCATCGTATGTCCCATCATATTAGAAAAACCTTGAGGGAACATTGCATGCATTCATGGAAAAGTAAGAGACCATTAATAACCAAAACACTCAAGCCATAATTGATATAAAAGACACTCTTGCTAAACTTTATTCTGCACTTGCCATTCACGAGAAAGGAAAATTTCCCTCTCAATCTCAACCAAATTCCAAGAGTCAGTATAGCCTAAATGAGGGTAGTTCAGAAAGCCAACAAATAGATCAAGTCAAGTCAGTGATAGCTCTTAGGAGTGAAAAGGTTATTGAAAAACAAATTCCTGAACCTTGTGAGAAAAATGATGAGTCAAGTCTCAAAGATGAGGAATGAGTTGATAAGCCACCTAGCCAAAAGGAGACCAAACCCTTGTCTTCACCCTCATATCCTCAAGCATTAAACAATTCAAGTAAAGTGAACCATAACAGTGACATTTTTGAAATCCTTAAACAAGTGAATGTCAATATTCCTCTGTTAGATGCTATTAAACAGATTCCTTGTTATGCCAATTTTTTGAAAGACTTGAGCACTGTTAAAAGGAAACATAATGTGAAAAAGAATGCCTTTTTGACTGAACAAGTAAGTTCCATTATTTAGAACAATAATGCGTTGAAATATAAAGACCCTAGTTGTCCTATAATTTCATGCATTATTGATGAACATAAAATTGAACGAGCTTTACTTGATCTTGGTGCTAGTGCTAATTTGTTTCCATATTAGTTTATCAAGAACTCAACTGGAGTAAGTTAAAACCAACTTCTGTAACTCTTCTACTTGCTGATATATCAATTAAAATTTCAAAAGGAATAGTAAAAGATGTGTTGGTACAAGTTGATAAATTCATATATCCTGTGGATTTTATTGTCTTGGAAACTGAACCTATGGAAAATAGTATCAAGTCAATTCTTATTATTTTAGGTCACCCATTTTTAGCAACATCTAATGCTTTAATAAATTACAGAAATGGAGTGGTGAAGTTAACATTTGGAAATGTGACACTAGAGCTTAATGTTTTTAACATGTGCAAGCAACCACAGGAAGTTTATGATGGAAAGAAAGAAATTGAAGGGATTAGGGCCATTATAGATGATCATCTTCAAATCAGGAGTTCTTCTGATTCATTAGAAATTTGTTTAATTAATTCATTTGATTCAGCTACACAATTAAATGATGATGTTTCTAAAATATGCTCTTTGCTTGACTGTACACAAGTAATGGAATACAAAGGATGGAAGCCAAGATTCGAAGAGCTAAAAACTATGAATGATGATACCTATGAAGAAGTACCTACACTGGAACTAAAGTCGTTACTTGTTGGGTTGAAGTACACATTTTTGGGAGAAGAACAAAGCTTTCCAGTGGTAATTTCTTCATCCCTGACTAAAGAATAAGAAGGTATGTTCATAGAAGTACTTAGAATACATAAAAGTGCAATTGGATGAACATTAAAGGATATAAAAGGTATTAATCCATTAATTTGTACACATAGAAAACATTTAGAGGATAATGCTAAAACATCTCAACAACCTCAAAGAAAATTAAATCCACACATGAAAAAGGTAGTTAGAGCTGAAGTTCTTAAATTATTTAATGTTGGAATTATCTATCCTATCTCTGATAGCCAGTGGGTAAGTCCTACACAAGTTGTGCCTAAGAAATCTGGAATAACAGTGGTTGAAAATAAAAAAAAATGAATTAATACCTACTTGAGTCTCATCCAGTTGGCGTATGTGCATTGATTTTAGAAAATTGAATGTAGCCACTAGGAAAGATCATTTTCCCTTGCCATTTCTTGATCAAATTTTGGAAAGAGTAGCAGGACATCCCTACTATTGTTTTCTTAATGGTTATTCAGGGTATAATCAAATATCAATTGCATTAGAGGATCAAGAAAAGATCACTTTTACTTGCCCATTTGGCACTTTTGCATATAGAAGAATGCCTTTTGGTCTTTGTAATGCTTCGACAACTTTTTAAAGATGCATGCTAAGTATTTTCAGTGACATGATTGAGCATTATTTAGAGGTTTTCATGGATGACCTGACAGTTTTTGGAAATTCTTTTAAAAATTGTCTTGATAATTTAAAAAAAGTTCTTAAAAGATATGAAGAAAAAAGATGTGTTAAATTTGGAAAAATATCATTACATGGTTACCTCAGGAATAGTGTTAGGTCATGTGATATCTTCTAAGGGAATTGAAGTTGATAAGATTAAAGTTGAATTAATTGCTCATTTGCCTTCCTCAAAAAACTAAAACCAAGTTCATTCCTTTTTAATTTTTACATGCAGATTTTACATATTTTTCCAAAACCTCGAGAAGATTCGTAAAGGACTTTAGTGCCATATCTAGACCATTATGTAATCTTCTAACAAAATATGCACCATTTGATTGGACCCAAGATTGTCAGAAATATTTTGAAAAATTAATTGATCTTTTGACTTCTACTTCTATCATGCAATCCTCTGACAGGTCTTTGCCTTTTGAGTTGATGTGTGATGCTAGTGAGTTTACTGTTGGCGTTGTTTTAGGCCAAAGAAAGGAAGGTAAGCCTCATGTAATTTATTACATAAGTCGAACTTTGAATAGTGCACAAATGAATTACACACTACTGAAAAAGAACTACTTGCTATAATTTTTGTATTAGACAAATTTTGTGCTTATTTAATTGGTTCTTGCACTATTATTTTCATTGATTATGCTGTTGTTAGATATTTAATGTTTAAGCAGGATGCCAAACCTAGGTTGATACGGTGGATCTTGTTGCTTCAAGAATTCAACATCACAATAAAAGACAAGAAAGGAGCCAAAAATATTGTTACAGATCATTTGTCCAGACTTACAACAGACTCATATTTTGATAGCACACCTATCAATGATTTTTTTCCCGATAAATTTTTATTTTCTGTCAATTCCATGCATTGGTTTACTAACATTATCAATTTTCTTGTAACAGGTAAGATGCCGCCTCAATGGACGCACCAAGACAGAAAAAGTTTTTGATTAAGGTGAAAAATTTCTATTGGGATGACCCTTATTTATTCAAATATTGTCCCGACTAAATTTTTCAGAGATATGTACCCAACAATGAGGTAAGTAGTATTATTAAATTTTGTCATTCAGAAGCATGTTGAGGTCCTTTTTTTTCAAAGAAAATAGCTGCAAAAATCTTGCAGTGTGGATTTTATTGGCCTACATTATTTAAGGACAGTTATATTTTTTATAAAACTTGTGAAAGTTGTCAGAATTTGGGTTCCATTTCTAAAAGAGACATGATGCCTTTGAGCCCTATCATTGTCAACGAAATTTTTGATTGTTGGTGAATTGATTTCATGGGTTCATTTTCATCATCATTTGGATTTGTGTATATTTTGGTTGTAGTTGATTATATCTCAAAATGGATTGAGGCGATTTCATATCAACACAATGATCACAAAACTGTTCTTAAATTTTTAAAAGAAAATGTTTTGAATCGATTTGGAATCCCTCGAGCTATCATCAGTGATGGGGGAAAACATTTTTGTAATAAATCATTTTAATCTTTAATGAAGAAATATGACATCATACACAGAATTGCTACCCCTTATCACCCTCAGACAAGTGGACAAGTAGAATTAGCAAATAGGGAGATTTAACAAATTTTAGAAAAAAATGGTTAACCCATATCGTAAAGATTGGTCTTTAAGATTAAATGATGCACTTTGGGTTTACCGTACTACTTTCAAAACATCTTTAGGCATGTCACCCTATCGGTTAGTCTATGGAAAACCTTGTCACTTGCCTGTAGAATTGGAGCATAAAGCATTTTGGACCATTAAAGCTTTCAATTCAAATCTTGATGATGCTTCCAAGTTACGCAAATTACAATTGAATGAACTTGAGGAATTGAGAAATGATGCATATGAAAACTCAAAGATTTATAAAGCTAGAACAAAAGCTTTCCATGACAAATCAATTTTGAGAAAATCTTTTGAAATTGGTCAAAAAGTTCTACTTTATAATTCTCATTTTCACTTATTCCCTAGAAAATTGAGATCTAGGAAGACTGGTCCTTTTATTGCCAAACATGTGTGAGGCCATAGACATTGAGAACCCTAGGAATAGTAATGTATTTAAGGTCAATGGACAAAGATTCAAACCATTTCTGGAACATCAAGTTGTTGAGGTAGAATCCATATCCCTTTCTAATCCTTGTTATGAGTAGAATTTATTTTAATTTTGTTTCTTTCTTTTTGTAGTTCTTTGTGTTCTCGGTTAAGTGATGGATAACGGTACTCCGTGACTCTCAAGTCAATTTATTTTTCAGTTTTGCATAATAACTGATTTCTTCTCCTTCAAAATGGATGTCATTCTCTCAAATCTAAGAATGCATTTCCCTTCTGTTCCTAAAAATGCTCTAACCAAAATCTACAAAACTAGGTGTGAAAGATTGAGACTGTTAATGTACAAGGGCATCCCAGAAGATATATGCTGGATAATTAAAGTAAAGGTTCGTTTAGTTAGTGAATCTTCAGATTCATTTGTCCCATATATGCCGGGTCTCGGTAAGAGTTCATACTCAAAAAAGAGAAGAGCAAAAAGAATGAATGTTTGTTACAAATGTGCGCGATAGAATTGTAATATGCGATGTCGTTCTTTGGAAATGATTTTCACAAATAGAGAAGATAAAATTTTCTTCATTAAGAATGGACTGAGTAAGGAGTCATTAAATAATATCTTATTGACTCTTGAGACCCATTCTTTTGGATATGTGCAACGTGAACTTCTTAATTTGTGAAATCTTTTCAGGGATGAGCAAGAACGTTACAGTCTTGGGAATCTAACTCAAAAAGACCCTGTTTGCCAATTTATAAAAAAATTGGATGGGAAGCTTATCCTCGACTCATAGAAGGCGTTTAAGTCATTTCTGGACGTGAAATCAAAGGAAGATATGGGCCACAATCACAAAGTATATATTATATTGTACATTTCTTGAAAAAAAGAAAATAAAAAAGAAAATAAAAAAAATAAAAAAGAAAAAAAAAAAAGAAAAATAAAAAAATAAAAAAAGAAAGAAAAAAAAAAAAAAAAAGTGGCGAAACTTCGGTTGTACTTGGTCTTTAATTAGATTAGAGCCTTGCAGGGTTGAGTTTGAACCGTCATTGACTCGGGTGGACCTTTGCACGTCGGTCCGTAAATAAGGTTCGTGTGCCATGCTCTGTAGAGAGCCGTACTCCACAACCCAATGTTCACCATCTAGGCACTGTGGAGTTGATGGACAGATAGAAGCGTCTCACTTTGGTTATTAGTGAGAAGTAACCCGCGGCTGCCAAAGCGTATGAGGCATCTGAGCTTGATCTTCTCTTTTATTAGAATGGGCTCTCAGTTATTGGTGTATGCCCTAGAGGCCGATACTTTTTCTGTATTTACATACATTCTATTATGCTTATTTTAATATATGAGGCATTTTATTTATTGTGTTCTTTTTTGATAAACATAATAAAGTTCTTAGAATAGTAAGTTTGATGCCATAAGACATCAAGTGGATGACTTGATTAGTTGATTGTGATATCCTTTTGGTTATAACATTATTCTTAAATGTCCCTAGTCAAGTATTATTGTTAATTAGGACAACAATAATATATTGAGATTAATATGTGCATAGACTGATGACCACATCTCACGGGTCATAGATATGAGATATCAAGTCTTCACATGGGTACATATTAGAGTAATGATGTACTGGATTGACCCACCATAAGAACGCTACATGGATCGTTACATGAGTGTCATAAGTGATTCTCATAGTGACAATGGTGTTTGTGGTCCTTTGACCTGAAATCACTACGATTCCTACATGAGGAGTTGTGTGTTTTAATGCCATTAAACGTTATCTGTAACAAGATGATTATAAAGTTAGTTATTAGATATACCACAAGTCATGCAGAGGGATGTGAGTGACCTAGATGGAATTTGTCACTCCTACATAACAGGAGTGATATCTTCGGGCCCCTTGATTAAGTGAGACTGCGAAATGCATGACTATGCTCAAATGAGTCAATATGAGATATTGATCTTATTTGTTGTTACAAAGTCTACTCGAGTATCAGGAAATGAAAGATTGCACTATACAAAGGTGACACATTCTATGCCTTGTGTTCAATCTAGATATCTTGACAAAGGGACTAAACAACACAGAAACATTGGTCACGGAAAGGTTATGTCAAATCACTGATATTCTTATTACTTGGGTAGCAGTGATGTGTTGCTAGATACCACTCACTGCTTGTAATATTAAAATGGGATTTTAATATTACTGCCAACGTAATAAGAAACCTGCAAGGTCACACACACAAATGTGAGACTAAAATTGGAGCAATGGATCCAAGTTGGACTCGGATTCAAATATGAGCCGATTATAATGAGATGGGTCTAGGGTTGCACATGCTTACCTATTTGTAGCTGCTTGCTCACACTCACTTAAGGCAATCACTATTATAAATAGTATGCGCTGGGGTGCTAATATACATTGACTTGAACCCTAGCCGCACCTACAAAAAAGTGAGTGAGTGAGCGACAGGTTTCTTCTCTTCTCTTTGCAGCTAGTACTGTGTGAGAGACGTGAGGCTCCTCTTTGAGGACGTTGGATGTTCGTGAGTCTATTTGTGTGGATACCGCAGAGACATCATTTTTATTACGGTGTTGGTGATTCACGTCCTCCCTTTTGATCACGCTTCAAGAGGTAAATAATTTAAAAACTTGAATTATAGCTTTTCGCATGGATCCTCGATGGGAATCCTATTTTTTCGCTGCGTGATGTATCCGCAATTCCCAACATCAGCGCCCTGGGATGGGGCGTTCTGGATCTTAGACATTACAGGTTTCAGATTTTAGTATATATTATGAACCCAAGTGTGAGCTCTCCAGGTTCTAGACCCAGGATGGAAACCCACGATGGTTTCTTTATTCTCTTTTCTTCAAATAAGTGGGAGGGAGAAGAATTCCAAGATTAGATGAGCCGTCTTGGTATTACTACATTCATGACCCGCAGTATAAAGATTTGCCATGAAACCTGTACACAAAGGTATTTCATCATTTGTTATTATTATTTTATCTTTGTATGATTTTGTTGTATTTTGATTTTGGACAGACGATCCTTTTGGTAGGATCCTTCAGGGGTTTTTAAACTTCTTTACCCTGATAGTTTTCTTGAAGTCTAAAATAATAATAATAATAATAAAATTAAAAAAATTTAAAAATAAAAAAAAGTTTCTTAAATTCAAATTTTTCTGACAACAACCAACCTACCCATATAGGAGCTTTTATTACTTTTTCTATCTTCTTCCCTATTTAAACACTCTATTTTCTTCACTTTTCTGCAACTCATAATCATTCAAAGAGAGTATGAGTGTAGAAATGACAAGAGCTTCTTCTTCAGTTCGTAGATTTATCAGTATTTGTGTATTTTGTGGGACAAGTTATGTGAAGGGTTTAGAGTTTGTAAACGCAGCAAACATTGTTAGTAGAACACTTGCTGCGAGGAACATTCGTGTTGTATATGGGGGAGGTAGCATTGGGTTAATGTGGCTTTATCACTTTCTGCACATCTAAGAGGTGGTCAAGTTTTAGGTGTCATTCCTGAACCTTTAACTCGAAGGAACATCATTGAAAAGACAATTGGGCTAGAAATTCAAGTATCATCTATGCATGGACGAATGAGGATAATGCTTGAAAACTCTGATGCATTCATTGCTTTATCTGGTGGTTTTGGTACTTTGGAAGAAGTTTTTCAAATTATCTCTTGGGCCCAACTGAACATCCACCATAAACCCATAGGTTTGTTGAATGTTAATAATTTCTTTGATAAGTTATTATCTTTTGTTGACCATGCTGTGGAATAGAGCTTTATCACACCTTCGGACAGATGACTCCTTATATCTGCTTCTACTATTGATGAATTAATTGATAAATTACAAGCTTTTTGTTTATGAACCTGAACCAGTAATAGCTCAGATAGATTAGTCAAAAGGCAGCAGTAAGGGAGGCAGCAAGGAACAAGAGTGTGATATGAAACTTCATCTATAACTTTCCTTTATCTTTAGTTTTATTTATCATACTTTGTTTCTGTTTTAATTTGTCTAAAGTTTTTCTTTTCAGTAATTGCAACAACAGGTACTATCTTTTATCCTTTACCTATCTATGTTTTGACATTGAGGACAATGTTGTGATTTGGTTGGGGGAAAGGATAGTTGTGTAAAAAAAACAAAAAAATAAAAAAAATACAAAAAAAATAAGAAGTGTGTTTGTTAATATGTTTGTTGTGTTTACATGTTTGTTAGCAATTTATTAACAACAAAAGTAATTAGGGATGACAGAGTAAAGAGTAAATTATTTACTCTTGAGACGCATCAAAATTGGTGACAGAGTAAGGAGTAATTGGGTAGACAACTAGTTTATGTGGAAGTAGCAATTCAAATTCAGGAAAATTTGCATGATTGAGTAAATTGTCTTCTTTCTTAAAATTCATATGCTTGGTTATAGATGTTGAATTGGTGGACTGAGAATGATAGAATTATGCCTTGTGAGATTTTGAGCCTATTGATGAATGGATTGAACATTTGTACCATTCTCTTCTTTCTTGTGTGAATTTCACTCATGAAATTGTTACTCTAGAACTTGCTTTGATTCTTTTTGAGACTACATTTTCATATGCATACATAAATATGATTGAGGTATTTTTCTTGAAATAGCTACTTTAATCAAATAGCCAGCCTTACTTAGCAGCATATTGTCTCAATATGATATCAAACACTCTTATGACTTCTTGGAAATTCTCTCATTCCTAACATGATATCAAGCACTCTTATGACTTCTTGAAAATTCTCTGATTCCTGCCAATGTAAAGCATTAAAAATGACCTATTTCCCCTTGCTTAACCCCTTTGAGCTTATTTGACCATTCTTTGTTTCGAACTCATTATGTGCCTTAAATGAAAAATCATATTCTTACCTGGCCTTAGGGAATAAGAGAACATTAGCTTTGTCATTGAATGAGTTCTTGAACAAGTGTGGGGATGTGCGTATAGAATGACATCATATAACAACTTTTTTGAGCAAGTATCTCAACCTTTCTTATTGTTGTAGATGTTTCAAAGTGATATTTGATCATTTTGAACTTTGTACAAAGTAACTTTTATGATCTTCATAAGTATTCTTTTATCTTCCAAACAAGGAACTTTACTTCTGTACCTTAGAAACATACTGCACACTTAAATACTCTCATTAAAGCATTAAGAGGAAATAACAATATAAATATATTTGTTAATCAACAAAACAAAAGGTGTAAAGACCATTTCAAGGGCTTTGGAGCTAACAAAGAATCATTTGTTGTTTTTCATTAAATCATTCTAATTACTTGAAAAAGAATTTTCTTGTTGAATTTTTAAGATATTAAATACTTCTACTTTATATTTAATGATTTTTATTTTATTTTATTTTACCTATGTAGGAAGCTTGGATATAGATACAGGACACAGATACGACACAAAATCGATATATGGATACAACAAATTCTAAAAATTATAAGACAAGATACAACTAAAATACAACATGTATGATTAATATAATGTTAACATAGAAATACAAATCATAAATTAAAATAAAGACATTAGTGTTGCTTGGGGAATACCACATCTCATCCTTCAATCTTGTTGGATAATATCATATCCCCTTTAATCTTATTGGGGAATACCACAACTCATCCCTCAATCTTGTTGGATAATATCATATCCCCTTTAATCTTATTGGAGAATACCAAATCTCATTTCAATCTTGTTAGAGAATACCAATTCTTTTTTTTTTTTCAATCTTGTTAGGGAATACCACATTTCCTTATGCACAAACATGTATAAATACTAATAAACATCATAAACAATGTTGAGAATTTCAATTGTGAGTGAAATGTGGGTGAAGAAATCTTACATTGGAATGAAAAAGACAAGTTGAATGTTATATAAATGGAAAAGACTCATGGACCTAATACCTTAAGTTATTGGGTCAAGATATGGTGTCAAGTGCACTTATGTAGTTATTCGCTTAATCCATTTGATGTAAATCTCCCTAGTGTTTTGGGCTCTTATTATCCCATCAAAGTGGTATCAAATTCGATAGTTCGATTGTGACGAGTATTAGCATTGATGACGGTGGTCAGTGGATCCATGTGCGAGGTCCCTTGTGTTGAAAGTATTCTTAAGGATGTGGAGGCTAAGCGGCGTATTCCATTGTAGATGATGGATGATGACAGTACAAGTATGAAGAAGAGCAAGTGTGGCCTGATCTAGAGGAGATAAGACTCTTGGATGCAGGTTGGGTTCTTTGTGACACAATCAAATTCTCAATAGGCTTCACTTAAGGGGAAGTCACTATGTACGAAGGAATCACACTTTAGGGGGAGATTAATGAGAATTTCAAGTATGAGTGAGATGTAAATGAAGAAGTCTCACATTAGAATGGAATGAATAAGTTGAAGGCTATATAAGTGGTAAAGACCTATAGACCTATTGCCTTAAGGTTTTGGATTAAGATGTAGTATCAAGCCCACTTATATATTTTTCGCTTAGCCTATTGGATCTCCCCTTATCCCATCAAACAAAACATGCATAATTGAACATGGTTTGACCTAACAAGCCTTTATCCACGGATGAGAAGAATTAAATCTATTATCAAAATAAGTATAACATATAGGCTTATAAGATAATATTTCTCAGACTCTCATTCTCATTCTTATGACTCTTACAATTTCTAAATACAAGTATTTATAGCTCATCCTTCCTAGTTTCATATTATAAACAAATCTTACATATCCATCAAATCTCTCACATGTCTTTTACATATTATTTAAGGTAAACTCTTCGGTACAATGATTTTTGAAGGTAGTACCATACTACCTCTTTTGCACCACTCTCAGCCACACACTTGTGGCGTAGTGAGAGAAAATAAACAATGAGGAAATAATATGATAACAAGAAACCAGTTGAGGAAAGAAATGAGAGAATTACACTTTGGTCCCTGAGAAGTGAGGAAGAGTGCATCTTGGTTCCTAACAAAGAAGTAATGAAGAAAGGAAGAGAACCAACCCCAACCACCATCTCCCTCATCTTATCCATCATCTGAGGAAAAAGGTGAGGGGAGAGAGTGAACCTGAGATAGAGAGCAACCTAAGACACGCTATAAATAGATGGTGGAGTTTATGGAGATGCTCTTTGTCATTGCCGACAACGAGGAACTCATCGTCGAACAGTGGAACCTCCTCTTCGTGGCACATCATCTCATTAATAAAGCAAATGTTTAAGGCTAGAGCTTACGGCTTTGATGGTGGAGCACACTTGAGCTAACAACAAAGCAAGGTGGCATAGTGGATATCAATATAGGAGACAAGGCTGACTATTGACGAAGCTTCTTTGGTGGTTGTGGATGAGTTCCATGGTGCTTGGAAACTTCTGGGTTCTGATTTTGTAGTGAATTTCTGGGAAAAATAGAGCTTGTAGGTGAAAAAATGGGTGTTAGAGTGCCCTATTTCAATATTTATGGGTGAGAATAGGTATTTGATGGATGGAATGATTTATGAATTCTTTGATCTTGGTGGTTCAATGAGTTAAGGATGTTGTTTAATGGCTCTATTTGTGGGAATGGTTCATGGATTTGTTGGGGTTTATTGTAGTGGTTATGTGCAAAAAGCTCTACACTGGTGTGAGGTTTGGATGCAGGAAGTTGTAGTCAAATACAACACTATAGAATGCAAGTTTCAAACATAGAAATCAATAGATTTGCAAACAGAAAGCTATTATAGTTGATTGCACAATTGTGAAGTTAGTTACACGACCATACATGTGTTGTTGCTTAGAATTTATGTAAAAAAATATTAGATTTACAAATTTCAAATATGGAAAGACATAAATTTGCAAACATAAAGCTATTGTAGTTGATTACACTATTGTGTAGTTAGCTACATGACCACACATGTACTGTTGCATAGAATTTATGTAAAAAATGTTAGGGTTTGCAAATTTTTCTAAGCTAATAGGAACATCTTTAGGCATGTGTAATAATTATGCGTGAAGATCATTTTTTTTTCAATTTACCTTTAAAGTTTCATTTTGGAATATAATTACTCAAAGCTATGTTAGTTATGGCAACCATTACCCAAGAGGGGGGGTGAATTGGGTATTAAAAAACTTTTCGCAAATGCTCTTAAAATAAATACAAATATTTAAGCTATTAAATAAAAGAGAAAGAATTGCGAGATGAAGAAAGAAAGCTTTAAGAACTGCAAATAAATAAATGTACAATAATATAAAATTACGTAAAATAAAGATTGCACAAAATAAAGAGATAAAGAGAAGCAAAAGAAGTTGAGCACGATATCTTTATTGGTTCGACCACCAACCACTTGTGGTCTACGTCCGATCCCCGAAACACGTTCGAGATTTTTCACTATATGTACAAGCTTCAATAGGTGCTTGCAACAACCGTTACATGAAAGAGCACTTTTCACACATGTGGGAAACTCTACCCTTGTGCTAAAGTCTCAGAGAGGATACCTCACCCTTATACAAACCTTAGAGGGATACCTCACCCCCTTTACAAACCTTGAAGGATACCTCACCCTCAATACAGAAGAACAGAGAAATTATAGATGGATAGAAACTCTCACTCAGAGTAAATAATACAATTTGAAGCTCTATGAAGCTCTCTAAGGATATCTCAAATTTTGGCTAAAAAGAGCACAGAAATTTGGTAAAATATGTATCACAAAATAAAGTAAGAAAGAATCATTTCAGATAAATGGGTGAGTTTCAAAGATGTCCCAAAAACATGTATTTATAGTGGTATAAGAAAAAGAGTCGTTGGGTATAATTTATTTCAAACATTAAAAGCATAGAAAATAGCCGTTGCGTGATTCTGGGTCGTGTTATTCAAATAAACGTATGCCTATTCGAATAAAACCTTCAAACAATACGTTCCTAAAAGTCTTTATTCGAATAATAGGTTTACTATTCGAATAAACCTTCAAAAATAAGTTCTGGAACGTTTTATGGGTCATGTTATTTGAATAGCCTTTTGGTTATTCGAATAAACCTCTAAGAACTCGGTCTGATATAAATTTTAAGGTGTGTTATTCGAATAACATTTGGTTTATTCGAATAAACCACTCAGATTTTGAAAACTAAATTTAAACGGTCATAACTTCTTCATTTCTTGTCCGTTTAAAGCAAATGACCAATCATTGGAAAGATCTTTGAGTCTATTTTCAAATGAAAGAAGTTTCAAAACAAAACTCAAAGTATTTTGAAAGATATGATTAAAAGAGTGACCAAAGGTCAGTTTTGCAAAACTCAAACTTTGCTATTTTTCATAAATTTGAACTACCACCATAAATAACTTTTCAAAACTTATTTGTTGGGTATTTTATCATAGGAAAACCATTTGTAAAAATATATTTGAGATATCCATAAGGCTTCGTACATAAAGACCCTAAGTCCTAAAAACTATACCATTTAATCTTCCTTTGAACTTGGCCTTTGACAAGACTTCGATGTTTATCAATACCTTCATGAAATAGGCATTCACATCCTCCTTTGTGTTGAGCTTAATTGAGATCTTTTGCTTTCTTGTTGTAAGCTCACTCTTGGTACTTGGACTATTCTACAAAGTATCACTCACTTAAACAAGCATAGTTAGTCCAAAAACATAATTTAATATCTTCATATGCATGAATCATAAATATATAGCTTTAGTTAGTTTAACATGCATATAAGACATTCATAGACATATCCAAATAAGATATTTATTAAATATTAATGGATATGCTCTATATAGAATGCAACAAAGAGTATAAGCTAGATATTCTTTTTGTCTTGTATTTGTCATCATCAAAACTTAACATATAAAAACATTTGGGGCAAACTTATTTCCACAAGCTATCTATGTATATATAAGAAGTCATTGGATGAAAAAAAAGTAACACATGTTAGTGCGTGAAATCAAGTAGAAAAAATGTGTCTCATGTCTGTACTAGAAATTAAACAAGAAGAAGCAATAAAAATAAAATAGCAATAAAATATAAGAGCCTATAATTAATCAAGATTATTTGATTGGTATTGGGGAAAAAAAAAAAAGTAAATATATAATTCTTTTTGAGTACATAGTAAATATATAATTTAATCAATGATAATGAAGAGCCTAAATAAAGAAAATGTACACATAGTAAGAGAAATTAAGTTAAAAAAAAAGCCTATGATTCAAGTAAATAAGATATATAATTAATTCACCATTGATAATAAAGTTCCCTAAATAAAATATATAATTAATTAATCAATGTTAATATTATTATTATACCCTTTTTTCAATTAAAAAATATAAAATAAAAAATACTACGTTTATGAAGCATAAATTTTTAAAGATTATTGTATTATAAAATTATTTTGAAAAATATTGTAAATGGTTAGGTAGTTGCAGTGCCCCAAATAATACATATGACTTTATTTCCTTACAATAACCCTACCTATATATTAATGTTACTACCAAACATCCTAATTATTTTAAGTTTTGTTACCCTTTCAAAGGGAGATTTAACGTGTAATTGACGAAAGATTAAATTGAGGGGACGATTAACCTCAATTGATGAACTTCTTACAAGTTTGGTAAGAAAAGCTACATCCAGATGAGATAAAGTTATGAGGTTTTTATGTTTTGTTACCATCTCAAAGGGATATTTTATGAGCAATTAATGAAAGATTACTTTTGGGAAATCAAGTTACCCCAATTAATGAACTTCTTACATATTTTGTGACATAAGTTACATCTAGATGGGTTAAAGTTATGAGATTTTGTAGTTTTTTTACCTCATTGTAGGGAAAAATTATGTGCAATTGTTTTTTTACCCAATGATAGGAAAAAATTATGTGCAATTAGTAAAAGATTACTTTAGGGGAACAAGTTACCTCAATTGATGAATTTCTTATAAGTTTTGAGAAAGATTACATCCGGATGAGTTAAAGTTATGAGATTTTTTAGTTTTTCTATATATGCTCTTGCAAGGAAAAATTACATGCATTTTTGGAAAGGTTACTTTCAAGAGAATAAGTTACTCTAATTGATGGACTTCTTATAGGTTTTGTGAGAAAGGTTATAAACTAATGGGTTAAAGTTACGAGATTTTTTAATTTTATTAACCTTGACTAAGAAATTTTATGTGTATTTGATGAAAATGACACGTGTTGGCATGATGTTTAGCATTAGATAAGAAAAAATATATTTTAATGACAAAAAATTATTTTAACGAAATAAAAGAAGTAATAATACAAAAATATAGTAAAATAAAATAAAGAAATTAATGTTCCAAATATGAATATAAATTCTGATTGATTATAAAATATTCATATCAGATATTGGGCAGCATTTACAGTTACATTGGACATGTTTATTTCTATTTTTTTAATTTTGAAATGCTAAAAAACATGTGTTACCCTTCGATTTTGCCTTTGAGATTTTTTTTTCATGATTACAACCAAAATATAATAATGTAAATATAATAAGAGGAAGGCAAATTACGAATATAGTAAAAATATGTAATTTTATTAAGAAATTACATTTCCTTATTTAAAAATAAAATATAATGCATATAACTAATAATTTAAACATATATTTAAAATATAGAACTCATATGCCTTAATTTTGTTTAAATTGAATAACAAAGTTCACATTTTTAATAATAAATTATATTTTTGTATTATTTAATTTCGTTGAACATGTATAATGCCTTGTGATTATATTATTTTAATGAGGTCACTATTTTAAACTCAAGCTAAAATGTAATGCAAATTTTGTTACCAAGTGGCCTCAATACTCAAGAGGGGGGGTGAATTGAGTAGTTAAAAATAAGTTCACAAATCTTTATAAATCGTTTGACAATCAATTTTCGTTGAAGCTATTGAATGATCAGAGAGATAATTGAATAGATGAGTTAAGCACTTTTACTAATGAACGTAATAGTCAAGGAGACAATATCCAAATAAAACAATGAAACTTGATTGCACAAAGATAAACGAGAGAAGAGTTTAGAGAAACAAACACAAAGTCGTTTATCCTGGTTCAATCACTACTCCACTTGTGATCTACGTCCAGATCCCAAGCAACACCTTGAGATTTCCACTATATCTTCAAGCTTCAATGGGTGCTTGAAAAAACCACTACAACCTTGAGCACTCAACAAGATATGGGATACCTCACCCAAAAGCTTGAGCCTCTATTTTCCAAGGGATACCTCACCCTTACAATACTTGAGGGATACCTCACCCTCACTAATCAGAAAGTATAAGATTGAAATAGAAGAAACTCTCTCTAGAGCAAGTGTTTACAAATTGAAGCTCTAATATGCTCTCAAGGATTTTTCACGTTTTTAGTCGGAAAACGAGCAATAAATGATTTTAAGAATTGATTCACGTTTTGAAGTATAATGATCAGTTTTTGGTTCAAGGTCAACGAAGTAAACAAAGACCCAACTTGGGTATTTATAAGTTTCTCAATTAATAGAGCCGTTGGAGGTAGTTGGGCATGCATTTAATGCATTTAATATAGCCGTTGGACCTTGTCAGGATGCGTGTAATCGATTACATATCTCGGTGTAATCGATTACATTATTGTTCCAACGTTTTGAACTTTCGGGCTCTCATATGTAATCGATTACATTCTTGAGGTAATCGATTACATGGCTTCGACTTTGCTTGTAATCGATTACAATGATCATGTAATCGATTACATGACTTTCGACTTCTTTGTGTAATTGATTACAATATCCTTGTAATCGATTACATGTCTCGTCGAACATGTTTTTGAGTTTACGGGTTTTGTGTAATCGATTACATATATTGTGTAATCGATTACATTTCTTGTCGAACGTGTTCTTTGCCTTTCGGGCTTTGTGTAATCGATTACATATATTGTGTAATCGATTACATGGCCTCGACTTTCTTGTAATCGATTACATTGTTCGAATCGATTACATGCTGTTTGATGTGTAATCGATTACAAACATTGTGTAATCGATTACAACTTTGAACACATTTTTCAAGTCCAATAACTCTTGTAAGTCATTTCCAACACCTCAAGGTACTTGTTTAAACATAAATCCTTTTAAGAGTGTTAGATTTAAAATTGAAACTCGGTTTTATTGAAAGCCATGTTTATCTTTGAAATTTCCTATTTATTTTGAAATCATATATATTGAAAAACCATTTGAGAAATCTTGAGAGCATTTAACATTAATGTCCTAATGACTATTTAAACCTTCTGTCTTCTTTCTTTGATCTTGATTTTTCCTTTTGTGCTTGATCTTCTCTTTTGCTTTTGTTATCATCAAAAACCTTTCGACATGTCTTAGAGACATAAGCATTCACATTCTCCCCTTTTTGATGATGAGCTGATCATAGGAAAAAGAAAGAGTTTTTGCATTTGTATATCATAGTCATTTAGTTACAATGTCTTTGTGGCCCTAGGAGATTATGCATGATATTGGGTTAGATTTTGCATATGAAACGCTTAATAACTTAAAAGTTCAATAACTCCCCCGTACTCATGCAACCTTTAATTACATTTCATTTTTCCTTCAATAACTCCCCGTACTCATGCAACCTTTTTTCCATTTTTATTATTTTCTCCCCGTTGGCATTATCAAAAAGACATAAGCATTAAAAAAATGGACAAGATGTCGTTATAGTTCATGATTCCCAATTGTTTGCCATAACAGAAAAGCCACTAAGATTAGTCCAAGCAATATTCCAACAGCCAACCATTCAAAGTGAAAGCACGTTTATGTATTAATAATCAGCATGTACAAAGAAACATGTCACAACCAGTAGGCAATGATCAAAAGATAACCATAAAAGTATACCAATTTTATATAGTCAGAGTTAAAGAAAAATACAAGGCGGAAAAACAAATCAAGGCATAAGGCCGGGATCACTATTCTTTGTCCTCGTGTCAAAAAGACATCACCCTCTCGGATCCGCAAAGAGTCTCCTAGACCAATGTCATCATCGGCCGGGCATAAGATCGTCGTCGAATCCGAAGCTCCTCATCATCGGCAGAACTCCGGATGGACCGGCGAAGGAAATGGGATCCGGAGGGGATAGGAGGATGTGGGGGGCAAAGCGGCAGCGGCTCTCGAGGAACGGGAGGTCCACGTAAAGAGGGATCGAATGGAGGCAAGCTCCTGGTCCGAGTAGTCCATCCTCGGCTCAAGGTGGTCGATCTTTTGCTCTATATGATCCATGCGCGTGTTGATGTTGGCGCTCGGGTTGCGCATCTCTTGGAGCAGAAGATCAAGAGAATTGGGAGCGATAGCGGAGGCGGGATATCGAGCCCCCTCATCATTGTCGGATCGTGATGGATATGGCCAAATGTGCCATGAGTAATGTAATGCCACCTATCCTCCATCTTGTAGAGTGAAGCTTCTTCGAGTATGCGCCCAATTGATTGGGGTCCCTTGGAGCCGGTGTCCTTGGACTCTTCTTCGACAAGAAATGCGACAATACTCAAGGATTGTGGTGACTAACATGGCGAAGGGGAGAGCGAGTTCTTCTTTTTCTTGATGTCTAGCATATCTTTGTAGAATGTAGTACCCCGGTTGATTGGGTGCCCTGTGGTCATTGCCCATAATGCCACTACGTCATCCTTGAGGACTTGGGAGTAATTTCCTCCTGCGGGAATCAATCCACGAACCAAGAGGTAGTGGAGGACCCCGTTTTCCATAGTGAGGCCGGTGGCCATTATTGCGTCTAGGATCACCGGGGAGGTGGTAGCCGGTCCTAATCAAGAGAGAAGAAACCTTGTGCTCAAACTCATGCCCCCAGACTTTGGCATTCCCACAGTAACCGGGCTCCATCGGGAGTGAGCTTGGTGAGCCTATACCATTTGTCATGGTTAACCTGATTTGTTTCTTTTTCACCTCAGAAATGATGCAATTATCCTCAACCTTCGGGTTAGCATAAAACACTCGGACAAGGTTAGGGTAGATGGCCTTCTCTATACTTAGGAATCCCATAAGCCAAGTGTTCTATTGTCCTAAAGCTCACTAGGGTTCACTCTCACGAAGGTGATGGGTAGATACACTGGGAGAGATGATCTTGCGAAGCATGGAAGTTCTTCCCGAACAACTCGCTTTCTTCACGGTGGAGAAGTGCCTCGTGAGGTCCAACCCGAGAGATATTGCGTGTAGAGCCACCAGAGGAACTTCCAACCAGCCCTGTTCTTGGGCGCTTCGAGCGATGGGAGGATTCAGCCATTGATGAGAGAGAGAAGGACGAAATTAGGTTAGAAAAGTGGAGAGGGTGTTCGTGAGAGAAGATGGGGAGATTTTGGATGAGGGATTTGAGGAGATTTGATCGGTGGGTTATGTGGAGAGGGATTTCCGAGATTGAGAGGCGAAATGATGAGTTTTGATGGAAATTTGAGTGAGAAATGAGAGGTTTTGAGATCTGAGGTGCGTGGGTGCAGAGGGAGAGAACGAGGAAGATGAACAGGGCCAAACAGAAATGACCACTACGCGCGTCAGGAGCCTTTTAAAAAACCCTGTGTAATCGATTACATTGAGTGTGTAATCGATTACATGCAGTTTGGTGGTGTGTAATCGATTACATTTTTGGTGTAATCGATTACATGCTTCTGGTAGGTATGTAATCGATTACATTTTTAGTGTAATCGATTACATGATTCAAGGAACCTTGTAATCGATTACATAGATGATGTAATCGATTACCTAGAAGTCTGAGTTGGTTGTAATCGATTACAAAATGTGTGTAATCGATTACATGCGGATGTAACAGTAACTGTGTAATTGATTACAAAGGCATTGTAATCGACACAAGACTCTTTAACTCTTTTTGCGTTCCAAAACAACATATAATCAATTTTAATCCACCCAAAACAGTTTAAAGCAACTCAAATCAATTCAAATCATCATCAAGCATATAGATTAATCACATTATGATTCAACTAATATAATTGATCAAAATTATCATGTTTACCAAGAATTTCACCCTTTTTGGTGATTTTTGAAATTTGTTGAATTTCACCCTTCTTGTCAAAGTTGGACATGAGGGAGCACTGCAAAATAATTTGGGGAAACCTCCGACGCTCAAGTTAGTATGGGATTCAAATATATATAATGAAAATTCGGAGATTGTGCAAGAAATGTGGCATAATTATGCGAAAAAACGCAAGCTTAGACTTTTGTTTTAGGATTAAAAGACAAATATTTAATTTATGCATGAATGGTCCAATATACCCAGTTCGTTTCTAATGTAGAAAAATGCTTCTTTTGCAAGGGTTTGGTGAAAATATCACTAATTGCTTAGTTGTTTCAACAAATTCAAGTATGCAATCACCTCTTTGAACATGATCTCTAATGAAATGATGTCTTATTTCAATATGCTTAGTTCTAGAATGCAAAATGGGATTTTTTGACAAGTTAATTGCACTAGTATTATCACATTTTATGGGAATGTGATCAAGCTCAAGACCATAGTCCAAGAGTTGTTGTTTCATCCAAAGGACTTGAGCACAAGTAACTCCCGGATACAACATATTTAAAAATTGTGGACAATGCCACACTATTTTGTTTCTTCTTTGTGCCAAGAAACTAGTGAGCTTCTAGCAAGTGGCATGTCCCACTAGTGCTTTTTCGATCCATTTTGCATCCAAAGCAAAATCAGAATCGGAATATCCAATAAGACTACATGAGGCACCCTTAGGGTACCATAAACCCATTTGTGATGTGCCTATTAGATATTTCATTATTCTGTTATAACAAAGACTTAGGTGTGATTCCTTAGGATTAGCTTGATATCTAGCACACATGCATACACTAAACATTATATCGTGCCTACTTGGTGAGATAAAGGAGTGAGCCAATCATACCTCTATATTTTGTAATTTCTCTTGATTTACCTCCTTCATCCTTGTCCAAATAGCAAGAGGTGCCCATAGGAGTAGCCATATGCTTGGCATTGTCCATTCCAAACTTTTTGAGCAGCTCCTTGCAATACTTGGATTGGCTTATAAATGTTCCTTCTCTTGTTTGCTTGATTTGTAGACCAAGGAAGAAGTTGAGCTCACCCATCATGGACATCTCAAACTCACTTTGCATAATATTTGAAAATTCTTTACAAAGAGAGTTGTTAGTAGCTCCAAATATAATGTCATCAACATAGATTTGAACTAGAAGAATGTCATGCATTTTGTGTTTTATGAAAAGAGTGGTGTCAACTTTACCTCTAGAAAAGCCTTTTTCTAAAAGAAATTTGCTCAACCTTTCATACCAAGCTCTAGGAGCTTGTTTCAAGCCATACAAAGCCTTTTTCAATTTAAAAACATGGTTGGGCATTTCAAAGTCCTCAAAACCAGGAGGTTGTTCTACATACACCTCTTCTTGTATAAAACCATTTAAAAAGGCACTTTTGACATCCATTTGATAGAGTTTGAAATCCATGATGCAAGCATATGCAAGTAGCATTCTAATGGCCTCTAATCTAGCTACGGGAGCATAAGTTTCTTCATAATCTATGCCTTCTTCTTGATTATATCCCTTAGCTACAAGCCTAGCTTTATTTCTTATTATTAAACCCGTTTCATCAAGTTTGTTCCTAAAGACCCATTTGGTGCCAATTATAGGATGATCATTGGGCCTTGGAACTAATTCCCAAACTTGATTCCTCTCAAATTGGTTTAGTTCTTCTTGCATGGCCAAGATCCAATGCTCATCGTTAATGGCCTCATTTATGTCTTTAGGTTCAACTTGAGAGACAAAGGCTAGATGATTACATGCATCTCTAAGTGAGTTTCGAGTGATTACCCCTTTTGATACATCACCTATCACCTTGTCAAGAGGATGATACCTTGAAGTCCTCCATTCCTTGGGTAGATCCGAGATTTTAGAATTTTCTTGCCATGAGTGATCAAGGAGTCTCTCTTCTTTCTTCTTGGACTCTATCTCTTGATTTTCCAAGTGCGTCTTTGCCAAGATTTCTACGCAACATCATCAACAAGTTCCTTTCTCGGCACATTTGGGTTAGTTTCATCAAATGCAACATGTATGGATTCTTCTATGGTCATAGTTCGTTTATTATAGACTCTAAAGGCCTTGCTATGGATAGAATAACCAATGAATATTCCCTCATCGATTTTGCATCAAACTTCCCCAAGTTATCCTTTCCATTATTCAAAACAAAGCATTTGCATCCAAAAACATGAAAATGTGACACATTAGGTTTCCTTCCTTTGTACAATTCATATGGGGTTTTCTTTAAAATTGGCCTTATTAGGGCTCTATTCATAACATAACAAGCGGTGTTAACCGCATCATTAAAAGTACTTAGGAAGATTGGCCTCATTGAGCATAGTTCTTGCCATTTCTTCTAAAGATCGATTTTTCCTTTCTACAACACCATTTTGTTGTGGTGTTCTAGGGGCAGAAAAATTATGCTCAATGCCATGTTCATCACAAAAAGTTTCAAATTCATGATTTTCAAATTCACCACCATGATCACTTCTTATGGATGCAATACAAAAACCTTTTTCGTTTTGGATAACTTTGGCAAGTTTTCTAAATGATTGAAAAGCATCATTTTTGTGAGCTAAGAATAATGTCCATGTAAATCTAGAAAAATCATCCACAATTACTAATGCATAGTAATTCCCACCAAAGCTCATAGTTCTAGAGGGTCCAAAAGATCCATGTGCAAAAGTTGTAAAGGTCTAGAAGTTGAAACTATGTTTTTAGCCTTGAAAGAGACCTTTACTTGTTTTCCCTTTTGACATGCATCACAAAGTTTGTCTTTTTCAAATTTGAGCTTTGGAAGACCAATTACTAGTTCTTTAGAAACCAATTTGTTTAAGTGATCCATGTGAATGTGAGCAATTCTTCTATGCCATAACCATGAATCATTTTCTCTACTCATAAAGCATTTAGCATCATTTGAGGAAATGTCATCAAGACTAATCATATATATGTTATTGACCCTATGACCAACAAACTTAACTTGCTTGTCATCCTTTCCCTCAATTATACAACAAGAGGAGTCAAATATAACTCTATTTCCTTTATCACACAATTGACTAATACTAAGTAAATTATGTTTAAGTCCTTCAACAAGTAAGACATTATCAATAGATGATGAAGGGATCTTACCAACTTTGCCAATTCCAAGAATCTTCCCTTTGTTGTTGTCACCATATGTGACATGACCATGTTTCTTGTGTGTAAGGGAGGAGAACTTGGAGCCATCTCCGGTCATGTGCTTGGAGCAACCACTATCAAGATACCAACTTGAGCTCTTGGTCTTCAAGCACACCTACACCACACATTCAAGATTTAACTTTTGGTACCCAAATTGTTTTGGGTCCTTGTGTGTTAGAATTAGGTATGGTGCCTTTAGGGACCCAAACCCTTTTGATTCCAACCTTGGTGTTTATGTTCTTTCTAACATTGCAAGTGGATGCACTATGCCCTTTCCTACCACAATGAAAACATTTAACAAAGGGGCTACTTGAAGTTTTTGAGGAAACAAAGAAATTCTTATAAGATTTTTGATGGTTGTTTGGATTAAATCCTAAACCGGCTTTTTGGAAAACACATTTTTGTCTCCTAACAAACACATTCAAGTTGTCTCTTCCAAAAGTGAATTTCGCAAGAGTGTTGTTCAAGTCTTCAATTTCTTTTTCAAAAGCTTTGCATGATAGACAAGGTAATGATATGGATGCATTTTCATGTGAGGAACAAATCATGCATGATGAATTAGCATCTATGAGTCCTAAAGTCTCATTTTCAATTTTAAGTTCATTTATCTCCTTGGTTAAAGCAGAAACTTTCTTTGTCAATAGGGAGATTGTTTTATTGGAAGACAAAATCATTTTTGTGAGCCTCAAAGATTCATCATGCAATTCTTGAAAGGCATCTTGTAATTCATCATAAGAAGGTGGAGGTTCTAGGTTAGAAGAGGTTACCTCGGTGTCGCTTTCTCCACTTTCTTCTCCTTGAGCCATGAGGCAAAGATGGGCTTCCTCATTTTCAGAATCATCGGAAGAGCTTAAGTCATTGTCCTCCCAAGCTATATATGCTCTTCTTCCTTTCTTTTCCTTGGAGGGTCTTTTCTCAAACTTCTCCGTCTTCTTGAGATATATAGGACACTCCATTTTCATGTGCCCCGGTTTTCCACATTCATAGCATTTTGGAGGAGTGGAGGATCCTTCTCCTTTGTGATATGCTTTCTTTTGAGGAAACGGTGGTCTTCTTTGAAATCCCTTTTTCTTCAAGAATCTTCCGAATTTTTCACAAGGAGACTAAGATTCTCCTCACTTAGCTCAATATTTTCAGCATCCTCTTCACCATCTTCATCATCATCTTCAAGTATGGGAGAGGTGGCCTTGAGTGCAATTCCCTTTTTTTGTCATGTTCTTCATTTTGATTGAGCCTACTTAGTTCCACTCATGCTCTTGAAGTTTTCCGAATAGGGTGGCTAGAGACATGGTTGATAAATCTCTTGATTCCGCAATCGCAGATTACCTTGGGTTGCCAATTCACCTTAGACATCTCAAGACTTTGTTAATAAGATCCTCATTAGGAAATGTCTTTCCCAATGAGATGAGATGATTAACAATATGAGTAAATCTCTTTTGCATATCTTGAATACTCTCACCTTGATTCATTCTAAACAATTCATATTCATGAGTAAGAGTGTTTATTCGAGATCTTTTTACCTCACTAGTGCCTTCATGAGTTACTTGTAGGGTATCCCACATTTCTTTTGCGGTCTTACGTTTGACACCCTAAAGAATTCATCATACCCCAAAGATGTGGTGATGATGTTCTTGGCTTTCAAATTATATTGAACCTTCTTTTTATCATCATCGGTCCAATCACTTCTAGGTGTATTAATTGTCACACCATCCTTAGTTTGTGTAGGGACAAAAGCACCATTTTCAAACTGCGTCCCACACATCTAAGTCAATAGCTTCAATAAAAATTTTCATCCTTTCTTTCCAATAGGCATAGCCATCCCCATTGAAATAAGGAGGTCTATTTATAGAAGAACCTTCATTTGTAAAAAAACATTTGAAGCCATCAACTTCTCTTGAAGTGCTAAGCTCTTTATACAAGAGTCTAGCTCGATACCACTTGTTACCAAGTGGCCTCAATACTCAAGAGGGGGGTGAATTGAGTAGTTAAAAATAAGTTCACAAATCTTTCGCAAATCGTTTGACAATCAATTTTCGTTGAAGCTATTGAATGATCGAGATAATTGAATAGATGAGTTAAGCACTTTTACTAATGAACGTAATAGTCAAGGAGACAATATCCAAATAAAACAATGAAATTGTTTGCACAAAGATAAACAGAGAAGAGTTTAGAGAAACAAACACGGTCGTTTATCCTGGTTCAATCACTACTCCACTTGTGATCTACAGTCCAAATCCCAAGCAACACCTTGAGATTTTCCACTATATCTTGAAGCTTCAATGGGTGCTTGAAAAACCACTACAACCTTGAGCACTCAACGGATGGGATACCTCACCCAAAAGCTTGAGCCTCTATTTTCCAAGGGATACCTCACCCTTACAATACTTGAGGGATACCTCACCCTCACTAATCGAAAGTATAAGATTGAAATAGAAGAAACTCTCTCTAGAGCAAGTGTTTACAAATTGAAGCTCTAATATGCTCTCAAGGATTTTTCACGTTTTAGTGAAAAGGCATAGCAATAAATGATTTTAAGAATTGATTCACGTTTTGAAGTATAATGATCAGTTTTTGGTTCAAGGTCAACAGTAAACAAAGACCCAACTTGGGTATTTATAAGTTTCTCAATTAATAGAGCCGTTGGAGGTAGTTGGGCATGCATTTAATGCATTTAATATAAGTTGGACCTTGTCGGGATGCGTGTAATCGATTACATATCTCGGTAATCGATTACATTATTGTTCCAACGTTTAACAACTTTCGGGCTATGTGTAATCGATTACATTCTTGAGGTAATCGATTACATGGCTTCGACTTTGCTTGTAATCGATTACAATGATCATGTAATCGATTACATGACTTGACTTATTGTGTAATTGATTACAATATCCTTGTAATCGATTACATGTCTCATCGAACATGTTTTTGAGTTTCGGGTTTTGTGTAATCGATTACATACATTGTGTAATCGATTACATTTCTTGTCGAACGTGTTCTTTGCGATTTTGGCTTTGATCGATTACACATATTTGTGTAATCGATTACATGGCCTCTGACTTTCTTGTAATCGATTACATTGTTCGTGTCGATTACATGCTGTTTGATGTGTAATCGATTACAAACATGTGTAATCGATTACATTTGCCTTTGAACACATTTTTCAAGTCCAATAACTCTTGTAAGTCATTTCCAACACCTCAAGGTACTTGTTTAAACATAAATCCTTTTAAGAGTGTTAGATTTAAAATTGAAACTCGGGTTTTATTGAAAGCCATGTTTATCTTTGAAATTTCCTATTTATTTTGAAATCATATATATTGAAAAACCATTTGAGAAATCTTGAGAGCATTTAACATTAATGTCCTAATGACTATTTAAATTATTTCTTTCTTTGATCTTGATTTTTCCTTTTGTGATTGATCTTTCTTTTGCTTTTGTTATCATCAAAAACCTTTCGACATGTCTTAGAGACATAAGCATTCACAAATTTCTTATTTTAAATTAATAAAAGAAATAAAAATAATTATTATAATTATATTCATGCTTATAGTATAATTAAAAAATAATGGAATAGAATAAAACAAGACTATAGATAAATTACATGCATGAACATATATGAAATCTTTAAATAATTAAAATGTTGACTAAAATTATACTACTTAATCATGGACATTCGATCCTTCTTTGAGCATGAATTATACTATTAGACACTAATCATGAATATTAGGCTCTTACTTAAGCATGGATTACACTATTAGACACAAATAATGAACATTGAGTTCTAACTTAATGGATTATACTATTAAACATTAATCATGAACATTGGGTCGTTTTAAAGCTAAGATCATGTTCATAAATTAGTATCTAATAGTATAATTTATGCCTAAGTAAGGGCTCAATATTCATGATTAATTTATAATACTATAATCAATGCCTAAGTAAGGGCCCAAAGTTCAATATTAGTGTCAAACAGTATAATCCATGTTTAAGCAATGACTCAATATTCATGATTAGTGTCTAATTGTATAATATTAGCTTAAGCAAGAGCCTCATGTTCATGATTAGAGTCTAATAGTATAATTCATTTATAAGTAAGGGCTCAATATTCATTATTAGTGTCTAATAATATAATCTTAACTTAAGTAAGGGTCAAATGTTCATGATTAATGTCTAATAGTATAATTCAAGTTTAAGTAAGGGCCCAATATTCATAATTAGTATCTAATTGTATAATAATAGCTTAAGTAGGGATCAAATGTCTATGATTAATAATTAATAGTATAATCCATACTTAAACAAGGGCCCATTATTCGTGATTAAAGTCCAATGGTATAATCTTAGCTTAAGCAATAGTCCAATGTTCATGATTAGTGTCTAATAGTTTAATTCATGCTTAAGTAAGTGCTTAATGTTCAACATTAGTGTCTAGTAGTATAATCTTTGCTTAAGAAAGGACTCAATGTTCATGACTAGTGTTTAATTGTATAATCTTAACTTAAACAGAGACACAATGTTTATGATTAGTGTCTAATAGTATAATTCATACTTAAGTAGGGGTTTAATGTTTGTGATTAGTGTCTAATAGTATAATTCATGCTTAAGCAAGTACCCAATGTTTAAGATAAATGTCTAATAGTATAATCTTAACTTAAGTAAGGTTTCAATGTTCATTATTAGTGCTTTATAGTAGAATCTTAGCATAAGTAGGGGCTCAATGTTCATGATTAATTTTTAATAGTATAACCCATATTCAAGTAAGGGCTTAATGTTCGTGATTAGTGTCTAATAGTATAATTCATGTATAAGTAAAAGCCCGATGTTCTAGATTAATGTCTAATAGTATAATCTTCATTAATATTTTAATTTTTTTAAATAATTTCGTATGTGTTCATGTAATTTTTTTTGTTGGCATGTAATTATGTACATTGTCCTTTTTTATTCCATTCTTTTATTTTTAAATGACAACATAAACATGAATGTAATTATAATATTTTTCTTTTATTAATTTAAAATAAAAAATATACATGACATTTTAACTTAAGTTTAAAATAACGGCCCCATTAAAATGATATAATCTATTTTGGTAAAGTAATTGGTTGGAGCATTGGGATAGAGTTAGGTACTAAGCAAATGTAGTTGACTACATTGTTAATATTGATTGGTCACAAGAAGGCGAAATTGATTTGATGAGGGATGTGATTGTAGTTGACTACATAGACTTGTGATATACTATAATCATTTGAAGAAAATAATTGAGATGTGAATGTAGTTGACTACAATGGCATATGTAGTTGACTACAATAATTTGTTACCTACTTTATGGAAAAAGTTATGCTCAGGTCATGAAAAATTACATTGGGTGGGAGAAGTTACCCAAACCTATGAAAATGTTACAAGTATGGGGTGGAAGGTTACTGAAAGATGGCCTGAAGTTACAAGATTTTTGAGTTTTGTTACCTACGTTATGGAAAAAGTTATGCCTAAGTCACGAAAAATTATATTGGGATGGGGAAGTTATCCAAATTCATGTAAATGTTATAAGTTTAGGGTAAAAAGTTATAGGAGGATGGCCAGAAAGTTATTAGATTTTTTAGTTTTGTTATCCACTTTATGGAAAAATTTATGCCCAAGTCACAAAAAATTACATTGGGAGGGAAAAGTTACCCCAATTCATGAAAATGTTACAAGTATGAAGCAAAAATTTATAGGAGGATGACTTGAAGTTACGAGATTTTTAATTATTGTTACTCACTTTATGAGAAAAGTTAGGTTCAAGTCACGAAAAATTACTTTGGGAATGAGAAGTTATCGCAATTCATGAAAATGGTACAAGTTCGGGGTCAAATAAAGGTTATAGGAGGATGGCCTAAAGTTATAAGGTTTTTGAGTTCTGTTACCCTTTAGCTGGGAAAAGTTATGCCCCAGTCGTGAAAAATTATTTTTGGAGAAAGAAGTTATTCCAATTCATGAAAATGTTACAAGTTTGGGGTGAAAGGTAACAGGAAGATGGCATGAAGTTACAAGGTTTTTGAGTTTTGTTACCCTCTCACAAGGAAAAGTTATACCAAATTCATGAAAGATTACTTTGGGAGGATGAGACCAATGTTTTTGATCAGTGTCTAATATTATAATCGTTTCTTAAGCAAGGATTTAATGTTCATGATTAGTGTCTAATAATATAATCTTAAGCAAATGTCCAATATTCATGATTAATGTCTAATAGTATAATATTAACTTAAGTGGAGGCCCGATGTTCATTATTAGTATCTAATAGTATAATTCATACTTAAGTAAGGACCCAATGTTCGTGATTAATGTCTAACAGTATAATCTTAGCTTAAGCAAAGACCCAATGTTCATGATTAGTGTACAATAGTATATTATTAGCGAAGCAAGGTGTCAATGCTTATTATTAGTGTCTAATAGTATAATTCACGCTGAAATAATGACTCAATGTTAGAGATTAGTTTCTAATAATATAATTTTAACTTAAGTAAGGGTTCAATATTTGTAATTAGTGTCTAATAGTATAATATTAATTTAAGCTAAGGGCTCAATGTTTATGATTAATGTCTAATAGTATAATTCATACTTAAGAGATTAATGTTCGTGATTAGTGTTTAATTGTATAATTCATGTTTAAATAAGGGTCAATGTTCAAGATTAGTGTCTAAAAGTATAATCTTAGCTTAAGTAAGAGTTCAATGTTCATGATTAATGTCTAATATTAAAATCTTAGTTTAAGTAGGGTCCCAATATTCACAATTAGTACTCAAGTTTAGTGTCTAATAGTATATTTCATACTTAAGTAAGGACTTAACATTCATGATTAGTATCTAATAATATAATCCGTGTTTAAGTAAGGGCCTAATATTCTAGATTAATATCTAATAGTATAAAATTAGTTATTATTTTAATTATTTAAAAATTTCATATATGTTCGTGTAATTTTTTAGGCATATAATTTATCTATATTGTCCTTTTTTATTTTATTTCATTATTTTTTAATTATACTATAAGTATGAATGTAAATATAATAATTATCTTACTTCATTTATTAATTAAAAATAAAAAATATGCTTAACATTTTAGCTTGAGTTTAAAATAGTGGCTCAATTAAAATAATATAATCCATTTTGGTGAAGTAATTAGTCGGAGCATTGGAATTGATTGACGTACTAATCAAGTGTAGTTGATTATGTTATTAACATTGATTGGTCGCAAGAAATTAAGTTAAATTGATTTGAGGAGGAATATGAGTGTAGTTTACTATACTAGCTTGTGATATATTACAATCACTTGAAGAAAATAATATAGATGTGAGTGTAATTGACTACGACGACATGTGTAATTAATTACAATGCAAATAATTTTATTTATACCAATTTAGATTAAATTATACTAATTAAATTGTGATAAATGAACCAATCTAAATTGATTTAAATTAGTTTGGATCATATTAATTTAATAAGTTTTTTACCAAAATTTTTCTAGGCCTAATTTTTTTTTGAGTTAAAACTAATTTAACCTATTAAAAAGTGTAAACACAAAATAAATAAGGGGTCATGTTATAACAAAATTTATATCTTTCTCTCTCATGACATGACCCTCTCTTATTAGTGAGTAACATTAAAAATCACCATCTATTAAAATTATCTAGTTATGCATTAAATTAGCTTAATTACTCCTTCACCAACCTTTCTCATTCCGTCGCACACAAACAAAAAAAATTTCAAAGTTTTCGCAAGAACTAATTTGCAAATTCTTAAAATCTAGAAACCGTTATTTGCAAATATCAAAAAGTTTATTACCTTTTCTTTCTCTCACTTTTACCTAAAATTCTCTCTCCAAAACCCGCAATCTTTTTTTGCACGTGCTCTTTATATGATATAAACTACATTGTTTGCCAACTTTTTGTCACTATTAGCTACAATTTGTGTAGTTGAAAATGAATTCAGAAAAGGTTGTCCAGGAGTCTGGGACATCATTTAAATCTCTCACATATCTTTTATAAATCTTTTAAATTTGTTAAATATCTTTTACAAATCTTTTGATAAATATTTCATATCTATAAATATAATAAAAAATTATCTATACAAATCTTTAATAAAATTTAGATCAAATTTAATAAGTGTTTCATAAGTCAGCTTTAGTCAATATAAACGTAATGAAATACTCATTTATCCAATCATTATAATATTTAACTTGTATTGATACAAAAATTTAAAAGCTACTTGAAAGATATATATAAAAGGTTACAATTATTCAAGACTACTGTAGAAGTATCCATGCTACGTAAGGATACTGGTAAAATAAGTATTTTGAAGTATAGTACTTCCTAAAGGCACATTTTAATGAAACATTTTTTTGAACATCTTTACATGCCCTTCGGTTAAACACTATTGCAGAAGAAGCGTTGATTTCTTGCAATCAACAATAAACTTTTCAGGAAACAACGTTGACAAGGTCTCCATGTGCTTGCTTCTGATTCCGGTTCTTGCATTTAACAGAAGGTCGTGGCTGATTGCCCCACAATGCTGTCATCCACAAGCGTGGAAAAGTCAATTAGTTCGGCATTGACGGATAGAACAAGAATCACGTGAGTATATGAAAACCTTGCAGCCTTTTCGTGGAAAATGGTTTGATTTGGAATTCAGAGTTGACTAGTTGAGAGAATAGTTGGCAGTTGCCGCCATAAATGCAAAAGAGCATATATATATATATATATATATATATATATTATCAGTCTAATTTTTTTATATTTATATCTAATTAATTGAAACATATGTATTTAACAGCTTTTTTTGTTTTTTTATAATTATATAATATTTCAGTTACTTCATGAGTAATTATTTTGTATAATGTAAGTAGCAAATTGTATATTATTAGAAATTATTATGTTTTCATCACTGGTTCATACAATCTTATTTTTATTGCATAGATTGAATGAAAGTGGCTCAAATTGGACTTAAAATTTTCATTTCGTGTCATCTAATATGAAACCACTTGTATACTACTGCTTTTTTGTTATTTTGGCTGAAAGTATACAAAGTCCCGATTTCCTATTTTTTTTGTTTATTTGATCATAAAAAAAAGGTACCGAAAGTTATGCATAACTAAGAACAATGTAAATGCATTATCAAATTCAATTCTTATAGTATTAAAATTTAAGATAAACCCAACTCGAGTTCTGTGGGCCTTGTCTGACATTTGCCCTTACCAATTAACAACCTATTACAAGAAGAAGACCAATGAAGTTAGATAATGGAAGTTTCCACCAAGAAAAAACAAGTTGTCACAGTTCGACCTCACAACGAGTGATCGTGACACACGGATATTTTTTTTCTAGAACCAGAGCAAGTTACACATTTATTTATTTATTTATATTTATATTTATTTATTTAAATTTTAACCGTTGAATTCAATTTTATTATTCACGAATAAATTAATAATTTTTTTAACATGTGTTAACACTAATTAAAAAAATCAAAAATATTTTTGTAATATTTTAACATATTAAAAAATTTAAAAAATTTATTTTATAATATTTAATAAGTGTTCTTAATACACTTATTAACAAAATCTTAAACTAAATCTTCATTCTCTTGACGGCTGGCGCTTTGACTGGGTATATATGTCTGTAGCTGCTTTGAAAATTGGAAGCCAAAACTGAAATTAAAATGCTCTCATAATTGCTGCACTCATTTAAATTATTGGAAGTTGTTGAATTATTTAATTGGATATCCAAAATCCCAATAAGATAAAGACTGTTTCATTTTAGAAATGAGCATTGCCTCAAGTTTAAGTTGACGTTTTTAAATAAGTGAAAGGCATGACGGGGGCATTGAGCTGTTCTGCTTCACGTTTTTTGTTCTTCTTCTAAGTGTAAGCCAAACTTCTCTGAGATTTTGGATTACCCAGTTGGTATTTTTGTTTGAATTTTTGAAATGGTTTCATTTGAGAAAAGAGTGATGGAAATCTCTTCTTTTCCAGCGAAGGTTTGAGGCACTTCATAGTTTCAACGTCAACTCAGCTGGTTTTACTGGTTAGTTTAAAACCTGTTTAGGTGGTTGTTGTTGTTGTTTTTTTAAATAATTTTTAAATAACTTTTTTCGCCTGTTTGATCTTTATCGAATTATAACCATATGGGTCTCTCTCTCTCTCTCTTTGATTATTTTTCTTTTTTAATTTTTTTCTGAATCTTCCTCACTTTTATGTTTTTTTTCGCCTGTGTCAAGGGTAAGTTTCGTTTGAGAAATCTAGTTTGCATGATCTTTGAAATTGCGAATTATAAAATGGGTTCATCTTTCATAGGAAGAGAGATGGATAGTATTGGGCCTTGGTATTCAAGAAAAGCAAATATGTGGTACAGTGGGCACTTAAAAGTTTGTTCCTGGATTATCTTCAAGCTGATACAAGTGCTGCATTTTGTGACGTTTTTAAATAAGTGAAAGGCATGACGGGGGCATTGAGCTGTTCTGCTTCACGTTTTTTGTTCTTCTTCTAAGTGTAAGCCAAACTTCTCTGAGATTTTGGATTACCCAGTTGGTATTTTTGTTTGAATCTTTGAAATGGTTTCATTTGAGAAAAGAGTGATGGAAATCTCTTCTTTTCGAAGGTTTGAGGCACTTCATAGTTTCAACGTCAACTCAGCTGGTTTTACTGGGTTTAAAACCTGTTTATTTTTCTTTTTCTTTTGTTTTTTAAATAATTTTACTTTTTTCGCCTGTGTTGGATCTTTGAAATTGCGAATTATAAAATGGGTTCTTTCTGGGCCTTGGTATTCAACCAAGGGAATTGGGCAAAAGTGCTGTCTCTCTCTCTCTCTCTTCCTGGGATTATTTTTCTTTTTTAATTTTTTTCTTAATCTTTACACAATACCCATTTCTTCATTTTCTTTTATGTTTCTAACTTCTCACTGCATTTCTGCTTTTATTATGGTGTATATATTAAAATAAATTGCGGTATAGGAATAGGAGCAAGGGTAAGTTTCGTTTGAGAAATTTGTGCTGCAGTTGCTGCATGTATCTCAATGTGAAGTTATTATACAACCGAGCATCCTTATTTTAGTGCCTGCCAGTAACTTGCTATTCTGGTAGAGCATTCTTTTTTTAATTGTTTCTTTTGCACTGTTACAGAGAATTCACCATCTTCTACATAGGGAAGAGAGATGGATAGTATTCAGGATAAGCCAGATGAAAATAATAAATCTCAGCGTTCCTCATCTTCAGTTGTTGCTCTAGCAATCAAGGGTAACAAGAAAAGCAAATATGTGGTACAGTGGGCACTTAAAAAGTTTGTTCCTGAGGGAAGGATTATCTTCAAGCTGATACATGTCCACGCTGAAATAAAAGGAGTACCAACACCAAGTAATATATGCATTTTGTGTTTATTACGTTCAAGAAAGAAACAATTTTATGCATTCAAAATTTCCAAATATTTTCTTATTTCATTTAGAATCTGCTAACTGTAATGATAACTGCAATAGTTACACTTGTATCCGGAAGAAATTGGTTCATGAGGTTTGATCTATTTGTTAAATACTCAAGTACTGTTCTGATTTGCAATCTTGCATTGTGTCTCAAAGTTAGGGAATTTTTATATCTGCATTACTTTTGCTAACATGACAAATCCTTAGAAAATACTTTTTGGCCATGTATCTTATTATCTTTTTTCTACTATTTAGAAGTTATCAGCATGAGAAGATTATTAACTTGTGGCCTATTCTGTAGTTTTCAATATAACTAGTTGATTATGCATAGGTGAATACAGATGGTTATGAATTATCAAGTGAAGATTTTATAAGATAACCTTCTATTTTACTATGATAATTTAACATTTTGTACTTCCAGTGGGAAATGTGATCCCTCTTTCACAAGTGCGTAGTGATGTAGTTACTGCTTTCAAAAAGGAAGTGGAGTGGCAGACAAATCAAATGCTTCTACCTTTTAAGAAAATGTGTGAGCAGAGAAAGGTCAGATATTATTGTTCATGGAGATTAACTAGAATAATAAACGCAAAATAGGATCTATATTCCCATATTGTTGGTGCAGGTGCATGTAGATGTTGTAGTGATTGAATCAGATGATGTGGCAACTGCAGTAGCAGAGGAAGTAGCTAAGGGTGCTATAACCAAACTTGTTGTTGGAGCTTCATCTCGTGGCATATTTTCAAGGTATTTATTGAAATGCTGATGTGTAATGCAACAATATTACTGATTCTTAAGAACCTCTGTTGAATTATTAAAAGAAGGTACTTCTATAATGACAACAAAATCTTTCTACTTTTTTCATTGACAGATAATTCATTTTGGGAAGATTCGTACATATTAGGAACCACATTACATACCTAATCACCCATGAAGTCATGGGAACTGATATTAGGATTTAGGAGGACCCTTATTTTTAATGTTACTAATGTTATCTTATCACAAAATGGTACTTCATTTTGTGAAAATATTGAGTATGAATAGACCTACGCTTCTGTAAGTGTGACAATTTTAGAATATGTTTAAAATGTCGGCTCTAATTTAAGAGATTTTTTTTTCATATCAACAATAATTGTAATCAAGAAGATTGATTATAATGAACTGAAGTTTGAGTACAAATAATGTCAGGAGAACACTTAATGGTTCAAGAATATTAATATTTAAAATTTCCGCAAAATCTATTGACTAAAGTGTTGATTTGCCAATACCTTATGACGTTATGCTGTGCTGAAGTGAGATAGTTTCAAGAACATGGCTGCTGAAGTGAGTCAGCTAGAGGAAGTTTCTTATCTGTATTCATGGTTGTGCAAAAGGACAACCTTGCAGATTGTCTGTAAGATGACTTATTTGACTAAGTAGATTTGTAGCACAACATGAAAATTAGTATTTTCCGCAACCTTTGTACATAATAGGATGGTGCATGGCTGCAAAAGATTTTCAATAAAAAACTTCCACAATCAAAATTTTGGTGCAAACTAGATTTAGTGGCAAATTTATTTGGACAACTGAGAAAAATTATACCTTTTCTAGCTGAGGATGAAGCGTTTTATTTTATTAAATATTTGGATTACGTGGATAAATTTGATCCAGCCAGAAAAGTCCAGCCTTCATTTTTCTTTGTAATGTGCCCTGACACCTAATTGAGGTTTGTGAAATATTTGAACCAGAGCTCCAACTTTAGATAAGAATGTTTGTGATAAAACCATTCCTGGGCCTCCACCTACCACTTTGAGCTCTTAGGATGAATTGGTTATCAATGAAAATACGGATCATTAGTTATTTAGGGATTTTTAACAGAAATTAATGATAAGCCTGAAGTGTGCTACAGTTCCTAATAGTGTGAATTATTATATCATATTTCATTTGTGTAATTTATTTTTAGTTTATTTACAGCTTAGACCAGGTTTTAGATGTCAACATGTATCTGCTTAGTGGTTATAATGATTAAAAGTTATATTTTTTATCTTTGTCTCCAATAATTTTTTTTGGGGGGTAAATGAGAAGTCATTTACCTAATTGAAAGGAAGTACAATCAGCAGCTACAGCATCTGGAATTGAAGCCAAAGTAAACTTTTTCATCATAGTGAAGTTATTTATAACTATGATCCCTCCTTTCACATAGATATACGTTCCTTTTTGACGTATTAAACTTATTATAAGGTTGCTGGGAATACATTTAATTGTTTTTGTAACTTTTATAGAGATTTTATGCCACTGTTTCATAGACAATCAGATAAGCTCTTTTGTATAATTTTTGTTCCTTTCAAAAGTGTCTCTTAATCAAATACGTTAAAGTTGTTGATAGGGGAAAACAGAATTGAGGTATGATTGTATAGTAGGTGGGGATAATATCTAAAAATTAAGTGCTACTCATTATTACATATATAATAATTATACTTCTTTTGAAGTCTCAGAGCACTTGTCAATATTAACTTCAATATTTGTTTATAGCTTGTACAATGTGCTTCTTTTGCAGTGTTAAAATTGGAGAGTTTAACAAGTCATCTTCGACTACAATCTGAAGTATTTTGAGGGATCTCTTGTATGCATGTATACCATTTATAGTTGTTGAAAGAGAGAAAAGAGAGAGACATATGAAGAAAATCGTGTGTCTGAATTAGATAACAGAGACTGAATTTTATAGAGTTATTGTAATAGATACAAAGATTACAAAAGATCCTAATTACTATAATTATATGATTTGGTTATGATTTAGTTAACTTAAACAATGAATCTACACACTATTTACATAATTTTCAACACTCTCCCTCAAGTTGGAGCATATAAGTCATATGCACCAAGCTTGTTACAAATATAACTTATCTAAGGACCTCTCAAAGACTTTTAGTGAAAACATTTGCTAGTTGATCATTTGAATTGACGAAGTTAGTGGGGATGTTTGCAGATAGGATCTTCTCTCTAATAAAATGACAATCTATCTTTGTCTTTGGTCCTCTCATGAAACATGGATTGGAGGAGATATGCAATGTAGGTTGGTTATTACAAATGAATGTCATTTGCACAATATCCCCAAATTGAAGCTCCTTAAGCAGTTGTTTTTAACCAAATGAGTTCATAAGTGGCTAAAGCCATTGCTCGATATTCTGCTTCGGCTTAGTTGTTGTTGTTGTACTCTTCCATGATATCAAATTACCCCCGATGAATACACAATACCCAGAAGTGGATATTCTATCAGTAGGAGAGCCTACGCAGTCAACATCTGAATATCTAACAATTTGAATATGATCTTTATCTTCGTAGATGAGACCTTTTCCTGGGGCTCTTTTAATATATTTCAGGATACGAATGACTACATCCCAATGTTCTTCACAAGGTGAGTTTAGAAATTGACTTACCACATTCATTGCAAAAGAGATATTTGGATGGTAATAGTGAGGTAGTTTAATTTTCTGACCAATCTTCTATATCTTCCTAGGTCTGAAAGTGGTTCCCTCGGATCCGGTAGAAGCCTAACATTAGGATCCAGAGGAGTGTCAATAGGTTTTGCATTCAACAAACCTGTATCTTCTAGGATGTCCATAGCATACTTCCTTTGTGAGATAACTATACCATCCTTGGATTGTGCCACTTCGATTCCCAAGAAATAACGAAGTTTCCCAAGATTTTTGGTCTGAAAGTGATGACAAATGTGTTATTTTATCTGAGTTATGCCCTGGTAGTCGCTGCCAGTGATAACAATGTTGTCCACATACACAATTGTTGAAAGAATATTTTTGAATATTGTTATTGCTTGAATATCAATTGTACAGGTATGTTTTACATTATATAGACTTATGTCAATAATTACTTGCTTAAAATAGATCTAAATTAAAGTAAATAAATATGTCCTAATACAAGAATCAAATCTGTCTTAATAACGAAAATAAGGAAATAAATCAAATCTGTCATAATTAAATAAGGAATCAAATCAGGAAATATAATAAATAAGAAATAAATCCTTAGAGATCATCTATGATACTCTAAAATATTTCAAGATATAATAAAGATATTTTGAGATAGTTTTCAGATATTTTAGTAATTCCCCTCAAGCTAAAGTTTTATAAGCTTGAACTTGTAATAATTAAATAATTTGATAGTGTGATAGTGGTTGGGATGAAGACAGAGACGAGGCTAGTGCATCTGGATAGACGGAGACGGGGTGAGTGCATTTGGGACAAAGAGTTGGGCTAGTGTGAGTCATAACTAACATAAGGTACCATCGGAATGATCGTCGATGGGAAGAGAAGTTACCACTAATATGATTCATCCATGGGAGAGGAGTCACCATCGAAATGATCGTCAGTGGGAAGAGAAGCCACTGGTATGATCCATTAGTCGGAAAAGAACGGCATGACAAACACCGACATTGAAGTATATGTAGAGATAGATTTATTCCCATTCTCTTCCTCAATGAGGGTAGTGACAGCGATGAAGGCTGATTGAAACCTAGCGATGAAGGCTGACTCTAAACTCAGATATGAAAGCTAGTCTGATAAGTAATGAAGGTTGATTGAAACCCAGCGATGAAGACTAACTCTAAACCTAGCAAAGGTTGGTCTAATCAGCATTGAAGGCTGAATGCAGCGGAAACAACAGAAGTTCCGAGATTGGGAACAACAAAACTAAATCTTGGTATGATAGCAGTGAATAATGCTAAGGAGTTCCAAGAACTCTACACCGCAAAAAGGAGAAATTCTCCTTAAGGTGAATACCATATCTCTGATACCATGTTGAAAGAATATTTCTAAATATTGTTATTGCTTGAATATCAATTGTACATGTATATTTTACATTATATAAACTTATTTCAATAACTACTTACCTAGAATAAAGCTAAATTACAAGAAATAAATATGTCTTAATACAAACATCAAATTTGTCCTAATAACAGAAGTAAGGAAATAAATCAAATCTGTTCTAACTAAATAAGGAAATAAATCAGGAAATATAATAAATAAGAGATAAATCCTAAGAAATATTCTATGATACTCTAAAATATTTCAAGATACAATAAAGATATTTTGAGATATTTTTTAGATATTCTAACAACAATCAAATAGACGCAACCTTGGGCTGTATGGTGATAGAGGACAGAGTGGTCAACCTCACTCCGAATCATACCAAATTGCTGAACTACAGTACTAAATCGACCAAACCAAGCCTGAGAAGATTGAGACTATACAAGGACTTGTGTAGACGACAAAACGAGGCCAAAAGACTCCCCCTGAGCAACAAACATATAAGCCTCTTCTTCTAGATCACCATAGAGAAAAGCATTCTTGATGTCCAGCTGATGAAGGGGCCAATGGCGAATAACGGCCATAGATAGAAAGAGCCGAACAAAAGCCATCTTCGGCATCGGCGATAAAGTGTTTCCATAATCCAAGCCAAAAATTTGTGTATACCCTTTTTTCCACCAGACGCGCCTTGAGGCGATCAAGCGTGCCATCTGGGCCAACCTTGACCATATAGATCCATCGACAGCCTACAACAGACTTCCAGGAGGAAGAGGAACAAGTTCCCAAGTACCACTGTTTTGAAGGGCACGCATTTCATCAATCATAACTTGTCTCCACCTAGGATAGGATAAGGTGTAACCTGGAGATTTAGGAATAGACACAGAAAATAAGGAAGAAAGACATGCAAAATGCGAAGAAGATAGGCGATGATAACTCAAAGTAACATAGTGAGGAGAAGGGTTACGAGTAGACCATATACCTTTTCGAAGAGCAATGAGAAGTTCAGGTTCAGGAGGTAGTGCTAGAGTTGGTAAAGAAATTGGTTCCGGAGGAGAGTCTGCAATGATCTCTGCAACTTCTAGTGGAGGTAGTGGCAGTGGTGGTGGCTGGGGCCGACGATGATAGACTTGAAGGGGCATATGATTGATGGGGGTCTTTCAATAAGAGGTGGCTGAGGGGTAACATATTCAGCTGAGACAAGAAGAGGAGGAACGGGGAAGACTTCAGTAATGGGTTCAGGAGTCAAACTAGAAAAGTCAAAGAAGGGAATGAACTCAAAGAATTTGACATCGGCAGAGACCAGGTAACGGTGGAAAGTAGGTGAAAAACAACGATAACCCTTTTGAGACCGATTGTAACTGAGAAAAACACATTTGGTGGAGCGAGCAGAAAGTTTGTCAAGATCGAGAGTGAGATTATGGACAAAACATGTCAACCCGAAGACACAAGTTGAAAGAGTATGGAGGGGTTGATGAGGAAACAACATAGAGTGGGGTACCTAGTTATCAAGCACAGAAAAGGGCATGTGGTTAATCAAGTAGCAAGCAGTAAGAACTGCATCGCCCCAAAAACGGAAAGGGACACGACCATGAAGTAAGAGTGATCGAGTTGTTTCAATTAGGTGTCTATTTTTGTGCTCAGCAACCCCATTTTGTTGAGGGGTATAGGCACTAGATGTTTGCTAAAGAATGCCATTAGATGCCATAAAATGTTGAAAAGGCTGAGATAAAAATTCACGGGCATTGTCACTACGCGAAGTACGAATTGAAACACCAAATTGAGTTTTTATTTCATTATGAAATTTCTGAAAAATATAAAACAATTCATACCTATTTTGCATTAAAAACAACCAAGTACACCGAGAGTAATCATCAATGAAAGTATCAAAATATTTGGAACCTAAAGTAGACTCGAAACGACTAGAACTCCAAACATCAGAATGAACTAAAGTAAAGGGAGACACAGCTTGATGATAGACTCTATCGGGAAACGGACTACGTATGTGTTTCCCAAGTTGACACGACTCACAGGGTAAACTAGATAACTTAGATAAGCTCGACACCATTCGCTGTAGTTTGGCAAGGCTTGGATGACCTAATTGAGCATGGATGGTGAGAGGGGAATCCGTGACAGAGCAAACAAGAGAGGTGACAGAGAGTTGGTAGAGGCCATTAGACTCACATCCAGCGCCAATCATCCGTCTTGAACTCCAGTCCTGCAAAATGACAGAGTCTTTAGTGAATGTAATGTTACAATCTAAAGAACGAATCAAATGACTAATGGACAATAAATTAAAAGGACTCCCAAGAACATAAAGCATGGAATCAATAGATAGGGAAGGGAGAGGATGGATAGTGCCAATCCTTTGCGACCGTGTTTGGGAACCATTTGCTAAAGTGATCATAGGTAAATAACCAGAATTATAAATTTTGAAGAAAATGTGCTTATTACCAGAGATATGATCAGAGGCACCAGAATTAAGGACTCAAGGATGGTGACTGAGAGAGACAAGCAAATGCATTACCAGTTTGCTCAACAGATGTTGTGGAACTAGAGGTCTGGTGTTGCTCAACCCACTTCAGAAAATCTGCATAGGCAACGTGAGATGCGGTTGGTTGGATAGAGGGCTCAAGTGGATTCGGGGCAGCAGTCTGGGCAACATTGGCAGCCCGTGGAGGACGGCCATGTAAAAGCTAACACTTATCAATGGTATGACCCAACTTGTTGCAATGATCACATTTTGGACGGGGTCTACCTAAGTTGCCAGAATGAGAACGACTATGATTGTTGCTCTGAGAGATCAAGACAGAGGTATCAACCAGAGCTTGTGCAACGTTCGAATTAGAGGGCTGCTTGGCCAGTACCTAGAGCAAAGTGGACCAAGCCGTGCTCAAAGTAGGGATAGTGGGAGAACCCAAAATCTGATCACGGTTGGCAAAATATTCCGAAGGCAAATCATACAAGGCCATGAGCATGAAGAAGGTACTGTGTTGCTCGAGTTCCTTCGTCGGGGTATTAGCAGGGGGCAGCAGCTCATTGAAATCATGGAGAGCACCATGGACCTTCCCCAAATAGGCTGAAATAGGACCATCAAACTTCTGAGGAGCAACAACACTCATGAGGTTATGACACACCCCATATAGCCGTTGAATGTCATTGGTGTAAAAAACCTTGGCTTAATCCCAAACAAACTCAAAGGTAATATGAGCACGGAAGATTTGCTTGAGGGAGGGATGAATAGTGGATTTGATGATACTGCATAACTGGGCATCAATTTTTTTCAATTGTGATTTGTCAGCCTCAGGCACAGATTCAAGTTTCGTGGTGAGGTGCTCTTCATAGCCTTGGCCGTTGAGCCACAGTTTGATGTCCGAAGCCCAAGTATCATAGTTATTGCCTTCCAATTTGTCAGCGGAGAGAGGGGCATTGACGTAACTGGTGAAAACAGGAGGCTCATTTTTTGAGAGGTCTTTAGAGACAGTTGTAGAGGTAGAACTAGCCATGAATCAGTAAACAACAGGCCAAAAACACAACCAAACAGTACCTAAATGCACCGATTCAAAAGGGGGTTGCGATAAACGGTCACGAACCACGTGCCGATCAAAGAGCGGCCGGTGGAGTTGTGCACCGGGACTTGTGACAGAGCGTGTAGGTGCGTCGTGGGGTTTCTGGGCTTGGGCTTCTGGGTTCTAGCCGAACAGGGAAAGATGATTCCGGTGGTGGGGTCATCGGCTGAAAAGGTCGTCGGAAAGTTGGACGGTGACGGCAAACGGCGGATGGCAGCGGACACAGCAAAAAGAGATGGGTCTGCTGGAAAGAAGACACAACAGAAGGAGAAAGGCTAGCAAACCGGAGTGGAAACACAGTTAGCTAGAAAAAAAATTTCACCGGAGAGCAGTAGGCTCACTGGGTGTGCACGGTTCTAGGATTGCCTCTCTTTAGGCTCTAGATACCATGTTGAAAGAGAGAAAAAGGAGAGACATATGAAGAAATGTGTTTAAATTACATAACGAAGATTGAATTATATTGAGTTATTGTAATAAATACAAAGATTACAATAGATTCTAATTACCGTAATTATATGATTTGGTTATGATTTAGTTAGCCTATACAACGAATCTAAACACTATTTACATAGTTTTCAACAATAATTATTGAAATTCACCTAGAGATTTTAGTGACACTTAAGGGCAGCCAGTGCACGAGGCTCCCACCACTGTGGGGTCTGAAGTGACTTTGCTTTTGTAATTCTAAGCACTTCGTTGAAGTACAGCAGTTTTCTGGAAACATATGCTGACATTATTAAGGCCCGTGGCTCACTTATTTCATTATTCACTAATCTGGTAACTAGGTAAACTATATGGCCTTTGTTAAAGGAAAAATGAGGCAGAATAATTATCTTGTTTTCTTAACTACTGTATTGCAAATGTCACGTCCTCTTTTTGCACATAATGTTACACATCTATCTGAGAGTGGAGATTGTCAAGAGCTAATCATTCGAAAATCTTATGCTGTTAGGAGGAGGCTTGGGAATCATCTGATTTACATATGTAATATGCCCCTCATGTGATAGTCCTTTTGGCTTGAAGCATGGATAAACAGCATGCCCACCTTTACCTTGTCTTGAAATTAATTCAACTGTGACAGTGGACAGTGGAAGCAGTGTGTATTAAATTCTTGATCACTTGGTCAAAGAGGATCTGACACGTTAAAAACCTATACTAGAAGCTTAAGCTGCTTTAAGAAGGCCCAGGACTAATTTTGATTTATATGTATCTCTAATATATGCCATTATAGGGCTTGCAGACAGTGTTTAGAGGAGATATCATGCAAGACCCTTTAGTCTACGTTCTGTCTGTTTTGGTCTTGGTCTCTACTCCACCACCCTTCTCATCGGTGCTGTTGCTTCAATTTGAGTACTGAAATTTTCTCCATCAAATATGTTGTGATAGCATAGTGCACTGGAAAGAAGCTAATTTTGCTAAACGTAATAATCAATATGCACACAAACAGCTACGAATAGATATATCATATAGATATATGTATCAACCTTTTCTTTCTCTTTTTTATTTATATGCACTTTTATGTCATTTGACTTTTTTCTTATGGTCTTCATCTGATCATAATCCTCCTTGTAATAATGTCTTACTTTCAGTAAACATAAGGGTATGTCTGCGAAAATCTCAGTATGCACTCCAAGATTTTGTACAGTTTATGCTGTTTCAAAAGGAAAATTGTCCATACGGCCATCAGACATACAGATTGATGGAAGCATTATAGATGACGCTAGTGAAACCAGTTTTTCCTCCAACAGCACATCAAATTACACTTCCACCTCTCGTACAGGTATACTAGTAGGAAGTTTTGCAGTACTGTGGTTTAAAAAATAAGAGTTACATTATGGTACACAGAAATATGTCTTACAGGAAGAATGAAGTTTCTTAGCACTGGTTGTAAACCCGAAATAAGTGTCAACAGCATATTCAAATTTTTAAATTTATGTTTTCCTACTATCTTAATCTATAGACAATCATGTACAAAATTACCATTGCTATCATCACATCAGCGTAGGTACTTTTCCCATACCTAAAATTTTCTGGTTCAACATTCTTTTGTTGCAGCATTGTTAGAGTTAGTACATATGCACGTTCTCATACTCCTGTAGATGATAGGCTTTCATATGTTTTCTTCAATTCATAACTTTCCAAGCCCTTCCCTCTGGGGCATTCAAAATAAGGAAATATAGCAAAAATCATCTACACTTTATTTTGACACAATGCAGTAACAAGTTCTACTATGACATTTAAAGTTCATATTAATTCTCGTAGATTGCTAATAAAGGTAACACAATAGTATGCTTGGTTTCAAAGATTTGGTTACCCTTTCTCCGGAAAGTTTAGCCTGTATTGCATCATGGAAAACATCCAAATTTACTTCCCTGTAGCAGAATAATTACTGTTTTTGGATGTATACAGACTCTGGCTCAGTTGCATCATATGCTCCTTTGCATTCCTCTTCCCTAGCAACGCAGCGATTTCAAGCTCTTTCAAGTATAAATGAGACCCTTCTAAGCACAACTCCTAGTTTAACTAAAACTATCCATTCTAGAGGCCAGTCTCTAGATATTTGGAGAGAGAATACTGCTACAAGTTCTGCCAGAAACTCGGACATTGATGATGCTCTAAGTCTAGCCTCTAGTAAAAGCTTTATATCAGATCCTGGATCTTGGATTTATGATCAAAATTCTGCCAAGGACGTGCCATTAGCAACTGAACTTCCATCACCTAATAAGCAGGTAATTAAAATTTCTTTCTTTTGACTTGATGAAATGGCACTTATTTCCAACTCATACTCTAGGTGATGGTGTCCTCTTGATTAGCATTGTCATATATATTTGTGATTCGAATTAACACTGGGGTAAATAATTCGTATATTTTATGGTTTTCATTGTATCATAAATTTGACAAGACCCCAGCGATTACAATAAAAGTTTCATCTTGACTAGAATCATTGTGAGACTCCTGTTTCTTGCAAATGCAAATATGTTTCCTCTGCCTTTAATCATATCCAAGTATGATGTGCTCAAGGCCTACTTTAGATTAATCCTGCGGAGAAAATTATATGTAATTTGTCAAACACCTATTGCTTCAGCAAATTCCGGTTAGATGCAACATCCATTTGCAAGTGAACTTTCTTTGTGGTCATTTATTTGATCAGGAAAATTTTAACCTTGAGCTGGAAAAGTTGAGAATTGAACTAAGACATGCCCAAGGGATGCATGCAGTAGCTCAAAGTGAGAACATTGATGCATCACGAAAGGTAATATCTATTTTCTTATGGCTAGAAACACATTCTATCTTCTCATTCTCTACCGTTTCTGCTACCTAATAAGTACAATTTTTTTAAGGAAACCCTATGCTTCTAGTTTCTTCTTTTTTGGTTATCTTTCTCTCCTTTAGCTCCCATCAAGAAATAAATACCCTATAATAGCAATTGGAGGATGAATTGTCCTTCCATATGCCTGGAATTGAATGACTGACATTGTCAAATGGAATAACATCCTTTATTGCTTTGAGCAGCTGAATGACCTAAGCAAGAGGCGATCAGAAGAATCCATGAAACTGATGGAGATTATTGCTAAGGAGGAGACAGCCAAAGAGTTAGCAAAACAAGAAAGAGAGAAATATCAAGCTGCAGCAAGAGAAGCTGCATATTTGAAAGAATGTGCTGAAAGAGAAGCTGCAGAAAGAAAAGAAATGGAGTTGAAAGCAATTCGTGCAGCCAAAGAGAAAGAAAAGCTGGAGGATGCTCTTAGTGGTTCCTTGCCCCAGTACCGAAAGTTTACCTGGGATGAAATAGTGTCTGCTACTTCATCTTTCTCTGAAGATCTGAGAATTGGAATGGGAGCGTATGGAGTGGTCTACAAGTGCAGTTTGTATCATACAACTGTTGCTGTTAAAGTTCTCCACACTAATGGGAACCACAAAAGCAAGCAATTCCAGCAGGAGGTATGGAAGTTATATATATACAATGGATATGCAAAATATTGTTCCATAATATAAGATAAAAGAATAAGTGTATAGTGCTTTAATTTGCTGAAGATCTTTCTTGCACTTTGGATGGCAAGTTGTTTATTTTCTTATTGACGTAGCTAGGTTTATAGTCCTATTTCAAATATGATGGTTTCTTGTTCAATTGACTAAAATGATGTTCTGAAGACTAACCATTCTGCATTACTTCGATTTCCCTGCCATAAAAAAGTTGGTGTAGATATTCAATGTTTTCTTTCATTCTTCATTTCTTCTTTATGAGATGCAAACCCACCAATTCAATAAAAAAGAAGTGCAGCTGGTGGAGGCATTGTAAACTTTCATTCTTTTTCTTATTTGTGGCACTACACCCTATAACTTCACTTGAGCAAACTTTACTAATGATGATTGCAAATAATAATAATAATAATCAACGAAAAAGAACATCTAATAATGAATAGGAGACTGGAATTGAGCCACACTACAGGACTTACGTATATCTTCTCTTTGCTTCCAGCTAGAAATATTGAGCAGATTTCGTCATCCAAACTTGCTTCTTCTTCTTGGTGCATGTCCTGATCATGGATGCCTTGTGTATGAATATATGGAGAATGGTAACTTGGAGGATAGGTTACTCCGAAAAGACAGTACTGCCCCAATCCCATGGTTTGAGAGGTATCGAATAGCTTGGGAAGTTGCGTCAGCTCTTTCCTTTCTTCACAGCTCAAAGCCAAAACCTATCATCCATCGTGATTTGAAACCAGCAAACATCTTGCTTGGTCGTAACCTTGTCAGCAAGATTGGTGATATTGGCCTTTCTACAATGCTTCATTCAGATAATTTGTCTACCATGTATAAGGACACAGGGCCTGTGGGGACACTTTGCTATATAGATCCTGAGTATCAAAGGACTGGGTTAATATCTCCAAAATCTGATGTTTATGCTTTTGGAATGGTCATCTTACAATTATTGACAGCAAAACCAGCAATAGCACTTACTCATGAGGTTGAAACAGCAATAGATGGTGGGAATTTAACAGATATATTGGATCCAGAGGCAGGGACTTGGCCATTTCAAGAGACACTGGACTTAGCTCGGTTAGGACTGAGCTGTGCAGAACTTCGGCGTAGAGACCGGCCTGATTTAAAAGATCATGTGCTTCCGACACTAGAGAGATTGAAAGAAGTTGCTGATAGGGCCCAACATTCTGCTTCAATAGTTACTATTAAATCCAGACCTCCTAATCACTTTATCTGTCCAATACTTCAGGTAGTGAAACACTCCATAATGGCAATACATTGATTTTCTATGGTACAATAAAAAAGAAATGAATGAGCCACCAATTTGGGGTAAAGGTATTTAAGATTCTGGTAATGACTGTTGTAAAATATAACTAACATTTCGCCACATTAATGAGTTAACTTCTTGGCTTGAGCTATACATGGCTTTTCCACTATCTTGTTAATGTTTTGAAAATGTTTATAATACTGTCTTTGATGCAGGATGTGATGGATGATCCTTGTGTTGCTGCGGATGGATATACATATGATCGCAAAGCAATTGAAAAGTGGTTTCAAGAGAACGACACATCACCAATGACAAATACAGCTTTACCTCATAAGAATCTAATTCCTAATTACACACTTTTGTCAGCAATTATGGAGTGGAAATCCAGAGACATATAATATCAGCATTATCTTTCTCAGTGTTGATATTAAGTTAATAGGTTTCTCTAATGTAGCTTGGCTAAAAAGTTGTGTGTATGACATGTGATGGTGTCTTGGAAGCAGATTTTGTTTGTCTACTGTTAGAAGATATTAGGGTTATTAGTCTTAGTGTCAGTGGGTTTGAGCTTGTATACCTAAGTATTAGTATAATAGGAGTACTAGGTTATAAAATTGTATCACATCTCATTCTTATTAATAATATTCTTAGTTTACTATTGATTAGCTGTCTTTCTCTCTTTTCCTTTCCTTAATCCTAAACTTGTAATTCTTCAACATGGTATCAGAGCAGTACCATCCACCTTGAAGAGAGTTTCTCTCTTCCGCTGTTTCAAGTTCATGGAACTCGATTGTATATTCTCTCCTTTACATTTTGTCTCGTATTTCGTCTCTTGTTAGCTTTGTTTAAAAAATAAATAAATAGGAGAAAAAAAAGGAAAACTCGAAGGTTATGTTATGGCTTCTTCGCAACCACTTATGGCTGCTGTTTCAATTTTTAGGTAACCCACAGGCGGTTTTCGGTGAGACTCTGATCGATTGGCAGTGGGAGGACGACTGGCGGCAGCTCAATTGAGCTGTGTGGAAGGCCTAGCGATGGCCTGTTCGTGGTGTACTAACGTTTACACGTTCTCGCATCTGCTCGTGGTTCCTGTTTGGGATCTCAGGTGACTCATGAGTGGTCGCTGGTTACAACCGACTGGAGGTCCGACGAGTGGAGCGGCAGTCTGGTAATGGTGGCTGGGTTGAAGCGATGTTGGCTGGTTTTAAGCTTTTCTCAACGTTCATGTGTTTTGAAGCTGTGCGCACCCTCATCAGTGTTAGGTTTATGATTTTCCAGCATGTGTAGCTCCTAACAGAGATCGGCAAGGGTCGCTGGTGACCAGAGCTCCCCCGAGATCTTCGGCGAGTAGGTTTTAGAGGTTGCAAATCCTGCATATGGTGTTTCGTTGCTATGTTGGCATGCTATGATGGAGACTTGATAGCTAGTTATGTCGACTTGATATTTTTGAAGGAGGTTATGAGTACGGTTTCAAGCTGAAATTGTTGTTCTATCTTGTGTGTCTTTGTTCTTCTTATGGATTTTCTTGGTGCACCTTGAGCTTGGAGGAAAGGGCTGCCTGATTGGAGGCAAAGAACAACCAACAAGGTGGAGCTGCCTCAGAGATGTTAGAGGAAATGGCTGATCGCTAGATAGAGCCGCCAGGAGGAAAGGGCTATCAGTAAGGTGGAGCCACCCTAGATTCTCACTAGCAATGGTGCTGTAGGTTTGGGAGCAAGAGTTTCCTAGTTTCTCTTCTTCTTCCTTCTTAGATGCTTAGATGGTTCATCATTTTCTCTTCTTCCTTATGTCATGTTTGAATGGTTCAACATCATTGTGCCAAGTTTCTCTTCTAGCTATGGGATTCTATTATTTGTTTTATGCTTATGGGTTTGTTACTTATAACAAGTTAAAGATTAGTAAACTTTAACTTGAGGGAGAGTTTTAGAAGATATTAAGGTTATTAGTCTTAGTGTTAGTGGGCTTGGGCTTGTACACCTAACTATTAGTATAATAGGAGTACTAGGTTATAGAATTGTATCACATCTCATTCTTATTAATAATATTCTTAATTTACTATTGTTTAGCCATCTTTTTCTCTTTTCCTTTCCCTAACCCTAAACTCATAATTCTTCAACATCTACCATCTCCGAACCTGTTGCTTGGTTAATTAAGGAAGATTGATTTCCAAGCATAAAAAAATTGATTCTATTATTGGATTCTTTAATTTATGTACTTGATATGTCAAATCTGGTTCTTATTTTTGAAGGATATCTATGTAACATGTTAGAGAATAGTTATTAGTTTATTATGTGCTATTAGGCTGGGCTTATTTTTCCTATATTGATCTTTATTTCTCTCTTTCTCTCTCTCGATCTTTATATATATTTATATATATATATATATATATATATATATATAAGGAGACTTAAAGGTGGCACTAGCACACTAACACGAGAACGGGGCCTTGAATCGTGCTTCCAACTTGTCTTAACCTTTTTTGAAACTCAGATTAATTTCAAGTTCTTTCACTTGGATATTAGAAGAGTTAAGACTAGTAAATTGCATTAGGTCGAATATTAGGTTTCTTTTTAGATGTGAAATGTTATATTTAAATCAAGAATAAGTTACTTTTTAGTTTAGAACTTAGAAGAAAATAATATAAAAAGATGAGCAAAATAGAAAGTAAATAGTAAAGTTAGAAGAGCTCAACAGAAAGAGTTTATACTAGTTTGACTAAAACACGTGTCTACGTCCAGTCCCTAGTCAGAAACTAGGGTTTTGTATTCAACCAAGTATTCTTTCTTCAACCCTAACTTCTCCAAGCTAGATCACAAGTAGACTTTCTTTTACCCTAACCTTTCCAAGCTAGAACCTTATTTTGATCTCTACCGGATCGAAGATACAAACATATGTCAAATAAGATTTGAGGTTTGTTGTTCTCTCAGTCACTCAAGGAGTGGATATGATAGAGATAAAGTATATGAATTTCTCTCGGTCACTCAAAGAGTGTGTTTAGGCAATTACAAAACAGAGAGAATGAAAACACACTATTAGAGAATACTTCATATGAGTATTTGTGTTCCTGAAGTAGATCAGATGAGTATACAAGTGAGTTCAAATGAGTAGCTCAATGTAACAGTGCTTCGTCTTTTTAATCATCTTCAATCTTCTGAACTTTTGTTATTTATAGATTGAGAAAACTAGTTATTTGTCCTCTCATCCAATGGATTCTGATGTGTTTTGGGCTACCCATTTCCTTGTCTTCTAGTAGCAAGTACTTTTTGCAGTTTTTCAGACGCTTGTCTCTTTCAGTGATGGAGAGAAGAGTTCTAATCAGGGTTTTTTGAGCTCAATATCTTGATTAGTAAAGGTCTTCTCACTATGGTTCATTTGAACTTAAGCAGTTTGCTTGAAAGACTAAGTCTGAGCTTATCTTATTGTATACTTTTCTATTCCAATATTTGTAAAAGCTTCAGAAAAACGTTTATCTCTTAGCAGAGTAACTCTTTTGATCTTTAGAAGCATTTGAAAGTTGCCACGAAAGCTCGTCTCCGTAACTTAGAAAATTTGTTACATACTTGAAAGTTCATTAGAGCATTGAGAGATTAACTAACAATATAAGTAAGTTTATAAATCATCAAAAGTGTTGCATAAAGATAAGGGTGTTTGCAATTCGGTTTAGATTGATTTTGAGTCAAAAAGTCAACCAATCTAAACAATATTATTTACGTTGGTTTAGATTGGATTGATTATAATTTGAAAATTGATCTAATTGGATTGTAACGATTTAATCGACTTTTGACCAAAAAAATTTTAAGCCTATAATGTTGTGAGTTAAAAGTAATTTAGCCTATTAAAAAGAAAAAAAAAGAAATAAAGGAAATAAAAATAGAAATAGTTCATTTCACATGCTTAAAATAATATTTGATCATATAAAGTGAGATAAGTATGTGAGAGATTAGAGTTATTAAAAGTAAAAATATACATTCAGTAACAAATAAATATATTATATAATGTTAATCGGTTTGGATTAAATCTGATCGATTTTGAAAATCAAAACTGAAAACTAATCCAATCCAATCAAATTTAAAAAAAAAAAAACAAAAAAGAATCAAATTTATTTGGTTTTCATTGGATTTTGATTTTTCGGTTTGATTTTCGATTTAGTTTTTGGTTTCGATTGGATTTGAATACCCTTACATAAAGACCATGAGAAGGGCTTTGGAACTAACAATCTCACCTTTTTTGGTGATGACAAACTGTTACTTTTGTTGCTCAAGTTAAGTATAATAGCCAAGGTTTTAAATCTCGTTGAGATGACTGTAGCGGTCGCGACAAAACGGTGGCAGCTGTTTTCACTTCAGCCGCAACACGGTTGAGTTTGGGAATCACATGCGACGGTCACAACAGAACAATGTTTCGGCCGCAATGGACAAAACGGAACGGCGTTTCAGCCGCTACACTCCTCCGTTCACATTTTTCTCACTTCGAACATCGTTCCGTTCGATTTTTCTCAACATAAACAGCCAAAATCCCAAAAACATACACCAAAATCAAACATAACGGAAGCCCCTAATCTCTTGAGAGACTCAGATTTGTTGAAGGAGCTCCTGCCACTGAATCTCTGGGTCGATCCGTGCTCTGTTTGCCTCTGCAGTGAGATGGTGAGTGGTGAGTGGGTGGCTCGGTGCTGTGCTATGCTGTGCTGCCGTGAATTTGTGATGGTGAGTGGTGAGTGGGTGTCGTGGAGAAGAGTGGTGAGTGGTGAGTGGTGAGTGGGTGCCGTGGAGAAGAGATGGTGAGGGAGTGTGTGTGTGAAAAGGGTCTGTGACCGTGAGTGGTGTGGAGAAGTGAAGTGAGGGAGGAGAGGGAAAAAAAAAGTAAAGCTGGTGAGTGGTGAGGTGAGGAATAGAGAAGTCGAGAAGAAAAATTAGGGGGAAAAGGGAAAAATGTGAGGGAAAGGGGAAGTGTTGTGGAGAAGTGAAATGAGGAGAAAAAAATAAAGTTGATGAGGTGAGGAACAGAGAAGTGAGGGAAGAAAAATTAGAGGAAAAAGAGAAAAATGTGAGGGAAAGAGGAAATTTAGATTGATTAGGTAGAGGGAAATTTTGAGAGAGTGAAAAGGAAAAAATTAAGTTAGTTGAATGGAAAAAAATAAAATATGCAAGTGATAGCAAAATTGAGAGAAGAAAATTACATATTCAAAATAAAAAATTAAGGATAAGAGAAAATTGTGTTGTAAATTTTTAGAGAAATTTAGAAATTTATAAGAATTAAATGAAAATTTATTTTCAACTAATTTGTTAGTTAACAATTTTAAGAATTAGCTTGAAGTATAATGTTATAAATTGGTCAATTGGTCAATTAATTTATTACTTTTGAATATATCTTATTAATGAAAAAAATTATAAATTATTAGTTATGATATATTATACAATAAAATAAATAATTTAATCTAATTTGTACTAAGTTGTGAAGAATTCACGTCGCAGCATAAATGACCGCAATCTGATTATAAAGACTTGTAACGTCCGCAATCACAAAAATCGCAATGCGACTGTAACCTCGACTGTGACCGTAATTTAAAACCTTGATAATAGCTAAATAATTCAGATGATCAAAAAGGATTTTGAGTATAACAAATAAACATCATATAAGCAATACAGAACAACGAATGTACTTAATAAGACATATGAATTTATTAAAACTGATAAGATGAGCAGACAAGAGATGTTTATATGTAATACTTATGCTCAAAATCTTAAAAAGTAAAAAACTCCCGCTGTTGGCATCATGAAAAAGTGATGGAACATCAGAGAGAGATCAGAAGAGCGTAATCATAAAGGTCTTGGCCTTTTTTCTGTTTCAGGCATGATTTCATTTTCAATCTTTGAGACCCACCACTCTACAAATCTTTCAAATCTTGCTCTGAAGTCTTCCATAGCAGCAAAAACTTCTTTGAAGCCCAATTAAAAAGATGTTTTCAGAGCATCCGACTTGCTGTTCAAAGCAGAAATCTGATATTCAACAGATTTTTCTTTCTTTTCTTTCCTGTAAGAAGGATGTAGCGGTGAGTGCTTGATTGGTGGTTTAGGAGGTGGTTTGTGAACAAATTCAGTTGCAAATAGTGAATTTGATCAGTTTTATGAAGTATAGGCACTTCATCTTCTGAAGTCTTAGGGAGATGATCAGGACCCTTTTCTTATGAGCTTAGAATCTAAACCTTAGTGTGAGGGGTATGAGGGTGACCTTTTTCCATAGACTTAGCATGAGTAGGTGTTGAGTGATCAAAATGGGGTGCTTCCATTGTTGACAGTGTGGTGAAGTTTGGATCAAAAGATGTCTTCTTGGTGGCAGGAGTGGCAGGATCAGATAACTGAATATTGTCCTTTTGTTTTTCTCAGCTTCCTCTTTCAGATTTTTCTCCATTTCCTCAACTTTTGCGAGCAGATTAGAAACAGTCACTTCGTCTCTTAGGACTATTATAATTGTAAATAGGGGCTCAAGAGCATGAGTACCGAGGACACTAGAGATAGCCTTGACCATAGTGTCTATGATCAACTCATCAAAAACCTTATTAGATACTTGGATTGCTCTTTTGGAGTAGATGAGCGTCTGCTGTAGAATGATCTGCTTGCTCCTTTCTCCTTTTCTTTCTCTTTTATCTTATGAAGGGCATCAACAACATCTATCTTTGCTACTTCAAAGGGAATGTCAACATCAGAAGCTTCTTTCTTTTCTTCTTCTTCTACTAAAACTTCTTCAATTGGTAGTTTTCCTTTCCTTTTCTTTTCTTCCTCCAATTTCTCTTCTGAAATAGATTCTTCTTCTTTCTCTTATTTTTCTTTTTCTATTTAGCTAGCTTCTTCTTCTTCATCTTGCCATTTCTCCTAATCTACTTCTTCTTCCTTCTTTTCTTCTTCTTCTTCTTCTTCAACTTTTTCTTCTTCTTGTTTTCTCGATTCAGCTTCCCTTTTAGATAATTCAAATGAGGGCTTTGGAGTAGATTCACTCTTCTTTTTGCTTCTTCTTTCTTTGACTATTTCGTTTCTTCAGCAGGCTCTTTTTCTTGCACATTTTCAGTTTCTTTGTGCGTTAATTCCAGATTCATCATTTTTAAGTTAGAAATGGTGTGCTCTGGACCTTCTTTGTCCGAGTTTTCTCCTAAGCATTCTATATAGGAGACTGACATTTTTGGTTGTTGAATGGCAGTGACCATGTGACTTAGGATCAGAAAAGGTAGGTTCAGAGGCTTCTTCTTGATCAGATGATAGAGTATCATCAGATCAACATCAAATATCACTTCCAAGCTTCTTGCTCATAGAAGAATGATGTGTTAAATGAGGGAGTGACAGAATCTTCCCTTGCTGATCTGCTTCTTTGCAGTTAGAGGACGTTATATGGGTCTTCACAGACTTGCAACACTTGTCTATAAGAGATGGAGTAGTGGCTCCACCATGAGTCTTCATCATATAGCTTCTGTCCTCTTTGCTTTACCTTAACGACTTCCTCCAAAGTTTCTAGGTCTATTTTGATGGTAAATCCTTTCGGATAACATGTAATACAAAAGGGTTTCTATGAGATTCCAGCAGCAGCATAGAAAGCTTGAGCGAGGTCTAGGTAGATTCTTTCAGAAGTCTTCGAGAATTTCCTCCAATGTTGGAAATTCACTTCTTGTTGTACGCTCATGCCCAGATCAGCCATTTGTCAGAGAGCAGCTTCTACTAACCACTATTTTCCTCATAATGAAGCAGTTTTTCTATCTCAGGTTAGTGGCTTTGTCAGCAAATAGAGGGACAGCAAATAAAGGAATATCAATTTCTTCTTCTTCTTCTTCTTCTTCATGGATGATTTTAGTTTTTTCCTTTTTTTTAGGTTGAGGAGAAGGGAGTTGTCTTTGGCTTTTGTGTCTTTTTGGTAGATTAGATGGTTGGGGTTCAGAGATAAGTTGATCAAATGATGCAGTTTTCTCACATGAGGTGGTTCTGATGACATTTTTCATGGTAGGAATTTTCTTTCCCATAGTGATAAGAAGAGAAGAGATAAGATGAGGTGAGGTGAGAGTTTGAAAGTGAGAGGAACTTTTCTGAGGTAGCAAAAAAGTTAAGAAAGTTTGGATTTGAGTATCACATAAGGAAAGTGAAAAGAGGTCTCACTTAAGTTTCCTTTTATAGCTGACCAGAAGTTACCATTGTGCAGAGAGTACAATGATTGTTGTCAGTCTTGATTCATGTATCAACCAATGACTTTTTTTACCATTGGGGAATACTATGTTAGCAGCAATTACTCTTTATCTAATTCTCAGGTGAAAATGCAACTACCTCTTTTCATATTTATGATATTCTTTTGATCAAAAGTTACTTCAGCTTGTCTGATCTTCATATCTCTTCTAATTGTAACCTCGTCTGATCATCAACTTGATTTAACCATGAACTTATATGATCACAAGGTTGTCTAATCATTACCTTGTCAGACCAAAAACTTAACAACCAAAAGCTTGTCTGATCAAACTCTTCTGATCTTTTAACCATTCAAATTTCTTCTTAATTAAGAAGAGTGGCAAGAACATGCATTTTATGAATGAAATGCAATCATGTTAAGATGTTCTCTAATGAAACAGAATCTATCCTCACTTAATGGTTTTGTGAAAATGTCAGCCCATAGCTCTTCTGTTCTAAAAAATCTAAGCTTAATGTTACCTTACTGAAAATGGTCCCTAATGAAATCATGTTTAATATCAATATATTTTGATCTACAATGTTGAATGAGATTTTTAGACAAATTTATAGAACTAGTATTATCAGAAAAGATAAGAATTTTAGACTACTGAAGAGAGTAGTCTTCCAATTGTTGCTTTATCCATAAGAGTTGAGTATAGCAACTTGATGGAGATACATACTCTGCCTCAGTAGTAGACAATGCAATGGAGTTTGCTTCTTGCTTGAACAAGTGATTAAGGTATTCCAAGAAAGTTACAGCAACCACTGGTTCTTTTTCTTTCAATGCAATCTCCAACAAAATTAGCATCACAATATCCTATTATATCAAAATTTGCACCTTTCTCATTCCATAAGCCAATATTAGATGTTCTAAGTAAATATCCAATGATTCTCTTAACAACTTTAAGATGTGATTCTTTAAGATTTTCTTGAAATTTAGCACATATGCAAACACTAAATTAGGTATCTGGTCTACTAGTAGTGAGGTACAAAAGAGATCCAATTATACCCCTGTAGACTTTTTTACTTATTGGTTTACCTTTTTCATTACCATCTAGGACTTGAGAAGTGTGCATGGATGTGCTCATTGGTTTGGCTGAATTCATGCTTAATCTTTTCAGAAGATCCTTGGTATATTTCTCTTGAAGTATTAGGACTCTACCTTTCTATTTCTTCACTTATAATCCGAGAAAGAATTTCAATTCACCCATCACACTCATTCTGAATTCTCCCTACATTAGCTTAGAAAACTCTTGGCACAAAAGATCATCAAATGACCCAAAAATAATACCATTTACATAAATTTGAACAATTAAGAAATCATTTTTATGATATTTTGTGAATAGAGTTATATCAATTTCTCCTCGTGTAAAGCTATTTTCCAATAAAAAAAAGCTAAGATGATCATACCAAGCTCTTGCAGCTTACTTTAATCCATATAAGGCTTTAGAAAGCTTAAAAACATGGTTTGGAAAATTTTCACTTTTAAAACCAAGAGGTTGTTTTGCATATACTTCTTCAGATATAAAACCATTTCGAAAAGCACTTTTAATATCCATTTGATATAAGATAAAACCTTTAAAAGCAGCATAAGCAAGTAGAATTCTTATAGCTTCTAATCTAGTTACAGGTGCAAAGCTTTGTTCAAAATTAATACCTTCGTGTTGACTGTAACCTTCTGCAACCAACCTTACTTTGTTTCTTATCACTTTTTCGGATTCATCTAGCTTGTTTCTAAATACCCATATGGTTCCAATTATTGACTAGTCTTTTGATTTTGGTACAAGTGTCCAGACTTTGTTTCTTTAGAACTAATTTTGTTCCTTTTTCATGGCTTGAATCCAGTTTTCATCTTGTAAAGCTTCATCTACCTCTTTTGGTTCAATTTGAGATATAAGAGCTATGTTGATGTTATGCTTGAGTGTTGATCTTGTTCTCACACCATCAGAAGGTTCTCCAATAATTAATTCTATTGGGTGAGATGAGACGTGTCTCCATTCCTTTGGAAGTTGAGGTTTTCTTTGAGCACTTGCATCAGATACTTGATTAGATGAGTCTTTGACAGCATCAGATGACTTATGATGCCCAGAAGGTGTGTGTCTGACTTACGGTGAATGGACTTCCTACGTGTCTTGACCATCCTTCTTAACTTCAGTGATAATGATAGGTATCTTTGGTCTATCACTGAGAGACATATTTTCAAACTCCTCATCCAGATCAAAAACTTCATAGAGATCAGAAGACTTGTTGGAATCATTGAATGTGATATGCATGGATTCTTCCACCGCAAAGGTTCAAGTATTTTAAACTCTGTAAGCTTCAGAAGAGATTGAGTAGCCCAAAAAGATTCCTTTATTAATCCTAGAGTCAAATTTGCCAATTTGATCCTTGGTATTAAGGATAAAGCATTCAAATACAAAGATATGGAAATAAAAAATGTTAGGCTTTCTTCTTTTCCATAATTTATATGGAGTTTTCTTGAGGATAGGCCTTATAAAGGTTCTGTTCTGAATATAACAAGGTGCATTTATTACTTCAGTCCAAAATATTTGGAAGGCCATTTTCACATAGAAGAGTTCTGGCCATCTTTTGAAGGGAATAATTTTTCCTTTCCACAATACCATTTTGTTAAGGTGTTCTTGGAAAGGAGAAATTGTGTGTGATCCTATTCTCATCATAGAAGGTTTTAAAAGATAGATTTTTAAACTTATCTTCATGATCATTTCTGATAGTACCAATACAGAAGTCTTTTTCATTTTGAATCTTTTTACAAAAGACTTTAAAGGCCTCATAATATTCATCCTTATGGCTTAAGAAGAGTACCCATATAAATCTTGAAAAATCATCCACAATGATAAAATCATATTTTTTTTCCACCAAGACTACTAGTTCTATTTAGTCCAAACAGATTAACATGTAAAAGCTCAAGTGGTTTGATTGTTGAAACAACATTTTTAGATTGGAAAGAAGACTTGGCCTGTTTACCTTTTTGACATGCTTTACAAAGCATATCCTTTTCAAATAAGATATTAGGTAAACCTTTCACAAGATTCTTTTTCACAAGTTTTGAAATGGTTTTCATGTTTGTATGGCCAAGCTTTTTGTTCCACAACCACTTTTCATCATGGATGGATGAAAGACATTTTACATTCTAATTTAAGAGGTCATCAAAGAACACAGTACAGACATTGTGATGCCTCTTAGAAGTAAGAAAATTTTCACCAGATTTGGAATCTTTTACTATGCATTGAGAAGGCTCAAAATTGACTTTGTAACCTTTATCATAAAACTGACTTATACGTAGAAGATTATGCTTTAAACTATCTACAAGAAGGACACCATCGATAGTAAGAGAAGGATTCTTACCAACCTTACCTACACCAATGGTCTTTGCCTTTGAGCTATTGGTGAATGTTATTTGTCATTCATCTTTCTCTTTAAATGACAAAAATAAAGATCGGATTCCTGTCATGTGTCTTGAATATCCATTGTCTAAATACAATTTCTATCTTTTCTAATTAGTTTTCAAACATTTCTACAGAAACAAATGTTTGATGTTTAAGTGCCCAGATCATCTCATTGACCTCATTTTCTGTATTGGCCATCACATATAGATTTGCTTCATCACCAACATCATCTTCTCCTTAAGATGAGTCATTACTCAACTCTTCTTAGGTTGTCATTAGACTTTTCTTCTTTCTGAACTTCTTGAATGACTTCTTCAACTGAGAACACTATATTCTAATGTGTCCAAGCTTCTTACATTCATAGCAGATAATCTAATTCTTGTTGGGAATGCTGGCTTTTCCTTTCCAAGCATATTTTCTTGGGAAGAATCTTATTCTATTCTTTCCTCTTTTCTTCTATATTTGAGCTATTTTTCTTGACAACATGGAGATGTTTTCATCATCAATTTCACTATCTTCATCTTCATCATCTTCTCTAGTGCCTTTTGAAGCCTTGAGAGATGAGTTATGAGAAGAGTATTTGCCACTCTTTTGATTGTACTTCAAAGCAATACATTTTCCCTTTCTAAGGATGCTTCCATTCATATCAATAAGCTCTTGCTCATGAGATTTTAGAGATCCCATAAGCTTATTAAGACTTAGAGTATTCAAGTCTTTAGCTTCTTGTATGGCCATCACCTTAGGTCTCTAGACTTTAGGTAAGCTTCTTAATACTTTTTTGATTATTTCTTGATTTGAATATGTTCTTCCAAGTGCTTTAAGTTGATTAATGATATTGATAACTCCATAAAATGTAATTATTTGTGCCTTATCTCTGTGCTAGAATGAATGCTTAGTCCTTGTTTATATACATATTTGGAAGGTTTATTGCTTATATTTGTCATATTCTGATTCTAAGCCTTTCTTGTATGTTTTATAGCAAATTGTGCTTAAATGATCATTGATTAAATAGATTTATATATGTTACTGATTTGGTATATTCTCTATGTTAGGAAGGGCTCCAAACAAGGTCAAATGTGGAGCATGTGAGCTTAAAGTGGAAGAGGAAGCCAAATTAGCATTTCAGTAGTCACCGCCGCGGTGCAAGGTAGTGCGTGCCGTGGCGCAGAGAGGCATCATTAGAAATGCCATACTTCAACCCGAGGCGAGAGGGCCGCGGCCCAGATGAAGTGGGTGCTGTGGAGTAAAGAGACCGACCCTGTGGGGGCCGCGACACCCGTATGTGGGGGCCGTGGTGCGCTGGCGGCAAGCTAAGCCTATAAATAGATTTTTCACATTTTTCTCTGTGTTCTAGCCGTTTTGGCCATTTCCATTTTTAGTCTTGGCCATTTTGAGCCATTTCCATTTTGTGTTTTTGCCATTTCCTTTTTAGGTTTTGTAGTTTTAGTTAGTTTTAGGTTAGAAAGCTTTGGCTAGATCTCCATTGATGGTGGATTGGAGGCTAGGATCAAGGATGAAGGAGGATTCGAGTTTCAGAGACAAATCAATGAGCTTCCTTTCTCTTTTTCCCTTTATCTCTTCTCTTCCTTATCTATTGTATAGCTGAGCTGTGTTTAGGGATATTTTGGATCCTTTTCTATATATATTAATGATGTGTTCTTCTCTGAGTTTGTGTGGATGTTTAGTTATTGTTCAATCATTATCTATGCTTAATGCTTACTGTTGGTTGGCCATCAATTGCATGATCTTAATATTACAAATGAACTAGACATAGGGATTTGTTGATATGAATATGGTATGGTTGATGCATGTTCGGCGAGTTCAATTGGTTTGGATGAGTTGATTTGTTAATAGGATAGAAATATACCTATTGGCCATGTATAGTGTGTGATTGAGAATAGATCGTTCATGAGTGGATTTTGGTTCTAACTAAGGAGTTAGGTGAATGAAGCTATGGTTGATTGTCCTAGACATAGGCTTTTGGCTAATGAAGATTCTCAAGTTAACCTAATCAGTGCATTTATGTTTATGAGGAAGATTGCATGTTGTTGGTAGATGTAGGGGGTGAAGAATGATTTCATGAAACCTAACTGTTTATCTTTATTACTTTTGTAGATTAGATTTAATTTAGATTATTGCTTTCTTATTTTTATATCCTTGAATAGAATTGATTTAGCTATTGGTTGGTACTTAGTTTTATAACCAATTATCTTCATGGGAATGAACTTTTACTCTGTATCTGTATTACTTGAGTGATCTGTGCACTTGCAGTAGCAATCAGATATACATGAATATGATGAACATGTCATCAATAGTTTGATGATTTATCATACTAAAGAGCTCATACTGGTATACTAGCATGCTTATCTTAGTTTTCTTGACTTAATTAGTTCCTTTGTGTAGCATCTCATGCCTATCCCATATATCCTTTGCAGTCTCATAGGCTATGATCTTATCATACTTACTTTTGTTGAGTGCGCGTGTTAGAAAGTATTTTGCCTTAGAGTTAAGCTGAACTTTATTTCTTTCCATTTTTGTTCAATGATCTCTTGGGGCTGGACCAATTGTCCTATCTTCTAATACACGTATAGGAATGAAATGACCATTTTCTATGACTTCCCATATATTAAAGAGAGTAGACTCGATGAATAGCTTCATCTTTTCTCTTTAGTGGTAGTAGTCTTCTCTAGTAAAGGCATGTGGTTTGTTGATAGAATGACCTTCAACAATGTACATATTGGGATATGCCAATTTCTTTGTAAGATCTTTTCCTCTCTGCTTGTTTGGCGCTCAACCTAGAGGCTGAGTTTTGATACCAATTGAAGGTGGCACCAACACGAGAAGGGGGGTTGAATCATCCTTCCAACTCGTCTTAACTTTTTCTGAAACTTAAACGAATCTCAAGTTCTTTCACTTGGAAATCAGAAGAGTAGATGTCAGAAGAGTTAAGACTAGTAAATTGTATTATGTCAGATATCAAGTTAAGTTCTTTTTAGATGACAAGAGTTACACTTGAATTAGGAATAAATGACCTTTTAGTTTAGAAGAGAGTAATATAAAAAGATGAGCAGAATAGAAAGTAAAGAGTAAAGTTTAGAAGAGCTCAACACACATACTTTATACTGGTTTGACCAAACCACTTACCTACGTCCAGTCCTTAGTAAGAAACTAGAATCTTGTATTCAACTGAGTATTCTTCCTTTAACCCTAGCCTCTCCTAGCTAGAACCTCACTTTGATCTCTATGAGAACAAGGATACAAATAGATGAAAAATAAGATTTGAGGCTGTGGTTTCTCTGAATCACTCAAGAAGCGGATATGAACAAATCAAGTATAGAGAATAAGTGTGTGATTTTCTCTTAGTCACTCAAAGAGTGTGTTTAGGAAATTATAAAACAAAGAGAACAAAGACACATTATTAGAGAATACTTCAGATAATTGCTTATGTGCTTGAAGTAGAATAGATCAGTAGATAAGTGAGTTCAGATGAGTAGCTCAATGTAATAGTGCTTCATCTTTTTCATCATCTTCAACTTTTTGAACTTCTATTATTTGTTGATTGAGAAAACTAACCATTTTTCCTTTCATCCAACTGATTCTGATGTGTTTTGGACTAGTCATTTTCTTGTCTTCTAGTAGCAAGTACTTTTTGCATCTTTTCATATGCTTGTCTCTTTCAATGATAGCGAGATGAGTTTTATTCAGGGTCTTCTAAGCTCGATATCTTAATTAGCAAAGGTCTTATCACTATATATGGGTCATTTGAACTTATGCAGTTTGCCTAAAAAGACTTTGTCTGAGCTCATCTGATTGTGTACTTTCCTCTTCTGATGTTTGTTAAAGCTTCAAAAAAGTGTTTATCTCTGAGCAGAGTAACTCTTTTGATCTTCAGAAGCAATTGAAAGTTTCTATGATAACTTGTCTCTATAATTCAGAAAATTTGCTACATACTTAAAAGTTCATTAGAGCATTGAGAGAATAACTAACAATATAAGTAAGTTTGTTAACCATCAAAACTGGCATATAAATACCATCAAAAAGGCTTTGGACCTAACAAGACTAACAATATTCAGTTGGACATTCCTATTCTTATTTCCTCTCGGTCTTTTCTAACATGGTAATTTAGAGTTGGTTAGAAAACCCTACCTTCCATTATAAAAAAAAAAAAAAAGCTTTCCTTACTTAGAATTAACCTATCTACCTATTCTAAGGTCCAAAAAAAATTTTGTGCACTATTGAGCATAGTTTTATGCATTTTTAGGTGGTTTGGGCTTGATTTTTCATGCCATATGAGCTGAGTTGTGGCCCAAGGTGTTGTAGGTGACATTTCTGGCATATAAAAGTGTTGCCACTAGCCAGAAAGGTACGAGCAGGGGTGTTGCGACCTTGGTGACAAGGTCTCCTCGATTAATGCATTTTTTGCCAGCACAATGCTATTTGGTGTAATTTTGTGCCATTTTGGCATTTTCTTCAATGCCTAAGTGTTATTTTGTCTGAAATTGGTTCGATTTTGATGTTTTATTTGAAGCTAAGTGTTGTTTGGTGTGATTTGGTGTTTTTAACTAAGCCCAACAAAACTCTTGAGTTTTTGGAACTAGGTTAAAGTTTAAGATGAGCAATTTTGTATTTTCCAGTATCTTTTGGTGTCGTCTATTGATTTTGATAGGTTTGGGTTATTGATGTTTTGGAGTTTTTAAGGTGACAGTCTTGATTCTTTGTTTAGTTAGTATTTTGAGATTGGTTTAATATGATGGCTGGTCATTTTAACTTGGGTTCTAGTAGTTCTAATGAGTCTATGATCTCTACGAAGCCTAGGATTATGCTTGAGGTGGGATCTGATTAGTTTAGTAAAGGTAGCCGCATTGGTGGTCATGACTGTAGTTGTGATGGTATACAAAACTTTTGCTATTTACGTGGTGAAGAAGGCCATATTTTTGCTCCTCTAACACTAAGTCTCAAAAATATTACATTGTCAAAAGATGAATTTAATGCGTATACTTGATTCCAGGCTTCACATGACCAAAAGATGAACCTTGTTTGGTCAAGTAATCCCATACTGCTTGTCTTTCTTCTTCCTTTTATAAAATTGGGTCATTATTAAGGTGCAAAAGAGCATATGACTGGTAACACAACTATTGTTTCTTCATTTTAATTTTCTTCTTTAGTACCTAGTGTCATTATTGCTAATAGTTCTGTTGCCCTCATAGTAGGAAGTGGCACCTCCTATCCTCCGTTTTCCCTTCCTTTACACTCTATTTTATGTCTACATCACTTTCTTTTTAACCTTTTGTTTGCAAGCAAAATTACAAATACTATGAATAATGTTCATTTTTTTTTTTGCTAAATATTGATTGTTTCATGATCTTGAGACAAAGCATGTGATTGGTAGGGGTTGTGAATCTTATATGTTATATCTTTCAGAGTTAGTATATCAAGAGTTACTAGATCAAGAATCATAGTCAATTGCTTGTTCCACTTCCATTTCTCCGTTTCAACTTCATTGTCATCTTGGACATCCTCTCTTGAAGATTTTGAAGTAGTTGTGTCCTACTTTAGGGTACTTATTTGTTTTAAAGTGTGATTCTTCTCAATTCACCAAACACCATTGAGTAAATTTTGCATCCCCTTTTGCACTTGTTCACTCTAACAATTGGGGACTTTGTGCAATTAAGTTTAAATATGGTTTTCGTTATTTTGTTACTTTTGTTGATGATTACTCTCATGTTACTTGACTTTTATTTTATGAAAAATCTTTCTAAGTTATTTTGTGTGTTTCATGCTTTTTATACCAAAATTCAAACCCAATTTAATGTTACTATTCATACTCTTAAAAGTGATAATGCTATAGAATATCATTCTACCTTTTTTCAATCATTCATGATAGCTCATGGCATCATTCATGAAACACCTTGTAATCTGACTTCTTAACAAAATGAGGTGGTTGAAAGAAAGAACTGCCAATTACTTGAAGTCTCTAAATCTTTTTGTGTGATGTTGTTTCTACAACCTTTTACTTAATTAATCGTCTCTCCTCTTCTGACTTGGATGGTCAAATTCCTTCTTCTCTACTCTTTCATTTTTAGTCTTTATTTGCTCTTCTTCCTTGAATTTTTGGTTGCCCTTGTTTTTTCTAGTATGTGCATTCTTATTAGATCTCGAAGTTGGATCCTCGTTCTCTCAAGTGTATATTATCGGCTACTCTTGCAGTCAAAAGGGCTATGGATGTTATTCTCCTTATTTGCGCTGATATATTGTCTCTCTAGATATTATATTCTTTATGACCACCATTTTCTCTTCAGAGTCCTTCCCTCCTTCTACCATGAGTGATAATGATGATTTTCTCGTATATCACTTCATGGCACGTTCTTCATCATCATCATCATCATCATCATCTTCTTCTTCTTCAGATTTTATTATTCTTGTGTCTTCTTGGCCTCGTCCTCTTCATGTTTCCCCTTTTACCAACCACTATGTTCGGCAGAACAAGCAACCTAATGTGACTAGTACTACTGCTCCAAATCTTCCTGGTTCACCTCTCCCTACGATTCTTTCTTCTTCTTCTTCTTCGAATCTTCTTCTTCTTCTTCGAATCTTCTTCTTCTTCGAATCTTCTTCTTCTTCGAATCCTGCTCTATCTGAGTCTAGTCTTGATCTCCCAATTTCTCTTTGGGAAAGTAAAAGCAATTGTACCTATCTTTTTTTTTGTTTATCTCTTATGAAGGCTTATCTAGTTCTACTAAGTCCATTGTAGCTTTTCTTGATTCTTTTACTATTCCTTCCACTATCTTTAAGGCTCTATCTCATGATGGGTGGTATATGGCTATGTTGGATAAGATGCATGCCCTTGAACATAATCAGACTTGGGATTTGGTTTCTTTACCTATTGGTAGATAGGCGATTAGTTATAAATAGATTTATACTGTGAAGGTCAACCCTGATGATTTTGTGACTCGCTAAAAGACCTGTTTTGTTGTTAAGAATTATGCTCAAGTTTATTGCATTGATTATTCTAACATATTTTCTCTAATTGCTAAGCTTACTTCAATTTGATTGTTTCTCTATCTTGCAACTAGCCATCATTGGTATTTGCATAAATTGGATGTCAAAAACTCCTTTCTTCATGGTAACTTGCAAGAAGAGGTGTATATGGAGCAACCACATAGGTTTGTTGCTTAGATGGAGAGTGGTAACATGTGAAAAAAGAAAAAAAATCATTGTACAACCTCAAACAAGCCCCAAGGGCTTGGTTTAGATGATTTAGTCAAGTTGTCTTATAGTCTGGACTGCAAAGGAGCAATTTTGATCACCTAGTCTTCTTCCAATGCTCTAAGGTAGCTATACCTTTCTAGTGATATATTTGTATGGCATTATTATTACTAGGGGTGATGAGGTTAGGATTAAAAAACTCATGGATTTTCTTCAAACACAATTTCAAACCAAGAATTTAGGTGCATTAAAGTATTTCTTGAGTATTAAGGTGATGAGTAGTAAGAAGGGCATTTTTCTGACCCATAGAAAGTATGTTCTTGATTTGGCACAAGAAACAAGTTTGCTCGGATCTAAACCTGTTGAAACTCTTGTGGTTCTTGATATTAGACTCTTAGCAGATAATGGAGATGTTAGTTTGGAGCTTGAATGACACATAAAGTTGGTGGGTAAGCTTAACTACCTCATAATCACTCGTCTTGATATTATCGTCTCTATTAGTGTGGTACGTCAATTCATGTCATTTCCCCAAACAACCAATTGGGAAGTTATTCTTCACATATTCAGATATCTAAAAGGGGCTACAAGTCTGGTGTTCGGTATAAAGATCATAAACATACTACAGTAGAGGGTTTCATTGATGCTGACTTGGTTGGATCCCCTATTGATAGAAGTTTCACTTCTGGTTACTGTGTTCTTGTTGGAGGTTATAACATCCTGCTACTAAGTAATCTTTTAAATAAATTGTTGTGTTATGCTTTTATTGTTATTTTCTTGTTAATTTTGAGTGCATTTTTTTTTTTTTTGCTAGGATAAAACTTTAGTCCCTTGAACCCTTAATTCCTTTAGAAAATTAAGAATGGATAAGAAGGATTTTTAGGATCAATAAGATAATCAATTGAACTTATATTAGAGATTTTAAGTAGGAAAGTAAACATACACATAACAATTATTATATATATATACAAGTTTAAATATGTGATGACCTATGAAGTTGGGAACTATAAGTGTAACGTTATCACATATTTAAATTTGTATTATGTACATATATATATATATATATATATATATATATATATATATATATATATATATATATATATATATATATATATATATATATCTTAGAAAAGACAATTATTGGGAGGGCTTTTTAGTTGCGACAATGCAATGCCTGTGGGAACATCTAGTCAAAGAATATATATATATGTGTGTGTAGGCACACAAAATTCATAAAAGGAAGAAGAGAAAAATAAAAATATGTAATTATACAAATGTATACATGTGGATAAAGTGGGCACAAAGATGATAATTGAAAGATAATAAAAATTAGAGAAGAAGAGGAAGAATTTGGAGAAGAGTACATTTTGAGTTCTATTGGCTGCAAGTGGATATGTAAGAAGAGAAAGAAAAGGAACCCAATGGTTGTCTAAAAAGCTAGGTGAGGTAAAAGTTTCTAGTAACTCCACTCTTCTCCAATCCCATTGGTCAATTTGATTTTTGGGAAGATAATTTCTTACACCCAAATAAATGAAGGAAAATGCTATTAAAATTTAACATTTAAGAAAAGAAAAACTAGACTAATGGTAATTAAGATTTTGTGAACAGAAAACAGAACCTGTCTCCTAGACTTTGCTATATGCACGACACCACACCCTTCACATGCACACTTTTACTCTATTTAAGCAAACTTTCCCCTTCCTTTCCTCGCTTTTGCACACACTTAACATAGAAGGAAAAGAAAGAGGTGAGAAAGAGAGAGAAAAAAAGAGAAAGAGTGAGTGAGTGAGTATGCCCGCAAGAGAGAGAGAGAAGAAGAGGAGAATTTGAAGCATCTTGGAGGAGCAAGATCCTGTTGACGGAGGTTGATCAAGAAGGAGGAAGCTTCAAGGATCCAAATCCTCATTCATTCCCCCAACACTTCCTCACTTCGGTTCTTTTGTTTGGTAGGGGAAAGTTCTGTTTTTCATTTCAACTCCTCTTTTCTATTGATTCTCATGGCTACGTAATTGATACATGGTAAAATGGATCCTTGGGATCATGCTTGGAGGTCTTGGGGAGGTTTTGGATTTGGGTAGCTTCCTTAGGCCATGCATGTTAGTTTCTTTTGTGTGTTTTGAAAGATCTATATATTTTCTTTTGCATGAACATAGACTCTTAACTACTTGAGAAACTTGAAGTTCTATGGGTTGTTTTGATGGATTTCGATTGATCACCAAGGGAAATCATGAACATGCAAGTTTATTTTTAGATTCTTGGAACTATTTGATAGGTTGAAAACATAATAATATCCTATCTTTGCTAGTATAAGTGTTTGCAAACACATTGAGGCCTTGCATGTGATTTTTGGCCAAGGTGGGATTTTGGGGATATACATAGTTTGATTCAAAAACTTCTATGGATAAGAGGTTGTTTTTCTTAAATAAATGACATTGAGATTGGTTTTTGGAAAAGCAGGACCCTAGATTACTCCACGAGATTTCGAGTGGAGGGGTCATTGGGGAAAATGGGTTTTTATGTGGAAAGAAGGTAGATATATGAAAATTCCATGATTCTAAGTGTGTATCTCTTTGTATGTATGTATAAAAGTTAAATCCTAATCATGTTGAAGGTTCGGCCAAGACAAGAACCAAGACTCCCTTGCATGTTTGTTTGATAGTTTCAAGATTATTGGAAACCACTTCTTGTTGTGATTTAGATGGATATCTTTGTTGTTGTTGCAAAATTTTGAGACCTAAGTAGCTAAGTGTCTTTTGGGAAAGAGAGTAAAATAAGAGCAAATAATTCAAGATAATGAAGTTAAGTTAATTAGTGAAGGCCTAATTAGACTTATGAACCATAGCTCTAATCTCATCAAGATTTTAGAATTGATAATCACTTCTTAAGCTAAGATCCATAGGGATAAGAATTCAGCCTCTAGGCAAAATTAAGATTTAAAGAAGATAAATAACAAATTGCTAGTCAAGGTGACATCAAGTTAAGAGGGAAAATGAATTTATAACCCCATATTAGGTCATGGTAGAGTATCGACCATGGTACCTAGGAGAGATTAAGAACATGATCTAATTATTTAAGTAGGATTCAAGAGTTCTATATTTTAAATAAGTTAGTTTTTTTTCTAACCTCTACATAGAAGTAAAAACAAATTGTTGTAACCTAGATCACGAAGGGAGGCAACCCAAATTTAAAAATAAAAATAAAATCAAAAGAGTTGCCACCAACTTTATTTAATTATAAAAAAGTTAGAAAACCCTTACGAACAAAGAAAATTGGAAAACTAGTCTCTGCAAACCAAATCAGGCTCAGGAGTTGGTTATGCATAAAAAATAATGGAAACTTAATTCTACAACACTCTTATTTATGCATCCGTCCTAAGACGATTATCCTAAAGTTATTTGTACGAGTTGAACAACCTAAAAATATTTAATATATCCCACAAAGCAAATAATAACAAGAATGAACAAAAAAAAAACTAAGAAAAAACATGTTACAATATTTGCAAGGAAATTAAAAAATGAATTAAATATTTACAAGTTAATTAACAACAAAAGGACTAAAGGCTATTTCACATAATCTACAAATTGGAATAAAATAACAAGAAGCCTAAGATTAAAAAAAAAATATTTACAAGTAAAATAAAAAAAAGATAACAAATAAAAATAGATTAATAAAAAATAAAATTACAAAAACTTATAGTTTGACTTAACTTTTGGTCTATGTATCCCCTAAGTGCAATGAGCAGATCAAAGTCAATGTAGTTCTTATAAAAAATAAGTATGAATTGGTTAATTTTAATTAAAAAATAGCAATAGGTTAATTAACATGCCAACAAGCACAACAAAATAAACAAAATCAATAAAAAAGAATAAACAAGCACAAATCAAATGAGCAATCAAAGAAACTATTTTATTTTATTTTATTTTATCAACCCACCATCAAAAACCAAGAAAAGAGCCCTATCAATTTTTTTAAAAATAAAACTAATTTAAGACATAAATACCTTGAACTCAACCTAAAGAACTAATAAATAAGCTAAATAAGCTAAAATCAACAATTATATTAGAAAAAGAAAAGGAAAAAGACATAAAATAAACTTACCTAAAAAACACTACACATGAAACGTGTGATGCACAGAGTCTCACATGCTCAACCCATAAAAAAATTACCAAAATGCTCAGGTTCTATAATTATTATTAAGCCTAAAAGTGAAATTTTCTAGATGACTCAAACACTTGAAGATCACCTCACTTGAGACTTGGTAGTACAACGAATCTAGACAACTTATAGAGTGAATTTGAACTCTAAATGAATTAGGTTAAGAAGTCTAGATTAAAATGAAAAGGGAAATGAGTTTATGCCAATTTTTTTGTTAATTTTTTTATTTTTTATTTTAGCCTGGTCAAAATTGGGTGCTAACACAAATAGTTTACTTTTATTTGATTTTCCAACTTATGAGTTTCTTTAAAAGTTTATTGATTGTCTCATGAGCCATTGGCCAATCCAAGATGGGCATAGGATTATGAATGTTTCAATTTAAGTTGCCATGAAAGATGAACTTGCATGTGTCCAATTGAAAAATGAGCATGAAAATCTCCTCATAAAGTTATATGGTCTATTCGGCTAAGCATGTGATGTACATGAAAATTTTATGGTTTACTGATTTGAGCTATGAGGCATGCTATAAGAGTAAATTAAAGGCTAATGAGGCAAAGTGAAGCATGATTTGTCATGAGGAAAGGTTATACAAGAATCTCAGCCTGTGCAAGTCACATGAGGGACAAACAGAGACCCTTTGTTAAGCACATAAAGGGTAAAGATAACGTATCTAATGAAATGAATGTTTATTATAAGAAGTAAGAGGAATGAGAGGAGTTTTTATTATGAAAGAGTGAAAGGAGCAAATCTTGACCATACAATTGTACATGGATGACTAAGATTAAAAATTACTTAAAAGTCATGTGATCACTTAAAAAAGTCACATGCATTTATATTTTAATCTTGACTATTCATGTAAGATCTAATGATCAAGATTCACTCTTCTCACATCTTACAATAAACATTAATCTCATTAGATACGCTTCATATATATATAAGATATTACTCTGGTGATAGGAGTGTTTATTGTAAGAGATGAGATGAGTGAATTTTGACTATTAGATCTTATATGAATGGTCAATATTAGAACACAAATGCATGTGACTTTTTTAAGTGGTCACATGACCTTCAAGTAACTTTTAATCTTGACCATCTATGTATGATTGTATGATAAAAATTTACTCTTTTCACAATAAAAATTCCTCTCACTATATATATATATATATTGTTTCAGAGCTATGATTCTTAGTATTTTGGGGAGCCTGTGTTCGAACAACTATAATGTATGTTATCTAAACTTTTGGGTGCAAAATTAAACGGTTAGTACGAGAGATCACCTAGGCTATCTCAATCTCAATGGGAACAAGAATTAAAAATAAAATGTTGTTTTCGACTAGTCTTATAGCACTTTATATGCATACATTGAACCACAACCAAGAAACTAAGAATAGTATATTTATGATGTCCTTAGGCTAACAAGAGTAGATATATATTTGTACATTCAAGATCAGAATCAAATAGATCAAGATATCGATCAGTATTTTGCCTAGTTAATTCACAATCAGTATTTGACAAGTTTTAATGACATCATCATGTAAATGACATATTCACATATATGAATAGGTAAATAAATGAGTTAGAAAAAAAAAGCTCTATTTTTATAAAACCCAAGTTTTACATTCAAAGAAACAAGAAACTAGTATATCCAAAGTGGTGCATTACCCAAGTTGCTTAGATACGCGATAAGGCGTCACATAGGTAACTTTGTCTCCTAGAGAAGTACGAAACAAAGTGTTATTGTTTGCTCTTGTGTTGAATCAGAATATTAGGCAATGACACAAGCTGCATGTGAATTGATATGGATACATCATCTTCTTGATGAGATTGGCTTTAAGAGTGCTATGCCTATGAAGTTGTGGTGTGATAATCAAGCTGTCATTCATATTGCCTATAATCCTGTTTTTTATGAAAGAATAAAGCATATTGAGATTGATTGCTTATGTGTGAAAAGATTTAATAGGAGATGCTTGTTCTTAACCATAGAAACAGAGCATGGTCAGGGTAGTGCCAACTCAAAGATTTCATTAGCTAGTTAGTTTCGGTTGGTGGTATTAGTCGTTAGTTAGTTACAAATGTAATTAGCATTCACTTCATTTCCGTAATTTCAATTCTTTTTCATTTCGGTTGTAAGAAGTATAAATACTCTGTAGATCATTTTCTTCATTAATGTGAATTAGATGAATTCTTCTTCCTTTAGTCTTCGTGAATTCAATGGAGGTTTCGATACTTTGATGGTATGAGAGGTTCTATTGCTTATGTGTGAAAGACTGATTCTTCAATCTCGATTTGTTTCTTTTCTTTGTTCAATCGATTCAATTGTTTTCGATTTTCATTCGATCATTGAAAATGGTAAGGAATCAAGCACAAATCGGGATCAATCTCTTGACGTATGTATGTTCATCATTCAGAGAACACCAGTTTTGTGTTGGTTACACGCAATTAGCAAAAATTATCATAGTTGGGCGAGGAAGATGAAAAGAGCTTTGGCGTTAAAGAACAAGTACAAGTTTGTAGATGGAACAATTATATCAAATGAGTCGAATCAATTTTGCAGCACTGGGACAAATGCAACAATCGGGTGCATTCATGGATAATCAATTCCATGACTCCAGAACTTGCTGAGAGTGTTGTTTTCATAGAGAATGCTATAGATGTATGGAATGACTTGAAGGATAGATTCATGAGAGGAGACAGGATTCGAGTTTCCAAGTTGCAGACGTGTTCACTAAAGCTTCATGCCCTCGGGTTTTTCGTGAGTGTATCATCAAGCTTGGTATGGTGGATATCTTCCACCCTCCAGCTTGTGGGGGGGTCTTAACCGTAGAAACAGAGCATGGTCAGGGTAGTGCCAACTCAGCATTTTAGTTAGCTAGTTAGTTTCGGTTAATGGTATTTGTTAGTTAGTTACAAATGTAATTAGCATTCAACTTCATTTCCCTGTAATTTCAATTCTTTTTCATTTCAGTTGTAAGAAGTATAAATACTCTGTAGATCATTTTCTTCATTAATGTGAATTAGATGAATTCTTCTTCCTTCAGTCTTCGTGAATTCAATGGAGGTTTCTGATACTTTGACTTGTCACCGAACATGTACGAAATTGGAGAACAACTTGTAGGAATCATCACCAAAGCACTCAACAAAAATAGTACATATTATATCTATAACAAGCTAAGAATGATATATTAACATCTATGCTCTAACTTGAGGAAGAGTGTTAGAGAATAGTTATTAGTTAATTATATGTTATTGGAATGAGCCTATTTTTCCTGTACTGATCTTTATTTCTCAATATATATACACACACAAACAGGGGGACTAATAATATTCAGTTAGTCATTCCTGTTCTTGTTTTCTCTTCATCTTCTTAACATAACACAAGGTCACAAACTGGGAGAAAAGATAACTAGTTTGATACCCTTCTTTCTTTCTTTATGTTATAATATAGCTAGATTGTTACTTCTAATTCTCTGCTCGTTTTTCAATATTTATGTGTTGTGTGAAAAACAAAATGAAATAAGCATTGTTAATTAGGAGAAGTTCTAAGATGTATTACAGAACAGAAGGTTGGTGACATTTAGATTTTAGCATTGAAGTATCCAATACCTTATGATATATGATATTCAAGGTAAACTAAACTTCTTATCCCAAGTACATTCGCATAATTAGCCAGTGAATACCTATTTTATGTATATTTCTTCCTAATAAATGGTTGGGTTGCACAATTTTGGCTGGTAAAACCGTTGCAACTGAATGAATAGCAACTATGCATGTGGTAATATGACTCTTCTGAAACATACTTTATTCACACACCTCTTTGGTTTTATAAGATATGCGTCCAATCTACAAGTTCAAATAAATTCAATGGAAGAAAAAGATAAAAAAAGGGATAAAGCAAAATAACATATAAGAATATGGTTAAAATATAATTTTGGCCCCTATATGTGAAACTCATTTTCAATTTAGTTCCTATACAAAAGAAGTTTTCAATTTGATCCCTATATGTACTATTGTTTTTAGCATTGTCCTCGTCGTCTGTTGCTGTTATAACATTGTCTTTTGGAATTTTAATATGGTGAACTGTAAGAACCAAATTGAAAATGAGTATCATGTATAGGGAGCAAAAATATAGGTTAAAATATTTTTTTTGTCCCTATACATGACAATCATTTTCAATTTAGTCCTATACTTTATAGTAATTCTATGTCAATCTCATGGTTTTATAACTACAACAAACAGCGAGGATGAGATTAAAAATAATTGTACATATGGAACAAAATTGAAAAGACGAAAAGACCGAACTATTTAATGGGAGACACGTTGATCTTAAGTACCTTAAAAGGCTTTCCTAAGTTCCCGATGTGGGATTCGTAACATTGTCTCCCTTAAGAGCCGACGCTTATAGTGAATTTACTCTATCGACACTGACATGCACTACAAGAAAATAGATTTTTTTATGGCGGATATTTACAATGGAGAAGTCGATACAAATATTTTCCATAACGCAACCACCATATTATTTTTTTTCTAAAAAAGAAACAAGTTTGTATTGGATAAGTTTATAAAATTATTAAAAAAATAGTTTAAGAAAAAAACTTTAAAAAATTTAAACAAGTTTGCGGTGGATTTATATATGCCACAAAAAGCTAGAGTAATCTGAGTCAACAAGGTTGGACCAGAAATTTTTATTTTAAGTTTGCAGCGGACCAATCTGCCGCAAGTCAGTCACTAATTAGAAATAAAATAGCATCAAACCAACTTATCTCATTAACCATTTTCTTTGTCTCTTCCTCTCTCATTCTTTCTCTCTTCCTTTTCCTTTGCGTTATTGACCTCTAACCCAAGGTCACCACTTGTCGGTGACGCGTCCCACCTCTCATGGATGACGCGTCACCTCTGATCCATGTTGTGCAACCCAGATTCGATGTAACCCAACACCTTCGTGACCCAGATCCGACGTCTAGCAACTGTGTGTGACCATCACCTCTATGACTCAACTCTGACGACACCTTAAATCCAGTGAATTTGTTCTAGTAAAAACAACATCATTTTCTTTCCCTTCTTCTCTACTTGTTTAAATATGTAATAAACTATTTCAAAACTATATGCCATGCTTAGTCTGATGCCTTGAGTGGTTTTCAACCAAGTATTCCTATTGGCTTTGCCATGTTTGTATATAAGAATTCTCCAATGCTCCACGGGCACCAATAACCGTAGTTTCTTCGCTATTTGAAGCTTTGCTTTCATGATAGCAAAATTCAACTAGTAAATGTCCTTACAACTAGGCATGGAAACTGGTAGAGAATCTTCAAGTAATAAAATGAGCATTTGCTTGCAAGTACACAAGATCTAAGTAATATCTGACAAATATAAGGATGTCATACCTATAGGGAGTGATAGGATTAATTAAAATCTAATATATACCTAAATTAATTTAAAGGAAAAAAAGATATTTTAATTTTATTTAATTAATCTGAGAATATAAATTAATTGCTAAACTAAAATTAAAATTAAATAATAAATCTAAACAAAACGATTAAAATTAAAGTGCAAGATAAATTAAAGAACAATTCTATGACCTCGAATCCACCACTAACTATGCCAAGATGAATTTAACTTGAATGGAAATTGATCTTGTTTTATGAAGTGTCTACGACTACAAGTTTTGATCACTATTAGAGATTATTGGAATCTAATTATGGACATAATTCATTTAAAATAATATGACCTATTCAAATTATGACATAAATCATTTAATATAGTATGGATTATTCAATCTTTTGATCACAAAAGCATTAAATACTATTGCACAATTCACACCTAAAACTATAAGAATTAAGCATGTGATTAAAATATATTAATTTAAATTTAGTAATTAACTACAAGACAATCAATAAAAATTAAATTGAATAACAATTAAAGATCAATAATCATAATCATTGTGTAATTATAGAACAAAGAAAAATATCTCAAACAAAGTTAAATCATCTAAAACAAAGATTAGGATTTCATCTTAATCCTAAAAAATAAAATTAGCTACTCCTTCTTTCTCTTCTTCGTGTGGCGCTATGTGTCTCTCTCTCTGGTCCAAGCCCCCTCTTCTCCTTATCTATTAATAAGAGATTTTACCTAATAGAAATGTATCTTACACAAATTCTCTTTAATTGGTTCCCAAACAATAAAAAGATATTGATTGGATTTGGGAAACTAAATTTAGAAAACTCAATCTCCTTAATTGCTTCCCAATTAATGAAAAGGTCTAGATTAGTTTTAGGAAACTAATTTTAGGAAACTTAATATCCTTTTATTGAAGGCTACCAAATTTTTGTCATTTTGTCATTTTATTTTTTTCGTCTTTCAGACAACAATATTAGCTTTCGAGGTCAACAGAAGAGTTGTTGCATTTTCTGTTAGCTTTCCAACGCTGGGAAAAATCACGTCGATTGGATATCTGTAACCCAAGATATGGTCTAAATGCAACATCAAGGTTAGAAAATACGAGTTGAATCCGAATTTGCAACAAATTCTCTTCTCTTTAAGGATCCTTATCCAATCTTCAATTATCCTTATCTTCAAGTTTGCATACCTAATTGAGACTTTGGATGAGACATAAGATTTGGATAAGATCTCTTCAAAACTTTATATTTATGGCACGTCCCAACATCTTACTAATTGCACCACTTTTATTTTTAAATGTCTACAATTAACACATAATTTAGTAATTAATTAATCTCAAAGAAACAAATGATAATGCCACCAAAATCAATAAAATTAAATATATTGAGATATAATAATGGCTATTTTTAGAAAGATATATATATATATATATAGGAAGTGTATATGGTGAGAGGAGTGAATCTTGACCATTAGATCTTACATGAATGGTCAAGATTAGAACATAAATGCATGTGAGTTTTTTAAGTGATCACATGACCATCTATATATGGTTGTATGGTTAAGATTTACTCTTCTCACAATAAAAACTCTTCTCATTAGATATATCATATATTTCTATATCTATATATATATGGTTTAGTTCGGTTCGGTTCGATTTTCGAGTTTGAAGCTTTCAACCTGAGAACCAAACCAATTAAGTTTTATTCAGTTTGTATTTTGCCCAAACTAATCAACATACCTGAACTAAACTAAACCAATCTAATTGGTTCAGTTGAAATTGGTCAAGTTAGTCAGGTTATCCAAACCAATTTACACCCCTTGGACCAAGTCTTACTATAGCACTTGGCAGAGTTTGGTGGAATAGGTCTTGCTGCAACACTTGTAGTGGCATGACATAATTCTATGGCATTTGTTAGACCTCTACATTAGTTGCATGTTGAGAGTACTGTGGCTGAGAACATTGCTGGGAATGAGATTATGTTAGATCTATCTCCTCAGCCTCAAAGGATGGCCCGTGCTCAATGGTTGTAAATGAGATTTGTACACCATAATTACCCTTTAAACATTGTATCTTTTCCAATAGAATGTAAAATAACACATTTGAATATTCATACAAACATAATTCTATAATGGTATTATTTAATTTAATCTAGCCTTAATATCTATAATCATAGACAAAACAATGATAGTAATCTTTAAAATATGATTCTGACTCTATGTTCAAAATAACAATTATGTTGATAATGTATCCAACAAAATCATATGGTGGAGGAGGTGGTGGAGCCATGTATCTGGACCATGAAAACAAATAATTTGTCATAAACTAAAAGCAAACATACTGGACTTAGTAAAACATAAGGAGGGACGTGTTCTTATCTTGTGATTACAATCTCCATTATCCATTTTTAAAAATCTTTTTGGAAAATTTTGGTGTAGTCAATATATAGGTGGTGTTTACCCATGTGGTCCCCAAATAAGTGGTGGGGGAGGATGAAAAGGAGATGGACTTGTATAACCAGTGCGCGTATAATCCCCAACTATCCATAAGTGTTTACTTTGATCATATGCACCTGCATCAGCTCCTATTCCTATAATGAAATCAAAATAAGTGCATTTAAAAAGAGAACAATAATAGCACACAAGGGTGGAAAGATCCAAAGCACTTGCTAAAGACACATATATAAAAATGCTCTGAAATTAACTAGGTTTAACACAATATTACTATAGCAAGACAACTTATTTTGAGCACACACGAAGAGCAGCTCATTAACATGCTTCACTGGGAAAGGGTGAGCATTATAAGATTATTATATATAGTAGGTGAAAAACACACAATACAATTTTTAGAATCTAAAGCTAAGGTTTCAGTTTCATCACCAAGGACACTTAAGAACAATTTGTCATCTTTTTTTTTCATCTACATTTAGAAGGAAATTGTTATTTGCATTAATTTCAGTAAGGACCCTTTTGAAAGGAAATACAAGATTAAAAATCTAGCTAAACAATTAGTGGCACACCCACATTGTGTTATTCTAACATAAAGATCGTTCAAACCTAACACATACACATCAAATAATCACCTCTTTTAATCTCAACAATTTTTACTACACAAAACCTAATAATAATTAACGAAGCTTGAATGGATTAGAATCCAAATTATATTATAATGTAAAGTATAAACATAGCTACCTATGATATACAATAGTTAGATTAGATTAAAAAAGATGTTGATTATGTACCTCATCGGCAGATTGAGGAGGAGGTTGAGGATGAGGAGGAAGAGGAGTGGCAACAGGTTGGGGGAAAGTTGGTCTTTAGGAATTTTGGGTCCAAATGGTGTCGCTTTAGGGTTGGGACCCTTGTCTTTTTATGCTCAATTGAAACTACGTCATTTTGGACTAGGTACGAAGCTACATCAGTATCTAACTTGGCACTTAACGTGCCACACATGTGTCCGTCAAGTTTAACCAACGACAAAAGGCGCGGAGACTAATGTGACTGATGTTTTGAAGTTTCGGAGATTAAGTTGTCAATTTTTTTAATTTCAAGGACTAATGTGACCGATGCATGAAACTTCAAGGACTAAAGTGAAGGTTTACTAAAAAATAACAATAATGAAACGATCAAGTAAGAAAATAAAAAAAATTGTGAGCTCTAGCAATAAATATTGGAAGGTCATGAAAATACTCTCACAGTAAAAATGAATGACTCAAAACTCACTAGGTAAAAATAGTATCCACATGTTCATTTTTAAGTTCTCTAATTATTTCACTTCTTTAACAATGAGATATGTATAAGTAACTAAGTGAATATTTGAAACAATTTGAGTAAGATGATAGGAAAAAAAATTCACACAAAAGTGACATAATGATAACATGACTGAATACTCAATTAATGACCACCCTCAATCAAAACAAAACATTGTCCTTAATGTTTCAAATTAAATCCAGCCTTATGAAATAATCACCAATATGTATCAAAATAATTATTAGCACTAAAAAAAAGAAAAAATAATGAGGAAAAATCACATACCTAAAATGCTTAGCAATTATAAGGGAAGAAGGAAAGAGGATAACTGCACCCTAACAATTGTTAGCAATGAAAAAAAAATAGCAAAAAGAAAAGAAAATGAAATAAAATAAATAAACAAACAAACTATTTTTTTTTGTATTTTTACTTTTTTAATTTTTTTGTTGGCTGACACTATTTACATCCCCATACAAAGACTCCGAACTCTAAGAAGAACTTAAGCTGACTCAAATAGTAAAGTGAAACTAAAAACTAAAATTGATCTATCAAAAGAAAATGAAAGAAACTTGGATTGCCTTCTATATAACGCTAAGTTTAAAGTCTTTATTCAAACTTGAGTTCTAAGTTCTCTAAATGTACGCTCTATCTCAGGATCGTACTCTTTTAAATCTAATGACAAAGAGTACATACCAAACATAACATACACAAAATATCGAACTAAAAAAAAATAAGAGTTGAAACAAAAGCACCTAGAGAGTCACAAGCTTGAGTAGAATTGGCCTTCTCCAACCTTTTCAACAAAAACTAAAAATAATAAAAATAAAAACACTAAGACCAAACAAATAAAACAAAATAAAATTAAAAAATAAATGAATAAATAAAATAAATAAAAAAAAAAATTAAATAAATAAATAAAAATCCTAGACTAAAAATTAAAATAGACAAAAATTAAATTAAAGAAATCACAAAATTAATTCCCGACAAAAACGTCAAAAACTTGGTAGAGAATTTTCAAGTAATAAAATTACCCTTTACTTGCAAACGTACAAGATCTATGTAATATCTGGCAAATATAAGGGTGTCGTACCCACAGGGAGTGACATGATTAACTAAAATCTAATATAAACCATAATTAATTTAAAGAAAAAAGAAAAGAGATTTTAATTTTATTTAATTAATCCGAGAATATAAATTATGCGCTAAATTAAAATTAAATAATAAATCTAAATAAAAAGATTAAAATTCAAAATTAAAATGCGAAATAAACTAAAGAACAATTCAAGGACTTCAAATCCACCAGTAATCATGTAAAGATGAATTTAACTTGAATGAAAATTAATCTTATTCAATGGAGTGTCTATAACTACAAATTTTGATCACTACTAAAGATTATTGATATTTAATTATTGACATAATTTATTTAAAATAACATGGCATATTCAAATTATGACACAAACCATTTAATATAGCATGAATTATTCAATCTTTAGATCACAAAAGTATTGAATACTATTGCACAACCCACACCTAAGACTACAAAAATTAGGCATGTGATTAAAATATATTAATTTAAATTTATTAATTGACTACAGGACAATCAATAAAAATTAAATTAAATAAAAATTAAAGATCAATAATCATAATCATTGTGTAATTATAGAACAAAGAAAAATATCTCAAACAAAGTTAAATCATCTCAAACAAAGACTAAGGTTTCATCTTAATCTTAGAAAATAAAATTAGCTCCTCCTTCTTCCTCTTCTTCGTGCGGCGCTATGCATCTCTCTCTAGTCCCAGCCTCCCTCATCTCCTTGTTTATTAATAAGAGATTTTATGTAATAAAAATGTATATTGTACAAAATCTCCTTAATTGGTTCTCAAATAATAAAAAGATATTGATTGAATTTAAGAAACTAAATTTAGGATACTCAATCTCCTTAATTAGTCCCCAGTTAATGAAAACATCTAGATTAGATTTAGGAAACCAATTTTAGGAAACTTAATCTCGTTTTATTGAATGCTACTAGATTTTCTTCTTTTCCTCTTTTTTTTTTTTTGTCTTTCAGATGACAAAATTAGCTTTCAATGTCAATAGAAGAGTTGTTGCATTTTCTGTTAGCTTTTCAACATCGCAAGAATCACGTTGATTTGATATTTGTAGCCCAAGATATGGTCTAAATACAATAACAATGTCAAAAAATACGAATTAAATATGAATTTACAACAAATTCTCTTCTCTTCAAAAATCTTTATCTAATATTTAATTATCCTTATTTTCAAATTTTCACACCTAATTAAGACTTTGAATGAGATATAAGATTTAAATAAGATCTCTTCAAAGATTTATTTTTATGGTACGTCTCAACATCTTATTGATTGTATCACTTTTATTTTTAAATATCTATAATTAATACATAATTTAATGATTAATTGATCTAAAAAAATATTACCATAAAATTAATAAAATTAAATATATTGAGATATAATAATATCTATTTTATAAAAAAATATAAAAAATTAGATTATTATGGTAACAACATTAGGAAAATGATAAACATTATGAAAATAACATTACTTTAAAGAAAAAGTTAATCATACATTCTTTTTAGAGATATATATATATTGTATATACTTTTTTAAAGGTGAATAATTTAGTAAAAAAATGATAAAAATAATATATATGATAAATAATATTAAAAAGAATATAAAAAGTGATATAAAAAATAGATAAAAAAATCAGAGTTATTACTTTAATATTCATGTTGCAACGTGAGATAAACGAGAACTTGTCCTAATCTGAAACCTTTATCATTTAATTTGATAATAATTCGACCAAACTGGGTCAGATCCAAACTCCATTGGTGATGTTCATGCCCTTTTTGAATGAAAATTATAGATTTGACTATTGAATAATAAGATTCTGAGAAGACCAAATTAGAACCTACTCTTTTCACTTTTATTTTTTTTATGTGTATGTGTCATGAAATTACAAGTTGAGATGTTAAAAAGGGTACTATGCTTAAAGCTGAGTCTTGGCTTGTACCCTTTTGTCCTGGAGGAAATAATCTCTTATTTCCTTTAGATACAAGGGTAAAAGCAATGATAACAACTTAACTTTATTTAAATATTTTTTTTGACCAATGGCAAGCATTTATCACGTGATGTGACTAATGCCAATTATTAACTATTTAGCATGGTGTGTAGCAGTTGCAGTTAGGAATATTCAGTGAGTCAGGTTAATTTATAAATTTATAAATTTTGATCAAATTTAATTTATAAAATATAAATTGAGTTGAGTTTGTAGGTTAGATCAGGTTAAAAAAATGTTTTAACACATAATTTATTGGTCAGGTAGCGAGTTGGAACACTTCTAATCCAATCTAACCTAACCCAACCTAACCCACCTACCTTTTAAAAAAAATTGTGGCCCAAATAGAGTGTATATTTTACTTGAAAAATATTTTTAAGGTTCGTAAATATCTTATCTGATATAGTTAGGAACAATATTAGACTATGTAAATACACTAACAAATAGAAGTCAAAGTGAGAAGAGAAAAAGACATTAAAATCCTATCTATCTACTTCCTCTCTACCAGCCCCAACGTAGCTAGTAGTTCTCTCTTCTCTGCAACTAGTCTCTACAACTAGTTCTTCGCAGTGCAGCCATTCTTCCAAGCTCCCAGCGTTTGCGCATTGAGTCAGTGACCATTGCTTCTTCTCCCACCCGATCTCCTAGTCTCAATGATTGCGCTATCACTGTGAGTCAGTGATCATTACTTCTTCTCCCACCGGATCTCCCAGCCGTTCTCTGCAACTAGTCACGCCGCCACACAGTCACGCATCCCTCTTTTCTCTTGCGGCTTTTTCAATTTTCTGCAACACCTAGCCCCAGTAGGTAAGCCTTCTTCCTCTAGTCTTTTCATGTAAATTTGGAACATAAGAGGGAGTGCAGTTGAGTACAGTGCAGCTGCACTGTACGGGCAAGGAAGCTATAGGGGGCAGAGCGGGCAACAGAGTTATGAGTACGAGTAGAGTAGGTATGTGATGAATGTAGTATCGCTGGAGAAGAAGAAGAAGAGCAAGCTTGGAGTGTAGGATTGAACTTGCTAAAATGATTATCATTGATCAGCTTCCATTTAAATTTGTTGAAAATGAAGGCTTTAAAAGTTTTGCTTAAGTTATGCAACCTCAATTCCAAGTTCCTTCTAGACAAACTGATAGTAGAGATGTTATGTAATTGTATGTGTTTGAGACTAATTTGTTATTTGAATTATGACTAACTTTGTTTAATTTATTCTAAACTTAGTAAGACTTGTTAGTTGTTAGTTTGTTATGTACTTATTGACTTATGGTGTTTAATTTATTTGAAATTGAGACTTATGATATTAATTTATTAGATTTTGTATTTTAACCTTTTTTTCAGGAATTTTTTTAAAAAAAAATACGTTAGACCCACGGGTTCGACCTAACCCAACTCACTCTTGAGCAGGTCGAGTTAGGTCAGGTTGAGCGAAAAAATATTTTCGACCCAACTTAACCCAATCCACTGCTCTGATGAATGGGTCGGGTCCAAAAACACTACTGAACTCACTCAACCTAACCCACAGACACCCCTAGTCCCATTGAAGGTTTATAGAGTTATTTACTACTTTACTAGTGTCAATTGACCGTATGTTGGATATCATCTTTTTTTTAGATAAGCAACTAATGTGTGAAATAGAGATGGGAAAGTGTATATCTAATCTTTACTAAAGTTGTACTAAAAATGGAGGTGGTGGTCGAAAGTTTCTAATGTGATAAAAATAACTGTAGCATCATTTGGAAAAAGAGAAGGTAGAGCTGGATGTATGAAACTGATTTTTCTTGGCATAATATAATATTTTTTCCTTGATTAACTCTCCCTATATGAATATGATTTATTTCCTTTGGATGGGCTTATATTCAACTTATGTGTTGTTATTCTTCATATCCTGCACCATTACTATTGTGTAACCAAGCTCTGCTGTTATGAATATATGTTGTTACCCTTGGTTGATCATTTGGGTTTAAACATGCTGACTCCTTACTTGAAATGCACTTATAATGCAAGCACTTATTTTAACTAGGGGTGTAAATTAGTTCGGATAACCCGACCAATCCAATCAATCCGAACTGAACCAGTTAAGATGGTTCAGTTTCAGTTCTCGGATTTAAAATTTCAAAATCGAGTCGAACCGAACTGAACCAAACCAAACCATTTTTTTCATAAACTCGTGAATCTGTTTCAAATTTTACCAAATCAATTCCAAACCCTTTCAATTTTTTCCCAAATCGAATCCTCACCCCTATGTTGCCCCTCGCCGCTCGCCCCTAGCCCTCATCGCTCACCCTTCGCCGCTTGCCGCCTCACCCGGTCGCTACTCGGCTCGCCCTCGACGCTGCTCGCTGCCACTCGGTAAGTCTTTAACTCTTTCTTCACCACAAACTCCCCTCACTCTCTGCTAGCTTCTTTTTTCCCGTGTTGTACGACCCCCTCTAACAGGAACCCCCATGGATTTTATAAGAACTAGAATTGTAAACAGATTCATATGTTCTCTGACTTGTTGTTATTTGTCTTTCAAAATCATTGTCTTTCTAACATTTTCTCAAATTGTATATCAATTTTTTTTCACATGAACATGGATTCTTTCTTTAACCCTTCAAAAAGACACTGGCTTTGGATTTATCGGATAACATTACTTGTAATTTGTAGAAAACTTATGGTTATAGAAAAGCTATTAGTGTGTTATTGTAGAACTTTTGTATATATACAGAGTAACATAATTAAATGAATTTATGAAGCCTTTGCTAGATAATCTCGTCTCTTTTTCTTTGTTCTGTTTTATTACAATAGTTCTTTATATTTATAACATGATATCAGAGTTGAATGATCTTAGAGGGACTTCTAAACATGAGAATTAATTTCTAAATCTAATCAATTTAATTCAAACTATGTCCAATTTTCAATGATTCCAAACTTATAAGATTTGTATGACTTGGAGTTTGTTCATGTGTTTGGGTCCTACACCCACCCTTTGTTAAAAATTGATAATGATAATAATAATAATAATAATAATAATAATAATAATAATAATAATAATAATAATAATAATAATAATAATAATAATAATAATATTATTATTAATACTGACACTAACTTATTTAGAATTCAAACAGTAGTAATAATATAAATAAAAAAGAGGAATGACTTCTAATAAAATTCTCAAATATGTCATCACTGTCGTCTTCTTATTTTTATTTTGCTCTCTTTCTCATTAAGATGTGTGTCGTGGGCTTGGTTTTCATAGTCTAAAGAAACTTCATCTAGTGAGAGTTGTTTGAAACAAAGAAGAAACAGAAGAAAAGTAGAGAACAAAAGAAAAGTGACTTGTAATTTGTAAAGTCATTCTCCATTTTCTTGATGTGTCTTTCCTATTTGATACTTAGGAAATTTTCTTTTCTCACTATTTTGGCATTTTAGGTTTGATATAAATAGGAAATATCAAAGACCAATGATCGTGTGACTCAACTTGAAATTGAATGTTCATTGTCTGATGGAAGAGTAAAGGTTAGTCTCTGTTCTAATATCATTTAGAATTTTGGATACATTATGTGCACTTTTCTATATTGTATGTATAATTGTTTAACTAATTTTTGTGTTAAAAAAATAATGATCAACCCGATCACCCGAATCAAATCAATCTGTAAATATTCGGTTCGATTTGGTTCAGATTTAACTATCAAAAAATAAAAAAATCAAACTAAACTAATTAATTTTAATTAATTTAAATTTATTTTCTTCCAAAAATTGAACCAAACCTTCTAATTACACCCCTGATTTTAACAGCTTATCCAAGTGGAGACTTATACATTATATTTTAATTTCTTTACATTTGCTTTGATTTTTTGGGCCATTGACAGAAGTCGCTCTGGTTGACTTTGTGTGGGTGTGTATCATTAATTGGAACTAGAGGAGAAAAGTTGTGATTTGTCAACACTGATATCTATGTGTTAGTTTTTTGGTAAATATTCAAAGGTATTTTGGCCGATCCCACATAATGTGATAAGTTTTGGTTGTTATTTGTATTGAAAGGTTTTTAAGTGCATGGGAAAAATCAAGAGTTTTTATATGCCTTATATCATTGGACAGAGGAGTCTATCTACTTTAAAGTATTAGTTTGGTTATTATCTAATTAAAATATATTTAATTTTATTTAATTTATTTATAAAATTATTTTATATATCACAAAAATATTATAATTATATATAAGATGATTTGACATCTCTCTCACATTAACATATAATATAATTATGATGTGCATATTTTGATATACATAAAACATTTTCTTTAAAGTAATGTTGTTAAAATTAGATGAGACAATAAATCAAGTAAAATTTTCAGTTTAAGTTTAACAAATTTAATCAGTTAGATCAGATGATCGAAATATTGAATGATATTATAATTATATTATATATTTTATATATATTAAAAATGTTATATTTTTAGAACATATGATAATATATTTATGATAATATTAATAAATAAAATCATATCTAAAAACATATTTATATTTATTATATAAATGTAAACATGTATATAATTTAAATGAATAATGTTATATTCTCTTATAAGTTCTTCTTAATAGTTCTCCTAATACTAAATGAAGAAAGTATTAAATGAAAAAAATAAATACATCTAATGTCTTGAGAATATAAAAAATATTCAATAGTTTTTTTATTTAATAATTAGGAGAATTTATAAAAAAATTAGGTAAGAAGATAAAACATTTTTTATTTCAAATATTATAATATATTCATTATTTTTATTATTTTATACAAAAAATAAGATTCTTTTTAGATCTCCATTCTCGAGTCTTTTTCTTTTTCTTTATTCAAAACTATAAGCCCTTACTTTTCTTTGGAAAATGATATTCATACATCATTTTCCTTCCCACACCCCTTTTCACACTCATTTTGAATGAGTGCGATTAAGTGAGAGAAAATGATAGGAAAAAATAAGTATAATGAATGATATTGGGAAGAGTATGAAAAGAGGTGTATGCTTTGTTTATGGTAAGACTATCAGAGTTGCTTTTCTTTTCTTCATCTCATTCTCTCTCTCTCACACATTCTTCCTCTACTCTCTCCTTCTGCCTGGCGTGAAGCTGTGAAGCTAATGACTCCATTTTTCAGATCTCATTTTCTCATAAGATTCCATGTGAAGCATCCATCCCCAAATGCACAACCAGTTCAATATAGAACGAGCAACAATGGCTGAAGATGGTGTGGTGGCCAACGAGCAGATGGACGACGACTGGAATAAGGTAGCGGATGAACAGCGACATTTGGGGGAGAAGGAGGAGTAGACGCACTCGGTTTTAGGGCTCTCTCTTTCTACATTTTTAGTTCATATTTTTTTTGGACCACCAATTTACTAAAAAATGGGCGATTTAGCGGCTAGACTGCGATATGAATTGGTTTAATTTGATCAGACCACTCAAATGGTTTAAATAGTGAACGAAAACTAGAATAGTCAGTAGTTTTTAGTTTGGGCGGTTAGACCGTCTAGTTCGGCCTAAACAACACTGCTTTAAAGTAGGTTTTAGTTTTTTATTTTTTAAGATAAGCAATATGTAAAACTCAAATAGGTGTGAATGAGTTTTATATATCGAAAGATAGATTGGTTTGATGCATGCTTAGGAAAATCAAAACCTACTGAGTTAAAAATTGGTTTAAAACTCAAATTTTGGTTATGGCTGATAATTTATAATTTTATTTGTATGAGAATATGACTTCTAGTGTGTTCAATAATAGAATTCATGGTTTTCTACTCTCTAATGTTAATCATATTGCAATTCTATCTCTAATTTTCTACCAACTATATATCTTCTGGTAGTAACTTAGAAAATAGTTTGAATGTGCTAAACTCTTCTAAGGAAAATCTAGCAGCTCTATTGAAAACAAAGAACCATTTTGTGACATGTATACTTATAACATTGATTCTAGGAATAAATAAAAATTATGATGGTTGTACATATGATGGCTTTTTAACTAAAAATTATATGTGAATTACTTAGTCAGAAACAAGTAATTTGGTAAGTGCCTTCCTTTAGAAAATACTAGAGCATGGGATAGAAAAAAGTAGTCAAAAAAATATTTTTTTTTTATTTCCATGAAAAGGTCAATCATTTTATTAAGAAATTGTCACTTGCTCAGATGATATTTGTTTATATCTTTCATGTTCAGTTTCATCTCCCTACCTTTTCTTTACTTTGTGGGAGCATTTTCTATTCTTGCAAGAGATAATACTAGACAATTTTTTTTTAACCGGGCTATCATTTTATACATCTAAGAAAACCTTACGGCCAACATTTGAAGGCTTTAGTCAGCTTGTTGAAGGTAAGAATAGGGCTATCATTTTATACGCTTTATGGGCGAAAAAATGTGTTGGATATCTAATTCAATCTGCTCACAGAAATTCAATTCAATGGTTATTCTATGGCTATCCAACTTTTTGATGTTTGATATTCATAAAAATCTCTATTGTTAGCCTTGCCTTCATATTGTATGTTGCTTGTCAATAATCTTACGTAGAATTGACAAATTTCTTACACATGGTTAAATCCCACATTTTTCCTTTTTCACATGAGTGTGCCCAGGAGGTCATGACATCAAGTTTTCTTCATCCAATAATCTTCCATTTCAAAAGATATCTACATCTAATGGTAAATATCATGGTTTTAAATCTCGGTCGCGGTCGTGTCATAGTATATTGTGGCTTTTTCGGCATAATGCTGCCAAATGCGGCCGCGGCGGCCGCGGTAACCATTTTGTCATGGCCGCATCACGTGATGCAGTCTGAGATTTAAAACCTTAGTAAATACATTACATCTAATTGATTTTTTGCCTAAAAAAATGAAAATCTTAACCTTAATCTTTCTTTTATTATACTATAACTGAGATAGTTAAAGTCATTTAGGAGAGGGGTCATATGGCATGAAGTGTTTTTATGGTCAGTCTTAAGGGTATATTTTATTAAAATGATATTTTTTTTAGGGGGTTAAGTTTGAAATTGAGGTGGTACACTATACGGAGCTCATAGATTAATGATATAAGAATGATAACGAGGTCTTATAAAGAGCAGAATGGGGAGATATATAACATGTAATTTTATCCAATTGTGTCATGAGATCTTTTAACTGGAACGGTGTTAAGGATATACTTTCTCCTTTGAGAATAAAAAAAAAAAAGGAAAGTGTTCAATTGGAACATGAAAACATGACTCAATTGGTCCTAGTTATTCTTTGGGACTGGTGTGCATAAAATACACTAAGAGCAAGTACACTCTATCGCTAAGTAATATAGGACTTGAGTTCTAGTTATCGATCCCACGAGAAATAAATGGTAATTACTAGATTCGCTAAATTCTTTGTTATTCAGACAATCGAAAGTGTATGAAGAAATTCAAAATAAAATCAAAATAAACAAATAAAGAAAAATGATAAACAATCAAACAAAGAATAGATAATCAATAAGAGAGAGATTAGGGCGCAAGGTTCAATTGAATCCAATTATTCAAATTTTCTTTCAATTATGATGTAAGGTAATTCTTTTGCTAATATTCTCTTACCTGCTATTGAATCCCAATGCCCATAGATGAAACAATATTCTATTCCTAAATTAAATCACATATTTAGTCATTTAGTTGAATTAATTAGGAATGCATTAAGTCTCAATTCAAGAGATGAACTAACATACCTGTCAATTCCATTAGTAAGAAAAATTGATGTTTGATCATTCACCAATCTAATCCTAGGCTTGTCATATAGATCCATCATTGAATGCGGATGGTCACCGGTCAAACAATGAATTAACACATGCCAAAAGTGATCAGGTTATGACAAGAATGCAAGTAATATGATAAACCCTAAAGAAATTACTTTAATCAAATTAGAAATAAAACTCAAATAATTAGGAAAATAAGATCCCCCATAGCCCTAGTTATGGGTTTAGTTACTCATGTTCAATGTAAACAAACTCATATCAAGATACAAACCCATGGAAAGAAAACCCAAAGAAAAAGGAAACTAGAAAGAAAGAGAAATCAAAAACCCCTTTAATGGAGATTTTGATCTTCAAGCCTTCAATAATCGAATCCTCCTTTGAAGCTGTCTTCTAAGATTTGCTACCGTAGTCTATTACGCAACCAACGCCTAGGCGCTCACTTCTGAACGCTTGAGCACTCAGTCACTTAAGTCAAGATGTGCGCTACTACCTCCTGCGCGCTCAGGTGCTCCCTACCCAGCGCCCGAGCGCTGGGGCACTAAATCGCCGCTGCTGCATATGCTTAGGTGCTCCAACACTAGTGCGCAAGCACTGGACACTGATGCAAAATTTCACTTTTTCTTGCTCCTTTGAACGTCCAATCTTCTCTAGGTGTAATTATCTAACAAAAACACACAAAATACTTAATAAAAACACTATCGAATAATACTAAAAATATAATAAAACTTACGAACAAAATTCAATAAAAATAAATGAAAAGAATATGAAAAACTAAGGAATTAAACCGTAAAAATATGATATATGGACGGTTCATCAACCCCCCACACTTGAGTTTTACTTGTCCTCAAGCAAAGAATAGGAATCAACAACAAGATCAAACTCAACATCAAGAAACATGAATCAAAGGAAAATTCCACAATTAAAAGAAATTCAAGTTCAGCAATCAAATCCAATCAAGTAAGATCATTTAACACTTAAACAATTAGAGGCTTGAGTCTAGCTTGAAACTGTTCTCTTCACCAAACATCTGAGATCACTCATCTTTTTATCGCTCAAGTGTTTAAAGGACAAAGAGATCACTCAATTTTTTCTTGAAAAATGTAATACCATAGGCTTGCTTATCAATCCCATCTCCACCTCCAAATTCACATACAACACAAGAATTAAAAGGACTTTCCTTTGTGTAACGGGGCCAATGGTATAAAGAAAGGTAGGAAAAAGATAAATAATGGTAAAGAATGTTCATAGATAAATCAATACAAAGCAGAATCAGGTTGAAAAGATGACAGATAGAGCATATTGCATAAGAATATAATAAATTCTCACTTTCAACCCAATATTCTTATTATTCTTCACCAACAATTCTTTTCTTTTCTCCCTTTTTCTATTTTTTCTTTTTCTTTTTTTTTTCTCTTTTTTTTAAACTTTTCTTTTTTTTTCTTTTTTTTTGTAACCCTTGAAGATAAATAACTTTTTATGACTTCTCAATCAACAAAGTAGATGCTCCAAAGAATTCAACTTGATAATTCAATTGGGTATTTAAAGAAATCAATTTCAAGCTCAAATGAGGCAACTAAGAGATTTTTTAATCAATGCAACTCTGGAAGTCAAGAAGGAATTAAGCCTAATTGCCTTAATCATATTCAAGTCTGCATGTAAATTATTAAAGTCTCAACAAGATATCAAAGCAAGTTCTAGTGTACATCAATCAAGAGAAAACTCACCCCAGAAGAAAAATATGATTTTATTTATAAAAAATCCAATCATTAAGGCTCAAAACTCACTTTCTGGCTAAGTTGATAAAGAGAACAAAAGCAAACAGACATGACTAATTTTCAACTAAGATGCTAAATTTCACTTTACTTCATTGAAAAAATTGCTTCACACATTATCAACTCATGATCAATGGAATCTTCTTTAAAAACATATCTCTATCAGCTCAGAATAAATTAAGAAATTAACACACAATTCCAACTTAATTACCAACAATACTCAAGTGCTCATAAAAAAAATTGATAGCTAAGGTTTTCTGCTTCTTAACTTGAACAAAATTAACAGGGGCATGGAGATTTGACATTGGGGAAGATTTAGCCTCCCTAAAGACATTGATGGTCACATAATCTCCATCCACTCTCAAAATGAGCTCACCCTGAGGTACACTAATCACAGCTCCTGAAGTGGTCAAAAATGATCTTCCAAGAATGAGAGGAATATTAGCATCCTTCCTGAGGTACAGTAATCACAGCTCCTGAAGTGGTCAAAAATGGTCTTCCAAGAATGAGAGGAATATTAGCATCCTTTTCCATATCTAGCACCACAAAATCAACTGGGAATATAAATTTATCTACCTTCACCAAAACATCCTCCACCACACCGCCCAGGTAAGTGATGGATCTATCAGCTAACTATAGTGAAATGTTGGTGGGCTTCGGTTCCTGCATTTCCAATTTCTTAAACATAAAGAAAGACTTCAAATTAATACTAGCACCCAAATCACATAATGCCTTCTCAAAGTAAGAATTACCAATAGAGCAAGGAATTTTAAAACTCCCTGGATCCTTTAATTTCGGAGGTAACTTCTTCAAAAGAATGGCAAAACACTCCTTATTAAGACATATTATCTCAAACTCCTCAAACTTGAGTTTCTTTGTAAGTATTTCCTTCAGAAACTTTGCATACTTGGACATTTGAGAGATGACTTCAACAAACGGAATGTTAATTTACAATTTCTTGAATATCTCTAAGAATTTAGCAAATTGCTGATCTAGCTGATTATTCTTGAGGCTCTGAGGGAATGAGATCTTGGCATATGGTGATGGTTCATAAACTATGCTCTGCTCATGATCCTTCTTCGCTCTCTGTCACTTTGGCTCTTTCTTCTCAACCTCTCCTTTATTGACATCTTGAATTGAGACATATTCAGTAAGGACATCATTTTTCTTTGTCTCAATTCCTGACGGATTAGATGCTTCAGTTGCCTTCTCATCTTTATGCACTGACTGAACAAAAGTATCTCTAGCCTCTGATATTTCCTTCTTCTGGGAGAACTCCCCAAGTTCTTTACCACTTCTCAGGGTAATTGTAAGGACCTGTTCCTTTGGATTAGTCTCAGTAGTGCTAGGCAATGTCCCTAGTGCCCTTACTGTCATCAATGTAGTCAACTGACTAATCTGAGTCTCCACGTTCTTCATTTTAGAATCAGAATTCTGCATGTATTTCATTACCAAATCTTCAAAGCTTGGCTTCTCTGCAGGTGCTTAGAAACCTGGAGGTGGTTGTGGAGTTCTCTGTTGATAGCCTTGTTAATTTTCCCATTTGAAATTCGAGTGGTCCCTCCATCCAGGATTGTACGTATTTAAATACGAATTGTACTGTTGCCAGTTAGAATTACCAACAAAATTTACTCCTTCAGGCTCTGGGGCAAATGGACTATCAACTTGGCAGTTTGAACTTATATGACCCTGTCCTCCATATGCCTTATAAATGATTGGTGAGACTGCACTATTTATCACCATCAGAGTCTCAACCTTCTTCGTCAAAGCTTCCAATTGACTCAGAATAGCTGCAGAAGAATCAACAACATGCACACTTATTGTTTCTTAAGAACCTGGCACTCATTTTGCCATTGATAACTGTTCAGAGCCATTTCTTTAATCAATGCTTAGCTCTCAGTAGGTGTTTTCCTCCATATTGTACCTCCCGCAGCAGCATCAATGAGTGAACGATTTTCAGGCGATAAACCATTATAAAAAGTCTGAACCTGCTGCCATACGAGAAATCCATGATGTGAACATCTCCTCAACAACTCTTGAAAACGCTCCCAAGTTTTATGAAGAGTGTCCATTTCAAACTACACAAAAGAAGATATATCATTCCTTAACTTAGCAGATTTAGAAAGAGGAAAATAGTTAGCCAGAAATTATTGTGTCAACTGATCCCATATAGTGATGGAACCCTTTGAAAGTGATTTTAACCATTGACTTGCTCTGTCCCTAAGAGAAAAAGGAAAGAATCGCAATCGGATCGCATCATCTGTCACCCCATTGTACTTAATAGTATCACATAACTGCAAGATCTTGGCCAAATGCTGATTAGGCTCATCCGAAAGCAATCCACCAACTGAACTGAATTCTGAATCATAGAGATCAATGCTAGTTTGATCTCAAAATTATTAGTCGCCACAGTTGGTCTTATAATACTCCCTCTATATCCTTCAACAGTGGGCATAGAGTACTCAAGCATGGCCTGCTCTGTTGGGGTAGCTCTTTCTTCACGGTTGGCCTCAACAACTGTTTATCTTTCCATCCTGTTTATGTCTTCTATCACAGCTGCAATAAAATACTGCTTCCTTAACCTGTGAGCTATTTTCTCAATTTCTAGATCAAATGCCAAATCAAGAAACTGAGATCGAGTAAGCATAAACAAGAAATAGAAAAAAAAAAATTAATTAATTAAAAATAAAAATAAAAATAAAATAAAACAAGAATAAGAAATAGAAATGAAAATAAAAATAAAAATAAAAATAAAAATAAAATAAAGAATAAAAAAGCGTCTAAATTAACTAGAGCTTTTTGCTTCTAATATTACTAAACTTTATCCCTGGCAACGGCGCCAAAAACTTGATGCGTATAAAATACACTAAGAGCAAGTACACTTTATCGCCAAGTAATATAGGACTTAAGTCTCAGTTATTGATCCCACGAGGAATAAATGATAATTACTAGATTTGCTAAACTCTTTGTTATTCAGACAATCAAAAGTGTATGAAAAAATTCAAAATAAAATCAAAATAAACAAATAAAGAAAAATAATAAATAATCAAACAGAGAATAGATAATCAATAAGAGAGAGACTAGGGCGTAAGGTTCACTTGAATCCAATTATTCAAATTTTCTTTCATTTAGGATGTAAGGTAATTTTTTTTTCAATATACTCTTACCTGCTATTGAATCCCAATGGCCATTGATGAAACAATATTCTATTCCTAAATTAAATCACATATTTAGTCATTTAGTTGAATTAATTAGGAATGCGTTAAGCCTCAATTCAAGAGATGAACTAGCATACCTATCAATTCCATTGGTAAGAAAAATTGATATTTGGTCATTCACCAATCTAATCCTAAGCTTGCCATATAGATCCATGCATTGAATGCGGATGGTCACCAGTCAAACAATGAATTAACACATGTTAAAAGTGATCAGGTTATGACAAGAATACAAGCAATATGATAAACCCTAAAAAAATTACCTTAATCAAATTAGAAATAAAACCCAAATAATTAAAAAAATAAGATCCCCCATAGCCCTAGCTATGGATTTAACTACTCATGTTCAATGCAAACAAACTCATATCAAGATACAAACCCATGGAAAGAAAACTCAAAGAAAAGGGAAATTAGAAAGAAAGAGAAATCAAAAACCCTTTTAATGGAGATTTTGATCTTCAAGCCTTCAATAATCGAATCCTCCTTTGAAGCCGTCTTCCAAGATTTGCTACCGCAAAACAATTCTCTTAGGATTAGAGATTTTTTGTGTAATGTGCTCTGTGTCTTTCTGTCTCTGTCTGTGTTGAATTTGGCGTAACTTTTTCCATATATTGAAAATCACGTAGTCTGTTACGTAACCAACGCCTAGGCGCTCACTTCTGAACACTTGAGCGCTCAGTAACTTAAGTCAAGATGTGCGCTGCTACCTCCTGTGCGCTCAGGTGCTCCCCACCCAGTGCTCAGGCGCTGGGACACTAAATCATCGCTGCTGCATACGCTTTAGGTGCTCACGTGCTCCAACACTAGCGCTCAAGCGCTGGACGCTGATGCAAAATTCCACTTTTTCTTGCTCCTTTGAACGTCCATTCTTCTCCAAGTGTAATTACCTAACAAAAACACACAAAATACTTAATAAAAACACTATCAAACAATACTAAAAATATAATAAAACTTACGAACAAAATTCAATAAAAATAAATGAAAAGAATATGAAAAACTAAGGAATTGAACCGCAAAAATATGACATGTTGACGGTTCATTAGGGACGGAGTGGAAGAAGGGGGTAGATTCTCAAACGAGATAAAGGATCCAATGACTTCGAAAGAATTGAACGAGGAGTCGTATGAATTGAAAATCTCATGTACGGTTATATAGAGTGGCAGTAAAGGTGACTTATCTATCAACTTTTTCACTATCACCCCCTAAAAATCCAAACTCTGTCCTACGTAAAGTTTCCAGAGTAAGTTTAACCTTTAGATTTGAAATCATTGCTTATATACCCAGTATTGGCCATAATTTACAAGAATATTTTGTAGTCTTAGTAAGAGGGGGAAGAGTTAAGGATTTATTTGGTGCAAATCAAATACAATTTGAAAGGTTTTGTAGGTTCATTGACTGGGGCTTAACATAAGAACATAAGTTTCCAAAAATTGAAGATATAGATCAAGAAGATGAATTTCAATTATTTGTGGAAACATATCAATTAGTAGAATCCTTGATAAAAGAAAAAGATGTTGTATATCAATTATTTACATTTTTAGTAGCTATTTACAAGAATTCTAGTGCATATAGTTTTATTTATTTCTCTGCATTTAGATATTTTTGTGCACTTGTTTTCATAATATGTGGAAATAATTAGTATACATACCAAATATATTATGCTTTTTTTACTTTGAAGTATAGGGGTTAGGACTTTGAGAATGTTATAGAATTGAGTTATTTAGAAAAACTTTATATGCTGTCTTACCAATCCATTAGCTTTTGATAAATTTGAAAAACTCTTGTGTTCGTTGTATGAATTTGAGGTGCTTTTGAGAATGAGTCCTAATTTGCAATGAGTTTGATATGATCTATTAAATGCTTCAAGTAAGCCATTATGACTTGGTTGTGAAACTCATTCTAATTTATTCTTAGCAGTTCGAATGTTAATCCTCAAATCTAATTATAATGTAACGTATGCATGCTTTGATTCATATATAGAGATATCAAGAGAGGTGGCTTTGCTAGGATCATGGGTTCCTCTGAATCATTATAGAACAAAAAAATTGGTTGCTAAACTTAGGCTGGCTTGAGAAAAATATATTGAGTAAGTGGATGTATGTTATATAATGACAATGTTAGACAATGTAAATTTATGGTGCTGAAAGATACAAACTTTATAAAACCAGTAATAGAAATAAAAATGAAGTTTCATTCCAATGCGGCAATTGTATAGCAGAAGGCACACGTTTCTTGTTAGATGTTTGCAAAACAATAAATAAACATTATACCTTTCACATGTTGGATATAGAAAGTATATTGCAACTGCCTCTTTCTCTTGTGCATTCAAGTATAACTCCATCTTTAGCATTTTAGAATCCTCCACTCCTAGTTGCATGCTAACGGAAACTACAAGACTTTTTTTTGCTAAGCAACTTGAAACTTTGTAGTCCTATGTAGTCAACAACTTCACTTGAATCTTCGCACTTAGGTAAGGGATTTTCTTGATGTAGTGCTGAAATATTCTCTTCCACACTTGCATCTTCATCATCCTTCGACTTTAGCTTAGAGGAGAACAACTCCTTTTGAATCTTGGCATAATGTAGCCCTTGTTTAATAGCATATAGGATACGTTTTATTGACCTCCACCTTGCAAAAAATCTTCAAGATTTCTATCTTGTGTTTCTCCTTTTTTTGATAGTGCAAATGTAATTGGTAACGATGAAAAAGTGACATAAGAATGAATCAGATTCGTAGGGCCTATTTGAGTGTGTGAGTTACCTAGATGAGTTGCTAAATTAATGCTTTCTACTTCTTCAATATCTTCCATTAATTGCTTTAATGGTTGAATAGTTAGCAGTGCTTCAAGCTTGTCCTCACTTTTCAGAGTTACTATGTTTTCATCCTGCCTTGGGTTCATCTCATCATAAGAGAGTACTTCATTCAACTTACTTTGTGTGGTAATGATAACTCCATAAAATATAGTTATTTATGCCCCATAATTGTACTTCATGGCATGCTTAGTCCTTGTTCTTATGCATATTTAGAAGGTTTTATGCTCATATTTGTTAAATGTCATTTGGATACCTTCCTTTATGTTTTTGAGCAATTTGTGCATATTTGTTGATTGATTAAGTAGATTTGCAATTATATTTAATTTGGTGCTTTCTCTAATGTAGGAAGGGCTCAAAAGAGACAAATTGATGCAAGCCAAGGCCCAGCATTGGAGGAAAGAAGCCAATGAAGCATTCCAGAGTTCCACGCCGCGGCGTGGAAATCTTCACGCCGCAGCGTGAGGGTCTCAACTAGCCACATACTGACAGGACAGACAGCTCCACGCCGAGGCGTAGGAATTTGCACGTCGCGGCGCGCGTCGGCGAGCTGAGCCTATTTATTCTATTTTTCACGCACCCTTTCGCCCTCTCTCAGTTTCTCTCTTCTAGGTTTTAGTTTTTTTAGTTTTCTGGGTTAGAGGCTGCTGCTAGACCTCCATTGGAGGTGGAGATGGAGCTTAGGGAGCTAAGGATAGAGCCCTCTTTCCATTGGAGGAGGATCCGAGCTTCAATGGCGAAATCCATAAGCTTTCTCCTTCTCTCTTTTCTCTTTTCTCTTCCTCATTTCTTGAACATGTATTTTGTAATTTGTTCTCATGTTCATTGTATAGTTGAGCTTTATTTAGGGATGACTTTGAATCTTTTTATTAATATTAATGATTTGTTCTTCTCCAAGTTTGTGTGGATCTTTGATTTTGTTCAATCATGTTGTGCTTAATGCTCTTGAGTGTTTGGCCAACATTTGAGTGATTTGATAAAATCTAATGAACCTAGACATAGGGATTTGGGTTTGAGATCGTATGTATGATTGATGCATGTTCGATTCTATTCCAATGGTGGGATGAGTTGATTCGCTAATGGGATAGACATATACCTCTTAGCCATGCATAGCACGTATTTGAGAATAGACCTTAAAGAGTGGATTTTGTGTTAGCTCTCAAGGACACTTAGAAAGTTGGGCAAATGACACCATGGTTGGATGACCTAGACATAGGCGTTTAACTAATGTAGATTCTCAAGCTAACCTAATCATTGCATTCATATTTAGGAGGAGGATTGCTTGTTGTTAGTTGATGTAAAGGGTGAAGGAGGTTTTCCCTAAACTCTAACCATTTATCCTTATTGCTTTTGTCTTTACTTTATTTACTTTTATCCATTTTTATGTTCTTGAATAGAATTAGGTAAGCTATCGGTTAATACTTAGCATTGGAAATAAAATTATCCTCGTGGGAATGATATCTGTACTCATCATTTTATTACTTGTGCGACCCGTGCACTTGCGGTTAGCAAATGGGCAACACGTTTTGACCCTAACAAGTTTTTGGCGCCGTTGCTAGGGATAAGGCATTATTTCCGTATTGCTAATATTGACAATGAGTTTGCTTAGTTTAAATTCAAGTTTTTATGTTTTGTTGTTGTAAATAGTTTTAATTCATGTTTTTATGCTTTTGTTTTTGGTTTGTTTAGATAAGTAGTTATAGTTTGATTTTGTGTTTTTGTTAAGTTTTTGTTGTACATTATGTGTTTTAAGTTTTTAGACATGTTTTGGAGGTACTAGGGGCCAAAATGGAGCACCAGTTCTGGCAAAAACTGGTTTGTTGCAGAATTCTGTAGCATGACTTCTCACGCCGCGGCGTGAGAATGTCCACGCCGCGGCGTGTGATCTCACGATCGGGAACGCACGAGAGCTCCACGCCTCGGCGTGAAATATTCACGCCTCGGCGTAGCCCTTGTTTTTACATTTTTCTGTTGTTTTTCTCTATTTTTCTTTATTTAATAATGCTCAGTTCTAGTTTGAATGCTGTTTTGACTTGCTCAAGTACCCTATAGACCATGAACACCAAGAACACACATTCACTTTGGTTTGGGATAGTATTATTACATATTTTCACCCTTAATGCTTAATGTTTACACATGTTTTGATACTTTAAGTATGTGCTAGTGATAGTCATCATATTTTCATGATTATATCTTATTTTGGCTATTACTGGTGGGTTATTGATAAAAGTTTCAATTTTCAACATTCTCTACATGATGTTATGCATGCTTGAATGAAAAATAATAAATCCTTTGAATACATGATTTGTTGCCATTTGCTAGTGTGTGATGGTTGGCCAATGATATAAATGCTTACAATTGTCCTTGATTCTTTTATGAAACCATTTACAATTTTGATGCATGCTTAATCAATCTTGTTTGTTTTTATGCATGATGTGTTTCTCACTTAGATGCTTGTTTAACTTTGGAAAGATTTGAGTGCTTGTCTAGAGAATGTTTATGGATTGTGCATGTGGATGATTTCTACTATCCTTGAAATTGTTTTGCAACTTTCTTAAGGCGAAATCCTAGATTGTGCATGGTTGAGGAAATGATTAGGGTATTGTTTGGACCGGTTGAGCCTTTCAAGCTTACCCTTACATGATTGTATCCCTAGGTCCCCTTTTGAAGCTTTCTAAATGTTTGGCCTTCTATGTTCTTCTTTCACCCTCATATTTCCTACCTTGTAACCATTCTAATGCATGCGAAAGCATTGTAATTTTTTCCTTCCCTTTATGTTTGTTGAGTGCATGATATGTTATTTCTTCACTTGAGTCCATTTTTTAGGGTATTTATTTTGTTCAATACAAAAGTGGCTTGAAAGAACCATTTGTTGTACAAGAATTTGTTTTTGTTAAAGAAAAAGAAAATACAAAAAGAGAAAAAGAAAAAAAAAACAAATGAAAGAAAGAAAGCATAAATGGAAAAAAAAAAAGCATCGAGTGGTTCTGAATAGTGTTATTGTTTCATTTTGTATACCCTTGTTGTAGTGACTCAAGTCTTGAAATATCATGTTATGTTTCTCAATGTTTGTATGTTTTTCATTCCCCTTTGTTCTTCACCCCATCACATTGGCCTTACATTATAAGCTATTAAAGTCTCTCTTGATCCTTAATCATGTGTGATTTACATTAGTGGAGAGAGAGTTGTGCTACAATTTTGTGGAATCTTGATTTGTATCCATGTGTAGGTTCATAAACTTATCCGAATGAGTATGATTTGAAAAAGATAAGTTGAGCTTGCATGTTTGTGAGAGATGTCATGTGCATGATTGGAAGCTTGATTGATGGCATGTTAAGATTGTGTATGTGTTGACTTAACTGTGAGGCATACGCATTCTTTGAGGGCCATTATAATCATTGTGCACTAGTTGTGGTTAAATGAAAATTGAATTTATCATTGTTGAATGCATGTGAGCATGAATTGTCAAAGTGAGTTTTCTTAGTCATACTTTGTGTTGCTCGAGGACTAGCAACATCTTAAGTTTGGGGGTGTGATAACTCCATAAAATGTAGTTATTTATGCCCCATAATTGTGCTTCATGGCATGCTTAGTCCTTGTTCTTATGCATATTTAGAAGGTTTTATGCTCATATTTGTTAAATGTCATTTGGATACCTTCTTTTATGTTTTTGAGCAATTTGTGCATATTTGTTGATTGATTAAGTAGATTTGCAATTATATTTAATTTGGTGCTTTCTCTAATGTAGGAAGGGCTCAAAAGAGACAAATTGATGCAAGCCAAGACCCAATATTAGAGGAAAGAAGCCAATGAAGCATTCCAGAGTTCCACGCCGCGGCGTAAGGGTCTCAGCCAGCCACATACTAACAGGACAGACAGCTCCACGCCGAGGCGTGGGAATTTGCACGTCGCGGCGCGCGTCGACGAGCTGAGCCTATTTATTCTATTTTTCACGCACCCTTTTGCCCTCTCTTAGTTTCTCTCTTCTAGGTTTTAGTTTTTAGTTTTTAAAGGTCTGTGACTAGACCTCCATTGGAGGTGGAGATGGAGCTTGGGGAGCTAAGGATGGAGCCCTCTTTCCATTGGAGGAGGATCCGAGCTTCAATGGCGAAATCCATAAGCTTTCTCCTTCTCTCTTTTCTCTTTTCTCTTCCTCATTTCTTGAATATGTATTTTGTAATTTGTTCTCATGTTCATTGTATAGCTGAGCTTTATTTAGGGATGACTTTGAATCCTTTTATTAATATTAATGATTTGTTCTTCTCCGAGTTTGTGTGGATCTTTGATTTTGTTCAATCATATTGTGCTTAATGCTCTTGAGTGTTTGGCCAACATTTGAGTGATTTGATAAAATCTAATGAACCTAGACATAGGGATTTGGGTTTGAGATCGTATGTATGACTGATGCATGTTCGATTCTATTCCAATGGTGGGATGAGTTGATTCGCTAATGGGATAGACATATACCTCTTAGCCATGCATAGCACGTATTTGAGAATAGACCTTAAAGAGTGGATTTTGTGTTAGCTCTCAAGGACACTTAGAGAGTTGGGCAAATGACACCATGGTTGGATGACCTAGACATAGGCGTTTAGCTAATGTAGATTCTCAAGCTGACCTAATCATTGCATTCATATTTATGAGGAGGATTGCTTATTGTTAGTTGATGTAAAGGGTGAAGGAGGTTTTCCCTAAACTCTAACCATTTATCCTTATTGCTTTTTGTCTTTACTTTCTTTACTTTTATCCATTTTTATGTTCTTGAATAGAATTAGATAAGCTATCGGTTAATACTTAGCATTGGAAATAAAATTATCCTCGTGGGAACGATATCTGTACTCATCATTTTATTACTTGTGCGACCCGTGCACTTGCGGTTAGCAAATGGGCAACACGTTTTGACCCTAACAGGTAACCAGTATTTTGAATTGAGTGGATTCTTGCCTTTTTTTTATTGTAGAAATTACAATGTAATATTGACAAGGGACTTGCTAATGTCCTCAAGCTAAGGTCTAGAATTTTGTAGTGCTACTTATTGTTGGACTTGGTACAATTGTTGCACCTTCTAAAAATCTAGTGTTTGAAATATGGGTGATTAAAAGCTATATGTTGAGGATTCCACCTATTGTTGAAATTTTGATGATCTCTCTGACCTTGATACATGGGCTCAAATAAAAATAATGATCAATTTGGTCTAAAAGCTATATGTTGAGGATTCCAGCAATGTCAGAAATGACGCGAATATGTACCTGATTTGGTCTAAAGTTCAATTTTCTTGTGATCTTCCATCGAATCTACAATAAATAGACCAAATATAGTATAAAAAGACTCATAATATCATAGAATAAGGAAAATTATAATTTACCTCCTGAACTTTCATCACTTATCATGAAACCCCCTAAACATTTGTTTGTCATTAAACCCTCCCTAAACTTTTGGTTTAAAGCGAAAACGTTAACTTTAACGTTCCTAAACCCTAAAAGAAAAAAACTAAATAGCCACGGTTTCTAAAATTGTGGCTAAATTGGAAGTACATGCATCATAGTTATCTCACAGGTTTTCTATGTCCATACCTCTACATTCATAATATTATGCATTGTCTATGAGTCGATGATAGCAAAAGTCTTTGCAAGCGGGTGATAATAGATCCTGTCTCTTCATTATTTCACAGCATTTCATAACTACTACACTGATAACACTTGTGACCTATGTAGCAGGTAGCTATTGTAATGCATGTAAATGATGAAGAAACAAGGTTCGTTATCACCCTTAATACCATAACACCATCTTTTCAACATTGACCAAACCAAAGGGAGGCTTCAAGTGCAAAAACAATGGTGAAGTATAATTTACAATTCAACCACGATTTTAGGTAATTAGTCATGGTTAATATAGTGGCTATTTAATTATTATTTTTTCAGACTTAGGGATGTTAAAGTTGATAGAATTTAACATTTTCACTTTAAACTAAAAAGTTTAGGGGGATTTAGTGAAACCAAAAAAAGTTAGGGAGAGTTGTGTGATAAGTGATGAAAGTTCAGTGGGTAAACTACAACTTCCCCTAGAAGATAATTATCTTATCAAAATAGGCAACTTTCCTAATTATGAGATAAAAGGCATAGAATTATCAAGATTATTTCCTTAAATATAGCAAATCAAGCATTAAAAATATGACCTTTTTACAACCTATCATATTCTTTTTCACAATTAACAAAAATTCCTACATGGTCATCAATTGCAAAATGGAACCAAAAGTTAGCAAAAACAAGACAATTACAAATCAATTCCCCTTAACAAGCATTAAAAACTTATCCCGGTCTATATAGTTGGCCACCTAAATGAAACAACGTATAAATCAAAAACATTTTAATAGAACACAAACAAGTTCAATTATAACTTGAAGAATAATACATACATCAATCAATCAAAGTTATCTACGGCTTCAAAATCACCCTTAACCAAGAGAAAGATTTAGCCTAATATGGTATTAGCAGCCACGAATATAATCAATATGAACATAATATGAAAGTGATTAAAGAGATAGAAAGATAAAACAATAATGAAGAATGAGGTCTTTTGATGTATTGTTGATCTTCCTCATAATCTTTTGTCTTCAAAGTCTTCAATCTCTAGCCGTCTTCTTTTCTTTGTGTCTCCAAGAGGACATCCTTCTAAGAAGACATACTTCTTCCATGCATCTTACTTTTACTTCTACTTTTATAGTTAGGTCTCATCCTTAGAGTCATCTAGAGTTTAGATATTTAGTTTCCATCAAGAGTCCAAGCCCATTAGGGTTGTCTAATGCATCTTAATGCGAAAGGACCAAAATACCCAACTTCAATGAGTTCCACACCTTCTTGCATGGTCAAGCCATTCTGTTGCTTGGAATTACACAGCTAAGTCGTGTTAGATGTTTGCTTGCACAACCAAGTCGTGCTTTTGAGGGTGATTACATGGCCAGGCTATGTCTACTTTTCACGTGAAATAACTTTGTCCAAATAATAGAATTAAGTCTTTAGTTAAATAGAAAATTCATAGCTCTATTTCTTGTCTTTCCAATGGCTCAGAATCACTCAATCTAAACCTCTATAGCTTAATTTATGTCCAATTTATTGCAATAAGGTAAAAATTCAAGCAAATCTACATTTGATTTGACTTATATTTCAATTTTCCTCAAATCTTCCATCCAATCCTTAATTTATTCTCTTCAAATCTTCTATTTTTGACCTAAAATCATAAAGGATATCATTAAATCATTAAAAATAAATATTTTATCAAATTATATAAAAAAAAAAGCATAGGTTTTTCTTCATTGTTTCCCAATTTAAACCAAATCAAGCATCAAATGAATGCATTAATTGTAACCTATCAGAATACCATACTTCACTTATAGAATATAAGTAGCTTGTGTACATAAATTATTACAGTATAGCCAATCTCATTTTTATGATCCATCATGAACTTCTTGGCCCTATGGCAATAAACCAAGCACATGCAAGAAAATAATTTCTTCAAAAAAGATGTCATTCATACAAAAGAAAGCATCTTAAGAGACATTACCAGGGCCATGTCCAAATTATATTATCAAATTGGCCAAATTGATTATATTAATCTAAAATATACTTTTCTAGCATCATATCTAGATCCTCTTGCAGTCAAAGTAGAAAGAACCTTCAAGCAAGAAAATAATTTTCTACTAATAACTCCATAGATTGTAGTTATTTATGCCCCATGTCTGTGCTATAAATAATGTTTAGTCCTTGTTTACGATGCATATATGAAAGGTTTTAGGCTTATATTTGTCACATTCTAATTTTGATACCTTCCTATATGATTTTGAGCAAATTGTGTGCATTTTGTAAGAGATTAAGTAGATTTGCAATTGTGATTGACTTGGTGATTTTTCTATTTTAGGAAGGGCTCCAAACAAGCTGAAATTTGGAGGATTTGGACAAAAAGTGGAAGAGAAAGCCAAGTTTGCATATCAGCAGCTCACGCCGCAGTGCAGGCATGTTTATGTCACGGCGTGGTGCATCCCGTGCTTCAGTACATAGGACCCGAGGCTTGAACGTCGCAACGCAAATTACGGATGGCGTGACATTAGTGACCTAAATTGAACACGCGTCGCGACGTAGGCATGTTAATAGCGCGACGTGACTCTATTTTCTGAGCCTATAAATACTGTTTTATTAGTTTTGGTCGAGAAAGGCTGTTAGGTTTAGAGAAGATGCAACTGGTTTTCAAGTTTGGGGCTGGGAGGAAGTTAAGGGAGCTAAGGTTGGAGGTCATCTTCCTCATGGAGGAGGATTCAAGCATCAAAGACACATCCATGAGTTTTCTTCTCTTTTCCCTCTTCTTCCTTCTCTTCCTTGTATATTGAGCATGGTTTTTTATGTATATTTTTGTATTCATTGAGTAGCTCAGCTGTATTAGGGATTACTTTGGATCCTTTTATGAATATTATTGATTTTGTACTTCTTTGAGTTGATATAGATGTTTAGCTTTGTTTAATCATATGGATCTTAATGCTCTTGATTATTTGATTAGTTTTTAAGTGATTTGTTGAAATCTGATGAACCTAAACATAGGAATTTGGATTTTAGATCATGTGTATGGTTGATGCATATTCAATTTCATTCAATTCGCTTGGATAAGTTGATTCGCTAATGGGATAGAAATATACCTCTTAGTCATGCATAGCAGGTGTTTGAGAATAGATCTTAATGAGTGGATTTTGCATCTAACTTTCATGGAAACATAGTAAGTTAGGTAAATGAAACATGGTTGATTGACCTAGACATAGGCTTTCAACTAAATTAGAATCTCAAGCTAACTAAACAATTCATCAATGTTGCTTGTAAGGGTTGCATATTATCAATTGAAGTAGGAGGTGAAGAAGGATTCACTAATCTCTATCCATTTTCTTTATTTTCATTTAGTACTTTTTAGTCTTTAGTTTATATGTTTTTTTTCCTATTTTTATGTTCTTAAATAGAATTTACTTAAGCTATTGGTTGATACTTAGTTTTGAAAGTATCCTTACCCTCGTGGGAACGATCTCTACTCTTCATTGTATTACTTGTTCGATCTATGCACTTGCGGCCTATTAAAGGACAAACATCTACAAAATACAAGTTTGGGGCAACTCTATCTTGTCATCTTAACAACCCTTTCAAAACTATGAGACTATAGAGCTTTTTAGAAAACAATCAAGTTAATCACTTTTAACAAAGATTGTGGTCATCTTGATCTATCATAGGATATGACAAATCTTTTCAAAGGTAGCCTTGGTGGTCTAAAAGTTTTCTTCAAGGTGAATTCCCAAAGCGATCCAAGAAATCAAGGAAGATGGGGTTCTTCTGAAAAAGAAAATCCATAGGAAAAGGAAATATGAATAGTTGCTACATTTTACAAGCAGAAAGGACATCTTGCAAAAAGATGTCCCAAAAGAAAGGCCTAGTGAATCTGATTGATCAATACTATGATTTTGATGCTAATCTCGAGTCATTTTGATGCTAATCTAGAATCACTCTTTAAAGAAGAAGAAATTTATCCAGAAATAGTATTCTACATTAAAGAAGAAGAAAACCTCAAATTTGCAGCAGTAAATAAAAGTTGTTTGCTCATATTAGTGTACTAACCAAAGTATACACATTGTTAACAAAAAATTTGTACAATTGGTGTAACCAGAATCATGTGCAAATAATATTTTTGTAATGAAAATGTCCATCTTTTACAATTAATGTTTCCCATCTAGCATGCAAGCAGTCTGGTCAACAGGAAGAAGCCGAGTAGAGTGTGGACTATGAAGAACTTAGAAACAAAGGAGGAAAACAACTCAAATGTTCAGCTCACCAAGATGTTTTCTTATAATATATTTCTTGGTCTTGTATATGATTTTCATAATTACATTTTTGTTTTGGTGAACTTGAGCTGTTTGGATTAACCTTGTGAACTACTTCATTCCACCCATAAAATTTTGAGTAAACTTCACAAACAGAAAGAAACTTAGATGGAAGTCTTTTTTTTTTTTTTTGTGGAAGGTATAACTCCTGAAATTGTTACAACTTCTTTACTTGGTATGACCCACCTGCAACGAAAAGATTTGAGATTATCACTAGATTGTTGAGGAAGAACAAAGATTTAAGAATGATGTTACGGTTTTCATATGGTGGTTTCATATGGTGTTTGGGAGAAAAAGAGATCATCACATGCTTGGGGTGTGACCATTTAAGGGCAAAATTAGTGCAAACATGCCACATGTCTTTAGCATGCCACTTTCCATTAGTGGTTGGATAGAAAATCAAACAAAAGGACTAGATCGAACACTTTAGAAAGTTTAGGAGATTATTTATTTTTTAAGTCTCTCGATCAAGGTGTACATGACCCTAAGTTAGAGGAGGTAAATTAAACTTTTCCTTTATCTTTAATGAACTTTTAGAAGCTTTTAACTCTTTTTTTTTTAGGTTTAAAAATCTTGGAAGCTACAAAATTTTAAATTTTTTACTGAAACTAAAGTTTTGACTTTTTATTCTTAAGAATTTTAATTTTTTTGATCTTTGATTTGAATTATTAGAAGAGAGTATTTCCTTATTTATATTTATGTTTTAAAGTTAATAGATAATAAATAATTAGAGTGTTGAGCAAGTTGTCCTGACCAAACATACCCTAAATATTTAGGCTAGAGTCTAGAACATTCATTTCAAACTCTCTCACCTTTTAGTTCCTTCTCATCCTCTGGCATTCTCACTTTTAGCCTACTAATTTCTTGTCGTCTTTCTTCCATTTGAGATGCTAATTTCTTTTTTTTTTTTTTTTTTGTCCTTCCTACTAATTAGGTGTGTCAGTTGGTATTCTTGAAGGTTGTGTGCTATGGTTTTGGTGGGACCTAAGCTACCCATTCCTTCCTCCTTTTTTTTGGGGGGGGGGGCGTTCTAAAGCTAATACTAATGCTCACATCTTCTTATTTTTATTTTTATTTTATGGTAAATTTTAAATGGGTATTAAAGTTTGAGGAGATATTGTTGTAACCTAGAGTACAATTTGGGGATTTGTTTTAAAACAAGCAATATTTGGTTAATCAATGATTTTAAGTGTTAATTTTTAGTGTTATTATTTTGTTTCTGGTCTTAGATTCGTTGGAGGCTCCTTCAATTCTTTTCGTGGGTTCCATGACAACATAAACTTAGACCTATTTAGTTTGACTTGTGCAGTGATAATATACTCTATGGTATGTTTCAAAAATTTCTGAGCCCTCTCTGCATGCTTACTTTTACCCATCAACTTTTATAAACACATTTTATCATATTCACTTATGGATTTTCGACAAGCCCAAACTCAATGTTATTTTAATGAATAGCTTGGAAATTTATTTTATTTCTTTTGATGAAAAAGCTTCAATAAATCTTGGGACAAGCAGCTTTGAAATTATTTTCCGACTTAATGATATGGTTATTGTGAAAGAATGAAGATGAAAGTGAATATGGATATGATGGATGTATTTTCGAGACGCAATGATGATAAAATTCAATTTCATTATTTTCATCTTTGGTGAATAGAATTTGGACATCCAATTATTTAATGCAAGAAACATATTTCTGAATCTATGAAAGTCTAATTTTATTGGAATGGAACTTTGGCAAAATACTATAGCCAACGACTGTAAACGTTAATTTTGGTGAACCTTGGTACAAATCCTAGCTAAAGCCCGACGTGTTTGTTCAGATCCCAATAGGTGGGTATCCATCGACCCTTTGAGTTGAATGCTTGTTGGTGAGATTTCTATTCTGATTCTAGATTAGAGATCTCCCATTTGAAGTTAAGGTTATGCACATTTTAAAAATCAGTATGTTATATTTGATTTACTCTAATGCTTCTAATCATATAGATATTTGAACTAATATTATATTTGGAACATGATCCTGTACATTTTAATTTTATATTTCACTTCAAAAAAATTTGATGTTGAAAAAACTCGTGCTTGAATTTGTCCCACTTCTATTATAGATATGTTATCTCTTATTGAGTCTTGTGACTCACTCTGAAATTTATGTCGTTAGATACTAATGTTGAACCTATTAAGAATCTCATATCGTCTGCCTCAATCTTTCGCGTGCAGTTTATATATCTGTTGGACAACTTCACTTAATGTCCATTGGTTTTAAGTTAGAATTTTACATTATATCAGAATTAAAATTTGTCCCCTACTTCGTTAGGTTTCTCCCGCCTACTTCGCTAAGTTCACTTGTTCTCTCTAAACATCTGTAGAGGGGAGTGTTAAAAGTCTCACATTACTTGATCTTTCGGGTGCGATTTATATATGAGTCACTTCACTTAGTGTTAAGAGTCTCACACCATCTACCTCAATCTTTCGCGTGTAGTTTATATATCTGTTGAGTTATTTCACTTAATGTCAATTGATTTTATGTTCTCTTTTGGTGCTTTTGAGTATGTGTAAACTTTAGATGTGCTCCATTATGTACAAGTAAAATCTAGCTTTCTTTTGGTTTAATATAGTTTCAGAAAGGTTATATGCATATTTGTATTTTTCATATTATGAATGCTTTTATTTTACTAGTAAATTATATAGATGAATTAGTACCAAAATTGTATAGATGAATTAGATAAATTAAACAAGATACTGCATTCTTTAGAGCAGTCCAAATTTTAGAGGAATCTCTTTGAATTTTTTATCAATATGGGTTTTTGATCAACTTTTATAATTGATGTATTCTCTTTATTGATTATGTTAGGCTTGCTAAGTTAGCTAGTCCATCCTACGCATCGATCTGGCCCTTGGTTTGGATCATAACTTTTTCATTTTACTTCGCATCACTTTTACAGTCATATAATAACATAATAACAAATAATCTACCTACAATTAACCAATAAGCTGCACAAAATTATCATTTTCCCAAAGAAAAGTTTATAATTAGTCTAAAAATGATATGGCTAAATATATAGTTTGGCTTGTGATTATATATGTTAAGTAGATTTAGTTTCAAGATATATCTATATAATTTGATCCTTCAATAATTTTAAAAACCTTCGCACCAGGGTTGATAAATTGGGCTTTTAAACTATGAAAGGGCTAAATTATTTACCTTCATATATTGAAGGACTAACTCCATCCAACATGTATAACCCACGACCCAAATTATAAATTTAGTCATAATATAAATTTAGTCATATAGGCTAAATATACAATTTTATCAGTGAATTATACTATTACTACTGTTATTGTCACCTATATTCATTCATTAAAAATACAATATCCATGACATTAACTAATGACTTCACTACATATATCAAATAACTACAGCATCCATACAAGATCACATCCTCTCACTAAACGACAGTACTAAGGTAACCTGTATTTGATGTTCATGGTATGAGGATTCCCTTAATAAATACAGAAAATCATGAACTAAACGTTAAAAAAAGGTATTCAGATGCAGCAAAATTTCCCCTCCATGCTTACGAGTCCTCAACATGGCTTTAGAGACCTTCGAAATCTTCCACTTAATGGCAGCTAGGCATTGGTACATTTATATATATATATACAACGCAAGTCCTTGGTACTATATATAATTGTATACTGAATTGAAAAGCTTCATCAAGATTCCTTTTAATGGCATAGCCAAAACAATTTAAAGCAAATAGCTATATCTTCAATTAAACTTCAGGACCAGATGCAAATAAGCATACAAGGCCTCGAAACACTTGAGCTGAGAGTTGGTGTGCCTGAAAGATCTCACCATCCAGATTCCATACACTCTCGTTTCCCGAAGAAGTAAAAGTAAATGCAGGGGTCTGCAGATGCTAAATAAAATTAGGAGGTTATCCATGAGAAAAGGTGGTGTGGATTAGGGGAAAACTAACCTTGTGATGTTCAACAAACTTAAAATTTAAGGGGCTTCCCCCTCTTCTTGTAAGTTGAGTCAGGTGCCTGTATTTATCATTCAGTAAGCAAACAAAGAAAGGACCTTCTTACTAAATGTGCAAGCTATATTTGATTCTTTGAAAGTAAGAAGACAAATAAACATATAAAAACTCAATGAATTAAACTATCTTAATAAACATGAGAGGGAGAGAAAAGGAAATTACGAAAAAGTTCTACAGAAAAGATCATCAGAGGGATGATATTATTTACAAAAGCCAATTCCTCACTCTTAAATCTTAGTGAGTCCTAGATAAGTAGACCTCACTTAACTTTTTCAGAATGATTTAGAGTCTGCACAGACTCACATGGTTGTGCAACAAATTATATTACCCTATTTATTTTAAGGAAGATTGCTAGTGACACAGACATCAAGAGGATATTTGAAGAAATGGTACGTTTTTCTGAGGGCAGATATCTCACTACACAGCCACAGGCAAGACCTTATATCTAATGGGCAATCCAAGTAGTAAATACTTAGGGTGTGCTTGGTTAAGTAGGCGAAAAATAGAGAACAAGTTGAAAATGAAGTGAGATTGGAGAAGTTTCAGTTTTTACTATTAGTCTGGTTGAGCAATGAAAGCATAGAAGGTGGAAGATCATTTTCTTCCCTCTTGCTCGGTACGAATGAAAGTAGAAAAGCTGGAAAATAAATGAACACTTTACCCTTGCAAAAGCAACCTGGCGCTGTAGAAAGAAAAGTAATTTCAGATCATAGAAAAGGTAGGGGTACTATAGTAATTTCAATTAAAAGAGCCTTCACTTACCATTTTCATGGTTGGCTCAAAGTTACTTCCTAGAATGAAAATGAGTTGCATATTATTTTCCACCTTATATTTTTGCCATACCAAGCAACTGTAAGGTGATTTTCATTTCAAATGTTCTACCAACTCAATCAAGCAGACCCTAAATGTGTACTAGTCCAAGCGTCCAACAGATTGATATGATATTGCATAGCCATGTCACATAGGATAGTAATTTACTTTCCAACATAAGCTAGATAAAGATTCCATGCTTGATACAAGAGAATATCTGCAAGATTTTCAAGAGACATAGGCTTTGATAACTTCACAAGAGCAATGTGGAAAGAAACAGTGTACCATAAATAAGAAGCATGAGGACAGTCTCTAATCAATATAAGATGAAGGAAACCATCCGAAAGGTGTGCATCAGCCACCAAACCGTCAGGTGCTTTTTCATTTCTGCAAGAGATTACAGCAGCTCCTACACTAAGAAAACGTCCTTTGGTTCTCACCCATCTTCCTTTTTCTGAATACAAATGAGGTGTTAGGCTGGAAACTCCACTGGTTGCAAGATTTGGCTTTTCATTACAAACTTTGCAATTGATACGGCAGATACATCTTTCTGATTTATGTGGAGCTCTCAAAGCCCGTAACAGTCTATCCTGACGATTCCTTTTGGAAGTCAAATTGGCTTCATCAGATTCAACATCTAGGTATGCTATTTCTGCCTCATATGACCTGAATGATAATTCACCAAAAAGAAAAGCAAAGGAAAATAAATATGATGCCAAGAAGTGTCAATAGTTGAAATAAGGCGTAACTCTTTACTAATACTAGTCACGTATACAAAAATGACTTCTCTGTGTAGAGACTACCATCAGCATGTGAAGCAAGATATCAAATAAGATCAAACTAGTTAAATTGCATAATTAGATAGGGATCCCCTTGTAAAAATGTGACATGCTGTATGCAGGGGCACAAGACATTTAAATCTGAACATCAAAAAGAGAGAGAGTCTAATAAATGCTTTGAAGCTTAACATAAGTTACGTGTCAAACCACCTGTTCTGTTCAAGAATCAGGCGTAGGGGGTACCTCACCTCAGGCCAAAGGTGTTGGTGATCCTAAAACAACGGCATAGACTGTCGGGAGTTTAGCAGCAAAAGGCATTCCGACACTCAAGTTAGAGGTGGTATTAGGAGGTAGGAGTGTGTGGGAGATCCCTTACCTGAGGGCTTGGCCTCCTTTGTATAGTGGATAGGTGCTTGCAGAGGAAGTAACCTCAGGAGTGGTGATCACTATGATTTTGGGATTGAGGGGGATTTTATCCCTTGATAATGGATTCGGGGAGATATGGTCTCCCTTAACTTCCTTCTAGAAGATATGGTGGTTACCTTGTGGGGCTGTGGTAATTAACCACAAAATTCAGGATAGTGGGCCTAGGCCGAATTCCCAGTACGGAACACCACCAATCAGATTTTTCAAGAAAATAAATGTAGCTTTAATTCAATTCAAAGAAGTAGGCAGCAGACTACTAGAGTACTTAGTTATTGTCTTGATCATTTTCCAAGGAGAGCTGATAGTTTAATGTTTTATCAGGTGCATTTTCAAAGGGGAATTTTTTGGGAAGTCCTATATTCTCTTATTAATACATATCTTCAAGAGTTGTCATAGGCCCATTCGCAAATTTATTCTAGGAGAAAGAGGAATAGTGAGCTGAATGAAAATGGGCCAAGTAGGAAGGAGCTGCAGGTTTAGGAAAGGAGAAATAAGGAGAATAAGGGAAGAGGTGTGGAAAATACACTAAATAGGGAGAGATTGACAAAAGTGCAGTTTGTTAGGAAGTGGGACAGCTGGCACAATGCCAATGGAGAAGGAAATTCTGGTATCACACCAGAATGTGAGGGACGTGAATAGAAAAGTGGGACGGTGGGGAGAGAAGAGGACATGATGAATTTTGGTCTTGTGGTCTGGGCTAGGGAGAGGAAGCTGGGGCATTTCTTCTCAGGGGTTTTATCTCTGTCATTTGTATTTTTCTTACTTTTCTCCATTTTCCTCTTACTTTGTACAGAGGATTACCTCTGAAATCAAGGAGCTGGGCTCCATTTTTCTGTATAGTGAAGTTTCAGTCCCTATCAAGTTGCTATACTACCTACGCTTTTTTCCTAGGAAGTGGTACCTTGATTATTTGTCAAAAATTTATTGGTTGGTTATTCTCACAGTAAATGTTTAGAGTCCACCAAGTATAACCAGCAAGAAATAAATGTTTGACAACTCATCAAGGTAACTTAATCCAGCAGGAAAAAAACATATATGTTATGAAAACAGCATCTCCAAGGGCGGTCCAAGACTGTGAAAGTATACACATAGCATGGTCCACCGTGTAAGGAAGAAGAGAGGTGTAAAAAAAGATAAGTCTGGAATTCAGGAAATGACATTTAAAGCAGAGATAATTCAAGAATACCTGTGCCTTAAAAATACCAATGTTCCTGCATAATCATAACGTTTGGGACCCATCCAGCGATACTTCTCACTCTCTCTGATGACATCACCATAAAATCCATACCTGAGGTCATTAGAATATAAGATTACTGAAGAAATATTTATAATTATTAAGGATCAATATGTAGTATATGCTAGACGACAATGGCAGTACATGTCTCAAGGTGTATAAACTGTAGTCAGAGTTGGTTCATAGGTCACAGAAAATCTCCAATTACTATAGGCTTATTAGTACCATGCTAAAAACCAGTAACAGCAGTACATCTTCATTGGTAACGCAGAAAGAACCTTAATTGTTGGCATGTGAGTGGGTATAATGCACATTTAAAGATGAATATAGACAAACTTTTGATTAGTTATTAAAGCAAAATGCCACTCAAGATGGAACAATGCAATGAGGCTAGTTGCGAACAGTTAATTCAAAGCCTGTGCAATTGAACATATTTGTTTTCCCTAGTTGTACCAAGCATGTCTTCCAGTGAGAGAGAGGGGTGGGGGGAACAAGTTTCCAGCTAGCAATATTTTAAGTTAACAGAAAATAAATATTGACAAAAATACAAGTATTAAAGCAAAAACCTTTGGTGAACCTCTAGCATAACACCAACCATAAGGAGCTTATGACATTGACAAATGTCTCATCTAACTGATGACAAATTCCAATGTCAAGTTCTTCAAGACATAATAAGCTAGAATCCTTCAAATTCCATAAGTGAATCCAAAATAAGACGCTTAAAAGACAAACAATTGAAACTAAAGTAAGCTTAAAAAAACAATAGTTTGGATTGAATTCTATTGATAATTGTTACATGACTCAATCTCTAAAGTTCTAGGTGTTTTCTTTTGTTATCTTCTTGTGAGGATCTCTTATCTTCTTTCTTTGTACTCTTCTCTTCTTCCTAAATAAATTTTCTTTTTCTATAAAAATAAAGAACTCTACTGATAAGTAAAGCATACATAATTTCTTTTCATCAGGAAACAATAATAGATAGAAATTACCCTGAAAAGGAAGCTGCATAGCGCACATAAGGTTCAACCTCAGACCTAGGAGTTGTTTTCCACCGTACAACTTGAGCTATGTCAAGGTGTACCCTTTTACCAAGGACAATATGCAATGCAGATGTTATAGGATCTCGAGTTCCAGTTGTACTACAAAAGACAGTGGTGTATTCAGAATTTTAGATAATCCACAAGAATTGTATCAGAAAACTATAAGGATACACAGCAAATATTGGCTACACAAATTAAAATATCATGTAATTTGTAAAAGTGTTCAACTTTATAGACAGATCATCACATAATCATAGTACGTTTTTACATGCAAATGTGCAATCTGTGCACCACCATGGAACAGTATCATGAATAGCTACATAGGAATTCTCAGTCATTAGCAAACCAGTAAAAAAAGTGCTGCTAGAAACGTGTATATAATTGGGTTTTAGTATATGTCCAGGTTCAATGTATGTAGTTAGTAGTCAATCTCTTTGATTTAGTTACTGTAAGGAGGCCACCTTGATTATAACGTAATTATTATATGAATAATATATATTCAGCCCCGTGTGTGATTGAGACACGAGGTTTCTGCATCTCTGTCTCTCTTTTCTATCTCTCGCAACAAATGTTATATATCCCTTCCATACTTTATAAACCAAGAGGATCTGAACATTGACTTCCTCAAAAACAATGATCAGCAAACAGAAAAAGTATACATAGCGTGTGCTGAACATAATACCTTGTGAGTTTGTTTATTTTAAAATGATAAACATAACTATCAAATGTAATTTATGCAGCACAAGGCTTAGAAATATATTTTTGATAGAAGATATTGCAGAAATGGTTAGATTTTTAACCCATGAAAATCAAAACAGATTATAGTGCACAAATTCGGTTCATTTAAATTGATTTTAGATATTGATAGGCCTCCAATTAAGAAGGTTTATGTTAAGAAAAAGAAGCCCAATAAGCCCAGTCTTGGAAAACCCAATCTGCAGGTGCATGAAAGGGCAGAAAAAAGAGGCAGCTTGGGAATTGAACCAGAGGAAGCTGAAGAGACACCTAAGGAAGTGGAAGGGGTGCCAAGGGAAATGGGAGAGGAGTGTGCTGTTATAAATGAAGGGATGAGGAAATGGGGAATTAACCAAGACAAAAGAAGAGAGTGGGTTCTAGGCTCAGAATTATTTCTGAGAGGGTGTTTCTATTCTGTTTTTCTGAAAGCAGAGGTTTTAATCTCTGTGAAAAATACTCTCACGTATTTCATAAAAAAAGGGTTACAATATATACACTAAAGACAGCTAAAGACAGCTTGCTGTCAGGCTGGAAAAAGGGAACTAAAAAAGGAATAATTTCCTTAATTACAGCCAAATTAAAATACTACCTAAAACAGAAAAGGAAACAACTATACACCCAATAATTACACATTTACAGCTATTAATTCCATAGTTATGGAATTAATCCAATCCCTTAATCCATGGGATTTTACGGCAACAGCCCCCCTCAAGCTGGTGAATAGATGTCAATCATTCCCAGCTTGCTAACATTTGAGTGAAATTCTGACTTTAGTAAAGGTTTTGTAAACATATCAGCTTCTTGTGACTTGGTAGACACATAATGCAGGCTGAAAGTCCCATTTTCAATTTCTGATTTGATGAAGTTCCTGTCAATCCTCACATGCTTCATCCTATCGTGCTGTACAGGATTGTGAACTATGCTAATAGCTGATTTACTATCACTGTACAATTTCATAGGGCCTTCAAGTGGAATAAATAAGTCTTGTAGTAACCTACTTATCCAAATAAGTTCACAAACTCCTTGTGCAATTGCCCTATATTCTGCTTCAGCACTACTTCTTGCAACAACTGTTTGTTTCTTGCTTCTCCAAGTCACAACATTTCCCCATACTTTGGTGCAATACCCAGTAGTTGACTTTGTGTCTTCTACAGAGCCTGCCCAGTCTGCGTCTGCAAAGCACTCAACCCTTCGGTGATCATTTTTCTTGAACAGTAGTCCCTTGCCAGGAGTCCCTTTTAGGTAGCGCAGGATCTGGTTTACAGCTTCTAAGTGTCTCTTGGTAGGAGAATGCATAAACTGACTTACTACACTTACACTGTAAGTAATGTCAGGTCTAGTGAGGGATAGGTAGATCAACTTTCCTACTAAGCGTTGGTAGGATTCCCTCTCCACAGGAGGATCTCCTTCATTAAGGTTATGTTTCCAATTTCTGTCCAGAGGCGTTCCAGCAGCCTTGCACCCCAGTTTTCCTGTCTCCTTTAGCAGATCAAGGGTATATTTCCTTTGGGAGATAAAAATGCCTTTCTTGCTCCTTGCAATTTCCATCCCAAGAAAGTATTTTAAGTTTCCAAGGTCTTTTACCTTAAATTCTGCCTGCAGCTGAATTTTAAGTCTTTCAATTTCTTGGGTGTCATCTCCAGTAATTACTATATCATCTACATAGACAATAAGAACTACCTTTTTTCCATTTTCAGCTTGTTTGACAAAGAGGGTGTGATCTGCCTGTCCTTGTGTGTACCCGAATTGTTTCATAGCCAAGCTGAATTTGGTGAACCAGGCTCTAGGGGACTGTTTTAGTCCATATAAAGACTTATTCAACTTGCACACCATACCTGATTTTCCTTCAAATCCTGGAGGGAGCTTCATATAAACTTCTTCCTCCAAGTTTCCATTTAGGAATGCATTCTTCACATCCATTTGGTGCAATTCCCAATCAAGACTCGCAGCAAGAGAGATGAGAACTCTGATGGAGTTTAATTTTGCTACTGGAGCAAAAGTTTCTTCATAGTCAATACCATAGGTTTGAGTGTACCCTTGAGCTACCAACCTTGCCTTGTATCGATCTATGTTTCCATCAGCTCCTATTTTTATGGTAAAGATCCATTTGCATCCCACCACCTTTTTTCCTTCAGGAAGGTCTACTACATCCCATGTCTTGTTTTCGTTTAGAGCATTCATTTCCTCCATTACAGCACTTCGCCATTTTGGACTTTGAAGAGCATCTTGAACATTTTTGGGAACCTCCATTTGGTCAATCTTTGTGATGAAAGCCCTGTATTTTGATGACAGCTTAGAATAAGAGAGATAATTAGATATGGGATGTTGAGTGCAGGACCTAACTCCCTTTCTAATAGCAATAGGAACATCAAGAAGATCATCAACAGCAGTAGCATTTAAATCATTAACTGTGCAACTACCTTCATCAACCTGTGTGCCTTCCATTAGATTTGGCCCCAGTTCTGGTGTTTGATTTTGCTGAGGAATTCGTGGTCTCCTAGAGTAGACCCGAAGTCCACCTTGCACTTGTTTCTCAGGTTCTTCTCCTTGAGGTATAAGATGTATGGGTTCTGAAGGTGAAATTGGAAGTAAGATAGGAAGGGACATGGAAGGATTCCAATGTTTATCTTCACTTAAGTTCTCCCCCTGAAGAGAAACATTGGCAAAGAAAGGTTGATGTTCAAGGAAGGTGGTGTCATATGAGATATAAAACCTTTTGGTGGAAGGACAGTAGCACTTGTACCCTTTTTGAGAGGGTGAGTAACCAACAAAAATGCACTTAATGGCTTTGGGATCCAGCTTGCCCCGAGTGGGACTAGAGTTATGAACAAATACAGTACACCCAAAGACTTTAGGAGGAAGAGACTCAAGGATTCTGACATAGGGAAAACATTTTTGTAAGCAACTCAAGGGGGTTTGAAAATTAAGAGTTCTAGAAGGAAGCCTATTGATAAGATATGTAGAGGTTAAAACAGCTTCACCCCAAAAAGAATGTGGGACATTACTTGCAATCATGAGAGAACGAGCAACTTCAAGAATATGACGGTTTTTCCTTTCGGCTATACCGTTTTGCTGTGGAGTGTAAACACATGTACTTTGATGGAATATGCCATGCTCAGTAAGGTAATTTACAAGTTCATGAGAAAAATATTCTTTGCCATTGTCAGTTCGAACAATTTGAATAGTGGACTGAAAAACGTTTTTGACAAGGTTATGAAATTGTTTAAAGATGATACTTGCCTCAGACTTGTCTTTCATAAGATAGGTCCAACAAATTCGTGTGTGGTCGTCAATAAAGGTAATGAACCATCTTGTTCCAGTAAGATTAGAGACACGGGCAGGACCCCATATGTCACTATGGATGAGGTGAAAAGGTTTTGAATTTTTATGAGAGTGCTCAGGATGATGTTTTCTAGGTTGTTTTGCAATAATACAATTTTCACATTGGAAAGAAGAAACATCTTTATTGATAAACAGCTTTGGATACAAGAATTTAAGATAATTGAAACTAGGATGACCTAGACGTTTATGCCAAAGCATTACATCAGAATCTGAAATAGTAGACAAGGAAACCTTGGATTGAACTTGAAGTTTTGAAGAAGAACCAGGGAAAAAATAGAGACCATTTCGTTCCTCAGCATTGCCAATCATCATCCCCGAGTCCAAATCCTGAAATTCACAATCAGTAGGAGAAAAAATTACTGCACAGTTTTGATCTCTGGAAAGTTTACTAACTGAAATTAAGTTGTATTTCAAGTTAGGAACATAAAGAACAGATTTCAGACTTAAACCACTCAAATTCAGATCACCAAAACCAGCCACAAGGGAGGAACTTCCATCTGCCACTGTAATTTTTATCTCACCATCACACCTTTTATAGGACGAAAATAGGTTTGTAGACCCAGTCATGTGGTCTGATGCTCCTGAATCAACAATCCATTCTGCAAAATTTTCCTGTTTTGAAAGAAAAGAGTTACCTCGTTGTGCAACATGAGCAGAAGAGCTTGCAGGAGCAGTATGTTTGGTTCTGGACTGACGGAGCATATCCTTTATCATCTCCATTTCTTCAACAGTGAATGGAGATGTGTTTGGAGTATTGTGTTCTGCATTAGTTTCAGCCACATGTGCAGAATTAGTTTGTCTCCGTTGACTGCGAGGCTTCCAATCTGCAGGTTTTCCGTGGATGTTCCAGCATGTTTCCTTGGTGTGGTAAGGCTTTTGGCAGTGATCACACCACAGCTTGCTATCTTTGGAGCGGTGACTCTTGTTGGACTCCCCCCGGTTTGAGAATAAAGCTGAGCCAAGGTGGTGGACTTCTTCCATAGTTGGAGTTATGTTCAACATTACTTTCCTTCGGCTTTCTTCCCTCCTAACTTCAGCGAAGACTTCCATGATTGTAGGCAACGGCTTAGCTCCAAGGATACGACCTCTTACTTCATCAAGATTTTTGTTGAGTCCATGAAGAAAATCAAAGACCCTTTCCTTTTCAAGCATTTTACCGTACAGTTGGCTATCTTCAGCGCACTTCCACTGTATGGTATAGAAAAGGTCTATTTCTTGCCATAATGCAACTAATACATTAAAGTATTGATCCACGAGACTTGCTTCCTTCTTTGTGTATTACTAAAGTGCTGATCGGATTTCAAAACAATGAGAGGAACGAAGGTGCGAGTACATTTCTTGGACAGATTTTCCAAATTTCATGAAGCTGTGTTGTAGAATAAGTAGGTTCGACCAATTTTAGGCTCCATCGAGTTGATCAACCAAGCCATCACAATAGAGTTCTCTGCTTCCCATGTCAGATACTTTGGATCTGTTGAAGTTGGTGCAGGGATGTCTCCAGTGAGATAGCCCATCTTTCCTTTCCCTTTGATCACGAGAAGGACAGATTGGTACCATTCTCGGAAATTTAACCCAAGTGAGTTTATGCTTTGGGTTATTTGGAAGGGATGGAACGATGTCTTCGTGGAAAACCGGGTGCTGCATTTTGCTGCACAAGTGGGGTTTGGTTGGAGGGTCGTGTGCGTGATGCATCGGCAGACTGGTGTTTGAAGGTCAGCCATGGGGGAGAATCCTGGCCCTGATTTTTGACTCACGGTTACAGGATAACCGCAGCTCTTGATACCATGAAAGCAGAGGTTTTAATCTCTGTGAAAAATACTCTCACGTATTTCAAAAAAAAGGGTTACAATATATACACTAAAGACAGCTAAAGACAGCTTGCTGTCAGGCTGGAAAAAGGGAACTAAAAAAGGAATAATTTCCTTAATTACAGCCAAATTAAAATACTACCTAAAACAGAAAAGGAAACAACTATACACCCAATAATTACACATTTACAGCTATTAATTCCATAGTTATGGAATTAATCCAATCCCTTAATCCATGGGATTTTACGGCAACATTTTCTAAGTTTTCATTCTATGTTTCCCTTGTAAGCAGAGTTCTCTCCATTTTCCTATCTATCAATCCAGAAATCTATCATTTTGGTATCACAGCTCCCAATCCTGGGAGTCTAAATGGTAGTAACCCGCATGAAGCGAAGGATGGAAGCTGAGGAAAGAAGTTTGGATGGGCTGAGCCGCAAGTTGCAGGAAGGCCAGCGGCAGATGGAGGAGATGTTAGCAGAGCTGCCACATCAAAATCAAGAGATGACTCATCAGGCTGGTCCAGGGGCGAATGTTGAAGCTGAGGGAAGTAATGGGGAAGGTGGTACAACGATGGCAGCAGGGGCACAAAGGGAGGACAAGTTGCGGAGGTTGGAGGTGCCCTATTTCACCGGAGAAGATCCTTATGGCTGGGTTTGTAGGGCTGAACATTATTTCCATATAAATCAGGTTCCAGAACCTGAAAGGGTTACTGCAGCAGCCATATGCTTGGAAGGAAGGGCCCTTAATTGGCTTCAATGGTGGAAGGCCAGAACCACGCATATTTCTTGGGCAATTTTTGGGGCTGCTATCCTTCAACGATTTCAGTTGTCATCATCAGAGAATCCCTATGAAACTCTGATGAGTCTTAAGTAGCTAGGGTCAGTGAATGATTACAGAGAGCAATTTGAATTGCTCTCTGCTCCTTTGAGACATGCTGAGGAGGATGTACTGAAGGTCGTTTTCATGAATGGGTTAAGACAGGGGATAAGGGCAGAGGTGCACCTTCACAAAACAGAAGAAATGGTAGAAATGATGGCCTTAGCTCAGACAGTGGAGGAGAGGAATGGGCTGTTAGGAAGGGGCAGTAGGCAACAACCCTTGAGAAATGGGCCCAATATGAGTCGTGCAGCCCTTAGCAACCAAACCCAGGGGCTGGCTGACTCACCCATTCGAATTGGGCCTGGTAGAGAGGCTTACGTAGGGACTCTCTCCCAATCAGCAGTCCAATCAGTGATCCATTCAGCAACTTCAGGGTCTAGAGGAGACTCCATAGTGACTGGAGGAGGATCAGGGCAGAATGGAAGAGGATCGATGGGAAATTTCAGAAGGGGAGGTGGATTTAGGTGATTAACAGATGAAGAGTGGCAAGACAAATTGCGGAGAGGCTTATGTTTTCACTGCAATGAGCGGTATAGCCCTGGGCATATATGCAGAAACCGGTAATTGAATTTGTTGGTCGTGGGGCCAGACAAGGAGGAAGAAAAGGAGGGGGGGAGGATCTGTAGAAATAGGAGACGAGGGACAAGGTGATGCAGCTCCAACGATGCAGCTCAGTTTGAATAGCATCGCTGGGCTGACTTCAAAGAAGTCACTTAAGCTTTGGGAAAGTATACAAGGAAAATAGGTGATAGTGTTAGTCGGTTCTGGGGCATCCAATAATTTCCTATCTTATGATATTGTCAAGGAGTTACAGCTGGATACGGAAGAAACTTCGGGGTATTCCGTGGAAGTTGGCGATGGGATCAAAAGCCAAGGGGTTTGTAGGGGAATTCAGTTACAATTACCCAATCTGGTGTTAGTGCAAGATTTTTTCCTTTTTAATTTAGGAGGGGCCAATGTAGTTTTGGGGATGGATTGGTTGGAAAGTTTGAGCGAAATCAGAGCAAATTTCAAGGAGCCGGTTATTAAAATCATGGTAGATGGAAGGATGATTGAAGTGAAGGGAGATCCCACAATGTCAAGGACGATGGCTTCTTTAAAAGCAATGATGAAAGCCTTGAAGGGAGAGGGAGACGGAGAGGGATATTACGTGGAATTGGGAATGATGACAACGGTTGATGAGGGTGCAGTTTCAATTGGGGAGGAATGAAAAGTTCTAAGTGATTTTCAAGAGATGTTTGCAGATCCTCAGCAACTTCCTCCTAAGCGACAATATGATCATGCCATCAATTTGAAGGAAGGGACTCCAATACCAAACATCAGACCTTACCTATATCCACATTACCAAAAAGGAGAAATCGAAAAATTTGTGACTAAGATGCTAGTTTCCGGTATGATCAGACCTAGTAACAATCCCTTTTCTAGCCCAATGATATTGGTCAAGAAGAAAGACGGTAGTTGGCAGTTTTGTGTAGATTACCATGCACTAAACAGCATCACTATACCTGATAAATTTCCAATCCCTGTGATTGAGGAGCTGTTAGATGAGCTGGGAGGTGCTATAATATTTTCTAAACTAGACTTGAAGTCCGGTTATCACCAAATTCAGATGAAGGAGGAAGACATCAAGAAGACCTCTTTTCGCGCTCATGAGGGCCACTACGAATATCTGCTAATGCCCTTTGGCTAACAAATGCTCCATCTACATTTCAGTTCCTTATGAATGATATTTTTCGTCCTTATCTTCGTAAATTTGTGCTGGTGTTTTTCGAAAATATTCTTGTATATAGTAAGGACAGACCTGCCCATACTCACCACTTGAGAGTGGTATTAGAAGTGCTTATGAGAAACCGCCTGTCTGTGAACTACAAGAAGTGTTGTTTTGGGAAGGAGCAACTGGAGTATTTGGGCCACATTATTTCTGCCCAAGGAGTGGCTGCAGATCCAACTAAGGTTGAAGCCATGCAACCATGACCAATACCCAAGGACCTCAAGTTTAAGGGGATTCCTTGGGCTAACTGGTTATTATTGCAGATTCGTCAAGAATTCAGTAACATAACCAGATCATTGACCCAATTGCTGAAAAAAGGTAGTTTTCGATGGAATGAGGAAGCACAACAAGCATTCCCAAGCCTTAAAAGGGCAGTAGCTGACTTACCCATCCTTGCGATGCCTGACTTTGACAAGACCTTTATCCTAGAAACAGATGCTTCCGGAATTGGTTTAGGGGCTGTTTTGATGTAAGAAAGAAGGCCCTTGGCTTTCCTTAGCTAAGCACTTTCAGAAACTTCCAAAACTAAATCATTGTATGAGAGGGACTTGATGGCTATTGTGTTGCCAGTTCAAAAATGACGCCAGTACCTCATGGGGCGACATTTTATCATTCACACTGAGCAAAAGAGTTTGAAGTTCCTTATGGACCAACGCTTAATGGCGGAGGAGCAACAAAAGTGGGTTACAAAGCTGTTTGGCTTCGATTTTGAAATTCATTATAAACCTGAAGAGGAAAATTGGGCAGCTGATGCCTTATCGCGTGTGCTGAATTATAAAGTCATCTCAGCCATTCACAATTTGGATTTACAGGGATTGTCAGATGAAATTTTGCAAGATGAGCAGCTGATGAAAATTTTGCAGGACTTAATGCAGAATCCAAATTCTCATCCAAGTTTTTCCTTTGCTAAGGGGCATTTATGGTTTAAGGGCAGGTTGGTGTTGCCTCACAAATCACCTCGCATTCCTGTCCTACTGGCTGAATTCCACTCTACACCTTCAGGGGGACATTCCTGTACATGTACAGCTCAAACCTTGAAAAGGGTGGCTGCCGTATTGTATTGGAATGATATGAAAAGAGACATACAAGAGTTTGTGGTTGGTTGCTCAATATGTAACAGAATAAATACCAGATCCTCAGCCCTGCAGGGTTATTACAGCCTTTACCCATACCAAACAAGGTTTGGGAATACATCTCCATGGATTTTATTGGCGGGCTACCCAAATCCCAGGGGGCTGATTCTCTTTTTGTGGTGGTCGATCATCTGACCAAGTTTGCACACTTTATTCCCTTTACACATCCTTATTCAGCCAAGAAAGTGGCCGCTGTCTTTGTCAGGGAAGTTGTGTGTTTTCATGGCATTCCTAATTCAATAGTTTCAGACCGGGACAGAATTTTCATCAGCCATTTTTGGATTGAATTATTTTGACTTTCAGGGACCAAGTTGAGGTTAAGTTCGGCCTATCATCCTCAAACCGGTGATCAAACTAAGGTGACTAATAGGACCATCAAGACTTATCTATGCTGTTTTGCCAATACACAGCCTATGCAATGGGTTAAATGGCTACCTTGGGCAGAGTTTTGGTTCAACACCTCTTACAACTCTTCCATTAACATGTCCCCATTCAAGGCATTGTATGGCCGAGATACCCATCAATCCTAAAGTATACTAAAGCTGATACAGCAGTTGAGGCTGTGGAACAGTTGCTCATGGCACGTGACAGCATCTTGGAAGAGCTGAAAGCTAACTTGCTCAAAGCACAGCGAAGAAGGAAGATGCAAGCTGATCTGAATCGAAGAGAGGTGGAATTCCAACCTAGGGATTTTGTTTACCTTAAAATACAGCCTTATAAACTGAAGTCCCTGACCAAGAAGATCAATGAGAAGCTTAGCCCACGATTCTATGGACAATTTGAGATTCCAGACTGAAAATCTTGAGCTGCAAGTTAAACAAGCAGCTGTCTTGGCTGTTCGTCATTTACTAGATGGAACTAAGGATGCCCTACTTCAATGGAAGCACCTGCTAGAACATGAAAACTCGTGGGAATCTTTGAGGGACTTCAGCTCCAATTTCCGGACTTCCATCCACCTTGAGGACAAGGTGGCCCTTTTAGGGGGTGGTATTGATAGGCCTCCAATTAAGAAGGTTTATGTTAAGAAAAAGAAGCCCAATAAACCCAGTCTTGGAAAACCCAATCTACAGGTGCATTAAAGGGCAAAAAAAAGAGGCAGCTTGGGAATTGAACCAGAGGAAGCTGAAGGGACACCTAAGGAAGTGGAAGGGGTGCCAAGGGAAATGGGAGAGGGGTGTGTGTTATAAATGCAGAAAGGGAAGAGGAAATGGGGAATTAACCAAGACAAAAGAAGAGAGTGGGTTCTAGGCTCAGAATTATTTCTGAGAGGGTGTTTCTATTCTGTTTTTCTAAGTTTTCATTCTATATTTCCCTTGTAAGGAGAGTTTTCTCCATTTTCCTATCCATCAATCCAGAAATCTATCAGATATGGAACATAAATCGTTTGTTTTGCACAATGGAAAGTAAAAGATATTAGAAAGGAAAAAAAAAATTACCAGATTACAATGGCATCAGTTGAACCTGCAGGAATGATCCCAAATCTAAACCATTCATTGGGAACAGGAAACTGAGGATCCTTATCTTCTGCACCTTCAAAAGCCACATAATAATCAGCATTAGTTTGTTATTGCTTTTTTCCTCTCTTTTTTTTCTTTTTAATTGTGGCTGTGTTTTTCTATAAAGTAAACCAGAGAATGTAAAGAGGGAAAAGAGGTGGCCGTTGGAAAAACTAACATTTCACGTTAGTTACTTTGGAAAAACTAAAATATTTACAACAATCATTTTCAGTTACTGTAATCTCAAGAGACATACAGTAGCCAAGAAATTACGTAAATGGATGATTCAGCTACCAATCACGGGTAGAAAACATTTGTTGTTTAAATGTAATGAAGTATAGATAAACTGTACTCACTAGAATATGAGATTCTAGACCCAGATTGTTCTGGATTAGAAATAAGAGGAAACTGGTCTTCATTTTGATTCAAAGTCTCTTCAACTGTTTCATTTTCATCAAGAACCAACGAATCACCATTATCTTTAACCAAATGAACAAAATCTGATGGAGTTGGTGGGTTGGGAGCTTTAAGCCTGGTTGAAAGAAACCCATTAAGGATTTCATTGAAAAATCCATCACCACCCTGGAACCACCTCAATTAGAACAATAATTGAAAAGAACAGAAGAAAATCACTTGATAGCAACAAGGGAACTTGAAAAGAGATTACAAGGATGCATCTTGTAAAATACAAAGGTCTGAAACTTTATTAACATAAAGCCTCATAAACATATGAAAACCATGATGAGGAATTTAGATTCATAACATGAACATATGTATAATGTTCATGTAAATTGCAATATTGTGCAAAACATTATAATTATAATTATAATAAATATCAAATCCAAATTTCAATCTCAATATTGCACATGCTCAGGATATTAGAGAAGACATCTTGTGATACTGCAACATTTTGTTAGAGTATGCTAGATCAGAAAGCTAGGTTTTTCCTATTCATCTAAGGTTTCAGAGTTCAGATAACTAATAAACAAAAGAAAGAGGATTTTCATTCAATGGATTTTTTTTTTTTTTTTGTAAATGTAGAGGGAAGTTGAAAACAAAAAACTGCTTCACACATTAAAAGTTCATCGGCAGCATAAAACAACAAACAGCAAAGTATGTCAACATGAAACTAGGCAGGAACGCAGCTCACTGTGCTCTTGGAGAAGCATCCCATTTCACCATCACTAAACATTGTTTTACAATTTCATCCTTAGAACAGCCTTACCTTAATTATTTATCAGAGTAAGAATGTAAAAGAAGGGAGGTAAGTTCTTACAACAGCCACAACACCATCATACGCGTTAAGCTCCTTATTTGTTATAAACGACATCACATCAAATGCCTGTCCTGCTCTCTCCGTCACAATCACCTGGTGAAGAAGAGCAAGATTGATAACTAGGACATTGATCAACAATCATATTTGGTTATCAATTAGCACTTCATATTATCATAAAGCTGAAATTTACTTGCTCTAATTTGCAGTATTGGAGCCAACAAAAACTTCAGCTGTGATGTGAATAGATTTATGTTAAACACAAATACATGCAGATCCAAAAGTAGGGCTGTAACCAAGCTGAGCCAAGTCAAATACTAATCAGCTAAAGCTAATTCAATTAAAATATATCGATCTTGAACTCAAGCTCAAACATAAGTCAAGCTATCACTCTTTCTTATGCTTAAACAAATAGAACTCAAGTCAGTCAAGCTCATCTGCAAAAACAAATACACACAAAATTGCTTATTACTTCAGTGTCTCCTCTCCTCTAAATTATTAATACATGTTTTCATCTAATAAATTTCCTTTTGTGAATGATCAACAAAATCATATCATTTTTGTTATCTATATTCTTAATTCTTAAATATGTATAACAAATCAGCCTCAGTTTAGTCAAGTATCTAATTAACTAAATGAATTGAGCATGTTCACAATTAATACCTGCCATGATATATATACTTGTTTTTTTCAATTGTTTATAAAAAGCAAGTATAACAAAACCTTTAACAAGACAAGCTCAAATAGCTCATAAGTGGTTTATTTTGTTTGTAGCCCTAGTCATAAGCAGTAGGATTGACTAGCCAATACAAGTATAATAAAAGAAAACAAGATATTATTCTAAAATTGAATAGAGGATCAGACACAATATTCATCCTTATGAACCTCAGAAAGTAGGAAAAAGGATGATTTATTAAACTCCATAAGTTAGTGTAGACAAATATGGAGAAGTAAACAGAGAAGAAGAGAACACAGTGGTTCTCATATACTTTCATATATATCAAATAGAATGTTTTTAACAGAATATATAGAAGATGAGAGAACAGAAATCAAAACCTGAAAAACAGAAAATCAGGGATTGATTTATTCTCTCCTAAAACATAGAAAACCTGTTCCCCTAATTTATTCTGAAAATAAATCTGTTTCCTTAACTTATTCTAAAGATAAAAAACAAATCCTAACTTCGCTAAAATATCGACACTCCCCCTCAAGTTGGTGCAAAGATATCTATCATGTCCAACTTGCTAACTTGAAGTTCAAATGGCTGTCTTAACAGCCCTTTAGTCAGCACGTCTGCCACTTGCTGTGAAGTAGGTACAAAAGGAGTACAAATTATTCCCTCTTCAAGTTTTTCCTATATGAAATGCCTATCAATCTCAACATGTTTCGTCTTGTCATGTTGAACAGGATTATGAGCAATGCTGATAGCTGCCTTGTTATCACAATACAACTTCATCGGAAAACTCACAGGTCTCTTAAGTTCTTCTAAAACTTTTTTTAGCCAAAGAACTTCACAAATTCCTTGAGCCATTGCTCTAAATTCAGCCTCTGCACTACTTCTAGCAACAACACTCTGCTTCTTACTCCTCCAAGTGACTAAATTGCCCCATAGAAACGTACAGTACCCAGAAGTTGACCTTCTATCTGTAGTAGATCCTGCCCAATCAGCATCGGTATACACCTCAACTCCTCTCTCATCGTTTTTCTTGAAGAAGAGTCCTTTACCTGGTGTGCCTTTTAGATACCGAAGGATTCGATACACAGCTTCAAGATGAACTTCATAAGGGGAATGCATAAATTGGCTCACCATGCTGACAGCAAAAGCAATGTCAGGACGAGTATGTGATAAATAAATCAATCTTCCAACCAACCTTTGATATCTTCCCGTGTCAACAAGTACACCATCCTTGACTTCTCCAAGCTTAGAATTTACTTCTATTGGAGTATCTAAAGGCTTACACCCACCCATCCCCGTTTCTTTCAAGAGATCAAGGATGTACTTCCGTTGTGACACAACTATGCCCTTTTTTGATCTTGCCACTTCCATTCCAAGAAAGTACCTTAATTGGCCTAAGTCTTTAATCTCGAATTCCTTGGCTAGGCTCTGCTTAAGTCTGCTCATCTCTTCTATATCATCTCCAGTCAAGATTATGTCATCTACATAGACAATCAAAACGGAAACTTTGTCCTTGGTGGAACTTTTCATAAAAAGAGTATGATCAAATTGCCCTTGACTATATCCTTAGCCTTTAACAAATCGTGTGAATCTTTCAAACCATGCTCTGGGAGACTGTTTGAGCCTGTATAGAAATTTGTTTAGCTTGCATACCTTAGTTCCAAATTTTTCAGAGAAACCAGGTGGGGGCTCCATATATACTTCTTCTTCCAAATCTCAATTCAAGAAAGCATTATTCACATCTAACTGATTCAGAGGCCAATCAAGATTAGCTGCAATTGATAAAAGTACCCGAACTGTATTTAGCTTAGCAACAGGGGAAAATGTCTCAGAGTAATCTACTCCATATGTCTGAGTAAAGCCTTTAGCTACTAGGCGAGCCTTGTACCTTTCCAAGGATCCATCTGAGTTGTATTTTACAATGAAAACCCACTTACAACCAACAAGTGTCTTCCCACATGGTAGATCTGCTTTCTCCCAAGTAGCATTCTTCTCCAGAGCTCTCATCTCCTCAAGAACAGCTTCTCTCCACTCAGAAACATTTAGAGCCTCCTGGATATTATTAGGAATAGCTACACTAGATACTTGTGAGATAAAGGCACAATATGAGAATAACTACACTAGATACTTGCCTTGTCAAAGGCACAACTTCATCTAAGCCGAAAGATTATTGTAGGATAAAAAATTTGACAAGGGATGTTTTGTACAAGACCTAACACCTTTCCTAAGAACAATGGGAAGATCAAGTTGACTTGAAGAATGTGACTCAGAAATACCTGGAGCATTATTTTCAGAAGACTTTGAAGAATTGTCATGATCCAACCTCTGATTAGATTCTTGGTGATGCTGCAGAGTGGTGACTCTCCTTTTCTGTGCTTGATATTCCTTTGAATAAACAAGACCTTTAAACCGTTTCGCACACATCTCTGTAGTTTCAACATTTACATTTTGAGATGGCATTTGAATTTTAGAGGATTCATCATTTTCAACATTTAATTCATTTAATTCCTCATTTTCATTCTCAACATTTGAGTCAAAAAATAAATCAGAACCATCAAGAAAACCATCTTCACTAGTGTTGCTCTCCCCCTGAAGATGGGAATTGCTGTAGTATGGAGTTCCTTCAAAGAAAGTAACATCCATAGAAATAAACATTTTTTTCAAAACAGGATCAAAACACTTGTAACCTCTTTGATTAGAAGGATAGCCAACAAAAATACATTTATGTGCCTTTGGATCAAGTTTTGAGCATTTTGGGTCATGATTATGAACAAAAGCCATATTGCCAAAAACTTTTAAGGGAATATTTGTTGTAAGCCGAGTATGTGGAAAATAATTCATAAAAACTTGTAAAAGAGTTTCAAAGTCTAAAATCCTTGTAGGAAGTCTATTAATCAAGTAAGTGGCCGTTAAAACAGTATCTCCCCACAAATACTTAGGAACTTTAGTTCTAAAACTTAAAGCTCTAGTGACTTCTAGGAGATGTTTGTTCTTTCTTTCAGCCACCCCATTTTGTTGAGGTGTATTATTACATGAACTTTGGTGAACAATACCTTTCTCAGCAAAAAGACTCCCTAACACATTATTAAAAAACTCCTTTCCATTATCACTTCAAAAAATTTTAATCTGAGTCTGGAATTGTGTTTGAACCATATTATAGACATTTTTAAACACATTTTCAGTATCAGATTTTTCTTTCAACAGAAAAACCCAAGTGACCCTAGTATGATCATCAATAAAAGTGATGAACCATCGTTTTCCAGAAAGAGTTGCCACTCTAGAGGGACCCCAAACATCACTATGAATCACGGTAAATGGTTCAGATTTTTTATATGGTTGAGATGGAAACACAGCACGGTGGTGTTTTGCTAATTCACACGATTCACACTAAAAAAACACATGATTTTTATTCATAAATAATTTTGGGAACAAATGCTTTAAATATTGAAAATTAGGATGTCCTAAACGATCATGCCATAACATAATTTCACTGTTACTAGGTATAGAAATAGAACTGAAACAAGTCTGCTGGTCTTGCCTTCCAAAGGTTGATCCTTGATGGAGAAAATAGAGGCCACCATCTTGTTTAGCACCCCCAATCATCTTCCCCGAGGTTAAATCCTGAAATTCACAATGGGAGGACCAAAAATTAGCTTGGCAGTTATGATCAAAGGTTAATTTACTGACAGATAGGAGATTATATAATAGATGAGGGACATGCAAAACATTGTCAAGAGTAAGAGAAGAGGAAATAGGTACAGTTCCTTTTCTAGCAACAGTGGCAAAGGAACCGTTTGTAATTTTTACCTTTTGATTCCCTGCACAAGGTGTATATGATGAAAAAAATTGTGAAGTGCCGGTCATATGATCAATGGCACCTGAATCTAATATCCAGGAGCCATTAGATTTTGTACAAGCAATAGCTGCAGTAAAGAGATTACCTGACTGAGCTAAGGAACAAGATGGATTAGAGTTTCCTAAAGATTGAGATTGAAACATTTTTATATAAATGCTCTATTTGTTCCTTTGTGAAGGGAAGAGATTCTGAGGATGATTGCTGCCCTGGTTCCAAATTGCTTACTTGGAAAGCCCTAACAGCTCCCCCTGAATTGTGATCACCACTCATGTTTTTCTTGGGATTTGCCGGTTTACCATTTAATTTCCAGCAGGTTTCCCTAGTATGCCACGGTCTTCTACAATGATCACACCAAGGCCTCTGCTTTCCACCTCGCTTTTCTCCATCTGAGGCTGCACTTGCACCACGGACCACAAGAGCCGATCCCTCATTATCTATTTTGATTTCATTGGGACGCATCATCACTTGCCTCCGAGCTTCTTCTCTACGCACCTCTGAGAAGACTTCTCTGATGGTTGGCAGAGGTTTTCGCCCTAAGATGCGACCTCTTACTTCATCAAGATCCCTATTCAATCCTGCCAAGAAGACAAACACCCGGCTTCTTTCTTTCTTCTTCTTATACTGGGCACTGTCATTCGGACTCTCCCATGTTTCATCATCAAAGAAATCCAGCTCCTGCCAAACAGTCATCATCTCATTATAGTATGCTGTCACTTCACGTGCTCCTTGCTGCATCTTCCACATTCGGGTGTTTAATTCAAACAATTGGGAGTGATTGTCAAGATCAGAATAGGTCTCCCTTACGGCTTCCCACACATCACGAGCCGTGGGCAAGAACATAAAGGGTTTTCCAATCACCAGATCCATAGAATTGATTAACCACGCCGTAACCATCGAGTTTTCGGAACGCCACTGCCGGTATTTTGGATCGGTGGTGGCTGGTGGTTTCACTTCACCATTCAAATAGCCGAGTTTCCCCTTGCCATCGATCACTTAGCGCATGGACTGAGACCACTCAAGGTAATTCTTTCCATTCAATTTATGAATGGTAATCTGCAGAGTTCTCAGGTACAGAAGCTCCCGCCATCTGCTGATTTCCTCCTGCCGAAGTCATCACGCCACTGTTAGCATCCGAAGGGGTCGAACCGGAGCCAACCATGGCGGCCTTAAAGTTCATGATCGGAACCTTAAAGCTCTTGATGCCATGTAGACAAATATGGAGAAGTAAACAGAGAAGAAGAGAACACAGTGGTTCTCGTATACTTTCATATATATCAAATAGAATGTTTTTAACAGAATATATAGAAGATGAGAGAACAGAAATCAAAACCTGAAAAACAGAAAATCAGGGATTGATTTATTCTCTCCTAAAACATAGGAAACCTGTTTCCCTAATTTATTCTGAAAATAAATCTATTTCCTTAGCTTATTCTGAAGATAAAAACAAATCCTAACTTCCCTAAAATATCGACAGTTAGCAACACCAAATTAAAGGAAACGGAATTATTTCCACTTCAACCACTGACCACAGTCCAAAAATAATATTTGAAAAAGTTATTCAGCAAGGAGTTGATGGCCTATTCCAAGACTTGGTATGAGCTTCTTAAACAAAATACAGCGGATAGGACTTGAACATATATTAACATAACATTAAATTTTTATCAGGAGCTATCCCCTTAGGAAACCCCTAAAGATGCTACTAAAGTTTCACCTTTGTTTCTACTTTAGCACGTGAGAATATAGGAGCCACAGCTTCCCAGGTTGTACAGCCAGTACCTTTTCCACTCCTTGGATGAACAAAAACCTAATGAATCAGAAATAATCTCTGGGAAAAGTTCATTTCAATTTAATCAATGAAAGTAAAATGCAAAATTATAAAGCAGGATTTTGACCAATAGAAGAGCATACCAGAAGATTCCTTGGTCTTCCAACTTCTAGATTCAAGGAATCATTAAGTTGATTTACCCACATCTGACATGTTTGCAAATTTTTATGACCAAAAGTATATTCAGCCAGGATCCACTGAGAAGGCTGATTCTTGCTCCTTATAAAACCATGCACTGTAAAGCGGTACATCTGCACAATTGTAAGAAAGATACTATGAAACCTGATAAACCTATAAAGGAACAGAAATACATAACCAATAATGAGAGCAAGAACAAACCTTTATCTTATGACCTAAAAGTAGGCGCTCAGTAGCATGAGGGAGATTTGATATATGAATCAAACCATGATCGGTTAACTCAACAGCATATATGTCGGAAAGTTTGATCTCAGTAGCAACCTTAGAAACACATTTAATGCCTAAACAAGTTGAATCATCCTGTTCCATTGAACATTTAGGATAAATAGTATGAGATGAAACCCAAACTATATGTTCATTTTGGTAATTAACAGTTTGAGAACTATCTCATAGTCTATAAGCTTAAATTAAGGCATCTTAATTTATATATACGAGGGGGAAAGTGAAAAATAAAACATGATCAAACACTACCAAAAAAAAACATGATCAAACAAGTCACGAAGACCGAATCAAGCCATACAAAAATCTTCACGACCATTCTTAGAGAGCACAATGATGAAATGGCGCGAGAAATTGAAAGATGAAAGGAATTACCACCAATTTTTATTTGGACAGGGAAAATGATTGGAATAACTTTTTTTATGGAAAAATACAAAACTGGTCTTAAGAAAACAAGTGTTAGATAAATAGGTTTTTACCTTTGTTCTTTGTACAACTGTAGGTTTTCTTTTACTCATATAATAAAATCAAAAGAAGGACCCAACGGGTCACAACTTTCAGCTCAATGGTTTCTCCTTTCTCTCCTTTCTCTTTCCTCTCAACCATCAGAACTTAACATGGTATCTAGAGCTAGGGAGGAGAAAACCATTGCATTTACCCACTTGCCCACTGCAAGTGGGGAACATTAAACTCATACCCACCATTCTCACAAAGTGGTGGTGACTTGTCCAGTGCACCCACGACTATGACTCTTCCTGCCGTTCAAGTTCTTCATCGTTTCGAGTGAACTCGACCTCAAGGAGATTCAGAAGACTCCGATCAGCTAGAACCCAAGAGCCCATCTTCATTTGCCGCCAGACGCGCCTCCTCACGCCGCGTGGCCGTCACGCGCCACCCCATCTTGAGCGTGTGATCAACACACGCCACTCTGTTTGAGTTCTGGCTTTCTCCGAACCTCTTCTCAGTGGTTTACCGACCTGTTTTAGCCACCTCCGACCAGATCAAAGCACTTTCGTTTCTCCCTAAAATCCTCTCTTATTTGTCTCTCTTTCACTGTCACTATGGCTGAACCTGAAACTGATTTGGATGCTAAAAATGACACTTCAAAGAGTGAGACTCCTATTTTCACTAACTATGTCTCTTCAGACCACTGACAAACTAGATGGAACCAACTATGATACATGGGCTTCAGACATTAAGCTATGGCTCTTAGGACAGGGATATACTGACCATCTAACAAAGAAAGCTGAGGATATCCCAGCAATTGAAAGGCCTAGATGAGAGAAGATTGATGCTCATTGCTCAATTATGTAGCTTGATGAAGCAAACCATTCACCGTCATTGAAACAAATCTTCCGCTCTCACATCTCATGCTATACAGTATGGAAGCAGGCAAAGGAACTTTACACCAATGACATAGAGCGTATGTACGCTGTTTGTTCTGATCTTATGTCTCTGATAGCTCCTTGCAAACTTGAAGGACGTATGTCAACCTACTTGGGAAGAATTCAAGCTACTTTTTCAGACTTTAATGAGTTGTTACCTCCAGCAAATTCTCCAGAGAAAGAGTATGAACAAAGAAGCACCTTCTTCATGCTCCTAGCACTTTTTGGTTTGCCATCAGAATACTCTTCAACCTGGGATCAGATTTTAGGAAGCACTGTTGTTCCTACTCTCACAAGCTTTTTCTAGCCTTCTCAGGGTTGTAGGACCCTCCACATCATAGCCTTCTGCTGAAGTTCCAGCACCTTCAATTTCTGAAACTTCAGCTCTTGTCTCCCAAGTGGATAATCGGGGACGCGGTGGTAGAAATCGAGGAGGACGACGTATGGGCAATCGCACTCGTCCAAAGTGTGATCATTGCAAGCGGATTGGTCACACTATGGACTGTTGTTGGATCTTGCATAGGAGACCACCTCTACATGTTAATGCTGCTCAGACTGTAACTCTTGACACTTCTGAAGGTTCAAGTCACCGGTCAACAACTCGACCATCCCAACCTGATTATGAAGATTTTCTAAAGTGGTTTGAAGCCAGACAGTCCTCTACATTTGTGACCTCGATTGCACACACTGGTAACTCCATTGCTTGCATCTCCCAATCACAATCTCGTGGACCTTGGGTACTAAATTCTGGTGCCTCAAATCATATCTCTGGTAACAAACATTTGCTTTCTGCCCTATCCTATCCAACACACCTTCCCACTGTTACCTTGCTAATGGCTCTCAAACTCGAGCTAAAGCAATTGGGAAGGCTAATCTTTTGCCTTCATTATTTGTTGACAATGCTCTTTATGTTCCTAGTTGTCCTTATAATTTGATCTCAATTAGCCGTCTAACTTACACCCTTGATTGCTTAATCACCTTCACTAAAGACTCTGTTCTTATGCAAGACCGAAGCTCAAGGAAGATGATTGGTGCAGGGCGAGTCACAAGGCCTCTACCATCTCTCAACAACCTCCAATGTTTTTGCAGCCACAGAGTCGCCCAATGTTATTCATACTCGTCTTGGACACCCTAGTGTCTCAAAACTTTAGATGATGGTTCTTAATTTGTCGAAGTCGTCTTTTTTGTAGAGTCAATCTTGTCAATTAGGCAAACACACTCGTAGTTCCTTCCTAGTCGAGTCTGTAACCGAGTTGAATCTCTTTTTGCTATAATTCACACTGATGTATGGGGACCTTGTCGTGTTATCTCAACATTAGGATATCAATACTTTGTAACTTTTGTAGATGACTATTCAAGGTGTACTTGGTTATACTAGGAAAAATAGATCATAATTATTCTCCATTTTCCAGAGTTTTTGTTATGAAATTCAAACTCAATTTGGAGTTACCATTCGCACCTTAAGAAATGACAATGCACGTGAGTATTTTACTACATAGTTCCAATCTTTTATGCCCTCTCAGGCAATTGTTCACCAATCCTCTTGGGCACATACCCCTCAACAAAATGGGGTTGTTGAAAGGAAAAATAGACACCTAATTGATACAGCTCGTACACTCCTTATTCATGCTAAAGCACCATCTCATTTTTGGGGTGATGTAGTTCTCATTGCTTCCTACCTCATTAACCGAATGCCATCATCGGTTCTCCAAAAAAAAATTCCTCACTCCATTGTTTTTCCTACACAACCTCTTTATCCATTACCTCTTGAAGTCTTCGGGTCTACATGTTTTGTTCATGACCTCACACCAGGCAAAGATAAACTCTCTCCTCTATCACTCAAGTGTGTCTTCCTTAGATATCCTCGATCACAAAAAGGGTATAGATGCTTTTCTCCTAACCTCGAGATATATGATTTTTGTTGATGTTCCTTTCTTTGAGTCAACACTCTTTTTCCACTCAATCTCCTCCGAAGAACCACCTATTTCTGAGGTACTCCATATTCCTACTCTCATTACCCCTCTTGACTCTGAAGTTAGTCTAACTTATCATATAGACCCGACACCTCCTTCACCACCACCATTATCTTGTCAATTGGGCAAACACACTAGTAGTTCCTTTCCTAGTCGAGTCTGTAGCCAAGCTGAATTTCTTTTTTCTATAATTCACACTGATGTATAGGGAACTTGTCGTGTTATCTCAACAATAGCATATCAATACTTCGTAACTTTTGTAGATGACTATTCAAGGTGTACTTGGTTATACTTAAGGAAAAATAGATCAAAATTATTCTCCATTTTCTAGAGTTTTTGTTATGAAATCCAAACTCAATTTGGAGTTACCATTCGCACCTTAAGAAATGACAATGCACGTGAGTATTTTTCTACATAGTTCCAATCTTTTATGCCTTCTCAGGGAATTGCTCACCAATATTCTTGGGCACACACCCCTCAACAAAATGGGGTTGTTGAAAGGAAAAATAGACACCTAATTGAGACAGCCCGTACACTCCTTATTCATGCTAAAGTACCATCTCGTTTTTGGGGTGATGCAGTTCTCACTGCTTCCTACCTCATCAACCGAATGCCATCATCGGTTCTCCAAAAAAAAATTTCTCACTCCATTGTTTTTCCTACACAACCTCTTTATCCATTACCTCTGCGAGTCTTCGAGTCTACATGTTTTGTTCATGACCTCACACTAGGCAAAGATAAACTCTCTCCTCAATCACTTAAGTGTGTCTTCCTTGGATATCCTCGATCACAAAAGGGGTATAGATGCTTTTCTCCTGACCTCAAGAGATATGTGATTTTTGCTGATGTTACTTTGAGTCAACACTCTTTTTCCGCTCAATCTCCTTCGAAGAACCACCTATTTCTGAGGTACTCCCTATTCCTACTCTCATTACCCCTCTTAAGTCTGAAGTTGGTCCAACTTATCATATAGACCCGATACCTCCTTCACCACCACCATTATTGACTTACCATCGCCGTCCACGACAGGTCCAACCTTCTAGACAAACCACTATTGATGCTCTTGAAACTGTTGAAGCCACAACTGATGACTCACATCCTACTCCAACATTATCTCCCACAGCTCCGGACCTTCAAGTGAGTTTGATCTTCCTATTGCTATGTGCAAAGGTATTTGTTCTCACACCATTATGCCTTTGTATCCTCCTTGGATTCTATGTCTCTCCTAAGAATACAGGTGAAGCTCTTTCTCATCCAGGATGGAGACAAGCTATGATTGAGGAGATGTCAGCCCTTCAAACCAATGGAACTTGGGATTTGGTCCCCCTTCCAAAAGGCAAATCCACTATTGGTTATTAGTGGATTTACACTGTTAAAGTAGGTCCAAATGGTCACATTGATCGCTTTAAAGCAAGTTTGGTTGTTAAAGGCTATACTCAGATTTTTGGTCTTGACTATGGTGATACATTCCCACCTAGTGGGAAAATGCTTGGTTGGCTGTTGTTGACTATGATGATACATTCTCTCCTGTTGCCAAAGTAGCATCTGTTCGTCTTTTTTTTATCCATGGTCACCATCCGTCATTGGCCCCTTCACCAACTAGATATCAAAAATGTCTTTCTTCATGGTGAGCTCAAGGAAGAAGTCTATATAGAGCAACCGTCAGGCTTTGTTGCTCAGGGGGAATGTTCTGGACATGTATCGTTTATGAAGATTTTTCTATAGCCTCAAACAATCTCCTCAAGCCTGGTTTGGTCGTTTCAGTATTGTGATGCAACAATTTGGTATGACTTGTAGTGAAGCAGATCATTCAGTGTTTTACCACCATTCTTCTCAAGGATGTATTTATCTAATTGTATATATTGATGACATTATTATCACAGGCAGTGATCATCATGGCATTCAGCGGCTTAAACAATTCCTCTTTAATCATTTTCAGACAAAAAACTTGGGCAAACTTCAGTATTTCCTAGGAATTCAAGTTGCTTAGTCTAAGGATAGTATTTCTATCTCACAACGAAAGTATGCTTTCGACATACTTGAGGAAACTGGTATGCTAAATGCTAAGCATATTGATACCCGAAGGATCCTAATGTCAAATTTCTACCAAATCAGGGGGAGCCCTTAGCTGGTCTAGGAAGATATCGGAGACTTGTTGGGAAACTGAATAATCTCACAGTGACTCGACCTAATATCTCTTTTCCTATGAGTGTTGTTAGTCAATTTTTGAACCCTCCATGTGACAGCCATTAGAATGTTGTGGTTCGGATTTTAAAGATATATTAAAGGAGCACCAGGAAGAGGACTCCTTTATGAGGATAACGAACACACTCAAGTGGTTGGTTATTCTGATGCTGGCTAGGTAAGTTCACCTTCTAATAGACTTTCCACTTCAGGCTACTGTGTACTTATTGGAGGTAACCCGATTTCTTGGAAAAGTAAGAAGTAGAGTGTGGTTACTAGATCTAGTGCTAAAGCTGAGTATAGAGCCATGGTTGTGGCAACATGTGAGCTTGTCTGGTTAAAACAGTTACTCAAAGAACTTTAGTTTGGAGATGTTGGACAGATGACCCTTGTCTATGATAACCAGGATGCTTTACATATTGCCTCTAACCCAGTCTTTCATGAAAGAACTAAACATATTGAGAATGACTGTCATTTTATAAGAGAGAAGGTTCTTTTGGGTGACATTGTCACTGTTGGAAACATGTGTAATTAGGTGTAATTAGTAGTACAACTGTTAGTCCCACATCATGTAAATTGTGTAATTATTTATTACCTATTGAGTATATATTCAGCCTTCATTGTGTAGTTGAAACACACGGTTCAGTTCATGTCTTTCTTTTTCTCTCTCTCTCTCAACATGGTATCTAGAACCTAGAGAAGGGCAACCCTAGAACTATGCCTACCCGGAGGACCCACTGTCCCCCGATGCCAAAAAAAAATTTTCGGCCATCCGTGTCATCACTCCAGATATTGGATCTCCTCTGCCATGTCTCATTCCGACAAGTCTCAGCCCCTGCTGCCAACGTCTTTTTCCATTACACTTGGTTATTTCTAATGAAAAATCACTTTGAACTTTTTTTCATATTTAAAGGTTTTTATTCAGAAATCCAAACTCAATTTGGTACCTCTATTAGAATTCTATGAAGTGACAATGCACAAGAATATTTTTCTGCCCTTTTTCAATCTTTTTTGACTTCACAGGACATTTTACATCAATCATCATGTGCTCATACCCCATAACAGAATGGTGTAGATGAAAGAAAAAATTGACACCTATTCGAAATTGCCCGTACCTTGCTCCTTCACTTCATTTTTGGGGTGACGCAATTATGACTGCATGCTATCTCATTAACCGCATGCCTTCTTCTATCCTCCAAAATCAGGTGCCCCATTTTCTGTTGTTTCCCAATCAAGATCTCCATTCTCTTTCTCTTCGTGTTTTTTGTTGTACTTGTTTTGTACATGACCTAACTTCAAGAAAAGATAAATTGGTTGAAGTGTCTTTTCCTAGGCTACTCTCGATTACAGAAAGGTTATTGATGCTACTCCCTAGATCTCAAACGATATGTTGTCTCTGCTAATGTCAACTTTTTTGAGACTTGTCCCTTATTTCCATCTACCTCTAATGGGCATCATGACCTTAACATTTATGCTCCCAGTTGGTCCTTCTCCTGTTCAGGTTAGCCGCACACTTGTCCTAGCTCCTCCCTTGATCACATATCAACGGAGACAACATCCACACCTTGTTGATGCATCCATCGGCCTAGTTGATCAGACAGACATTCCTGTTGCTTCAAATCCAACCCCCAATCTTCCTTGTGACTCATCTTCTACTCTATCGAACTCTCCAACTCCGCCTCCTACGCCAGAACTGCCCATAGCATTATGCAAAGATATTAGGTCCACTAGTAATCCTAACCCTATTTATGCTTCTCATTTGAGTTATCATCGTTTATCACCTTCTTATTATGTCTTTGTGTCTTCTTTGGCCTCTGTTTCTATTCCCAAAACTACAAGTAACGCTCTATCTCATCCAAGATGGTGACATGCTATAGTTGACGAAATGGTTGTTTTACACTCCAGTGGTACTTGAAAACTTGTCCCCTTACCACCTGGCAAAACGACTATTGGATGTCGATGGGTCTATACTGTTAAGATTGGTCCTGATGGGAAAGTTAATCGTTTGAAAGTGCACTTAATGGCCAAAGGATACACACAAATCTTTTGCCTTGATACATTTTCTCCTGTAACTAAGATTGCTTCGGTTCACCTCTTTCTTGCCATGACTGCTATTCACTCCTAGCCCCTTCATCAGCTAGACATTAAGAATGCTTTCTTGCATGGTGAATTACAAGAGCAAGTCTATATGCAACAGCCACCAGGATTTACAGCCCACAAAGCACCAAACTTAGTCTGCCGACTACTCCAATCTCTCCATGGACTTAAACAATCGTGCCTGATTTGGGAGATTCAGCTCTGTCGTCCAACAATTCAACATAACTCAATGTGCAGCTAATCACTCTGTGTTCTTCTCGAACTCTTCACCTAGCCTTTGTATCTACCTTATTGTTTATGTAGATGACATTGTCCTCACAAGGAATGATGAGGCTGGTATCCAAAATCTAAAGCAACATCTGTCAAACCATTTTCAAACGAAAGATTCAGGCCCTCTAAAATATTTTTTGGGCATTGAGGTTGCTTAGTCTCATACAGGAGTTGCCATCACACAAAGACAGTGTGGTTTAGACATACTTGAAGAAACAGGTATGTTGGATTTCAGCGCTAGTGATACTCCGATAGATCCCAACATCAAACTACTATCGGGTCAGGGGGAGCCACTAACAGACCCTGAGAGATATAGACGTCTTGTTGGTAAACTTAACTACCTTATAGTAACCAAACCAAACATTACTTTTGTTGTAAGTGTGGTAAGCCAATTTCTAAATGCTTCTTGTGATAGTCATTGAGATGTCATGGTTCGCATTCTTAGATATATCAAAAGTGCACTAGGAAAAGAGTTACTTTATAAAAACAAAGGCAATGCTCAAGTTGTTAGCTATTTTGATGCTAATTGGGAGGGTTCACCATCATATAGAAGATCAACCTCAAGGTATTGTGTCTTTGCTGCAGGTAACTTAATCTCATGGTAAAGTACAAAAGCAAAATATAGTTGCTAGATTCAGAATAGAGGCTAGGTATCCTGCTATGGCAACAACAACATGTGAATTTACGTGGCTAAAGCAATTGCTTCAGCAACTGAAATTGGGAGACGTCAAGGAAATGAAATTGATTTGTGACAACCAAGCTGCTTTACATATTGCTTCTAACCCAATTTTTCATGAAAGGACCAAACATATGGAGATTGACTGCCATTTTGTCACAAAAAAGGTTCTTTCAAGTGAGATAATTACTAGCTTTGTCAACTCCAACAAACAGCTAGCCGATATATTTACTAAGTCCCTTCAAGGGACTCAGGTTGATTTTATTTGTAACAAGCTTGGCGCATATGACATATATACTCCAACTTGAGGGAGAGTGTTAGAATTAAGTCATGTTTCACATGCTTCACATGTTTCATAGCTAACTCATAAGTGATGATTACTAGATATTGTAATCATCACTGCATAAGAATTAGTGTTTGCACTTACTTATTTAATGTACCACTTCTATATATAAATACCAATATACTTGTGTGTGAATAGACACACAATTCCTCCACTTCTCTCTAATTCAATAACAAGATTAAGTTCAGGATTATGATTATGCACAAGAAAGGCCGAAAAGTTAATCTCATTGCACCCCTAATACATCTGTCCTAAGATGGTTACCCAAAGTTAATTGTGAAAACTATTAATAGCCTAAAAAGTATTTAATTTACACCAAAAATAAATAAGTGGAAAAATAATGAAATAGTAAAAATGAAAATTGCTATACTTAGATGCACAGCGGAAAATAATGAGAGGAATCAAAACCCAGTAATTCATTCTAGAAAATATTTGCAAATTCAATTGATTTTAACTACGAGTTATAAAAAATTTTCATCTTATTATTAATTTTAGAAATAGCGAAAATTCATTAAAAAAGGATGACTAAGCTAACGGTTCCTAAAGAAGACCAAACATGGCATAAAGCAGAGTATCAGTCCCTAATTAGCTCATACAGGGTCGAACATGGCAGAAAGCACATAGATGCCTAAACTATAGCAGACCATATTTCTGAAAATTAGGCTCCAAAATCCATTCACATAATTGCCATGCAATCTCTACAATAAAGTCTGTTCAAAATATGGTAGGTTTCACCAAAGAAGTACATCACAATAGAATCACATGAACAAAGAAATCGAAATGAGATAAAAAGAGAATAGCCAAAACAAAAATCACCAACACTTGAAGCCCATGAATGCCAATTAATATAACACAACACAAGAGAATCAATACAACAAACAAAACTAGACAGCAAAATTATCAGACAGCAGACAATATCAATCCATAGCATATAAGGGTGAATAGTCACAAGACCCATTCCCAATTTCACAAGATTACCCAATGATTCCACCAATTTCACACAAAAAAATTCACAAATATATTAAAAGCAATTATATGGGACTTACATGACCCGATGATTCCACCAATTTCCAAGATAACCCATCTGAGTTGAAGGTGAGGGTGACCTCACCAACATGATCAAACCAAAGGGTCGAGCTCAAAAAGGACGCTTCATCATCAAGAGGTGCACCTGGGTGAGATTTGTCTCCCACAACACAATCGTTTCCTTCTCTCTCCATTCAAGGTCGAAGAGTCAAGGAAACGAGATGATATTTTTACCCAAAAATTTTCAAGTTCTGGTAAGATTGAAAGTAGCCTCAACCAGGTGAAAGGTTGAAGTTTTTACCAACTACCCAGTTTTGGAAAGTGAAAGGAAAATGCAGGACAAGTTGTCATGTCTTGTCTTTAATTTTTATGGTTTGGGTTTGGGTTCGAACAGAACTTGTGGGCAGAGCCATTGACTCGATTTAGAATAAACCAGCTATCCAAGCCAGTAATGGACCAGAGAAATTTGACCACAAAATTGAAGTTGATATTCTTTTTACCAAACATTGCTAGGGAAATGTGGATGGTTATTCTTTCTTGCAAATATTTTAAAAGAAAAACAAAAGGTATATGATAATTCTTCTTCATGTAATAAGTGAAAAAAAATTGAATAAATTGTACTTTTCTCAAAAATAAAAGATAAGTTTTCACTAAAATTTTGAAGTGAATATTCTTTTACGAAAGATTGCGATAGAAATATGTATGGTTATTCTTTCTCACAAAAATTCGGTTAAATTAAATTTTATTTTCAATAATTTTTATTTAGTCCATATAATTTGTTACTTTTCATGTTAATTCTCATATTTATAAATATTTTTCAAATAATTTCTATCATTATTTTTATTATAATATTATCAATTTAGTTTCTATTAAATATTTTATATAAAAAACATATAAAGAAATACTTACTGGACAAAGGAACACATACTCAAAAAAAAATGATCACATATTATAATCAAGAAGCATGTATTGGACATTTTGCATAAAAAATGAACATATAAAGGAACATATGTAACATCTTATTTTTATAAAATATTTTTGTGAAGAATAAAATTTTAATCTCTTTAACTTGAATATTTTATTTAATTTTATTCTACAATAGATATTACTAATAAAAGGAGATTAAATAAAGTTTATAAGAATTTAATTAAAATCATAGAGATTAACTTTTAGATAAATTTAAAAATAGTAAATAATAGAACAAAAGATTATGAAATTAAAAATAAGAAATTATTGAAATAAAATTTAGCAACGACAATAAAGGTTATAAGTATTTTAATAGATATATTCATAAGAATATATTCATGAAAAGATATTTATAAGAAGATATTTATAAATTAATTATTATTTTAATATAAAAACTATCTTAAATATTTTTAATGTAATTATTATTGAATAAATATCTAATAAGTAATCATGAGGTGCAATATGCACTGAACTTTACTAATGCAACATGCACCTATAGGGAGCTCGAATAGCCAATCGAAATGGCTATAAAAGAGCATTAACGAGAACCACTAGAAACAAAGGGAAAAAAGAAAAAAAAAATGGAGGCAGTAGGAGAGAGAGAAAGAGAAGAAAAGAAGAAGAGAAAAGAAAAAAAATGAAAAAAAGTCTCTACAAGTTAAGAATAAAACCTTTTTTTAAAAATAAAACATGGCATCCAGTATGCTTTATTAGTAACGATAATTTATTTATTTTGTACATATCGTTATTCTTGTTAAATTTATTATGCACATGTAATGTTTTTAGATTATGAAAACTTGATATTTGTATTTGTGCTTGACTTAGAAATGTTTATAACGTTTGGCAATATTTAGAGTTATTATAATTTGAATGTTGACTTTTTCATGGGATCAATATAATAAATTATAAAAATTAAAATATTACTCAAGATTTAAGTTAAATATCTTTATTTATATTGAGATATCATTACCTTGGCTTGAGGACATTTTTGTTAATCATGGCAACCATCACTCAAGAGGGAGTGAATTGGGTGATTACAAAATTTTAAAGCACCTTTGAGAAATTAAACATTTTGAATAACTCAATTAATAAATGTAGCGGAACATGCATAACAAAGGCAAAACTATTAAGGATTACTCAAATACAACTTGAGATATAGGATGAATCAAGCAAATAAGTTAGATATCAAGTTCATAGAATCAAATCACCAAGATGACAAGATATGCAATAGATAAATATACTTCACCAAATACTAAAATTAAAGAATGTAGGGAAGAGAGAATCAAACTCAAGAATTTATCCTGATTCAGCCACCAACCACTTGTGGCCTACATCCAGTCCCCAAGCTTAACTTGAGATTTTCTTCACTATCTCCTAGACTTCACGGGTGCTAGGAAAACTTTCGTACAAATAAGAGCACTCCTCACACCTTGGGATACCTCACCCTTGTGCTAGAGCCTCTAATTCTTCAAGCTTCACAGGTGCTTGAAAAACCTTTATAAACTTAAGCACTCAACACCGTGGGATACCTCACCCTTTGTGCTTGAGCCTCTACTTTCAAGGGATGCCTCACCCTTTACTCTCTTGAGGGATACCTCACCCTCTTACAATGATTTCAAGATGAAGAGAAAGAATATAAACTCTCACAAGAGTAGATATACAACTTGAAGAACAAAGTATGGATAACAGAAAACTCTCTCAAGAGTGGATAATACAAATTGAAGCTCTATGGGTATCAAGGATTCACACTTTAAAGCTTAAAATATGATTTTGATGATTCAAAAATTAATTCTAGTGTTCTTGAGGTGTATAAGCTTCATATAACACTTATATATAGAGCCCAAGTGATAAAATAGTCAATGGTAGTGTTTAGAAATGATTTTTTATGAAAATTAGTTGTTTATAGCCATTGGGAATGTTTCTGGGCACTTGGTAATCGATTACACACTTCTGGTAATCGATTACACGGCTTCTGTCAAAGTGGTAATCAATTACATGACTTGTGTAATCGTTTACAGTATTTCTGGTTTTGAAAATTGACTTTAAAATGTCATAACTTCTTCATTTCTTATCCGATTAAAGCGAATGACCACTCATTGGAAAGATCTTTGAGTCTATTTTCATATGAAAGAAGTTCAGAACAAAACTCAAAGTATTTTGAAAGATATGATCAAATTAATAACTAAAGGTCAGTTTTACAAAACTCAAACTTGATTGTTTTTGAAAACTAACTTTAAATGGTCATAACTTCTTCATTTCTTATCCGTTTAAAACAAATGACCACACATCGGAAAGATCTTTTAGTCTATTTTCATAAGCAATATTTCACAATAAAACTCAAAGTAGTTTGAAAGTTATGATAAAAAGAGTAACTAAATGTCATTTTTGTAAAACACAAACTTGACTAATTTTCACAGATTTGAAATACCACCAAGGCTAGCTTTCCAAAAAAATTTTGTTAAGCATTTAAGCATTTTAGAAACACTTGTGAAGATGTTTAAAACTTATTTGAGCTTAATGTGATTCTTTTTTACCTTTACACAAGATCTAAGTCCTATAAATTATTCTTGAAGAACCTTGAGACTTGATCTTTTGCTACCATCAATTCTTGATGTAATCCAAGCTTCCAAAGAAAATCGTCTCTTCAAAACTTGCAAATGCTTGGAACATCTTTTCATTCTCATCCTTCTTGAGTTGAGCATAGTTGTGATCTTTTTACTTTATTGTTGCAATGCTCGCTCTTGGTATTTGGACTATTCTACAAAGTATTGCTCACTTAAATAAACATAGTTAGTTAAAAATCATAACTCAATATCTTCATATACATGATTCATAAATATATAACTCTAATTAGTCTAACATGCATATAAGACTTTCATAGACACATCCAAACAAGATATTTATCAATTACTAATAGATATGCTCTATGTAGGGTACAACAAATAACATTTTGCACATTTTCATTTAAGTAGAATCAAATCTAATATTAATTCATTAAGACTCATATAAAGCATTATTGGATATATTGTATGAAGAATATTACATATATCTCATTGCATGATTATTATGTGAAATATAACTAGACGAAGTACATAATCATGCATGATATAATATATCTCATTAAGCACATTTATGTAACATGATTAATATTCTTTTGTGATGCATTTGTCATCTATAAAGCACATTTATCAAGCATAAGCATCATTTTTTTTGTCTTGTATTTGTCATCATCAAAACTTAACATATTAAACCATTAGGGCAAACTTATTTCCACAATCTCTCCCTTTTTGATGATGACAAATCACCAAAGAAAAATATATTTAGCAATATAGAATAATAGATATTCATGTAAGCATATCAAATAATAAGTACAAGGAACATATTTTTCTTTCCAATTCTCCCTCCCCCTATTTGACATCAATAAAAAGGTTTAGGAAGGAAAAATAATATTTTTTCTCCCCCTATAAATAAAACTCATGTTGTCAAAAAGAGTAGGATCATCAAATTTCAATAACTTCTTCAAGTTATTCAAAACATAATTATCTCCCTTGATTTGAGTCTACATATGATTCAAGAATAGAGAGATGAAATAAGCATGCTTTCAAGATATAAAAGATTATTCATGCAAAGCTTGTCATATTTTGGTACATCAACATTTAGCACATGATAGCAATGAACTTAAGAAATTATGTCTAACATATAATATCTTGCATACCACATGATAAATAAGTATCACTTGATATCACTTATTAGGAGTTACAAAATATTCGTGTAAGATCATGGATTTGAGGTTTTCAAATGAAAGATCATACAACTTGTCATATATCAAGCATTTCTCAATGAAAGAATCAAAAGATATAAAGTTTAAGAATCGTTACCTTCTTTCATTGATAGAGGGAAAGACAATAAGAGATGATCTTTGTTGACATATTGATAGTATTAATAATAAAACACTTCATGTCAAATAAGGACGTAAGCCAAGAGATATAAGTAACAATTTAAGAACTAGGCTCCCCCTCAAAATATGCATATTATCAAAATATCAAACATAATAGTTTAACATAATTATGCATATGTTCTTAGTCAACAAGGATATGGAAGAAGGATATGTAAGATAAGCTCCCCCTTATTGAAGCACAAGATAGATAAAGGGAAATATGCATGCCAAGAACATGTAAGCATATTACCATGAACAGAGGTAAGACAAAGATATATATTCTTAATCCATCAATCACAAACCACATCTTAAAGCTTCTCCTCTTTCAAAAAGAATTTTATAATAACACATTACATTTCCAAAAGCATTTTAGAAGGGTAGAAGGGTTTTATATTGAAACCACATATTCCTTAAGAGTGAACAAATCCAAGTCAAAGGAACATTTGAAACTACATCTCCTCTCTTTCTCATTAAACAAGAGCCTTAGAAAGATAACACACTTTTGCAGAATAAGACATATCTTTTGAAGTATTGAGATGGTCTTTATAGAATATTTCAAAAGATTTATTTGGAAACTTTCTTAAATACTCTCTGAAGATTTAATAAAACATTTCAAAGCAATGAAGAGAGTACTACATTTATAGTATAAATCGAATAATTTCTAATTTTTCAAGACAATTAGGAGGTGATAATACTTTCAAGGTCTTAAGACAAGTTCAAAGGATTCTCAAGTATATGGAACTTTAAAAGTTTCTTTCAAATATGATAGGAGATTTTGTCTTAAAAAAAAATCTTTTAATCAAATAAGAAATTCTTTTCAAAAAGAGCATGATTCTCATAATTATTATACTACTAAGAAACCATAAATCAAGATAATCATAGATATCAAATATTCATCATGATGAAATATGCTATATGTATAGAACTAATGTCATCCACCCCATATGCAATGACAAAACTAGCAATTTAATATCCAAGTAGGTACTTTGTCAATGCTAAGCATACTTCTCATGTAAAGAAAGCATCTAATCTTTTAAGATTAATTTATTAACAAGTATCATATAATCTATAGCATATAGAATACCATAATAGTTTAGGGATAGAGATACTTATTGGGCTAGATAGAAAGTGATGCTCCTTTAGAATGTTCTTCATTTATAGGTCCTTTGAGTTTGTACTTTCTTCCATTGAGTATTTCATTCCATTACACTTGAAGAAAGTCTCCTCATATTCCTCTTCCCTCAATATTTCTCATCTATCCATATATGCTTGACATTTCAATATTTGATGACTATATTTCAAAAGTTCTCTAAAACATGTGTTAGCATCAAATATCATTTAAACTTATTTACAAGCATAATTTAGGTTGATATACAATGTAAAACATGTACTACATTATCAACCATGCAATATTAGCTCTTACAAGAATAAAGGAAGAACATATGCACTTGAATCCAAAAGCATAGTTTAAGTATTTTCAAAGCAAGATTCAAGTTTGTCAAGAAAGACATGATCATCATCAAAACATATGTAAGCGTTTTGAGGCAAACAATGATCATGTAAAGCATGTAAAAATAACTCTCTACTTTTTCAAATATCACATGATATTCAATTTAAAGCATAGATGAGGATAAGAGATTAATGTCACCAAAAGTGTACTCTTTGAGTTTTTGTATGTGATTCCAACTTATATGCATCAAGGCTCCTTGAGAATGTTGTGATTCTCCATGTCTTTCTTTTTATGTTTTTCATTACTTTTGGAGAACTTGGACTATTTTAAGTTTTCCCAACCTCAAGTAGCATGATTGTATTTCACTTCATTTGCATGCTTGAGCTAATGGTCACCCTACAATACAATTCAAAGTAATTTCTTTGGTATCCATCAATTTTAGATCCATAGGGGTTAGTCATTGATTATTAATCTATTATGCTCTCATAAAAAATTTAATTTTTCTATAGTATGTAAATTGAGCACAACAAATTAAACAATTAATTATCATTAAGCTTATAACCAATAATATGCATATATTCATAATATACAGACAATTTTAAGTAAAAATGGTCATTCCAGCACTGAAAACTATTTTTAAAGCATGTGTAATCGATTACCATGGGTGTGTAATCGATTACGGCCCTCAAAATCCTTGTAATCAATTACGTGTGTTACCAACTAATCTGTGAAAGTTGTAATCAATTACAGTGTTAGGATAATCGGTTACATGAGTTCTAGAAACGTTGTAATCGATTACATAGTATGTGTAATCGATTACACGCTTTCTGACTTTGCTTGGAGTGCTTGGCAGGGCCTCTGTAATCGATTACAAAACCTTTGTAATCGATTACAAGCTTGCTGAAATCAGTTTTTGCATTTCAAACAGTAATTAATCAATCTCAAAGCCTTCAAATTAGTTCCAAAAAGTCTTAAAACAACTTCAAACATCATGCAAGCATATCTAGGCATTGTAGAACCTTATGTTATAATAAGAATAAACATAATCATGTGCTAAACATAATATTCAAGTTTTACCAAGCACACATAGTTCTATCTTTTACCTAAGGCTTATAAGAAATATACCTCAAATTCATTGACTTTACAAGTGAATGTGCATAAGAGGTAGAAACTTTTGATACCTTGGCCTTGGTAATCAAGGAAACTCTTTTCCTTATCCATTGCTTCTTTTTTGGTGTTTTGAACTTTGCAAGTTTCACATTTTGTGCTTGAAAAGCTTTGGTTGAAGTCATCTTCCTTCTTTGATAAAAAGTTCTACCAATGGGTTTTGGAAGCATTCCCCTTAATGATTCCTTTTTCACTTGACCAATTTGTTAATCTTTTTGAGAAATTTTCTGCATAATTGAAACACTGGGAGGATATTTTGGTACCCACTTCATCTTGGGTCCTTCAATGTTAGTACTAGGGCATTTAGGATCTTTAGGAATCCATTTCATATTATTTATCATATAAGGATTTCTTCCATAATTGCACAAATGAGAAATATATCCTAGATGACCACAAAAATTACAAACAATTGAATTCAATGATGGCTTGGTCCTTTGAAGATCATCTTTGGAAAACTTAAGCCTTTTGTTGTTATTACATTGTATACTATTTTTGCCATAAGCCTTACTTGAAATTCTAGGTGGGATAGTATCGATTTCATTCTTATTAACAAACATGGAATGCAAGCAATTAGAATTATTAGCTTTGGCAAATTCGAAAGATAAGTCATCAACTTCATTTTCTAAATCAATGCACTTTTCACAAAAAGTTAAGGTTTCACATTTCAAAGGCATTTCCTCATTAAGAAAAGCATATTCATTTTTCAAAATCTCAATTTCATTTTCAATGGAGGAAATGTTTTCCAAATGAGATAAATTTTTATTTTCTAATTTCAACAAACTATCATATAATTCATCATATGCACATTGTAACTCATTATAAAAATGACTATAATTAAGATAAGCATCATTTACTTCAAAGTCATTTTTAGTCATATATGAAGTGGTCTCAATTTCAAGCATACTTGGCTCTTTAAGGGAATCATCATCTTCCTCATTATTGTCTATCCAAGATTCAAGAACATCTTCTTTCTCAATTTTATTTTGCTTTACCTCTTCTTCAAATTGAGCATCATCATCACCAAGAGGCATTGAGCTCCTTTTCTTACTTTGAACATATTCTTGAGGACATTTTTCAATGTTATCTTCCTCTAGAGGTTTTTGATCTTCTAGCTCCCTATATACAACTTTATGCAAAAAAAATCATTATTAGCAAGATAGATAACATCAAGAGCATCCGATATATCTTTAGCACTAGAGCAACTCTTAATTCTATCATAAGCATTATCATTCAAACTATTTCTCTAGATTTGCATAGCTCTAATGTTCAATGAAAAGTATTTCTTGTCATAGGCATTCCAAGTTTATTTTGATTTGCAAGTAACTCCATCAAACATAATATCCCACATATCAAGATTAATAGATTGCATATAAATTTTTATTCTAACTTTCCAATAAACAAAATTTACACCATCAAAGAATGGTGGTTTATCAATTTCAAAACATTCCATTTTGAAAAGCTTTCAATGGTTACCAAACAAATAAGAATCTTTAACTCCAAGCGGTTAAGCTTTTAACAGAGCACAAAACTATGATGCCACTTGTTAACCATGGCAACCATCACCTAAAGGGGGTGACTTAGGTGATTACAAAATTTTAAAGCACCTTTGAGAAATTAAGCATTTTGAATAACTCAATTAATAAATGTAGCGGAACATGCATAACAAAGGTACAACTATTAAGGATTACTCAAATACAACTTGAGATATAGGATGAATCAAGTAAATAAGCTAGATATCAAGTTCATAGAATCAAATCACCAAGATGACAAGATATGTAATAGATAAATATACTTCACTAAATACTAAAATTAAAGAGTGTAGGGAAGAGAGAATCAAACTCAAGAATTTATCTTGGTTTAACCATCAACCACTTGTGGCCTACATCCAATCCCTAAGCTTAACTTGAGATTTTCTTCACTATCTCCTAGACTTCACGGGTGCTAGAAAAATCTTCGTACAAACAAGAGTATTTCTCACACCATAGGATACCTCACCCTTGTGCTAGAGCCTCCAATTCTTCAAGCTTCACAGGTGCTTGAAAAACCTTTACAAACTTGAGCACTCAACACCTTAAGATACCTCACCCTTTGTGCTTGAGCTTCTACTTTCAAGGGATGCCTCACCCTTTACTCTCTTGAGGGATACCTCACCCTCTTACAATGATTTCAAGATGAAGAGAAAGAATAGAAACTCTCACAAGAGTAGATAAACAACTTGAAGAATAAAGTATGGATGATAGAAAACTATCTCAAGAGTGGATAATATAAATTGAAACTCTATGGATATCAAGAATTCACACTTTAAAGTTTAAAATATGATTTTGATGATTCAAGGATCAATTCTAGTGTTCTTGAGGTGTATAAGTTTCATATAACACTTATATATAGAGCCCAAGTGATAAAATAGTCGTTGGTAGTGTTTAGAAATGATTTTTTATGAAAACTAGTCATTTATAGCCATTGAAAACGTTTTTGGGCACTTGGTAATCGATTACACACTTCTGGTAATCGATTACATGGCTTCTGTCAAAGTGGTAATCGATTACATGACTTGTGTAATCGATTACAGCATTTCTGATTTTGAAAATTGACTTTAAAAGGTCATAATTTCTTCATTTCTTATCCGATTAAAGCGAATGACCACTCATTGGAAAGATCTTTGAGTCTATTTTCATATGAAAGAAGTTTTAGAATAAAAATCAAAGTATTTTAAAAGATATGATCAAATTAGTAACTAAATGTTAGTTTTGCAAAACTCAAACTTGATTGTTTTTGAAAACTAACTTTAAATGGTCATAACTTCTTCATTTCTTATCCATTTAAAACAAATGATCACTCATCGGAAAAAGCTTTGAGTTTGTTTTCATATGCAATAAGTTACATACAAAACTCAAAGTAGTTTGAAAGTTATGATAAAAAGAGTAACTAAATGTCATTTTTGCAAAACACAAACTTGACTAATTTTCACAGATTTGAAATACCACCAAGGCTAGCTTTCCAAAAATATTTTGTTGAGCATTTAAGCATTTTAGAAACACTCTTGAAGATGGTTAAAACTTATTTGAGTTTAGTGTGATTCCTTTTTACCTTTACACAAGATCTAAATCCTATAAGCTATTCTTGAAGAACCTTGAGACTTGATCTTTTGTTACCATCAATTCTTGATGTAATCCAAGCTTCCAAAGAAAATCTTCTATTCAAAACTTGTAAATGCTTAGAACATCTTTTCATTCTCATCCTTCTTGAGTTGAGCATAGTTGTGATTTTTTTACTTTCTTGTTGCAATGCTTGTTCTTAGTATTTAGACTATCCTACAAAGTATTGCTTACTTAAACAAACATAGTTAGTCTAAAATCATAACTCAATATCTTGATATACATGATTCATAAATATATAACTCTAGTTAGTCTAACATGCATATAAGACTTTCATAGACACATCCAAATAAGATATTTATCAATTACTAATAGATATGCTCTATGTAGGGTGCAACAAAGAATATTTTGCACATTTTCATTTAAGTAGAATCAAATCCAATATTAATTCATTAAGACTCATATAAAGCATTATTGGATATATTGTATGAAGAATGTTACATATATCTCATTGCATGATTATTATGTGAAATATAACTAGATAAAGTACATAATCATGCATGATATAATATATCTCATTAAGCACATTTATGTAACATGATTAATATTCTTTTGTGATGCATTTGTCATCTATAAAGCACATTTATCAAGCATAAACATCATTCTTTTTATTTTGTATTTGTCATCATCAAAACTTAACATATTAAACTATTAGGGCAAACTTATTTCCACAATTTTAAGACCTTTATATTGACCTTTGCACTGAAAACACTTTTGTGCAATGAATGCACTATTAATACCAGGACAAATTATGGACTATGATGAGGACCTGACAAAATATGGACTATGATGAGGACTTGACAAACTTTGGACTGTGATGTACACTTCTAAAAGAATTATTAAGTTAATTTTTTTAAAAATCAAGGTTGGTCCCTTGAAGAACTGACGTCTAAATTTAATGACTCTAAGTTTTGTGAATTTTATTTAGTTGCCATGATTTATTTGTATATAATGAATTTATTTGTAATATATTGGGTGATTTGTATTGCTTATGTTCGTGTGAGATGGCAAACAAGTTATTCAAGGAAAAGCTTGCACCTAATTGTTGAGAAGGTAGAGGAATGAATTTCCTTTTATGTTACCTACCTCGGTTAGTATGGGTGTGTCTGGCTTTGTCGTCACGATGTTAGAGTAACACCAGAAATAGGGTGGATTCCCTATGGAAGTGAAGATCTTCGAATGATATGAGATAAGTAGACAGGAAAGAAAAAGAAACTTTAAGGGTGGATTCCCTGATATGAGGAACTTGTTTACTGATGTTTGAGGAACTTGCTTGCTGATGTTTGTACATAATATTGTATTGCATGATTTATTTAGCATTCAGAATCATTTTATTCTTGTCATACTTTGATTTTCATATAATTTTCTGTGCACTTTACATAGCTGAAACTCACCATGTGTTTTCAAATAATTTATAATTGTTCATTTCTTACTGAAAATTTTCAATCTCACTTTATTCATGGTGATTTTAGACTAGCACATGATGTATTATATTTATCACCATTCAGATCGATTATGCATAGATTCTAGTTCTAGAGGAGAGGGATATATATTAGAATATGTATATATTTACTTTTGAGTAAACACAATGAATGGTGTAACATCCTATTTTTTGTGAAAAATAAATTTGTAATTTCTTTAACTTGAATATTCTATTTAGTTTTATTCTACAATGGTTATTACTAATAAAGTAAAATTAGATAAAGTTTGTAAGAATTTAATAGTTTATGAAATAGAAATGGGAATTTATTGGAATAAAATTTAGCATGTAATCTTAGCAATAAAGATTAAAAGTATTTTAATTGACATATTTTAAAAGATATTTATAGATATTTATAAGAAGATATTTATGAAATATTATTATTTTAATATAAATATCTCAAGTTTAATATTACTTGCATATAAATATTTTTTAAAAAAAATTGGGATAGGTGCAACGTGCACCATTTCCCATTGGTGCAACATGCACCATTTCCCATTGGTGCAACATGCACCATTTCCCCATTGGTGCACGTAGCACTAATGGTAGCCATTCCTTGTGGCTATAAATTGAGAAGAATTAGAGCAGAAAACGTAACAAAGAAGGAGAGAGAAAAAAAAAGAGTGAGATGCTGTTGAAAGGTGAGAAATCGTAGGAAAGTTAAAGTGTAATAGTGAAAGTGTAAGAATAGAGAGAGAAAAGAAAGAAAGGAGGTGCGAAAGAGAGAGAAAGAGAAAGAAGAAGAAGAAGAGAAAGGAAAGAGAAAAAGAAAGAAGATATTGCAAGAGGTAGGATCTGAACTCTTTTTTAAAAAAAAAAATAAAATCATGGCTTCTGTATGTTTATATATTTTGATAGTTAATTTATTATAATATTTTGTGCATATTATTATTCTTTTTAAATTTATTATGCACATGTAATGTTATGAAACCTTGATATTTGCTTAGCTTTGAAATATTCATGATATTTGACAAATTTAGAATTATTATAATTTAAATGTTGACTCTTTCATGGAACCAATATAATAAATTAAAATATCACTCAAGGCTTAAGTTAAATAATATTTTAATTATATTAGGTAATAAATATATGTACTTAATTTACATGGATTTTCTATTTACCTTAGTTTAGGAGCAATTTTATGACCTTTATTCTGACATATATTTACCTTAGCTTAGGAACAATTTTATGATGTTTATTTTGACCTTTACAACAAAAGAACTTTGGTGCAATGAATGTACTATCAGGACTAGGACAAACTATAGAACATGATGAGGACCTGAAAAAATATGGACTATAATGAGGACCTGACAAACTATGGACTGTGATGTGGACTATTAAGAGAAATTATTAAATTAATTTTAAATCATAGTTGGTCCCTTGAAGAACTAACATTTAAATTTGATGATTCTAAGTTTTGTAAATTTTATTAAAATTACCATGATTTATTTGTAGACTTGTATATGATAAATATTAGATTGTTTGTATTGCTTATGTTTGTGTGTGATGACAAGCAAGAGATTCATGAAAAAGTTTGCACCTAACCATTGAGAGGCAGAGGAATAGATTTCTTTTTTTGTTACCTGTCTGGTTAATATGAGTATGTCTGATTTTGTTGTCACGATGTTAAAGTAACACTAGAGGTAGAGTGGATTCCCTATGAAAGTGAAGGTCTTCAAGTAAAATGTGAGACAAGCAGACATGGAAAGAAAAAGGAAAGTAAAGGGTGTATTCCCTGTGATGGAAAACTTGTTTGCTGGTATTTGGAACTTACTTGTTGATGTTGTTGATGATTGGTATTTGTTTACTAATGTTTGTTGATACTTACTTATAAATGGTACTTGTTTGCTGATATTTGAGGAACTTACTGATGTTGATATATAATGCTATATTATATTTGTTCTGTTATGATTATATTGTTCTTGTCATACTTAGGTTGCCATGTAGTTTTCTGTATATTTTACATAGCAGAAATTCACCATGTGTTTTTAAATATATTTTTTTGTATAATTGTTCATTTCCTATTGAGAACTTTCAATCCTCACTCTATTCATGGTGTTTTCAGACTAGCACAAGATGTATTATGATTATCACCATTCAGATCGGCTAAGCAAAAACTCTTGTTCTAAAGGAGGAGGATATAATTACTAGAAATATGTGTATTTGTACTTCTGAGTAAACTTTACGACTGGTGTGAGATTTTGATTTTTCAAAACTATAGATGTGTATTACAACTTTGTGTTATCCTGTATCAATACTTATTTCCTTTTATATATTTTTGTTTTCAATTTTAATTTCTGTCTGTAAATTTTCATATAGTAAATTCGCTGATAATATTATTATGGATATGTTTAGAGCCATTATTTTATATAAGGGGGTTATATTTTTTGTTTCAGAGCATCGATTTCTGGCACTTGATAGTTATATCTAAGTTTTGAATTTTTGCCTATGTTGAGCTTTTGCATGATAATTGCTCCTGTTATTTTATACATGCCATATAGAATTTTAACTACGCAATATTGAGACTAATCACCTCAATATTGAATTGTTCATGATTATGTAGGACTATATGGCATCAGAATACCCAGAAGTACAGAGTTCACAAAATGATACTCTGACAGACATACTGGGAGTCATGAAAGGATTAGCTAACGCTGTCAGGGCCTAGACAGAATCAACCAACGTGATTTTACAATGCATGTAGGAAACTTAAGATAGGAATAATAATCACAACCATAATCATCCTGCTGAGGGTAGTAGAAATTCTACCGGAGAAACTTCTGTGACCAACCTAAATTATCAAGGTCTTTCAGAATTTAGGAAAGCCAAACCGCCATCTTTTCATGGAGATTATGACCCAGCACTAGCCAAAAGTGGGTTATGCAACTAGAAAATATTTTTATAGTCATGGGATGCATAAATAGACAAAAGGTAGTCTTTGCCACCTACATGCTAGAAGGGGAGGCAGAACATTGGTGGAAAGATGCTAGGCACTTATTAGAGTCTAGAGGAACTAAAATCACCTTGAAGGTATTTTTAGCCACATTCTTTGATAAGTACTTCCCTGATAATGTAAAAAATGAAAAGGAGGTAGAATTCATACAACTTAGACAAGGCAACATGACTATAGGACAATATGTGGCCAAATTTGAAGAGCTTTCCAAATTTTCTTCCTACTTGAAAAACAATCATGATGGCCATTGGAAAGCCACAAAATTTGAGTGGGGTTTGAGGCCTAAGATAAAGGAAAAGGTGTCAACCTTAGAAATAAAAGATTATGCCACTTTAGTGAACAAATGTAAGATAGCAGAGAAAAGCTATCTAGAAATGGAATTTGAAAGAGAACGTCAGAACTTTCTAAAAAGAAAAAGGATGATAGAAGTTCAAAAGAAAAATAATTTTAAGAATGAAGTAAATCATGGAAAAGATAAGCAAGTGAAGACTAGCAGACTTCCACCTGTGTGCAATAAGTGTGGGAAATCTCATGGCTCTAGACCTTGCTATGTGTGTTTTCGTTGCGAAAACCAAGATATTTTTCAAAGAATTATACAACCGAGAAGATGGTGAGCAACCCTGTACCTAGACCACAGACTAAAGGAAGAGTATTCGCTCTAAGTGGAGAAGAGGCAAATCAATGCAACATGATTCAAGGTAAATGTTTTCTTAAAAATACTCTCTTAATTGCATTGTTTAATTCACACTCCTTTATATCTATTGATTGTGTGGAGAAGTTGGATTTGTCTATAACTTCCTTGTCTTATGACTTGTTAGTTTCAACTCCTACAGGGAGAAAAGTTTCTACTTCTAAAGCTTATTTAAAATGTTCTATTTTAATTGAAGAAAAACCTTTCACTTTGAACCTTGTTTGTTTGCCTTTGATTGGTATTGATATTATAATTGGAATGGACTGGTTGTCTACTGATGATATTATCTTATATTGTTCCAGAAAACTTGCATACTTTCCTAATAATCCACCCAAGGAACCAAAATCTACTAATACCCTATTCCTTAATGCCACTCAGGCAGAGAAGTGTCTCTTAGAAGGAGATCAGGGGTTTCTTCTTTTGTTTTCTTCAAATTCAAAGGTTGAGCAAGAAATAAACAGCATACCTATAGTAAAGGAATTTTCAGAAGTGTTTCCCAAAAGATAGTGAACCTACCAGCTGAAAGGAAAGTTAAATTTTTCATTGACCTAGTTTCGAGAACAGGACCTTTATCTTTTACACCTTATAGAATGTCCCTTTTAGAACTAAGTGAACTTAAGAAACAAATAGAGGAACTGTTAGCCAAAGGTTTTATTAGACCCAATGTATCACCGTGGAGTGCACCTGTTCTATTAGTCAAGAAGAAAGATGGGAGCATGAGGTTGTGTGTAGATTATAGACAACTGAACAAAGTCACAATTAAAATTAAGTATCCACTCTCTAGGATAGATGACTTATTGGATCAATTGTTGGGAGCCACAGTCTTCTCAAAGATAGACTTGAGATCAGGATATCATCAGATAAGAGTAAAACCAAAAGATGTACCCAAGACAGCCTTTAGGACCAGATATGGGCATTATGAATACCCGGTAATGCCTTTTGGACTTACTAATGCTCCTGTAATATTCATGGATTACATAAATGAAATTTTTAGACCTTACCTTGACCAGTTTGTAGTAGTCTTTATAGATGACATACTCATCTATTCTAAGACTAAGAAAGAGCATGAACAACACCTTAGAATGGTGCTACAAATCCTAAAGGAGGAGCAATTGTATGCCAAGTTAGAAAAATGTGAATTCTAGTTGAGTAGAGTAAAATTCTTAGGTCATGTGATTACTCAGGAAGGAGTAGTTGTGGATCCTAGTAACGTGGAAGTAGTAGTTCACTCGGAAAGACCAAAGACAATTACTGAGATTAGGAGTTTTCTGGATTGGCCTGATATTATAGAAGATTCATTAAGGGATTCTCTCAGTTAGTTTTACCTCTGACTAGGTTAACCAGAAAGAATCACCCTTTTGAGTGGGATTCAGCTTGTGAAACAAGTTTTCAGGAGTTAAAGAACAGACTTACCTCTACTTTAGTCTTAATAATTCCTAATCCTAGACAAAACTTTGTAGTGTATTGTGATGCATCTAAAAAGGGTTTGGGATGTGTTTTGATGCAATACAGTAGAGTTATAGCCTATGCATCCAGACAACTTAGACCGTATAAAGAAAATTACCCAACCTATGACTTAGAATTAGCTACAATTGTTTTTGCATTGAAAATTTAGAAGCATTACCTATATAGAGTCAAGTTTGAGGTATATAGTGATCATAAGAGTTTAAAGTATCTTTTGACCAAAAGAAGTTAAATATGAGACAACATAGATGGATTAAATTCTTAAAGGACTATAATTTTGAATTAAAATATCATGCTGGTAAAGCTAACGTAGTGGCCGATGCCTTGAGTAGGAAATCCTTGCACGTCTTCAATGATGATAAAGGAGCAAAAGTTATTAAAAGATTTCAGGGACTTGAAGATTTCAGTATCCTTACAACCTTATTGTTTGTATGCTAGTGAACTAAGAATAGAGTGTGATTTAAGAGACCAAGTAAGACAAGCCCAAGAAAATGATGAGTTTTTGCAGTCCCTCAAAAGAAGAATTCTAGTAGAACAACTTGAACATTTTCATATTAATGAAAAAGGGCTATGATGTACAAAGAAAGATTATGTGTGCCCAATGATGAAGAATTGAAAAAGAAGATTTTATCTAAGGCACATTGCAGTAAGTATGCTATGCATCCCGGTACAACTAAGATATATTAGGATCTCAAGAAAATGTTTTAGTGGAATGGGATTAAGAAAGACATAGTTAGTTTTGTAGTTAAATATCTAGTTTGTCAAAAGGTTAAAATAGAACACCAGAAGCCTACTGGATTACTGCAACCCTTGAATATCCCTGAATGAAAATGAGATAGCATATCAATGGATTTTGTGTTAGGATTTCCGAGGACTCCATCTAGTTATGATGCAGCATAGTTTGTTGATAGGTTAACTAAGTTTGCTCACATTTTACCTATTAGGATCAATTGCCCATTGTACAAGTTGGCTCATGATTACATTCAGGAAATTATAAGGTTACATGGTGTGGCAACTAGCATAGTTTCAGATAGAGATCCAAGATTTAACTCAAAATTCTGGGTAGCCTTACAAGAAGCTTTAGGAACTAAGCTCCGTTTTAGTACCTCTTACCATCCTCAGACAAATGGTCAAACTGAAAGAACCATTCAAACCCTAGAAGATATGCTTAGAGCCTGTGTGTTAGAATTTCAAGGAAGTTGGAATATCAATCTACCATTAATAGAGTTTGTCTATAACAATATTTACTATTCTAGTATAGGAATAGCATCATTTGAAGCTCTGTCTGGTAGAAAGTGTAGATCACCATTGTGTTAGTTGGAGACAGGAGAAAAGAATTTATTAAGACCTGCTAAACACTTGAGAGGAAAAGAAATTCATTTAGTTAAAGTGATTTGGGAAGGACTATCACCAGAGGAGGCAACATGAAAATTAGAAGATGACATTCAGAAGTTCTATCCGGAGTTATTTCAAATAGGTTAGTAAATTTTAGGGACAAAATTCTTAAAAGGAGGAGATAAATGTAACATCTTATTTTTTGTGAAAAATAAATTTTTAGTTTCTTTAACTTGAATATTCTATTTAGTTTTATTCTACAATAGTTATTACTAATAAAATGAAATTAGATAAAGTTTGTAAGAATTTAATAGTTTATGAAATTAGAAATGAGAATTTATTGGAATAAAATTTAGTATGTAATCTTAGCAATAAAGATTAAAAGTATTTTAATTGACACATTTTAAAAGATATTTATATATATTTATAAGACGATATTTATGGAAAGATATTTATGAAATAATATTATTTTAATATAAATACATCAAGTTTAATGATTACTTATACATAAATATTTTTAAAAAAAATTGGGATGGGTGTAACGTGCACCATTTCCCATTGGTGCAACATGCACCATTTCCCCATTGGTGCACGTAGCACTAATGGTAACCACTCCTTGTGCCTATAAATTGAGAAGAATTGGAGCAAAAACATAACAAAAAGGGAGAGAAAAAAAGAGTGAGATGCTGTTGAAAGTATGAGAAACTATAGGAAAGTTAAAGTGTAATAGTAAAAGTGTAAGAATAGAGAGAGAAAAGAAAAAAGGGAGGTACGACGAGAGAGAAAAGAGAAAGAAAGAAGAAGAAGAGAAATGAAGAGAAAAAGAAAGAAGATATTGCAAGAGGTAGGATATGAACTCTCTTTAAAAAAAAATCATGGCTTCATGTATATTTATATGCTTTATTAATTAATTTATTTTAATATTTTGTGCATATTATTATTCTTTTTAAATTTATTATGCACATATAATGTTATGAAAACTTGATATTTACTTAGCTTTGAAATATTCATGATATTTGACAAAATTTAGAATTATTATAATTTAAATATTGACTCTTTTATGGGACCAATATAATAAATTAAAATATCACTCAAGGCTTAAGTTAAATAATATTTTAATTATATTGGGTAATAAATATATGTACTTGATTTACATAAACTTTCTATTTACCTTAGCTTGATAGTAATTTTATGACATTTATTCTGACTTATATTTACCTTAACTTGGGACCAATTTTATGATGTTTATTTTGACCTTTACAATAAAAGGGTTTTTGTGCAATGAATGCACTATCAATACCAGGACAAATTATGGAACATGATGAGAACTTGACAAAATATGGATTATGATGAGGACCTGACAAACTATGGACTGTGATGTGGACTATTAAGAGAAATTATTAAATTAATTTTAAATCATAGTTGGTCCCTTGAAGAATTAACATTTAAATTTGATTATTCTAAGTTTTGTGAATTTTATTTAAATTGTCATGATTTATTCGTAAACGTGTATATGATAAATATTAGATGGTTTGTATTGCTTATGTTTGTGTGTGATGGCAAGCAAGAGATACATGAAAAAGTTTGCACCTAATCGTTGAGAGGCAGAGGGATGAATTTTTTTTTTTTGTTATCTATCTGGTTAGTATGGGTATGTCTGACTTTGTTATCACGATGTTAAAGTAACACCAGAGGTAGGGTAGATTCCCTATGGAGGTGAAGGCCTTCGAGTAAAATGTGAGACAAGCAGATATGAAAAGAAAAAGGAAAGTAAAGAGTATATTCCCTGTGATGAGAAACTTGCTTATTGGTATTTGGAACTTACTTGTTGATGTTGCTGATGATTGATATTTGTTTACTAATGTTTGTTCATACTTACTTATAAATGGTACTCGTTTGCTAATATTTGAGGAACTTACTGATGCTGATATATAATGCTATATTATATTCGTTCTGTTATGATTATGTTGTTCTTGTCATACTTGGGTTGTCATGTGATTTTCTGTGTATTTTACACAATTAAAATTCACCATGTGTTTTTAAATATTATTTTATATAACTGTTCATTTCCTACTGAGAACTTTCAATTCTCACTCTATTCATGATATTTTCAGACTAATACAAGATGTATTATGATTATCACCATTCAGATCGGCTAAGCAAAAACTCTTGTTCCAAAGGAGGATGATATAATTACTAGAAATATGTGTATTTATACTTTTGAGTAAACTTTATGACTAGTGTGAGATTTTAATTTTGCAAAACTATAGATGTGTATTACAACTTTGTGTTATCCTGTATCAATACTTATTTCCTATTATAAATTTTTGTTTTGGATTTTAATTTCTGTCTATAAATTTTCATATAGTAAATTCACTAATAATATTATTATGGATATGTTTAGAGCCATTATTTTATATAAGGGGGTTACAACTAGCATGCGATGTTATTTTGAAAAGCTATAGATGTATATTATGACTTTGTATTATTTTATGTGCTAATGTCTATTTCCTTTTATATTTTGGTTATACAGTGAAGCAATCCTCAAGTTCATTTTTGTTAATTCATATGGTAAATTTTAACTATTAGCTTAATAAAAGTTGAGAAATTTTGCTATTAGTTTAAAATTTATGAAGGGAGTTATATTTTTGGTATCAGAGCGTCGATTTTTGACACTAGATAATTATATCTATGTATTAAATTTTTACCTATGTTGAGTTTCTACATAATGATTGCTCCTATTATTTTGTAAATGTCATATAGAAATATAACTACATTAACTTGCAATATTGAGACTAATCACCTTAATATTAAATTATTCATGGTTGTGTAGGACTATATGGCATTGGAACTCCTAGAAGTACAGAGTTCACAAAATGATACTCTGACAGGGATATTGGGAGCCATGAAATGATTGGTTGACGTTATTAAGACCCAAACAAAACCAACCAACATGATTTTACAATGCGTGCAGGAAACTCAAGATAGGAATAATAATCACAATCATAATCATCCAGGTAAAGGTAGTGGAAATTTTATCATAAAAGCTCTATTGGCCAACCTAAATTATCAAGGTCTTTCAGAATTTAGGAAAGCAACTTAATTTTTACTATATTTTATCATAGAATCTAGTGGCTAAACCGTCATCTTTTTATGAAGATTATAACCTAACACTAGCTAAAAAATAAGTAATGCAACTAGAAAAGATTTTTACAGTCATAGGTGGGATGCACCTAAATTTTTACAATCATGGGATGCACAAAAGATAGTATTTGCCACCTATATGCTAGAAAAGGGAGGTAGAGCACTAGTGGAAAGGTGCTAAGAACTTGTTAGAATCTAGAGGAACTGCGATCACTTGGGAGGTATTTTTAGCTACATTTTTTGATAAGTACTTCCTTGATAATGTAAAAAATGAAAAGGAGACATAATTCATACAAATTAGATAGGAAAACATGACTATAAGATAGTAAGTGGCCAAATTTGAAGAACTTTCCAAATTTTCTTTCTATTTGAAAAATAATCCTGATGGCCACTGGAAAGCCACAAAGTTTAAGTGAGGTTTGAGGCCTAAAATAAGGGAGAAGGTGTCTACCTTGGAAATAAAAGATTATGTCACCCTAGCAAACAAATGTAGAATAACATAAAAAAGCTATCTAGAGATGGAATTTGAAAGAGAAAGTCCAAACTTTCTAGAAAAGAAAAAGGGTGGTAGAGGCTCAAAAGAAAAATAATTTTAAGAATGGAGTAAACCACGGGAAAGGTAAGCAAGTGAAGACTGGTGGATTTCCACCTGTGTGCAACAATTGTGGGAAATCACATGGCTCTAGACCTTGCTATGTGTGTTACGATGTAAAAAATCAGGACATATTTCCAAGGATTATACCACTGAGAAGATGGTAAACAACCCTATACTCAGACCACAGACTAAAGGAAGTGTATTCGCTCTAAGTGAAGAGGAGGCAAATCAATCTTCCAACATGATTCAAGGTAAATGTTTTCTTAAAATCACTCTTTTAATTGCATTGTTTGATTCATGAGCTACACACTCCATTATATCTATTGATTGTGTGAAGAAGTTGAATTTTCTTATAACTTCGTTGTCTTATGATCTGTTAGTTTCAACTCCCACGGGAGAGAAAGTTTATACTTCTCAAGCTTGTTTAAAATGTCCTATTTTAAATGAAGGAAAAGCCTGCACTTTAAACCTTGTTTGTTTGCCTTTGATTGGTATTGATATCATAATTGAAATGGACTAGTTGCCTACTAATGATATTATCTTAGACTATTCCAAAAACTTGCCTACTTTCCCAATGATCCACCCAAGGAACCAAAATTCACTAATACCCTATTCCTGAATGCCACTTAAGTATATAAATGTCTCTTATAAGGATCTTAAGGATTTTTTCTTTTGTATTCTTCAAATTCAGAGGTTGAGCAGGAAATAAACAACATACCTATAATAAGAGAATTTTCAGAAGTGTTTCCCAAAGAGATAATCAACCTACCACCTGAAAGGAAAGTTGAATTTTCCATTGACCTAGTTTCGGGAACAAGACCTCTATCTTTTGCTCCTTATAGAGTGTCTCTTTTGGAGCTAAGTGAACTTAAGAAGCAAATAGAGGAGCTATTAGCCAAAGATTTATTAGGCTTAGTGTATCACCGTGGGGTGCACCTGTTCTATTAGTTAAGAAGAAAGATGAGAGTATGAGGTTATGTGTAGACTATAGGCAATTGAACAAAGTCACAATTAAAAACAAGTATCAACTTTCTAGGATAAATAATCTATTAGATTAATTGTTAGGAGCCATAGTCTTTGCAAAGATATATTTGAGATCAAGATATCATCAGATAAGAGTAAAACCAAAAGATGTACCCAAGACAACCTTTAGGACCAGATATGAGTATTATGAATACCTTGTGATGCCCTTTGAACTTACTAATGCTCCTGCAATATTCATAGATTACATGAATAAGATTTTTAGACTTTTCCTTGACCAGTTTGTAGTAGTCTTTATAGATGACATACTCGTCAATTTTAAGACTAAGAAGGAGCATGAACAACACCTTAGAACAGTGCTATAGATCCTAAAGGAAAAGTAGTGGTATGCCAAGTTAGAAAAATGTGAATTCTGGTTGAGCGAAGTAAGATACTTAGGTCATGTAATTACCCAGGGAGGAGTAGTCGTGGATCCTAGTAAAGCTGAAGTAGTAGTTCACTGGTAGAGGCCAAATACAATTACTAAGATTAGGAGTTTTCTGGGATTGGCCGGATATTATAGAAGATTCATTAAGGAATTCTCTTAGCTAGTTTTACCTCTGACCAAGTTAACTAGAAAGAATCACCTTTTTGAGTGGGATTCAGCTTGTGAAGCAAGGTTTTAGGAATTAAAGAATAGACTTACCTCCACTCCAGTCTTAATAATTCTTAATCTTAGACAAAGCTTTGCAGTATATTATGATGCATCTAAGAAGGGTTTAGGATTTGTTTTGATGCAACACGGTATAATTGTGGCCTATGCATCTAGACAACTTAGACAGTATGAAGAAAATTACCCAACTCATGACTTAAAGTTAGCAGCAGTAATCTTTGATTTAAAAATTTGGAGGCATTACTTATATGAAGTCAAGTTTAAGGTATACAGGGATCATAAGAGTTTAAAGTATCTTTTTGACCAAAAGGAGTTAAATATGAGACAATGTAGATGGATTGAGTCCATAAAGGACTATAATTTTGAATTGAAATATCATACTAATAAAGTCAATGTAGTGGTTGATGCATTAAGCAGGAAGTCCTTACACATGTCCTTGATAATGATAAGGGAACAAAAGTTGTTAGAAAATTTTAGGGATTTAAAGATTTCGGTATCCCTACAACTTCACTGCTTATATGTCAGTGAACTAAGAATAAAGTGTGATTTAAGAGACCAAATAAAGCAAGAACAAGAAAATAATGAGTTTTTACAGTCTCTCAAAAGAAGAATTCAAGTAGAATAGCTTGAACAATTTCGTGTTGATGAAAAAGGGGCTATGGTGTATGAAGGAAGATTATGTGTACCCAATGATGAAGAATTGAGAAAGAAGATTTTATTTGAGGTACATTGCAGTAAGTATACTATGCATCCTGGTGCAACCAAATTGTATCAAGATCTCCGAAAATTATTTTGGTGGAATATGATGAAAAGAGACATAACTAGTTTTGTAGCTAAATGTCTAGTTTGCCAAAAAGTTAAAATAGAACACCAGAAGCATGCTAAATTAATTCAACCCTTGAATATCCCTAAATGGAAATGAGACAGTATATCAATGGATTTTATGTTAGGATTACTTAAGACTTCATCAGGTTATTATGCAACATAGGTAATTATTGACAGGTTTACTAAGTCTACTCACATTTTGCTTATTAGGATTTATTGTCCATTGTACAAGTTAGCTCAAGATTACATTCAAGAAATTGTAAGGTTACTTGGTGTACCAATTAGCATAATTTCATATAGAAACCCAAGATTTACCTCAAAATTCTGAGTAGCCTTACAAGAAGCTTTAGGTACTAAGCTCTGTTTTAGTACATCTTACCAGCCTCAGACAAATGGTTAAACTAAAAGAACCATTTAGACCCTAAAAGATATGCTTAGAGCTTATGTGTTAGAATTTCAAGAAAATTAGAATACCCATATATCATTAATAGAGTTTTCATATAATAACATTTACCATTCCAGCATAGGAATGACACCATTTGAAGTTTTGTATAGTAGAAAATGTAGATCACCTTTGTGTTGGTTAGAAACAGGGGAAAGGAGTTTATTAGGACTTGATATAGTGCAGCAAACCACAGAAAAGATCAAATTTATCAAAGAAAAATTACTTGCTGCTCAAAGTAGACAAAAAAGTTATGTTAATCAAAGAAGAAGACATCTGAAATTTGAAGAAGAGGAACATGTTTTCCTCAAAGTCACTCATACTACTAGTATTGACAGAACCCTTAAATCCAAAAAGTTGAATTTTAGATTCATTGGTCCATTCTAAATCCTTAAAAATGTAGGACCTGTTGTCTATCAAATTGCACTTCCCACAAATCTTTCAAATTTTCATGATGTCTTTCATGTATCCCAACTCAAAAAATATTGTTTTGACCATTCACACATCATAGAACATGAAACAATACAAGTAAGAGATGATTTGACTTATGGAACAAACCTTGTACAAATCATGGATAGATTTGTCAAACACTTAAGAAGAAATAAAATTCTTTTAGTTAAAGTAATCTGGAAAGGACTATCACTAGAAGAAATAACATGAGAATTAGAAGATGACATCCAGAAGTCCTATCCAAAGTTATTTCAACCAAGTTAGTGAATTTTGAGGACAAAATTCCTAAAAGAAAGGGGACATGTAACATCCTTTTTTCATAAAATATTTTTATGAATAATAAAATTTTAATTTCTTTAACTTAAACATTCTATTTAGTTTTATTCTACAATAAATGTTACTAATAAAATGAGATTATATAAAGTTTGTAAGAATTTAATTAAAATCATAGAGATTAACTTTCTAGATAAATTGGTAATAGTAAATAATAGAACAAAAAATTATGAAATTAAAAATAAAAATTTATTGAAATAAAATTTAGCAATAACAATAAAGATTAGAAGTATTTTAATAGATATATTCATAAGAAGATATTCATGAAAAGATATTTATGAAAAGATATTTATAAGAAGATATTTATGAATTAATTATTATTTTAATATAAAAATCTATCTTAAATATCTTTAGTGTAATTATTACCGAATAAATATCTAATAAGTAATCATGAGGTGTAATGTACACCGAACTTCATCTGGTGCAACGTGCACCAATATGGAGCACACGTAGCCAATCAAAATTTCTATAAAAGGACATTAACGAGAACCACTAGAAAAAAAAAAAGGAAAAAAGAGAGAAAAGGAAGGAAAAGAAAGAGTTAAAAGATACTTGATTAAGTGTGAAATCGAGGGAGAGAGAAAAGAAAAAGAAAAAGGAAGAAAGAGAGGAAGAGAGGGACGAGGTAGGAGAGAGGGACGAGGTAGGAGAGAGGGACGAGGTAGAGAGAGAGAAAGAAAAGAAGAAAAGAAGAAGAAAGAGGAAGAAAAGAGAAAAAAAAAAGAATAAAGTCTTTACAAGGTAGGAACTGAACCTTTTTTTTTAAATAAAACCATCATCAAGTATGATTTATTAGTAACAATAATTAATTTATTTTGTGCATATAGTTATTCTTGTTAAATTTATTATGCATATATAATATTGTTAGATTATGAAAATTTGATATTTGTATTTGTGCTTGGCTTAGAAATGTTTATAACATTTGACGATATTTAGAATTATTATAATTTGAATGTTGACTCTTTCATAGGACTAATATAATAAACTATCAAGTTAAAATATTACTCAAGATTTAAGTTAAATAAATATCTTTAATTATATTGAGATATCATTGCCTTGGCTTGAGGACATTTTATGACCTTTATATTAACCTTTGCAATGAAAGCACTTTTGTGCAATGAATGCACTATCAAGACCAGGATAAATTATGGACCATAATGAAAACCTGACAAAATATAGATTATGATGAGGACCTAATAAATTATGGACTGTGATGTGAGCTTCTAAAAGAATTATTAAATTAGTTTTTTTTAAATCAAAGTTGATATATTTAATAATTGACATTTTAATTTAATGATTTTAAGTTTTGCGAATTTTATTTAGTTGCCATGATTTATTTGTATATAATGAATTTATTTGTAATATATTGGGTGATTTGTATTGCTTATGTTTATATGTGATGACAAACAAGTGATTCAATGAAAAGTTTGCAACTAACCATTGAAAAGACAGATGGATGAACTTCCTTTTATGTTACATGTCTTGGTTAGTATGAGTGTTGTAACATCCTCCCTAACCTAATGATCCTAATCAGGGTTACAGAAGCTCAGTACTGCTGGTATAAGTTATCTATTAATTTGGATAACATTCTGAACCAGTTTGAGCGTAATTCTATAACACTGAATATAAGAAAGTACTTAAAGTATCTGCGTAAACAGTTTATATGATGGAAATAAATATGAAAATTTTATTTCCTAGCTAAGAACCTTTGATAAGACTTGTAGAAAATTTTGGAGAATCAACTGAGCAAGTTTGATATTTTTAAGGATACCGAAGAGAAATAGCCGGAAGAGTTAAATAGTTCAAAAAATTATGAAATTACATGAAAATGACAAGTAAGACATGGAGAATATTTTGGTATAAGTGTTAGCCATGGCAACCATTACCCAAGAGGGGGGGTGAATTGGGTGATGACTTGTTTTAATGCAACTTTAACAAATTATGCATTTTAAATCACTCAATAAATAAATGCAGCGGAATATGCATAATAAATGTACAACTATTATAGATTACTCAACTACAACTTGAGATATAGGATAAATCAAGCAAATAAGCTAAATATCAAGTTCAACTCAAGCATATAAAATTAAGGTGCAAATGTAAAGAGATAGAGTTTAGAAGATCAAACACAATAGTTTATCCTGATTCGATCACCAATCCACTTGTGATCTACGTCCAGTCCTTAAGCAACCGCTAGAGATTTTTCACTATCTTCAAGCTTCAACAGGTGCTTGATAACCTTTACAATTGAGAGCACTCAACACACCTTGAGATACCTCACCCTTGTGCTTGAGCCTCAAATAGGGATACCTCACCCTTTACAACTTTTGAGGGATGCCTCACCCTTAAGGGATACCTCACCCTTTACTAACTTTGAGAGATGCCTCATCTCTCTAGGGATACCTCACCCTTTACTCTAGAGGGATACCTCACCATCTCTTTATAGATTACACAAAGTGTGGAAAATAGAAACTCTCTTGAAGAGTAGATAATACAACTTGAAGCTTATAAGTATAAAGGATTTACACACTTAGCTCAAAACAAAGATTTGGAGAAAAAGATGATGAATTTCGTTTTCAATGCTCAAGGGTAATTTTCAGAATGTTCTCCAACTTATTTTTGATGCCCAAACACTTGTATTTATAGCCCAATGAGTTTTAGAGCCGTTGGAGGGTTTTAGAAATGATTTTCTATGAAAACTAGCCGTTTATAGCCATTAGAAATGTTCCTGGGCACTTTGTAATCGATTACAAGCTTCATGTAATCGATTACAAGCTTTCTGGGTACTTTGTAATCGATTACATACTCTGTGTAATCGATTACACGGCTTCTGTCAACGTTGTAATCGATTACATGACTCGTGTAATCGATTACACCATTTCTGGTTTTCAAAACCGACTTTAAAAGGTCATAACTTCTTCATTTCTTATCCAATTAAAGCAAATGACCACTCATTGGAAAGCTCTTTGAGTCTATTTTCATATGAAATAATTTTAGAAAAAAACTTAAAGTATTTTGAAAGATATGATTAAAATAGTAACCAAAGGTCAAATTTTCAATACTCAAACTTTAATTAGTCATAACTTTTTCGTTTCTTATCCGTTTAAAGCAAATGACCAGTCATTGGAAAGATCTTTGAGTCTATTTTCAAATGAGATAAGTTTCAAAGTAAAACTCAAAGTATTTTGAAAGTTATGATCAAAAGAGTAACTATATGTCAGTTTTATAAAACACAAACTTGACTATCTTTCATAGATTTGAACTATTACCATAACTAACTTTCCAAAACAGTTTGTTGGGCATTTAAACATTTTAGAAATACTTATAAATATGTTTAAAACTTGTTTGAGTTTAGTGTGATTCCTTTTTACTTTTACACAAGATCTAAGTCCTATAAGCTAAGCTTGAAGAGACTTGGGATTTGATCTTTGCACTTCCAATCCTTTCTTGTTTGTTATCATCAAAACCATTGCTTTAGTCAATGTCAATTACAATAAGATGCAAATTAAGATAAGTATTAGTAAGCAAATTTATTTAATTTCTAAGTTTAATTTAATTTGGTGCCAAGTAAAGAAGCTTAGCTGATAAATAGCACTATATGAAAAGTTATGAAAAAATAAATATAAGGACTAAGATGAGTTCTAAAAATTTTCATAACACTTGTGGATACTTGAAAACTCAGTTTTGAAAAATTAAAATGTATTTAACAAATATAAAAGTTCCAACACAAAATTTTTGTCATAAAAAATTGTGATCACTACCAATACAAATCTCTTGAAACTTCTTGACCTTTCTCTAAAATTCTCTCCATCTTTGCTGTGTGAAAACAACTCAAAATTGAGCCAAAAATAGAAGCAAAAATTGAACCACACACGACTTCCTCGTCCACCCTTCAAACCTTAGCATTATTCACTTGTTGAATATGATGAATGATATATTATTGGACATATGTTGTAAAACTAAGATTACAATACCTCTTGATAACTCAAGTTGAGTTAAAATGTTAGTTGTATTGCTCCTTTAATTCTTTAAGGTTGAGATAGAATGTGTGATTAAGTAATCAATGCTCATGTTATATGAAAATTGAATTGTATTTGAGAATTGTGGATATTTATCTTTGAATGGAAAGAGAATGATCCAGGTATACTATTCCCAATGTATGAGTATCCTCTTGTATTTAAATTTGTTTGGGTATTAGTGGATTCTGGAGTTGATCCTTGGTGAAGGAAAGGTATTTAGAATTCCATTAGAATTATGAAGATGATCCTCCATGAGGAAGGAGATCCTGTATTCTTAAAATTCCTCATCAATTTCCTCACTAGCCTTAGTTTCTCTCATATATGTAATGATATAAGGAATATTTCTGTGTGACACACACTTGGTAGTGTCATAAATAGGCTAGAATGTACTGACCTAAAAGCAAACTATTGTCAAGCTAAATAGGATACTCAGAATAGTTCTATGTGACATAAATGACAGTGTCATAAATAGGTTGGAGTGTGCCGACCTGAAAGCATACTATTACCAAGTTAGAATTCAGGTTATGTGAAGTGACCTAGTTCTGTGGGAATTAGAACTGGATAATGAGCACTGAGATGAATTTGAAATTGGATGTCATATTATGACTTTGATATATTATAAGAACCATTGCATGACTTTGATATCATGGTTCTTGACTGGAAACTATTTCTGAAACTATTATGAATACAAATTGTGTTGTATGATATTAAAAATTTTTGAAAACTATTAATAAATGAAATTCTGTTTCGGGAAGAGGAAGGATTGGATTTGGCCTTTGCCATCTTTCTACTTTATAAAACGAGATTTGAAATGATTTTTTTCCCGAAACAGCTTGAAGTATTATGATGACATGTATTTTTAAATAGTACTACTGAGAATTCTTAGAATTCTCACCCCTTTCTGTTTATTTTTCATAATATTTTCAAGAATGCATACTTCAACAAGGAGGCAGAAGATGAAGATGTAGAATAGGTTTTGGTGATATTATGTATTTTGTATTGTATAATTAATACTCGATAACATATTATGTAATTTTGTACACTATTGTATATTATTTATATAATGTCTTGTATGTTAAAATATAATTCCAACCTCGACAGGCTCATATTTTGTATATCTCATATATTTATTTTCAAATATATTATGTTAATTATTACGTGACATACTTAATTCTAGTTACTAATACGTAATTTTGATATGTAATTAATAATATTATTAAGGATGATATGTTATGGTATCGGAACAGTTCATCCTGTTGATCAGGGAAATGGATTAGCTATGTTTTGTTATGTATTTGTCTTGTCTTAATAATGAGATGCATAAGTAAAATTGTATAACTACCTTGAGTTTGTATGTTTATGGTTAACTGTCATACTGTTACATAATATTAAGCTTGATCAACTCGATATATAATGTGTTGTGTGTATAAGAAACTATGACATCGACCAGGCATACCCGAGGCCAAGGTAAAAGAGCTCCTGCTAGTGACCGAAACAATGCACCATATATGACTGAAGTATTTAGAAACATACCTGATGTTATGAGGGAACAGAGAGAAATGTCAGCTGCCATGACTACAAGAATTTTAGAGGAGATAAGAAATAATGCTCAACTAGCACAACTGGCACCAGTACAACCGACTCCAGTAAATAATCCATTTCTAGTGGAGAATCAAGATTTCTATAATTTTTCAGAGTTCAGGAAGGCGAATCCCCCATCTTTTAGAGAGGAATATGATCCAGTAAAAGCAGCAGAATGGATAAGGGAATTAGAGAAGATATTTACCATAATGATATGCACTGACAATCAAAAGTTGTCGTTTGTTGTTTATATGCTACATAAAGAAGCTGAGTTTTGGTGGGATGGTGTTAAAAGATTAAAAGAAGCTATCGAGATTCAGATAATTTGGGAGGTGTTTAAAATAACTTTTCTAGATAAATATTTTTCAAAGAAGTTGCAAGAAGAAAAAGAAATGGAATTTCTGGAGTTCAAACAGGGAAATATGACAGTGGGCCAATATGAAGCAAAGTTTGAGGAATTGTTTAAATTTTCTTCATATTTTAGATATAATCCAAATGAAAACTGGAAATGTGTTAAATTTGAGACCAAATTAAGAAATGAGATAAGAAGAATGGTGAGGCCTCTAGGAATTAGAGATTTTCCAACATTGGTGAATAAATGTAATATTGTGGAGTCAGAGAATTTAAGGTTACAGCAAGAGTATAGACAGCAAAACTTCCATAAGCAAAAAAAGGAAGATGAGGATTTTGAAAAAAATGTTCCACAACCAAAGATTCAGCAAGATAAAGGAAAGTAGGTGCAAGTGAAATCCTCTGGACCGAAATGCCTTAAAAGTGGAAAGAATCACAGAAGCAGACCCTATTTAGTGGATCAGATCATATGTTATTCATGTGGTAAGACAGGGCATTATGCTAGGAGCTGGCCACAGAAAGAGGAAGCATTATTTCTTCCTAGGTCCCAAACCAGTGGAAGAGTTTATACTTTGAGCAACAAAGAAACTGCTCAATTTACTAATTTGATGCATGGTAAGTGCAAAGTTAAAAACATATCTTTAACTGTATTATGTGATCTAAGAGTATCTCATTCTTTTATTTCTTATAATTGTGTGTGTGAGGTTACTATTAAAAATAAATATCCATTACCAAATATTGATGATTTGATAGATCAATTAAGAGATATAGTTTCTAGGACAAGTGATACTTGGAAAAATGGGTATATTTAGATTCTAATAAAGTAAAGGCAATATTATAGTGAAAGAGTTTAAAATGAAATAAATTCTTCTGGTAAAGGTATTATGGAAAGGTGGTGACTCCATATATCCATATAGGAGTCAAAGTTATCCAGAACTTTTTGTGCAAGGAAAGTAAATTTTGAAGACAAAATTTTGGGGAGGGAGGATTGTAACATCCTCCCTAACCTAATGATCTTAATCTGGGTTACAAAAACTCAGTACTGCTGATATAAATTATCTGTTAATTTGAATAATTTTTTAAACTAATTTGAACATAATTTTATAACACTGAATACAAGAGTATAATTAAAGTATCTGTGTAAATAGTTGATATGATAGAAATAAATACGAAAAATTTATTTCTTAACTAAGAACTATTGATAAGAGTTGTAGAAAATTTTGAAGAATCAACTAAGTAAATTTGATATTTTTAAAATAATAAAAAAATAATTAAAATAGTTAAATAGTTTAAAAAATTATAAAATTATATAAAGATAACAAGTAAAATATAAATAATATTTTGGTATAAAAAGAAAACGCTACTTATTTCTCATGAAATAGATTTCACGATCTCCTTTACAAATGATGCGGTATCAACGATATACTCCACTTCATTCACGTGTAGTTTTCAAAGCAACCCATTCATAATTCGTAGGAATTAGCATTTCTGAAAAAAAAAATATTGTGAAGAAAAAAATTGCCCCATTTTCCAAGCTAAGGAAGGCTGTATTTGTGAATAAAACAAAAAATCCAAGTAAAATCCTCTCCTCATCCCTTAAACCCTAAAACCCTCTCTCTGTCTTTTTATCACGTTCTCTCTCAATCACGACGTGGCCACCGCCATCCTCAATTCCTCCCTCTACATCATTAATGACGACCGATACGGACTCTATAAATAAAACTGAGTAAAACCCATAAATTTTAACACATTTATCTTTAAAACATAAAAGCGTGGACCCTATAAATAAAATTGTGCTTTTATCCAAATATTGCGCTCAACGTTCTTAAGCAAAACGATTTTATAGTTTAGATCTCACCTAATATTATGTTTTTATGCTTTAAAACTCATTTTTAACAATCATGATTTACTCTTTTTTCTTTTCCTTAAATAGTCGCTATTTTGAGTCAACTTTTTCAATATATATATATATATATAATATATTTATTAAAAAATATTTATTATAAAAAGTGAAATGAATAAATATTAACTATTGAATTTTATATAAATAATTAAAATTAAAATATAAATGTATATGATCTTTTAAGCCATTATATAATTTTTAAGTAATTTTTAATCTTGACTATTCATGTATGATTGTATAGTCAATATTTATTCTTTTCACAATCTCACAATAGAAACTTCTCTCACTAGATATGCTTCATATATATATATATATCTATGAAGTACGGACACACTATTTTTTAGACGTATCCACATTTCAGACACGTGTTTACGTGTCAGATACATGGGACGTGCATACGATACACGTGTCTTGCGTGTCAAAATGTGTCTGATTAAAAAGATTATTTTTTAAACTTAAACAAATCTTAGACACAGTTTGGACACACTTAGACACGTCTATGACATGACTTGGATACTATTTATTCATATTTTTTAAAAAAAATTAATTTTCATGACTAACGTCCAATTAGTAAACTCATAACTCACTCAAACTCAATCACATGACTGACATCCTAAGCCACTATTTTTACATATTAGTATTTGAAATTTTATCTTTTCACATGTCACTATTAGGCTTTTAATTTATCTTTTCACATACTATTATTTTTATCTACTCCTTCTACCACTGATTAAGCTGTCCACTTCGTTGTTATAGAAACTTGTCTCACCATATTATTTCCTCTAGTTAATTTTTTTGAATACACATATACTTATACATGGTTAATTATATTAGGAGAAGTTAGTTTAAAATTTTTTTAAAAAATATCAATAGAAATTATGTTCTATATTTTTTGAAAAGATCTTATTAGATAATAAATATTAATACATATAATATATATTAAAATATTATAAATCTTTAAACTTATATATATATATATATATATATATATATATATATATATATATATATACTTTTTTTTGAGATAAACATACCAATTCATGTAACACAGCTTTATCACCTTTTATTTATTGGCCCACAATTTCGTTAAACACTATAAACTTCATCACAAAGCAAAGTTAAGTTAGAAAAGATAAAAAGAAAAAAAAGAAAAGTTCAGAAAAAATACACAGCTTTTCTCATAAAGTGCATTTCACAAATCCTTTTACGAACTATGAAGCGTAAATATAAAATACAATATTGATACAATACTATATTGATATGTGATATGACAAAATCTTAAAATTATAAGATATGTGTATTTATATATATATATATATATATATATATATATATATATATATATATAGATTAAAAAAAAAAAAATTCGTATTGAATTTAGGAGTAGTAGGATAGGCCCAATTAAACAAACTCTATTGCAAAGCATCACAAAAGGAGCACACACACACACATATATATATATATATATATATATATGAGATTAAAAAGAAAAAACTAATAATTTCATACTGAACCTAGCAGAAGGATAGGCCCAATGAAACAAACTCTATCTCTTAGCCCATAAGAAAGGCTGCAAAGCATCACAAAAAGAGCATATTTCCAGTAGTATTTTTAGCTTGAAAGCGAAAAACTTTCTTTTTAGTAACCGAGTTGTAATTTTATTTCCCCAAAATCTTGCTCATCAGGGAGAGTGGTATGGGAGTCTCATTTTTATGTGCATCAAATGAAGGATCATCGATGCTGGTGGTCTCCATCAAGAGGTTTCTCCAAGATTCACCGTCACCTAGGAAGCAGTGGAAATTTGCTCTCTGTTCTTAATCGTAGCGGCAGAGCACAAGCATTGAACATGCAAACCTCAATAAGAGACAAGCTTCAATAAATTGGTGAGGTTTACAATGCACCTAATGACTTTTTGAGTATTGATACTGTAAGTATGAGAACCATTGAGGAAATCTAAATCAATGATTGAGAATAAAGAAGATGAACAATTATTATTACTTTTTTTTTTATCAATTTTAAATATTTATTAAAAGTATCTAAATTATTTATTTTTTGACTCTTCATTTTTTTTCATTTTATTTTTAACCCTTCAACTAAATATTCTTCTTCATCTTTACACTTTCTCTATCTTGTCACACGTCACCGTCGCTGCGTAGTGCCACCTCCGTTGACGACTCCCTCTCGCCATCGACCACCCCTCTCGGCCCTCTGCGTTCGTGATTGACAGTTCTTCATCGGAGAGCGGCGATGTCTTTCCTATACACGCAACCAAAACCCAAAATAGAACCACCTGCAATGGCCACGTAGCCACCACCGTCAACCCCAAGACCAGAACCCAACCTGGAAATCAAACCTCACACTCGTTAACACTCACCACGAACCACGACCTCAGCCTTGCAAATGCTCAAATCTGCCACCTACGCGCCGCCATCATCCAAGCACCTCCACACCTCACCACGAGCTTCAATTTGCGTACCAGCTGGCCAGATCCGTCCCACCACCACAGTCGGTCTCCACAACCACCATGCCACCCAAATGACGACGTTTCATTGAACGTTATCATCATCACCTTTGACCAACGATTAAACGCATTCGCGAACATGCCCTTAACGACGTCATTGGCCGTTATTTTAGTCAAATGATGGACACTCATAGGGGAGGGGAAATTGCGAGCTCGATGGTGGAGTGTAGAGCGACGGAAGTCCTGGTAGTGTCACGATCTAGGTCGCGCGGTGGCAGTCTGAGGTGCGCGCGCGACAGATTTGGGTGGAGGTCACGTGTGGCACGGTGACTGGAGGTGGTTTGCGAGTTGGGTCACGACTAGATCTGGGTTCGTGTGGATCGAGGCAGAGGACGATTTGTGGTGGCTCCGGTCGACGTGGGTCGTTTGGTTCTGCTCGCGAGTCACCTATTCTAGTGAGGACGATGATGGGTTTGGTCGTGGGTGTATGTGAAGGTGATGCCGCTGGGTGATAGTGCACCAGGGAGATGGGACGACAACGAGATGTGGTGGAAGCTCGACACCAACCACCCAATAGCCACCGAACCACCACCGAATTGCGACACCACCTGCAGTTGTTAGCTCCTGCATCCCATCTGGCCACCGCGACGTGTTGGGGAAGAAGGTGAAGTGAGAGATGATGAAATCTATAGATGAGGGGCCTTAAATATAATATTTTTATATTTAGAATGACTAACTTTGTAATTACTTGTTGTATCAAAGTTTACCTGTTATATAGATTATGGGTAAAAATGTTCCCAGATATTGATCAATTATTAAACAAGATTTATGGTAAAGAACATGTAGAGCATTGATGGTCTGAATTTGTTTAGGAGCACTCTAAATTTTGCCCAATAAATTAGTCTTCAATTGCATGCTTTGTTGCACAGATGGAATGAATTTCAAAGCAATTTTGGAATCAGTTATGATATTCTTATCGTTAATAGTGCATACATTTTTTTTATACTCCTCTCAATATTATTAATCATATTTATTTTTTTTATTATTTTTTTCACTAAATATGACACCCTTAAAAAGGGTGTCAACAATATATATATCCCTAAAAAGGATATATAATGATCTTTTTCCTTTTGGAACATGGATGTATCACCACCATTCTGACACCCAATCGTCGTATTTTGACGCATCAACACCCTAGACACGATTCGTCCTGGAAATAAAAGATTTAGTGGAGTTGTTAAGAACACATTTTTTATCACATTCATTTTAATATATTATTTTTTATTAAATCATGTCATATACTAAAATAATATTTAACTTCGATTAATATGTAATTAATTTAATTAATATATAATTAATTTTAAATAATATATAATCAAGTTTAAATATTATTTTATATATGACATGATTTAATAAAAAATATATTAAAAAATATGATAAAAATATATTTTTATTACTCTTCTTGCGAATAATGTGGCATCATCAATATAAGTATATATAACCTACTAATCTATTAAATTAAATAATAAAAAAGAACAATAACTAAATAAATCATGGTTAATGTTTATGAAAGTTTTTATACAAAAGCTATTACAATCGTCTAATAACTAATTTGAAAAAAAAAATTAAACGATTGAAGAGTACAAACGTAATTTACAAAACACTACTAAATTGCTTCATTGTTCTCCTTTCCTTCATCGATCCATAAAATTACATACATTTGTAAGATTTAATATATTAAAAGTTATAATTAAAAACAATAAATAAATCATTTATCAGATGACAGATAGCATGTCAGTGCCACTTCATCTGTGAGCAATTTTGATAGTAACCTTAATATTTTTACTATATATTTTTTGTATTATTTTTTATATGATTGATCACGTTATTATTATATTATTATTATTTTTATTTAATTATAATTATTAAAAAATATAATAAAAATGATGTGAAATAAAAAATAATATAAAAATATTATTTTTCATTTTGTAATAAGTACAATTTCTGGAAAATTAAAAAATATTGCCCCCTTTTCCAAGCCAAGATAGGCTTTAAAGTATTTGTAAACAGAACCAAAATTCCAAGCAAAACCCTCTCCCCCATCGCTTGTACCCTAAACCCCTCACTCACCAAATGGGAAGCAGCCAAGCAGCAGTATCCTTCTTGACCAACGTCGCCAGCGTGGCCTTCGGCCTTGGCGCGGCTGCCACTGTCGTCAATTCCACCCTCTACACCGTGGACGGTGGCCAGCGCGCCGTCCTCTTCGACCGTTTCCGCGGAATCCTCGACGAGACCGTCGGCGAGGGAACACACTTCCTCATCCCCTGGGTCCAAAAACCCTACATCTTCGACATCCGCACCCGCCCCCACACCTTCTCCTCAGTCTCCGGCACCAAGGACCTCCAGATGGTGAACCTCACCCTCCGCCTCCTCTCCCGCCCCGACACCGACCACCTCCCCCTCATCGTCCAGAACCTCGGCCTCGAGTACGACGAGAAGGTCCTCCCCTCCATCGGCAACGAGGTACTCAAGGCTGTCGTCGCGCAGTTCAACGCCGACCAGCTCCTCACCGAGCGGCCCCGCGTCTCCGCCCTCGTCCGCGAGAGCCTCATCCGCAGAGCTAAGGATTTCAACATTGTCCTCGACGACGTCGCCATCACGCATTTATCTTACGGGTCGGAGTTTTCCAGGGCCGTTGAGCAGAAGCAGGTGGCGCAGCAGGAGGCCGAAAGGTCCAAGTTTGTGGTGATGAAGGCGGAGCAGGAGCGGCGCGCCGCCATTATTCGGGCAGAGGGTGAGAGTGATGCTGCCAAGCTGATTTCCGACGCCACGGCCTCCGCCGGTATGGGGTTGATTGAACTCAGGAGGATTGAGGCTTCCAGGGAAGTTGCAGCCACGCTGGCCAAGTCCCCCAATGTGTCTTACCTTCCTGGTGGACAGAACTTGCTTATGGCTCTTAATCCTTCTCGTTGATGCCGGTAATCGCGTTATTTTGCTATTCTCTTTGTTACGTTTGTGGCTTCAATTTGATTTCCTAGCTTATGATTCCTAATTTTTTGGTTACTACTTGCTTGAGCTTACATTAATTTTAAATATATTTGTTTGTCTTACCTCTTTCAAGGGATTATTGGGTACAAATGCTAGATTAAGAAAACCTTATGTGGAGAATTGTTGATTGGCCTTCCAATGGAATTAAGAATTTTATATTAGTGGATAGTGGATACAAATACTTGATTCTGTTAATGGTAGTCATGTGTATCAATAGGTTAATACTAGAAGCCGTTGCACAAAAGTGAGGCTTGACTCCTCTGAGGCTTGGGTTGGCTGATAAGTTGTGAATGGCTATCCAATAATGTATTAGTTTAGACATTTACAAGTAAAGTTAGGGAAAAAGCAATCCTGTTACAGGAAAAATGAAGGAAATGGAATGAATATAGGGCTATTATTATTGCAATTTTCAAGGCAGGCTAGACAGATTAGCTTTACTTTATTTTATTTTTTCTTTAGTTATGAGAACATCAGCTTGAATATCTTGACTTCTCTTGTAAGAGGTGGGTATTGCACTTATGCTAGTGAAATTGTATTCCCAATTCCAGTCTTCTGGCTCAACCTATTACTGGTCTTTATTCTGTCTGGAGCATTTTGTATTCTACTTCGTAGTTGAGCTTAAAATGAGGATTAGGCCTTGCAATTATGCCAGAATATTGGTTTTCTTTTAATGGTACATAATTGGGCTAATTAAATCTTATGCTTCTGGTACCTAATTATTTTAAAGGTGTTTTAGCATTTTTGTGGCACGTTTTGAGCTTTCCCATTTAGGGCCAGGAAATTTTCTTCCCTGTTGTTCATGTGTCCAATAGGGGTTGGTTGGATAGGTTAGTACCTTAGTGGTAATAGAGGGAAATTTCTCTTAACGTTGTGCTGCTTTATGCGTTGGAGGTAGTACCTTTGATGGATTTAAATTAGGAGTAGGAGCTTGCTTAGTTATCCATTGTTTTTTTTTTTTTTGACAAAAAGAGAATTGACTAAGAGAGAAAACAAGTACAAAGATGGATGATCAGAAATCCTCCTAAACCAGGGGGAAAAAAAGGAAGGGCATCAGGCTATAAGGACCAAACATGTCCCTCTGCACCAAACCTGTGAGCTGAAACCTGCTGAGGATAAGGAAACAAATCTGTCTCATAAAAGAGGCGCTGCCCTCCATCTAAATGAACTAAACGCCGGCTAAAAGAGCACACTTCCAATGGACCTTATTCTCGCTTTTACTCCCCAAGACCTTGGAAGAAGGTGGTTAGAGGAAAAAGGCCTTCAGATTTAGTGGACATATCCAAATAGCCCAAACAACTCACTCCACTTCTTCCAAGCTACTACAATGTGCAAGAAGAGATGACTATTTGTTTCTGAGCACTTAGGTGACATAAAAAATATGTCATGGGAAAGGGCCTTACAAGGCCTATGCATTTGCAACAAATCATTAGTGTTAATCCTATTCATAGTTGTTAGAATCGTACAATTCACGATTCAAATCGTATGATTTGATCCGATTCATCCTAACGGTGATACAGAAATGGCTTCGAATCGGAAATTGATAGGAATCGTAGTCGAATCGTCTGAATCGATGCGATTCAGAACCAGAAACATGAATCGCATGATTCTGTGATTCATGGAACATGGACGGTGTTGAAGATTTTCACAGATTTTGTTGTTGGACGGTGGGAGAATTGAAGGGGCTGGACGGTGGGAGTTGAAGGGGTCGGACGGCCGGACGGTATTGATGATCTTGACCTTGGGGAGGAGAATTGAAGATATATATAGAATATAGATTATTTAGTAATTAGTATTGAGTATTGACTATTTATTATTTTGTATTAGAAATTTTTTTGCATCAATTTGGAATGACTTATCTATATTTAAGTTATAACTTATGCGTTTACTAATGACTTATGCCTTATGATGGTTTTATTTAAGTATTTATTAGAGATTTTTTAAGTGTTCTCTTTATGTTTTAGGTGTGTAAATGTATATTTAAGTCTTTTATTGATGTGTTTCTAAATCGTACGATTCGATACGATTCACGATTTGACAACTATGATCTTATTAAGTATGACAGTCCAAACAAAAGCCTTAACCTTAGCAGGAGCTTTAGCCTTTCAAAACATAGCTGTGACAGCTGAATTGTCCATAAATATTGACACGCTTGGGCATACACTTCCATACCTGCACCCACTTCCACATTCAGTCAACCCACACACATTTGAACCCAACCCTGTGTCTATTTTCACTTTTCTAATTTACAATATCTTTGCAATTTTGATTTAGTAGCTGTCATGTGAAGTTAAGTCTAGGAGTTAGGACTAGCACACACAACCTTTTTCTTATGATATAACACACACGATTATGAAATTTATCCGAGATGCATCGGCTAACTCTGTTCACTCAACTGTATTAAGTTATTTTGGTGTTGTATGTTAGGAGATAATTTTCCTGCTTAGTTTGCTATTTCCACTTTAAATTATTGGCATTAATTAGCTGCTACTTTTTGAGACTAATCCTTCCCTCTTCCGTCCCTCCAGAATAAAACCAAAAAAGAAAAAGAAAAAACCCTAAAATTTAAAAGCTGTTGATTTTAGATTTTGATGTACATGTTCCTCTAGCATCTCATCGGGATGCAATATGTCAAGGCCTGTTAAAGTCTTTTAATGATCACGAGTCTTGACCTAAAAGTATTTCACCATTGCCAAAACCCCTAACACATTTCCTTCTTCATTTCAGGGCTCAATGATATGGTGTCATGGCTTGCTTGGATCATTGTCTTGAAGTTCTCCTTTGCTGGAAAGAAGTTTCTTTTTTTAATTATTTTTATTTTTTTAAAATCTTTGTAGACCCTATCTCATCTAAGCACAATTTCATAATGCTTTTGAATAGGGAAAAGTTACAAATGAATTTGGACCTCAGTGTTTGTCTGTTTGATGATAAGTGGATCCTTTTAGTTGCAGAGTACGAGAGTAATCGTGTGGTTAATGCAGGTCGTTTATCATCAATTTATCGGGTTTTTTACCAAATTATCACGGTTGGTAAAACTATTTATAAAAATATCATTTTTTTAAAACTATTTTTTAAATTGTCACTTTTTTTAAACTATTTATCAAAATGTTATTGTTTTGAAATTATATACTAAACTGTCATTTTTTTGTCTTACGTGATATTTTTTAATATTTTTTTGTCAACTAGGATGCGTCAAGTGGAATGGCGCATCCCAGTTGATTTTACCATACATGATGCGTAATTACCTTGAATACGCCAAGTTTATTTGCGTAACTAAGCAAAATACATCATCTTAGTTGATGTATTATACACACGGTCGTGTCTCCTTCCAAAAATCAAATAGAAGCGTTGTTGTTATTAGACACGGTCGTGTCTCTCAAAAATTTTCAGACAGAAGTGTTTTGAGAGTTAGACAGGATATTGTCTAACTCCTCAATCGCTCACAGGACCCTGTGAGAGTCAAAATGATTATTTTTTACATGGAAAGTGGTAAGTCTTTGCAATTTGTCATTTTTAATGTGATAAATCTCATTAAATATACAAAAAATGAAGATGATACTAGGGATGTATGTTTAAAAAAAATGTCATTTTTGATGTTTTTCGAATTGGAGTGAAAATTTGGATAAAGTTTTTCCTAAATATTGGACCTTCCTAAAAGCACATGAACCTGTTTAATTCAACCAGTTACAAAGATTATTAATAAAAACTAAAATTAAGTGGAAAACATATTTAATCCAACAAGGGAACCAAAATCACAATAGAAAGTTATCAGTTACACAAAATTACTAAATATAACATTACATTATCAGATACAAAAATGACATATATAATATATACGTCAATGAGATGGGCCCACATCAGAATGTGGTGGCCTGTGAGATGGATCAGAAGAAGGACCTGACTGTGATGGGTATAGTGGGTAACCTGGTGGCGGGTAAGGATATAATGGGTAACCATGTAGTGGGTAAGGATATGAGCGGTAACCCGGTGGCGAGTAAGGATACGTTGGGTAAGGGTATGGTGGGTATGAGAGGTGATATGTAGGTGGTAGCTGAGTGGAGGGTATGTAGCAGTGGTAGGAGACTGAGTCGTGTGCTGGCTGGTAGAGTCGGAGTCCTCGGGATGTCAAAGTCGTGTCTGAGTGCTCACTAATCCTGTCCTCCGTCTATGCCGCGTTTCCTGTTGACTGAACTCCTCAGGCCGCCCTGAAATATCATCTGCTGCTGGAGCTGGACGCAGCTGTTCCATTGTAATGCGGTCATGCTCTCGCAATGAGTGTAGGATCTGTGTCTCTCGAGCGGCAGTGTCAGTAGTTGAACTGAACAAATGCTTTGCAATGTCCGCTTAAGAAATAGACATAAATTATTTCATTAGACTGAATACAAAATACATATAGTCACTAGCAAATTGGTAAAGAGCTTACCGCATTCCTAATAGATGCACTAGTGGGAAACATCCAGCGTTTGGTAATTCTTTTATACCAATGCAAGTACTTAGAACACGAACCGAGGGGTGCGAGCAATGAGATTTCCCTAACAAGCTTCTCCCGTCGACTATCCCATGTGACTATGTAAACAACATGTGTAGCTAGTCAATCCTTATCATGCCTACCTGCCAGTGTAACTGAGTGCAACTTGTCAAGCTGGAGCGATCTCCATGGTATGGGCTGGTCAAATCCAAATTGGCGCATCACTCGGTCTGACTGATGCCACTCAATGATGTGGAAATATATGAGAGGGACCACTGCTAATGCTATGTCCCTAGCAGCCACACAAAAAGGTGGGAGTGATGCCACATTCTCATCTGTGTATGGTTGCCATACAATCTTCAAAAAATGAGATGCACACAAAATTAAGACAGCATATACATAAGTAAATAATTCAAACGAATGTAAAATAAGACATATCTCATCATTCTTCAACTAATCAAAGAACTGACGATAATATCCAAGGACGCAGATCACAGTATCACTCAAAACTTTATGTTTGTGCCACCTATTTGTAAATGAAAGTATTATAAACGTCAGTTATAAATATTAACAAAGTAATAGAACAAAGTAATGTAAAGAAATGATATGAAATAGAAACTTACTTTCATTCTAAGGGACGTAATTGACCACGATAAGCACCATAGAACATATCAGGTTCAACATGGTTAGCTAGTGTAGGGGCAAGCCAGGGGAATCTGTACCATGCCCAATACTGCAATAAGATGCACGCCCTCCGATCTCGCGTGCCTTGTAGTCCGTAGCTTTACAAAGCTCTCTATACATACGTACGCCAAAATCTGAGACCTCCCCTATATGTCCCAAGAATAAAGAAAGTCCTCCAACAACGGAAGGAACATCAAGTGCACAAACTTACCAGAATGATCGAGATATAAGAAACCCCCAACCAACCGAAGTATGTAATGTTGTGCACACTGTTGCACGTACTCATCATCATCATCATCATCTTCAGAGACTGCAGTAACACTCGGCTGCCACATGTATGTTATATCAATGCATGCACCAAATATGAGCGAGGGAGTCTCATCAATCCCTAACAACCGAACACATAGACCGAGCCAATCAGTCCTATGAGTAAGACCAGTAACTGTAACGCCGTCAATAGGAAGACCTGATATGATACTGATATCCTCTAACGTAATGGTGCACTCTCCGGTAAACATGTGAAATGTATGCGTCTCTAGGCGCCATCTCTCAACCAACGCAGTGATCAAGGAGTGATCAATGCTACAATAGCCCATATAGGCAACTCCCAAGAAGCCCCTACTGTAGATAGGAAGAATTGGCGCAAGGGGGTCCATATGTTTTGTCTTCTGAGCACGTCTCACACGCAGGTGTTGGTCCTCATGTCCCTGCCATACATATTGAGAAACGTGATACTCCTGCAACTCTAATATCGAGTCGTCCTCTGGTTCGGGATTTACACAGAATGTCATCTGTCAGCTGTATGCCAAACAATAACAATTAGTGTGACAATATGATTATTATAATATGATATGACCATATGATTACTATACTAAAATATAATATGAGAGAAATGAAGTGCACGTTCATAATCAACTAACATATATTAATAGGGGCACGAATACAATATCATAGATCAGTGATACAAAACAATACAACTCCAAAATGCACATTGATGGTTGGCTAATACAAGATTCTGACAATGACAATAGGCCTAGATCAACTAGATGACCCAACTCCATCATCCCTCAAGGAACTCGATTCACCAGCACGACATGTGCGAGAATTATGTCTAGGTTGATGGCATCTTGTACACGTTTGTCCTGTCCCTGCTTCGCGCCAATCCATCTCATTCCTGATTCGGGTTGATTTTAGTCGACCTTTAGATCTAAGCAATGCACGATCTGGCACCAAAGTTATGTCAGGACTTGTAGGCCACCATGGCTCAGCCCAAACCGGTTCAAAATCAAACTCGTAAGCTCTGTAAATGCTCTCCATCATGTATACCCTATACACATATTGGAATGAGTCAATTGCCACAGAAGCACACGCAGCAATCGCATGAGAACATGGAAAATGCAATGCTTGAAACACCCCACAGTCACACCGGCGTTCTTCCAAGTTTAAAGTATAAGAAATTCCACCCTGTTGTGTTACAGGGTTAAAAGCCTCTTCAATCATGAACCTTGTGTTCTCTCTATTGTACCGGCGAACTTAGTGTGAGCTGCCCTTTGCCATGTTGACTATCCACTGCTTCAATAAGTCATCACTCCATTCCTGCCCAAATGTCATCAATTTCACATTTGCCTTATCTTTTCGGTTGATAAAGTATTCTACTAATTTCGTATATGTCAACTGAACCAATGCAGTTATAGGTAGATTTCTGCTACCCTTCAACACTCCGTTGATGCACTCTGACAAATTGGTTGTCATATAACCGAATCTACGGCCACTATCATATGCCAAACTACATTTTTCTTTTGGAATTGTATTAATCCAATTTGCCATCTCCGTAGTAGCTGTCAACTTCTCTAGCCTAGCATCAAACTTTATTATAATTGGTTCATACCCTGATACAACAAATGAATTGAGTTGGTATTAGGAACTCACTATTCTTATCATAAATTAGATTACAAGTTGAAAATTTTAAGTGCCTGTGTTAATCAAAAATCTTTTCAACTCCTTATTCTAGAATTTGGAGTTAAAATTGGAACCAATGTGCCGTATGTAGAAGACATGATACGCATTCGACTGCTGCCATCCAAGATTTTCATTTGCCACTGATTGTAAGGTGCCTCGATGTTGATCAGAGATCAAACACAAGCCCTCTTGTTGTGTGACATGCAACCTTAGGTGGGCTAAGAACCAACTCCAAGCATCCTTGGTCTCCCGCTCCACAATGGAAAAGGCAATTGGCAGAGGTTTTCTATCTCTATCTTGAGTTGTTGCAATCAACAACTTATGACGGTATTTGCCATACAAATGAGTGTCATCAATATGAACAATGAGCTTGCAATATCGGAAGTCAGCAATACATGGTTTAAATGTCTAGAATAATCTACAAAAGACTCTTTTTGAACGATCAAGTCAGTTATTCACAAAACATTCTTCATCTTGCAACTCCACCACTGTGCCTTCCATGTCTTTTCTCATGGTCGCTAGCTATCTGGGCAACACCTCGTAAGATTTGTCCCAATTCCCAAAAACATTCACAATGACCAATTGTTTTGCCTTCCAAGCTTTTCGATATGAAACTTGGTAATCGAATTGGCTTCGAATTCGTTCAACAATTAAGCATACAGGTGCATCGAGTTTTGTTCTATCTAACTCCAAAGTGCAAGAGCAGATCATACGAGAGTCCAACTTGCGGTGATCTAATGATACAACTAGGTTTACGCAACTGTGAGGTCCATTATATTTTGTAATCTGTCATGTATTCAACCTCTTGCTTTGTATGACCCTAAGTCTCCAATTACATCATTCGTCAAAATTAGGGCACTTAGCAGTAAATCTTTGTGAATCAGAATCTTCAATCTTGTACTCTTGATGTCTATGAATCGAATAATGTTTGAGGGCCAACTTCACGGCATCTTTTGATGGAAATTGCAAGCCAACATAGAATTCATCATTGATGCTCTAAGTCCCACGACTATCTAATTCAGGTAAGTTATCAGGATTACTCAATGCATCCCAGTTGATTTGAGAAAACTGAGGGCATGGTGGCACAAACACAAATTCAAGTCCTCGAGGCATAAACATGGATTGAGGAGCAATCGACAATGGAACTTGTAAATTTTCTTCAGCATCAAAGTTTTTTACCTCTATGTCAGTGTTTGAATCATCACCCTCAGCTACCTGTTCTTCATCTTCACTTGTCTTCCATACTGCATCTCTGACAAGTGGGTTATCAGTTTCAACCATTGCACCACCAATAATAATCATATTGCATGGCTCAACTTGATTAGAAGGACCAACTTGAGCTTCAGTTTCACCAAGAGCTTCAGCATGCTCTTCCCGCCCACTTGTTTCTATCTCAACATACAACTCCATCGAGGTCATGTTCGGAGTTTGACAGAAGGAATCTATCATATACTTTACATCATCAGCGTCTTCTAATGGAAGACTTACCCATCTTCATGGATTGTAGCATTGTGGACACCGATAGACAACCTTATTTTTCAACCCATCCAAAGTTATATTGGCTGTGATCACTATAGGCCTAAGAGGAGGACCTTGATACATGAGACCTTCTTCACCATCATACATTGTCCCATTGAACTAAATGTGCACATTCAAGAGTTTTGTCATATTAATTCCACTTCTGAACAATAACAATTCAACACATATGTATTAAATATACACGTGTCAATTAAAATAAAATTGCACACAACGCAATTAATTTATATTATTATTATTTTATGTACAAATAACTTCTTAAACCCTATTAATTTGAATTAAACTACACTTACTTATTTAAATCATGTCAAGTACTCAAGAAAATTTTTTTATCCTATTATTTTATGTACAGAATACTTCATACAAATCAGATTACATATCTTATTAATCATATTATTAATTAGTCAAGGATGGTTAATTAACAACTCTTATATTCTTACATCAAACAGTACATACACTCCTTTTTACATCTCATCTAATACCATTCATTATACATATTTTTTTCTCACACTTTCTCTCACTCAATCACATTCCTTAAAAAGGGTGTGAATAGTACGTATACCCCCTTTTTAGGGGTGTAAGATGATCATTTTTCATTAATTAAAGACCTCTAAATACGTATACAATAACATAAATGTATAATAAAATAATTGAGCACAGATCATTAACAAAAAATTCAAACATTGAAAGAGATACTAGTATATAAAGAATACGATCTGAATTTGATCACCGATAGAGATCCAAACACTACTTCTAGTGAGAATTGAGTTCGTCTAGAGAGTTGAGGGCGTTTAGAGAGAAGAAATTTGTAGAGAGATAGTGAGAAATGAGAAAATGGAATGAATGTCACGGAGGAGGTGGGGGGTAGCCAATATATACACGTGTTGCGCCAACACGGTTGGCACATTTGGCTAGATTACGCCACCCTTGTTGGCGTTTTCAAAGGGGATGCGTCAAATAGGATGACGCATCCACATAGGTTGTGCCAACACATCCCAATTGGTTAGAAAATATTAAAAAATACCACGTAGGACAAAAGGATGATAGTTTAGTATATAGTTTCAAAATAATGACATTTTGGTAAATAGTTTTAAAAAAATGACAATTTGATAAATAGTTTTAAAAAAATAATATTTTGATAAATAGTTTTACCAACAGTGGCAGTTTGGTAAAAAAATGTCAATTTACCCTAAAGTTGTGTTTGGTATCTAAGGTTGTTGGTATGAATAAAATTGAGAAATGATTTGATTTGATTTGATTTAAAAATTAAATTTTATGTTTGAAATTAAAAAAAAATATATAATTTGAATTGATTTAGAAATTAAATTTTGTATTTAGAATTTATTAAAATAAGAATTGATTTGATTTGATTTTATTATTTTATATTTTAATCTTTATGAGAAGTAGTTAAGAGTAGTTATTAAGGATAAAATAATTTATTCATTTCAAATCAAATTAAATTTTAACAAATTTTATTAACTTTGATAAAAGATTTAAAATAAAAAAATAAAATTCATGAGATTTTAAAAATTAAATTATTTTTTATATTTTAATATTTTAAATATAAAATTTAATTAAATTTAACTTATAAATTAAATTATTTCTTATTTTTTTATATTTTCAACACACCCCAAGTGTATCAATGTATTATTAGATCCAGCGCTTTTGGCTCAGTTTTGTACGTCAGTTCGGCTATTTTTGTACGCAAATCCGATTATCAAAAGTGTAGTAATAATTGTTGCAAATCCGATTGTCAAAAGCGTAGCAATAATTGTTCTAGTGAATCAGGCAATGTAACAGGATTATGTCAATTTAAGAAAAAGAGCAACCTCGTAGTAGGCTAGTAGCTGCACCACAATGATATTTCTTTCTTTTAAGCTATTAATTTGCCTTTTGTAACATAGCTTTTTTCATATAATAAACTGAATGGGATTGTTATAAAGTTGATTCTGATAGTTAATGTAATCGTGATAATGTTTAAGGAATTAGTCTTGTAACAATGGACGTGGATGTCATGGTCAAAGAATAAAAGAAGATAGTTGATGTAGTCATTATTTACTTATTAGAAACTTCATCACGGTTTTGGTTGGGGTTTATATTAGTGTTTGTTTGATTCTTAGAATTGAGCATAGAATTAGAGTTTAAAATTAGAATTGGATCTATTAATTCTAATTTTTATGTTTAAAATATCATTTAAAATTAGAATTGTAATTTTATAAATCAATTTTATGGAATTGAAAATAACTAAGTTAAGTCTTTCTCAATTTTAACCTATATCATAAGAATTACTAATTTTATAATTTAAAAATTAAACTATCTCTCTCTCTTTTTCTCTCTCCACATTTATTTATGAACAATCATATTTATTAATATTCTATATTTATATAAAAAATTATTTTTATATTTATATAAAAATTATTATAATAGCTATTTATTTTTTTTAAAAAATTCATGAAATTTTTTTTACAAAAAATGACTATTATATTATAAAAATATTATTATATGAATATTTTTATTAATTTTAATTTTGTAAATAATTTTTTAATGTTTTAGATCATACCTTTAAATAATAAAATTATAATTGAATTTAGAATTACAATTTATTATCTTAATTATTTGACAACTCCAAACATAAAATTTAAGATTCTGAATCAATTCTAATTCTGAAAGAATTGGAATTGAAATTAAAATTATTTACTTTTAGAAATTCGATTCCGTTATGGTTGGGGTTTATATTAGAGTATTTCTATTTGCACTACCACACAATATAACCGCATGCAACCGCAAGGATGATTATATGAGTTGTCTCACTTGAACTGTTGTTTGTCTCTTTGCACCGTAAGTTTTGGGGACATTTTGCTTCCAATATTTGTCTTAGTAGCATTATTTCATTTTAAGTGCTCTACCTTCTTTGATGTTCGCCTTCTCCACCTCCTAGGCTCCGACCTCTAGGGGTGTCAAAACAGGTCGGCCTGACCCATTTGGATCGGCCCATTCGGGGTCGGGCCATTTTTGGGCCGACCCATTCAGATTATGTAAGTTTTGAGTTAGAATTTTATTAGCCTAACCCAGCCCATTTAACCTTTTGTAGAGTTAAAAAAGCATGCTGGTCCGGCCTATTCGGGCTCAGCCCATTCGGCCCATATAAGTTTTGGGCTAGCAAAATGCTAGCCCAGCTTATCCATTTTGTTGGGCTATTCGGACTGACCCATCGGGCTTGACTCATTTTGACACCCCTACCGACCTCGCTTAGCTTCTTCTTGAGCTCTGACACTTGGGTCTCAAAACTTGTCTTCTCAATGCTCAAGTCCTTCACCTTGGTTTCCTGCTCATTAGTACGGGTCTTGGAGTTCTTGGCCTGTGTCTTCCACCTCCTAACTCGGCACATGGCCTTCAAGGCTTGGTTTCTGGCAAGCCACACGTCCTCATAGAGCTTGGTCATCACCTCCTCGGTCTTCACCTTTTCTTTCTCCCAGGCAACAACCTTCTCCCGTAAGATTTTGTTGTCCTATTCTAGCACAAACATCTTCGAATCCAACATCTTCTCCAGGTAACGAATGATGTTGGTCGATTGATATTGGGTCTTCTACAGGTGGACAAGGAGCTCCATGGGTGACTTCTAGCTGAGCACTTTGATGTCCTTGTCCCTCTGGAAAAAAGGCATCGAAATGGCCTTGGACATCGAAGGCCTTGCTCTATATAGAGTTCGATAAGGATGAAGATCCTTCAGTCAGATCAATGACCCTTTGCCTTTAGGTGTGGCTAGAGGATTTGTTAACATCTTCAGCGGCAGGGGGGCGGAGGTGGCGTGGCCTCTGAGGTCTGAACCCACTTGAGCCTGTTGTCTCCCATTTGTTCGCGTTGTTTGTGCTTTCAGCCTTGGTCCATCGGGGCTGGAGAACCGGAGTTGGAGGTAGCTTCCTTTGACCCCGTCGCCATGCCACTGGTGAACTTTCAGACGCCAGAGTCAGTCTTGGTGGCCTCAGAGGATGAAGCGAAAGCAGCGCCTTCAACAACAGCTAAAGCTTCCTTCTTTTGCTTTTTCAATGCCTTTCTCAAAGACATGATATCTACAAAACAATCACGAAGAACGAAGTTATAAAGGTTAATTCCAAAAAAGGAAAGCAATCTATAGTAAACAAAAACAAATTTCTAAGTTACAAGGTGCAAAAAACGGTACTTCGGATGCCGAAACTTACTCAAAATGCCCTTCACCTCCTCAGTAACCCAGTTGATCAACTTGGAACATTCAAAGTTCCCACGCTTCTCCATAATAATGATGAAGAAGTTATAAGCTTCCTAGTCAATCTTCGATATCCTCTTCCATTTAGTGTGCAACTTCGTTTTGTACTTGAAGCTTTTATTCCAATGCAAGTGGAATTTTGGTATTCAGTTAGGGTCAATGAAGAATGGAGTATGGCCGAAACCACGAAGTTTGAAATAAGTTTCTTTGAAGTCCTTGTAGGACTCGTCGTACAACTCGAAGCACTTTCTCCCCTGATGGTTGCGAATAGTGATCTAAGCCAACTTGTCTCCCCCCTTAGATCCCAGCACGTCGAACATATAGAAAAAGAGATCAGTGGAAGGCTCCATTTCGAAATGCTTACTCATGATCTCAAAGAATCGTATGTACGCCCAGTTGTTGGGATGAAGCTGGGAAAGAGCGACCTTGATCTGATTCAAGACCTTGATGTAGAACTCAGGGAACGAAATATAGAGCAGTCTGGTGAAGAAGGTCTCGTACATATACATGTACGGAGGACTAGGCCTAGGTAGGCCAAGGAAATCATGATCTCGGAGTACGAGCGAAACCCTTGGAGATTGTTCCTTGTCTCGAAAACCCCTACGCCCCCTTTGTCGTGAGCACGAAACTCGGGAAATTGAGGAGGCCATTGCCTTTTGGGGGCAAAACAAGGTTTTGAAAATCAGACCGGTCATTGAACTGGTCAAAGGATTGATTCAAGGTTTAATGGTTGAATTATGGTCGAACCCGAATATAATTAAATATATATAATTTTATATTATATACACACACACACACACACACACACACACAAACTAAATAAATAAAAATTATTAAAGAAATAAAAAATAGATATTATAATCCATTTATTTTTTACTCTATTACCATTGCTACTCAAGTCCCACATTGGAGAACTAACAAAGCACATAGAGTGTGCAGGAGATATAAAAGTCAAAAGCTATTGTGAACACCTAATTTTGATCAGACACACAAAAAAAAAAAAAATAAAAAATACAATTTCCTTCTATTACAGTAAAAAAAAGGAAAAAATGTATTTTTTTCGCAGCTGTTCACCAGCTGGCTCCTCAGCACTCCTGCACACCTTGGGGAGCTGCTTATCATGGATTGGGGAGGGCAACAGAGCTGGGAGAAGGAGAAAGCATGAAGCAGAGGAATAACACATGAAAGAGGAAATCCAAATGAGACCCAAGCTTGGTCAACCCTGGCAACCCCTTTATCTAGTGCAGGGAGTGCAGCTGGACAACAGAGAGGGAGATAGAGACCTTTGATAACCAACACAAAGGCAGATACAAATGCCTAAGCTACGGAAGGGGAGGGGGAGTTCAAGAATTTTGAAAAAAAAGGAAACCATCTTCAGCTTAGCAGCCAGGACTTGACCCTCCATCACGACTCCATCAAAAAGGAGACCACCACTTCTTCTCCGGAGATCCCCGGAACCATCTACTCCCTGGCAACCACTCATCTCCTACCTCTTCACCCTCCAAGTTCCACCACCACCACTGAGTTGACTCACTCACCCCCATCACTTTCTTCCATCTTCCTCTGCCATCACTTCTTCCACCATTCTCTCAAATCCAAACCCCCACCGAATCATCCTGGCAGCAACCCCTCTTCATATTTATCCCACAAACACAACCTCTCCCAACATTGAACCATTCAACACCATAGCAACCTTCAACACAGCACCCACTGTTAAATAATCAACTTCACCCACTTTCAAAGGGGGACGTTCACTCTCAGGAGCAGGGGAACCTTCACTCTCATAGAGAAGTAACAGGGGGGAGATTTTTTTTTTCAGAGAACCATTTCGGGGAATTGAAAGTCTTTCTTTTGGAGGAACTTTTTTTTAAAAAAAAAATCTGCTACTATTCATCTTCTTCAACCTCCCACACCATTGTGAAACCTCCATCCCTCACCACCTTCCATCAAATTTTTAACCACAACAACCACCATCCTTCACCTGACATTTCACCCAAAACTGTGACTACCACCAATAACCCACCACCTCCAACCTTCCATTTCCCCACTCATCTTCAGCCTCTCAACATCCAATAAAAAAATATATATAGCAACACCTTACTTTAGCTCAGCAGCCACCATCCAGTCGTCGTGGCACCACCCCTCCGCCGTCACGTGCAAGCCGCACCTGCAGATCTATGGTGCGCACTACCACTTTGAGCTTCCCACCGTGCGTCTTCTTTTGCTTCAAAAAAGGGAGTTGCTCCTGCTAGTTTATTTTCAAGAAGTGAAAGGTGAGCTTTTTCTTTTTTATATTTGTTACTTTGATATCTTTTGAATAAGAAATAATGGGAAACGTAAAAGTGGAGGGCTCTGGAAGGTGTGCTTTTTCTTGTCTTTTTTTATATTTGTTACTTTGATATCTTTTGAATAAAAAACAATGATGGAAACGTAAAAGTGGAGGAAGGTGAGCTTTATATATATATATATATATATATATATTTGTTGCTTTGATATCCTTTTAAACAAAAAAACAATGATGAAAACGTAAAAGTGGAGGGTTCTGGAAGCGTTTCTATTTTTATGAATTTTTTTTCGTTCTTAGAAGTAGAAATATGACAAAGAAAACAAAAAAAAAAAAAAAAACAAAAAGAACAAAAAAAATGAAGTAAAATAAAAATATAATAAAAGTGGAAAAATCTGAAATTGTTAAAGAACAAAAATAAAATTTATTTTTTTAGTTTTTTTTTGTTTGTGAAGCTTGTATTTAATTTTTTATTCATGAAAAATTGTGTTTACTTGTTTGTTCTTTTGCTTTTTTTTTTGTTTAATAAAAAAATAAAAAATAAAATAAAAAATGAAAAAAATGAAAAAATCTTTTAATCAATGCAATGATCAATGATGATGATTGAATAATGAACGCTATCTTCATTGTCATTTGAATCATAAGGGTTTAGCCTGATGCTAACTTGAACCCTGTGCAATAATGTATTTGCTTTTAAACAAAATTCCTTTTAAAAAATGTTTTCTTTAGAATCAATTAACCCACAAGAATTTTATAGAGAATTATGTGACTTTGATTTCCTCATTACACCCGATGATACGTAGGAGCAGAATTTCATTTCTGTCAAGCCAAAATTAAATTGTCATAATTTTGTGGTTTCCTTTTTATAAATAGTTACATTGTTTTGCAAAAAAGGGTAAAATAAATATTTCTAAGGATTGATAATAATTTGCACAATCAACTTAAGGTACCGTTTTAGAACGGGTGTGTTAGGAGTGCTGTGGGATTAAATTTTTGCCCTTCCCCATCCATAACCGACTCCCGAATCCAATCTGGTTCCAAAGACCATTTTCAAAAAAGGGTTTTCCAATTTTTCCTAAATTAAAATAAGATTGGTGGCGACTCCATTTTCATTTTCTAAAATCCTTTGAGTTGCTATTTTTCACCGCGATCACGGTCGCGACAGATGGCGACTCCACTGGGGATACTTAAAGAGTCAGGCCTGTTATTGTTAGTTGTGCAAATTATTGATAATTTCTATTTATTTATTTTACCCTTTTTTTGTCTTTATTTTTGTTTTCTTATTTGTTTGTAAATAGATTTTATTTAGTACTTTTATGTAAATATCTGATAGCATTATTTTGTGTTTCTTTTGACATGATTTACTTGTATATATTTTGTGTTTAATTGTTGAAACCCTAGGATAAATGATTGCTGCCTGGCTATTGTATATATGTTTTTGCAGGTTTGGGTTTTTGTTTTATCTTTTTAAATTTTTGTACAGGTTTGTATGCTCTATCACACACGTCACCATCACTTACCTCACACACTTTTTGAACTCTATACCCGAGTCTGTGCGAACCCGAGGAGTAGGAAGGATCTCGACTTTTGTTATTGAGGGGCCTTGTGCTCACTTGAGATTCGTTGGGACACCACTCAGATTGTTACCAGTATCATAGATTAGTCATATTGAGAGAGTTTATCTCTACTTGTGATTAATTCATGAATTGGGTCCTTATCTTTCGAGATAAGGGCAATCTGGGAACCATGACTTTTTAGAAGTTTAGACCGTCCTGAAAAATCTTGCACTGATAGATTGAACATAATGACTGTCAAATCTTAGGTTTCACTTGACTAGGGTACAAAAGGGAGCGTACTTATTCTTTATTTATCTGTTTCTCATATCATTCATTCTTACATTTAAAAAAAATCAAATAAAGAAAAAAAAGCTATTCATTGCTTGCATTTTCATAACATTCTTAGCATTCTAAAAAAAAACACTTCAATTTACATTTTCATGACATTCATAGCATTTTTTTTAAAAAAAAAAGAGGAAAAAATCATTTTGCATTTTCATAACATTCTTAGCATTATAAAAAAAAATCATACATTTTCATGACATTTCCAACTTTAAAAAAAAAAATAGCATATTGCATTTTCATAGCATCCCTTGCATTAAAAAAAAAAGAAAAAACATCTTGCATTTTCATGACATAGCATTTTTTTTTAAAAAAAAGGGAAGAAAAATGAAAAAAATGTTTTCAAAGTTCATTCATTTTATGCATCTCATCTCATTCTTTGTTAAATATTATTTTGTTTTAATAAATCAAATTAGTTTGAACCATTGTGCAGCCTAGGAAAGAAGAGACTAATCAAACCCAAATTCACAATTCTAGATCTCAGACCAGAATGACTACTAATAACCCTGAGGAAGGGAGAATCTTGAGTATGGAAGTTGATGAGATTAAAGGGAGGATGGATGAAATGACAGAGTCTATGAGAAGAATAGAGGAAATGTTGTTGGCCATGAGAGAGACTCTCACCTTGATTGGGGCAGCTGGAAGCACAAGAGTGATTGGGGCACATCCGCACCTGCCAACTATCACTTCCATGAGGACAAACCCCGGGCTGACCACTGAGATGCCTGATGTGGGAAGGACCTCGAATACTGCATCGCTAGTAATTCCTGTCGGAGAAGGGTATCGTTCTTCAGAGGATACTCGAAATGAAGTTCATGGTAATGTTGAATTCATATGGGAACAACCATGTATGTCCATCCCAGTGACAACAGGACTTTCTGCTGGGAGTGGTCATGCAGCAATTCAGAAGGATAAGATGGAAGAAGAATGGAAGGAAAGGATGGAAGAGCAAATCAAAGCGATCAAGGGCCCTAGTGCTTATGGACCGCTTAGAATAGAAGAACTGTGTCCTACCATGGATGTCGTAATCCCTAAAGACTTCAAGATTCCTCATTTTTCCAAGTATGACGGGAGTGGTAACCCTCGGTTTCATTTAATCAGTTATGGAACCAAGATGGTTGTTTGGTCCAAGGATGATAAGTTTCTCATTAACTTTTTCCACGAGAGTCTTACAGGCCCTGCTTTAGAGTGGTATCTTCAATTAGATCGCTTTAAGATTTCTCGTTGGACGGAATTGGCTGATCTATTCATGGATCAATATAAGTTTAATCTGGATACAACTCTTACCCGGGAACAATTGGGCTCAATGCAAAAGAAAAATGAGGAAGCTTTCAAGCAGCATGCCCAGAGATGGAGAGCTCTCGCAGCACAAGTGCAACCACCGTTGACGTTGACAGAAATGTGCTCATATTTTCTAGGGACTCTGGGAGCTCCCTATATTGAGACAATGGCAGGCGCCATTTATCTAGACTTTGCTGAGTTAATAGCTACCGGGGAGAGGATTGAAATTTTAGTAAAAGCAGGTAAATTGCCAACTGGCAATGATGAAAGTAGTTTCAAGAATGAGTTTTTCCTTTAAGGGAAAAGGAATCAAAAGTGAACAACATGCAAAACCAAAATTGGAAACCCACCATCTTACCCTGCCTACACCATTCGCCCTCCATCAACTTGAAATCTTTGAACAATTGGAGATCTGAGGAGTTGATTGAAGTGATTGCCATAAAAAATCAGTGATGATGGACTTATGTTAACTTTTTTTGAAGCATTAGTGTAATGATTTTGCATGGACTCAAGCATATCTTGCTTCCTTTCGTTTTCATGGTCTTTCTTGTCATTTATTTTCTTTCGTTTATTCAAAGTGCCTCCCTTGTGTTTAGACCCCATTGGGCTCCATTTCCTACTTTGACAGATGAGTCATAAAGTCCACATGTGCAGGTGCCATTTGACAAAAACAAAAAAAAAAACAAAAAAGAAAAAGAAAAAATAAAGAAGAACGAATCAAAATAAAAAATAAAAGGGAGCAAAGAAATAATTACTTGGTGTGCATTATCCTTTTGTCTCTAAATTACAATTTTTGAAAATGAACAATCACGATTTGAAATGAAGATTGGTCATCTTTCTCTATCCTTCATAAGAATTCATCTTTTTATTATCTTTCGTTGTCCTTTTTGAGCTTGAAAATTTTTTCAATAAACCCTCGACAAGGATCACCTACACTAGGGGATGACACAAAGCAAATGTTGATTGTCATGGTGGCTATTTTGAAGTATGATGGAAAAAGAAAAAAAGAAAAAAAATTCATGAAGAAAAATAAAAAAGAAAAATAAAGAAAAATAAAGAAATGAAGAGCGGTAAGAGAAAAGTGTGCTTGAAAGTACAAAGGCAATTGACAAAGTTTAACTTTAAACAAGGATCCTTGGTCCTATTCAACCCTTAAACACTTGTTTAAGCCTTATATATTTCCTTTCATAACCCCTAGCCTTGGCCACATTACAAGCCTCAAAAAGTCCATTCTGATCAGTGAAGGATTGTTGTCATTTTCACTAACTTTAATTTTGAAACAAAGGTTATGCTCATCTAGGTATCTAGTTCATTGCTCTTAAAAAGAAAAAGAAAAAAAAGGGAAAAAGAAACTTACACCTGCGCAAGTTTCTAGCCTGTTCGAGTTGGTCCCACACTGGGGCGTTCTTCTCCCTAGTTCAATTTGACCTACATTGGGACAAATCTTTTGGTCACCAAGGTGAGTTTCTACCCTATTCAGTCTTAGACTGGGGCAAATTTCTCATTGGTTCAATTTGACCTTACACTACGGCAAGTTTTTACTATGCTCGATTTGACTCTAAACTGGGGCAATTTTTTTTTTTCGTCGTTCTCTTGGTTCAATTTGACCTACATTGGTGTAGCTTCGTGACTCACACTGGGGTAATTTTTGTTCACAAATGACATACTCTGAGCCAAATTCATTTGATACCCTACATGAGGGCAGATTTTTGTATATACCTGATAAAATAATAGTCATGATGTCTAGTTGTCGAGTCTAGATCAATCACGTCCATACTGGGGCAAAAGAAAAAATCCTTTGGCTTTCTTGCTATTCTACTTCTTGTGTCTTTATCCTTTGTAAATAATATCCTTCCTGTAATCAAACTTCCAAGAATAATCTGGAAGTTGTTCGCTTCTTCTCTGTTGTACTTTTTGAATTCATGATTGTCTGTTACGTAATGCTTCAGGTAAGGTGAACATGAGTACAACACTATGATTTGACCATCTAATGGTGATCTCTTGATGAACAATTCAGATTGAAGAAAACTTGGAATTCCCAATTGATGGAAGAAGAGGTACTCAAAAAAAAAGAAAAGAAAAAAAGCTCGTTAGGTTGAAAATCAGAAAGTGCGACCTAAGCAAAAGAAAAAGAGAAAAAAAAGGAAAAGAGCCCATTAGTCTGAAAACCCGAAAGGGCGGTCTAAGCAAAAGTTAGGGCAAATAAATAGGCAAAATCTCAAAGAAAGTTGGCCTAAAATGCCTTGAAGGGCGCACCAAACTGGGGTAATTTTGAATTGTGTTGGATCAGCTACACAGGGGCAATTTCATTTGCATTCAGTTGGTCATACTGGGACAAAATCTTTGAAGGATTAAAGAGAGACGTGTTGAAGGAAGTAGCAACAGAGATAGTGTTTGAGTTATCAAGTAGTTGCAGGGAATCAATTAAACGAGGGACAAGGTTAAATACTGGGGCAAAATTTTTTTCTTAAGGAATCAGCCAAGCAAGGGTTCATCTCATTTCTCAAAAGGAGAGTTGAAAGTGGAAAACAAGGAAAGAGAAAGAAGAAGAAAAGGGAAAGAAAGGATGAGTAAGAATGATCGAGGTTATCAGGTCCAACGAGCAAAAACATGTGAACAAGGGTTTTGATTGGTCAAAGTTTTTCAAAAGTCGTCGTTGGTTCAAAGGACTTTTAATAAAAAAAAAAGAGAAAACAAAGAAAAAGAAGAAAAAGGAAAAAGAGAGAAAAACAAAGAAAAAGAAGAAAAAAAAAAAAAAAGAAAAGGAAGAAAAATCTTTTGGATCAAGATGCCTATTGCCTTTTTAAATTTCTATTTTTTGGGAGCACAGTAGCCCGCCTGTCTTTTAAATTTTGGGACTCAGTTGCCCACTGTCTTTTTAAATTCTTTTGAGCGCATCGGCTCCATGCATTTTAAATTCTGTTGAGCGCATCGGCTCCTTGCATTTTAATTTCTGTTGAGCGCATCGGCTCCTTGCATTCTAATTTTTGTTGAGCGCATCGGCTCCTTGCATTTTACTTTCTGTTGAGCGCATCGGCTCCTTGCATTTTAATTCCTGTTGAGCGCATCGGCTCCCTGCATTTCAATTTCTGTTGAGCGCATTGGCTCCATGTATTTTAATTTCTGTTGAGCGCATCGGCTCCATGCATTTTAATTTCTGTCAATTCTTTTGAGCGCATCGACTCCATGCATTTTAATTTCTTTTGAGCGCATCGGCTCCATGCATTTTAATTTCTGTTGAGCACATCGGCTCCATATATTTTAATTTCTGTTGAGCGCATCGGCTCCATGCATTTTACTTTCTGTTGAGCGCATCGGCTCCCTGCATTTTAATTTCTGTTGAGCGCATCGGCTCCATGCACTTTATGCATTCCATGCATTTTAATTTTTGTCAATTCTAAGCACATCGGCTCCATGTATTTTAATTTCTATTGAGCGCATTGGCTCCATGCATTTTAAATTCTGTTGAGCGCATCGGCTCCATGCACTTCATGCATTCCATGCATTTTAATTTTTGTTAATGTTGAGCGCATCGGCTCCATGCATTTTAATTTCTGTTGAGCGCATCGACTCCCTGCATTTTAAATTTCTGTTGAGCGCATCGGCTCCATGCATTTTAATTTCTTTTGAGCGTTTCGGCTCCATGCATTTTAATTTCTGTTAATTCTTTTGAGCGCATCGGCTCCATGCATTTTAATTTCTGTTGAGGGCATCGACTCCTTGCATTTTAAATTCTTGTCATTCTTTTGAGCACATCGGCTCTATGCATTTTAATTTCTGTTGAGCGCATCGGCTCCTTGCATTTTGTTTTCTGTTAATTCTTTTGAGCGTTTCGGCTCCATGCATTTTAATTTCTGTTAATTCTTTTGAGCGCATCGGCTCCATGCATTTTAATTTCTGTTGAGCGCATCGGCTCCTTGCATTTTAAATTCTTGTCATTCTTTTGAGCGCATCGACTCCATGCATTTTAATTTTTGTTAATTCTTTTGAGCGCATCGGCTCCATGTATTTTAATTTCTGTTGAGCGCATCGGCTCCTTGCATTTTATTTTCTGTCAATTCTTTTGAGCGTTTCGGCTCCATGCATTTTAAATTCTTTTGAGCATGTATTTTAATTTTGGCGCTTTTGCATGTTATTTCTCGTATTTTTTTTACATCTTATGCATTGCCGGACAAAATCAGAGTTCATTTCTTTACTCGTTTCTTACGACGATAAAATGAAAAAAAAAACACAATTTTCCTTTTATCTAACAAGAAATAAGTAAAGAGGGTCAACTGTGAACACCTAATTTTGACCGGACGCACAAATAATAATAATAATAATACAAATAAAAATAAAAATAAAAAATACAATTTCCTTCTCTTACAGTAAAAAAAAAGGAAAAAATGTATTTTTGTCGTAGTTGTTCACCAGCTGGCTCCTCAGCACTCCTGCACACCTTGGGGAGCTGCTTATCATGGATTGGGGAGGGCAGCAGAGCTGGGAGAAGGAGAAAGCATGAAGCAGAGGAATAACACATGAAAGAGGAAATCCAAATGAGACCCAAGCTTGGTCAACCCTGGCAACCCCTTTATCTAGTGCAGGGAGTGTAGCTGGACAACAGAGAGGGAGATAGAGATCTTTGATAACCAACACAAAGGCAGATACAAATGCCTAAGCTACGGAAGGGGGGGGAATTCAAGAATTTTGAAAAAAAGAAACCATCTTCAGCTTAGAAAAGGGGGTTCGGGACTTGACCCTCCATCACGACTCCATCAAAAAGGAGACCACCACTTCTTCTCCAGAGATCCCCTCGGAACCATCCGCTCCCTACAACCACTCATCTCCTCCCTCTTCACCCTCCAAGTTCCACCACCACCACCGAGTTGACTCACTCACCCCATCACCTTCTTCCATCTTCCTCTGCCATCACTTCTTCCACCATTCTCTCAAATCCAAACCCCCACCGAATCATCCCGCGGCAAAGAACCCCTCTTCATCTTCATCCCACAAACACAACCTCTCCCAACATTGAACCATTCAACACCATAGTAACCTTCAACATAGCACCCACTGTTAAATAATCAACTTCACCCACTTTCAAAGGGGGACGTTCACTCTTAGGAGCAGGGGAACCTTCACTCTCACAGAGAAGTAACAGGGGGGAATTTTTTTTTTTTTTCAGAGAACCATTTCGGGGAACTGAGAGTCTTTCTTTTGGAGGAACTTTTTTTTTAAAAAAAAAATCTGCTACTATTCATCTTCTTTAACCTCCCACACCATTGTGAAACCTCCATCCCTCACCACCTTCCATCAAATTTTTAACCACAGCAACCACCATCCTTCACCTGACATTTCACCCAAAACTGTGACTACCACCAATAACCCACCACCTCCAACCTTCCATTTCCCCACTCATCTTCAGCCTCTCAACATCCAATAAAAAAAAATATAGCAACACCTTACTTTAGCTCAGCAGCCACCATCCAGTCGTCGTGGCACCACCCCTCCGCCGTCACGTGCAAGCCGCACCTGCAGATCTATGGTGCGCACTACCACTTTGAGCTTCCCACTGTGCGTCTTCTTTTGCTTCAGAAAAGGGAGTTAGTCCTGCTAGTTTATTTTCAAGAAGTGAAAGGTGAGCTTTTTCTTTTTTATATTTGTTACTTTGATATCTTTTGAATAAGAAATAATGGGAAACGTCAAAGTGGAGGGCTTTGGAAGGTGAGCTTTTTCTTGTCTTTTTTTATATTTGTTAGTTTGATATCTTTTGAATAAAAAACAATGATGGAAACGTAAAAGTGGAGGAAGGTGAGTTTTTATATATATATATATATATATATATATTTGTTGCTTTGATATCCTTTTGAACAAAAAATAATGATGAAAACGTAAAAGTGGAGGGTTCTGGAAGCGTTTCTATTTTTATGATTTTTTTTTTCTTTCTTAGAAGTAGAAATATGACAAAGAAAAAAAAAAAACAAAAACAAAAAAAAACAGAATAAACAAAAAAATGACGTAAAATAAAAATATAATAAAAATGGGGAAAATCTGAAATTGTTAAAGAACAAAAATAAAATTTGTTTTTTTAGGTTTTTTGTTTGTGAAGCTTGTATTTAATTTTTTATTCATGAAAAATTGTGTTTACTTGTTTGTTCTTTTGCTTTTTTTTGTTTAATAAAAAAATAAAAAATAAAATAAAAAAATGATAAAAATGAAAAAATCTTTTAATCAATGCAATGATCAATGATGATGATTGAATAGTAGATGCTATCTTCATTGTCATTTGAATTATAAGAGTTTATTGAGTAGTCTGGTGCTAACTTGAACCCTGTGTAAGAATGTATTTGCTTTCAAACAAAATTACTTTTAAAAAATGTTTTCTTTAGAATCAATTAACCCACAAGAATTTTATAGAGAACTACGTGACTTTGATTTCCTCATTGCACCCGAGGATACGTAGGAGCAGAATTTCATTTATGTCAAGTCAAAATTAAATTTTCATAATTTTGTGGTTTCCTTTTTATAAATAGTTACAATGTTTTGCAAAAAGGGGTAAAATAAATATTTCTAAGAATTGTTAATAGTTTGCACAATTAACTTAAGGTACCGTTTTAGAACGGGTGTGTTAGGGGTACTGTGGGATTAAGTTTCTGCCCTTCCCCATCCATAACCGACTCCCGAATCCAATCTGGTTCCAAAGACCATTTTCAAAAAAGGGTTTTCTAATTTTTCCTAAATTAAAATAAGATTGGTGGCGACTCCATTTTCATTTTCTGAAATCCTTTAAGTTACTATTTTTCGCCGCGATCACGGTCGCGACAGCTATCACTACTCAAGTCCCATATTGGAGAGCTAACAAAACACTTAAGTATACAACACCTATAAAAGGCAAAAGCATGATGTTGTATGTTGCATCTCTCTTAGCCTTTTGCAAATGTGGGTTGTTTAAGTGAGGTCCCTAGTAGGGTTTTTCTTTTTTCTTTTTTAAATGAAAACGTGGGCTATTTTAAATGTGGACTACTAATAGTTTTTTTTTAAATTTTTTTTATGGTAAAACAGTGTCGTTTTGGTGAAGCATTGCTTTGAAATTTTTCTTTTTCAACTCGTCCAACCCTTTGAACTGGTTTTGGGTTGACTGGTTTAGCCAGTTTGAGGCCGGTTCAACTGGTTTTGATTAAATTTTATCCTGGCCGGTTATTATGCGATGATCGGACTGATATACTGGCCAATTCCTAGCTTAATTAGTTTGACCGATCGATCCAGTTCAATTTTCAGAACCATGGGGTAGAAGCGCCCCTTGGGACTCCTCTCTGCCGCGAGTGATGCAGCGAAGTCAGCAGCTGCTCCAGAATCTCGAGAGAATACTCTTCTTCTCCTTCATACCCCAATGCCCTAATCCTAACCATGCTTGAGCAAAAATGGAGGAAAAAAAGGAGAAAAAGGGATACCTTGAGGAGGAAGATGAGGGGTTGAGCGAGGAGGAGGACACCACTGAAAGCAACGCGTTGTCGCGAATGGTGGCAGTGGCTTGAGAATGCTACTAATTCACCAAAGAAGAAAATGAGATAACTTGGAGAATTTTTGAGAAACTGGGAAGCAAAAATAAGACTTAGTTCCCCTCCTCCCTTATTTATAAGAGTGAGTTGCATTAACTGCCATCCACTGTCTGAACACTTTAAATTCAAAATGATTGTTGGCCGCACAACCCAAATAGAAACTACACATGGGCAAATTGTTGTGAGCCACGTGGCAAAAAGGCTGTTGACACACATGCAAAAAGGCATTCACTCAGGAGGAAAAAAGTCTCCAACAAGTCAAGAGTCACAACTTCAAAAGACCACAGGCAGCTCCATGACGAAACACGACCATGAAAGTCTAAGGTCTCGAGGATGACTCTAAGTCTCAAGATCCGCAGTTATCCATACTCAGCAGCGATTCTCATAAAATTGCCCTCCATGGTCTTGAGCCATTTGAGTTCGACCATTTAAAGCTAGAGGTTACAACAACATTGGACTATAACTGCTCTTTTTCTAAGAAAATATGCTTCCAACAAGATAAGGTGATGCCAAAAAGCCATATACTCAACTTCGGAGCTCAGCACCCTGATAACCATTAGAGCACTGAGTTGGGGGCAGTGATCTGGACTGGGTTTTAGGCCCAATAAGGCCAAGCCCAATGTCTAAAGGAGATTAATCTCCCTTCCTCAGCAAAAGGAATTATCTTAGGAACTAATCGCAATTCAATAGGCAAGCCTAGGAAGCTGCTCAAAAGCTTCCCCTAAGGCATCTATATGTTAGTCATGAAAACCATCACCCAAGAGGGGAAAAGGTGAATTAGGTGATCACAAATTTTTAAAAAACCTTTGAGAAATTATTCATTTTGATATACTCAATCAACACATGCAGTGAAATAAGTCTAACAAAGATACAATTATTGTAGATTACTCAAATATAATTTGAGTTATAAGATATATCAAACAAATAAGTTAAATATCAAGTTCTTAAAATCAAAACATCAAAATGATAAGATATGTAATAAATAAATATACAACACTAAATATTAAAATTAAAGAGTGTAGGGAACATAGAATCAAACTCAAGAATGTATCATGGTTCAGCCATCAATCACTTGTGACCTACATCTAGTCCCCAAGCTTAACTTGAGGTACGATAAAATTTTGGAAAAATTTAGAAGGTTTAGTTCAGGAAATACCATTAGGAGAGAAGATTTTTTTAGGAGGGTTCTAAATGGTCATGTGGGGAGCGAATCTAGGGGGTATGAGGGTTTGCGTGGGGGTTATGGTCTAGGAGTAGCTAATGCAGAGAGCAAAGCAATTCTAGATTTTTCGGTAGCGTTTGATTTTACAACAGCTAACACTTATTTTAGGAAGCGGGAAGAGCATCTTATTACATATAGAAGCGGGGGTTCTTGCTCTCAAATTGATTTCTTTCTAATAAGGAAATCTGATAGAAAGCTTTGCATGGATTGCAAAGTCATCCTTGGAGAGAGCTTGACTACCCAATACAGGGTTTTGGTTATGGATGTACAGATTAAGATGAGAGTAAAGAGAAATTGTCGAGACAGAGAGCTAAGGATCAAATGGTGGCAACTAAAGGGCAGAAAACAAATGCTCTTTCAGAGGAGGATTATGGAGGAAGAGATTTGTGAAGTACAAGGGAGTGCTAATGATATGTGAAACGAGATGGCTAAAGGGATTAGGAAGGTAGCAAAAGAGACATTCAGTGAATCAAGAGGCTTTGGACCTAAGGATAAAGAATCTTAGTGGTGGGACGCAAGTATACAAGATATGGTTAAGGTTAAAATGAAATGTTATAAGGCTTGGCACATGTGTAAAAAATGATAAAAATTAGAAAAAATATAAAAATGACTAAAAAGATACTAAGAAGGCGGTGAGCGAGGCGAAAACTAAAGCGTTCAACAAGTTATATCAATCGTTGGGCACTAAAGACGGAGAAAGGAATATCTATAAGCTTGCTAAAAGTAGGGAAATGAAGACAAGAGACTTGGATAAAGTGAAATGCATTAAGGATGAAGAGGGTAAAGTCTTGGTTACAGAACAAGGCATCATGGATTGATGGAAGAGTTATTTTCATAAGTTATTTAATGAGGAACATGAGACATTAGGGGACTCGGACATTCTAAACACTAGAGAGGAGGACCAAAATAAAACATTTTATCGTAGAATTTAGGAGTTTGAGGTAAAAGAATCATTGAAAAGGATAGATAATGGAAAATCGGTCAGACCAGATAATATACCTATTGAGGTATGAAAATGCCTAGGAGATAAATGTATAAGTTGGCTCACAAAGTTGTTTAACAAGATAATAAGGTCTACGAAAATGTCAAATGAATGGAGGAGAAACACTTTAATCCTTATTTATAAGAATAAGGGAGATATACAAAACTGTGCAAATTACAGAGGGATTAAATGTTGGGCATCACGGATACATCACGCAACAAAAAATAGAATTTCCACCAAGGATCTATGCGAAAAAGCCATAATTCGGGTTTTAAAAAATGTTTACCTCTTAAAGGGTGTTGATACCCAATTTTATCCATTTTTTTTATTTTTGTTACTTAATCAAGGTATGAACACTTAATTTTGTTCATAAAGTTTATTTTTAAACCTTGAAAAGTGAATGAAAATCTAAACAAAAAAAAGAAAAAAAAGGAAAAAAAAAGGAAAAAAGTTGAAAAAACTAAAGTGTCTAAGTCCCACATTGGAGAAACCAAACTCCTTCTCCCTCCCCCCCTCCTATATAAAGGAGTGATTCTCAATGGTTTGGATATAAAAAAAAAAAATACACTTGGGCTTAATACTAAGCATAAGAGCCCGAGACTTTAGTAAAAAATTTTCTCCATGCAAGTGGGTTGCTTTTCAAGGTTCGATTTGAAGAGAACGTGTGGGGCTCTGTATAGAATTCTTTGAGCATAGCACTTTTATATGCCTTGAAGGTAAGTCTGCTCTTTCTTTCTTTCTTTTTTTTGTTGTTGTTTGTTTCTAATTTTATTTTATTTTTTATTTTACCTTTTTTAATTTTATTTTTACCTTTCATTTAGGCTTTAACTTTCTATTGATGTCTTGAATTTTACATGTTTATTATATTTTCATTGTTGTCATTCATATTTGTATAAAATAATCTTATTTCATATCACTTCACTTGTAATAATATCATTATGCATTTGTACTTGTGTTTTAATTTAATTTATTTATTTTTGAATTAATATATTAACCAAATAATTTAAGACTGGCCTATGACGGAAAAATTGGGAGAGGATCGGAGCGCCGATCAGATTACACTCTTCCCGATAATCTTGAGGCTTTATATTGGATTTTGCCAGGAGCGCCGGCGAAGTCTAATCCCCACATAAAAATTAAAATAATTATGTAAATTAAAATATAATTTTTTTAAATAAACCAAAATAAACTTTTCTTTTTGTAAAATAAAGTATTCAAATAAAAGTGAACAAATTCATATAGTTTTAGCATTATGATTGTGGTGAATTAAAACTTTATTTTTCATGAAGACATTTTTTAGAAATTAATACAAAAATCTCATTGTGCCTAAAAATATTTTTTCTTGATTACGAATGAGATTTATTTGGTCATTTACTTTAAAAATTATTTTCTTACCTTAAACAAATTTCTTTGAGTTAAAATTATTCATTGGAATATTTTTATTTTTTTTTTTATTTGGCCATTTTATTTTGAAAATTACTTCTCTTCAAAAAGATAAAATTTTAATTCACCACTTTTATATAATATGTTGTAGACTTTGAATTTGTTCTAAAATAATAGCTATTTAGCCACCCATTGCTTGTCTTAGTCATTTATCATTCTTGATATTATGCTTGACAAAATGGGACATGTCAAAATAAAAAAATAAAAAATTCTTTTCTTTTAATTAATAAAGGACCAATTAAATTAATCTTGCAAATAACATTAGATTAAATAGGTAACCGTTCTTAGAACGGACGGTGTAAGTGCTAACACCTTCCCTACCCGTAATCAACCCCCGAACCTCAAACTCTGAAACGTAGACCATCTTTTAGGTGTCCAATTGCGCCATTCCATTTAATGGATAAAGCGATTGGTGGCGACTCCCAACACCACGAGGTCCTATCCTCCTTGTTCTTTTTATTTTCGCGGCGCGCCGGGACGGTTGCGACGGTACCGGCGACTCCACCGGGGACATTAGAGGTTAAACCTTATTTTAATCTCATGTGATTTGCTCTTTAATTATGTTGGTCCGTTTTTGTTTTATTTGTTTATTTGTTATTTGTTTCATATTATTGTATATTTTGTTTGCATTATATGTATTATATTTCGCTTTGTAAATAAAGTTCTCTCATGTACACACGCACACACAAGCTCTATACCCAGCTCAGTACCTTGTAGGCTTAGATAGAGGGTGAAGTAGTGTTGCTTTTGTGGGACCGTTGGTCTCCGTTTAGGCACATGAAAACCCCTCGCTCAAATTGAACTCTTTCCGCTTGTAACCTATCATGGGTGAGGATGGAGGACTCTTGCTAGCCAAAGTATTGGTGACAGCAAGGGACAATTTGGGGACCTTTTTGTCCGATAGGGTCTAGAACCAAAGCTCTCACTTGTAGATATAATCTTAGAGCTACCATCGTCCATAGAACTTATCTGTGAGCGGGTACCAAGATTAGGTACCCATTTTCCTCTAACACATGAGGAATTTCTGTTTGTCTTTTATTTTGTAGTTGCTAACTTTTTGTTGTTTTCTTTTATCTTGCATTTGCATATGTGGTCCAATCCTGTGAAGATATCAATTCGATATCGCTTGCTGCTTTGGATCATGTCTCTACATGCATGGTTTATTTTTGCATTTTCTTTTTATTTTTCATATTTTCTAATAAAAAAAATAATGAATACTAAAGGAAAACTGTCTCTACGACACCCATATAGGACTCATTCTCAATCAAGAGTCATGGATGAACTGGGTCAATCACAAGAAGAGCTGAGAAGTGAAGTAAGTCAGCTAAAGGAACAAATGGCCAAGATCTTGGAAATTCTGAAAAGAACGAAGAATACAGAGGGGACTCCTTCAAGGGCAAATGATGATCCTTCGGCCACACCTGCTCACCCGCCTAGCTTTACACCAATTCCTTGGCAATATCCAAATGTCACCTCTCAAGGGGCCGTGATGCCACTCACCATTTACTTAAATAATCCTGAATAGGAGCAATTGTTTACAATGGTCGATTAGGGGCAACCTTAGAAAGTTTGATCAAGTGGCGATTCATTTTTCTAACCGTCAAGAATGAACCGTACCTTGGAGTCCTCCAGCACTGGGAAATTTCTGAGCGACTAGTATCTTGATTTGTTTATCAAGTTGTTACTATGAAATAATGGTTTAATTGTACTGATCCCATGCTTGTTCAATCATTAAAATCATTTGGTTTTTGAGCTTATGTGAACTTTCTTGAAGCATTAATGTGATGGATTTGCATGGATCTCAGCATACCTTATTTCTTTTTCCTATGTTCTTGGCACTCGTGTTCTTGTCAAATCTTTCTTGTCATTCTTTTCTTCCCTTTACTTGCTTTCTTTTGGTTTGGATCCTATAGGACTTTCATTCTGGAAAAAATTTTGTGGTCATGAGGCCCATGTGTGTAGGTGTTCTTCGTCCCAAAAAAAAATGCAAAAAAAAAACAAAAAAGAGAAAAAAAATAAAGGGAGCAAATAAATAATCACTCAGTGTGTATTATCCTTTTGTCTCTAAATTAAACTTTTTGAAAATGAGCAATCAAAATTTGAAATGAAGATTGGCTATCTTTCTCTATCTCTCACAAGAATTCATTATCCCTTGTTGTCCCATTTTGAGCTTGAAAGTTTTCTTCAATAAACCCTGGACAAGGATCATCTCTACACTAGAGGATAACACCAAAAAAAGGAGTTGGTTGCCATGATGACTATTTTGAAGTATATGAAAAAAAAAAAAAAAGAAAAGAAAGGAAAGGTGAAAGGGGTAGGAAAGTAAGTGCAAAAGCAATTGACAAAGTTCAAGTTTGAACAAGGATGAAAAAGAACAATAAGAGAAAAGTGTGCTTGAAAGTGCAAAAGTAATTGACAAAGTTTAAGTTTGAACAAGGATCCTTGGTCCCACTTAACCTTTAAACACTTGTTTGAGCCTTATACCATTCTTTTCATAACCCCTAACCTTGGCCACATTACAAGCGTTAAAAAGTCCATTCTGATCAATGAAGGGTTGTTTTCATTTTCATTGACTTTAATTTTGAGACAAAAGGTTCATACCTTACTGAATTTGCAATCCTTGCTCCTTAAAAAAAAAAAAAAGACAAAAAAAGGACTTACATTAGGGTAAGTTGTTACCCTGTTCAAGTTGCCCCTACACTGGGGCATGTTTTCTTTTGGTTCAATCTGGCTCTATATTGGGGCAAATTTCTACACTGTTCAATTCGGCCTTACACTGGGGCAAATCTTTTGGTTCAGCTTGGCTCTATATTGGGGCAAATTTCTACACTGTTCAATTCGACCTTACACTGGGGCAAAAAAAAAAAATTATTCTCAAGTTTTCCATTGGGACAATTTTTGTTGTCAAATGGCCTACACTAGGACATCTTTGTTCTCAAATGACATACTCTGAGTCAAATTCATTTGATATTATACATGAGAGTAGATTTTTGTGGATAAAGCAATGGTCATGATGTCCAGTTGTCAAGTAAAGATCAATCACATCCAAACCGGAGCAAAAAAAAAAAAAAGAAGGAAAAAAAAAGTCTTGGCTTTTGTACTATTCCACTTCTTGTGTTTTTTCTTTATAAATGGCCTTTGTGTAGTCATACTCCCAAAATCAATCAAAAAAGGTTTCTCAGTTAGTAAATCTCTTTCATGTTGAATCCATGCATATCTGGTACATGATGCTTCAGGTTAGGTGAACATGAGTACAATAGTACAATTTAACCATCTAATGGTAATCTCTTATTGAACAACTCAAGCCAAAGGAGCTCTAGAGTTTCAATCGATGAAGGGAATGACATTCTCAATTGATAATTCAGATTGAAGTGTGTCTGGTAGAAATGGAAATCTCTAGAAAAGGAAGTCACAAGCTTCTGCACCAGCCATATCTAATGAAGAGAAAGTTGAACAAGAAGAGATTGGCAATGATCCCATTGGAATATGAGTTTGGTTGGTCAAAGAAGAGTTTGGTTCAAAACTTTGCTAAAAGATGTTTTTCTCAAGAACATTCGCTTCTTTCGCTTATGGCTAACTGTGCAAATTTTACTGACTCAAGGCTCACTGCATAAAGCTTTCTGGCTCAAGGCTTTTTAAGAGTATTGGTTAGAGAAGAAGGACAACCAGGTCACCTCAAGGGTCATCTAAAGAGTTTTCCTATTGCTCTTATGTGTCACATTTAATACACACCTCAAGGGTCATTCTGGTTGGACATTTCAACCATCGGCTGAATAGACAAATGAAAGGATGCCATTAAATCCTATTTCAGTTCATCTTTGAAAATGATTGCAATCATGTCCTCAAGGGTCGTGGAGACAAAACAAAAAAAAAAAAAAAAAAAATTCATACTTTCATACATTTGAAGCATGCATTGCATAGTGCATTTGTTCTCATTTTGCTAGCCTCGACCTACAAAGGTCCAAATTGTTGTTTTTTTCTCGGGTCCCCGTACCCATTGTTTTATGTTTTTGGGTCCCCGTACCCATTGCTTTTAAGTTTTTGTTAAGCTTCAGCGGATACTTGACTCCGCAAGCTTTTTATCTTTTTGGGTCCCTGCACCCATTGTTTTATCTTTCCGGGCCCCTGCGCCCATTGTGTTTTCCTTTCCGGGCCCCTGCGCTCATTGTGTTTCCTTTTTGGGTCCCTGCACCCATTGTTTTATCTTTCCGGGCCCCTGCGCCCATTGTGTTTTCCTTTCCGGGCCCCTGCGCCCATTGTGTTTCCTTTCCGGGCCTCTGCACCCCTTGTTTTCTCGTTTCCGAGCCCCCGCGCCCATTGTGTTTTCCTTTCTGGGCCTCCACGTCCATTGTCTTTTAGTTTTTGGATTCCTACACCCTTGTTTTCTCGTTTCCGAGCCCCCGCGCCCATTGTCTTTTAGTTTTTGGGATCCTGCACCCATTGTTTTCTGGGTCTCCATACCCATTGCTTTTAAGTTTTCTGTTAAGCTTCAACGGATACCCGACTTCGTAAGCTTCTTACCTTGTTTTTGTTAAGTTTCAGCGGATACCTGATTTCGCAAGCTTTTGGGTCCTCGTACCCATTGTTTGTTTTTGGGTCCTCGTACCCATTGCCTTTTTGTTTTTGTTAAGCTTCAACGGATACTCGACTCAGTAAGCTTTTACGTTGTTTTTGTTAAGCTTCACGGATACGATTCCGCAAGCTTTTTACCTTTGGGTCCTCGTACCGTTGTTTTGGGTCCTCGTACCCTTGCTTCTTTGTTTTTGTTAAGCTTCAACGGATACCCGACTCCGTAAGCTTCTTACCTTGTTTTTGTTAAGCTTCAACGGATACCCGACTCCGTAAGCTTCTTACGTTATTTTTGTTAAGTTTCAGCGGATACCTGATTCCGCAAGCTTTTTACCTTTTGGGTCCTCGTACCCCTTGCTTCTTTGTTTTTGTTAAGCTTCAACGGATACCCGACTCCGTAAGCTTCTTACGTTGTTTTTGTTAAGCTTCAGCGGATACCTGATTCCGCAAGCTTTTTACCTTTGGGTCCTCGTACCGTTGTTTTGGGTCCTTGTACCCCTTGCTTCTTTGTTTTGTTAAGCTTCAACGGATGCAGACTCAGTAAGCTTCTTACCTTGTTTTGTTAAGCTTCAACGGATGCACGACTCCGTAAGCTTCTTACGTTGTTTTTGTTAAGCTTCAGCGGATACCTGATTCCGCAAGCTTTTTACCTTTTGGGTCCTCGTACCCCTTGCTTCTTTGTTTTTGTTAAGCTTCAACGGATGCCGACTCAGTAAGCTTTTTACGTTGTTTTGTTAAGCTTCGGTGGATACGACCCGCAAGCTTTTTTACCTTTGGGTCCTCGTACGTTGTTTTGGGTCCTCGTACCCTTGTTTCTTTGTTTTTGTTAAGCTTCAACGGATACCCACTCCATAAGCTTCTTACCTTGTTTTGTTAAGCTTCAGCGGATGCGACTCGTAAGCTTCTTACGTTGTTTTGTTAAGCTTGTGGCGGATACACGATTCCACAAGCTTTTTACCTTTTGGGTCCTCGTGCCGTTGTTTTGGGTCCTCGTACCCTTGCTTCTTTGTTTTTGTTAAGTTTCAACGGATACCCGACTCAGTAAGCTTCTTACCTTGTTTTTGTTAAGCTTCAACGGATACCCGACCGTAAGCTTCTTACGTTGTTTTGTTAAGCCGGCGGATACGATTCATGCAAGCTTTTTACCTTTGGGTCCTCGTGCCGTTGTTTTGGGTCCTCGTACCCCTTGCTTCTTTGTTTTGTTAAGCTTCAACGGATACCCGACTCGTAAGCTTCTTACCTTGTTTTGTTAAGCTTCAACGGATACCCGACTCCGTAAGCTTCTTACGTTATTTTTGTTAAGTTTCAGCGGATACCTGATTCCGCAAGCTTTTTACCTTTTGGGTCCTCGTACCCCTTGCTTCTTTGTTTTTGTTAAGCTTCAACAAATACCCGACTCCGTAAGCTTCTTACGTTGTTTTTGTTAAGCTTCAGCGGATACCTGATTCCGTAAGCTTTTTACCTTTTGGGTCCTCGTACCCGTTGTTTTGGGTCCTCGTACCCCTTGCTTCTTTGTTTTTGTTAAGCTTCAACGGATGCAGACTCCGTAAGCTTCTTACGTTGTTTTCGTTAAGCTTCAATGGATACGATTCGCAAGCTTTTTACCTTTGGGTCCTCGTACCCCTTACTTCTTTGTTTTTATTAAGCTTCAACGGATACCTGACTCCGTAAGCTTCTTACCTTGTTTTTGTTAAGCTTCAACAGATACCCGACTCCGTAAGCTTCTTACCTTGTTTTTGTTAAGTTTCAACGGATACCCGATTCCGTAAGCTTCTTACCTTGTTTTTTGGTTAAACTTCAGCGGACACCTAAATCCGCAAGTTTTTACCTTTTCATGGATAAAATTGAATCAATTCCTTTGTTTTTCATTTATCCTAAATGTAAAACAAAGGGGGGCAGCTGTTGATACCCAATTTTATCCATTTTTTTTATTTTTGTTACTTAATCAAGGTATGAACACTTAATTTTGTTCATAAAGTTTATTTTTAAACCTTGAAAAGTGAATGAAAATCTAAACAAAAAAAAGAAAAAAAAGGAAAAAAAAAAGGAAAAAAGTTGAAAAAACTAAAGTGTCTAAGTCCCACATTGGAGAAACCAAACTCCTTCTCCTCCCCTCCTCCTATATAAAGGAGTGATTCTCAATGGTTTGGATATAAAAAAAAAATACACTTGGGCTTAATACTAAGTATAAGAGCCCGAGACTTTAGTAAAAAATTTTCTCCATGCAAGTGGGTTGCTTTTCAAGGTTCGATTTGAAGAGAACGTGTGGGGCTCTGTGTAGAATTCTTTGAGCATAGCACTTTTATACGCCTTGAAGGTAAGTCTGCTCTTTCTTTCTTTCTTTTTTTTGTTGTTGTTTATTTTACCTTTTTTAATTTTATTTTTACCTTTCATTTAGGCTTTAACTTTCTATTGATGTCTTGAATTTTACATGTTTATTATATTTTCATTGTTGTCATTCATATTTGTATAAAATAATCTTATTTCATATCACTTCACTTGTAATAATATCATTATGCATTTGTACTTGTGTTTTAATTTAATTTATTTATTTTTGAATTAATATATTAACCAAATAATTTAAGACTCGCCTTTATGACGGAAAAATTGGGAGAGGATCGAGGCGATCGATTATTACACTCTTAGATAATCTTGAGGCTTTATATTGGATTTTGCCAGAGGCCGTGAAGTCTAATCCCCACATAAAAATTAAAATAATTATGTAAATTAAAATATAATTTTTTTTAAATAAACCAAAATAAACTTTTCTTTTTGTAAAATAAAGTATTCAAATAAAAGTGAACAAATTCATATAGTTTTAGCATTATGATTGTGGTGAATTAAAACTTTATTTTTCATGAAGACATTTTTAGAAATTAATACAAAAATCTCATTGTGCCTAAAAATATTTTTTCTTGATTACGAATGAGATTTATTTGGCCATTTACTTTAAAAATCATTTTCTTACCTTAAACAAATTTCTTTGAGTTAAAATTATTCATTGGAATATTTTTATTTTTTTTTATTTGGCCATTTTATTTTGAAAATTACTTCTCTTCAAAAAGATAAAATTTTAATTCACCACTTTTATATAATATGTTGTAGACTTTGAATTTGTTCTAAAATAATAGCTATTTAGCCACCCATTGCTTGTCTTAGTCATTTATCATTCTTGATATTATGCTTGACAAAATGGGACATGTCAAAATAAAAAATAAAAAAATTCTTTTCTTTTAATTAATAAAGGACCAATTAAATTAATCTTGCAAATAACATTAGATTAAATAGGTAACCGTTCTTAGAACGGACGGTGTAAGTGCTAACACCTTCCCTACCCGTAATCAACCCCGAACCTCAAACTCTGAAACGTAGACCATCTTTTAGGTGTCCAATTGCGCCATTCCATTTAATGGATAAAGCGATTGGTGGCGACTCCCAACACCACGAGGTCCTATCCTCCTTGTTCTTTTTATTTTCGCGGCGCCCTTCGGGACGGTTGCGACAAAGGGTGATCAAAGAAAGTGACGTGAATCACCAACACTGTGACAGCGATGATGTCTCTGCGGTATCCACACGAACAGACTCACAAACGTCCAACGTTCGCAAAAAGGAGCCTCACGTCTCTCACACAATGCTAGCTGCAAAGAAAAGAGAAGAAACCTGTCACTCACTCACTCACTCACTTTTCTGTAGGTGCGGCTAGGGTTCTGTAATGCGTGTCATAGCAGCTCCCTTAGCAGTACTATTTATAATAATGACCGCCTTAAGTGAGTATGAGCAGCAGCAAGGTAAGCTGTGTAACCCTAGACTCATCTGTTATGAGTCTGGCCCACATTTGAATCTGAGTCCAACTTGGATCTATTGCTCCAATTTTAGTCTGCTTTATGTGTGTGACCCTGCAGGTTCTCATTACATTGACAATAATATTAAAATCTCATTTTTAATATTACAAGCAGTGAACAGTACCTAGCAACACATCACTGCTACCCAAGTAATGAGAATGTCAGTGATTTGACATAACCTTTCTGTGACCAATATTTCTGTGTCGTTTAGTCCCTTTGTCAAGATATATAGATTGAACACAAGGCATGAAATATGTCACCCTTGTGTAGTCCAATCCTTCATTTCTTGATACTCGAGTAGACTTCGTAACAACAAATGAAATTAATATATCATATTAACTCATTTGAGCATGGCCATGTATTTCGCAGTCTCACTCAATCAGGGCCCCCGAAGATATCGCTCTTGTTATATAGGAGTGATAAATCCCATCTAAGTCACTCACATCCCTCTGCATGATTCGCGGTATATCCAATAACTAACTTTATAATCACCTTGTTACAGATGATGTTTGATGGCATTAAAACACACAACTCCTCATGTAGGAATCATAGTGATTTCAGGTCAAAGGACCACAGACACCATTGTCACTATGATAATCGCTTATGACACTCATGCAACGATCTATATAGCGTTCTCATGGCGGGTCAGTCCAGTACATCATTACTCTAATATGTACCCATGTGAAGACTTGATATCTCATATCCATGACCCGTGAGATGTGATCATCAATCTACGCACATACTAGTCTTAATGCATTATTGTTGTTCTAATTAACAATAATACTTGACTAGGGACATTTAAGAATAGTGTTCTAATTTTATCCAATAGGATCTCACGATCAAGTTAACCACTTAATGTCCTATGGTATCAAACTTACTATTCTAAGGACTTTATTATGTTTATTAAAAAATAACACAATAAATGAAATGCCTCATATATTAAAATAGCATAATAGAATGTATGTAAATACAGACAAATGTATCAGCCTCTAGGGCATACACCAATATTAAGCTAATGAGTCATACCATGAAGTTATGGGAAAGAGAAATTGAAAGGAGATTAAGACAAGAGACTCATATTTCAGAGAATTAATTTGGTTTTATGCTTGAGAGGTCAACCATGGAAGTAATATATCTTCTACGAAGATTGATGGAGAGGTATCGAAGGAAGCAAAAAGACCTACACATAATTTTCATTGATCTAGAAAAAGCCTACGATAAGGTACTGAGAGAGGTCTTGTAGAAGGCTTTGGAAAAGAAAGAAGTTTGTATCGCCTATATTCGAGCAATCCAAGATATGTATGATGGGGTTAAAACTAATGTGAGAACACAATGTGGGGTCACGGAAGGCTTCCCTATAACTATAGGTCTAACTTTGAGTCTATATTTTTTTTTTACCTTGGTCTTAGATGTGTTTACTGCGTATATCCAAGAGTCGGTGCCACAATGCATGCTTTTATAGAAGATATAGTCTTAGTTAGAGAGTCGAGAGAGGAAACAAATGGGAAGCTAGAGCTATGGAGACAAGCTTTGGAAGAACATAACTTTCGTCTAAGCAGGAGTATATGGAATGTAAGTTCAGTAAGAAGCGTGTTAATGCTAGCTTAGCGGTGAAAATTAAAGATTATACCATACCACAAGTCACACAGTTTAGGTATCTTGGATCTATCATGCAAAATGGTGGAGAGATAGAGAGAGATGTAAACCATAGGATTCAAGATGGATGGATGAAAAGAAGGAATGCTTCAAGAGTTATTTGTGATAGAAAAGTGCCTTTCAAGCTTAAGGGTAAATTTTGTTGCACAGTTATAAAACCCGTGATGTTGTATGGTACTGAATGTTGAGCGATAAAAAGTCAACAAGAGCATAAGATCAGTGTCATAAAGATGAGGATGCTGCGCTGGATGTGTGGCCATACAAGACAAGATAAGATTAGGAATGAATGCATTAGAGAGAAAGTAGGGGCAGCACCTATTGTGGAAAAGATGAGAGAATCTCGCCTTAGGTGGTTTGGACATGTAAGGAGAAGACTCTTAGAAGTCCCTATAAGAAGAGTAGATTAGGTAGAGAATAGCCCAATAATTAGAGGTAGAGGAAGACCAACAAATACTATAGGTGAAACGATTAAAAAAGATTTAGATTTGAATGACATTTCTGAAGACTTGGTTTATAATAGGGCATAATGACGTCGTTTGATCCATGTAGCCGACCCCTAGTGGGAAAAGACTTGATTGTTGTTGTTGTTGTATCTTCAAGCTTCAAATTAGTTCTTGATAAACCTTTACAAAGAAGAAAACTCCTCATACTCTTATGATACCTCACCCTTGGTGCTTTAGCCTCACAACCAAAGGGATGCCTCACCTTTTATCGTAAACTTAGAATGATGTCTCACATTCTTATGATTTTTCTTTTCAACAAAGGGATACCTCACCCTTTGTGTATAAACCTTGAGGGATACCTCACCCTTAATCTTACATGAGGGACTCTCCATCCTCTTACAAGTTTTTACGACAAAGATTACAATATATGCTATCTCAAAGAGTAGATATACAACTTGAAGAACAAAGAAATAAAAAGATTTTGTAATGAAGAGCTCAAAATATGATTTTAATTATTCAAAAATTAAATAAAGTGTTCAAGAGTTGTAAAAGCTTTAATCTTCACTTATTTATAGAGCCCAAGTGATAAAATATCTATTGGTAGTGTTTAGAAATGATTTACCGTGAAAATTACCTGTTAGAATGCTTTCTGGCATTAAAAATAATTGATTATTTATGTGGATAATTGATTATTTGACATGTAATAATTGGTTATTGAAGTGAATAATCGATTATTTTGTTTTTCGTTCGTTTCTAGCTTTCTGACGAATAGAATAATCAAATATTATTTATGGATAATCGATTATTACACTTTGTATTTTAAAAATTGATTTTAAATGGTCATAACTTATTCATTTCTCATTCGATTTAAGCAAATGACCGTTCGTCAGAAAGATCTTTGAGTCTATTTTCATATGAAAGAAGTTTTGAAGCTATACTCAAAGTACTTCTGGATATATAATCAAATTAGTGATCAAAGGTCAATTTTCAAAACTCAAACTTGGCTATTTTTCATAGTTTTGAATTACCACCAAGATTAGCTTTTAAAAACTTGTTTGTTAGGCATCTTAACATGTTTAAAAACATTTGTGGAGGTTGAAAAACTTATTTGAGATCTTTTTTTTTTTTGCAAAACCTCTATTTTTACATAAGAGAAAAACCTAAAAGAGAAAATATACTAGATCTAGTCTTTAGGTTTCTTGATGTAATCCAAGCTTCCAAAATTTTTTTCTCTTCAAATCTTGCAAATACTTGGGACATCTTACCATTCTTATTCTTATTGAGTTGAACATAATTGAGGTCTTTACTTTCTTGTTGCAGTACTTATTCTTAATACTTGGACTATCTTACAAAGTGTTGCTCACTTAAAACAAATATAATTAGTCCAAATTCATAATTCAATATCTTTATATGCATGATTTATAAATATTTTAGTTTAACATGCATATAAGATTTTCATAGATATATCTAAATAAGATATTTATCAATTACTAATAGATATGTTCTATAACTTTGCCCAAAATGCATGATTTCTTACAAAACATTAGAATGTACATTATGCACATTTTTATTCAAATAGAGTTAAATCCAATATTAATTCAATACAACTCTGAAAACATATTATTGGATATATTTTATAAAAGATGCTACAAAGAACTCAATGTATGATTCTTATACGAAATATAATAAGATAGAGTACATGATCATGCATGATCCAATATAATCTATTAAGCACATCTATGTAGTATAATCATCTTCCTTTTATCTTGTATTTGTCATCATAAAAAATTAACATATTAAATCATTGGAGCAAACTTATTTTTACATTATAATGACCATACAATCCCTGATTACTATTTACTCTCTCAAGACTCACTCCACTATAAATATCTATATGGTCATGAGAGTATGAATATTTTCCTACTCATTGCACTCATTTTATACCCTTATTGACTTGAGCGTTGTATTATTTTACATGTATTCAAACCCTTCTCTAATGCTTCCTAGCTAGAAGAAGGTTATTGTAGTGAACTGATTCTATCCAAGGAGCCCAACTATCCGGGACAGATTAGAATGGAATATGAATTTTAGGAAGGAAAATGTAACAATTAGTAAGCCTCTAAAAATGAGGAATGAAATAGCAAGGGAATTCAAATTTTGATTTTAAAATTCTTAATAAATGTGATGGGTGTGAACTCACGTTTTAAAGATAAGAGAACATTGGTAATAGAATATATAATAATAACAATAACTTAATTAAAGTAGAGATAAAAATGTTGAAATATGAATTAATTTGTTAAAAGGACAAAAATAATTTAATTAAAAACACCTTAATATAAAATATGCTAAACTACCTTCAATTTACGAAAGAAAGTGAAACCCTAAAATAACAAGAGATTTTATTACTTGTATATATAAAAGATGAAATTGATATCACATAGTCGAACTTTATGATGTCATAAAAGTAGCTTGAAAAGGTGAAAAGAACAATTTGTGACTAGGGGTGAAAATAGGTTAAGTTATCCGTCGAGGGTCTATATTCTGATCCGCTTAAGGCTTGACCTGACCTAACTTGTTTACTAAATAAGTTAGGCCAAGACTTTTTTAAAAGTCTGTTTAACTAAAAAGGTTAAGTCTCAGGTTATCTAATACACCTTTTAAGCTTGGCGGACCGACTTGATCTATTTTAATTATATATAATATAATATATATTATTATAATAATTATAATTATAATTATAATTATTAATTTATTATAATATATTAATATATTTTTAATTAAATTTTAATAAAAATCAATAACTAAAATTTAAGTTCGTAAGTTAGAATAAAAATAACATATTTATTAATATATTTAATATAATATACTTATTAGAATGAAAATAATAAGTTAACACTTATTCCCTACTTTTATAGATGTTCACTACTTTCTTACTCTGATTTTTGATCGATGTGAGACTTGAAAGATTAGTGTAAGAAAGTGAGCAACTTGGTATATATCCAAGTCCCACATCGACCAAAGACTAGAGTAAGAAAGTGGTAAGTATTTATAAAATTAGAAAATGAGTGTTAAATTATAATAAAACCTATTGGCTTTGAGTAGGCTCGTTGACTTATTTCAAGGTTTAGACCTGTTAGTTTATGTAAAAGCATATTAACTTATTTAAAGGTAAGTCTGTTAGTCTATGTAAAGCATGTTAACTTATTTAAATGTAGGCCTGTTAGCCTATGTAAATGTTTATTGACCTATTTAAAAGTAGGTCTATTAACCTATTTAAAAATCTCATTACAAAATAGACTTTTAAATAGGTTTTTAAGTCATGTTAGACTTTTAAAAAGATTATATTAAACCTTAAAAATTGATCTATTACAAACTTACAAACTAGGTTCAAGCCATACAATTAAGATAGTGACTAAATTTATTTAAGCTAAAGCCTAATCAGATTTGACTTATTTCCACCCTACTTGTCACACCTCAAAGGCTGACTGGAGTACAAGTTAATCATATTATGAATTCAACTCCACTTTATTCATTGTGGATTCGAGTCATGACATACCTTATGCTAGTTAACGTAAGCAAATTGAAGCAAAAATGTTATATTAATTCCAATGCGAAGCTAGGAAAAAAGAAAGAAAGAAAAGTAACGGAAATTATAATTGTTTATAGAAACGTAAATGTAGTAGTTCAATAATCATCACATAATCAAAAGATAAATTATGCAGTTAACAGAAGCATCCTAATACTTGAAATCATGGTGGTATAGTTATTGATTATTATGAGAAGTGTGTATGATTTAATATGCAATTTTTTTGTTGAGAAAAAAGGTGCTGTTAATTAGTGTCTAAGTGCATGGATTAAAAAGTATTTAAAATTCTCTATTAAGAAAATTAGTTAATTCTTATCTAATTACTTAATGAAAAATTATTATACTTTTTGAATTTTCATAATATTAAATGCTTTAAGTTTAAATAAAATTTTAGTCTATAGAATTTTTATTATTTAAATTTTGATCCAATCATTAATATATTGATTATTATATTTTTTACTTATTTAAATTTTAATTCATATACTTTATATTAATTAAATTATGGCCTTTATTTTTTATTTTTGAATAATTGATCCAGATAATTTTATTTATTCAAATATAAAAAATCAATAAAACAATTATAATAACCAAAACCCAAATTAATTGAAATTATGCAGACCAAGATCTGATTTAAACCTATAAAATAATAATATATATTTACTAAATTATATTATTAATACTACCCCAGACACACTTGCCTTTGACTCAATTTTATTTTATGTTATTCAGAGGCGTTCAAAAACAGTGGGAGAAGCTTCATCTCCATGGCTAAAAAGGCCTTCATTCCAGAGTCACAGCCACCCAACACCACTCTACTCTTCAACTTTATCTTGCTCCTCCCTTTACTCTCTCTGGTACTCTACACAGCTTAACATACTCTTCTTTCAGTGTAAATCACCTTTTTCTTTTACCTTTTCTGTTTGGCAGCTGAGAAAGTCAAAGTGGAAATGAACAATTTTGAATCTCCCAATACTCAAATTTAGCAACTTGGACCAAATCCTTAATTGGGTTTTCCTTTATACAGTGAACCTTCTATTTTTCTTTTCTTTGGATAAATTTTCATGTGGTGGGTCTTGTTTTGCTTGTTTCTCATCAGGTGGTGGGGCATGAAACTGTGGAATTGGAGCAGTACCCATTGGTTGTGAGTACCTGGCCGTTTCTTGAGGCTGTCAGAGCTGCATGGAGGGTTGTTGATGGTGGGTCTTCAGCTGTGGATTCCGTGGTTGAAGGTTGCTCGGCTTGTGAGGAACTGAGGTGTGATGGAACAGGTGGAAACTTGAATGTTTGGAAGATAGCATGGATTTTTCAATATGAATTTTGGCATTTATTTTGTCTTTTATTGAATGGAAACTGTAAATTGCGTAATTTTTTTTTTCTGTTTTTGGTTGAGTGCTTGATTGAGCTAAAGCTAGTTCTAGAATGTAAGGATGTTTTAGAAACAATTATGAACTTATCTTTTCATATTGTGCTTTTTGAAAAATTAGATAATTGATTTTGACCAACAGCTTGTTCCATTCTTGCTGAGTACTTAGATTGGTATAATACTAACCCTAGGTTTTGTGTAAGACTCTGTTGAAAACACCAAATTTGCTTCTCTTTTTATTATTGCTCTCAAAATATTATTTACATGACTTAATTGGGAGCTTGTTATATTGATATGCTTTCACAGGCAATTTATATATGCTTTGCAACTCAACAAAAATATTATTCAAGTGTGATCTGTTTTGTTGTGGCATTTGATAATAACTTACTTGGAAGATTGATATCGGTAACAAAGCTTGCTTGGTAGGAAGAGGAGAGTTGTGAAAAATTCTCTTTATTTTACCCCAATATGAAAGGCTCAGATAGAATTTCAGTGCTGTTTTTATTCTCTATATATATAGCCCTTAACTACCTTGAGATTTGGTCCTTTTGGAGTTGTTTGGTCATGATAAGTACACTTAAGCATGCCTTCTGATTATCCTATTATACACAGTTGGTCCAGGTGGGAGTCCAGATGAGAATGGAGAAACTACAATTGATGCTCTGGTCATGGATGGGGTAACTACCAATTACCATGTTATGTAGCTGTTATTTTATTTAATTTTTATTTTTTTGCATTCTACTTTTTCATGTATTGGCATGATTTTTGGTCCCATCTTCTGCTAAGGAGATACATAGGTGACTATGGAAGTAGGAGCTGTTGCTGGCATGAGATATGTAAAGGATGGAATCAAGGCTGCCAGGTTAGTGATGCAATATACTGAACACACTTTTCTGGTAGGAGAGAAAGCGTCAGCATTTGCAATTTCAATGGGTCTTCCAGGACCCACAAACCTGAGTTCATCAGAATCTATGGAGAAGTGGGCCAAATGGAAAGATAATCACTGCCAACCAAATTTTAGGAAAAACGTATTACCTGCAAATAGTTGTGGTCCTTATCATCCAACAGATTATCTGGAGCTTCCTGATGAGACATGCCCCAATACTAGTCAGATGCAAAATTCAAGATTACTTCATTTTGGTCTACACAGCCATGATACTATTTCAATGGCTGTTATTGATAGAGTAAGATTATCATAATAACATAAAAATTGATTTGTATACATCATATTATCAATGCAAATGACAGTTTTTATTTGGCATAGATGGGACACATTGCTGTTGGCACGTCAACTAATGGGGCAACCTTCAAGATTCCTGGCAGGTAACGTTGTGGATGCCAATATTAGAAGTGGGCAGATCTTTTCATTTCTTGGATGGCCAAAATTTTCTTTCTTTCTAAGCTATATTTTGTCTTTATTTTATAAAAGCCACTTGCAATTTATTTTTATCTTTTCTGTTGTAATAAATGCATATTGACTCTCAAGTCTGCTAAAATTAGCTTGAGATCGAATGGGTTTGCCAATTAGAGAGTCCTATCTTTATATCTCACTGGCTGGAGTGGTTCCATTTGTGCCGTGGCAAATTGCTTCTGTCAATTCCCAAATACACGTGCTCATAGATATTTACAGCATACTCTGTTAATGCAGCAGATACCAATCACCCATGATTTGTTCTCTAGATTCTTTTTATAATCAAGTTTTCTTTTTTTTTTTTTCAAATTTATTTGATTACAGGGTAGGTGATGGTCCCATAGCTGGATCGTCAGCATATGCTGTTGATGAAGTTGGTGCATGTTGTGCAACTGGGGATGGTGACATCATGATGCGCTTCCTTCCATGGTATCATAGAAACTCCGTAGTTTCTCTAGTTTAGATTCTGAGTTGATTTGAGTTTTGATTGTTTCAACCTTTCAACATTAAAATTGTATAGCCGTATTGGTCCTAACAAAAATGTGGCCAGCAAATATAGCAAGCAACATCTGATCTTTTCACTATAAATTTGGGGAGGGTAATGCAGGGATACATAGTCAACATTCATAAAGGAGCTAATGTTTTGATGTTTCAAATTGGCTTGATTCCAAATGATGTAACAATTTAATGACATTCTCATAAACCATGTGACTTGATAATTAAGTCTTTCTTGTTAAACTAAACCAAAGAGAGAAAAGAAAAAATGAACACAGAATTTAGAGTAGATGGAATTTTATGGAGCCTAGGCTCTGCTGGACTCTTTCATAGCAGACTTTGCTGCACTCACATAATAATTACTTGAGATGCAGACTGCTCTGGAGTTGTTTGTACCCGATCTTATAATTTGAATCCTAGCAGAAGCATATAAACTGTATAATGAAAAAAAAAAAAAGCAACAGCACTTCCATTTACCAATGACTGCAATGGCCACAATGACATGAAGGAACAAGAGGAAGAAAGTCATTATGCATAATTGCATATATGCATAGACGTTCTTGTAGTAATTGTCTGATCATTCACTACTACTATGACTTGATTGCATATCTGATGCTTGTTAATCTTGAGGAGGGACTGCTGTTTTTGGTGAACACACCTGATCCATCATGTAACGTTGCTTGCTCAATAGCTAAATTGTAATCCTTTTGGAAGTGTAATGTGTGTAAAACATAAATTTTTTCTGGCAGCATTGACCTGAAAAGACACGTTCTTTACCTTGTTGATAGTTTCAAGCAGTGTTGCTCTTGTATAATTACAGCTTTAATTACTATGTGTTTTCTTTTATGAATATCAAGATTAAAGCTTCTATTTAATTTCAGCTATCAAGTTGTGGAAAGTATGAGGTTGGGAATGGAACCCAAACTTGCTGCTAAGGATGCAGTAGCACGAATAGCAAGAAAATTTCCAGATTTTTTGGGAGCTGTTGTTGCCCTTAATAAAAAGGGGGAACATGCTGGTGCCTGCCATGGATGGACATTCAAATACTCTGTAAGGAGCCCTGCAATGAAAGATGTGGAAGTCTTTACTGTGCTACCTTGAAAGAGAGACTATCCAAGAATTATTTATTTATTTATTTATAGAAAGACTATCCAAGAAATTAGTATCTGCCGACATATAATTTAAGTCAGTACGCTAATTGTGTTGGCTGAGGAAAGTTGATGGCATACAAATGTGCTTATACTGTAATATTATCCTCATTTCTGATATGAACTGAGCAATTGACATCGATTGTGCAAGATCATCTATTATAATTTTTTTTTTGGTAATATCATCTATTATAATTTTTAACAGTATCAATGCTTGGATGAATATTTCAGACTAGAGGATTTCAATATTGTCAGCCTAAGAAGTAAGAAAGGGAGGGAAAAAGTGCTAAAGGAAAGAAGAATGTCTTGATACAAATTCCATTTACCTCTATTGGTGCACAAAATTTGTTTAATCTAGTCTTTATTTAGACTTCTTTCCTTGATATCCCCTTCTGCTACTTTCATATGTCATGTAAGATGCACCAAAATCGCTGTATTTCACTTACAGTGCTTTGATTTTTAGAAATGGTAGTCTATCAACTACAAGACAGACATCCCGCTGTGCTGGTATATGTTTGGCTTAGATTAATCTTTACACAAAAGCTATTTTTCAGTCCAAAGGTCTCTATAGCATTTTAATTAGAAGTTTTTTTAATACAAAATAAATTAATTCAAGCATGCATTAAGTAGTTTTTAAAATTCATATTCTCACTCGCAAGTATACAATGTCAATCTCCACAGCCAAATAACAGCAACTATGAAAAATAAGGACTCTGTAATTTGCCAGGTCTCTGACTCTAATGCAACTTGTTATGAATATTTAATTGAACTTTATTTTCTCTCTTCTATTTTTTTTTTCTCTTTTTTGGGGCCAACTAAAATGGATGCTAACGTTCTCCTAGCAAATAGTATAAACTAGTTACAGTCCCGCACGGACATAAATTTATAAAATGAAGTGTATGAGAAATTTCTGTACAAATTATTGAATAGAAATCAAGTAAATTGCTGTTGTGATTTATCAGACAGTGTAAATCACTGCAATGGATCATTTCTCTCACAAAACCGTGTATATAAGAAATCAAGTCTCTGGTTCCGCTGTTGGAGTGGAGGGTAGTGGGAAGACATGGAAGGCTTAACAGTGTATATTTAGCTTAATAGTCCAGCGGCAGTTAAATGTTGTGTCATGAGAGGTGCTGTTCTAAGACATTCATAGTTGATGATGAGTTTAACAAGAATCAATGCAAAATGTAACTTCAAAGGGTCAAAAAAAAGAAGAAGTTACAATTGAATCTTATTGCTATTCAAAAGCTTATATCTAAGTTACATGGCGAATGAATCGGTGTATGGTAATCTCAAAATATAAAGTTGAGACATGATTTGTATTGAGACTGAGCTTTGTAAATATTGTTTTGGATTACTTATGTTTTTAATCCCCAAAATATCATGATTTTCCCCTTTGGTCTCCATTTTGAAAAAGTTTTTATCATGTCCCTCAAATTTTTTTTCCATTCCCATATAATCTCTATTAGCTTGCTATTTAACACAGCCGTTAAATGCATACATGACATCCTACGTGGTGGCTAGGGTCCCTATGAGTTTAATGACGTGGCCCTCATCAGTCCAACTGTGTAAATGAATTACTGATGTGGAATTTCAAAGGAGGGGATTGTTCCTGTGTGACAAGCCCTAATGTTAGGATTTGTGTCTGAAAGGTCATTCCCATAACTTAACTAAACCCCATTCCCCCATTTTTTCTTCAACATTCACAACATTCTCTGACAAAGTGAGGTTCCTGCAGCAAGAATCAAAGATCAGGGACAACAATTTGGCAAAAGAAGGCGTTAATCTCCATAGTTGAGAAACTTTTGGCTCAAGGTAATGTTACGATCCATGTTACTGGTTGTTATTTTTCTTAAAGGGGAGTGAATGTAGGTTTTTTTTTGGGACCACTACTGAACAAAACATTTTTCTATTCTAGTGTACGTGGGTGGGTTTAGGGACTACTACTACTATTATTATTATTATTATCATTTTTCTATTCTAATGCATGTGGGTTAAGGGCTTAGGGACCACTACTAATGCTTGGAAATTTTTAGTTTGATGCATTTGGATTTAGTGTTTAAGGACCACTATTGAATAAGAGGACTTCATTGTCCGTGATATTGGGAGTGAATAAAGTGTCTTGGATCATGAACTTGTTATTGCCTGGGCTTTTTATGCTAGCGATAAGATGTCAACCCTAGAGTTTTGCTCCCTCGAGATGTGCTTCACTCTAATACTATCAAAACTTTTCATAAGCTTTTTAACTCTAGATAAATACTTCTGTAGTAGGAGGTGATGTTGCTAGTTGCAAGTCACTGCATAAGACTATGTCTTTGGCTCCCATCTCCTTGGCCATGTTAATTCCCGCCATACATGCTTCGTACTCTGCCTGATTGTCAGATGTGGGGAACTCGAACCTGAATGAATGTTCTAGCATGAGGCTAGCCTCGTTTTCCAACATGACCTTTACTCTGCTCCCTTTGGGATTCGAGGATCCATCGACATAGATGGTCCAAGAATGCGTTCTAGGATGGCCAAAGTCTGGAGTGAGTTCAACTAGGAAGTCAGATAATACCTGAGCTTTTATAGCTGGTCTTGGCTTATAGGTGATCCAAAACTTGGAGAGTGCTATCGACCAAGTGATCGTTTTCCCTGCTAGATCCGACTTGTGTAGCACTTTCTTGATAGGCTAGTTTGTTCTCACTATGACTGGGTGACATTGGAAGTATTGTCTCATCCTCCTCGCAGTTATTACCAGTGTCAGAGCCAACTTCTCAATTTTTTAGTAACGGATCTCGGGACCTTAAAGGACTTTGTTAACAAAGTAAACTGACCTTTGACCTTCATTTATCTCCCTTATCAGAATTGAGCTGATTACTTCGTTGCTGATAGAGAGGTAGGTGTAAAGCATTTCGCCTGGGTCCAATCTTGTCAAGGTAGGTGGAGTGGACAACATTTTCTTTAGTTGATGGAATACGGCCTCACATTTCGGGGTCTACTCAAAGTTCTTCCATTTTTTTAAAGTTTGGAAAAGGGGAAGAGACTTCTAAGCGGCTTTAGCCAAGAAATATGTGAGGGCGGCGATCCAGATTGTCAGCTGCTGCATTTCCTTAATCGACTGAGGGTTGCGCATGTGAAGTACGACTTAGCATTTCTCCAAGTTAGCCTCGATGCCTTGATTTGTTAGCAGGAACCCTAAAAATTTGTTAGCCTGTACCCCAAAATCATATTTCTACGGGTTCAGCCGCATGTTGTGCTTCCAGACCTCAGCAAATACCTCCTCCAAGTCTTTAACGTGGTCATTGGTATTCATTGTCTTTACTATCATGTCATCGATATACACTTCCAGCATTTTACCAATTTGTCCCTCAAAGACCTTATTCATCATACGTTGGTAAGTGGCTCTTGCATTTTTGAGCCCAAAAGGCATGACTCGATATTAGTAACTTCCCATCTCAATTATGGAAGTGGTCTTGTCTTCATCCTCTGGGTTCATGGGGATCGTTGTATCCAGAATAAGCATCCATGAAGGGAAGTAGTTTGAAACCGGATGACTTGTCCACCTGCTTGTTAATGTTGGGAAGTGAGTAGGGGTCTTGCCTTGTTGAGGTCAGTGTAATTGACACATATACGTCACTTTCCATTGGCCTTTTTGACCAGGACTACGCTAGAGAGCCAGGTGGTATATGAGACCTCTTCGATGAAGCCAGCATCCAAGAGCTCCTTCACTTGTTTCTGGATCACCTCTTGTCTTTCTGGCCCCACTTTTCTTTTGTATTGAGCCATCAATTTTGCATTCTTCATAACATAAAGATAGTGGCAGATGAATTCTGGGTCTAGGCCTGGCATATCTACTAAACTCCATGTAAACAAATCCTTGTTTTTATGTAGGATCTTGGATAGCTGGGCTTTCTCTTCTTGATTGAGTTGCCCCCCCAATCTTGGTTACTTCGTCTGACTTGGAGCCAAGTTGAATGGATTTGAGCTCTTCATCGGGTTGGGGATGCATATCGCGAATCTTTTCGCGCACGTCCAATTCGGTTAAGAGGATATTGAAGTAGTCCGTAGTGACCGAAGTTGAATTGTGGCGTTGGTTTGCTATTCGTGGTCTTTTGGCGATTTTTAAACTTTCATTGTAACACTTCCTCGCTATGACTTAGTCTCCTTTTACTGTCACAACCTTGTTTTGGTGGTCAAGAAATTTCATGGCCAAGTGAGTTGTGGAAATCATAACCTCAAAGGCATTGAGAAAAGGGCAGCCCAGAATGACATTGTATGCAGAGGGGTAGTCAACCACCAAAAACTCGACCTTGTCAGTTTTAAAGGGGCGATTTTTTCCCCAAAGTAAGATGAGTCTCGTTATACCCAAACGGAGTAATCGTGTCCCTCGTGAACCCGATCAGCTCGCTGGTGTCTGGGATGAACTCTTCCTTCGACAATCCTAGCTTATTGAATAAGTCTAGGAACATTATGTCAGTCAAGCTTCCCTGGTCCACAGACATTCTACGGACTTCAGCGTTTGTAATTATTCCAGCAATAACCATGGGGTCGTCATGAACTGGGACATTGTTTCCATAGTCCTCATCAGAAAACGAGATCAAAGGGGTTTTTCTTGACCCACTTCCCGATTTGGAATCTGTGAGGGGGCTACGACCCTTTTCTTGGCATTTGCTGACTCGCCATCACCCGCGAAGCCTCCCGAGATAGTATTTCTTACTTGGGTTAGTTCGACGCAGCGGTGGTAATCTTTATCTGCTCGATCCTCAAAATGTCTCGGAGTAAGTAATCTTTGTCCAACATTTCTTGAAGGCGCTCTCAAGGGGCCAAGGCATTGCCTTATCAGAAATTATGGGGAAGGAGGGGGGAGATTCTCTCCTGAGGAGGAAGTCTTTCGCTCATCTTGTTTTAGTTCCTGATGAGTTATGGTTGGCTTCGAAAGAGGTTCGCGAGGAGTAGGGGCTGGCGCTCTATTCTTGACACGATTACTAGGGTATTGCAGCGCCAATAGTCGTGGTCCAACATCCTTTAAATGTGCCCTTTGCGGACCGAGACGTTTCCTTGTCGGAACTCTCGTGGAAGGGGGAGATTCTCTGTTGTGAAAGAAGTCTCTTGCCTATCTTTCCTGGGTTCTAGGTGGACATCGATTGATCTTAGGACAGGTTGTCAATAACAGGGATAGACGTCGGACGTCGAATGCTGATTAGCAGACGACGGGTTACATGTAGCGGGGGCGCGATTTTGGTTGGTTGAGGGTTGCCCCCTCCTTGTGTTCACCATGATGATGACTGTTTTTGAGAGTGTTTGAAGGTGGTCGTGGGAGTAGAAATTTATCATTCCCATAAATGATGCCAATGTTCAGAGTTGAATTCTGAAGGTTACCTGAGAAGGTAGTATGTGGTGGATTCCTTCGAAGTGCAACAATGACTGCTGGTGGAGAGAGGGAGTAGGTACTTGCAAAAGGAACTCTGATGCTCAAGTCAGTAGCTGTACAAGGATGATAGTATATAATGAAATTAGGGCCTACTTTGTCTCCCTTGCTTACTGTATTTATATAAGTGTTTTAGGGTATGTGACTCGTTGGGGTCATTGCGTGCCGAATGTTACTACCTGGGATCGTGGCGACATGATCGTGGGGGACAAGATCGTGGAAACAAGGTCGTAGACGCAGCTATCCCTTTGTCCTTATTCGCCCACTTGTATTAGATACGATCAGGATTTGTTTATATCGTTACACCTTATGTGTGGGTTGATTCATGCGCATTGTACATTTGGGTGCCAGCTTGGTGAGTCGGGCCGCTCCAATTTTGTGGACCCGTAACCCAGTTCAGAATGGTACCCTTTATTACAAGAGAATTACATTGGTGCAGTAAATGCAATGGAAGAAGCTTTGAGAAAGTGTTAAGAGCCTTAATAATTCAATTCAGTGTGTCATGGAACCGAGCTTACCAATTTTTGGTTCTCAAGAGGCGAATCTTTATCGTAAGAATAGTACTTTGAAGAAAAGACAGGTTAGTTTTGCCTCGTAAGTCTCGGTGCTCATATTTCAGGCTTTTTGGAATAACCAAAATTTTAATGTTTCTTAGGAACATAATTGGATTCTTTAATTGTAGATGTTGTTATAGGAATCATAACCATAGAACTGATCATAGTTATAATGGTAAACCATACACTTCTAACTTTAATTTTGTTCGCATTTACAAATTAATGATTATACACTGCTTGTTGATTGTATTGATACTAGTGAGTATCAAATGCAAGGCATGGGGTCTTTTTAAATTCAGCTAGAATCTAGGAAAACATAGATTAAAAGAGAGATGTTTGACACTGAAAAGGAGGATATGCATAGTTACAGTTAGATTGAATAAGAGTTTGAAATTTAGACAAAAGAGAAGTTAAAAAGGATAGGCGTCATTTTTTTGAGAGAAATTAAGCTAGTCTCAAGTAAAATGACTAATTTAATAGGTAGGGGTGGATATGGCTCTTTGGTATCTTGCATATTTTGCTTTTGAAGTCCGTACAAATGATGCACTTTAGTTCTGGGGTGATATTCTGTTCATGTTGATGTCTTCCTCTCTGGCTGCTTGTTCATCAACTCTTTGGCTTTCGGTTGGACAAATCTCTCTCTTCTCCCTCTCTTCAAATACTGCTTATATATTTAAACTCTGGTCTTTCAAACAGAGCAATTTCATTGATTGTATGGTCAAGACAATGATATTTAGACAAATGTTTGTGCTAACATCCATAGAACATTGGAATTACATCTTCCATGAAGCATCATACTCCACCTTTATATCCTCTATCACTCATTTCACCCACTATTCTCTTCCAAAACCAATGCTCCAGCCACACTTTCTCCATCTGTTCTAGTGGCACATTTTTTGTCTCTGGCAAGAAATAGTACACAAACATAGTCATCACCACCACCCAACCTCCAAAGAAGAAGAAAATCCCAGACTTGAAGTGACAGAGCATGGATAGAAAAGTCTGAGCAACAATGAAAGTGAAGAGAAAGCTCACTGCTACTGTGATGCTTTGCCCAGTTGATCGAATTTCTAAGGGGAAAATCTCACTTGGTACTAACCAACCTAGAGGCCCCCATGACCATCCAAACCCCGCAACATATATGCATATCAGGACCAAAACCATAAAAGCATACCCTTTACTTAATCCACCATGATCTTTGAGATGAGCTGCCATTATACCTCCAATTATACACTGCGATGCAAACATTTGAATGCCCCCAATTATAAACAAGGTTCTCCTTCCAAGTTTATCCACTATGAGCATTGATATGAAGGTTGAGCCAGTACCTACAATGCCTGTCAAGACGGCTGACAACAGCGATGCACTTTCTCCCAAGCCAATTGTTCTAAAAAGTAAAGGGGCATAGAAGGCAATGACATTGATCCCTGTCACTTGCTGGAAAAATGGTATTGCTATTGCCATTACAAGTTGAGGCCTATATCTTCCTTTCAAAATAATCTTAAATGGTTGTTTAGTGGTTTTTGAAGTAGAACTTGCTTTAGTAAGGTCATCAAGTTCTGCTTGCACATCTTCTATGCCTCGAATACGTTGAAGCATTAGCTTGGCCTTTTGATGGTCGTGGCTGCGTTGGATTAAGCTATTGGGAGTCTCTGGGAGGAAAAGTGCACCTAGTGTTAGGACTGAGGCTGGAACTGCTGCCAAGGCTAGGGACATACGCCAGCCCCAACCACCTTCAATCTTTTCTGTTCCATAGTTGATTAGATTAGCAGACAAAGCACCAATGCCAATGCTTAATTGGAAGCCATTATTAAATGCCCCTCTAAGTCGTGGTGTTGCCATTTCAGAGAGATATAGAGGAACTGCCTGCAACACCAGCAAACAATTTGAAAGCAATTCTAATGTAACTGTAAAATGGTTGGAGCAAAATAATAGACATTACACAAGTCTAGCTTATTCTAGAAAGCATAAGAACTAGAAATTGCCCTTTGTTTATGTGTGTGTATTCGTAAATTCATGAGTTATAGACCTACATTGGATCATGCAGTGATCCTAGAAGCTATACCAGCATGTGAATGGCTTAATGAAATGTAATCAATTGTTTTTGTTTTTTGTTTTTGGCTTCAATGGTATAACTGCACATTGCAATGTGCATCCTACACTTCAAAAGAAGCTATATCCTCAAAATCAAGATCTCTTTTTTGTTCTCAAGACAGGCATTTTCTGGTTTCCAATTGAATCTTGAGTTCTATAAGATATGTGATACGTCTGTTGTGCTATAGAAACAGGAAATGAAAGGGATGACAGAGAGAGACTAGCTACCTGGTTTGCAAAACCAACCCCAACTCCAAGCATAAGTCGACCGACTATGAGCATGTACACGTTAAAAGCTGCACCTCCGAGGGCTGTACCGGCAAGGAATGCAGCCCCCCCAGCAATAATGGATGGCTTGCGTCCAAAGGCTCTGGTGATATAAGAAGCGAAGAAGGAAGTAACAAGACCAGCAACATAAAGAGAGGATGTAAAAGAGGTCAATAGTTGGCTGTCAAATATGCAGTAGTTGCTAATTTTGGTATCCTCTTTCATCTTACGGTATACGTTGTGGAAAAACTTCTTCAGAAATGGCTCCATTGAGGTCACCCCACCTGATATACCAATATCATAGCCAAAGATTACACCTCCCATGGCTGCCATCATACAAGATAGGACAACAAACAAGGTTATGCTGCCATTCTTTTGTCCACTTTGACTTGTTATACCCAACCCAACTGCCATCAGCTTTTTCTTTAAGTTTACACAGGTAGAGGCTTAGAAAGATAGAGTTTGAGGGTTGCAGATACAGAACAAGATAAGCAAGCAATGTCTCTTGACTTGCACAGACAAGTGGCAACACTCAACTTGAAGTCAGCGAGGGGTATGTGCAAACTTCAGAACAGTATATTGGTTTGAATTTTCAACATAATCGAGTGCCACTGCACTGAAATCGGGTCAATCTTGTTCTTATGGCCTAAAGAGCTTCCTTAGTGCCTTACATGAGACACGTTTCTTTCAAATCAATGTGGGACAAACTTGCTAGCAAGTAAATTCAAACTTTCATACCTGCATGGCCCCTATAATTGGAGAAGAATCATTTTATATGCACTGTGACAGAGATGTGCCTCTAACCATGTGCTTAACACCAAAATCGACAACTTGAATGTTGATTTCTTTTACTTAAATAATACATACGCAATTAGGCGGAACGTGAGCAAGCAAGAGGGTTGGGACCAATTGTGCCAAGGACATGACATATTCACTGTGAAGCAGTTTGTTAGTTGTGCTCAGGAACACTGCACGTGTAGTTGAATTTCTATAACCAAGAGTGGAAAGGAAAGGTTGAATCTTCAACTGAAAATTTCACTAATAATATCAATTCAAATAAAACAGCTTGGAATTTTTAATCGGATTATTTCTATATTAATTAATCAGGTTGTATGACGTTGCTGAACATAACCGCTACTTCTAATTCTATTAAGCTACGATTGCACCTATCTAATCGAGCTTTTTCATTCTCTAAATTTTACATTGAAAGAACGTTGTTTTTTTTTATACATTTGCAGATGTTAGTGAAGATGCTTTAGCCATATATCTTCGCTGTGCCCCCTCTTAAAGAACTACTTAACTCTTGGTGGCTACTAGTAATTATTATTTGTTAGTTGAATATATCTGTTGGGAGTGGGACAAGAAAAAATTTTGATGCAGAGTTTAAAATTGTTTTATCCAGCGAAAAAGTATAAAAATTGATAGAAATTCCTCTTTACAAAGTTAAAATCACCAAGTTAAAGCAATCCAAAGCATACACGTTTTACTCATAAAAAAAACCATCCATGCGTGATTTGTCAAGAGGTTTATGTCGCGTTTGGTGCACCTGATAGTATAAGATATGATAGTATAAAATAATAGAATAAGATTTGATAGTATAAATAAGTTGATAAGTTCTTATACTATCAAATATTTGATGCACATAGTATAAACAACTTGATAATATATATAATTATCTATTATGATCATACTACCCTTCACTTTTTTCACTATCTCCTTCGACTTCTCACCCAATTCCACTGTACACTAATTTTGTCATTTCCCTCTGTGCACATGCAATTCACATTTCTTCCTCTCACTCATACGCGGGTCATCTTTCAAGCAAAATGGAGAAATTGATTTCAAGCTCCACGCAAGGAAGGATGAGCATCAATAAGAAAGATGGGAAATTTCATAAATCAAATAAAAAGGTAACAGATTTGGAGGAAGCCATGAAATTTCAGAAATTGATTACAAAAGCTCCACGCAATGGTTAGCATGAAATTTTTGTCAACCACCCATACCTTTCATCCCCAAAGTCCGGAGGAAGCCATCCCACGAACAAATTATCAAGCAAATCTCAAACAATTATCCCCCTTCATCACCAACAAATTACTCCTTATCACCATCCTCCACCCTCATAGCCAACACCCAACCACCATACCCATGAACCCAACCACCGGAACGCCTTCATCGTCCTTGTCTTCGTCGGCGAGTCGCACCAGCTAAGGCCGCTGCTCCACCTCCACCGCGAGCCACACCACTAACTAGATTTGCACTAACCAGTGGGGCTGGTGAGGTTGGCCAACGACCAGTGGAGGTGACGATTGAGACCTAGACGGCGGCGTGGTGGCTTGGGTTTGGGTGACGTTGGTGGCGCAAGTTACCCGACAGTGGCAAAGAGCAGCGATGTGGCTTGGGTGATAGGTTGTTGCAGCCATGGAGATTGGATGGTGATGGCAAAGAAGGAGAGACTTGGAGTGAGAGGGATGAAGTTGAGGGGTAAGGTGGGAAGAGATATCCTATCAAGTCAAATCAGGGGGTGAGGAGAGGATAAAATAATCAAGTGAGAATAGGATAAATTTTTTTGACCTGATTTGATTATACTAACAAGTTAAATCACCAAACATATGACAAGACCTGATAGCTAATACTATCAGGTCCTCCTTATCCTGTCCACAAAACGTAGCCTTACTAGAGACTAAAATAAAAAGGTTGGTTTATGACGTACCATATGACACTAGTAACAAGAAGGAAAATGAGTTGTATATCTTCTTATTAAATTCATTGATTTATATATAATTGACAAAAATCTTATTTGATTCCTCACTCATTTTGTCTTTTTCAATTTAATTTCTCATATATTAATTTTTGCAATTTAGTTTGTCACTATTCGTCATTCACTTCAATTTAATCCTTCACTACATGATAATGCATACTTGTCATTTATAAAACCTGTTCTAGATTAATTTTTGGGTTAGTGGTTCAGGAGCTATCCAATCTACCAGAATAGTATCTCAGATATTTATATATGCTATTAGATAAGTTAATTTACCTATTTATAAGGAGCAAGTTTCTTACAGAATCCCTTATAGATATGGACATCAATTACATCCCACATAAATAGGGAATTAGTTATACAAGATAACAACCTTATGGATTCTTATTGTAAATAACAACATTTAATTCAGATTAAACTATGATTCTTATCACTCATGATGCTCCTATAAATACCACACAAGGTTACATAGGTATGCATCTTATTCTAAACACTACCCACTTTGTGCACAGTCTAGCTTAAGCGTCGGAGTATCTTTTATAGGTACCCACCTCTCGCACCACCGTCGCAACCACTGTACATTGGAGGAACCCATCTAAATCAACCTTATTCAAGTGATTCTCTGAAATCCATTTAGAACATTGACGTCGTCTATGCAAAAAAGAAATTTTTATTCCCATTACCACCATCATGGTTACCACGAGGAGAAATCAAGTTTCTGCCAATCAGAATCACACATCTGTTGTGCAGAACCAACTGTCTTCTAGCCACCGTCTGGCTTCTGCTCCTGTCCATGAATCGATCTAGGAGCCAGTCACTGCCCAATCTGAACCTAGGCTGGATGGTGTAGAGGCTTCTCATACTAGCAAAAATCTCTCTCCTCAGCCGCAGCGAGTTCCGGCGAGGCAACGTCTCGATCCACAAGGAGCACCTTTTGGAGATACCAAACATCGGATATCGGCGCTGCAACGCGTAGGAGCTCGGGTGGACAATGATGAAGTTTAGTCAAGCCATGCTGAATCCAGTTTCCTGGAGCTATCCAGAGTAGAACTTATCTCTCTTGTTAGACTTCAGGATGAACGTATCCATAACTTTAAGAGAGCTGTCAACTAGGAAAAAGAAGGCGAAAACCAAATTCCTAGCAAGAAACAAGAAAATCGAAGGGACAAAGCCCACATCGGGTTACGTCATCCAGAGTATTCCAGGATCACGGAACCCGGTCAAAGCATTGAAATCCCAGTTCAAGGAAAAAAGGAGCAGGATCAAGGAGTGAGGAACTCGGTTTCACAAAACCTACATTTCTCTAATAAACTGATGGCCTATGCTTATGAGATCCCTAGCCGTTTCAAATATCCAACAAATATTGAATCCTATGATGAGACCTCAGACCCTCAGGAGCACTTGGATGCCTATGTTTTTGCTCTTCTATTTGCTGGAAGAGATGACCCATTCATATGTCGTGCTTTCCTTCTGTCTTTGAAGAAAGTCATCCTGAGATGATTTACTACCTTAACTCTTAAATTCATTGTAAACTGGGAAGACTTGCTCTCGAGATTTTTGCTGTACTTCACCACTAGTAAGGTGTAGTCGAAATCCATCTCATGCTTCTCCCAGGTCAAACGAGGAAAGGAGGAGTCTCTCTGAGACTTTATATCCAGGTTTAATAAAGAAATAGTGAATATTTGTGATTGGGATGAGAGACTTAGACTGCACTATATGAGGGAAGGATTTCTCCCTGGACCACTTTCCTTTTCTCTTGCCAATAAGGAGCCCAAGGCCATGGATGAGTTTTGCGCTCGAGCCAACAAGTACATTAATGCTGAAGATATGCTATGGGCTAGGAAGCACCTCGAGAAAGGGGAATATGCTAAAGCTAAGTTTGAACAACCAAACCAACAAGGTCGAAACTTGAAGTCACCTTTCAAGGGAAAGTACGAGAGCTACACTCCCCTCAACACACCTTGGACTCAAATCTACTAAGAAGTGATGAACACAAAGTTTAGAGATGTGTAGAGACCTCCTTCTTAAGAAGGTATGCACAGAGGGATAAGTCTAAACATTGTTCATGGCATAAAGGTTATGGGCATAATACAGAAGATTACATCAACCTTCAAGACGCCATTGAGTCGTTGATCCGAGATGGCCGCCTGGGTCGTTATGTGCGTTAGTCTCGGAACAATAATCAGAGGGGAGGACAAAACTATAGGAAGTAGAGCTACAATCCTCGAAGAAGCCTATCTCCACTGTACCAGAGAAGATGCTTTCCTGCGAGGAATGAAAATCCTAGCGCAGGCCCATCTTGGGGTAATGCCCAGAACCAAGAAAGAGCACAATCCAAGAAAATGATCTAGAGAATAATTATCGTCATGCCGAAGTAACATTGACAATTAACACCATCTCGGGGGGTTTTGCGGGTGGTGGTGAGTTAGGAAATGCAAAGAAGAAAGCACTCTGGGCAATATTGAGTGTGACATCCCACTCAGGAACCAAGTCGAATAGCAGCGTGAGAAACCCCCCCAATTTCATTTACAGATGAGGATTATAGATGCACTATCCTGGATCACGACGACCCCATGATGATCTCGAGGATAATTACCAATGCCAAGGTTCGTCGTATATTTGTTGATCAGGGGAGCTCGACTGATGTCATGTTCTTAGACTTATTCAAGATGCTAGGATTATCAAAGAAAAAATTGATCCCGTATTGGATTTACTGGAGACAAGATCACCCCAATGGGATACATTGAGAACTACTTGACTTTGGGGAAGGACTTTTTGTTCCAAACACTCAAGGTCAAATTCCTAGTGGTAGACTATCCCTCGACCTATAACGTCATATTAGGACGCTCTTCACTCAACGCCTTTAGGACTGTGATCTCCACACTCCACTTGGCTATGAAGTTTTTGGACCAGTATGACAGGGTCGTAATAGTCAAAGGAGACTAGGCTAAGGCTAGAAATGCTACAATGAAAGCCCAAAAATCATCAAGAAGCCTCGGGCCATGGATCAACACAACAATTCAGCTTCAGTCACTACGGACCCTGTCTTCTTGACTGAATTGGATGTTCATGAAGAGATTTATGGTACATGCCCTCAACTTGATAGAGAACTTCAACCCCTTCACCTTGGCGCCAAGCCAGACCAGGTGTCCAAGATTGGAGGACATTTGAATCAAGAAGAGAGAGCCCTGCTAACCAGGTTAGTTTTTCCTTGTCAGTCTTAGTGCTCATATTTCAGGCTTTATGGAATAACCAAAATTTTAATGTTTCTTAGGAACATAATTGGATTGTTTAATTGTAGATGTTGTTATAGGAGTCATAACCATAGAACTGATCATAGTTATAATGGTAAACCATACATTGCTAATTTAAATTTTGTTTGCATTTACAAATTAATGATTATACACTGCTTCTTGATTGTATTGAAACTAGTGAGTATCCCATGCAAGGAATGAGGTCATTTTAAATTTAGCTAGAATTTAGGAAAACATTTGAAACTGAAAAGGAGGATATGCATAGTTACAGTTAGATTGAATAAGAGTTCAAAATTTAGAAAAAAGAGAAGTTAAAAAGGATGGATGTCATTCTTTGAGGAAAAATAGAATAAGAAATTAAGCTAATCTCAAGTAAAATGACTCTAATTTAATAAATAGAGATGGACAGGCTCTTTGGAATCTTGTATATTTTGCTTTTGAAGTCCGTACAAATGATGCATTTGAGTTTTGGGGTGATAATTTATTCATGTTGATGTTTTCCTCTCTAGTTGCTTGTTCATCAACTCTTTAGTTTTCGGTTGGACAAATATCTTTCTTATCTCTCTCTTCAAATATTGCTTATATATTTAAACCTTGGTGTTCTGGACCAGGAATGGGCTTATAAAACTAGAGCATCTTGACCCACCAGGCTAGTCCTCAGACGTGCAATGCACAGAGTACCGCTCGCCCACTAATCATGTCTCCCCCGATGAAAAAGAGGGGACACCACTCCATTCAGATGGAAGGGACAGACCAAATAGAATAACATTTTCCTACACCACAAGGGGACAACGCATAATATGCACTAATACGCTTAGATCCCCTACACTTTTTACACTCTTATATGTCTCTATATAAAAGCTCAAACAAGAGGACAAAGGTACGCATCAAATCCTGTTGCACACTATCCTCCTTGAGCAGCCACTGACTTGAGCGTCAGAGTGCCTTTTGCAGATACCCAATCTCACGCTCCACCAATTGCTGCTACTGCACTACAGAGGAATCAACCACTACTTACCTTCTCATGTAACTCTCAAAACCCAGTTTTAAACATTGGCGTTGTCTATGAGAAGAGATAAATTTCTACTCCTAACATCACTCTCAAAATTCCCTTATCACCGCCCCAATGGTGAAAATAAGGAGGAGACAAACTCTAACAAATCAGAACTGTGCCTCTATAGTATGTGCTCCTCTTGCAGCAAACCACCTCCTAGCATCAGTCCCGGTAACTCATGGATTAGTCGTGCCCTGACCGAAAATTGGGCAGGATGAACACATGACTTCTTTCACTAGAGAGAATCTCTCCCCTCCTCCTAGAGAGTTTCGACGTGGCAATGCCTCGGTCCTTAAAGGGCACCCTCTGAAGATGCTGGATAGTGAATATCAGTGTTGCACGACTTTAGAGACTGTATAAACAACAGAGCTCAGTCCTACCCCGTTGGAATCGATCACCAGGAGTTATCCAGGGCAGAACTACTCTCCCTAGTCAGACTCCAAGACTAGAAGATCTAGTGCCAAGATGAAAGACTCCGCAACTTGGTACGAATAACTAACTAGGACCACGGTGGTGAAAACCAATCTTTCAGAAGGGACCATGGAGATGATAGAAGACTTTGTGTAGACCGCTTCCTAGAAAATTCAAGGATCACGGATCCCGGTCACAATGCTAGGCAAACCCAGGTAAGAGAGCAAGAACCTAGAGCTAAGAGCTCAGTTTCTTAAAACCAGTCATTCTTTGATGACCTGATGGCATACGAGATCCTCCCACGGTTCAAATATCCTGTAAATAATGAACCCTACGAAAGGACTTCAGGCCTACAGGAACATCTGGATGCTTACACTTCTGGTCTCTCATTTTTTCGGGGTGGTGACTCATTTATGTGTTGAGCTTTCCCCTTATCACTTAAAAAAGTCACCCTGAGATGGTTTACCACTTTAGCTGCAAAGTCTATCGCCAACTGGGAATGCCTATCCTTAAGATTTTTGCTACACCTTACCACCAGCAAATTGTAGCCTAAATCTATATCCTGCCTCACCCAGATCAAGCAAGGAAATCAAGAGTTTCTGCGAGATTTTATATCCTGCTTCAACAAAGAAATCGCGAACATATGAGATTGAGATGGAAAACTCAGGTTGTTTTATATCAGAGAAGGACTTCACCCAGGATACTTCTCCTTTTCACTGGCAAACAAGAAGCCTAAGATCATGGTAGAGTTCCGCGCCTACGCCGACAAATACATTAATGCCGAAGATGTTCTCTAGGCTAAGAAACACCTTGAAAGAGAAGATACTAAACCCAAACCCAGAGATCAATCCAATCAACAAGGTCGAAATTCAAGACAGCATCTCAAGGAGAAGTTTGAGAGTTATAACCCCTTAACACACACCAGGCTCAGATCTACCAAGAGGTCATGAACACTGAAATTCGAGGTACACAACGGCCTCTGCCTATAAAGGGGCCAAAAAATAGATCCAAGTTTTGTGCTTGGCACGACAGCTATGGTGATAACATGGAGGACTGTACCAACCTCCACGATTCCATTGAGTCCCTCATCCAGGATGGACATCTGGGTCAGTATGTGCACCAAAATCGCAATAACTAGTAGAGAGAGGGCCACCATAAGAAGCAGAGCTAGAGTCCTTGGAGCCCCTCTCCCCTTACCAAAGAAGATATTCCCCAAATAAGAATGAGAATCCTAGCCCACGATCACCTCGGGTTAACGCCCTAAATCAAGATAGGGCACAACCTCGACGTGACAACTAAGAGGATAGTCGCCACTATGCTAAAGTAACTTGGACGATCACATAATATATTGTAATCACTACTTTAGCAGTGTAAACATCTTTGAATATGAATGAATCAACACTTTCCAACTACTGTCTCATTTGAAGTCGGTACTTCTGTCGTGATTTCAAATCCACAAGTACCCCGATGTGCCATATCCCCCAAGATTATTGCACCTTGGCGAGGTTCAAGAAATACAAGGTCCGAAAAGGATTAGCTATTCCAACACCTATATAAGACGGTCAAACTGGGGAGAGCCACTTGAACACCCTTGGGGTCAAGTAGTGCGATCAATGGTCTTAACCCGTGCCTATTTGAGCCGTATTTTAACAACCAACTGATGTGGTTTGTAGTGGTTAAGGAAAATCGACCGTAGCTCGGGACAGTGGACTTCACGCCATAGGGTTACCGCATCCAATTAAATGATCCCTACCATCGAGGTCGAGTTTCGTATTCATCTCGATTAGTGAAGTGAATGTTCATCCAATCAAATGAACCCTATCACCGAGGTAAAGTTTCGTATTCATCTCGGTTGGTAAAGTGAATGTTTGTCCAACAAAAAGAACCCAACCCCCGAGGTCGAGTCTCGCGCTCACCTCGACACGGCAAGCAAGCATTCGTTATACAAACATACATCGAGACTTGGCATTGAACCAACATCAAAATTATGAAGTCAACTACATAAGATTGTAACTAGTAGAACATACAAAAATGTCTTATTCTCATTCTAGACATCGCTTACTTTAATACACTTTACAAAGAAGAAGCTATTCTCTTTCAAGAAGGACCAACAAGTCATCCTCGTGCAAAGATTGCCTTCTTGAAAGTAGCCAAAAAGGTAACTTGTTGGAATGATGGTGATGACCAAGCGCCAACTTGCACGGGTCACTGCAGCTATTGCTCAAGATGAGAGCAACCATCTCTCCCTTGATCAGAGTGAAGATAGGTCCCATAACCCTATGCTTCCAAACCACCTTGACATGCCCACGACAAGGCAGCTATCACAGGAGCAAAGGAAGTGGGCAGTGGAACTCATCCACACCTCACAAAAACTATAGATAGAAGCCCCAAATCTTTCCAGTAGAAGTGGAACCATACCCTACCGCTATACACACCTGAAAGAAAAGGTCTTCTATTGCTGAGAAGTGATTAGACCAAGTTGTGCAAGGCAGTTACTTGGTCCTCTCAAAGCCATTATGCTAGAAAGAAAGGCCTCTAGAACATGCCAGCCAGAAAAAACCTTCAAGAACTTGGGGAAGAATTAGAAAATGGCCCCAAAAAAGGGGCATGACCCACCATGTGCCCACAGGAAGCAAGAATGAGACCATCCTATAAAGAATACCCATGATCAGAATACAAGGGTAACAGATGACAACCCTACTACAAACACTCCTTATTTATAAAAGAAGTAACGCATCTTGATTGGTCCATGTAGGAGGTGAACTAGCTACACGATCGAAGCCACGATTAGTTGCCGATCCCCTATAATTAGCTACAAGGGCAAATGGTAGTTGGGGAATAGAGCAGAAAACTGTTGTGACAATTAAAACGGTCTTAACTCCCAGTAAATCCAAAGAAGTAATTCCTAAGAAAACACATACTACTATAAACTATAGAGCAAAAGCAGCTAAAAAGGCGTCAGACCTAAAGCCCCACCACAAAGATCAAGCGTTGGACACACCTCAGTGAGCTACACAAGCGAAATTGCTTAAAGTTAACACCAAGATTGAATGTCTTACCCATCTTGGTCTAACAAGGGCAAAAGTTTAACAAGTACAGAGGCATCGCTGAGATGGAGCATTAGACTCACCTCGGCAATAGAAAAAAAGCAACATGCAAAAATTATCAATTATCTGATTAAGTGGGGTTGAGGTCCAAGTTTATCTAAATACAAGAATAAAACCCCACGCACAGGACAACAAAATAAAAAGGAAAAAGAGAGGCATCAAAAACTGGCATTCTAATCTCTCGGGGTCTCCACCTTTGCTTCAATTCGCCTAGCCTCAATCTGCACCACCTCGGCTGCGATCAATCCACCCATTTTATGGCCAACATCTAGCACCATCTCTATCCCTCCATCGCCTTCCACCTTGTGATCCATGAGATTTCCAGGGATAGCCTTTGAAGCGACCATGTCCACAATCTGACCATCCCAGACTTCTTTCAGAGCGCCGACCCCTCCTTGTTAAGTCCGGGGTTAAGGAAGCGGAGTTGGATGAAGGCATTTTGAAATGTCTCTTCCTCGGACGTCGACTAATCATCCACAGTCCTATCGAGCTTCCCGTTAATAGATCATACTAAAACCGAGGCATGGGGGCAAACTCGAAAAGACCAGACTCTACGTCGGTGGACTTCATCCTCCCGAGTTTTCGCCGCATCCATTTAAATGAGTTACCATCGAAGCTTGTCAACATCGGCAACCTTGACTTATAGAGGCTCCATCTCAGCAACTCGAGCACAGAGAAAAGGGATAACGGAAGCATCCACGATCAGACAATCAACCTCTGCCAATAGTTTATCAACCTTGGTGCAGAGTGACTTAAGTTGCCCATCCTTTTGAGTCACCTTTGTGGCAGCCAGGTCAAGCATCCTATTTTTCTCGATGAGATCCAGCTTATGCTTTCGCTTGTTACTCCAGAGGGCGTTGAGCTTGCCCTCCAAACTGGAAATGTCATGGGAGGTACCCCAATTCTTGTTCATGAGCCGAAGAGAAAAGAGACAAGCCGCAAACCCCCTAATTGATCCTTATGAAAAAACTTTGGCATGTCAAATTGAACTAACGCCTCAGCCTCGGTCTGATTGTACAAAATGCTGCTGATAAAGTCGGAAGAGTTAACCTCGCGATGCCAAACCAACAATGGAGGAGGTCTAAGGGGAGCACTATCAAACTTCTTGCCAATGGGGGCCTCGAACACTTCAAGCACTCCGAAATGACTCCAATAGCCAGCCTTTTCCCTCTGTCATCCCTGTTCCCTTTCGTTTGCCTCTTTTGGGGTTACAATGGCAGAATAAGAGAACTCGTTTCAACATCTTATGCCCCAACGGGCGGGATAAGAAGAAAGACTGCCACGACTGTAGGAGGAGGAGTCGTACTGCGTGAGGAGTGGAGACAAGGACAATCGCCCCCTGAGCAACTACTAGGGGCTGTTATCCAGACGCTTCACCACCTTTGGCCGCCAGCATCTCGGCAAGTACTAAAGCTTGGAGGATGGAGCCATGCTGTACACACACACAAAAAAAAACGTTACTACTCTTAGACAAATTCATAGAAAAGAAAGAACAAAGGAAAAATACGCGGGACGAGGTACCTAACACGATCCTTAAAGAGTGATAACTCCATAAAATGTAGTTATTTGTACCTTATACAAACGTGCATTATTAGTTGGTCAGTCCTTGTTTGTATGCATGAATGGAAAATTTTAGCATCATATTCATGATTTCATTTTGATGACCTCCATTGTGATTTTGAGCAAATACTTCCAAAATTATGATGAATTGAGTACATTTGCATGAGCTATTAAAGTGGTACTTTCTCTATTATAAGTAAGGCTCAAATAAAACATGAAAATGAATAACTTAGAGTAGCTTTGGAGTAGGAAGCCCAAGAGAAAGCCAAAATTGAAGACCGGCATTCAATGCCGCGGTGCAGGCATGACAATGCCGCGGCGTTGTGGTTCCCTTACATTAGTAGAAAATACCCGAGGATAGGGCGCCGTAATGTTGAGAGTGGACGCCTCGGGCGTTGGTGACCTAATAGTATGCGTGCCGTGACGTGGTGTGTTTAATGCCCCAGCGTCCTTTGTTTTTCTGCGCCTATAAATACTATTTTATTAGATTTTAGGTTTATGTTTTCGTTAGTTTAGAGAAGCTGTGGCTAGGGTTACGGTTTTGGAGGTTGAGGGAGCCTAAGGAGGCAAGGATGGAGGTCATCTTCCTTATGGAAGATGATTCAAGCATGAATGATGACATCCAATGAGCTTCCTTCCTCCTCCTTTCTCTTTTCTCTATTCCTTATCTTTTGAGCATGATTTTTGTGTTGTAATTTCGTGTTCAATGATTAGCTGAGCGATATTTAAAGGGGTTACTTTGGATCCTTTTATGAATATTAATGATTTTGTAATCTTTTGAGTATATATTGATGTTTGGTTCTGTTTAATCATATGAATCTTAAGGCTTGTTTGGGAAAACTGAAAATTATAGATTATGTTGATAATCGATTATTGTTATAATCGATTATAATCGATTCATTTTTATGTTTGGATGCATTAGCTGTAAAGAGATTTTAAGCTAATATGATTCGTTTGAAAAATATAAAAAGAATCGCTTTTATGAATTAAATTACTAAAATAGGTATAGAATGATTAAAAAATTATTTGATTAAGGACAAAATGATATTTATATATCAAAATGTAAGAAATAATCTACAAGCTAAAATCATAAGTTTTAATCTTCAGCTTATGATTATTAGTTATAAAAAACTTTTTTTTATTGAATTTCGTGTAAAAACTTTTTTAAAAAATAATATTTTTACTCAAACAAAATAATTATTTTACAAAATAGCTTAATCCTCCAAAAATAGCTATTTGAAAAAGAATTAATCTTTTCCAAACATACTCTTAATGTTCTTGATTGTTTGATCAGCTTGAAGTGATTTGATGAAATCTGATAAACCTAGACATAAGAATTTGGGTTTCAGATCATATGTATAGTTGATGCATGCTCGATGAATTCAATTGACTTTGATAAGTTGATTCGCTAATGGGATATAAATATACCTCTTAGCCATGTATAGCGGGTGGTTGAGAACAGATCATTCAAGAGTGGAGTTTGCGCTAATTCTCATGGAAACATAGTGAATTAGGTAAATGAAACTATGGTTAATTGACCTAGACATAGGCTTTTAACTAAATCAAATTCTCAAGCTAACTTAACAATTCATTGATGTTGCTTGTAAGGATTGCATGTCATTAGTATGATATAGGAGGTGAAAAAAGATTCCCTAGATCTCTAAGCAACTACTAGGGGTTGTTATCCAGACGCTTCACCACCTTTGGCCGCCAGCATCTCGGCAAGTACTAAAGCTTGGAGGATAGAGCCATGCTTTCTACACACACAAAAAAAAACGTTACTACTCTTAGACAAATTCATACAAAAAAGAAAAAACAAAGGAAAAATACGTAGGACGAGGTACCTAACACGACCTTTACAGAAGTGATAACTCCATAAAATATAGTTATTTGTACCTTATATCTGTGCATTATTAGTTGGTCAGTCCTTGTTTGTATGCATGAATGGAAAATTTTAGCATCATATTCATCTGATTTCATTTTGATGACCTCCATTGTGATTTTGAGCAAATACTTTCAAAATTATGATGAATTGAGTACATTTGCATGAGCTATTAAAGTGGTACTTTCTCTATTATAAGTAAGGCTCAAATAAAACATGAAAATGAAGAACTTAGAGTAGCTTTGGAGTAGGAAGCCCAAGAGAAAGCCAAAATTGAAGACCAGCATTCAATGCCGCGGTGCAGGCATGACAATGCCGCGGCGTTGTGGTTCCCTTACATTAGTAGAAAATACCCGAGGATAGGGCGCCGTAATGTTGAGAGTGGACGCCTCGGGCGTTGGTGACCTAATAGTATGCGTGCCGTGACGTGGTGTGTTTAATGCCCCAGCGTCCTTTGTTTTTCTGCGCCTATAAATACTATTTTATTAGATTTTAGGTTTATGTTTTCGTTAGTTTAGAGAAGCTGTGGCTAGGGTTACGGTTTTGGAGGTTGAGGGAGCCTAAGGAGGCAAGGATGAATGATGACATCCAATGAGCTTCCTTCCTTCTCCTTTCTCTTTTCTCTCTTCCTTATCTTTTGAGCATGGTCTTTGTGTTGTAATTTCGTGTTCAATGATTAGTTAAGCTGTATGTAGGGGGTTACTTTAGATCCTTTTATGAATATTAATGATTTTGTAATCTTTTGAGTATATATTGATGTTTAGTTCTGTTTAATCATATGAATCTTAGGGTTTGTTTGGGAAAGCTGAAAATTATAGATTATGCTGATAATCGATTATTGTTATAATCGATTATAATCGATTCTTTTTTATGTTTGGATGCATTAGCTGTAAAGCGATTTTAAGCTAATATGATTCGTTTGAAAAATATAAAAAGAATCGCTTTTATGCATTAAATTACTAAAATAGGTATAGAATGATTAAAAAATTATTTGATTGAGGACAAAATGATATTTATATATCAAAGTGTAAGAAATAATTTATAAGCTAAAATCATAACCTTCAATCTTCAACTTATGATTATTAGCTATAAAAAGCTTTTTTTTTGCATTGAATTTCATGTAAAAACTTTTTTAAAAAATAATATTTTTACGTAAACATAATAATTATTGCACAAAATAGCTTAATCCTCCAAAAATAGCTATTTGGGAAAGAATTAATCTTTTCCAAACATACTCTTAATGTTCTTGATTGTTTGATCAGCTTTAAGTGATTTGATGAAATCTGATGAACCTAGACATAAGAATTTGGGTTTCAGATCATATGTATAGTTGATGCATGTTCGATGAATTCAATTGACTTTGATAAGTTGATTCGCTAATGGGATATAAATATACCTCTTAGCCATGTATAGCGGGTGGTTGAGAACAGATCATTCAAGAGTGGAGTTTGCGCTAATTCTCATGGAAACATAGTGAATTAGGTAAATGAAACTATGGTTAATTGACCTAGACATAGGCTTTTAACTAAATCAAATTCTCAAGCTAACTTAACAATTCATTGATGTTGCTTGTAAGGATTGCATGTCATTAGTATGATATAGGAGGTGAAAAAAGATTCCCTAGATCTCTAAATAATTATATTTATTGCTTTATAGATTAGATTTAATTTATTTATGTTTTCTCTATTTTTATGTTTTTGAATAGAATTAATTAAGTTATTGGTTGATATTTAGCTTTGGAAGCCAATGTCCTCGAGGGAAAGAACTTTATTTTTCATTGTATTACTTGAATGACCTGTACACTTGCGGTATACAAATGGTCTAACAAGAAGCGACGGGCTCATCCAAGATATCCTTACAAGAAATGACCATCCCCTTCTTAGTCCATCAAATCAAAAAAAATCTAAGACCAAGGCCTCGGAGGAGGGGATCTCAGAGTATGGAGTCTCCAACTCTTTATTACTTCACCCTTAACCAAATTCAATCCAATGTAGTGGGAAGCGTGGCTCGCCTTCCAAGGGGAGAAAGAAGGGCTTCTTACCCAGAGCCCCTTCTACACTAAAGTAGTCCCTCTTAAACTTTTTCAAGGACTTCTGGTATAGCTTGAAGACTGTGCGCCCGCTCTACACCAGTAAGGTGACCCATCCTTTGATGTAATTACTACCTAAGGTCATCAACCGAGAGAAGAGATAGAAAAATATTTTACCGAATATGGCCACCCAAAGACCCGACAAACCAATTCGAATTCCCAGATAAACCCCTAAGCATTTAGGTGAAGTTGAGTAGGCGTCACCCGTAGGTGGGTAAGTGATAGCAATATATTTTATTCATTTTATGATCTTTTCACTAGACTTCTTAAGTTCAATTAGACTTAATTAAGTTGGTTGTGTTACATTTATTGATATTGAGCTTAATTGGATCATTGAAAGAATTATTGCTTGAATTGGCTTTAATTTGTCTATTTGGCAGCGTTCAGTAAACTGATTATAATTTGAGTTTCAAATATCTGATTAATGTGATTCTAGTCTTGTAGGAAAGTTAAGATAACTCTCTACAACTTTAATGAAGACCTCAAGAGCCAAATCACACGTTTGGATAATTAAATTGGAGTTGAACTAAGAACTAGAGTGTTGATCCTGACAGTTTGACCTCTCCACACTCATCAACCAATTTCTTAAGTTATAGGAGTCCAATTGACACTAAACTGGTGGCATTGGAAAGTTAAGACCCAAAGTTACAACTTTCATAAGAACACAAGAGTAAATTCGGAAGTATAGTAGGTCATATTGGGCTTAGAAGTTAGAACAGAGGAGTTGTAGCTGGGCCTGAACAGTGTGAAACCATATCTCGAGCTGTAGGAATGATTTTGGATTGAAACCAGCGGCATTGGAAAGCTAAGACAAAAGCCTATAACTTTTATGAAGACTACTTTTCCATCCTCTAATAGCAGCCATGAGTTCAGTACTGAATCATTTGGGAGATAAGAATCTCAATAATTTTTCACTCATTCACAATTATCAAACAACTCCTTTGGCATTTTCTACTCATCCACTCACTCATTAAACCACTCCATTGTCATTTTGTTTCCCTCAAGCTCTATAAAAGAGAGCATTGGCTGCTCATTTGATCATCTTGGTTTAGAGATCAAGATCATGCTATTATGTTATTTGTTTATCTTGTTGTAGTTTTCTTTTGTTCTAAATTGAAGTTATGTTCATTTTCTTCTTCTTCTCTCATTCTTACCTCTTGTCTATGAGTAACTAATTTTCATTTTGCTTAGGTGAAAGGGTGAAGCTTTTGGTAATGAAATAATGTTAGATTAATCTCTTTCTTGTACTTAAATGATATATTATCAAGTGATCATTATATGTATTGTATTTTGTTTCCAATAATTTTAGAAACCCTCCTTGCAAAGTGGAGATCTTGATTTATTGTAGACAAGATATTGACATAATGAATGCTTGAGCCAATTTATAAGTGGTGGTATTAATTAATAATTAAAGGAATCATAATATAATTATATACATAATCTTAAATGAACTTTGAATGTTGTATTTACCAATTGGAACCTCCGTTATGCGTGGATTCTAATTGAGTTATAAAATGAATTAATCTTGTCCTTAATTTACTTACCAAGAGTGGATCTCTTAACCCAAGTAAATCTTTTTTATTTGTGACTAATTTTTATTACCTTTATTGTTTGACAAAATCTTTTCCTTAACTCAGAATTTTTCCTAATCAATTCCTTGTGGATCGACCTCGAACTCCCAAGATTTTATTACTTGAAACAACTTGTACTTGGGTTTGTAACTTATAATTCATATCAAGTTTTTGGCGTCGTTTCTGGGGAATTGATTTGAAGAACAAATTTATTGAGGTTTTCTTTCTTTAAGTAAACTTCACCATCTTGTATATATTTTTTTTCTACTCTTTTAATTTTCTTACTTACTAACTTAGTAAGAGAACCTCTCCCTTCTTCATTTCTCCTTCTGTAATCTTCAATCATTAATGAAATATATTTCTTCTTCTTTTCTCTCTCTCCGGAGCAAAAAATTAGCTTGCCAGTTCTCTGGTTTTTACTTTATATTTTAATAATATTTCAATCTTGACTCTTCTCTTCTTCCTTCTTCACCGACTTTGGTGGGGCTCTGTCTCTCTTTGGTTTTCATGTTTTAAATTTACTTTTTACACTTTATTTTTTGTATTTTATTTTTTGTTTTATTATTTTGTATAACATGTAAAGTAATCTGTCTGCTCTCCTACTTTCTTTCATCTTGAAAATGAAAGAGTACATAATGAACCTGAAAATCAACCGTTGTGAACTATGCGTGAATATTTGTAACCATCTCAAAATTCTAGTCCATCATGTTTTATCTTTCCTCTCAATGTTAACAATTTTAGATTTAAGGTGGGTATGATTTCATTACTTCCTAATTTTCATGATTTAGAATCTGAAAGCCTATATTTACATCTAAAAGAATTTGAAGAAGTATGTACCGCTTTTAATGACCAAACTTGCACTGAAGAGATTGTTAAGTTTAAATTGTTTCTTTTTTCTTTGAAAGATAAAGCAAAAACTTGGCTTAACGCTTTGAAACCAAGATCAATTAGCACATGGCAAGAAATGTAAGGTGAGTTTCTAAAGAAAATTTTTCAACACATAAAACCAATGCTTTGAAAAGATAAATCCAAAATTTTTTCTCAAAATTCAAATAAAACATATTTTCAAAGTTGGGAACGTTTTAAAGATTTGTTAAATTCTTACCCACATCATGATTTTAAAAAATAGAGCACTGTAAACTTCTTTTATGAAGGGTTAACACCTGAAACTAAATAATTTATGGAAACAATGTGCAATGGTAAGTTTCTTGATAAAGAACTTGAAGAAGCTTTAGACTATTTAGACCATTTGGCTGAAAATTCTCAATCTTGACATGGTACTAATCCTTCTGAAAATTCAATTAGATAACCTTGCAAATGCTAGTAAAAGAAAATATCATCTTAATCAAGAAGAATATCTAAATGCTAAGTTTGTCAGTTTGGCTAGAAAGGTTGAAGCCATGGAATCAAGAAAAGTGAAAGAAATCAAATCTGTGCAAAATAAAGAAATTTGTGACATTTGTGATGAATTAGGACACTCAACAAATGAATGTCCAAAAATTCCTATTTTTAAAGAAGTTGTGCATAAGCAAGTGAATGCAATGAATAATTTTAGAAAGTCATTCACCTCTTCTTTTTCCAATTTATACAATCTGGGATGGAGAAATCACCCGAACTTCAGTTGGAGGACTAATAATCAGGCACAATTTATGCAACCACCACTTTCTCAAGCACAACAGGACTCTCAAAATTCTCAAGGATATGCACCCTATGTCCCACCATATAGGAAAAATCTTGAAGAAACATTGCATGCATTCATGGAAAAGTAAAAAGCCATTAATAACCAAAACACTCAAGCCATGATTGATATAAAAGGTACTCTTGCTAAACTTTCTTCTGCACTCACCATTCACGAGAAAGGAAAATTTCCTTCTCAACCTCAACCGAATTCCAAGGGTCAGTACAACCTAAATGAGGGTAGTTCAGAAAGCCAACAAATAGATTAAGTCAAGTCAGTGATAACTCTTAGGAGTAGAAAGGTTATTGAAAAATAAATTCATGAACCTTGTGAGAAAGATGATGAATTAATTCCTCAAGATAAGGAAGGAGTTGATAAGCCACCTAGTCAAAAGGAAACCAAACCCTCACCTTCACCCCCATATCCTCAAGCATTAAACAATTCAAGTAAATTAAACCATAACAGTGAAATTTTTGAAATCTTTAAATAAGTGAAAGTCAATATTCCTCCGTTAAATGCTATCAAACAGATTTCCTGTTATGCCAATTTTTTGAAAGACTTGTGCACTGTTAAAAAGAAACTAAATGTGAAAAAAATGCATTTTTGGCTAAACAGGTAAGCTCCATTCTTCAGAACAATAATGCGTTGAAATATAAAGACCCTGGTTATCCTACAGTTTCATGCATTATTGGAGAATATAAAATTGAACGAGCTTTACTTGATCTTGGTGCTAGTGTTAATTTGCTTCCATATTCAGTTTATCAGCAACTCAACTTGGGTGAGTTAAAACCAACTTCTATAACTCTTCTACTTACCGATAGATTAATTAAAATTCCAAAAGGAATAGTGGAAGATGTGTTGATACAAGTTGATAAATTCATATATCCTATAAATTTTATTATCTTGAAAACTGAACCTATGGATAATAGTAGCAAGTCAATTCCTGTTATTTTAGGTTGCCTATTTTTAGTAACATCTAATGCTTTAATAAATTGTAGAAATGGAGTGGTGAAGCTAATATTTGGAAATATGACACTAAAGCTTAATGTTTTCAACATGTGCAAGCAACCACAGGAAGTCTATGACGAAAAGGAGGAAGTTGAAGGGATTGAGGCTATTATAGATGATCATCTTCAAACTAGGAGTTCTTCTGACCTATTAGAAATTTGTTTAATTAATTCATTTGATTCAGTTATGTAATTAGATGATGATATTTCTGAAGTATGCTCTTTGTTTGACTATACACAGGTAATAGAATACAAAGGATGGAAGCCGAGATTCGAAGAGCTAAATCTCATGAATGATAATACCCATGAAGAAATATCCACACTGGAACTAAAACCATTACCTGCTGGATTGAAGTATACATTTTTGGGATAAGAACAAAGTTTTCCAGTGATAATTTCCTCATCCCTTACCAAAGAACAAGAAGGTATGTTAATAGAAGTACTTAAAACGCATAAAAAGTGTAATTGGATGGACATTAAAGGACATAAAAGGTATTAATTCATTAATTTGTAAACATAAAATACATTTGGAGGATAATTCTAAAACATCTCAACAACTTCAAAAAAGATTAAATCCACACATGAAAGAGGTAGTAAGAGCTGAAGTTCTCAAATTACTTAATGTTGGAATTATTTACCTTATCTCCGATAGTTAGTGGGTAAGCCCTACACAAGTTGTGCCTAAGAAATCTGGAATAAAAGTGGTTAAAAATGAAAAAAAGGTGAATTAATACCTACGTGCGTCTCATCCAGTTGGCGTATGTGTATTGATTTTAGAAAATTGAATGCAGCCACTAGGAAAGATCATTTCCCCTTGCCCTTGATCAAATTCTGGAAAGAGTAGCAGGACATCCCTACTACTGTTTTCTTGATGGTTATTTAGGGTATAATCAAATACCAATTGCATTAGAGGATCAAGAAAAGACCATTTTTACGTGCCTCTTTGGCACTTTTACATATAGAAGAATGTCTTTTGGTCTTTGTAATGCTTCAGAAACTTTCCAAAGATGCATGCTAAGTATCTTTAGTGACATGACATGATTGAGCATTCTTTAAAGGTTTTCATGGATGACCTGACAGTTTTTGGAAATTCTTTTGAAAATTGTCTTGATAATTTGGAAAAAGTTCTTAAAAAATACGAAGAAAAAAGATTTGTGTTAAACTGGAAAAAATGTCATTACATAGTTACCTCAGGAATAGTGTTAGGTCATGTGATATCTTCTAAGGGAATTGAAGTTGATAATGTTAAAGTTGAATTAATTGCTCATTTGCCTTCCCCAAAAATAGTCAGAGAAGTTCGTTCCTTTTTAGGACATGCAGAATTTTACAGAAGATTCATTAAGGACTTTAGTGTCATATCTAGACCATTATATAATCTTCTAACAAAAGATGCACCATTTGATTGGACTCAAGATTGTTAGAAATCTTTTAAAAATTAATCGGTCTTTTGACATCTGCTCCTATCGTGCAATCCCCTGACTGGTCTTTGCCTTTTAAGTTGATGTGTGATGCTAGTGATTTTGCTGTTGGCGTTGTTTTAGGCCAGAGAAAGGAAGGTAAGCCTCATGTAACTTATTACGCAAGTCGAACTTTGAATAATGCACAAATGAATTACACTACTACTACAAAAAACTATTTGCTGTAATTTTTGCATTAGACAAATTTTGAGCTTATTTAATTGGTTCTTCTACTGTTATTTACACCGATCATTTTTCTGTTAGATATTTAATATCTAAGCAGGATGCCGCACCTAGATTGATATGGTGGATCTTGTTGCTTTAAGAATTCAACATCACAATAAAAGACAAGAAAGGAGCCAAAAATGTTGTTACAGTTCATTTGTCTAGACTTACAACAGGTTCATCTTTTGATAATACACCTATCAATGATTCTTTTCTTGATGAATTTTTATTTTCTATCAATTCCATGCCTTGGTTTGCTAACATTGTCAATTTCCTTGTAACAGGTAAGATACCGTCTCATTGGACACACCAAGACAGAAAGAAGTTTTTGACTGAGGTGAAAATTTTTTATTGGGATGACCCATATTTGTTGAAATATTGTCTTAATCAAATCTTTTCGAGATGTGTACCCGACAGTGAGGTAAGTAGTGTCATTAAATTTTGTCATTCAGAAGCATGTAGATGTCATTTTTCTTTAAAGAAAACAATTGCAAAAATCTTGCAGTGTGAATTTTATTGACCCACTTTATTTAAGGACAGCTATACTTTTTGCAAAAGTTGTGAAAATTGTCAGAAATTAGGGTTCATTTCTAAACGAGACATGATGCATTTGAACCCTATCATTGTCATTGAAATTTTTTATTGTTAGGAAATTGATTTCATGGGTCTATTTTCATTATTATTTGGATTTGTGTATATTTTAGTTGCAGTTGATTATGTCTCAAAATGGATTGAAGCAATTTCATGTCGACACAATAATCATAAAACTGTTCTTAAATTTCTAAAAAAAAAATATTTTGAGTCGATTTGGAATCCCTCGAGCTATCATTAGTGATGGGGGAACACATTTTTTACAATAAAACATTTGAATCTTTAATGAAGAAATATGACATTACACACAAAATTGCCACCCCTTATCATCCTCAGACAAGTGAACAAGTAGAATTAGCAAATAGGGAGATTAAACAAATTTTAGAAAAAATGGTTAACCCAAATCGTAAAGATTGGTCTTTAAGACTAAACGATGCACTTTGGGCTTACCGTATTGCTTTGAAAACATCTTTAGGCATGTTACCCTATTGGTTAGTCTATGAAAAATCTTGTCACTTACTTGTAGAACTAGAGCATAAAGCATTTTGGGCTATTAAAGCTTTCAACTTAAATCTTGATGATGCTTGCAAGTTACGCAAATTGTAATTAAATGAACTTGAGGAATTGACAAATGATGCATATGAAAACTAAAAAATTTATAAAGCTAGAATAAAAATTTTTCATGACAAATCAATTTTGAGAAAATCTTATGAAATTGGTCAAAAAGTTATATTTTATAATTCTCATCTTCACCTATTCCCTAGAAAATTGAGATCTAGGTGGAGTGACTCTTTTATTGTCAAACATGTGTATCCTCATGGGGCCATAGACATTGAGAACCTTAGGAATGATAATGTATTTAAGGTCAATGGACAAATACTCAAACCATTTCTGGAAAACCAAGTTGTTAAGGTAGAATTCATCTCTCTTTCTAATCCATGTTATGAGTATAATTTATTTTAATTTTGTTTCTTTCTTTTAGCAGTTCTTTGTGACCCCGGTTAAGTGGCGGATAACGGTACTGCGTGACTCTTAAGTCGGTTTGTTTTTCAGTTTCCCATAATAATTGATTTTTTCTCCTTTAAAATAGATGTCATTCTCTTGAATTTAAGAAAGCATTTTCCTTCTCTTCCTCAAAATACTCTAACAAAAATTTACAAAGTTAGGTGTGAAAGACTGAGACTGTTAATGCACAAGGGCATTCCAGAAGATATACGCTGGATAATCGAAGCAAATATTCGTTTAGCTGGTGAATCTTCAAATTCATGTGTCCCATACAAGCCGGGTCTTGGTAAAAGTTCGTATTCTAAAAGGAGAAGAGCGAAAAGAATGCAAGTTTGTTACAAATGTGCGCGATGCAATTGTAATACGCGATGTCATTCTTTGGGAATAGTTTTCGCAAACCGAGAAGATAAAATATACTTTATTAAGAATGAACTAAGTAAGGAGTCATTAGATAATACCTTATTGAGTCTTGAGATGCATTCTTGTAGAGTTGTGCATCGTTAACTTCTTAATTTGTGGAATCTCTTCAGGGGCGAGCAAAAGTGTTACAGTCTTGGGAATCTGACTCAAAAAGACTCTGTTTGCCAATATATATATATATATATATTGCCAATATATATATATATTATCTTGTTCATTTCTTAAAAAAAGAAAAAAGAAAAAAAAAGGGTAATCGAAAGAGTACTATGCTCTTAATTGAGTGTGGAGCCCCTGTCAGTGGTAGACCCGTCATTGACTCGGGTGGACCTTCGCATGCCAGTCCATAAATAAGGTTTGTGTGTCATGCTCTCTAGAGAGCCACATTGTCCATTCCCAGGAATTTTCCCAGGTTCTGGACGATTGATGGATAGATAGAAGCATCTCGTCTTTACAGTGCATGTGAAACTGTTACTGAGCCATATATTTAGTTTAATTAGTAGGACTCTATGACGAGTTCTGAATGGTTGTGACAAAGTACCACCTTATTAGAATACAGGCCTTTAATTAGGTTTGCAGGAAGATAGGGCTATTATTCCGTAAGCGGGACGGAAATGGCTTAAAAGTTTTGTGGCCTATTTTGGCAGGGTGTTCCCAATCCTTGTGGAGTTCTTATGTTGCATTGGTAACACCAACTAAAAAATATGCCACAATTTGTTATTATAATGTTTATTTCTTTTATCTTTGTATGATTTTGTTATATATTGATTTTGGACAGACGATCTTTTGGGCGGGGTCCTTCAGGGATTTTTAGACTTCTTTACCCTAATGGTTTCCTTGAAGTCTAAAAAAATTAAAAATTAAAAATAAAAAAAATAAAAAAACTGTGTTTCTTAATTTTAAACTTTTCTGACAGTAACCAACCTACTCATATAGGTGCTATCATTACTTTTTTCATTATCTTCCTTATTTAAACACTTCATTTTCTTCATTTTCCTCTAACTCATAATTATTCAAAGGGAGTGTTGAGCGTAGAAATGGAGGGAGGTTTTGTTTGTAGACTTACCAATATCTGTGTATTTTGTGGGTCAAGTTATGAGAAGGGTTTAGAGTTTGTAAATGCAGCAAGCAGTATTGGTCAAACACTTGCTGCAAAGAATATTCGTGTAGTGTATGGGGGAGGTAGCATTGGGTTAATGGGTGTTGTATCATTTTCTGCACATCTAAGAGGCCGTCAAGTTTTAGGTATCATTCCTGAACCTTTAACTCAAAAGAACATCATTGGAAAGACAATTAGGCTAGAACTTCAAGTATCATCTATGCATGGACGAATGAGGACAATGCTTGAAAACTCTGATGCATTCATTGCCTTACCGGGTGGTTTTGGTACTTTGGAAGAAGTTTTTCAAATTATCTCTTGGACCCAATTGAACATCTACCATAAACCCATAGGTTTGTTGAATGTAAATAATTTCTTTAATAATTTATTATTTTTTCTTGACCATGCTGTGGAACAAAATTTTATCACACATTCAGTAAGATGACTCCTTATATCTGCTTTCACTATTGATGAATTAATTGATAAATTACAAGCTTTTGTTTATGAATCTGATCCAATAATAACTCAGATAGATTGGTCAAAAAGAAGCAGCAAGGAACGTGGGTGTGATCTGACACTTCATCTATAACTTTCCTTTACCTTTGATTTTATTCATCGTACTTTGTTTTCTGTTTAAATTTGTGTAAAACAAAAAAAAATTAGGGAAATGTGTTATTGATATGTTTGTCAACAACTTACTAACAGTAAAACTAATTAAGGATAATAGAGTAAGGAGTAATTATGCCCTTGAGATAAATCTACTCTTGAGACGCATTAAAATTGGTGACAGAGTAAGGAGTAATTAGGTAGATAACTATTTTGTGTAGAAGTAGCAATTCAAATTCAGGGAACATAGCATGATTGAGTAAATTGTATTCTTTCTTAAAAATTATATGCTTGATTATAGATGTTGAATTAGTGGACTGAGAATGATAGAAATATGCCTTGTGAGATTTTGAGCCTATTGCTGAATAGATTGAACATTTGCACCATTCTTTTTTCTTTCTTGTATGATTTTCACTCATGAACTATTACTCTAGAACTTGCTTTAACTCTATTTGAGACTACATTTTCACATGCATATATAAACATGATTGAGACATTTTTCTTGAAATAGCTACTTTAACCAAATAGTCAACCTTGTATATTTTCTCTTGTTTAACTCCTTTGAACTTATTCGATCATTTCTTATTTTTAACTTATTACATGCCTTAAAAAACATGTTCTTACCTAACTTTAGGGAATAAGAGAGCATTGACATTGGATGAATTTCTGAACAAGTGTGGGGCTATTTGTACAAAACGGTTGATGAAAAAGGAAAAAGTAGTCATCTTAAAAAAAAATAGAGTGTAAAGAAAGGTCAACAGGGTAAAAAGGGGAAGCGAAAAAAATATGTAAAAGGAATTTGTATTATGTTGGGATGAATTTTTCAAGTTTGTTATTCTAACTCAACCCTAATGCTCTTTTATTTTCTTTGGTATTTAACTTGTCATATCCATATTATCTCATTCCTTTACCTTGACTCCATTATAACCTTGAATAAAGTCCTCTTGATTTTTGTGTGCATGTGTTTTGAGTAGTGAAAAAGTAGAAGATAAGCAAGCTTATGATAGTGAAATTTTCATGGGTTGAATTGAGTGAAATACCTACCTTTTAAACACTTGAGGGATTGAGAGTGAATATTGTGAAGATCTATCATTATTGACTCATGTTTTTCAATTAAAGTTTCTTTGTTTGTTGGTTTGAGATGCGAAAAAACGTTACCTCATAAATGTTTTGATCCCTTGAATCTTTAGTTGCTTTTCATTCTTATAAACTTTTGCTTTCTTAAATATTATTAGAAATTGAGTCTTTTAAAATTTTTAATTTTTGAGTTTGTGTTATTTTTCTTTGTTCCCTAGCTTTGGTCTTATGTGTTTTGCCTAGGAGTGCAAAAGCTAAGTGTGGGAAAATTTAATAGCAATATATTTTATTCATTTTATAATTCTTTCACTGGACTTCTTAAGGTTCAATTAGACTTAATTAAGTTAGTTTTGTTACATTTATTGATATTGACCTTAATTGGATCATTGAAAAAATCATTGCTTGAATTGGCTTTAATTTGTCTATTTGGCAGCGTTCAGTAAACTAGTTATAATTTACGTTTCAAATATCTGATTGATATGAATCTGGTATTATAGGAAAGGTAAGACAATTCTCTACAACTTTCATTAGGTCTCAAGAGCCAAATCACATGTTTGGATAATTTAAATTGGAGTTGAAGTAAGAACTAGAGTGCTGATCATGACAGTTTGACCTATGCGCACTCATCAACCCATTTCTTAAGCTATAGGAGTCCAATTGACACCAAACTAGTGGCATTGGAAATTTAAGACCCAAATATACAACTTTCATGAAGAATACAATAGTCAATTTGAAAGTATAATAGGTTATATTGGGCCTAGAAGTCAGAATAGAGGGGTTGTAGCTGAGTCTAAATAGTGTGCAAAGATTGGACCATATCTCGAGCTGTAGGAATAATTTTGGGTTGAAACTAGCAGAATTGGAAGGCTAAGACAAAAGCCTACAACTTTTATGAAGACCATTTTTCCATCCTCTAACGGCAGGTATAAGTTCAGCACTGGATCGTTTCAGAGACAAGAATCTCAATAAATTTTCACTCATTCACAATTATCAAATAACTCATTTGGCATTTTCCACTCATCCACTCACTCATTAAACCACTCCATTGTCATTTTATTTCCCTTAAACTCTATAAAAGGGAGCATTGGCTACTTATTTGATTATCTTAGTTTAGAGATCAAGATCATGCTATTGTGTTATTTGTTTCTCTTGTTGTAGTTTTCTTTTGTTCTAAATTGAAGTTATGTTTATCTTCTTCTTCTTCTTCTCTCTTTCTTACCTCTTGTCTATGAGTAACTAATTTTCATTTTACTTGAGTGAAATGTTGAAGCTTTTAGTAATGAAATAAGGTTAGATTAATCACTTTCTTGTGCTTAAATGATATATTATCAAGTGATCATTATATGTATTATATTTTGTTTCCAATAATTTTAGAAACCCTCCTTGTAAAGTGGAGATCTTGATTTGTTGTAGACAAGATATTAGCACAATGAATGCTTGAGCCCATTTATAAGTGGTGGTATTAATAGATAATTAAAGGAACCATAATATAATTACATATATAATCTTAAATGAACTTTGAATGTTATATTTACCGATTAGAACCTCCGTTATGCGTGGATTCTAATTGAATTATAAAAAGAATTAATTTTATCCTTAATATACTTACCAAGAGTGGATCTCCTAACTCAAGTAAACATTTTTTATTTGTGACTAAGTTTTATTACCTTTATTGTTATGACAAAATCTTTTCCTTACCTCAAAGAATTTTTTTTTATCAATTCCCTGTGGATCGACCTCGGACTCCCGAGAATTTATTACTTGAAACAACCTGCACTTGGGTTTGTAACTTATAATTCACATCAGTAAGAACACCTATCTCAAAGTTAGTAAATGGTAATCTCACCCCAATCCTAGTAAAGAGGGCGTCATACATATACATGAAATGTTCTCCCACCGTACGGGTTGAGCACACCCTCTCCTCCTCAGACGGGTGCTAGATCGCAAACTCCTAGTCTCGAAGCCCATCTATAATTAGTTGTAGGTATTGTTGCTTCTCTTGGGAAACTTTAGCAGTACTCACATTGGAAGGGGACCTCCTGGTCCACCCACGAATATCTGTTGACATCACGAGGAAAGACGAGCGCTTTCTGCTCCGTGGGAACGGGCCTTCCCTGCTCTACAGATTTAGCTCTTTGTTTTTGCGCCATACCTGCAGAATACGCGCTAGTGTTAGACCCCGAGGAATCACCAACGCCATTAGATATTCAGAACCTCGGCTGATAGGCCATTACCCTACACTAACTCCTCATTACCCAATATTTCCCCCACTAAGGGTTCAAAGAAAAGGGCAAAAATAGATAGGATAAAGATGAGGAGTGCCTTGAGTTTTGATTAAAAAAAGGCACAGAACAGCAAAAATGCATTGAAGAAACCTTGAAACACCAACAGCTGCAACAAAATCACCGAAGAAAGAAATTGTGTATATGAAGATCTAAAAAGTAGATTTGGGGCAAAGAATGGAGAAAAACCCCTCCCCACCCTATTTATAGGCGTGGAAAGTCACCTCCCAGCTGCTGTCAGTAGGGGAAGGGTATGCTGTGCAAGGCAAAAGAAACGTTTCAGCCCATCATGACGCTTACTTTTCAAAATTTAAAAGTGGCTCATCATAGCGTTACGAATCCCAAACGACGACACCCATTACTCGTCAACCACGTGTCGCGTCACTTCTAAATAAAGGTAACTGAAAGGACAAGGCTCAAAACGTTCAAAACTGAAGTGACGTGTAGCACCATGAAAGGATGCGTAAGCCAAATACTGGACCTTTAACAGCTCAGCAGTGAAACAACTCCTCAGATATCGTCCTAAGAATAAACCATAGTAGACCCTGCACGACTTGAGGCAACTAACTATCTATCCCGGACCTCGGAATGATGACATAAACAGAGCGATACAACCTGGATCCCAGACTTGCTCACATACCCCGGGTTCTCACTACGGTACATCACAGACCTCGACCATTTGAGAAAACCTCAAGTGATCCAACATTGAATACTATGACTAGGATCCCTTAGTCCATTGCGCGTCGTGTGCTCTAGTTGAACACGTACCTTGGCACTTAGCTTCCTCATCCAAGCGCTAAGTTGGGGGCAATTGTTTTGGACCAAGTATGGGCCCATAAAACTGGAGCAACCAGACCTACTAGGCTGGTCCTCAGACATGCCATGCACGGAGTACCGTTCGCCCACTAATCATGTCTCCCTTGACAAAAAAGAGGGGACACCACTCCACTCAGATTAAGGAGATAAACCAAACAGAATAGCTTTTTCCTGCACCACAAGGGGACAACGAGCAATACACATTGATACGCTCAGATCCTCTACACTTTTTACACGCTCATACATCTCTATATAAAGGTTCAAACAAGAGGACAAAGGTACACGTCAATTCCTATTGCACATGATCCTCCTCGAGCAGCCACTGACTTGAGCGTTGAAGTGTCATTTGCAGGTACCCACTTCCATGCTCCACCAATCGTTGCTGCTATGCTATGGAGGAATCAATCACTATTTACCTTCTCAGGTAACTCTTAGAACCTTGTTCTGAACACTTGATTTTTCAAACAGAGTGATTTCATTGATTGTATGGTCAAGACAATGATATTTAGACAAATATTAGTGCTAACATCCATGGGCCATTGGAATTACATCTTCCATGAAGCATCATACTCCACCTTTATCTCCTCTATCACTCATTTCACCCACTATTCTCTTCCAAAACCAATGCTCCTGCCACACTTTCTCCATCTGTTCTAGTGGCACATTTTTTGTCTCTGGCAGGAAATAGTACACAAAAATAGTCATCACCACCACCCAACCTCCAAAGAAGAAGAAAATCCCAGATTTGAAGTGGCAGAGCATGGATAGAAAAGTCTGAGCAATAATGAAAGTGAAGAAAAAGCTCACTGCTACTGTGATGCTCTGCCCAGTTGATCGAATTTCTAAGGGGAAAATCTCACTTGGTACTAACGAACCAAAAGGCCCCCATGACCATCCAAACCCCGCAACATATATGCATATCAGGACCAAAACCATATAAACATACCCTTTACTTAATCCACCATGATCTTTGAGATGAGCTGCCATTATACCTCCAACTATACACTGTGATGCAAACATTTGAATGCCCCCAATTATAAATAAGGTTCTCCTTCCAAGTTTATCCACTATGAACATTGATATGAAGGTTGAGCCAGTACCTACAATGCCTGTCATGACAGCTGACAACAGCGATGCACTTTCTCCTAAGCCAATAGTTCTAAAAAGTAAAGGGGCATAGAAGGCAATGACATTGATCCCTGTCACTTGCTGGAAAAATGGTATTGCTATTGCCATTACAAGTTGAGGCCTATATCTTCCTTCCAAAATAATCTTAAATGGCTTTTTAGTGGTTTTTGAAGTAGAACTTGCTTTAGTAAGGTCATCAAGTTCTGCTTGCACATCTTCTATGCCTCGAATACGTTGAAGCATTAGCTTGGCCTTTTGATGGTCGTGGCAGCGTTGAATTAAGCTATTGGGAGTTTCTGGGAGGAAAAGTGCACCTAGTGTTAGGACTGAGGCTGGAACTGCTGCCAAGGCTAGGGACATTCGCCAGCCCCAACTACCTTCAATCTTTTCTGTTCCATAGTTGATTAGATTAGCAGACAAAGCACCAATGCCAATGCATAATTGGAAGCCACTATTAATTGCCCCTCTAAGTCGTGGTGGTGCCATTTCAGAGAGATACAGAGGAACTGCCTGCAACACCAGCAAACAATTTTAAAGCAATTCTAATGTAACTGTAAGATGGTTGGAGCAAAATAATAGACTTTACACAAGTCTAGCTTATTCTAGAAAGCATAAGAACTACAAATTGCCCTTTGTTTATGTGTATGTATTCGTAAATTCACGAGTTATAGACCTACGTTGGATCATGCAGTGATCCTAGAAGCTATACCTGCATGTGAATGGGTTAATGAAATGTAATCAGTTGTTTTTTTTTTATTTTTGGCTTCAATGGTATAACTGCATTTTGCAATGTGCATCCTACACTTTTAAAGAAGCTATATCCTCAAAATCAAGATCTCTTTTTTGTTCGCAAGACAGGCATTTTCTGGTTTCCAATTGAATCTTAAGTTCTATAAGATATGTGATACGTCTGTTATGCTATAGAAACAAGAAATGAAAGGGATGACAGAGAAAGACTAGCTACCTGGTTTGCAAAACCAACCCCAACTCCAAGCATAAGTCGACCAACTATGAGCATGTACACGTTAAAAGCTGCACCTCCAAGGGCTGTACCGGCAAGGAATACAGCCCCCCCAGCAATAATGGATGGTTTGCGTCCAAAGGCTCTGGTGATATAAGAAGCGAGCAAGGAACTAACAAGACCAGCAACATAAAGAGAGGATGTAAAAGAGGTCAATAGTTGGCTGTCAAATATGCAGTAGTTGCTAATTTTGGTATCCCCTTTCATCTTACGGTATACGTTGTGGAAAAACTTCTTTAGAAATGGCTCCATTGAGGTCACCCCACCTGATATACCAATATCATAGCCAAAGATGACACCTCCCATGGCTGCCATCATACAAGATAGGACAACAAACAGGGTTATGCTGCCATTCTTTTGTCCACTTTGACTTGTTATAGCCAACCCAACTGCCATCAGCTTTTCTTTAAGTTTACACAGGTAGAAGCTTAGAAAGATAGAGTTTGAGTTTGCAGATACAGAACAAGATAAGCAAGCAATGTCTCTTGACTTGCACAGACAAGTGGCAGCACTCAACTTGAAGTCAGAGTGGGGTATTGTTAGAAAAAACACATATATATGAGTGTGTAATATGCCCATTGAAAGAAAGAGAGAAGGAAAAATGCTTTATAAGTGGTTCAAAACTCAAATTAGTTAATCTTTTTGTATCAAGTGGAATTCAAGATACAATATCTAAATCTTAAATCATGTCATATCATGCCAAACAAAATTTAACATAATATCAAAGTTTCAATGATCCTAGATGGGCCTATAAACAAAAATACCAGTAATGTAAAAAATTATGATTAGCTCACACAAAACATGTGATTAAGTTGACTATCACCAAAGTCCAATAAAGACATGTGATTAAAAAAAATGTGGGTTGACATACCCTCACTTATAAGGGAAAGTGTTAAAAATATATATATATGAATATGTAATATGAAATAAGAAGTTCTACGTTGAAAGAAAGAGAGAAAAAAAAAATTTAATGACTCAAGATTCAAATTGATTAACTTTTTTTATAAATAATCTAATCTAAGATACAAGACCATATCTAATTATGCCAATTCCTCCTTCAAACTTTATGCCAACTACCAAAAATAATATCCAAAGCCCAAATATGTCATAGCATACCATACCATGCCAAACGAAACTTAACAGGTGTGTGCAAACTTCAGAACCGTATATTGGTTTGAATTTTCAACATAATCGAGTGCCACTGCACTGAAATCGGGTCAGTCTTGTTCTTTCTTGTGGCCTAAAGAGCTTTCTTAGTTCCTTACATATGACACGTTTCTTTCAAATCAAAGTGGGACAAACTTGCTACTAAGTAAATTCAAACTTTCATACCTTCATTGCCCCTATAATTGGAGAAGAATAATTTTATATACACTGTGACAGAGATGTGCCTCTAACCATGTGCTTAACACCAAAATCGACAACTTGAATGTTGATTTCTTTCACTTAAATAATACATTCGCAATTTGGCGGAACGTGGGCATGCGAGAGGGTTGGGACCAATTGTGCCAAGGATATGGCATATTCACTGGGAAGCAGTTTGTTAATTGTGCTCAGGAGCACTGCACGTGTAGTTGAATTTCTATAACCAAAAGTGGAAAGCAAAGGTTGAATCTTCAACTGAAAATTTCACTAATAATATCAATTCAAATAAAAATGCTTTGAATTTTTAATCGGCTTATTTATATATTAATTAATCAGGTTGTATGACGTTGCTGAACATAACCGCTACTTCTAATTCTATTAAGCTACGATTGCACCTATCTAATCGAGTTTTTCATTTTCTAAATTTTACATTGAAAGAACGTTGTTTTTATTATAAATTTGCAGATGTTAGTGAAGATGCTTTAGCCATATATCTTCGCTGTGCCCCTTCTTAAAGAAGTACTTAACTCTTGTTGCTACTAGTAATTATTATTTGTTAGTTGAATATATCTGTTGAGAGTGGGACAAGATAAAATTTTGATAAAGATTTTAAAATTGTTTTATCCAGTGAAAAAGTATAAAAATTGATAGAAATTCCTCTTCACAAAGTTAAAATGACCAAGTTAAAGCAATCCAAAGCATACTTGATTTGTCAAGAGCTTTACTAGAGACTAAAATAAAAAGGTTCGTTTATGACGTATCATATGACACTAGTAACAAGAAGGAAAAGAAGTTGTATATCTGCCTGTTTAATTCATTGATTTATATATAATTGACAAAAATCATATTTTGGTTCCTCACTCATTTTGTCTTTTTCAATTTAGTCCCTCAGATTAATTTTTGCAATTTAGTCTCTCACTATTCATCACTCACTTCAATTTAATCCCTCGCTGCATCATAATGCTTGCTTGTCATTAATAAAACCTATATGGCCAAACGAATGCCTACGTGGTGATTGAGTGTCAAGCTGTTGTGTGTTAATAAACAAGGGTGAGGCTTGGGAACTCACGAGCGTTTATATGCCCAATAACATCTTCCATTCGATGAAATTTCTTTTATTGAGATACATGTAATCAATAAGTTAAAAAAACAAAAAAAAAACTAAAACAGTACAACTCGAGTCTCTTCATAGCATTACCCATTAAACAAATGGCGATAACAATCTGGTTGAATTCTAAAATTTATCCTATCAATAAAAAGAGAACAAATGGTGAGAAATTGGTTGCAAGTCAGGTGCGATACTTGATGCTGGTATCTATAGCGTCTTTGATTTCTGAGGTAGCTTCCTCAAAGCCTAAATCAAGTGGTCATTGGCTATACCCTTTGAGGGAGTGCGCAACCTATCATGATTATGAAGAACATATTTAATAGGTGAATAAATGTATGAATGGATACCCTAATTTTGTTGATTTTGCAATTGACTGTTCTCATGCAGACAGGAATGAAGTTGTCAATCAAAAATCAATCAAGAGAATGAGGGTGGGAAAGAAAAATTATGATTATAGATAATCGAATGGATTATAATCCCTTATGTAAAGCGATTTTATAATTTGATTTATTTAGATAATATGAATCGGCTTTTGCATTAAATTATTAAAATGCAGTATAAAATGATTAAAAAATTTATTTGATTGAGGACAAAATAGTATTTACATATTAAATGAAGAAATTGTTAAAATCATAAATTTAATATTTAACTTATGATTATTAGCTAAAAAATATTTTTATTTTATATTAAATTTCGTATAATTTTTTTTTAAAAAATAAGAGCATCAGTGAATGGAAAAATTTAATCCCAAACGCCTTTCCATCAAATGGAATTCTCCATCAAATAGATTTGGTTCTTGGAGCCAAATGGAATCTCGTTGGCTTACTGGATAGGGACTAATCCCATGAACAAGGAATCATTAACTCATAATTTTTGTTACTAATATTAACTAATAATGATAAAAAAAAAGAACTAATTAATGATATAATGGAAGGAACTTTATCCAACGGTACATCTGCATCACGTGTGTTCGAAGAATATATATAGCATAAGTAGGAATTTACCCCATAATAAAACACAACCATGGGACTATAATTGCGTCCAAGTATCAACACAACCATGGGACTATCATTCTTGCAGCAAGTTGCCAATTGTGGCTTTATTAGCTTTTGCTTGCAATATGTATAAGAATATTCATATCTTAGCCAGTACCAATTTGTTAAAGTATATCTTTTTAACATATATCAGTGCATAATAAAGATTTAGATAAAGTGTTATATTAATACTAATATGATTTTTTAACTTATATTAATTTTATATTAAATAAGTTAAAAGAGATATGTAAAACTTATCATCTTATATTAATTTATATTGAATAAGTAAAAAAAAAATGTAAAATTTCATATTATAAATTGAATACAAATTTTATTACATTACAATTTCATATCAAATAATCAAGTAAAAAAGTTTAAAAGATTTCTTTTAAAAAATTAGATTTAAAAAAAAAAACATAAAAAAAAAGGACCAACTAGTCAGCTTGTGCTCCCATGTAATGAGCTTGTGGAAATGTCACTGCTTCTCACAGACTCCTGTGACCCAATAACAAATTGTGCAAATATCTTCTTTACAACCTCAATTTTTTCATATTATTGTTTTACGTTATTTTTTATATTAATTAATAAAATATAAATTTATAATTAATTATGTATATAAATTAATTAATAAATATTTTATTAATCAATTAAAATATATAATTTTTATTAATTAATTAATATATATGATTAATAATAAATTTATATTTTTTAATTAATATAAAATAAATATAAAAAAATGTAAAATCTTTTGTGTAAGATAATAATTATTCTCTTCTTTATCCTCTGACTTGTTGCTTTCATTGTCTCACTTGAAATGCTGCAGGACTAGTCATTTTCATTGGTTGAGATTGTTGAACAGATTGGTTAGATGTGTTATGGAGAATCTTAATATAGATCATTTTGGAGGTGGTTTATGAATAAATTAAGGATAAATTAGTCATTTGATTTATTATTATAATAAATTAATGATTAAAATTAAAAAATTAAATAAATTAATAATATTAGATTTGTATATGAATAATTAAATTATTTTTTTAATAAAAATTATAAAATCATAAGTTTTAATTAATAATATTTATATATATTTAAATTTACATATAAATATTATTAAATAAAAAATAATAAACTTCTTTTTAAGTAATCCATAAATCAAGTATCTCTAATGTATTATTTAACGTATATAGGGGTTCACTTCCTCCTATTTTCCTCTCATGGGTGAGAAATGAAGAGGTTAAGAGTGCAGATACTTTGAGTATATTTATAAAAAATAAACTAAAAAAAAGCCTAACTGGGTAAAGTGAGAAACACTGACATTTTGTCCTTGTCTCCGGACTCCTGTTGTCATGTGGTGGGGCAGAAATTCCTTCTAAACTACCAATAACAACATCTTCTTGTGCTGCTACTCTATTAGCATTTTGCCTTTGCTCTTGCTGGTATTCTTTTTATTCTACATCAAAGGAAAGCATCAAACTCACCAGTTTCAAAATTAATTAACAAATAAACAAAACACATTTGCACTTTCTTTCTTTGTCTTTTTTTTTTGCTGAATCACAGTCATAGATAGATGCCATTACCTTTGGTTTCATTTGTTTTTCAGATGGAGGTCCCTTGAAGTTTTGCTTATTATGGCCTTCAAGTTCACATTTTGATCAGGTTGGGACCAGCCTCCTCTTCAAATTTTGGTGTATTACAGATTGTTGTTGCTATGACTGACCCCGTTGCTGCTCAGTCACATCTTTCCTTCTTCTCTTTTTGGGTCTGCTTGGTGGTCTCTTCAATATGGGAGGTTGTATTGGTTCAAGTCATGTGACTGGCTATAAATTTCTTCCTTTAATTCCTTTAAGGAATGGCTTATATGTCCTGGCATATACTTCATATTTCATATATGGATGCACCAAGTCCTGGCACACGATTAAAGAAATTTTAATCGGTTAAATCCAAACATAAACATCATACATTTATATGAGAGCTGTTATATATTGGGAACAAAATAAAAGAAAGGATATCTTACAAACCTTTCCACAATTGTGTCGCAAAAGCTTCCTTCCTCAAATCGTGTCTGCAAAACCTTTCAATGAGCAACTAGGATTTTCCTTCCATCCATCGAATTCATCCCTAGAGGAGCACTTCAAATTAAGGTTCAATTCCAAGCTTTCATTTCGTGGAGAGATGCCAATTTGCACGCCCAACCAAAATAGCTACGTTTTTATTACATGCAATCTGAATTAGGTGATGACATGTAGGGTTTTTTCTTTTTTCTTTTCCTTTTGGTTTTACAGATGCCACTTAAGATTTTAAAAGTGACGAGTAAGCATTCTTATTAGTATAAGGAACTAAATTGAGGCTAATGTTATTAATGAGTAGATATTGATCTGTAAGGAACTAAATTGAGAGCTAAAGAATTAGTAAGGAATTAAAATAGGGTTTTTGTCTATATAGTTTATAGGTTTTAGCTTTACACAAGAAAGTTGATTTTTTGACCAATTAATACTTTGAAATAGTTCATAAAAATACTTCCTTGAAAGCTAGCTATAGCTGACAAAGTTGCCTAAGACATTTTTAAGGTAAGTATGGTCTAATATTTCATCTTATAGATATTTAAATTATTATTTAATGTGTAAATATATTTTTAATGTGTATTTTTAATATGATTCTCACAATTTTATACATGTTAAATAATTATTTGAGTGACTATATTAAATCGTCCCTAACTAATTAGTTATAATATTACTTTGAGGAGTAATTAATTACACTATTAATTACCAAATTTATGGATAAATATCATTTTCTTCTTACAATTATTTGAATTCATTGTTAATAAAGTTTTAGAAAAACAAAAAGAGAGAGAGAGTAAAATCACATCTTTTATGTCATAAAAAAAGTCATTTATCCATAAAGGCCTAGACATAGTGATAAGCAAACTATGCTCTAAGGAGAAGATAAAGGTTATGTGGCTCAAGAGACGTTGCTTGTGGGAATGACCTAATAGTATAGTTTCATGCTTGAAGAGAATAATTTCACAATAAAAAAATATTAAAAAAATTATTTAACATGTCAAAATTAATTTATCTTGTATCTACTCTTTTAATATTTATTGAAGGAAGGTAGAATCCTTTACTTTTGTAAAGGTTCTTTTCTAATTATATTTGCTTTACATAAACACTTGATTTCACGACCTTTTTTCTTTTCCCTCCTCTCTGGTAGGGTTTCTTTTCCCTTTCTAATTATCTTTGTGCTCTGGTTTGTCGATGTGCTCTACCTAGCGCCACCCCCGCTAATGGCTTGGCTTGGTCTAGTACATCACATGTCGCCATACCCCACGACCATTGACACTGCTATGTGGTCTCACCCATTTCATCTCATGCCAACCTTTTTGCTCTCTGTGTACCCGTTTTTGCAGTTCAGCAAGGCCCATTGCATTCACCTCACCCACCCTTTATGGCCTTGTCTAGCAACCAAGGATCAGAGACCTTGGTTAGTGACAAAGAGGAAGAAGACAAGGTATCCCAACATTTGGAGACATCATGGTAATTCCTCATCGATCAATATTTCATTGAAAAGTCGTCGGTGTTTGGGACCTTTGTCAAGAATTCATGTCATGGGGTGAGCACCATTCCAAACCCCTCAGAGAACCAAGTCAAGAGCACTATCTACCTAGATATTGACAATGTTCCTGAGGACAAGACTTCTCTGCTCCAAACCATGTGCACCATTGTCAACATCCTTATCTAATAGGCCAAGCAATATGCCACCTTTCTTGTCAACATCCATATCCAGAAGGCTACATTTGAAGAATGATTGGTGAAAAGCATAATCAAGAGCTTAATGACAATGGAGATGGCAAGAAAATATGCATGAATTCCATCTATACCACACCACCATTATTTTACCTTTCAACCAATCACTCTTCCAAGCTTGTTGGAAGATCTCTTTTGGGCACATGCTCCAAATTTTGTACTTAAGACCTAGCTTCCCCTTTCATTCTAGTCATGAAGGAAGAAAAAAAAAACTTGCTTTCATAATATTACTTATCAACTTAATAAAGAGTTTTTGTTTTGGCCCCAAAAGATTGTTTTTTCCCATAAGAATCAATCAAGTACATGCTCGTTCAGCTGGTTTCCCATAGATTTCTCCATCCAACAGGTCATTGATTCATTCTGTATAACATAAATGGATGACTGCATTTGCACGCCCTTTTTAACAATTGAATTGACAACAATAAATTTTTGGGTATATATATTTTTTTCCTGAGGTTTTTACTTTTGCCTGCAGGTTTGAGAAGGCAAGTTGGTACAAAAACTACAGTAATTAGGCATATTTAACTTTAGAAGTGTCTGAGAATTTATATATATCAAGGTTCCACTGTCTTTCTGCCTTCACTCGTCTCCCACAATTCTTTTCCAAAACAAATGCTCTCTCCACACCTTATCCATTTGCTCAATTGGCACATTCTTGGTCTCTGGTAATAGATAGTATACAAACGCTGTCATCACTACCACCCAACCCCCAAAGAAGAAGAAAGTGACAGACTTGAAATGGCAGAGCATACTGAGAAAAGTTTGAGCTACAATGAAGGTAAAGAGAAAGTTCACTGCAACTGTGATACTTTGTGCTGCTGATCGAATCTCCAGTGGAAAAATCTCACTAGGAACCAACCATCCCAGTGGTCCCCATGACCAGTAAAACCCTGCAACATATATGCATATCAAAACTAGAATCAAATATGCATATTCCTTGCTTATTGCACCGTGGTCACCAAGTTGAGCAGCCAAAATACTTCCTATTATAACTTGTGAGAAGAACATCTGAATGCCCCCAACTATGAACAAAACTCTTCTGCCTAATTTATCAACTATAAGCATTGATATGAATGTTGAAGTAGTGCCCACAACCCCAGTCATAACCGCAGACAAAAGAGAAGCGCTTTCCCCCAATCCAATGGTTAGGAAAAAGATTGGAGCATAAAAGCAAATGGCATTGATTCCACTGAATTGTTGGAAGAATGGTATAGCTATTGCCATAACTAGTTGAGGCCTATACTTTCTCTGTAAGATATTCTTAAATGGGTGTTTGATAGAATTTGATATGTTACTTGCTTCAATAAGGTCTTCAAGTTCTGGTTGGACATCATTGGTTCCTCGGATGCGTTGTAGCATTAGCTTGGCCTTGTGATGGTCTTTGCTATATTGGATTATGCTGTTGGGTGTTTCTGGGAGGAAAAATGCTCCCAAAGTGAGCATTGAGGCTGGAACTGCAGCCATGGCTAAAGAAATACTCCAGCCCCAACCACCTTTGATCTTTTCTGTGCCAAAGTTGATCAGATTAGATGATAGAACACCAATGCCAACACAAAGCTGGAAGCCAATGTTGATTTCTCCTCTGTATCTTGGTGGTGCCATTTCAGAGAGATATAATGGGACTGACTGCAAAACAATGAAATTTTGCTTCCATATAAGGATTATTATGCTAATGGTATTGTGACAACAGTATCAAATAATCAAAGAAATAAGTATGGCATTGTAAGGATAATGCTACCTGATTTGTAAAGCCAACCCCAACTCCAAGCAGAACTCGACTAAGTATTAGCATGTATATATTGAGAGCAGCACCACCAAGAACTGCTCCAATGAGGAATGCGGCACCACCTGCAAGGATTGATGGTTTGCGCCCAAATGCTTTTGTGACTGATGAGGCAAAGAAGGATGCTACAAGGCCAGCTATATAGAGTGATGAAGTGAATGTTGTTAGAAGCTGGCTATCAAATTTGCAGTAATTGCTAATGTTGGTGTCTTGCTTCATCTTGGTGTATACATCTGGGAAAAACTTCTCCAAGAATGGCGCCATAGATGTTACCCCACCTGCATTTCTAGTAAAATTAATGAAATTGAACTATGTATTCCATCCATTGAATTATGCAATTACTGATAAAACTGAAGGACAAAACTATCAGTTACAATAATGAATTAAACTGGTATCTTTTCAGTTAAAAAGGATTAGAGAGTAAAAATACATACAATAGTACAATAATGAAAAAATGGCAACACTTTTTGTCTGTCTTATTACGAGTGATTTCAACCAAACGAAAAGAAAATGTTAGAGTGAGTCTTAATTGAGTAATGCTACACACACCATTCTTAACAAATTGCACATACCACATAAACTAATTCATGTCGCTGTCTGAGTTTGACAAACAAATTTAAGCGGTATTGAAGCCACAACAATAAGGTGTATACAACTTGTGAAAGATTATGTCTATAGAATTTCTCTTCTCAATTTGGACTTGTCAATAATTTATAGGCTATCTCACCAATGTTTTTGAATAGAAAATTAATCCCAAATTCCCAATAACTAAAAGACCAAAAGGATGGATTGAAAAGGAAGAAAGAGAAAATAAAGATTTTCTCATGTATCCCAAAACCTCTGCTAGGGTTTTTGCGGAGGCATGTAGTGACCTGGAGGTGTTTCTCCATTTTCTGTCGGCTTATAACTCTAATCTCCTTTACAATGGTGAACTTGGACTGGGAGAGTTGATCTTCCACGATGGCTTCGGGCATAGATGAGTTTGATGATTAGGAACATGGATTTAAATTATGGTTGCGGTCGCTGCAATTACGAGCATTGCGACTGTTGTGATGCAGATAGCGATTTTTGCGGCGTGATTTTTTTTAAGTTTGCACAAAATGTTAAAAAAACAAATTGCTTGATGTGGTCTATTGCTGCTGCAACACCGTTATGTTATAGTTGCAACACCGTCATGTTACTGTTGTTTCACGTGATTTTTTTTCATAGCGCAATTACAGCTTGATACCATTGCAGCACAGGCCATATCCGTAATATTGCGGCCATATCAAGTGATGTAGACCACATTTTAGAACCTTAATCAGGAGGGTGAAACATCGAGGGAGGGTGGTGAAGAGGAAATCTTGATCATTTTTTATGAGGATGATGCAGTGGAGGGTTTAGGTGGGTGTGAGAAAAGCTTGTTGGATAAGATAATATCAAAGAAGATGATTAACAAAGCAACTATTTTCAATGCAAGAAGAAGTTGGAGAGAAACAATACTGGTTTTTCTTTGTAGAAGAGAAGGATGTTTAGCAGATTTTCGGGAAGTCCATGGATCCATCATAACTCATGGATGATCCTGAAAAGGCGGACAAGAGATTGTGACCTTTCCTAGATGTCGTTCAATAGAATCAAAGTGGTTCCTATTTAGCTGCAACCATGGTTTAAAATTACAGTTGCGGATGCGGTTGTAATTATGTTACGTTTACTGCAATTGCAGAGAATTACAAAAAAATGTAACTGATGTGACAGTAATTGCAGTCACGATGCGGTTGTCAAAACCACAAAAATTACAATATTGTGGCCGCAATTACAATTTTTAGAACCATGGGTGCAACTTTGGGACCTCCCACCTCATTGTCGTACTAAACATATGGGTTTGAAGATTGGGGGAAGTCTTGGAGAGGTACTAGAAGCTGATATTTTTAATCTACTAGATTCACAGGGAATCTTTGTAAAGCTCTTGTAAATTTGGAAGTGTCAAAACCAATCAAGAAGGAAGTGAAGGCTGGAAGCAAGCGTGGTGGAGTTTTCTGGGTGGATTTTAGGTATGAAAATCTAGCACAATTCTGCTACTATTGTGGTGTTGCTGGCCATTAGGAAAGGTTCTATGTGGTGGCTATTGAGGATGAAGGGAAGGGGATTTCAAACTAAAAAAATTTGGGTCCTTAGTTTAAAGCAACCCAAATAAGATGGAAGTTGGTTAACAACAATTCCTATTCTGCTGGAGGTCTCTCAGAGATGAATGAAGGTAGAAGAAGTGAGGATCTTAATAAGACAAAAAAGATAAACTCGGAGGAGTTTCTGACAAAAATAGCAAAACTAGAAAGGGAAAACTCCCCATGACCATGAGAAAGATCATAGGCAATCGTTACTGGGAATGAGGGTTACGTGCATGGAAAAGGAAACAAAAACAATCATCTCCCTATTTTATTCTATATATTACTTTTGACATTCTTGAATGAAGTACAAATTCATTCATAACTAATCATATGTATTATATGTATTAATTTATTAATAAGATATTTATTAATTAACTTATATTTATAATTTGTGATTCAATAATTAGTATAAAAAATATGTAAAATAATAATAATAAAAATGAAATTGAAAAGGAAAATAACTCAAGGGTGAAAGTGGAGCAGCAGAGGTCGTACTAGACCCAGGGAAAGATAAGGTATCATCTCTCTCTTTAAGTGGTACATTATCTGACTCTGGGCCCACCCATGTGAAGGAATTGGTGGAACTTGAAGATGATGCGTCCATTAGTAGAAATTCTTAGCACCACAATTAAAATTAGGTGTATTAAATTAATTAAAATTTAATATTTTTATTAATGTTTATAAAATTAATTATATAATATAAAAATTTATAAAAATATTAAATCTTAATTGAGTTAATGTAACAATTGAGTACTTTAAGTTTAAGTAAAAATTTCTCATCCATTAATTGGAAGGAAAGAGTTGAGACGGGGCAGTTGGATACTTTGTCACAAATAAAAGTGAGTTGAGGAATGGAAAGCAGCTTAAGCGCTAGAAGAGATAGAAAAGAAGCAAGGAAAAGGCTCATGGTAAGGAAAAATATCCACGTGCTCCAATGACATGCAAACGAAAAATTTCCAATTTTGATCCAATGGAGCTGGATGGGGGTGAGACAAAGGTGCAGAAGAGGGGGGGAAGGGTGAAACAAAGTATACAGGTCACCGTGAATCTCTTTTGCTGGAACTGTCATGGGCTAAGGAACCCACAGATAGTTAGAGCTCTTAAAAAGCTCATGATTTCTAAGTTCCCCAGCCTTGTTTTTGTGATGGAAACAAGGAAGAAGGCGTCAGAGGTGAATCTAATGAGAAATATTATTGATTTTTCAAATATGGTGGCAGTTGATTGTCGAAGTGAAGGCAAACATAGGGAAGGAGGCCTTGCCTGCTTTTGACAAGATGAGCTGAATGTAGAAGTTCTCTTTCTGTCTCCAAACCATATTGATAGAATAATTAAGAATGATGATAATCAAGCTATCTAGAGGGCAACAGGTATTTATCGCTTTCCTGAGCAATCTAAAAAGCACCAAACTTGGGAGCTTCTAAAGGATCTAGAGAAGGTGAGCTTGAGCCCTTAGGTGTGTTTTGGAGATTTCAATTAAGTGCTTTCTAGTGAAGAAAAACTGGGTGGCAGCCCAATTACTTTTTCTCAAGTAAATGAATTCAGATACACTTTGCATCTTTGTAATTTGTTGGATCTTGGTTTCAAATGGGAACTGTTACACTTGGTCGAATAAACAAGCTGATGATGATAACATTCAGGCTAGGTTGGATCATTTCTTAGCAACAAAATCCTAGAAGTCTTTGTTTCTGAGAGCTTTGGTCCATCACCTTAAGCGATATTGTTCTGATCATGTGCCTATCTTACTCCAGCTCCACAAGCAAGGTAGGCGACATAAAAGGAGGATGAGAATCAAAAGGTTAGATGAGGTGTGGTCAGGTGAAGAAGGATGTGAAGAAAAAGTGGTGCAACTGTGGCAGAGTTTCAATCCTGATCTTCTGAGCAAGATAACTTGTTGTTTGGAAGGACTTGATTCGTGGGGCAGTAATCAAGTGGGGGACTTATCGAAAGTGATAAAAAAAGAAGATCCAAAATAGGCTTGAGGAACTTGCTTCAAAGAGCCCACATGCTGAAGTTTTGGCTGAGATTAAAAGACTTGAAAATGAGTTGGATATGCTTCTTGTGAAGAAGGAAATTTGGTGAGAACAAAGTATCCTTCTCTCTTGATATTCTTAACAGAGGCGCAAACCCCTCCTCTATCAACCACACTTTTATTTGCTTAATCTCGAAATTAAAGTCGAAGCACATGAAGGATTTTCGTCCTATTTCACTTTGCAATGTTATTTTCAAAATCGTAATGAAGACCATTTCCAATAGACTAAAACTCATTTTTCCATAAATTGTTAGGGAATTCTAGAGTGCTTTTGTCCAAGTCGCCTAATTACAGACAATGCTCTCATAATGAGATATGTCTCAATGGTCTCTTTCTCAGCTTTGATTAATGGGGTCCCTTGTGATAGATTTATTCCTAGTCATGGCCTCAGACAAGGTGATTCTTTGTCTCCATACTTGTTCATTCTATGTGTAAGAGTTTTATCTGGATTGATTTTGAGAAGACAGGAAAATAGATTGCCATAACCACACCAAAGGTGTCACATTTGTTTTTTTGCAGACAATAGCATTATTTTTTCTCGAGAAACACATCATGAGATTCATTGCCTTGAAAATATTCACTCCTTGTACCAATAGGCTTCAGGATAGCTCGTAATCTTGGACAAATCGGAGCTCTCATTTAGTCAAAATGTACCAACATATAGGAAAATTGAGATCCAAGGATGGTTAAATGTAAAGGCGATTCAAAGTCATTCTAAATATTTAGGTCTTCCTATTTTTTTTGGGAGATCAAAGAAACAAGTATTTAATTTTGTTTAGTACAGAGTCTGGAAGAAGCTTAAAGGGTAGAAGGAGAAGTGTTTATCGAAGGCATAGAATGATGCGTTGATTAAATTAGTGGCATAATTAATTCCAACTTATATCATGGGGTGTTTCCTTCTTCTACTTGAACTGTGTAATCATATAGAGAGCATGATTAGTAAGTTTTGGTGGAGATGTAAAGGTAGTAAAAGGAAAATACACTGGATCAAATGGTCTAAAGTTTGTGAGCTAAAAACATAAGGAAGTATTGGCTTTCGGAGTTTCCATGCTTTTAATTAGGCTCTTATTGCAAAACAAGGTTGGCGCTTGATCCATAACCAAGACTCCCTGATGTCTTGAGTTCTTAGAGCTAAACATTTCCCAAGAACTGGTTTTCTGGAGGCCAAAGTGGGTTTCACTCCTAGTTACACTTGGCCTAGTATTAAATCAGTAGCATGGGTTTTGGATAAAGGAGGCTATTGGAGAGTAGGTTCTGGTTTTTCTATTCGGATATGGAAGGATTGAGCTCTCTTTCCAAAATGGGAATGAGTTTGGAGCCATTGTCCGGAACAAGCTAAAAACTCAGTTGTTGCTTATTTGATTGATCCGGATATGAGAAGCTGGAATCACATGGCTATAGATGAATTGTTTCTTCCTTTTGAGGCATCTCAGATCAAAAGCATTCCATTGGTGAACATCTACAGGTCTAAAAGTTTCATTTGGGGAGGCACAAAGAATGGTGATTATAGAGTCAACTCAACATATCATTTTATAAGAGAATGGGGAAACTCTCAAGCAGAGTCAAGTGAAGATAAATCTCAGGTTAATGAGAGTGTATGGAAGAATATCTGGTCCTTGAAAATTCCTCCACGCACCTACATTTTCCTATGAAGGATGCTCCAGAATGCGCTTCCAATTAGGAAGATTCTAGAGAAATAAGGCTATAAAAATGGTATCACTCTTTGTCATAGTTTTAAATTGTGGTTGCTGTCGCAGTTGCGGTTACATTACGTTTATCACAGTTGTGAACAACTGCGAGAAAATGTGGCTGCTATAATCACAATTACAGTCGCTTTGTGATTATAGAGACCACTAAAATCATAATTTTACACCCACAATTGCGGTTGCAGACATAGAGATTAGATGCTTGTGCCATGAGGAAACAATTGATCACTTACTATTCTAGTGCCCTTGGTCAAAAGAAATATGGCTTAAGTCCCCTTGAGGATGTAACCAAGCAATCTTCATTCTCGATCTTTCCTGTTGTGGCTATCAGATTTTGTATTATGAGGTCCCAGGTTTGCAACTGAAATTCTAACATGCATTGCACATGGAATTTGGTTGGCAAGAAATAAGCTTTGGTTTGAGCAGAAGAATATAGAAGCTGATGTGGTCCTCTCAAAATCACTATAAGTTCTTTCCATTTATCAGGAAGTTAATAGTATCCTAAAGAGTACACCACCGAGACCCACTCGCCCAAGCCATCTAGAAATCATCCCTCTTTGGTCTCCTCCAACCAATGGTCATATGAAAATGAATTTAGATGTTGCTACGGGGATGACTTAGCATGGGGTATTGGTGCTCTCTATGGGGATGAATGGTTTTAAATTGCAGTCTACAACCGTATCACGACCGCAATTATGACCACATTAGCTGCATTTTTTTTTGCAATTCTTCGTAATTGCGATAAACATAACATAATCGCAATCACAATTTAAAATCATGGGAATGATAATGGGAATATCCTGGCTGCTGCAGTTTGGAAGATCCGGGCCCATATGGAAGTTCATATGGCAAAAGCAATGGGTTTGAAACTTGGTTTGTAGTTGGCTAATGAATTGTGTTTCCAGATGAAAGAAGTGGAAATTGATTGCCTTTAAGTATTCCAAGCTCTACATCAAATCTCTATCTCGCATTCATACTTTGGTCCGGTGGTTGATGATCGATTGTCTGAGACTTAGTAAAAGCTTTAGCTTTTATGAGTTTTCTCATATTAGAAAAGAAGGGAATCAACCTACTCATGCATTAGCCAAACTAGGTTGTTCTCATCATGATTTTGCATGGATTGAGGAAGCCTCTGTGTGTGTAAGCATGCCTGCCTTCTTGGATGTACTGCCATCTTTATTTGAATAATATTCCACTCATATCCTAGTAAAAAAAGAAAAGAAAAGAAAAGACTAAATATAAAAAGAATAATTTGGAAATTCATTGTTTTTAAGTAGAGAAGAAAGGGTTTGAATCCTCTTAAGTGAGTATTTTACATTGAAGGGAAAAATGAGGAGTTATAAATGGTTGAGATTATAATAAAATATATGTATATGTATAACAAACTATGATGTTATTAAAATCTCTCTACTTAAATTTTTCATCAACTATTATAATTCCTTAATTTTTTCTTTAAAGTGAGCTTTCACTTTAGAGGAGAGTCGAACTTAATGTGTAGTATGGTATACTTTAAAAATAGGTTAAAACCTCCGTGATAAAATTTATATAAAAATTACATTAACGAATTTATCCTTGAATTTTTCATCCTTAATGTGAGATTTCAATATAAAACCAATTGACATTAAGTGAAATGACCAAACAGATATATCAACTATACTCGAAATATTGAGGCAGCTGATGTGAAACTCTTAACATTCCCCTTCACAGTTGGTTAGACAGAACAGGTGAACCTAGCGAAGTAAGCGGGAACAAGCCTGTCGAAGTAGGCAAGAGAAGCTTAACGAAGTAGGCAGGAGAAGCCTAGCGAAATAGGCGGAGAAGATGAGATCTTGACTCTGATATAATGTGAGATTGTAACTTAAAACTAATTGACATTAAGTGGAGTGACCTAACAGATGTATAAATCGCACACAAAATATTGAGGCAGGCGATGTAAGACTCTTAACACTTAAATATAAGGTGATACCAAATTGTTTTTTAGGATAAGTTTGCTTACCTATTCTCTAAACATTTCACCTCCATTTCAATTGAAGTGTTGTCTAATATACACCTTACTTAGTGCACCGTGTGATCATAGCCACTGATAGTGTTGAAAAACACATTAACGATTATGATGAATAACCTGTAACCTGATGATCTTTTTTTTTTATTCAAGTTACACAACTGTGTAAATATTATCGGTTAAAGTCATAGGATTTTAAACATGCACAATTATTTATGAAAAAATAATATTTTTTTAAAAGTATTATTGTGTGTAAATATTACCAGTTAAAATTTAGTAATTTTTTTACCAATTAAAATCTAGTAATATTACAGTTAAAAAATGTATATATATATATTTAAAAATACGAGAGAAAATTGTAAGGTTTTTTAAAAAAATATATTATTATGTGGAAATATTATCAATTAAAATCTATAAAATTTTTAGTATATGCACAATTATGTATGAAAAAATATAAAGACTTGTACAGTTTTCCCCGTGTGAGTCTATACGGGTTTTTAAAAAAAATTTAATGAAAATCCTATAAATTTTAACTAATATTATTTACACAGTTATACAACCTAATAAAAAAGTAAAATAATGCAACCTAGAAAAAATAAATAGTACAAACTAAAATAAAAAAAAAAAGACCTGAATGACTTGTAATAACAATTCATTTTAAGTGGTACACTATACACTCAAACTTAAGATGATGTATAATAACATCCACCTTCAATGGAATGGTAAACTTACCCTTTGGGTCAAATTGCCAACACTTAGAATTGTGGGAGATAAAGGTTCCTGTGTCCTAAAAGCTTATCATTTTTCTCCAACCAAAAAGATATTTTTTATTTATCATTTATCACAAAAAGTAAAAGAAATGCTTAAAAACTAATCGTTTTATGTTGCAAATTTAATAGACACAAGATTAACACTTGTACGATGCATGGTGTTGTTAAAAAAATTAAAATATGAATTATGTAATAAAATATTAAAGAATTTTTTTTAGAAAAATATTGACGATATTCAAATTTTAAATTATTTATTATAAATTTAAAAATTTAAATTTAATTTATGTAATTAGATATTAATGAATTCTTTTAATAAAAATATTAATAAAAATTCAAATTTTGAATTGTTTATAATAAAATATTAACGAAAATCTTTTAAATATTTTGAAATAATTTATTATATATGACACATGACATTAAAAAACTTCTGACACATTTCAAAATTGTGTTAATATGGATTTTTTATTAATAAAATAATAATAAAATTTAAATTTAAATTTGTAATAAAATATTGGTAGCACAACCTAATGATAAAACTGATCCTAATTCGATAAAGTTGATTCTCTTTCTATATATTAATATTGATTGAGAATTCAGTTCTCTCTCAGTCTCTCCCCCTCTCCCAATATTATCACATCAAACACCCTGCCATAAAAAAAAAACGCTAATCTTTAAATCTTTTGATGGACAACATTTTCATTCAAATCTAAAACAAACTATTATATAAAATAAATTAAATATAAATATTATAATGAAATTAATCAATTTATTCCTACTTTTTTCTGTTCTTTTTTTTTTCATGTTCTTTTTTCTCTCCGCAGCTTTAAACTTATGCACACGTGTGTGCCCATGAAAGTAATAATTGTAAAGGAACAACACCATTATTCCTTCAATCTAATGTATTTTTCCATTTTCAGATGGTAAAGAATCTTATCGATTTGAAATTCAGTAATACAGACCTGAAATTCCTATATCATAACCGAAGATAATGCCTCCAGTCGCAGCGACCATACAAGATATAGTCATAATAGAAGTCATCTTCGCACTATATCCGCTTCCATCGCTTGCTATTGGCAGCCCCACCTCCATAGCTGCCCCTAATTTGAATTTGTTTCTCCTCCAGTGCCCATCGATATAACATATATATGTGTGTGGCAAATGCCAACAAAAAATTTCGAGTTTAAGGAAGTAAAACACATAGTACAGCCTTTCTTGACTGTTATACATCAATACAATCAGCGTTGTCATTGCTATCATCAACTAGTGCTGCTGCTAATTTTGAACGTCGCTATCTTTGGACTCTACAAAAGCATGTGGGTTGAACGTTGAAGATACATGATACTTTGGACTTTGGACTTAAGCCTTTATGGTTTTCACATCCAGCCACGAGGCAACAAGAATAAAAAGAAAGTTGGATTTTTTTAATTTTTTTTATATTTATGCTTGTTAAATATTTTATTAATAGTTATTTATATTTAATAAATTTTAAATATTTATTATAAAATTAACAAATAATAAATATTTAATAATTTACTCTAAGTATAATATCCATTAGGGTTTCATGTCAATTACCTATGCACATAGGTATAATAAGACTACTAGGTCTTGCGTACGCCAAGGGATAGCCTTCCGCTTTCTTGATTATGCTAAAGCGCGAGCACTCCATGGATGGATGGTCTCAACATTGGGGATACTTGCAATAATTACATACCAACCTATAGGTCAATGAAGGTATAGGGTAGGTGAAGTATAGTGGCTAGTAGGGGTGTAAATTGGACCTGATAATTTGACCATTTCGATTAATTTGAACCGAACTAATTAAGTTGATTCAGTTTGGTTTAGATATATTAATTGGTTCGGGTAAAATTAGAATCAATTAAAGCTTAATTAATTTAGTTTTTAAATTTGAAATTTCAAAATCAAACCGAACCAAATTAAACCATTTTTTTATGCTTAGTTAGTGTGCTGCCTCCTGCTTTAACTTTAAAAAGTTTTTTATTTATCACTACTTTCTTTCTTTCTTCGCTTGCTGCCTTGCTCCTGCCTATCCACCCCTTTGAACCCTACTGTCACTTGCTCCTACCCCTGTCGCCGCTCGCTTCATGCTTTGGTCTGGTCACCGCTTGCTCTCCCTGGTTTGGTCATTGTTTGCTGCTCTGGTCGCGCTTCCTACTCTGATCTGGTCACGCTGCTCTTGTCGCGCTTGCTCTCGCTGGTCTACTTTGGTCACGCTGGTCTAGTCGCTCGCTTCCTGCTCTGCTCTCTTCTTGTTGATGTTGATTGCTATGATTAATTGAATTTGAAATATACACACTCTGCTGAAATAATTAATATCTAGATCTGTACAAAATATTCATATATTATTGTTGAGGTTGATTGCTATGATTAATTGCTTTGGTTTCCATCTATAGGAACGTATGGAATAGGAGTGGCAATCTAGAACTGCGACGAGGACTTGTTGAGGTCTATTGATATGATGGAAAAAAATATATTTTGTGTTTGTAAAAATTCTTTAAAGATCTCTTTTACCAGGTGAAAAAAAAAAGAAGTTGCTAAAAAAATAAAAGTAAATATTTTGTTTTACTTATCAGAGGGGTGTTTAACGAATGTAATTTTTGGTTGCTATGAAAAAAGAACAAAAAAAAAGTGGAGAGAATTGTTTTAAATTCAATGAAAACCATGGGTTGAGATGCATGAGAGTAGTATCACTATCATAAAGTAGAGAAGATATCAAATACCTCGTCAATGTTTCTGTCATTATATTATGATTTTGATTCTAGGTGTGCTTCACTACTTGGTTATGGATTGAAAACCCTGTTACTAGTTATACTGTTAGTCAAGTCACTTTTCTTAAAAGGTTCTTTAAAATTAAGTTCTCAACAAAGATATGTGAAACAAATTTTTCTTATAAGACTTGTCTATGCATTTCTTCATATATTTCTAGTTTCTTTATGTGAGGAGCTGCATTTGACTTTCTAGGTAAACATGCATGTTACTTTACTTAGCCTTAATAGTATTTCAAACTTTGTTTAATCAACTTTTACGAGTATGATAATATGCCTTGATGTTCTCATTTGACAGGATTGGAAGGGATATTACATATGACTACTGGTCTTGTGACTTGCTTTGTGCTGCCTCTTCCCCGGATCTGTACAGAATTAACTTAGAGCAGGTGTTTTGCTTATAACATGTTGTTAACTCTGCATCATTAGTATCATACAGATACTTTTCAAATTGATTAAATTTTGGAAGGAATTCTAAAAGTAGAAAGTTGAAGTTCAAACCAATGTTGAGTCAACTAAATTTTTTTTAAGATATATAGCAGCACAAGAGATATTATGTACAGTTTTGAACCTTTGATACTTAGGAAATTTTTTCTCTCACTATTTTGGCATTTTGGGTTTGATATAAACAGGAAATCTCAAAAACCAATGATCGTGTGACTTAACTTGAAATTAAATGTTCATTGCTTGATTGAAGATCCAAGGTTAGTCTATGTTCTAATATTATTTGAAATTTAGGATACATTATGTGCACTTTTCTATATTGCATGTATAATTGTTTAGTTGATTTTGTGTTAAAAAAATGTTAACCCGATCACCCGAACCAAACTAATTCGTAAATATTCAGTTCGGTTTAATTTGAATTTGGCTATCAAAAAATAAGAAAACCAAACCAAACCAAACCAATTGATTTTGATTAGTTCAGATTTATTTTCCCTTAAGAACCGAACCAAATCACACCACCATTATTTTACCTTTCAACTAGTCACTCTTCCAAGCTTGTTGGAAGGTCTCTTTTAAGCATATGCTCCAAATTTGTACTTTAGACATAGCTTCCCCTTTCATTCAAGTCATGAAGGAAGAGAAAAAAAACTTGCTTTCATAATATTACTTATCAGCATAATAAAGAGTTTTTGTTTTGGCCCCAAAAGATTGTTTTTTCCCACAAGAATCAATCAAGTACATGCCCGTTCAGCTGGTTTCCCATAGATTTCTCCTTTCAACAGGTCATTGATTCATTCTGTATAACATAAATGGATGACTGCATTTGCACGCCCTTGTTATCAATTGAATTGACAACAATATATTTTTGGGTATATACATTTTTTTCCTGAGATTTTTACTTTTGCATGCGGGTTCGAGAAGGCAAGTTGGTACAAAAACTGCAGTAATTAGCCATATTTAACTTCAGAAGTGTCTAAGAATTTATACATATCAAGGTACCACTGTCTTTCTGCCTTCACTCTTGTCTCCCACAATTCTCTTCCAAAACAAATGTTCTCTCCACACCCTATCCATTTGCTCAATTGGCACATTCTTGGTCTCTGGTAATAGATGGTATACAAACGCTGTCATCACTACCACCCAACCCTCAAAGAAGAAGAAAGTGTCAGACTTGAAATGAAAGAGCATACTAAGAAAAGTTTGAGCTACAATGAAGGTAAAGAGAAAGTTCACTGCAACTGTGATACTTTGTGCTGCTGATCGAATCTCCAGTGGGAAAATCTCACTAGGAACCAACCATCCTAGTGGTCCCCATGACCAGGCAAACCCTGCAACATATATGCATATCAAAACTAGAATCAAATATGCATATTCCTTGCTTATTCCACCATGGTCACCAAGTTGAGCAGCCATAATACTTCCTATTATAACTTGTGAGAAGAACATCTGAATGCCCCCAACTATGAACAAAACTCTTCTGCCTAGTTTATCAACTATAAGCATTGATATGAATGTTGAAGCAGTGCCCACAACCCCAGTCATAACCTTTGAGACAAAAAGAGAATTTCCCCAATCCAATGGTTAGGAAAAGGTGGAGCATAAAAAGAAATGACATTGATTCTAGTGAATTGTTGGAAGAAGGGTAACATTGCCATAACTAGTTGAGGCCTATACTTTCTCTGTAAGATATTCTTCAATGGGTGTTTGATAGAATTTGATATGTTACTTGCTTCAATAAGGTCTTCAAGTTCTGGTTGGACATCATTGGTGCCTCGGATGCGTTGTAGCATTAGCTTGGCCTTGTGATGGTCTTTGCTATATTGGATTATGCTGTTGGATGTTTCTGGGAGGAAAAATGCTCTCAAAGTGAGCATTGAGGCTGGAACTGCTACCATGGCTAAAGAAATACGCCATCCCCAACCACCTTTGATCTTTTCTGTGCCAAAGTTGATCAGATTAGTTGATAGAACACCAATGCCAACACAAAGCTGGAAGCCAATGTTGATTGCTCCTCTATATCTTGGTGGTGCCATTTCAGAGAGATATAATGGGACTGACTGCAAAACAATGAAATTTTGCTTCCATATAAAGATTATCATGCTAATGGTATTGTGATAACAATATCAAATAATCAAAGAAATAAGGATAATGCTACCTGATTTGCAAAGCCAACCCCAACTCCAAGCAGAACTCGACCAAATATTAGCATGTATATATTGAGAGCAGCACCACCAAGAGCTGCTCCAATGAGGAATGCAGCACCACCTGCAAGGATTGATGGTCTGCGCTCGAATGCTTTTGTGACTAATGAGGCAAATAAGGATGCTACAAGGCCAGCTATATAGAGTGATGAAGTGAATGTTGTTAGGAGCTGGCTATCAAATTTGCAGTAATTGCTAATGCTAGTGTCTTGCTTCATCTTGGTGTATACATCTGGGAAAAACTTCTCCAAGAATGGCACCATAGATGTTACCCCACCTGCATTTCTAGTAAAATTAATGAAATTGAACTATGTATTTCGTCCATTGAATTATGCAATTACTGATAAAACTGAAGGACAAAACTATCAGTTACAATAATGAATTGAACTGGTATCTTTTCAGTTAAAAAGGATTAGATAGTAAAAATACATACAATAGTACAATAATGAAAATGGCGACACTTTTTGTCTGCCTTATTGCGAGTGATTTCAACCAAATGAAAAGAAAAGGTTCGACTGAGTCTCAATTGAGTAATGCTACACACACCATTCTTAACAAATTGCACATACCACATAAACTAATTCATGTCGCCGTCTGAGTTTGACAAACAAGTTTAAGTGGTATTGAAGCCACTACAATAAGGTGTATACAACTTGTGAAAGATTATGTCTATAGAATTTCTCTTTTCAATTTGGACTTGTCAATAATTTATAGGTTATCTCACCAATGTTTGAATGGAAAATTAATCCCAAATTCCCAATAATGAAAAGACAAAAAGGATGGATTGAAACGGATGAAAGAGAAAATAAAGATTTCCTCACGTATCCCAAAACCTCTACTAGGGTTTTTTGTGGAGGCGTGTAGTAACCTGGAGGTGTTTCTCCGTTTCCGATGGGCTTGTGACTCTAATCTCCTTTACAATGGTGAACCTGGACTGGGAGAGTTGATCTTCCATGATGGCTTCGGGCGTAGATGAGTTTGATGATCAGGAGCATGATTTTAAATTGTGGTTGCGGTCGCAGTCGCTACAATTGCGACTGCTTCTATGCAGATTGCAGTTTTTTCGGTGTGATTTTTTTTAAGCTTGCACAAAATGTAACAAAAAAAATTTGGCCGGATGTGGTCTGTTGCCGCAACATCGTTACATTACGACTACAACACCATTACGTTATTGTCATTTCACGTGATTTAATTCCACAACACAATTGCGGCTTGATGCCATTGCGGCACAGGCCACATCCACAATATTGCGACCATATCAGGTGATGCGAACCGCATTTTAGAACCTTGATCAGGAGGGTGAAACATCGAGGGAGGGTGGTGAAGAGGAAATCTTGATTGTTTTTTATGAGGATGATGTAGTGGAGGGTTTAGGTGGGTGTGAGAAAAACCTGTTGAATAAGATTATATCAGAGAAGATGATCAACAAAGCGACTATTTTAAAATGCAGGAAGAAGTTGGAGAGAAACAATACTGGTTTTTCTTTATAGAAGAGAATGATGTTCAGCGGATTCTAGGGAAGTCCCTGGATACATCATAACTCATGGCTAATCCTAAAAAGGTGGACAAGAGATTGTGACATTTCCCAAATGTCGTTCAATAAAATCAATACGGTTCCTATTTGGGTGCAACCATGATTTTAAATTGTGTTTGCGGTTGTGGTTGTGATTATGTTGCGTTTACCGTAATTGTAGAGAATTACAAAAAATGTGGCTAATGCGGCCTCAATCACAGTCACGATGCGATTGCGAAAACTATAAAAATTGTAATATTGTGGTTGCTAACCGCAATTTAAAACCACGGGTGCAACTTTGGGGCCTCCCATCTCATTGTCGTACTAAACAGATAAGTTTGAAGATTGGGGGGAGTCTTGGAGAGGTACTAGAAACTGATATTTTTAATCTGCCAGATTCATAGGGAACCTTTGTTAAAGCTCTTGTAAATCAAAACCAATCAAGAAGGGAGTGAAGGATGGAAGCAAGCGTGGTGGAGTTTTCTAGGTGGATTTTTGGTATGAAAAGCTAGCACAATTCTGCTACTATTGTGGTGTTGCTGGCCATGAGGAAATGTTCTATGTGGTGGCTATTGAGGATGAAGGGAAGGGGATTTCAAACTCAAAAAATTTAGGTCCTTGGTTAAAAGCGACCAAATGGGACGGAAGTTGGTTAACAACAATTCCTATTCTGCTGAGGTCCCTCAGAGATGAATGAAGGTAGAACAAGTGAGGATCTTAATAAGACAAAGATAAAGTCAGAGGAATTACTGACAAAAATAGCAAAACTGGAAAAGGAAAACTCACCATGACCATGAGAAAGATTATGGCAATCGTTACTGGGAATGGAAGTTATGTGCATGGAAAGGAAACAAAAACAATCATATCACTATTTTGTTCTATATATCACTTTTGACATTCCTTAATGAAGTATAAATTTATTCGTCACTAATCACGTGTATTAGTTAATTAATAAAAATTATATGTATTAATTTATTAATAAAATATTCATTAACCAACTTATATTCATAATTTGTAATTCAATAATTAGTATAAAAATTGATGTACAAAAAAAAATTGAAATTGAAAAGGAAAATAGCTAAGGGTGAAACTAGAGCAGTAGAGGTCGTACTAGACAGAGGGAAAGATAGGTTATCATCTATCTCTTTAAGTTTTTTTACCAAACTGTCACTGTTGGCAAAATTATTTACCAAAATACCATTTTTTAAACTATTTACCAAATTGTCACTTTTTAAATTATTTACCAAACTGTCACTATTTTAAAACAATATACCAAACTGTCACTCTTTTATCATACGTGACATTTTTTAATATTTTTTGACCACGTAGACTGCGCCAAACAAGATGCCGCATCCTACGTGGGTTTTGTACTGAATACGCCAACACGTTTGGCGTAACATACGTATATATTTAACCCCGCATTCGTACCATTCACTCCATTTTCTCAATTCTCACTCTCTGTCTACAAATTTCTTCTCTCTAAACACTCTCAACTCTCTATCATGTAGTAAATTTGACAGTTGCTACTAGAAGTGGTGTCTGGATCTCCATCTGTGATCATATTCAGATAGTATTCATTATATATAAGTATTTATTATAATATTTGAATTATTTTGTTTATGATTTTTTGACTATTTTTTATTATATTAATATTAATTATACATTTATGTTATTTTATACATATATAGAGGTTTACTGATTATATTTTCTTGATTAATTCATAATGTGATTAATAGAATATGTAGTGCGAATTGTATGAATTATTTGTCGTAAAATAATAGTATGAATTTTTTTCTTGAGAACTTGACATGGTTTAAATAACTAAATGTAGTTTAGTTCAAATTAGTAGGGTTTAGGAAGTTATTTGTATGTAAAATAATAATAATATTAATAATAATAATAATAAAATTAATAATATAAATTCATTGTTAGATGTGCAATTTTATTGTAATTGACACGTGTATAGTGATTTCATACGTGTTGAATTTTTATTGTTCAGAAGTGGAATTAACATGGCAAAACTCCTTAATATGTAGGTGAAGAGGGTCTCATGTATTAAGGTCGTCCTCCTAGCTAGGCCTATTGTAATCACAGCCAATATGACTTTAGATGCCTTGAAAAATAAGATCCATTCAAAGTTTAGGCTCCAAGCAAATGTATATGTGTCAAAGGTTGTCTATAGATGTCCATAATGCTACAATCCATGGAGATAGATAGGTCTTCCATTAGAAGACGATGATGATATAAAATACATGATAGATTCATTTTATCAAACTTCAAATATGGGCTCGATGGAGTTGTATGTTGAGGTAGAAACAAGTGGGCAGGAAGAGTGTGTTGAAGCTCCTAGTGAAACCGAATATCAAGTTGGTCATTCTAATCCAGTTGAGCCATGCAATATGATTGTTATTGGTGGTGCAATAGTTGAAGCTGATAACCAACTTGTCAAACATGAAGTATGGGACACAAGTGAAGATGAAGAACAATTAGCTGAGGCTGATGATTCAAACACTGACATAGAGGCAGAAAACTTTGATGCCAAAGAAAATTTACAAGTTCCATTGTCGGTTGCTCCTCAATTCATGTTTATACCTTCAGGACCTGAATCTGTGTTTGTGCCACCATGCCCTCAGTGTTCTCATATCAATTGGGATGCACTGAGTAATCCTGATAACTTACCTGAATTAGATAGTCGTGAGACTTGAAGCATCAATGATGAATTCTATGTTGGCTTACAATTTCCATCAAAAGATGCCATGAAGTTGGCCTTCAAACATTATTCGATTCGCAGGCATTAAGAGTACAAGATTGAAGATTGAAGATTCTGATTCATGAAGACTAACTGCTAAGTGCCCTAATTTTGACGAAGGTTGTAATTGGAGAGTTAGGGTCATACAAAGCAAGAAGTCGAATACGTGACAGATTACAAAATATAATAGACCTCACAGTTGCGTAAACCCAACTGTGTCATTAGATCACCGCAAGTTGGACTCTCGTATGATTTGTTTTTGCATTTTGGAGATGGTTAGAACAAAACATGATGCACTTGTATGCTTAATTGTTGAAAGGATTCAAAGCCAATTCAGTTACCAAGTTTCATATCGAAAAGCTTGGAAGACAAAACAATTGGCCATTGTGAATGTTTTTGGGGATTGGGACAAATCTTACGAGGTGTTACCCAGATGGCTAGCAGCCATGAGAAGAGACATGGAAGGCACAGTGGTGGAGTTGCAAGACGAGGAATGTTTTGTGCATAACCGACTTGATCGTTCAAAAAGAGTATTTTATCGATTATTCTGGACATTTAGACCATGTGTTGCTGGCTTCTGATATTGCAAGCTCATTGTTCAGATTGACGCCACTCATTTTTGTATGGCAAATACTGTCATAAGTTGTTGATTGCAACAACCCAAGACGCGTACTTGAATATTATCACCGGTTCTTTGATCAGCTGAAGAATGATGAGGTATATATTATTTTACATTCATTTGAATTAATTACTTATGTATATGACTTCTTAATTTTGTGTACATCTCATTTTGTATATTATGTGACAACCATACACAGATGAGACGGTGGCATCACTTTTATCTTTTTGTGTGGCTGGTAGGGACATAACACTAGCAGTGGTCCCTCTCATATGTTTTCACATTGTTGAGTGGCACCAGCCAGACCGAATGATGCGCCAGTTTGGTCTTGACCAACCTATACTACGGAGACTACTTCAGCTTGACAATTTGCATTCAATTACACTAACAAGTAGGCATAATGAGAATTGGCCAGCTACACATGCTATTTATTTAGCCACATGGGATGGTCAAAGGGAGAAGCTTGTTAGGGGAATCTCATTGCAAGCACCTCTCGCTTCGCGTTCTAAGTACATGCGTTAGTATAAAAGAATTACCAGACATTGGATTTCTCCCACTAGTACATCTATTGGGAATGCGATAAGCTCTTTACCAATTCGCCAGTAACTATATGTATTTTGTATTGATCATAATGACATGTTTTATATCTGTTTCTTAGGCAGACATTGCAGAACATTGGTTCAGTTCGATTACTGATGCTACAGATCGAGAAGCTGCTACACAGATCCTACATTCATTGCGGGAGCATGATCGCATTATAATGGAATATCTGCGTCTAGCTCCAATAACAGGTGACATTTTAAGGCCACCCGAGGAGTCCAGTCAATAGGGAAGGCGGTGTAGAAGGAGGACAGGGTTAGCGAGTACTCAGATACAACTTCGACATCCCGAGGACTCCAGTTCTACAAGCCAGCACACGACTCAGCCTCCTACCACTACTACCACTCCGAATGTAACTACTACATACCAAACCACTCAACTACCACCTACATATCACCCACCATACCCTTACCCACCGTATCCTTACGTGCCTCCGGGTTACTCATCACATCCTTACCCACCATAGGGTTACCCACCATATCCTTACTCGCCACTAGGTTACCCACCATACCCATTATAGCTAGGTCCTTCTTCCGATCCCTTTCACAGGCCACCACATTTTGATGTGAGCTCATCTCGTTGACGTGTAATTATATGTCATTAGTGTATCTGAGAATGTTATATTTAGCGGTTTTGTTTAAATTACTATTGATGATTTTTTATTGTGATTTTGGTACCTTTATTGGATTAAACATGTTTGTCGCTTAGTTTTTATTAATGAACTTAATAACTGGTTGAATTAAACAAGTTCATGTGCTTTTAGGGAAGTCCAATATTTAGGAGAAACTTTGTCAAAATTTTCATCGAATCCGAATGATTGAACTTTGGTTGAATTATGTCAAACAGGCTTTATGCCCTTCTGCAATAATCAAAAATATAAAAAAAAAGTCACTCCTCAAAATTTGGAGGGTCATGATTGGGATAATACTCAGCAAATAAATGTTTGAAAAAATGATTTTTTTTCCACAAATAAACATCCAGGAACATACACAAAAAAAGAAAAAAACTTTTTTGACTTTAAAGACTCTTTGTTGTGACAAGCAAATGGATATGAGTTTGGTGTTATAGTTAACTTATATTACGGTTTATAAATCTATATTTTATAGTCTTAAATTAGATAAATTATGGTGATTTGCTTATGTATATTAGTAAATTTTACATAGATCCTTATCATTGTCTTTATTTTTGTAAATTGAATGAGATTAATCACATTTGGAGTGAAAGCATACAAAGACATCGCATTTTTGAAGTAAAAGAATATCATTTTGGCTCTCACAGAACCTTGTGAGCAATTAAGGAGTTACACACGGCCATGTGTAACTCACAAAACGTTTATGTCTGATTTTTTGGAAGATATATAGTTGTGTCTAACTTAGAAAACATTTTTGTTTGATTTTTGCAAGAAGACACAGCCGTGTATGGATTGCACCAAAACGAATGGTGTATTTGTCTTTGCACCAAAACAAATGGTGTATTTGTCTTAGTTATGCCAACAAACTTGACGTATTCTATATAAATACGTCATCACAGATGGCAAACCCACGTAGGATGCACCAAACAGGATGGCGCATCCATGAAAGTTATGCCAAGCGTGTTGGCATAACCTTTATGGATGCGTCATCCTGTTTGACGCATTCTGCGTGACAAAAAAATATTAAAAAATATCACATAAGACAAAAAGGTGATAGTTTGATATATAATTTTAAAAGAGTAATATTTTGATAAATAATTTTAAAAAAGTGATAATTTAGTAAATAGTTTAAAAAATAACATTTTTGTATATAGTTTTACTAACAGTAAAAATTTGGTAAAAAAACTATCTCTTTAGGTGGTACACTATCTGACTCTGGGCCCACCCATGTGAAGGAATTGGCAGAACTCGAAGAAGATGCGTCCATTAGTTGGAAGGAAAGAGTTGAGAAGGGGCAGTTGGATACTCTAGTTGATGTCACAAATAAAAGTGAGTTGAGGAATAAAAAGTAGCTTAAGCGCTAGAAGAGACAGGAAAGGAACAAGGAAAAGGCTCATGGTTAGGAAAAATATCCAGGTGCTCTAATGACACGCAAACGAAAAATTTCCAATTTTGATCCAATGGAACTGGATGGGGATGAGACAAAGGTGCAGAAGAGGGGTGGTGAAACAAAAGTATAGGTTTGGGAAAATTGAAAAAATTTAATTATTTCAATAATTGATTATTGTATAAAAGTTTTTTATTATAATTGATTCATTTTTTTATATTTAGATAACATTAGTGAAAAATGATTTTAAATTAATCTAATTTGTTTGGATGATATAAAAAGAATTATTTTTATACATTAAATTACTAAAATATATATAAAATGATTTAAAAAGTTATTTGATTGAGTACAAAATGATATTGACATTTCAAAGTGTAAGGAATAATCTATAAGCTAGAATCATAAGCTTCAATCTTTAGCATTATGAAAATTAGTTTTAAAAAACTTTTATTTTGCATTGAATTTCATGCAATAACTGAAACTTATTTTGCCAAACATGATTAAACACTATTACAATAACTTTTTTTCTAAAAAAAAAAGCTAAAAAAATTAATTTAATTTTTACCAAAACACACTGAAAGTATGCAGGTCTCCATGAGTCTCCTTAGTTGGAACTGTCATGAGCTTAGGAACCCACAGACAGTTAGAGCTCTTAAAAAGCTCATGATTTCTCAGTTCTCCAGCCTTGTTTTTGTGATGGAAACAAGGAAGAAGGTGTCAGAGGTGAATCTAATGAGAAATATTGCTGATTTTTTGAATGTGGTGGCAGTTGATTGTAGAAGTGAAGGCAAACATAGGGAAGGAGGCCTTGCCTGCTTTTGACAAGATGAGCTGAATTTAGAAGTTCTCTTTCTGTCTCCAAACCATATTGGTATGATAATTAAGAATGATGATAATCAAGCTATCTAGAGGGCAACAGGTATTTATGGCTTTCTTGAGCAATCTAAAAAGCACCAAACTTGGGAGCTTCTAAAGGATCTGGAGAAGGTGAGCTTGAGCCCTTAGGTGTGTTTTGGAGATTTCAATCAAGTGTTTTCTAGTGAAGAAAAACTGGGTGGTAGCCTGATTACTTTTTCTCAAGTAAATGAATTCAAATACACTTTGCATCTTTGTAATTTATTGGATCTTGGTTTCAAATGGGAACTGTTACACTTGGTCGAATAAGCAAGCTGACGATGATAACGTTCAGGCTAGGTTGGATCATTTCTTAGCAACAAAATCCTAGAAGTCTTTGTTTCTAAGAGCTTCGGTGCATCACCTTACGTGACATTGTTCTGATCATGTGCCCATCTTGCTCTAGCTCCACAAGCAAGGTAGGTGACATAAAAAAAGGATGAGAATCAAAAGGTTAGAGGAGGTGTGGTTAGGTGAAGAAGGATATGAAGAAAAAGTGGTGCAACTGTGGCAGAGTTTCAATCCTAATCTTCCGAGCAAGATAACTTGTTGTTTAGAAGGACTTGATTCGTGGGGCCATAATCAAGTGGGGGACTTATCAAAAGAGATAGAAAAAAAGATCCAAAATAGGCTTGAGGAACTTGCTTCAAAGAGCCCACATGCTAAAGTTTTGGCTAAGATCAAAAGACTTGAAAATGAGTTGGATATGTTTCTTGCGAAGAAGGAAATTTGGTGAGAACAGAGTATCTTTCTCTCTTGATATTCTTAACAGAGGCACAAACCCCTCCTCTATCAACCACACTTTTATTTGCTTAATCTCGAAAGTAAAGCCGAAGCACACGAAGGATTTTCGTCCTATTTCACTTTGCAATGTTATTTTCAAAATTATAACGAAGACCATTGCCAATAGACTAAAACTCATTTTGCCAAAGATTGTTAGGGAATTCTAGAATGCTTTTGTCCAAGGTCACCTAATTACAGACAATGCTCTCATAATGAGATGTGTCTCAATGGTCTCTTTCTCAGTTTTGATTAATGGGGTCCCTTATGATAGATTCATTCCTAGTCATGGCCTCAGACAAGGTGATCCTTTGTCTCCATACTTGTTCATTCTATGTGTAGGAGTTTTATCTGGATTGATTTTGAGAAGACAGGAAAATAGATCCCTTCAAGGCATCCAGATTGCCATAACCACACCAAAGGTGTCACATTTGTTTTTTTGTAGACAATAGCATTATTTTCTCTTAGGAAACACATCATGAGATTCATTGCCTTGAAAATATTCACTCCTTGTACCAACAGGCTTCAGGCTAGCTCATTATCTTGGATAAATCGGAGCTCTTATTTAGTCAAAATGTACCAACAGATAGAAAAATTGAGATCCTGGTTAAATGTAAAGGCGGTTCAAAGTCATTCTAAATATTTGGGTCTTCCTACTTTTGTTGGGAGATCAAAGAAACAAGTATTTAATTTTGTTTCGTACAGAGTCTGGAAGAAGCTTAAAGGGTAGAAGAAGAAGTGTTTATCGAAGGCAGGGAATGATGTGTTGATTAAATCAGTGGCATAATTAATTCCAACTTATATCATGTGGTGTTTCCTTCTTCTACTTGAATTGTTTAATCATATAGAGAGCATGATTAGTAAGTTTTGGTGGAGATGTACAGGTAGTAAAAGGAAAATACACTGGATCAAATGGTCTAAAGTTTGTGAGCTAAAAACAAAAAGAAATATTGGTTTTCGAAATTTCCATGCATTTAATTAGGCTCTTCTTGCAAAACAAGGTTGGCGGTTGATCCATAACCAAGACTCGCTGATGTCTTGAGTCCTTAGAGCTAAACATTTCCCAAGAACTGGTTTTCTGGAGGCCAAAGTGGGTTTCACTCCTAGTTACACTTGGCCCAGTATTAAATCAGTAGCATGGGTTTTGGATAAAGGAGGCTATTGGAGAGTAGGTTCTGGTTTTTCTATTCGGATATGAAAGGATTGAGTTCTCTTTCCAAAATGGGAATGAGTTTGGAGCCATTGTCTAGAACAAGCTAAAAACTCATTTGTTGCTTATTTGATTGATCCGGATATGAGAAGCTAGAATCACATGACTATAGATGAATTGTTTCTTCCTTTTGAGGCATCTCAGATCAAAAGCATTCCATTAGTGAACATCTACAGGTCTAAAAGTTTCATTTGGGGAGGCACAAAGAATGGTGATTATAGAGTCAACTCAACATATCATTTTATAAGAGAATGGGGAAACTTTCAAGTAGAGTCAAGTGAAGATAAATCTCAAGTTAATGAAAGTGTATGGAAGAATATCTGGTCCTTGAAAATTCCTCCACGCACCTGCATTTTCCTATGGAGGATACTCCAGAATGTGCTTCCTATTAGGAAGATTCTAGAGAAACGAGGCTATAAAAATGGTATCATTCTCTGTCATAGTTTTAAATTGTGGTTGCTGTCGCAGTTGCAGTTACATTACGTTTATCACAATTGTGAACAATTGCGAGAAAATGCGGCTGATATGATCACAATTACAATCGCTTTGCAGTTATGGAGACCACTAAAATCATAATTTTACACCCATAATTGCGGTTGCGGACATAGAGATTAGATGCTTATGCCATGAGGAAACAATTGATCACTTACTATTCTAGTGCCCTTAATCAGAAGAAATATGGCTTAAGTTCCCCTTGAGGATGAAACCAGGCAATCTTCATTCTCGATCTTTCCTGTCGTGGCTATCAGATTTTGTATTATGAGGTCCCAGGTTTGCAACTGAAATTCTAACATGCATTGCACATGGAATTTGGTTGGCAAGAAATAAGCTTTGGTTTGAGCAGAAGAATATGGAAGCTGATGTAGTCCTCTCAAAATCACTATCGGTTCTTTCCATTTGTCAGGAAGTTAATAGTATCCTAAAGAGTACTCCACCAAGACCCACTCGCCCAAGCCATCTAGAAATCATCCCTCTTTGGCCTCCTCCAACCAATGGTCATGTGAAAATGAATTTAGATGCTGCTACGGCGGATGACTTAGTGTGGGGTATTGGTGCTCTTTATGGGGATGAATGGTTTTAAATTGCAGTCTGCAACCGCAATTGCGGCCACATCAGCTGCATTTTTTCATAATTCTTCGCAATTGCGATAAATGTAACATAATCGCAACCACACTTTAAAATCATGGGGATGATAATGAGAATATCCTGGATGCTGCAGTTTGGAAGATCCGGGCCCATATGGAAGTTCATATGGCAAAAGCAATGGGTTTGAAACTTGGTTTATAGTTGGCTAATGAATTGTGTTTACAGATGAAAGAAGTAGAAATTGATTGCCTTTAGGTATTCCAAGCTCTACATCAAATCTCTATCTCACATTCATACTTTGTTCTGGTGGTAGATGATTGTCTGAGACTTAGTAAAAGCTTTAGCTTTTATGAGTTTTCTCACATTAGAAAAGAAGGGAATCAACTAACTCATGCATTAGCCAAACTAGGTTGTTCTCATCATGATTTTGCATGGATTGAGGAAGCCCGTGTGTGTAAGCATGCCTGCCTCCTTGGATGTACTACCATCTTTCTTTGAATAATATTTCACTCATATCCCAGTAAAAAAAAAGGCTAAATATAAAAAGAATAATTTGGAAATTCATGGTTTTTAAGTAGTGAAGAAAGGGTTTGACTCCTCTTAAGTGAGTATTTTACATTGAAGGGAAAAATGAGGAGTTATAAATGGTTGAGATTATAATAAAATATATGTATATGTCTAACAAACTATGATGTTATTAAAATCTGTCTACATAAATCTTTCATCAACTATTATAATTCCTCAATTTTTTCTTTAAAGTGAACTTTCAATTTAGAGGAGAGTCGAACTTAATGTGTAGTATGGTATACTTTAAAAATAGGTTAAAATCTCAGGGATAAAATTTATATAAAAATTACATTACTGAATTTATCCTTAAATTTTTCATCCTTAATGTGAGATTTCAATATAAAATCAATTAACATTAAGTGGAATGACCTAACAGATATATAAATCGTACATGAAATATTGAGACAGGCGATGTGTGACTCTTAACACCCCTTCCACAAATGCTTAGACAGAACAGGTGAACCTAGCGAAGTAGGCGGGAACAAGTCTATCGAAATAGGCAAAAGAAGCCTAGCGAAGTAGGCGGAGAAGATGATATCTTAACTCTGATATCATGTGAGATTCTAACTTAAAATCAATTGACATTAAGTAGAGTAACTTAACAGATATATAAATGACACAAAATATTAAGGTAGGCGATGTAAGACTCTTAACACTTAAATCTAAGATGATACCAAATTGTTTTTTAGGATAAGTTTGCTTACCTATTCTCTAAACATTCACCTCCATTTCAATTGAAGTGTTGTCTAATATACACCTTACTTGGTGCACTGCGTGATCATAGTCATTGATAGTGTTGAAAAACACATTAACGATTATAATGAATAACATGTAACTTGTTGATCTGATTTTTTGTTTTTTTTGAATTACACAACTGTGTAAATATTATTAGTTAAAATTTATAAAGTTTTAAGCATACACATTTATTTATGAAAAAATAATATTTTTTTAAAAAATATTATTATGTGTAAATATTACTGGAGTTAAAATTTGGTAATTTTTTACCAATTAAAATATAATAATATTACCGTAGTTAAAAAATATATTTTTTAAAAAATTCCTTACTCACCTACACAGAGAAAATTGTAAGATTTTTTAAAAAAATATTATTATGTGTAAATATTATTAATTAAGATCTATAAGATTTTTAGTATACAATTATGTATGAAAAAATAAAAAAAGCGATACAATTTTCTCTGTATGAGTCTGTAAAGAGTTTTTTTTAATATATATTAATGAAAACCCTATAGATTTTAGTTAATATTATTTCTATAATTGTATAACTTTGTAAAAAAATAGAACAATACAACCTAAAAAAATGAATAATGCAAATTGAAAAAAAAAAAAACTTGGATGACTTACAATAATAAGTTATCAAAAGTGATATATCATACTCCCAAACTTAAGAACATATACAATAACATCCACCTTCAATGAAATGGTAAACTTACTGTTTGGGTCAAATTGCCAACACTAAGTATTGTGGGAGATAAAGGTTCCTTTGTCCTAAAAGCTTATCATTTTTCTCCAACCAAAAATAATAATAATTATTTTTTATCATTTTTCAAAAAAAGTCAAAGAAATGCTTAAAAACTAATCGTTTTATGTTGCAAATTTAATAGACACAAGATTAACACGTGTACCATGCATGGTGTTATTAAAAAAATTAAAATTTGAATTATGTAATAAAATATTAAAGAATTTTTTTTAGAAAAATATTGACGATATTCAAATTTTAAATTATTTATTATAAATTAAAAAAATTTAATTTAATTTATGTAATTAGATATTAATGAATTCTTTTAATAAAAATATTAATAAAAATTCAAATTTTGAATTGTTTATAATAAAATATTAACAAAAATCTTTTAAATATTTTGAAATAATTTATTATATATGACACATGACATTAAAAAACTTTTAACACATTTCAAAATTGTTAATATGGATTTTTTATTAATAAAATTTAAATTTAAATTTGTAATAAAATATTGATAGCACAGCCTAGGGTAGAACTTCTCCTAATTCTATAAAGCTGATTCTCTTTTTATATCTTAATATTGATTGAGAATTCTATTCTCTCTCTGTCTCTCACCCTTTCCCAATATTATCACATCAAACACCCTGCCATAAAAAATACTCTAATCTTTAAATCTTTTGATGGACAACATTTTTCATTCAAATCTAAAACAAACTAGTATATAAAATAAAATAAATATAAATATTATAATGAAATTAATCAATTTATTCCTACTTTTTTTGTTCTTTTTTTTTTTTCATGTTCTATTTTCTCTCCGCAGCTTTAAACTTATGCACACGTGTGTGCCCATCAAAGTAATAATTGTAAAGGAGCAACACCATTATTCCTTCAATCTAATGTATTTTTCCATTTTCAGATGGTAAAGAATCTTATCGATTTGAAATTCAGTAATACAGAGCTGAAATTCCTATATCATAACCGAAGATAATGCCTCCAGTCGCAGCGACCATACAAGATATAGTCACAATAGAAGTCATCTTCCCACTATATCCGCTTCCATCGCTTGCTATTGGTAGCCCCACCGCCATAGCTGCCCCTAATTTGAATTTGTTTCTCCTCCAGTGCCCATCGATATAACATACATATGTGTGTCAAATGCCAACAAAAAATTTCAAGTTTACTTGTAGAACTAAAACACATAGTGCAGCCTTTCTTGACTGTTATACATCAATACAATCAGCGTTGTCATTGCTATTATCAACTAGTGCTGCTGCTAATTTTGAACGTCTCTATCTTTGGACTCTACAAAGCATGTGGGTTGAACGTTGAAGATACGTGATACTTTGGACTTTGGACTTTGGACTTAAAGCCTTTATGGTTTTCACATCCAGCCACAAGGCAACAAAAATAAAAAGAAAGTTGGATTTTTTTTTATTTTTTTTATATTTGTACTTTGAATGAGTTGTTAAATATTTTATTAGTGATTATTTATATTTAATAAATTTTAAATATTTATTATAAAATTAACAACTAATAAATATTTAATAATTTAATCTAAGTATAATATCCATTAGGGTTACCTATGCACATAGGTATAATAAGACTACTAGGTCGGGCAGCCATCCGCCTTCTTGATTATGCTAGAGCGCGAGCACTCCATGGATGGATAGTCTCAACAGTGGGGATACTTGCAATAATTACACACCAATCTATAGGTCAATGAAGGTAAAGGGTAGGCGAAGTGTATTGGCTAGTAGTGGTGTAAATTAGTTATGATAATCTGATCATTTGGATCAATTTAAACTAAATCAATTAAATTGGTTCAATTTGATTTAGATATATTAATTAGTTCGAGTAAAATTTGAATCAATTAAAGCTTAATTAATTTAGTTTTCGAATTTGAAATTTCAAAATCGAACCGAACCAAATTAAATCATTTTTTATGCTTAGTTACTGTGATGCCTCCTGCTTTAACTTTAGAAAGTTTTTATTTATCATTACTTTCTTTCTTTCTTCGCTTGCTGCCTTGCTCCTGCCTATCCACCTCTTTGAACCCTACTGCCACTTGCTCTTACCCCTGTCGCCGCTCACTTCATGCTTTGGTCTGGTCACCGCTTGCTCTCCCTGGTTTGGTCGCCGTTTGCTGCTCTGGTCACGCTTCCTGCTCTGGTCTAGTCACGCTGCTCTCGTCGCACTTGCTCTCGCTAGTCTGCTTTGGTCATGTTGGTCTAGACGCTCGCTTCTTGCTCTACTCTGGTTGCGCTCCTTGCCGCCGCTGCTCTGCTCTCTTCTTGTTGAGGTTGATTACTATGATTAATTGAATTTGAAATATACACACTCTGCTGAAATAATTAATATCTAGATATGTACAGAATATTCATATATTATTGTTGAGGTTGATTGCTATGATTAATTGCTTTGGTTTCCATCTATGGGAACGTATGGAATAGGAGTGGCAATCTAAAACTGCGATGGGGACTTGTTGAGGTCAATTGGTATGATGCTAAAAAAATATATTTTGTGTTTGTAAAAATTCTTCAAAGATCTCTTTTACCAGGTGAAAAAAAAGTTGCTAAAAAAAATAAAAGTAAATATTTTGTTTTAATTATCAGATGGGTGTTTAACGAATGTAATTTTTTGTTGCTGTGAAAAAAGAACAAAAAAAAGTGGAGAGAGTTGCTTTAAATTCAATGAAAACCATGGGTTGAGATGCATGAGAGTAGTGCCACTATCATAAAGTAGAGAAGATATCAAATACCTCGTCAATGTTTCCGTCATTATATTATGATTTTGATTCTAGGTGTGCTTCACTACTTGGTTATGGGTTGAAAACCCTGTTACTAGTTATACTGTTAGTCAAGTCACTTTTCTTAAAAGGTTCTTTAAAATTAAGTTCTCAACAACGATATGTGAAATAATTTTTTCATATAAGACTTGTCTATGCATTTCTTCATATATTTCTAGTTTCTTTATGTGAGGAGCTGCATTTGACTTTCTAGGTAAACATGCATGTTACTTTACTCAGCCTTAATAGTATTTCAAACTTTGTTTAATCAACTTTTACGAGTATGATAATATGCCTTGATGTTCTCATTTGATAGGATGGGAAGGGATATTACATATGACTACTGGTCTAGTGATTTGCTTTGTGCTGCCTTTTCCCTAGATCTGTACAGAATTAACTTAGAGTAGGTGTTTAGCTTATAACATGCTGTTAACTCCGCATCATTAGTATCATACAGATACTTTTCAAATTGATTAAATTTTGGAAGGAATTCTAAAAATAGAAAGTTGAAGTTCAAACCAATGTTGAGTCAACTCAATTTTTCTAAGATATATAGCAGCACAAGGGATATTATGTACAGTTTTGAACTTTTGATACTTAGGAAATTTTTTCTCTCACTATATTGGCATTTTGGGTTTGATATAGATAGGAAATCTCAAAGACCAATGATCGTGTAACTTAACTTGAAATTGATTATTCATTGCTTGATGGAAGATCCAAAGTTAGTCTATGTTCTAATATTATTTGAAATTTAAGATACATTATGTGCACTTTTCTATATTGCATGTATAATAGTTTAGTTAATTTTTGTGTTAAAAAAAATGTTAACCCGATCACCCGAACTAAACCAATCCGTAAATGTTTAGTTCGGTTTAGTTCAAATTTGGCTATCAAAAAATAAGAAAACCAAACCAAACTAATTGATTTTGATTGGTTTAGATTTATTTTCCCTCAAGAACCGAACCAAATCACACCACCATTGTTTTACCTTTCAACCAGTCACTTTTTCAAGCTTGTTGGAAGGTCTCTTTTGAGCATATGCTCCAAATTTGTACTTAAGATATAGCTTCCCCTTTCATTCAAGTCATGAAGGAAGAAAAAAAAAACTTGCTTTCATAATATTACTTATTAGCTTAATAAAGAGTTTTTGTTTTTGCCCCAAAAGATTATTTTTTCGCACAAGAATCAATCAAGTACATGCCTATTCAACTGGTTTCCCATAGATTTCTCCTTTCAATAGGTCATTGATTCATTCTGTATAACATAAATGGATGACTGCATTTGCACGCCCTTGTTATCAATTGAGTTGACAACAATATATTTTTGGGTATATACCTTTTTTTCCTGAGATTTTTACTTTTGCATGCGGGTTTAAGAAGGCAAGTTGGTACAAAAACTGCAGTAATTAGTCATATTTAACTTCAGAAGTGTCTGAGAATTTATATATATCAAGGTACCACTGTTTTTCTACCTTCACTCTTGTCTCCCACAATTCTCTTCCAAAACAAATGTTCTCTCCACACCTTATCCATTTGCTCAATTGGCACATTCTTGGTCTCTGGTAATAGATAGTATACAAACGTTATCATCACTACCACCCAACCCCCAAAGAAGAAGAAAGTGCCAGACTTGAAATGGCAGAGATACTAAGAAAAGTTTGAGCTACAATGTGTAAAGAGAAAATTCACTGCAACTGTGATACTTTGTGCTACTGATCGAATCTCTAGTGGGAAAATCTCACTAGGAACCAACCATCCTAGTGGTCCCCATGACCAGGCAAACCCTGCAACATATATGCATATCAAAACTAGAATCAAATATGCATATTCCTTGCTTATGCCACCATGGTCACCAAGTTGAGCAGCCATAATACTTCCTATTATAACTTGTGAAAAGAACATCTGAATGCCCCCAACTATGAACAAAACTCTTCTGCCTAGTTTATCAACTATAAGCATTGATATGAATGTTGAAGTAGTGCCCACAACCCCAGTCATAACCGCAGACAAAAGAGAAGCACTTTCCCCTAATCCAATGGTTAGGAAAAGGATTGGAGCATAAAAGGAAATGACATTGATTCCAGTGAATTGTTGGAAGAAGGGTATAGCTATTGCCATAACTAGTTGAGGCCTATACTTTCTCTGTAAGATATTCTTAAATGGGTGTTTGATAGAATTTGATATGTTACTTGCTTCAATAAGGTCTTCAAGTTCTGGTTGGACATCATTGGTGCCTCGGATGCGTTGTAGCATTAGCTTGGCCTTGTGATGGTCTTTGCTATATTGGATTATGCTGTTGGGTGTTTTTGGGAGGAAAAATGCTCCTAAAGTGAGCATTGAGGCTGGAACTGCTGCCATGGCTAAAGAAATACGCCAGCCCTACCACCTTTGATCTTTTCTGTGCCAAAGTTGATCAGATTAGCTGATAGAACACTAATGCCAACACAAAGCTGGAAGCCAATGTTGATTGCTCCTCTGTATCTTGGTGGTGCCATTTCAGAGAGATATAATGGGATTGACTGCAAAATAATGAAATTTTGCTTCCATATAAGGATTATCATGCCAATGGTATTGTGATAACAATATCAAATAATCAAAGAAATAAGGATAATGCTACCTGATTTGCAAAGCCAACCCCAACTCTAAGCAGAAGTCGACCAAGTATTAGCGTGTATATATTGAGAGCAGCACCACCAAGAACTGCTCCAATGAGGAATGCAGCACCACCTGCAAGGATTGATGGTCTGCGCCCGAATGCTTTTGTTACTGATGAGGCAAAGAAGGATGCTACAAGGCCAGCTATATAGAGTGATGAAGTGAATGTTGTTAGGAGCTGGCTATCAAATTTACAGTAATTGCTAATGTTGGTGTCCTCCTTCATCTTGGTGTATACATCTGGGAAAAACTTCTCCAAGAATGGCACCATAGATGTTACCCCACCTGCATTTCTAGTAAAATTAATGAAATTGAACTATGTATTTCGTCCATTGAATTATGCAATTACTGATAAAACTGAAGGACAAAACTATCAGTTACAATAATGAATTAAACTGGTATCTTTTCAGTTAAAAAGGATTAGAGAGTAAAAATACATACAATAGTACAATAATGAAAAAATGGCAATACTTTTTGTCTGTCTTATTGCGAGTGATTTCAACCAAATGAAAAGAAAAGGTTAGAATGAGTCTCAATTGAGTAATGCTACACACACCATTCTTAACAAATTGCACATACCACATAAACTAATTCATGTCGCTGTCTGAGTTTGACAAACAAATTTAAGCGGTATTGAAGCCACAACAATAAGGTGTATACAACTTGTGAAAGATTATGTCTATACAATTTCTCTTCTCAATTTGGACTTGTCAATAATTTATAGGCTATCTCACCAATGTTTTTGAATAGAAAATTAATCCCAAATTCCCAATAACGAAAAGACAAAAAGGATGGATTGAAACGGAAGAAAGAGAAAATAAAGATTTCCTCACGTATCCCAAAACCTCTACTAGGGTTTTTTGTGGAGGCATGTAGTAACCTGGAGGTGTTTCTCCATTTTCGATGGGCTTGTGACTCTAATCTCCTTTACAATGGTGAACCTGGACTGGGAGAGTTGATCTTCCATGATGGCTTCGGGCGTAGATGAGTTTGATGATTAGGAGCATGATTTTAAATTGTGGTTGCAGTCGCAGTCACTGCAATTGCGACTGCTGCCATGCAGATTACAGTTTTTGCAGTGTGATTTTTTTTTAAGCTTGCACAAAATATTAAAAAAATCTGGCTTGATGCAGTCTGTTGCAGCCGCAACACCGTTACATTACGACTACAACACCGTTACGTTACTGTCGTTTCACGTGATTTAATTCCACAACGTAATTGCAGCTTGATGCCATTGCGGCACAAGCCACATCCGCAATATTGCAGCCATATCAGGTGATGCGAACCGCATTTTAGAACCTTGATCAGGAGGGTGAAACATCGAGGGAGGGTGGTAAAGAGGAAATCTTGATTATTTTTTATGAGGATGATATAATGGTGGGTTTAGGTGGGTGTGAGAAAAACTTGTTGGATAAGATTATATCAGAGAAGATGATCAACAAAGCGACTATTTTCAATGCAGGAAGAAGTTGGAAAGAAACAATACTGATTTTTCTTTGTAGAAGAGAAGGATGTTCAGCGAATTCTAGGGAAGTCCCTGGATACATCATAACTCATGGTTGATCCTAAAAAGGTGGACAAGAGATTGTGACCTTTCCCAGATGTCGTTCAATAGAATCAATACGGTTCCTATTTGGCTGCAACCATGATTTTAAATTGTTGTTGCGGTTGCGGTTGTGATTATGTTGCGTTTACCGCAATTGCGGAGAATTACAGAAAATGTGGCTAATACGGCCTCAATCGCAGTCACGATGCGATTGCGAAAACTATAAAAACTGTAATATTGTGGCTGCAATTGTGGTTGCTAGCCGCAATTTAAAACCACGGGTGCAACTTTGGGGCCTCCCATCTCATTGTCGTACTAAACAGATGAGTTTGGAGATTGGGGGAGTCTTGGAGAGGTACTGGAAGCTAATATTTTTAATCTGCCAGATTCATAGGGAACCTTTGTTAAAGCTCTTGTAAATCTAGAAGTATCAAAACCAATCAAGAAGGGAGTGAAGGATGGAAGCTAGCGTGGTGGAGTTTTCTATGTGGATTTTTGGTATGAAAAGCTAGCATAATTCTGCTACTATTGTGGTGTTACTGGCCATGAGGAAAGGTTCTATATGGTGGCTATTGCGGATGAAGGGAAGGGGATTTCAAACTCAAAAAATTTGGGTCCTTGGTTAAAAGCGACCCAAATGGGACGGAAGTTAGTTAACAACAATTCCTATTCTGCTGAGGTCCCTCAGAGATGAATGAAGGTAGAACAAGTGAGGATCTTAATAAGACAAAAAAGATAAACTCTGAGGAGTTACTGACAAAAATAGCAAAACTGGAAAAGGAAAACTCCCCATGACCATGAGAAAGGTTATGGGCAATCGTTACTAGGAATGGAGGTTATGTGCATGGAAAAGGAAACAAAAACAATCATATCACTATTTTGTTCTATATATCACTTTTGACATTCCTTAATGAAGTATAAATTTATTCTTCACTAATCACGTGTATTAGTTAATTAATGAGAATTATATGTATTAAATTATTAATAAAATATTAATTAACCAACTTATATTCATAATTTATAATTCAATAATTAGTATAAAAAATGATGTAAAAAATAAAAAAAATGAAATTGAAAAGGAAAATAGCTCAAGGGTGAAACTGGAGCAGTAGAGGTCGTACTAGACAAAGGGAAAGATAGGTTATCATCTCTCTCTTTAGGTTTTTTTACCAAACTGTCACTATTGGTAAAATTATTTACCAAAATACCATTTTTTAAACTATTTATCAAATTGTCACTTTTTTAAAATATTTACCAAACTGTCACTATTTTGAAACTATATACCAAATTGTCACCCTTTTATCATACGTAACATTTTTTAATATTTTTTTACCATATTTGGCGTAACATACGTATATATTTAACCCCTCATTCGTACCATTCACTCCATTTTCTCAATTCTCACTCTCTGTCTACAAATTTCTTCTCTCTAAACACTCTCAACTCTCTATCATATAGTTAATTTGACAGTTACTACTAGAAGTGGTGTCTAGATCTCCATCTGTGATCATATTCAGATAGTATTCCTTATATGTAAGTATTTATTATAATATTTGAATTATTTTGTTTATGATTTGTTGACTATTTTTTTATTATATTAATATTAATTATACATTTATGTTATTTTACACGTATTTAGAGGTTTATAGATTATATTTTCTTGACTAATTAATAACGTGATTAATAGAATACGTAGTGTGAATTGTATGAATTATTTGTATGTAAAATAATAGTAAAAAGTTTTTTTCTTGAGTACTTGACATGGTTTAAATAACTAAATGTAGTTTAGTTCAAATTAGTAGGGTTTAGGAAGTTATTTGTATGTAAAATAATAAAAATATTAATAGTAATAATAATAATATAAATTCATTGTTAGATGTGCAATTTTATTGTAATTGACACGTGTATATTGATTTCATATGTATTGAATTTTTATTGTTTAGAAGTGGAATTAACATGGCAAAACTCCTTAATATGTAGGTGAAGAGGATCTCATGTATTAATGTCTTCCTCCTAGGCTTATTGTGATCACAGCCAATATGACTTTAGATGCCTTAAAAAATAAGATCCATTCAAAGTTTAGGCTCCAAGCAAATGTATATGTGTCAAAGGTTGTCTATAGATGTCCATAATGCTACAATCCATGGAGATGGATAGGTCTTCCATTAGAAGACGATGATGATGTAAAATACATGATAGATTCATTTTATCAAACTTCAAATATGACCTCAATGGAGTTGTATATTGAGGTAGAAACAAGTGGGCAGGAAGAGCATATTGAAGCTCCTGGTGAAACCGAATATCAAGTTGGTCATTCTAATCCAGTTGAGTCATGCAATATGATTGTTATTGGTGGTGCAATAGTTGAAGTTGATAACCGACTTGTCAAAGATGCAGTATGGGACACAAGTGAAGATGAAGAACAGTTAGCTGAGGCTAATGATTCAGACACTGATATAAAAGTAGAAAACTTTGATGTCAAAGAAAATTTACAAGTTCCATTGTCGGTTGCTCCTCAATTCATGTTTATGCCTTCAAGACCTGAATCTGTGTTTGTGCCACCATGCCCTCAGTTTTCTCATATCAATTGGGATGCACTAAGTAATCTTGATAACTTACCTGAATTAGATAGTCATGAGACTTGAAGCATCAATGATGAATTCTATGTTGGCTTGTAATTTCCATCAAAAGATGCCATAAAGTTGGCCTTCAAACATTATTCAATTCGCAGGCATCAATAGTACAAGATTGAAGATTGAAGATTCTGATTCATGAAGACTCACTGCTAAGTGCCCTAATTTTGACGAAGGTTGTAATTGGAGAGTTAGGGTCATACAAAGCAAGAAGTCGAATACGTGACAGATTACAAAATATAATAGACCTAACAGTTGTGTAAACCCAACTGTGTCATTAGATCACCGCAAGTTGGACTCTCGTATGATCTGTTCTTGCATTTTGGAGATGGTTAGAACAAAACTCGATGCACTTGTATGCTTAATTGTTGAAAGGATTCAAAGCCAATTCGGTTACTAAGTTTCATATCAAAAAGCTTGGAAGACAAAACAATTGACCATTGTGAATGTTTTTGTGGATTGGGACAAATCTTACGAGGTGTTACCCAAATGGCTAGCGGCCCTGAGAAGAGACATGGAAGGCACAGTGGTGGAGTTACAAGACGAGGAATGTTTTGTGCATAACCGACTTGATTGTTTGAAAAGAGTGTTTTATCGATTATTCTGGACATTTAGACCATGTGTTACTGGCTTCCGATATTGTAAGCCCATTGTTCAGATTGACACCACTCATTTTTGTATGGCAAATACCGTCATAAGTTATTGATTGCAACAATCCAAGGTACTTCAATATTATCACCGGTTCTTTGATCAGCTGAAGAATGATGAGGTATATATTATTTTACATTCATTTGAATTAATTACTTATGTATATGACTTCTTAATTTTGTGTACATCTCATTTTGTAGATTATGTGACAACCATACACAGATGAGACGGTGGCATCACTTTCATCTTTTTATGTAGCTGGTAGGGACATAGCACTAGCAATGGTCTCTCTCATATGTTTTCACATTGTTGAGTGGCACCAGCCAGACCGAATGATGCGCCAGTTTGGTCTTGACCAGCCTATACTACGGAGACTGCTTCAGCTTGACAATTTGCATTCAATTACACTGACAAGTAGGCATGATGAGAATTGGCTAGCTACACATGCTGTTTATATAGCCACATGGGATGGTCGAAGGGAGCAGCTTGTTAGGGGAATCTCATTGCAAGCACCTCTCGCTTCGCGTTCTAAGTACATGCGTTAGTATAAAAGAATTACCAGACATTGGATTTCTCCCACCAGTGCATCTATTGGGAATGCGGTAAGCTCTTTACTAATTCGCCAGTGACTATATGTATTTTGTATTGATCATAATGACATGTTTTATATCTGTTTCTTAAGCGGACATTGCAGAACATTGGTTCAGTTCAATTACTAACACTGCAGCTCGAGAAGCTGCTACACAGATCCTACATTCATTGCGGGAGCATGATCGCATTATAATGGAACATCTGCGTCTAGCTCCAACAACAGGTGACATTTCAGGGCCACTCGATGAGTCCAGTCAATAGGGAAGGCGGCGTAGAAGGAGGACAAGGTTAGCGAGTACTCAGACACAACTTCGACATCCCGAGGACTCCAGTTCTACAAGCCAGCACACGACTCAGCCTCCTACCACTACTACCACTCCGAATGTAACTACTACATACCAAACCACTCAGCTACCACATACATATCACCCACCATACCCTTACCCACCGTATCCTTATGTGCCTCCGGGTTACCCATCATATCCTTACTCACCATAGGCTTACCCACCATATCCTTACTCGCCACTAGGTTACCCACCATACCCATCATAGCTAGGTCATTCTTTCGATCCCTCTCACAAGTCACCACATTCTGATGTGAGCTCATCTCATTGACGTGTAATTATATGTCATTAGTGTATCTGAGAATGTTATATTTAGTGTTTTTGTTTAAATTACTATTAATGATTTTCTATTGTAATTTTGGTACCCTTATTGGATTAAACATATTTGTCGCTTAGTTTTTATTAATGAACTTAATAATTGGTTGAATTAAACAAGTTCATGTGCTTTTAGGGAAGTCCAATATTTAGGAGAAACTCTGTCAAAATTTTCATCGAATTCAAATTATTGAACTTTGGTTGAATTATGTCAAACAGGCTTTATGCCCTTCTGCGTTAACCAAAAATATAAAAAAAAAAGTCACTCCTCAAAATTTGGAGGGTCATGATTGGGATAATACTCAGCAAATAAATGTTTGAAAAAATGATTTTTTTCCACAAATAAACATCCAGGAACATACATAAAAAAAGAAAAAAAGAAAAAAACTTTTTTGACTTTAAAGACTCTTTGTTGTGACAAGCAAATGAATATGAGTTTGGTGTTATAGTTAACCTATATTACAGTTTATAAATCTATATTTTATAGTCTTAAATTGGATAAATTATGGTGATTTGCTTATGTATATTAGTGAATTTTACATAGATCCTTATCATTGTCTTTATTTTCGTAAATTGAATGAGATTGATCATATTTGGAGTGAAAGCATACAAAGACATCACATTTTTGAAGTAAAAGAATATCATTTTGGCTTTCACAGGACCTTGTGAGCAATTGAGGAGTTACACACGGCCATGTGTAACTCACAAAACATTTCTGTCTGATTTTTTGGAAGATATATAGTCGTATCTAACTTAGAAAACATTTTTGTTTGATTTTTGCAAGAAGACACATCCGTGTATGGATTGCACCAAAACAAATGGTGTATTTGTCTTAGTTATGCCAACAAACTTGGCGTATTCTATATAAATACGCCATCACAGATGGCAGACCCACATAGGATGCACCAAACAGGATGGCACATCCATGAAAGTTATGCCAAGCGTGTTGGCATAACCTTTATGGATACGTCATCCTATTTGGTGCATTCTACGTGACAAAAAAATATTAAAAAATATCACGTAAGACAAAAAGGTGATAGTTTGATATATAATTTTAAAAGAGTAATATTTTGATAAATAATTTTAAAAAAGTGATAATTTAGTAAATAGTTTAAAAAAATAACATTTTTATATATAGTTTTACTAACAGTAAAAATTTGGTAAAAAAACTGTCTCTTTAAGTGGTACACTATCTGCCTCTGGGCCCACCCATGTGAAGGAATTAGCGGAACTCGAAGATGATGCGTCCATTAGTTGGAAGGAAAGAGTTGAGATGGGGCAGTTGGATACTCTAGTTGATGTCACAAATAAAAGTGAGTTGAGGAATAGAAAGTAGCTTAAGCGCTAGAAGAGACAGGAAAGGAACAAGGAAAAGGCTCATGGTTAGGAAAAATATCCAGGTGCTCTAATGACACGCAAACGGAAAATTTCCAATTTTGATCCAATGAAACTAGATGGGGATGAGACAAAGGTGCAGAAGAGGGGTGGTGAAACAAAAGTATAGGTTTGGGAAAATTGAAAAAATTTAATTATTTCAATAATTGATTATTGTATAAAAGTTTTTTATTATAATTGATTCATTTTTTATATTTAGATACATTAGTGAAAAATAATTTTAAATTAATCTAATTTGTTTAGATGATATAAAAAGAATCATTTTTATACATTAAATTACTAAAATATATATAAAATGATTTAAAAAGTTATTTGATTGAGTACAAAATGATATTGACATTTCAAAGTGTAAGGAATAAGGAAGAAGGTGTCAGAGGTGAATCTAAGGAGAAATATTGTTGATTTTTTTAATGTGGTGGCAGTTAATTGTAGAAGTGAAGACAAACATAGGGAATGAGGCCTTGCCTGCTTTTGACAAGATGAGCTGAATTTAGAAGTTCTCTTTTTGTCTCCAAACCATATTGATATGATAATTAAGAATGATGATAATTAAGAATGATGATAATCAAGCTATCTAGAGGGCAACAGGTATTTATGGCTTTCTTGAGCAATCTAAAAAGCACCAAACTTGGGAGCTTCTAAAGGATCTGGAGAAGGTGAGCTTGAGCCCTTAGGTGTGTTTTGGAGATTTCAATCAAGTGCTTTCTAGTGAAGAAAAACTGGGTGGTAGCCTGATTACTTTTTCTCAAGTAAATGAATTCATATACACTTTGCATCTTTGTAATTTATTGGATCTTGGTTTCAAATGGGAACTGTTACACTTGGTCGAATAAGCAAGCTAACGATGATAACGTTTAGGCTAGGTTGGATCATTTCTTAGCAACAAAATCCTGGAAGTCTTTATTTCTGAGAGCTTCGGTGCATCACCTTATGTGACATTGTTCTGATCATGTGCCCATCTTGCTCCACCTCCACAAGCAAGGTAGGTGACATAAAAGGAGGATGAGAATCAAAAGGTTAGAGGAGGTGTGGTTAGGTGAAGAAGGATGTGAAGAAAAAGTGGTGCAACTGTGGCAGAGTTCCAATCCTAATCTTCCGAGCAAGATAACTTGTTGTTTAGAAGGACTTGATTCGTGGGGCCGTAATCAAGTGGGGGACTTATCAAAAGAGATAAAAAAAGATCCAAAATAAGCTGGAGGAACTTGCTTCAAAGAGCCCATATGCTGAAGTTTTGGCTGAGATCAGAAGACTTGAAAATGAGTTGGATATGCTTCCTGCGATGAAGGAAATTTGGTGAGAACAAAGTATCCTTCTCTCTTGATATTCTTAACAAAGGCGCAAACCCCTCCTCTATCAACCACACTTTTATTTGCTTAATCTCAAAAATAAAGCCAAAGCACACGAAGGATTTTCGTCCTATTTCACTTTGCAATGTTATTTTCAAAATTGTAACGAAGACCATTGCCAATAGACTAAAACTCATTTTGCCATAGATTGTTAGGGAATTCTAGAATGGTTTTGTCCAAGGTCGCCTAATTACAGATAATGCTCTCATAATGAGATGTGTCTCAATGGTCGCTTTCTCAGTTTTGATTAATGGGGTCCCTTATGATCGATTCATTCCTAGTCATGGCCTCAGAAAAGGTGATCCTTTGTCTCCATACTTGTTCATTCTATGTGTAGGAGTTTAATCTGGATTGATTTTGAGAAGACAGGAAAATAGATCCCTTCAAGGCATCTAGATTGCCATAACCACACCAAAGGTGTCACATTTTTTTTTTTTTTGTAGACAATAGCATTATTTTCTCTTAGGAGACACGTCATGAGATTCATTGCCTTGAAAATATTCACTCCTTGTACCAATAGGCTGTAGGCTAGCTCATAATCTTGGACAAATCGGAGCTCTCATTTAGTCAAAATGTACCAACAGATAGAAAAATTGAGATCCTGGTTAAATGTAAAGGCGATTCAAAGTCATTCTAAATATTTGGGTCTTCCTACTTTTGTTGGGAGATCAAAGAAACAAGTATTTAATTTTGTTTAGTACAGAGTCTGGAAGAAGCTTAAAGGGTAGAAGGAGAAGTGTTTATCGAAGGCAGGAAATGATGTGTTGATTGAATCAGTGGCATAATTAATTCCAACTTATATCATGGGGTGTTTCCTTCTTCTACTTGAATTGTGTAATCATATAGAGAACATGATTAGTAAGTTTTGGTGGAGATGTAAAGATAGTAAAAGGAAAATACACTGGATCAAATGGTCTAAAGTTTATGAGCTAAAAACAAAAGGAAGTATTGGCTTTCGGAGTTTCCATGCTTTTAATTAGGTTCTTCTTGCAAAACAAGGTTGGCGCTTGATCCATCAAGACTCCCTGATTTTTTGAGTTCTTAGAGCTAAATATTTCCCAAGAACTGGTTTTCTAGAGGCCAAAGTGGGTTTCACTCCTAGTTACACTTGGCCCAGTATTAAATCAGTAGCATGGGTTTTGGATAAAGGAGGCTATTGGAGAGTAGGTTCTGGTTTTTCTATTCAGATATGGAAGGATTGAGCTCTCTTTCCAAAATGGGAATGAGTTTGGAGCCATTGTCCGGAATAAGCTAAAAACTCAGTTGTTGCTTATTTGATTGATCCGGATATGAGAAGCTGGAATCACATGGCTATAGATGAATTGTTTCTTCCTTTTGAGGCATCTCAGATCAAAAGCATTCCAGTGGTGAACATCTACAGGTCTAAAAGTTTCATTTGGGAAGGCACAAAGAATGGTGATTATAGAGTCAACTCAACATATCATTTTATAAGAGAATAGGGAAACTCCCAAGCAGAGTCAAGTGAAGATAAATCTCAGGTTAATGAGAGTGTATGGAAGAATATATGGTCCTTGAAAATTCCTCCACGCACCTGCATTTTCCTATGGAGGATACTCCAGAATGTTCTTCCTATTAGGAAGATTCTAGAGAAACAAGGCTATAAAAATGGTATCACTTTCTGTCATAGTTTTAAATTGTGGTTGCTGTTGCAGTTGCGGTTATATTACGTTTATTACAATTGTGAACAATTGCGAGAAAATGCGGCTGATATGATCACAATTACAGTCGCTTTGCGGTTATGGAGACCACTAAAATCATAATATTACACCCATAATTGCGGTTGCGAACATAGAGATTAAATGCTTATGCTATGAGGAAACAATTGATCACTTACTATTCTAGTGCCCTTAGTCATAAGAAATATGGCTTAAGTCCCCCTTGAGGATGAAACCAGACAATCTTCATTCTCGATCTTTCCTGTCGTGGCTATCAGATTTTGTATTATGAGATCCCAGGTTTGCAACTGAGATTCTAACATGCATTGCACATGGAATTTGGTTGGCAAGAAATAAGCTTTGGTTTGAGCAGAAGAATATGGAGGCTAATGTAGTCCTCTCAAAATCACTATCGATTCTTTCCATTTATCAGGAAGTTAATAGTATCCTAAAGAGTACTCCATTAAGACCCACTCGCCTAAGCCATCTAGAAATCATCCCTCTTTGGTCTCCTCCAACCAATGGTCATGTGAAAATGAATTTAGATGCTGCTACGGCGGATGACTTAGCATGGGGTATTGGTGCTCTCTATGGGGATGAATGGTTTTAAATTGCGGTCTGCAACCGCATCGTGACCGTAATTGCGGCCACATCAGTTGCATTTTTTCGTAATTCTTCGCAATTGCGATAAACGTAACATAATCGCAACCACATTTTAAAATCATGGGGATGATAATGAGAATATCCTGGCTACTGCAGTTTGGAAGATCCAGGCCCATATGGAAGTTCATATGGCAAAAGCAATGGGTTTGAAACTTGGTTTATAGTTGGCTAATGAATTGTGTTTCTAAATGAAAGAAGTAGAAATTGATTGCCTATAGCTATTCCAAGCTCTACATCAAATCTCTATCTTGCATTCATACTTTGGTCCGGTGGTAGATGATTGTCTGAGACTTAGTAAAAGTTTTAGCTTTTATGAGTTTTCTTACATTAGAAAAGAAGGGAATCAACCTACTCATGCATTAGCCAAACTAGGTTGTTCTCATCATGATTTTGCATGGATTGAGGAAGCCCGTGTGTGTAAGCATGCCTGCCTCCTTGGATGTACTGCCATCTTTATTTGAATAATATTCCACTCATATCCCAGTAAAAAAATAAGACTAAATATAAAAAGAATAATTTGGAAATTCATGGTTTTTAAGTAGAGAAGAAAGGGTTTGACTCCTCTTAAGTGAATATTTTACATTAAAGGGAAAAATGAGGAGTTATAAATGGTTGAGATTATAATAAAATATATGTATATATCTAACAAACTATGATGTTATTAAAATCTGTCTACATAAATCTTTCATCAACTATTATAATTCCTCAATTTTTTCTTTAAAGTGAACTTTCAATTTAGAGGAGAGTCGAACTTAATGTGTAGTATGGTATACTTTAAAAATAGGTTAAAACCTTAGTGATAAAATTTATATAAAAATTACATTAACAAATTTATCCTTAAATTTTTCATCCTTAATGTGAGATTTCAATATAAAATTAATTGACATTAAGTGAAGTGACCTAACAGATATATAAATCGTACTCGAAATATTGAGACATGCAATGTGGGACTCTTAACACCCCTTCCACAGATGCTTAGAAGGAATAGGCGAACCTAGCGAAGTAGGCGGGAACAAGTCTATCGAAATAGGCAAGAAAAGCCTAGCGAAGTAGGCGGAGAAGATGAGATCTTGACTCTGATATCATGTGAGATTCTAACTTAAAATCAATTGACATTAAGTGGAGTAACTTAACAGATATATAAATGACACACAAAATATTAAGGCAGGCGATGTAAGACTCTTAACACTTAAATATAAGATAATACCAAATTGTTTTTTAGGATAAGTTTGCTTACCTATTCTCTAAACAGTCACCTCCATTTCAATTGAAGTGTTGTCTAATATACAACTTACTTGGTGCACCACGTGATCATAGTCATTGATAGTGTTGAAAAACACATTAACGATTATGATTAATAACATGTAACTTGATGATCTGATTTTTTTTTCAAGTTACACAACTGTATAAATATTATCAGTTAAAATTTATAAAGTTTTAAGCATGCACATTTATTTATGAAAAAATAATATTTTTTAAAAAAAAATTATTATGTGTAAATATTATCAGTTAAAATTTAATAATTTTTTTACCAATTAAAATATAATAATATTACCAGTTAAAAATATATATATATTTTTAAAAACCCCTACACAAAGAAAGTTATAAAATTTTTTTTTAAAAAATATTATTATGTGTAAATATTATTAATTAAAATCTATAAAAATTTTAGTATGTACAATTATGTATAAAAAATATAAAAACTAATATAATTTTTTTCGTATGAGTCTGTAAAGAGTTTTTTAATATATTAATGAAAACCCTATAGATTTTAGTTAATATTATTTATATAATTGTATAACTTAATAAAAAAATAGAACAATGCAACCTAAAAAAATGAATAATGCAAATTAAAAAAAAAAACTTGGATGACTTACAATAACAAATCATCAAAAGTGATATACCATATACCCAAACTTAAAACGATGTACAATAGCATCCACCTTCAATGAAATGATAAACTTACTTTTTGGGTCAAATTGCCAACACTTAGTATTGTGGAAGATAAAGGTTCCTGTGTCCTAAAAGCTTATCATTTTTCTCCAACCAAAAATAATAATAATTATTTTTTATCATTTTTCACAAAAAGTCAAAGAAATGCTTAAAAACTAATCGTTTTATGTTGCAAATTTAATAGACACAAGATTAACACGTGTACGATGCATGGTGTTATTAAAAAAATTAAAATTTGAATTATGTAATAAAATATTAAAGATTTTTTTATAAAAATATTGAAGATATTCAAATTTTAAATTATTTATTATAAATTAAAAAATTTAAAGTTAATTTATGTAATTAGATATTAATGAATTCTTTTAATAAAAATATTAATAAAAATTCAAATTTTGAATTGTTTATAATTAAATATTAACAAAAATCTTTTAAATATTTTGAAATAATTTATTATATATGACACATGACATTAAAAAACTTTTGACACATTTCAAAATTGTGTTAATATGGATTTTTTATTAATAAAATAATAATAAAATTTAAATTTAAATTTATAATAAAATATTGATAACACGGCCTACGATAGAACTTCTCCTAATTCTATAAAGCTGATTCTCTTTTTATATATTAATATTGATTGAGAATTCTATTCTCTCTCAGTCTCTCTCCATTTCTCAATAGAGTTTTATTATATTTTCTTAATATATTTTTTAATAATTTTATTATTATTTAATAAAAATAATATTGAATAAAAAAATAAATATAACCAATATCTTAAAAACATAAAAATATTTAATATTTTTTTATTTAATAATTAAAAAAATTATTAAAAAATAAATTAAGAAAATTAATCATTTTCCTTCTCAATATTATCACATCAAACACCCTGCCATAAAAAATACGCTAATCTTTAAATCTTTTGATGGACAACATTTTCATTCAAATCTAAAACAAACTAGTATATAAAATAAAATAAATATAAATATTATAATGAAATTAATCAATTTATTCCTACTTTTTTCTGTTCTTTTTCTTTTTTCATGTTCTATTTTCTCTCCGCAGCTTTAAACTTATGCACACGTGTGTGCCCATGAAAGTAATAATTGTAAAGGAGCAACGCCATTATTCCTTCAATCTAATGTATTTTTCCATTTTCAGATGGTAAAGAATCTTATCGATTTGAAATTCAGTAATACAGACCTGAAATTCCTATATCATAACCAAAGATAATGCCTCCAGTCGCAGCGACCATACAAGATATAGTCACAATAGAAGTCATCTTCCCACTATATCCGCTTCCATCGCTTGCTATTGGTAGCCCCACCGCCATAGCTGCCCCTAATTTGAATTTGTTTCTCCTCCAGTGCCCATCGATATAACATATATATGTGTGTCAAATGCCAACAAAAAATTTCAAGTTTACTTGTAGAACTAAAACACATAGTGCAGCCTTTCTTGACTGTTATACATCAATACAATCAGCGTTGTCATTGCTATGGTCAACTAGTGCTGCTGCTAATTTTGAACGTCTCTATCTTTGGACTCTACAAAGCATGTGGGTTGAACGTTGAAGATACGTGATACTTTGGACTTTGGACTTAAGCCTTTATGGTTTTCACATCCAGCCACAAGGCAACAAAAATAAAAAGAAAGTTGGATTTTTATTTTTATTTTTTTTTATATTTGTACTTTGAATGAGTTGTTAAATATTTTATTAGTGATTATTTATATTTAATAAATTTTAAATATTTATTATAAAATTAATAACTAATAAATATTTAATAATTTACTCTAAGTATAATATCCATTAGGGTTTCATATCAATTGCATAATCTTAGGACTCCTGATTAGTTATCCAGATAAGAATATGTAGAGTCTGATCGTGTCAAATTTAGGTTGGTCGGGTTGCGTGTGCAGCTTCGAACTTGGGCCCAAAAGGACCTGTACCGTCTATAAACCCCAGCTCAGAAGTTGAAGGCGAGTATTCGAGCTCAAGGTGGAGATTTGAGCATTACATGTTGACATTTACTCGGTCGGTTGGGTGGATGAGAGAGACACTTAAGTTGTAAATACTAAAGAAATTCGTAGATTACTGATGACTAAACCCGTCGGAGTAATAAATTACCGATGGACTTACGACGAAAATCAAAGCCATGTCGGTAAAACATTATCAAAAATGATTTTCTTACCTCATTTTTTATAAACATTATTTTTTATACCCAAAATAAGTGGACGTGATTAAATAAAAAAATATAAGAAAAAATAAATATAATAAATAATATTAAAAATATATATATAAAAAGAGATATATACATTATTTATGATAAAAATATTATTATTAAAACATTATTGACGGATTAATAGTACATCAGCAATTGCCGAGAGACAATTCTGTTGGTAAGGAGTTTTGTTATATTTTTTTAAATTTTTTAAATAATTTTTTTAATATTAAATAAAATTATATTTAATAAAAATATATATTTAATGTCTTAAAAATATAAAAAATATTTAATATTTTTATTCAATAATTTAGAAAATTAATAAAAAAATTATGTAAAAAAATTAAAATTATATTTTTGAATTACTGGCGACATTACTTAGTTGGTAATTTCCAATGGAAGTAACAACAGTATCAATAGTCGTTGTAACCTGTTAGTTTATAGTATTTATTTATTTATTTTTTATAATTTAAATCTTAAAGATATCTGTCAAATCTTTTTTATACTAAAAGTCATAAATAATAATTTAAGAATACTTTTCTGTCAAATGTTAAAACTTAATTTAAATGTAATAAATAATGTAAAAACTTAATTTAATTGTAACAATTTAAATGTAGTAAATAATGATAATAAAAATGTAAAAGCAGAATCATTTATATCGAAAAAATATATAGCATGTAAATATAAATAATAAAGTCTAAGGAGCATTTAAATTGTCCCCTATGTCGGCTCAGTCTAATATATACCTCAATAAATCTAGTGTATGATACACTATTATTTTGTAACCATTGATTTAATGATTAAAAAAAGCAACGGCAGATATGTAGAATGGGTGACCATCACAACAGGTAACCTATGAAGAATTAAAAATTGTAATGTAGTCCCTTTATAAAATTAAATTTGTTTATATTCACTCAATTGATATTTGATCAGTTTCCACAAAACTTGCGAAATGATAAAAACAAATAAAAAGGGTAAGAGGGTTTGGATTCATTGGTCTGTCAAGGAACGCAGTCATATTTTTTCATAGTAAAATGATTAAAGATTAACTAAGGAATGAGAGCAACTGAGTTGCTGAGTCGCTGTGAAGCTTGTGCATCACCATTAATGGTGGATTGAAGCCTCTATAAGATCACTATAAGTTGCGAAAGAGGGAGGTGTTTTTACCCTTTGATTGGAGCGCTATGAGTCGTGGATAGATTTTTGAATATGTTTTGCGTTGAAATCTGAATGAAGTAATTTTTTTAAAAATAAAAATAAAATTTGCTATTTTCCTTTGTTTTTAAAATCTCAATTATTTCCATGTCCAGGTCTGTCGGTGTAACTTTCAAATTAAAAGAAAAGAATAAAATTTGCTATAATTTTTCGCATTCAATATCTCGACAATGATCCTTCTTTTCTCTCATCCCTCTCCATTATGTGTTTATACCTCCTCATCTTCTTTTTTTTTTAACTTTTTTTTTTAATTGAAAGGTTGAATTGTGAAATAAGAAAAATGAGAGTGAACTGCATCGCAACGCCATCAATCATCACTTTCATACTTGTTTGTCCACTGCCCCTTGAAAATGGCTCCCATGGCTTTGTCCTTGGATGGCATCCAGAATCCTCAACAGGATGTGCCCACAAAAAATCCAAAATGGGAAACCAATTTATCACCCCCATCCTTTATCAGACATTAATGGTGTCTATCTTTCAATTCAAGTACTAGAATTTGCTTCTTCACACATATATGTATGACCAATTGGCAGCAGGGCAATAAACGAACAACGATCACAGAGAACAAAATGGTATGTGAAATTATTAGAGTAAAGGTTAGAGAGATGCTGGAAGAGGGTGAGGGATTTTTGTGGGGTGGGGCTGTTTGAGATGGCTCTGATGAGGGTGTTAAAGGCGAAGAGGGGTGGGAGGATGGGAGGTTGTTGTGGAAGAAGGAGATGGTGGAAGGGAGGTTTATAGAGCGAGGCCGATAGGAGGGAATGGGAGATGAGGTCGGAACGGTGGTTAAGGGTGGATTTGAGGAGGAGGGGTGGAGTTGGAGGATGTGGGAAGGGGTGGTTGTTGTTGTCGAAGTCAAAGATGGAGTCCCCAGAAGTGATTAAGATTGGTAGAGAGAGGAGAAGGAGAAAGCAGATGGTTATTGGGGAAAAACTTAAAAGAAGTTGGGTCTAATGCAAAGTTTAATTGGGGACTAAAATGAAAAATATAACACTAATGGGGTTTAATAAAAATTAACATAAAACTGTTAAAAAGCCAAAACTGTTTCTAGCAGCAAGTTAATTAAACGGTGTATGATACTCCATAACATACAAAGGAGCATTGTAGCATCCGCCCCCCTATGTCATCCTATCATTTGAGGCCGATAAGTCATCAACGTGAAAAGGAGGAAGTGACTGATTAGCTTCAGGGAGAGGCGATCACACCTGATCAGTGAAAAATTCTGACACCAATCATTTACGTATTACACCAAGAATTAATTGACAAGCGCATGAGTTTTATAGTTGGCTATGTTGATATAGCTTAGATAGGGAAAAGAGATTATACACTAGGGTAGGGCTGAACTTTCAAATCCGGGGGCTTTGTTCCCGAAACTCCCTTCCTCCTCCCCGTCCCTTACCCGTCCTTTGAAAGCCAGAACATTCGCATAGAGGAGTATCCTTATCACGCATGCTTATCCACTTATGAAAAAATGACCTTCTATCCTCTTCTAGGGATTCCTACCCCTATATATATGGAGAGGGGAAATGAATATTCTAGTATTCTGCATTAATATGCTTCTGCGCCGGGAATCTCTCATAGCGGGAAGGCCCACAGATCATAAAGAGATGGGAATGGAGGCATTCCAGCCCAACATACTCCGGTGAATGGGTCGAGAGAGATAGAGAGGGGAGTGGGATAAAGGAAGTCTAGTGAAGAGTTGAGTGGCTATCCAACCATCAAATCGGCTATGGAGGGTGGTTTCAGCAAGCGGGTAAACCGATGATGACTAGTCAAAACTTAGGTAGGCCGATCGTCGCTCATCCCTCGTGTTCTCTCCCGTGAAGTGATTAATCCCTAAAATGGGCATGCAATCCCTATGGAAAAGCAAGTCTTCCAATTGGAGTCAATTTCCACCCTCTGATGATCCATTCCGCCCTTCCGTATAGCCAGAAAGGTATGGAATCTTATGGATTACTTTCCGTAGTTCTTCCACCCCCTCCTTTTTCACCTATCCCTTCACTCCCCAGGGATTCCGTACAGCTATACAATCACGGTTCATCGCTCGGAGGGAGGGAATAGAAGCAAGCATTTTCCGTTCAGTCGGTAATGAATCAATACGCAGGGAAACTTTCTTCCATGGGAATGGCAAGTCTCGGACAGGCTCATATTGGTTGGGTATGCTCTTTCCATAGGCGACTTTCCAGAAGGTCTTCAAGGTGGATATGCTCTTCTTCTCAGAAAGACCATCGAAGAAGATTCATAATTCACACAAATTTTTGACGTCCGCTGTCCTCAAAAAGATATTTATAGCGAGCAGCACTACTAATAATTCCCGTTCGATAGGTTCCCATTTGGGGGCTTCAACCAGATTTCGCCCTATGCATCGGGAATTGGATCAAGATCAACTGCTTTTTAATTAAGCTTTTGGATTTGGCTCTCGGTCTGATCTTGATCTTCTTAAAAAGAGACATAGGAAAGAAAGAGGCCCTTGGACCTTATGAGTAAACCGGACGAAGAAGAAGGAGTTGACCCTTGACTCACTACCACTGCCGAAGTTACTGGAGAACTACGACAAAGGGGCTCCAATCCAGGTGGCTAAGTCTCCTTTAACAAACCGACTAGAAGACCCACAGATGAAGTTTCACCCATTCCAGGCACGTGCATTGCATTGATATATACCAACTTCGCACGATCGATATAACAAGGATCCAGTCCTTACCAAAAAGACGATCTTTCGACAGGATGAAATCAATGCTTGGTTCCTGCCGGTTTGACGAGAAAGAAAGAAAGACATTCCAGAAGCTTCACTTGTGACCGTGACCGAATCACAGAAAGAGAACGAGTGAGGCGCTCTCATTTCATTCCCAGCCGCTTGGCTGATAATGAGGAAACGAATTCTACCTTTACCGATTGGACTGGTCCAACATCTCCACAGGACGCCCTACCAGTTGGCGCAAGGACTGCGTTTGCCCTGGGACCAAAGAACAAAGGGAAGCTCAGCTCTCACTACCAGTGAATGATGAAATGCCTCGACTTAGAAACCACAGCCCTTCTTTCTGTCGAGAGGAAAAAAAAATCCTTTCAAGATAGAATCTTAGGGATGCCTTGCAGTTGAAGCCTCTGGGCTTAGCCCTACTATGACCGAAGAAGACGATTGACTAAAGAGAAAGAAAAAAAGCCGAGCACGAACAGCGACCGACGATGCGGTTCTGGTGCAAGCGGCTTGCCAGATATCGACAACGACAAGCGACGCGGGTTCTGGTTTAAGCGGATCTGGGCTTGCGGATCTGGTTGTTGGGTGGCGCAACTCACGATTCGATGAACACAGTCGACGGTGGCTTGGATCCGGGCGGTGCGACTCCGATCAGCGTCGAGCGGCACGCGCTATTGCGAGGTGAACGATGAGGTAGAGGTACTCACCACAACAGTCATGACTTCCTTTCCTCTCGATTGGATAAAGGGATGGGGGAAGGGGTGGGTGAGGAAGAAAAGGGAGGGGCTGCATGTGGGTGATGGAGGAAATGAGTGGAGAATAAAAGAAAAACAAAAAGAAAGTGACAGAGGAAATGAGTAGAGTCGGAGAATGAAAGAAAAGCAAAAAATGAGTGGAGTGAGCTTGGGTGGGGACGCAGTAGGGGTGGGATTTGGTAGGATGAATTAAAATGTGTATAAAAAATTGCATGTTTGGAAAGATTAATTAACAAACAATACTTTTTTTTTTTTTTTTATTTTTGATTTTTATAAAAAAATATTCTTTTAATCTTTTCTATGTTTTCTTTCTTCTCATTTTCTCTTCATCTAAACAACTAAAATTTTTCTCTATTTTTTTTATCTATTTTTTCTCCTCTCATTTTCTCTCCTCATCCACACGAAGGGTCAGTGTCCATATTTTCAATCTCTTTCTTTTCTCTCCACGCCGCTGGTGGCACATCCAAGTATCTGTCTTTTCTCTTCTATTTATAATTAGGTAAGTAGTTCGAATATTGCAGCATATTCATGTACTTTTAAATAGGTTAGAGTTAATTTTTTTTAATGTACTACATCCTCACTTATTTAATGCTTTAATCTCTTTTATTTATTGTAAGTCTAAGTTTTGATTTTTTTATTTTTTACTCATATTAATTTATAAAATAAAATTATTAAATAGTGAGATTAAATTGATTAAAATAAATATAAGAATAAAAATATTATCAAGTTTAAATACATAATATATATAAATTGTTGTTTAAGAGTATTCTAAAGTAAATAAAAATTTAATTTAAAAATACATATTAGTTTTAATAATTTTTATTTATATTTTAATATTTTAATCCAATAATAAAATATTTAAAATGCACTTTCTTACACTTATCACACCTCAATTTGTTTATTGCTAGTCATTAGTAATAAAAGCGACTTAAAACAAAATTCAAAGTAAATCATATCTTCAATCAATTCAATCAAATCTAATTTATCTCAACTTAAGAATATCAGTCATGCATCATAACATCACAATTGTCACAAAAACTCTACCATAATCAAACTCAAAGTGTGTGAATAATATAACTACTATAACATATACTTATTATCTCCAAATATCACAACTAGAGTCTCCATCAAAAAAATATCTTTCAACCATATTAATATATAATCCTCATAAGAGTTGCACTCATCAATAAAAATCACTCAAAAATATGGTATCGCTTATAGTAAGTATATGTGAGTAGAGTAATAAGAACAAAACAAATATCTCACATATAAAATGATAGAAAGAATGCTGAAAAAATAAAACAAATATCGTTTCATGAAAAGATTTCAAAAAAAAAATTTTACATCACACCTTAAGATTAGTCATATATCTTGAAAGAATCATGCAATTTCTTAAGATCAAATAAGACTTTATTAAGCTTGTAATGTGGGTAATGAGAAAATATGAAAGCTAAAGGGTAACAATGATAATCAAAAGTATTCCATGGATGTTTAAAAGTTTGATTTTTACACTTTCAATACAATTTTCTTTACCTTCTTTAAATCACTTTTTTTTTTCAAACTTTCAAACCAAACTTTTTTTTCTTTTCACTTTTTTTTTCAATTTTTTTCAACTTTGTAGCTTTTCAAAAAAAATTCTATTTTTTTTGCACTTTCACTTTGTCTTTTTTTTTTTTTTTCTCTTTTTCCTTTCTCTTATACTTTTTTATATTGCAATAATATTATTTCTTTCTCAAAAAACTTTAAGAAAGGCTTAAGAAAGAAATACTCAATAAAATAGGTTCAAAGAGATAACTAGTGGCAATATGTGAAAGAACAACATTATTCCAAAGCTCAAAAAAAAAAATATGACTTAATATCATATCTCAAGGAAACACACAATTCTACTAACTTTCATGACATCATATTAAATATAAGTGTGATATAAAACTTATCTTTAACTAAAATAATAATAAAATAAAAAAATATTATTTTACATCATTTTTTAACACTATTTTTAATACTTGATTAATGATGTAAGTTAAGTAGTTAATTATATATTTAAATTTATTCATTTAACTAATTAATATACGTGATTAATTATAAATTTATATATTATTAATTAAGTATTAAAATTGATATTAAGAAAATAGTGTAAAAATATAGGGATTGATAAAACAATCTAGTGAAAAAAAAAATTATGAGCATCACAATAAATATTAGATGATCAAAAAAATATTTTCACAATAAAAATAAATAATTCAAAACTCATTCGATAAAAATATGATACCCACGTGCTTTAGCGGCAAAAAGAATTAATTTGACTGATTTTTTAATTTTGTTAGAGATCATATTAAAAAATTTTAGGAGGTTTTATTTTTCAGCACTAATATAGAGGCTCAGAATAAGAGATTAAGTGTTTATCCCCTCAATTTCACGGGCCATGTATAGTCTAGGTACATGGTAAACTGGTTCTCACTTTGTCTGAGATATTGGAGAAGGTAGAGTACGAGTACCTACCCGGTGGAGCAAAAACAAAGCAGTGAACGCCAAGCAAAGCACACAAGACCCCAGAGTCAAACTAAAGCATCGGTGCTGAAACTCGAACACTTTCTCTTTTGTCCATGATGCGCTATTTCCATAGTCAAACAAATTCGCATCTTCACTGATTCTTATTTTTCCTTTTTGAATTATTTCCCTGCAAATGGGACCATCTTATTTTAATCTGAATTTGAGTTATATATTATTACCTGTCTATGCCTTCTTTTTTCTTTCTTTTTTTGTTCAGTTGAATTTTTGGCTTCAGATCTTTGATAAATTTCTTCATTTCGTTATTTATCATCTGAAGTCGGAGTTCCCAAATTTAATTGGGGAACAGAGAGATTCATATCTATATCTATATTCATTTCTGGGTAGCATCTATTTTTATCATTTTTGGGAAATGTCTTTTTTTTTTTTCAAATCTAAAATTGAAATAACAGTCTAAGCACTTGATTTAAATTTGTTATCCTCTTTGAATGTATGCTAATTGATATAGATTTGGGTTAAGATAAGATATTAACTGTGATAGTATCTAGAATGGGAACAATAGTTTGAACACTTGATTTAAGTGGTTGGCTTGTATGCGTGCTGTTGTGCATTTTAGATTGTGATATTGTTTGAATCTTTTATGGTTAATACGGGATTTGGGTTGAGGTAAGATATTAACTTTTTTCGCTACAATGGCGGCACAGAGATTTAAACCTATGGTGAGATTTTTATTTTTATTTTGTGGTTTCTCAAACTCTCCGCACCTTTAAAGTGATAATATCTTGAGATACAGGTAAACGCCTAACGAGTACTCCTCCCAATGGTGTTATTGCTATATACATGAATCACCTGATCAAATTTAGAGTTACATGCTTAAAGGACCAAGCGTCTTCCACTTGGATCGATGAGATATTAATTGTGATAGTATTGCTGCTTAGACATTAATGTTTGTTTTTTCTATTCTTTTCTGGGTTGCATTTGTTTTATCATTTTTGGGAAATATAGTTTTTTAGCTAAAATGGAAAGGTCTCAGCACTTGATTTAAATGGCTGTAGTCTGTGTATGTGCTATCAATTATGCGTCTTAAATTTGTGATCCTGATTGAATGTATACCCTAATTGATCCAGATTTGGGTTAAGATAAGATATTAATTGTGATCGTATTGCTGCTTAGACGTTGATGTTTATGGCATGATCTGATTGAAAATTCTACCTTGTAGGGAAAATGATCAAGGTCCCAGAACATCAAGTTGCTGGGCATGATGCAAAAGATGGTCTACTTGGCCCTCTAGTAGATGATTCTGGTCACTTCTACAAGCCTCTTCAAAATGATGAACGCGGTTCCAATGAGGTTGCTTTTTATACATCTTTCTCTTCAGATGGCAGGATTCCCAGTCACATTCGCAGATACTTCCCTATTTTTTATGGTACTAAGCTTGTAAATGCATCAGATGGGTCTGGCTTGCATCCTCACCTTGTCTTGAATGATCTTGTCTCCGATTTCTTAAACCCATCTTTAATAGATATTAAGATTGGTTCCCAAACATGGTATCCTCAAGCCTCTGAGGACTACATCCGGAAGTGCCTTAAAAAGGATAGAGAAACCTCCAGCCTGTCATTGGGTTTTCGAATATCGGGATTGAAGGTTTTTGGCTCCCAAGACTCTGGATTCTGGAAGCCTGAGAGGAAGCTTCTTCAAAACCTATCTGCAGAGGATGTCAAATTGGTTTTGAGGAAGTTTGTTTCTTCCAACGTATTGGTGAATCACGATGTAAACCCAGATTGTTCTTTTGCATCTAAGGTTTTTGGAGGATCTTCTGGAATTTTGGAGCAGCTGTTGGAGCTTAAGGCATGGTTTGAGGTTCAAACCATTTTTCATTTCTATTCTTGTTCTGTTATCATGGTGTACGAAAAGGAGTCTGTGCTGAAAGGGAAGAGTTCGGGTGCTGTAATTAAACTAGTTGACTTTGCACATGTGGAGGAAGGAAGGGGTGTCATTGATCATAACTTCTTGGGTGGGCTTTGCTCTTTAATAAATTTCGTAACAGATATTATAGTCAGTCCAGATGAGAACTGCATTTCTAATGATAACTCTGCTAAAGGTGAATAGAATTCAGTTGGCTTCCTGCTCTCTCTCTCTCTCTCTCTCTCTCTGTAAACTGAAACTGCTTGGCTTCCATGGAGGATTTTGGGATGTCCGAACGTATTCTGACCTTATTAATATCCAAATTCAGTGCTTGGTTTGACTACTGCCTCTATTATTCACTAGAATACATTTCTTGCCAGTGAATTGTAAAATGAGAATGGTGTTGTCCTGAGGATAGTTCATGTCCTTATATTGTAATTTCTTTTAAACTCAAGATGATCTCCAATGCAAAGAAACTTATTCCATTCATGATGCAGTTTGAACTCAAATTTCCTGCTAATGACTTCAAGCTTCATTCTTGTTCTTTGTTAGATAAGATGACAAAATTTATAGTCTTTCAAAACTTAGAAAGTTAAAATCATAAGTTGTTGTGATTACTTAGTAGCATGTTTACATTCACTTTCCTTTCGAAATATGCCTACTATTTTTTACTCTATTCTTTTTTAGTACTAAATTTTGAATTGTTCTTTACTTAAAGACTTGTTCTTATCACAGTGGTAGATTTGCTAAGGTATTGGAAGTATGTCCAAAGTCCAAACACCTACTCTAATAATAGGGAACTAGTGATTATTGGACAAATTCTCAAATTTTTTTACTTGCCTCATGGGCCTATTGCTTTCTTTATGTTTGTGTAGCATGATTTTATGCTCTGATTCAATAAGATACGTTCATAAAAAAATTCACTTGAAAATACGTATTATAACTATTAAGAATTTTAAGATACACAGCAGTTTAACTGGTATTGCGGTTGACTATCTATAAACCACGGGCCAAACATTGTCAACTGCATCTAAATCTGTTAAAACAAGTCAGGGTGGAGACATTGAGCCAGCAAGCCAGAATTAAACACTAACAACTCTCTTGGCTACCAATTTAACCGCGGGACCCCAAGGATATGGGGAAATTTTTATTTAAACTATTGGCATTATAATTGATAACTAGATCAATTAAAATTTAATATTTTTATTAATTTTTATAAAATTAATTATATAATATAATTATTTATAAAAATATTCAATTATAATTAATTGATATACCCAATTAAGTACCTATAGTTTAGACATATGACAAAACCAAATTCTTCTTTGGTAGTCTGATAGGTATACTATCAAGAAAACTTATTAAGCATTCATTAAATATTAAATTTATAATAAAATTTAAAAATAATTAATAGTATGAAATATTTAATAATTTATATTAAATATTATACCTTAAAAAATATAAATATCATAAAAATCTTCTTTCACAACTCAGAAGATTTCCATGCCCACCGTATCCTTAATCTAATACGTAGAAGCTTTAACTTCAACACTTTTTTGGGTTGGCTATTTAAAGTGAAGTTTTTTGAACGTTCCTCATTCATCTACTAAAAATATTATAATTTTTTTTTATTTTACTCATAAATTAATATTGTATTTTGTGAAAATATTATATAATAGTATACAATTTGATTTGAGATTTTTTTAAAAATAATAATAAAAAAAATTAAACAAATTTAATAGTAAGAAAAACGTTTTCCTTTTTTGAACTATCAGTCCTGAGCTTTTATAAAATAATAGTGTTATTTGTTTAATTAAAATATTTTAATTTTTATCTAATTTTTTCATAAATTTATTTTTATATACGATAAGAAAGTTATAATAATATATAATTTAATTTAATACTTTCTCATAAAATATATTATAGACATACATAAAAATATTTGAGTTAGACAAATCATTTCCCTTTATAAAATAGTACCATCCCCATGTTAGGTTCATTCTCATTTCAACACATGCAACTAGGGAAAAGGGCGTGTGATAACTACAAATATTGCGAGCAGTGAGAGTAAGGTATTTGCAAGAGAAGTGAGTACTAACAAAATGGAGACGAAGAAGAGTAGGATTCTTGTATTTGGGGGAACTGGTTATATAGGCAAGTATATGGTGAGGGCAAGCATCTCTTTAGGTCATCCAACTTTGGTGTATACCCGCCCTCTTAATTCACAAACTCCTCCCACTAAGACACAACTTTGCAAGGAATTCAACTCCATGGGTGTCACACTTGTCCAGGTCTCTCTCTCTCTCTCTCTCTCTCTCTCTCTGGGTGTGTGTGGAGAATAGATGATGGACGTAGTTGAAGGGCTACGTTAGGTTGCATCATGCACCATCCAAAAATGCACGCATCATGACCCATCCGCGCGCGCCACCAAAGCCGCCGTTGTCGCCCCACCGCATCAGAGCCCGCCCATCGACCACCGTCCATTCTGCTAGGCTGGCACTATTCCTGTAAAAGCCAGACGCCTCCTTTTTGTTTCTTTCCTTCCTCTGCCCCTGAAACCAGAGGTGAAGGGCCGGTGCTGCGGTGGACGGCGGCAAGGGCTAGTGGCCATTCGCGGTGGCCAGATCTGGAAGGCAAGGGCTGGTGGCCTATTCGAGGTGGCCAGATCTGGGTTTGAGGTGATGACGGTGCAGTTTGGGTTCAACAGAGGTAAAGACAGCGGTGGCTATGGCAGAGGTTGAACCAGAGCCACCGCGTCCTTGTCACCTCTGTACTGCCATTGCAGGAGAGTTTCAGTAAACTGCCTCCTGCGGTGAGTTTGGAGTTTATCTGTTGAGAGAGAAGATTTCTGTTTTAAATCTCAACCCTTGATTTTTTTATCACTAAATCAAGGAGTTAAAACAATTGGTGCATTATGCATCCTATCCTTAAAGGTGTATATTAGATGTCACCGTGGTTGAAGTATTCATTTTCCTAATTAATCTGAATCGCAACCGCAGGGAGAAGTTGAGCATGACCAGATTGTGCCAGTGATTAAGAAAGCAGACATTGTGATATGTACATTGCCATACCCTCAAGTGCTGGAGCAACTCAAAATTATAGATGCTATCAAAGTTGCTGGTAATATAAAGGTACTGAGTACATTTTCATCAATCAAACAATTCCTAGATTATTAATTAATCCCCCCCCCCCCCCCCGCCCCAAAAAAATCGTTTTTATTTGTAGGTTATTATGTTAATTTTTTTTATTTCACATTTAGTTTGTTTTTACATGAGGCATTTCTGATTGGATTATGTTTGCATTATTATAATCTATGAAGTTGATGCATATAAATGATTGTCTGTGTTATGAATAATGCAGGGACATGTACATATATCACTTTATATTTGTATAATTTTAACCATATAATTAAAGTAAGTCTCATTTTATTTTTTTGCACACATACATTCAAATTTTGTTACCTAATCCGGATGTGTATCTAGCATTTTACTTATAATTATATATGACATCAAATCTTAAACTTCAAAATCGATAACACAGGACAAATGATAGTTTTCACATAAATTTTATTTTACCATAAAATGAAATTTATTCAAACAATAGCCTATTGACATTTACAAACCTAGTAAAACACAATAACTTTATTAAGAGAAGAAAATACATATAAATTTCACCTAAGAATAACTCATGATTTGAAGTTTTGCACTGATTTGATGACTACTAACAATGACGTATCTTCTAATATAGAGATGAAACATAAAGTGCCATATGTAGAGGTCATCACATCCCTTATTCTAAAGATTTTACTATTTCATGAGGTCAAAACAGGAGAATGATAAAAAAAAAACCAAAGTTAAACATCTCTTATTTTAAAGATTTGGTCAAAATAGGAGAATGATCAAAGGGTTCATATATACCACAATTTGAGGCAAATTATTCAAAATGAGTCTCTTCAAATCTATCTAAAATATAACATATCTAAAAGATCTAGATATATTTAATAAAAAAAATTGATGCAAACAAGAAAAATAAAATGAATGCGTTGCCCCTGAATGAAGGGGCAAAAATAGAGTAAAACACTACAAAAAGAGATTAAAACAATAAAAAAAGCAAAATTTCTCACATAATACTTTACAGATCATTCTATAGTTAAAAAAAAAAGTAAAGAAAAAACAAGGGTCGTCACACAAAATATCACCATTATGCATGTACCAACTTCAATAATTGTGTGAGATTGTTTTTTATGGTACAATGTACTCAAACATTATAATGCATACAGCAAAAAATCTGCATGCTCCACGTTTTCTATAGAGAACCATACATATTAACATCTGTCAGTCGTGGAAAATGAATAATAAATGTATGATGTGATATTTCTGACATATTAATATCTGCGAGCGGTAGAAAATGAATAATAAATGTATTATGTGAAAAATGAATAGTAAATGTATGATGTGATGTTTCTAACATTAATAGATGTAATTATGATATTTTTATTATAAAATAATACATATAATTTTTTTTACATATTATTTAATATTATTTATTATATTTATTTTTTTATTTTTTTAATTACACACTCTTAAAATATATATATATACAATATTTATATTTTCAAAAGAGATATATAATCATTTTTTTCTTAACATCTGATAAAAAATAAATAATAAATATATCATGTGATGTTTCCGATATATTGATTGAAAAAAGATTTATAAAGTCATTTATTAGATATGATATCTGTAGTCATATTATTTTTTTAATTTTATTATTATTTAGTAATTATGATTAAAAAAATAATATAATCAATAATATAAAGAATAATATAAAATTAATTAATAAAAAATAAAAAAATCATAGTCAATATATTTATATGATACAAAAATGAATTTGAATTTGAATTTTTTATATATTTTTTATATAATCAAATAAAAAAGAAATAAATATAATATTATAAAAAATTGTAAATTATGACTATGTCTTTATTAATAAATATTTTTATATCTATTTTTTTCTTTTATTTAATCACATAAAAAATTGACATGAGATAATTTAAATCTTCTCAAAATTTAATGATATAAAACTCGGCTCAGATTGACAGTTTCAAGCAATCAATTAGGGATCCGAACCTCTAGTTAGTTCGAGCAACTTAATGATCGTGTTTGCCAATGAACCAAACTGAATCGAATTAAACTGACTGATTCTTGTTGACTCTGTTGGCTCAGTGCAAACCGGCAAAGTTGTGTAACCCGTTAAAACTAAATCGAACAACCCTTGTTGACCAGCCATCTCTCATTTTGGTCACCACTTTCGGGTGAGTTCTTCCATTTTTAGTTATTGTTAACCTAGTCACGCTTGGGCGCCTTTTTGCCATTGTGACTAGTAACTGCCAATCTGCCATTGTAGATTTGGGTAGTAGTGACTATAAACAGAAAGAGGAAGGGATTTGGGAGGAAGAATTTTTTTACCAAATGGGGTGGAAGAAATTTGATGAAGAATGAAGATACTCTCTATGAAATAGGAGTATCGGTTGGAGAGTGGAGACTTGGAGCCAGCAAGCCAAAATTAAATATTAACTTCTCTCTTTGCTATTCATTTAACTAAGGATATAATTAGGTTGGTTCGAGTTTAAGCTATAAAAAAATTTAAACTGATGATTGATTTAGTTCGTATTTTGTATTTTTGGTTGAGAAACTCCAACTAAATCAAACTAAATCGATGAGATGTTAATTAGTTCAAGTTCATAAGAAAAAAAAATTTCAATCAATTTATTTTGGTTTAAATTCTAAATCATAAAAATTGAGAGTCGAATTAATCATAATTGGTCAGCCTTACATTTAACCATGTATCCTTTATGTTTGGATGAATAGAGTAGAGAGGATAGTAATGGAGTGAAATTGTATAAGTGACCTAATCCATTGTTTTGGAGTTTTATAAATAATGGAGACTGGTCACCGGGAAAACTCAAATCATTCCATACTATTCAAACTTTCATATTTTCATAATTTAAGGAATTTGGAATGGAATATCTTTCCCTATTCCCTATAATTGGTTATTTATAATTTTAACTCTAGTAAACATTTAAACCTTTTTATACCATTAATTCTTAAGTCTAACTAATTGTATAAATTCATTGGTTTTTATATTTTTATATTTCAAAAAATAAATATAACATATGCATTATCTCTTGCAAACACTAGAATCTCTAATTGCCGTTTCTTGTCTTCCTTTATCCGTCACACAAAAATTTGTCGTAGATTTTTTCTTTCAATTTCCATCTTCAAATCCAGCATACACATTACACAACTCCCATATCGGGAGCTACAATACTAATTGATAGGAACTTGAAATATAACTGTTTTTATTTATATTAACACTAAATCTCTTCTTCTAATACTGATATGTGGTGACAATATTAAACTATTTTTGTGTATGACCCATTAATTAACAAATGTAAATATGTATTATTTTTTCTTAAAATATGATATATGAATTTTTAAAATAAATAAATTTAAATACTATTTAACTAAAATTTCACTATACAAAACAGAAAAATAGGAAAACATTGAGTTTGGCAATCAACACGATATTATTGAGCTATCTTTTCCATACTACTAATAGCATTATGTCCAGTAGGGGTGTACGATAAGTCGTTGGGTGAGTTTCACAATATTTTGACTTAACTTGCCCATCAAATAAGTGGGTTAAACTGAGTTGAGTCGATAATTTTTTTTCTTTTAACTTGATTCAATTCGACCGTTTAAAGTGAGTTGGATTGAATCTAAGTCATGAATTCTACATACATTAGAAAAAAATTCTAATATGAAATAAAAAATTTGTTACATATAATACATTTTAATTAAAAATTATGTATATATCAAATAAATTAAAAATTTACATAATTAGTCTTACACAAACATAATAAATCTCAAACATAATAAATAAATATAATAAGTCTTTAAGTTAACATAAACTTAAAATAAATTAAAAAAATTAATAAATCTCAAAATGCATAAAAAATAAATTACATTAATCAATTAAAGTAAATGTCATCACATTAGTATATGGATGAACATAGATTTTTATTTTATTTTTAATTTTTTAATATACTTTTTTGTCATCAAAGTGATTCATTAAATTTTTATTATAATATATTTTAGATGTTTCATGAGTTTTTTATTAATATTTTTTAGTCACTCTCAATGCTTACATTTAAATTTAATTGACATTATAAAAAAAGTCATAGAAAAATAATTTGAAATGTCACAATAGTTAAATGACTTAAAAAAAATTATTTAAGTAAGTTGAATTTGTGTAAATTAATATTTTTTAAACCTATTATCTTATGGGTCAAAGTATTTTTTAACCAAATTTAACTATCAAATTCAATTTAATTCATATTTTATGGATTGAGTTGACTGAAAACTTATTTATGGGTTTAACTAATTCACTATGCCGCCTTTACTTCTAACGCTCCTTCGACTGTCATAATTTTTCAGAATGCATATTACTTTATGATATGAGATATGATTTATGTATATTAAAATATATATATTATATTTATATTATATGTTAATATAAAAAAGATACTAAATTATTAAGTATGTGATTATAATATTTTTATAGCATATAAAATAATTTTATAAATAAATTAAATAAAATTAGATTTATTTTAATTAAACAAGATGTTAGTTAGTATGATAATGCACAGGAAAGCAACTATGTAGTTGTACTGGAGGATTAGAACAACAGTTTGATTTTTGTTCAGTGTTATCAGAAAAGACAAACTGGATTGCAAACTAAATCACACATTACCCAGATTATCAAAAAAAAAAATCAAAAGTCAGAAGATATATTAGTACGCTATTAAGAATCACTTTACTCTTCTGGAAAACTCTCAAATATATATATAGATAGATCAAGTTACAAATGATGTACTACTTAACATATTTATATCATTTAATAATTTTTTATAAAATATAATTTTTATTAATTTAATTATTAAATTATAATTATTTAATATTTTAATTATTTGTGTTAAATTTAAAAAATTAAATATTAATAAAAATATAATCAAATAATTTTTATTTTTATATATTTTAAAAATATATATTACGTTAATCTTAATATATATTAATAAAATATTAAATAATTTTAAATTAATAAAAAATTTTATAAATATAATTTATATGATAAAAATTTTTAATTTAATAATAAATTTAATAAAAAAATTAAAAAAATTATTTAATAATATAAAAATAATTTTAATTTATATCAGTATCAATTGATCCTTTCATATGTGTATATATATATATATATATATAAAGAGAGAGAGAGAGAGAGAGAGCAAAACCAACTCTTTCAAAAGTCATATGATTTCCATGGCCCACCCTATTTATAATTATTTTGTTTTGGTCTACCCTGTTTTTAATCGTCTGTCGAAGATTTACCCTTATGCCATTTTTCTTGGGCTATTTCAAGTGGAATCCTTTGGACTATGCAGCCTTGGGCTTTAAAATAATTGTACTATTCGAACCGCCCATGTTAATATTCCATCTCACTTTAACACATGCAGTATGGCCCTCCTATTTTGATTTTCTTTTAGATATCTTCTAAATTATTATTATTTTATATAGAATAGATATCTTGTTATTGCATAGCTTGAAATGCTCGAAGAATTAGATTACTCCTAATTTTTATGTGTTTTTATTGTTAATAAATAGTTATTATTTTTTTAATTTTTTACATTTTGATCAATGACTCATCAATTAAACCAATAACTCATTAAACAAATACCGATGCCGAGTCAATGAGTAGTCTGAATTTTATGCCATTACCACAATCTTGTATTATGGAACTATTTTCTCATATATATTGGCTTTGCAGAGATTCCTTCCTTCAGATTTTGGCGTGGAAGAAGATAGAATAAACCCTCTTCCTCCATTCCAAGCATTCCTCAATAAGAAAAGAAAAATTAGAAGGGAAATTGAAGCAGCTGGAATTCCTTACACTTTCGTCTCTGCAAATTGTTTTGGTGCATACTTTGTGAATTTTTTGCTTCGTCCATATGAGAAAGTGAAGGATATTACTGTCTTTGGCAACGGTGAAACTAAAGGTATTCATTCCCACGAACCATGACTGCAGTGTTGCGATTTATTGAAATTAGTAAAAATATATAATTTTAGTGGATATTACTCTCTGTTACCCTCTAATTCATAAATTTGAACACATTTCATTATAGTTTACATTTTTTAATTAATTGTCTTTGACCATTTATAAGTCTATATGAATATATGAATTATAACTGGGGCACGCATCAACCATGGCCTCACATAACATTTTTGTCAAGAAATCAGTTTTAAATTGCTAAATTGCCTTTCATTATTTTGAGAAGCAATAGAAAAAAGAAAACACTCAAATCTATATTGAACCATCATTCCAAGATGAAAATGATTCGAGCAAATCTGGTAATTCATCAATGGTGTATTAATTTTAGATAAAACTATTCTAAAATGAGTTTACCTTTAAAGTGAACAAGTACAAGTGTATTTACCTTTGATTTAATAAAATGCACAGAAATCTTAATCTACTAAATAATTTAAAGATGGATAAATCTTTAATTATTCATTTTAAAAACAAACTTACCTTATAGGAGACTTTTCCATTAATTTCCACTCTGAATGTCGTATAAAGTCACCTAAGTTGTAGGTTTTTTTTTTGGTAGAAAGTTGCAGATAAAATCACTCCTAAGTATGTTTTTTTTTTCTTTCTCAAATCAGTTTTAGTGTACTAACTTTAAACGCCTTGCATATATTAAGACTCAAAAGGATAGTACACCCCTTAATTAAAAACACTGTAATTGGTTATTTTTAGCATAAATCATCAAAAATACCATTGTGAATTGAGATGAGTCATCCAAAACATATTAGTAAGAAAAACCCGGTATTTTGTATGTAAATTATAGAAAAAAGAATAGTGAAAGATGAAATGAATTTTAGCTTTAAATAGTTGAAATCATAGCATTGGCAAATTAAAGGTTGTTTGACTATTGATGGATTTTTAGCAAAGAAAATGATTACATGAAATGTTGGCAAATGATCACCTATCTCTTGTTAGTTTTAACTAAATTATTAATTGTTATTATTATAGTGGTTTGTAATTTGCAATGGGGTTTAAGTGATGTAATGTATGCTTTTTAAAAACATGAAAGGGGTAAAACTTAAAATTGTAAACTTGGTGTACCAAAATGGATTTAGACAAAATCTTTGGGATAGAAAAGTATAATTTACCTTAATATATTATTCATGACACAATTATTGTAAACTTTGTAAAGTATGGCTATTTTTTGGTACAATGATGGTAATGATGCTTGAACCTATAACCTCATGCAAACTGTCTAAGCCTCTTACCGCTAACCTAATCCTAGTGGCTTTTTGTAAAGCATGGCTGCTATTATTAGTTAAGTCCCAATATATGTTGGTTTGGTAGTTAATCTGAGAAAAAATACAATTAAAATAGACAATAATATGTGTAGATTCACAATCACACCCCGACCCATTAGTACCCATCCTACCCCACTCCGCATAGGGCAGGTTTCACATTTACATAAACATTATGCTTAATTTTTTTTTGGTACAAAAATTGTTCTGTCCTGAACTTTGAGGATGTTGTAGGCTCCTTAGACAAAACGAACTCCACTCCAGTAGCTCCTTTGAGTGTTGGTGCAGCGGGACTAAGTACCTACAAAGACACTCTGACACTCAAGTAAACTAGGGCTCCAATAGTAGAGGATGAGAGAAAAAAAGATCCTTACCATGAAGCTATAGTGCCATATATATAGAGGGGTGAGTGTCGTGGGTACCTAGGAGATAGGAGGGGTAGAAAGGTCATTTTAGTGGTCGGAGGAAGCTTCCTTACCTGGGGTTAACTTTCCCTACGTCTCTTGGTATGTGACATTCCTTAATTTTGTCCCTTGTGTAAGGTCATTGTCCCATTATTCTTGGACTTGACCCATTAAGGCCCAAATCCTAATATAGAACACTACCCTCAGGTCTGTGCTCTGATGGTCATCAGAGTGCTAAGCTCTAAGTTTTCTAGGTTTGTTCTGAGGTTGTGGACTCAACTAGCTATCCCTAATGTGCCCCCAAGGTCAAGTGTTTCGCTCTTAAACACAGGACTCGAGACAAGGTGAGGTGCAGAAGCGACATCTCAGTTTTATTCGTGATCATGACTATGGGTTGATCGGTGTGGAAGTCCTTCCATGACCTATGACGGGGGGCCATCCGAGATGAATAAATTGGTGACGGTCGGTTTGGTCTGGAATGTTCCATTTATTGCACAAACATCTTTTCATCTGTGTAACAGTAGCCTTTTTGCCATGTATCCTATTGGGATTCACGAGCATGTAGCAGACACTTGGTTTCCGCACTTTGTCATAATTTCAAATTATTCTGACTTTTCAAAATTACCCCTAGCGTAGGCGGTAGTTGGCACTTAGGCGCTCCCTATAAATAGGGGGTGAGGGGAAACAATTTTCGTTTTATGCTTCCTTCACTCCCCAATTTTCCAAAGACACCTTTGCATTTTCTTTCTCTCCAGTAAACTTTATTGCTTCTTGGGCCACCATGTGCAGCGGCTTATTGTTGTGCTATGTTCATCTTCACTCACCAACCACTCTCTCCCCCCTTTCATGGTACTCCCCTTCTTCCCTTTCTTTTTCCATTTTGTTTTTATGGTTATAATGATGGAAATGGGAAACGATGGAGAAGAGGGGCCTTCTTTGGAGGTTCTAGAACAACCCCCACCTCCCACCATATTACATGCAATGAGAGAGGGCCCCAAGAAAGTTTTCTCGCTTCTAGGGTGCAAAGGTATCCCACAACTACCGAGTTTCAAACTCAAGGTAGTAGTTGTTTTAACACTAGGCTTAAAGAGTTTGTTCCTGGGTATCGTTCGATCTCTGAGATCGAAGAGGAGTTGGATTAGTACCTATGGCCCATTAGTAGCGATTTTGATGAGTCTTCTGCCTCTATAGGTAATGCTCGCCATCCTTCATCTGAGATAATGGGCAAGAAAAAGATGACTCTGGAGAAGCGACACAAAAGGTTTCCTTTGCCCCCCCGACGCCGATCTTTACCAATGGGTTCACCATGAGTCCTTGGGGATACGCTCTATAGTCAACATATCGGAGAAGGTGAAGAAACTCCACGAGTACATGGACATGACAAAGTACAGGACTCCGGAGGAGAACTTCACAGCACTTCCCTACAACGAAAATGAGAGGATCTACACACAGCGGACGTTGGGATCCCATTTCTTATATAAGTACGAAACATTCTTTACAAAAGATTTTCGTTCTCTAATTTTCAAACGACCTTCTGAACGCCATCCTAGCAGCTTCGTCTCAGTTGTACCTCAACTCTCGAGCCTTCATCTGATCGAGATCGTGTGCAAGCACTTTGAGCTCCCGCTTTCCATGGACATTTTTTTCCACATGTTCGACGTCCTCTCTACGACAGATAGCAGGAAGCCATAATAGATAACCATCTGGAACCATCAAGGGCACAAGTTCTTTGACTAGGGATCTTCTTTAAGATGAAGCACATCAAGCATCTTCCGTTTTATCTTGACAAAAACTGGGAGCGCAGGATCAACCTCTACTGGAACTAGAATTTCAGAAACCAGGGCGAGCTCGATGTCAGATGGAGTCAGATGTCAAAAGAAAACCAGGACACTTTCCATTTTCTTGTGAAGATCACGGAAAAGAATGATAACTTCAAGTGTAACTACCTAATTGGATGGGGTTCGAAGGAAGTCGAGGCCACCTTGGGTGTGCACCGTCCTCCCAACACTTAGTTTTTGTTCTGTTTGTGCTTTCTGTTTTGCTAATACATGTGTTATTGATATCAGGTTTGCCTTTTGTTTTTGCAAACAACATGGCTCTTTCCATTATTTTATCAAAGTTGAGGAAGCTGATAAAGGAGACCGGGACAGACTCTGAGGCCACCAAGACGGACTCCGAGATCCGAGAGTTCAACGCCCAACAAGGGGCCCGAGATGGTAGGTCTAGGTCCTATGGTGCTCTGGCTTCCATTCCTACTCCCCTACCTTCTACCCACAAGTGTAAGTCCTTCGAGCAAGCTGGTGAAAGCCATTTGAAGAAGGATGCCTTCGCCACTACTGCCTATGTTCCACTATTCGGTGGAAACTTCTGTTGGAGAGACCCGGGTCCTCGATCTGACCACAAGTGAAGACGTGTCGGGATCCTGCATCTAGCATAATTTCTTCGACGTCCATGGCCATATGGACACTTACCTCAGGTCTGAGTTGGACATCACTACCCTAAAGCGGTATTTGTTTTCTGACCTTTTCTTAAAGGCGTACAAGTCAAACCAACAGTTGGCCAGTATCCTCCGCCACCTGGAGATGTTTTTGATGGACACATAGAGGATCAACATGTTGGAGGCTGATCTCCGTACTTCTCAGGATCAGGTCTCAAAGTTGAAGACAAAAAAGGATCAACTGGTGAAGGATTTAACCGAGGTTCATAATGAGCTGAGGATAGCGAACTAGAAGGTTCTGGATGAGGGGACCAAGGCAGAGGTCTATAAGGTTGAGGCCAAGATTTTTGAAACCAAAACCAAAAACCTCGAGACGAAGGCCGAAGAGGCAGATGACCTGAGGGTTAAGTTGGAGGTGGCCAAGAAGAAGGTTATTGAGCTCGAGGCTGCCAAATTAGACTGGGCGAAGGAGAAAACCGAGCTTTCATAGGAGTAATAGAATTCTGCCAAGAAGTCCTTTGAGAACACCCTTGCCCAGGTGTCCGTCCTCCACCCTTCGTTCACTAACTTCTTCAAGACCCACTACTTGTAGGAGGCTGAGGTTGCATAAACACTTCATGAAGAGGATATTCGCCGAGCTCCCTTGGTCAACAAGGATTTGCTTGACTCGCTCATTGGCTATAATCCTCGTAATGACCATTGGATCATCGTGGCTGAGGATCACTCCATCTGCGTCCTTATCTATGAAACTGATAAACTAGGGAGTTCTGTGTCCCTATCCCTTTCTTGAACGATGCACAAGACAAAACACTTAACACTTGCCTCAATTGTTTCTTTCAAGCATACTTCAACTGTCCTCCTAAGATGGTGTTGATGGTTCTAATGACTTCGCCATCTTGCCTAGTTTCCCTCTGAGGGAAATTGTCTATTTGACATTGTGCCAGTTTATGCCAAGGTGAGTGGTCCCCGTGTAAATGGGTCTGATGTGGTGAGCTGTAACTTCTCTTTCTTCCTTCTTTCCGTTATCTGATACCTTGGGGGTTGTTGTCACCAGAGCACTGGACATAAGCCTGCAACTTGTCCCATTGTATCAAAATATCGATTGCATCTTAGAGGTCAATGCATTCCTCCGTATCATGGTCGTAGCTGTGATGGTAGTTACAGCGTTTTGACTTATCCACCCGCCCTTAAAGTCTAAGAGGCCGTGGTCTGGGAATTTCGGAGAGATCCGTATGATGCACCTTCTCAATAGTCTTGGTTTGGGAAATCTTGAGAGGGGTGTAGTCATCAAATTCCCCCCAAGGTGGTTCTACTTAGGACCTCTTGTCTCGGGTTCTTTATCCTTCCTCCTAGATGGTTCTATTTCCCTGTAAGCTTCATTTTTTGCTTTCAAAACCTCCTCCATATTTATATACTTCTTAGAGCGACTCTTCAACTCATCTAGGTTCTGAGGTGTCTTCTTGGCCACCGAATTTTTGAAGTCCCTAGGTCGAAGACCTCGGATGATCGCATGCATGGCCATATGTGGGTTCAGATCTCGGACCTTAAGGAATTCCTTATTGAACCGCGTCATGAAGTCCCTCAACGATTTATCCTTTCCCTGTTTAAGAATGAGACTAGACACAATCTTGGGTTGCACCTTACTGGTGGTGAAGTTTGTCAAAAAAATTCTTTGATAACTCGTCAAAGTCATTAATACAGTTAAAAAGCAGGGACGAGAGCCATTAAAGGGTAGCTTTCTTAAGCGTCAAGGGAAAAGCTTGGCACATGATAGGGTTAGATGCCACCACGAGTAGCATGGACAACATGAAGGTGTCCAAGTACTCTCTGGGGGTGCATAGACCCATTATACGCCTCTACAACAAGGGGTTTAAAATCTTTTGGCATCGAGATTCCCATGATGAAGTCGAAGAACAGATGAATGAAACGATGGTGGCCCCCGACTATTGAGAGGGGATCGAGGTTGTGGAGGACTTGTACCCTCTTTGTTGTTCGCGATTCCTTGTGGGTTATTGGTCAACCCTTGGTCCGTGATCTATGTGAGTCTCCGTATTTTTTTCTGCTACTCGTTCTTGTGACATCAATTGCAGGAGGTCAATTATTTGTTGCTGCTGCTTGGTGAGCATGTCAAAGAGTTTCTGGTTGCTTGGAGGGGGTAAGCTGAAGTCCTAGCTCCTGGAGTGGGTTGAGTTAGGGTTAGAACTGCTTGAAGTTCTTGAGTAGCAGGTTGCACTCATTCCAATGTAGAGCGTATGTGAGTGGTGGTTGGTTGCCATCTATGAGTGTGACTTACTGTCAAAGATGCTTCAACGCCATCTCGCTGCTATTCTTAGTTTGTAGTGATCTTTTTACATATGTTACCCATGAGAAGAAAGTGGGAGTAGTAATTTCATTCTTCTCACAAACATCGCCAATGTTCAGTCTTAGACTTTAAGGATGATGTGGGCTCCTTAGATAGAATGAACTCCAGTCCAGTAGCTCCTTTGAATATTGGTGCAGGGGTTTGGTACCTACAAAGACATTCCAACACTTAAGTAAGTTAGGGCTCCAAGAGTAGAGGATGATAGAAAAAAGATCCTTACCATGAAACTATAGTGCCCTATTTATAGAAGGGTGAATGTCATGGGTACCAAGTAGAGAGAAAGGGTAGAGAGGTCATTTCAGTGGCAGGAAGAAGCTTCCTTGCACCTTCCTTACTTAGGATTGACTTTCTTTGTCTTTTGGTAGGGGATATTCCTTAATTTTGTCCCTTGTATAAGGTCATTGTTCCATTATTATTGGGCTTGACCCATTAAGGCTCAAATCCCAATATGGAATAGAAAGATTATACTTAGTTTAGTTACGAATATAGTCAACTCTATTAATTATTTTCACTAGTTTAATAGTTATTGTAAACATATTTTTCAGTTTATATAAGATGATCAATTAATTTTCAAATAGTGATTGATTATTGTATATATTTAATTTGAAATATTCATATGTATGTGGCGAGGTGGGGTGGGTGCAAGTTTTGATATTTTTCTTTTTGAGTGGGTATAGGTTCTAATCGATAAGGATGCGAGGCGAGGCGAGGCAAGTTGAGCAAAAAACTCGCCCCTACCGGCCCCATTGCCAAGTGTTCTGGTTCAGTATCCCAGACCATGGCCCAACATGAGTGACCTAACTTAGTTGGCCCAACCATGGCCAAATCTATTTATGGTCCTCATCTTGCTAAATGACCACCTAACGGATAGCAACTAAATCACAACATTCCTCATTAAATAAGGATATTTAGGGATCAAATCCCTTCATAACTACCTATCCTAGTTATATAGAAATAGTATCTCTTCAGATATTACTTCTTCTGTAAGTAAACGCATGGTATAAATACAGGGTTAAATTACTCAATTAAGCATTTATTCTTATACATTTCTTCCCCATAGTGCATAGCCATAACTTAAGCGTAAGAATGACTTGTAGGTACACCACTCCTTCTTTGTTGTTGCACACACAGAGGAAACCACCATCCATCGCCGTTTGGAGGTGTGATCAAGTACCACCATTGATCCTGGCTCTAAACATTGGTGTTGTATATGAGAACGTTAAACTACAAATCCCACCATCAACATGGTTAACACCAAAAGATAGACTGCTATGAACCAGGAGCAATGGCGGGATGGTGTAAAAGCCTTTCTCACCAACCAAAACGTGGTTACTAAACCCCTGTCGCGCGACCCTAACAAAAATAACAGGCTGTGATCCGCTATCCAAGTTCCATCTTGCCACAAGACGCAACCCTACGATGCGGTTCCTCCTCCTCCTATAGAATGATCGACTCACCACGACCTCACAGATCAAGAGTTGCTGGCCTTCGCCTGCCATCTAAACAAACAGATAGAAGAGTAAGGAATGCAGATTGCAGAGCTCTATGAGGCAATAAATGTGGAGTGCTAGGATGAAAATAACCCAAGACACTTGATAACCCAATCACTGCCAATGAAAGTTACTATTATGATTCAGCAAAATACTTGTCTTTACTTACTTAAACCCTTACTCGCTACCCACAAGACTGTTGTAATACCATCTTAACGAGGTCCAAGGGATCAACATCCTAAAACACATACTTAATACTTCTTTGGGCAACCCTAAAGGTCGTCTGTTGCCACCTTGCTGCTATAACGAGGTCTTCACTTCACCAACACGCCCATGGGATCTCAACGTGCCCCCAAGGCCACTAAGGCCACCTTGCCCAGGTTCACGGGGTATTCACCCCTTAAATAACACAATTAGCAATAACTCACAATGTCAGGATCCACCCAATCCCCAAGGTTACTACAATGCTCGAGATATGGTAGCAAATGTTGCTTACATCCGACTCCTTTAGTCCTCTCCAAGGCTATCAATTTAAGTGAAAGACACTAAGTATCATACAATTCACTAGATGTTGTAGCATATTTAAACATGATAAGGACATCGGATCCCCCCGAGTTTCGAAGATGTAACAGGCCAACAACAGTCCTAAATGCACCCTCTTCTCGGATTTCTAAGTCCCACAGGTTCTTGTAAGACTTGGAATTGGGTGTTGGACCTAAAGCGGACTATAGAAATAATTCTCCCTAAAATTTTCAAGTCCTTCAAAATTTTCACAAGATTCGAAATTAGGAGTTAGACCTATGGAAGACTACGGAAAGTATAAAAATACAATGGATGCAAGACAAGGAAGATAACTTAGACAAATATTAAGTAAAGGTGCCCAAAACGAGACTTGTCCACACAGTCTCAAAAAGCCCCACGCAAGGGGCAGTCAAAACAAAGTAAATAATTACTAGGCAGGAGTATCATCTTCGGCTTCGTCATCCTCAACCTTGACCTCATCCTCTGACTCCTCGGCTAGTTCTTCATTTACTGATGTGGGGGTGCCAAGTTCATGTCAATGATAACGCCATTCTTGACGCATCGGCACGACCCCGCCCCCCCCGGTGTGAAGGCTAGGATTGAGGATCATGAGTTATTTCAGCGTGTTCTAAAAAAATTCGCCTACTGACTACACACATTCCACCTCGACATCCTCTACCTCAGCCTCCAGCTTCTCCTTTTCTTTTTCCAACTCCTCAACCTAGGTCCAGAGTCCCTCCATTGCCTTATCATCAACTGTGACCTTCCCAAACAACTCGGTAACCTGCTGCTTAAGTTTTTCAACTTCATCTTCAATAGCTTTTACCTTCCCCTCTGCATTCTCCACTGATTGTTTGTGTGGTTAGGTCTTCCTCCAACTTCGGCTTGACAACCTCGAGCCCTTCCTACTCCTCCTCCATTTTTGTCATCTTTCCTATTAGAATCATCGACTTACCAAGATAGCGAAGGAAGGAAGCATTCTAGAGGCATCAAGTTTCTGCCATCAGAAGTTGATAAGCCAAGTCCTCTTCTGCCAACTTCTCTATGTCGGATGCAAAGAGAAGGGCCTGGTCAATTAGCTCCTCTATTAGATAGTTCTGACCCTAGATCGAGGACTCTGAGAAGCAGATGGGAGTGTTAAGAAAATGTTCCTCATCATGGCCAATAGTTAGGTCCATGATGGGCCCCGCAATAGTGGCTGCCCTCTTAGGCTAGCTTTGACCACTCTGGGTAGTCGACTTTGCTTCCTCTGCTGTAAGTTGACTGCTGGTCGGAAGATTGAGGACTAGGTTCATGAAACTGGACCACAAGCTTTGACGCGGCCTTTCCTCCTGAGCTGGGGCCCATGCCACCCGCCGCCTTCAAGGCAACCTATTCAGCCAAATGCTGTTGGAGTTCTGACAGGTTCCCAACTGGCGCCATACTCTCTACGAAGAAAAATGATGTTGTCATACATATGCAAAGCAAAAGCGATAAATCAAGTCTAAACAAAAACAACAAAGTGCCCGAGACACTCTATATCCTACCTAGGTGGCTCGGAGGTCTAACTCTAATGTATCAATGACGTCATGTTCTTGAATGTTACCCTTCACAGTGGCCCACCCAATGAGGAAGGCGGTAACATCCACATCATCTTCGGAGAAGTCTTCGTCCAAGGTCTCACAATCCTCAAGCTTTCAGTCGAAATGTCGTTGCGTCTTGTAAAGCTAGACAGACGGCTCTCTCTATCGTTAAGAAGAAAGGCTAGGTTCCTGGAGTTGCCTCAAGCTGGAAGAAATCCTTCTTAAATCACTTGTATGATTCCTAATACAATTCGAAGACCTTACAGCCGACTTTGGTCTATAGCGAGATCCAAGCTTTAGTACACCCGCCACTCGAAGTACTGACTATTAAGAAAAGCCAAAAGAGCACTTGCACGGTGCTAGGTAGCTCTAAATGTTGGAAAAGTAACTCAAACTCTCGGACCAAGGCCCACCTATTTGGACGCAGTTGCATTGGCGCCACCCTCATATGGTTTAAGATCCTACATTCAAACTTGGTGAACGGTTTGATCTCTAAGGGGTTACACCTCGAACTCAGCATCTCGAAAGCCAACCACTATAAATCGTAAATATGACCGCAAGTTTGCCATGGCTTTGCTAGTGTCAAACTTTGGATAGTGTCCCCAACACCTCCTTGTCCACCAATTGATATAAGATGACGTCCTGATGTAGGGAAGGAACTCAATGGAGCCATGACCACTTTTATCCTCCTCATTTCTATGACCTACGTCCTAGAAGAAACACCCACAGAGGCCAAGTTCTTGGTGTCAGAAGTGGAACTACTTAATAAGCCTACTTAATTTTCCAACTCCACTAAGATCTCAGACAATAGATGGCTACCTTTAAGCGTTATCGCACTTCGGGATGCCTTCATCCTCCTTAAGATCTTATCCTGGACCTCAACCTAAGATGTCGGCCTCTATGCCCCTGAAACGTTCCTTCTTTAGGGGCTCTCCACTGTCGCGTTGTAAGCTCAATCCTTTTGTGAGTAGCAGAGAAGAAAGTTCAGAAAGAACTTCCAGGGAGGAACCTTCTTTTCTATTCCTCCCAATCTCCCTAAGCTTTGCCATTCGCAAAAAAAAATGAAGCAAAACGAGATAATGGGTTGAGAAAATACCTTTATGATGGAAGGAAAACACTAAAGAAGGTGAAAATTTTTACGAAATTGACTTCTGCAACCGTCACCGCCACAATAACCACTGCACATTGCTGTAGAACTTTGCCAGAAATCGCCTTGTTCGCCAGAGAAGTGAGAAGAACGTATGAAAAGTGGCAATGACAGCCCTTCTCACCACTCTTCGTATTTATAGACAACACGTCTCCTCAAGTGTCACCATCAAGATGCCACATGCCCTTAAACAGTTGTCTAGGCAACACCAACAACCTCAGGTCCCCAGACAAAGCGTCATGGGAAAGCCAAATGCCAATACATCCTAAGACTCTCTGAGACAAGGCATACACTAGATCCCGGTACTCTGATGCCACCCATGATATAAGATCCCAGCTCTCAGCAGATCATAATTGCTTAAGGGCATCTCAGCCTGACCTAGCGGATCACGACCCAATTACAAACCTTTGTTGATAAAGACAAAGGACACAAATGTCACATAAACAGGATCCTGGTGGAAACCGCATGCGTACTCCAAGCAGACCTCGATCAATACACCATAACTTGTCATGGTAGCCTTTGGGCATCGTTGAGCCACACGGAGGATTAAGGTAAGACGCCCCTTGTAGGGCGCGAAGCATCCTCAACATAGGAGCATAGGTTTTTGCAACATGCTTGGTCACAAAACAGATCACAGCCAGAATGCCTAAGATGGATCCTCATGATGGGGGACATCGATTGCTTTTGCTAGCCCAAATATATCCTACCTCGGCACTCTACTGCTACATTAGAGCACTGAGATAGGGGCAATTGTTTTAGCCAAATATCCCGATCCATGACCCAACACGAGGGGCCCAACTTAGCTGGCCCAACTGCGGCCTAGTCTGTTGCGGTCCTCATCTAGCTAAAAGACCACCAATGATTTTAAATTGCGGTTGCAGTTGCAGCCGTTACGATTCTGGCCATTGAGACTGCTGCAATGCAGATTGTGGTCATTGCGACCGCTTCGATGTGTGTTATGGTTCGTTGCGGTCACAATGCGGTTCTGATGTGGGCATATCATTTCCTGTGATTTGGAATCACACTGCAATTGCAAGTGATGCAATTGCAATTTGGTTGCAGCGGTGAACACAACTGCAATATTGGGGCCATATTGGAACCATGTGACCACCTAATGGATAACAACTAAATCACAACAGATATCTTTCATTAAATGAGGATATTTAGGGATCAAATGCCTTCATAACTACTTATCCTAGTTATATGAAAACAATATCTCTTCAAATATTACTTCCCCTACAAGTAAACATACGCCATAAATATAGGGTTAAGCCACTCAGGTAAGTATATACTCTCATACACTTCTCCCTATTGCATAGTCCTAACTTGAGCATCGGAGTTCGCTACAAGTACACCACTCCTTTCTCCATTGTTGTGCACACGGAGAAAACCACCATCTATTGCTGTTTGGAGGCACGATCATGCACCACCCTTAATCTCGGTTTTGAACACCAAGCCTACTTATAAGAAAAAGAACATGTGGGAATACAATTTCTGGCTGCCAAAATGAAGCAGCAATACTATCATTTTCCTCAAATATGCAAGTTGATGTTCCTTATTCAAGCCAAAGCTAATGAACTGGAGTCACTAGGGAATGGTAATATATAAGTTCTCTTAGAGAATATTTTTTCGTTTTCCAATACGAAACTTGCATATGCATAACACATTAAGTCGGAAATGATCTCATCTTTAAACAATCTCATGTGGAATTTGTATTCATTAGCGATACTGAATTATGAAGAAGATATCGCTATGTACACTATCAAAGTGGCAAATGACCCAAGAACATACAATCGCATCGTTGTCTACCGGCCCTCGAAGAATATCATAACACAAAATGAGTTGATATCACTATGGGAGCAGAAAAATGGTCAGAATTTTCGTAAGGCTTTTGTTCCAGAGGAAGAGATTATCAAGCAATCACAGAGTAAGACTTTTTATTACTTAACTTTTATTTTACTTGATATGAAAATTTAGACTAATATTGTATAAATAATACATATAAAAGTTTACACTTTTTTCATTATTTGATTAATTTTTAATATATGTCTGAAATTAAATCATATTTTTTATGTTAAAATTGACAAATCAATCTTGACTAATGCTAAGCTTTTTCCATGATGCTGCAGCCTTACCTCCTCCACAGAATATACAAGTTTCCATACTTCATAGTGTATTTGTTAGAGGGGACCTCGTGAACTTTGAGCTTGGGGAAGATGACCTTGAAGCTTCACAACTATATCCTGATTATGACTACACATCCATTGATAAACTTATTGATAAATTTCTTGTTGACCCTCCAGCCCCTGCATCTGCTGCTTTTGAATGAAGCTGTTTGACAGTGCGCTTGCAGTTGGTTACAAGTAAACTATGTGATTTTCCGAGTACCGTTGAATAATTTGAGAAAGCATAAATTATATTACCTTTGGGGTAGGATTTTAGTCCAATCTACAGCACTAGCACTGGCATCTAAATAAGTTAGCCAATGTATGCATGTTAGATGAAGAAGTAGAAGAAATTGGCTTTTTCTTGTGATTAGGAACAGTCATTTTGTATTATATGCACGCAAGCTCTACAGTGCAATGCAACTAAACTTTTTGGTGCATTGATGTTGTAACGCCTTTACTACTATTACTAATAATATATTTACATTACAATAATTAATAGTAAGTACATCACGTAAGATTTACGATAAATATTTCTAATATACTTTACAATACTATACAAAAATATGAGCTTGGAAAAGTAAGATAATATACATATATTAAAAGGGATATTTATATAAAATACATCATAATAAAATATGAGCATCCATAATTCTTTAATACAAAATTCAGAATTCTAAAATAAATGACATTTTCTGCTTCTGTTGTTGTGTTGCAAGAATCAACTCAGGAATTATCATGGAATACAATACAAAAATAGGGTGAGAATGTTAATTCTCAGTAAATTCTATTATGAAAAAAGTGTAATCACAATAATTTCAACTATTTTAAGAAAAAATATTTTTTTTAAATTCAATTTGAATATATATAATTATATAGTTAAAAGGTAGTAAAATGTCAAATCTGATCATTTCTCTTTCTGAAATAGAATTTCATTTAATAGTTTAAAAAAAATCCATTATCAAACAATACAGATGGCAATCATAAATAATTTCAGAAATTATTTCCAAATACGAATACTATAATGTCAAATTCATTCAATGATTTACACACATATTTAAGTCATTACATATCATACAAATCCAATTCAAATTTCAGTGTTCATTCAAATACTCGCTTATTCTATAGAATCCATATCTCAAGCATCACAAGGATGGGAGTCATCTCATATAACTCGAGTTCTATATACTCATGGTAGGGAGTGATTTAGGGCCTCAGACTACCATTGGTATCTTATGAGGGAATTAATGCGTGAGGATTATACTGATTCAATGAGGAATTATTCAAGAATACAAGATCTCCATTCCTCACAAAAGGTCATCTCCATGATTCTAATGGAATTTCGAATACTCTGTCCTCATACAAGATCATCTCCAAAATCCACTATACTAAGTGAAGCATAACTCACATAAAAACAAAGGATACTGAATGAGAAAACATGGACTAATTACCTTCTCATTTAAGGATAATTGTCTAATTCTCATTTTCAATTCAAATTCAAATTTATTGAGCATTGATCATTCAAACATTCAAACACACATTCTAGCTCAATTTTAAAAATTAAAGGAGCAATACCAATTCATATTCAGCTCAACCTTAAAGAAATAAGGGAGCAACTGAACCTTAAGAAATTAAGGGAGCAATGCAAATTCTCATTCTAGCTCAACTTAAATAATCAAGGAGCAATACAAATAGATTTTATTTATCACATTCCATAATTCTCAACAAGTGCATAATCCTCAATGAGTGCACAATTCCAAACTTATATAATACACAATCAATTGTTCAATAAATTTCTATACAATCACAATTCAAGCACTTACACATTGAATACTACTTGGAGATCACCTTATCTCCTTGAATTCTGAATTCGGCCTACATGGCCATTATAACATATCAAAGATTATTTATAATTCTAATTAATCTACTCAAACATCCAATTGCACACTATATTAATACAAGTGCTAGAATTTTCCAATTATGACCGAAAATACCATAATCATCATACATTTAATCCAATCTCGAGAATAATTATTCTTATTCATTATTAGTCTCAAAACCCTTAGTTAATTTTCAACCATTTTCTCTTCTTGCTATCATATAGCCATAACCTAAAAATCTCCATTAAGCCAAAAACCAATTCACACATGTTTAATTCCTTCATAAAATCACCAAATCAATGAGACAAGATAGTAACATAAGTCAAACAAGGTTTCTCCATCATTGCCCTATTTTGACCATATAGCTAATTAGGACAAAGTTTGGTCATGAATTTCATCAATACAAGTTACAACTTCAATTAACATTCAATATAAGTAGAGAAACAAATTAGAAGTGAGGAAATCCCTATTTCCTTTTTATAGGCCGTGAACCATTCAGCCATACTATACAAGAGAAACTCATTTTTCTCATCATAAATAATATCACAATTTCAATTCATGAATCAATAGAACTGGAAGAACAATTTCAAACAAAAAAATCAAACAAAGAAACCTCTTCCACACATGTTATAGCCGTGGGTTTCATTGTCTCAAAACCAGAATTTTGATTCAAAATCAAGAGAAAGGAAGAACAAATGAAAGGTCAAGAACCCCTACCTCACTTCCTAGCTTTGGTTCCTTAGATTTTTCCTTCTTTTTCTCTCTTTTTTCCTTCTTGTTTTAGCTCAATTTTCTGCCCTGTTTTTGCCTCTATTGTTGGGTTATCAACCGTAAGAAACAATAGAAAAAGAACAAGGAAGAGGAAGGTTGGATATGGAGGAAAATGGAAGGATATAAAATGGAAGATGGAATAGAGAAAAGGGTAGCCATGTGAGAGCTTTTCTCCTCCATTCTCTATTCTGTTTTCATGGCAAAATTGATAGAGAGAATGGTAAAGAAAACTTCAGAATGGTATAGAAAAGTAGTGGCGGTGGAGACACAAAAAAAGTGATTTAAAATTTCATATTGATACTTTTGGATCTGTTACATACATTTTAATCTTTTAAAGTTGAGTTTTTAAGTGTCTATAAGTATTAGGAAAAATTTTAGAACTCAACTTAGTCGTTGGATCCATTTTTTTATAATCTTTTATATACTGGTATTTATCAGTTAAGCTTCATTATTTGGTCCCAAGTTAAATTAAACTGAGAGATTTTAAGTAAATATGCTTACTAATATTTATCTTAGTTGGTATTTTATGCCAAAATATTCTCCATATCTTACTTATCATCTCCATGAAATTTTATAATTTTGTGAGCTTCTTAGTTGTTCCATAACTGTTCCTTTGATCCTTCTTCGATATTCTTTAAAATATCAGATTTGCTCAGTTAATCCTCCAAAATTTACTACAACTCTTCTCAATGATTCTTAGCTAGGAAATAGATTTTTTATATTTATTTCCATCATATTAACTAATTCTGCAAAGACTTTAATTATTCTCTTGTACTTAATGTTATAGAATTACGCTCAAACTAGTTCAAAAAATTATCTAAATTAACAGATAATTCTTACCAGTATTACCGAGCTTCTATAACCCTGATTAAGGCTGTTAAGTTAAGGAGGATGTGATGTCCTATATATGCAGCATTTTGTTGCACAAATTTTAATTTCAATTTGAAACTCTAATAAAAGTTTTGAGTGTAGTCTAAATGTATAATTTCGTTAATGTTTTGGACCGAGGTCCGGGTTAGCGGTTCAAGAGTAATCTGGCCTTTTAGAATTGGATCCCAAATATATATATATATGAGTGCTATTAGATAAGTAAATATGCATATTTATGAGCAGTAAATCTCTAATAGAATCTCTCATAAATAGAGGAATCAGTTATAAAAGATAATAATTTTATTGAATTCTTATCCTAATTAACAACATTTAATACAGATTTAAACATGATTCTTATCTACCAATATGTTCTTATAAATACCACACAAGGTAGCAAAGATATGTATTTAGTTCCAAACACTCTACCCACCTCGTGCACAATCTAACTTTAGCGTCAGAGTGACTTTTGCAGGTACCTACCTCTCGCACTGTCTTCCCAACCACCGTGCATCAAAGGAAACCACCTTCATCAACCTCGTTCAAGTAATCATCTGAACCCCGTTCAGAACATTGGTGTTGTTTGTAGGAAACTATAAACATTGATTCCCATCACCACTATCATGGTCTCTACCGGGAAAAACCACGCTTCTGCCACTCAAAATCAACCCTCCTCTAGTCGTCGTCTGGCCTCCGCTCTAACCAAAGATCCAGTCGTTGCCCAACCAGAACCCAGGCAAGATAGAGAAAAGACTTCATATACTAGCGAAAACCTTTCACCTCAATCGCAGTACGTTCTAGTGACACAACGACTTGGTCCACGTAAAGCTCCCTCAGGAGAAACTAGATAACGAGTATCGACGTTACAATGTTTAGGAGCGCAGGAGAACAACAATGGAGTTCAGTCCCAACAAGGCAAATCATGTCTCCTTGAGCTATCTAGAGAGGAACTTATCTCTCTTATTAGACTCCAGGATGAGCATATTTATGATCTGGAAAGAGCTGCTGACCAGGAGAAGGAGGATGAAAACTGGGTACCTCACAGGAATCATGAAAATAGGAGGAAGCCAGCCCGTGACGGGGTACGTAATCCAAAAATTCAAGGATCAAGGAACCGAGACAAAAAGCTGAGAACCCGATACGTGAAAATAGAGAGCAAGATCAAGGACGGAGAAAGTTAGTTAAGCAGAATCAACCTTTCTCTGATGAATTGATGGCCTACGAGATCTCTAGGCGATTCAAATATCCAATTAATATTGAAGCCTATGATGGAACCACAGACCCTCATGGGACCTAGATGCTTATGTTTCTACTTTACTGTTTGTTGGAGGGAATGATCCACTCATGTGTCATGCTTTTCCTCTTTCCTTGAAGAAAGTCACCCTAAAATGGTTCACCACTTTGGCTGTGAAGTCCGTTTTCGATTGGGAAGACTTGTCCTCACGATTTTTGCTGCACTTCACTACAAGTAAAGTGCAGTCGAAATCCATTTCATCCCATATAAAACAAGGAAAAGAAGAGTCCCTCTGAGATTACATATTCCAGTTCAACAAATAAGTAGTAAATATTAGTAACTAGGATAAAAGACTAGGCCTACATTACATGAGGGAAGCCTCTGTCCTAGGGCGTTTTCCTTTTTACGGGATAAAAATAGCCAAAGACAATGGACAAGTTCTGGGCTAGAGCTAATAAATATATCAATGCAGAGGACGTTATCCGGGCCAGGAAGCATCTAGAGAAAAGAGAAGATGCCAAACCTAAACCCGGACAGGCTCCCTAACAAACTCAGAATTTGAAGCAATCATTAAAGGGAAAGTATGAAAGTCATACTCCCCTCAACAAACCTCAGACTCAAATCTACCAAGAAGTGATAAACATGAAGTTTAGAGATATACAAAAACCTCCTCCATTGAGAAAACATGCATAAAAAGATAAGTCTAATCATTGTATGTTTCACAAAGGTTACGGACATAATACTGAGGACTGCATCAACCTTCAAGATGCCATCGAGTCCCTAATCCGGGATGGCCATTTAGGCCGATATGTTCGTCAATCTTGGAATGACAATTAGAGGCGAGGAAAGAATTATAGAAAGAGGAGCTACAATCCTCAGAGAAGCCTATCTCCATTACATCAGAGAAGACGTTCACCCGCGAGGAATGAAAATTGTGGAACAGGTCCTTCCCGAGATAACGCCCAGAATCAGGAAAGGGCACAACACCGAGATAATCCTAATCAGGACAATGAACACTATCACATGAAAGTAACCTGGACAATCAATGCCATTTTGGGGGGGCTTTACGAGTGACAGTGAATCAGGGAATACAAGAAAGAAAGCACTCTGGGCTGTGTTGAGCATAGCTTCTCATTCAAGATCAAAGATAGATGATAGACTTAGGAAGACCCTATCAATTTCATTTTTAGATGAAGACTATGGCAGTACTATCTCGGATCATAATGATCCCATGGTGATCTCAAGGATAATAACCAACACTGAAGCTTGGCATATATTTGTTGACCAAGGAAACTTAGCAGACATTATGTTCTTAGAGTTCTTTGAGAAGCTAGGACTCTCAAGGAAGGACTTGATCCTGTACATTGGCGAGTTGATCGGATTCACAGGAGACAAGATCATCCATGTAGGATACTTTGAAACCCATTTGACTTTGGGGAAGAATCCTTTGTTTGAAACACTTAAGGTCAAATTTCTTATTGTGGATTATCCTTCTTCCTATAACATTATCCTGGGCCTTCCCTCACTAAATGTTTTTGGGGCTATGATCCCCACATCTCATTTGACTATAAATTCCTCGACTAGCACTACAAGATCGTCACGATTAAAGGAGACTAGGCAACGACTCGAAAATGCTACATTGAGAGCCTAAAGATTGATAAGAAACCACAGACTACATACCAATGCAACAATTCAGCCTCAGTCACTATGGACCCCGTTGACATCCTCTTGAATAAACTAGATGTTCGTGAAAAGATCTGTGATGCACACTCGTAACCTAATGGAGAACTTTAGCCCCTTCAACTGGGTGCCAAGCTAGACTAGGTAACCAAGATTGGAAGACAATTGAACAAGAGGAAAGATCTCGACTAATTAAGTTTCTTGTAAAGAATAAGGATCTTTTCGCTTTGATGTTTGTAGATATGCTGGGGTTAGATCCCGATTTCATTTGCCGCTGACTTTCTATCAAAAAGGATGCGAAGCTGGTGGCCAAACAAAAAAGGAAAGTCAAACCTAAAAGACTGGAAGTAATACAAAAGTAGGTGAAATAACTTCTAGATACTAGATTTATTAGAGAAGTTTCTTTTACCACTTGGCCTTCCGACGTGGTCCTAGTGAAAAAGGCTAATGGGAAGTGGCGTATATGTGTCGACTACACTGACCTAAATAAGGCATGCCCAAAGGACCCTTATCCACTTCCTAACATAGATAAACTGGTGGACAATTCATTTGAATTTCAGTTTCTCTCGTTCATGGACACTTATTTCGGATATAACTAAATTCCTATGAACCTAAAAGATGAAGATAAAATTGTATTCATAACCGAGATGAGAAGTTATTGTTACTATGTTATACCATTTGGTTAAAAAAATATAGGCACAACTTACTAGCAGATGATGAATAAAGTCTTTGAAGAACAGATTGGCAAGATGCCGGGTATTTATATTGATGAAATGATTGTCAAAATAATAGAGTTCGATGACCATGTGGAAGATTTGGAAGAGGTTTTTTCCCAGATTCGAAAACATAATATGAGATTAAATCCTGAAAAGTGCCCTTTCAGAGTATAGGCTAGGAAGCTTCTAGAGTTTTTATTGATGAATCGCGACATTGAAGCCAACTTGAAGATATGACAGGCCATTCTCGATATGTGCAGTCCACAGTATATAAAGAAGGTGCAACAACAGACAGGCCAGATAACAACCCTCACTTGTTTTCTAGCTAAGGCTGCCCAAAAGTCTCTTCCCTTTTTCAAAACTCTAAAGAGGGGGAAAAACTTTAAGTGGACCCCAAAGTGTGAGGCTGCATTCTAGGAGTTAAAGAAAATGTTGGCAACACCCCCAATCCTGACAAAGTTGGATCCCAATGAAACTTTATATGTCTACCTCTCAGTTAGCAATGAAGTAATTAGTTCAGTGTTGATAAGAGAAACCAATGAAGGTCAGAAGCTAGTTTATTTTGTGAGCAAGGTTCTACAAGGTCCCGAGCTCCGCTATCAGAAGATCAAGAAACTGGCCCTAGCGTTGCTAACTACTACTAGAAGATTACAACAATACTTTCAGTGTCACTCCATGATTGTGAAGATGGATTAGCCGATCCGTCAAGTGTTGCATAAGTCAAACCTCGCTGGAAAAATGATCACTTGGTCAGTAGAGCTGTTGAAGTTCGGTATCACTTATGAGCCAAGGCAAGCCATTAAAGCTCAAGTGTTTTCTGACTTCCTAGTGGAGCTAAAATAGGATTCTAGCCATCCTAGAGCGAATTCTTAGACCATCTATACTAACGGTTCCTCGAATCCCAAAGGAAGTGGCGTCGGGGTCATATTAGAAAATGGAATCGGGTTCATATTGGAACATTCTTTAAGGTTTGAGTTCCTGACTTCAAATAACTAAGCAGAGTATGAAGCATGTATTATAGACATCACTATGGCAAAAGAAATAAGAGCTACAAATATAATTCTATGCAGTGATTCGCAGTTGGCGACGTCCCAGATCCAGGGTGATTATCAGGCTAAGGAACCCTTGTTGCAGAAATACCTAGCTAAGGTGAAGAAACTAATAGAAGATTTTAACAGTGTTAAGGTGGAACACATCCCAAGAGAACAAAAGTCAAGAGATGACATCTTGTCAAAGCTTGTCAGCACTAAAAGCCCCGACAATAATAGGTCTGTGATCCAAGAGACAATGCTCACACCCAGTATCACGGACTTCAAGGTCCTCATACTGGAAGATAATGAAACTTGGATCACACCCATAATTACCTACCTCTGCAATGGCACTTTGTCTAAAGACCAGAAGGAAGCCCCAAAACTAATATGGACAACGATATAGTATACCCTTGTGGATTACCAGTTATACCGTCGCAAGCTTTCTTCTTCTCTCTTCAAGTGCCTCAGTCCAAAAGATGCAACATAATTTTTGGCTAAAATCCATTAAGGAAGTTGTGGCTGTCACTTTGGAGAAAAGTCCCTAGCATGACAAGCGCTGAGGGATGGGTACTATTGGCCTAGCATGGAAGCTGGCAGTATGGTATACATCCATAAATATAACAAATGTCAACGGTTCTCAGACATCTACGCAGCCCCACCAGAAGAGCTATTTATGATGTTCATTCCATGGACTTTCTATCAGTGGAAGGTTAATATCTTAGGTCATTTTCCCCAAGCATCAGGACAGGTTAAATACTTAGTGGTAGCTGTGGACTACTTCACCAAATGGATTGAGGCAAAACCATTGTCCACCATCACATCGATGCAGATACTAAAGTTTACCTATAAGAACATTATCAATAGATCTAGTGTTCCAGAATCCATCGTTACGGATAACAGAACATAATTTACTGACCAAAAGTTCAAGGACCTCCTAGCTGGGCTCAAGATTAAACAACATTTTACCTCGATAGAGTACCCAAAAACTAATGGGCAAGTTGAGGCCACCAACTAGGTTATACTTCACGAGATCAAAAAGAGGCTTGATGAAGCTAAGGGGGATTGGGTGGAACAACTCGATCACGTCTGATAGGCATATCAGACCATGCCTCATTCCTTAACAAGGAAAACTCCCTTCAAGTTAACCTATGATTACGAGGTTATGATTCCAATCAAGATAAGAGAACCAAACTAGAAAAGGAAAAATTTCTTTGAAGAGGCCAACCCAGACCTCATTCTCCATAACTTAGATTTGTTGGAAGAACAATGTCGTATTGTCCACATTCGTGAAGCCGCTGTCAAACAGAGGATTGCAGTTGTTAGTCATGGCAACCATCACCTAAGAAAGGGTGAATTGAGTGGATTTTTTTACCAATCTACCTTTAGTGGCAAAACTATTTACCAAATTGTAATACTTTTTAGATTATTTATCAAACTACCACACTTCTGGGCATGTTGATTTTTTTTTTTTACATTTCACATAGATAGTGCCAAAGGAGATGGAGCTATCAATAGGAAAATGTCAATACGGTTGCCGCAACACACGTGAAAAGGCTAACACGCTTGAGTTTTTTCACGTGGTAATGCCACACGTGATGATGTTATCTACGTGGAAGCACCTAAGCGGGTGATGTTATATATGGCAAAAATGAAAAAAAACTAAAAAATCAAGAGTCTCCTAAATTAATTAATTAATTAATTAATTTTTTCAGTGTTGATGTGGAGGCGTATTAAATTTTACACCTGCAACAAAAATGAAAAAAAAAAGCCAAGAGTCTCCTAATTTTGTGAAGGCATATTAAATTTCTAGTGTTAATGTGGAGACGCATTAAAGTTTCTCACTAGAGGTTCATGCATGGCTCATTATTGTTGTGCAAATTTTGTGACTAGTTTTAGCTACCAACAAATTGGAAATAGGCATTGATATGCCTGAATCTAATGTTTATTTATATCATGGCTCATTATATTGGAATAAGAAATTCATTAGGAACTTATGTATTTTTTTTAAACTAGTCCAATGTTTTCTCAAGAGACTCCTGAATCCAACTATGGGCTTCAAATCAAAATAATGAGTCATGCATGAACCTCAAGTGAGAAAATTTAATACACCTCCACATCAACACTGAAAATTTAATACGCCTTTACAAATTTAGGAGACTCTTGATTTTTTAATTTTTTTTCATTTTCGTTGTAGGTGTAAAATTGGGAACAACAAAATTTAATACGCTTCTACATCAACACCGAAAAAATTAATTAATTAATTGATTAATTTAGGTGACTTTTGGTTTTTTATTTTTATTTATTTTCGTTGCTGGTGTAAAATGTCATCCTCGTAAGCGCTTGCACATAGATAACACCACCCGCTTAAGCGCTTCCATGTGGATATCGCCAAACGCATTGGCTTTATCTACATGGAAGCGCCAAAGAGGATGACATTATCTATGTAGACAGAGAAAAAAAACATAAAAATGTCACGTTGGACAAAATGGTGGCATTTTGGTATATAATTTCAAAAGTGTAACATGTTGATAAATAATTTTATCACTAATGACAGATTAGTAAAAAAGCCTAAATTAGGTTATCATAAATTTTTTAAAGCAACTTTGAGAAATTATACATTTTGATATACTCAATCAACACATGTAGCGGAATAAGTCTAACAAAGATATAGCTACTATAGATTACTCAAATACAACTTGGGTTATAGGGTAAATAAAGCAAATAAGCTAGATATCAAGTTCTTAAAATCAAAACATCAAGATGACAAGATATGCAATAAATAAATATGTTGCACCAAATATTAAAATTAAAGAGTGCAGGGAAGAGAGAATTAACCTCAAGAATTTATCCTGGTTCAGTTACCAACCACTTGTGGCCTACATCCAGTCCCCTAGCTTAACTTGAGATTTTTTTCACTATCTCCTAAACTTCACGGGTGCTAGAAAAACCTTTGTACAAATAAGAGAACTCCTTACACCTTGGGATCCTCCACCCTTGTGCTAGAGCCTCCAACTCATCAAGCTTCACAAGTGCTTGAAAAATCTTTACATTTAAGAGTACTTACAACACCTTTAGGATACCTCACTTTTGTGTTTGAGCCTCATTACGGGATACATCACCCTTTTCTCTCTTGAGGTATACCTCACCCTCTTACAATAATTTTAAGATGAAGAAAAAGCTTATAAACTCTCACAGGAGTAGATATACAACTTAAAGAACAAAGGAATAGAAGGATTTTGCAATAAAGAGCTTAAAATATGATTTTGATGATTCACGAATCAAATCAAGTATTCTAGAGTTATAAAAGCTTCAAACATCACTTATATATAGAGTCCAAGTGATAAAATAGTCGTTGGTAGTGTTTAGAATTGATTTCTTATGAAAATTAGTCATTTATAGCCGTTGGGATCGCATTCTGATGCGTGGTAATCGATTATAACATATGGTAATCGATTAGCAGCTTCAAACAAAAGCTTTTACAACATTCTGATGTTGTAACATGGTAATCAATTATCGTGCTTCTGTTTTGTTAAAAACACGTTTACAACATTCTGATGCTTGAAAAATGACTTTAAACACCTATGACTTTTTCATTTCACATTCATTTTAAGCAAATAGGCCACTCATTGGAAAGATATTTGAGTCTACTTTCATATGAAATAAGTTTTAGAATAAAACTTAAAGTATTTTGAAAGTTATGATCAAAAGAGTAACCAAAAGTCAGCTTTTCAAAACTCAAACTTGACTATTTTTTATAGTTTTGATCTACTACCATGTCTAGTTTTTCAAAATATGTTTGTTAGGCATTTTAGCATTTAATAACCATTTGTAAAGATTTAAAAACATATTTGAGTTCTTTTCTTGTAAAACATTTATCTTTACATAGGAGAAAATCTAAAAGGAATATATACCAATTCTAGTCCTTAGGCTTCCTGATGTAATCTGAACTTCAAATAATTTCTTCTCTTCAAATCTTGCAAATACTTGGAACTTCTTATCATTCTCATTCTTTTTGAGTTAAGCATAATTGTGATTTTTTGCTTTCTTGTTGCAATGCTCACTCTTGATAGTTGGACTATCCTACAATGTATTACTCAATTAAAACAAACATAGTTAGTCCAAATTCATAATTCAATATCTTCATATGCATGATTCATAAATGTATAACTCTATTTAGTCTAACATGCATATAATAAGACTTTTATAGACTCATCCAAATAAGACATTTATCAATTACTAATAGATATGCTCTATATAGGATGCAACAAATAACATTTTGCACATTTTCGTTTAAATAGAGGCAAATCTAATATTAATTTAATGTAACTTATATAACACATTATTTGATATATTTTATAAAAGATGTTATAAATAATATGTATGATTCTTATATGAAATATAACAAGATGGAGTACATGATCATGAATGATCCAATATAATCTATTAAGCATAGCTATGTAGCATAATCATCAATCTTTTTGTCTTGTATTTGTCGTCATCAAAACTTAACATATTAAATCATCAGGGCAAACTTATTTGCACAATAGCCCAGTATAAATTCCAAAGTGATACCATGAAGATTTGTTCTTAGCGATCTTGTTTTGTGGAGAGTGGATATCGAAGGCAAAAATGCGAAGAAAGGAAAACTAGCTCCCAATTAGTGTTACAAAGTGGCTTCAAAATAAATAAATAAAAGGTGAATTGAGTTTGTAAAAGATTTTTAAAAACTTTTCCAAAAACACTTGTTTATCAATTTTTGTTAAAGCTATTAAATGTTAAAGATGAGTAGATAGAAGAGAATGAACACTTCTCACACAAATAAACTAGCCAAGATGCAAAGTATTCAAGAAAGCATATAACAAGTAAGGCTCAAATGAAAAGGAGACAGAGTAAAGAGAAGCAAACTCAAGATTTATCCTGGTTCAGGTACTCCTTGTGACCTACATCTAGTCCTAAAGTGATTTACCTGAAACTTATCCACTAAACTTCAAGCTTCAATAGGTGCTTATAACATTTACAATCAAGACTACTCACAACACCTTTAGGATGCCTCACCATTTATGTTTGAGCCTTACTATATGGGATACCTCACCCTTTTTCTATCTTGAGGGATACTTCATCCTCTTATAAAAGAAATCAAATGAATAAATGAATGGAAACTCTCACAAAAGTGAATTATACAAATTAAAGCACTAGAGGTAGAAGAATGATCACACTTTTAGCTCAAAACAGAGTAAAAATATTAAATGATGATAAAGTTTGTAATAAATGCTCAACAAGCTCTTTCAGATTGATTTCCTCCTTCCCCTTAAGTACCTAATGAATTGTATTTAAAACTCAAGTCATTACAGAGTCATTGGGAGGTGGGTGGTAGCATTTAATGTGAACTACTAGTCATTTATTACTACATTTAGAAATTCAGATAATCGATTATTGGAAGCCCATAATTGATTATCAGTGAGATAACACAAATGAAATGTGCTTCTAAAACTCAATAATCAATTATTCACGAGGGATAATTGATTATTGACATTTGATCAGTGAGGCGTGCAATAGCTTTTAAACTCAATAATCGATTATTGCATATTACTGCTTGAAAAACCAAAAACCATGGCATTTTGACTTTTGCTAATCGATTATGGTAATCTTATAATCGATTATTTGACTTGAAAACCCAAAACAGGGCATCTGTTGAGCCCAGATAATCAATTACAGCAAGCTCATAATCGATTATTTGGCTTCAAGCAGTTTTAAAAAACTTAGCCATTTTAAGCCAAATGCCTCCAATTATTCCAACAAACTTTCAAGCACTTAAAAGCTATTTCTCATACTTTTAAAAACATTTTAACAACTTGAAAACAGTTTGATTCATTGAGTGCTATCTTGGGGTTTTGAAAAACTGATTTAGAGCTTATATGTGACCACTTTTTTACCTTTACATAAGATCTAAGTTCTATAACTAATTTTGAAGGTTCTTGGACTTGATCTTGTAATCATCTTCTTACTTGTAATCATCAAAATCATTGCGATTACAAATTACATTCTCCTCCATTTTTGTTGATGACAAACAACCATTGAGAAAAGAGTTAGTTTTCAGATGTGAATTCACAAAGAGTTTTAGAGAGTCTTACTCCCCTTCTATATCGTAAGAGGTGATTAAATCAGAGACGCGCAGCTCCCCCTTAATTTTGGAATCCCAAGTTCATTTTTGTTTTAAAATTTACCTTTCTTTTCTCAATATCAAGAACTGAAAGTTTTTCTTCCCCTTTTGTCATAATCAAAAAGATGTGTAAGAGAAAGCATAGAATCATTGCCAATTGCCAACAAGATAGATAACCATGATATATTCATTCAAAATAGTAAGATATGCAATTCAAAAGCAATTCCAAGTCATAGTAAACAACTATGCAAATTCACTAGAGTTCAAGAGATATATATATATATATCCATTCAAAAGCAATTCCAAAAAGCTCAACTGAACAAACACCCCTATATCACATGAAGATAATCGATTATAGCTGAACAAAAAACATTTCTTAGCATTCTACCATCTCATAATCGATTATCTACCGAAGATAATCGATTATGCTTAGTTGAAAAGCACAAATTTTGAGTGTTTGTAAACTGATAATCTATTAGCTACCTCTTTTAATCGATTATTAACCTCCAGAAATATCAGAAACTTATATGCAACAGGTGTTTGAGATTGGGGGACTTAGTAAATGATCAAGTACCTACAAAACAAATTTAGGGATATCTCTGACGCTCAAGTCAGTAATAGATTTAAATGCATAATTCAAAGAAAATGCATCAAACACAAATGTTCACTCAAATGCATGATTGATCAATTATTCTTAGTTCTTTTCTTATAAAAAAGAAAGTTTCTTTTGCCAAAGGTTTTGTAAATATGTCAACCAATTTTTTTGTTGTTTCTACAAACTCAAGCACACAAACTCTTTTTTGCACATGATCACTTATAAAGTTGTGTCTTATTTTGTATCTTATTTCAATATGCTTAGTTCTAGAATGTAAAATTATATTTTTAGTTAAATTGATAGTACTAGTGTTATCATATCTTATAGGGATGTGATCAAGCTGGAGTCCACAATTTAGAAGTTATTGCTTTATCCAAAGGATTTGAGCACAACAACTTCCAGCTACAACATACTCAGCTTCAGCTGTAGACAATGTCACACTATTTTGTTTCTTACTATGCCAAGAAACTAAAGAACTTCAAAGCAAGTGGCATGTCTCACTAGTTCTCTTCCTATCCACTTTGCATCCAGCAACTTCGGAATTAGAATAATCAATTAAACTACATAAGGAACTTTTGGGGTACCACAAGCCCATTTGTGAAGTGCCAACAAGATATTTCATTATTATTTTTACTGCACTTATATGTAATTCTTTAGGATAAGCTTGGTATCTAGCATACATGCATACACTAAACATTATATCTGGTCCACTTGCAGTAAGGTAAATGAATGAGTCAATCATACCTCTATACTTAGTGATTTCTACAGGTTTACCTTCTTCATCCCTGTCCAAATAGCAAGAGGTGCTCATTGGTGTAGCCATTTTCTTAGCACTGTCCATTCCAAACTTCTTGAGCAACTCATTGCAATAGTTGGTTTGACTTATGAAAGTTCCATCCTTAGTTTGTTTGATTTGAAGTCCAAGGAAGAAGTTGAGTTCACCTATCATTGACATTTCAACCTCACTTTGCATAGTGCTAGCAAACTCCTTACACGGATTCATTAGTAGCACAAAATATAATATTATCAATATAGATTTTTACAAGGAGAATGTCATGCTTTTTGTTTTTAATGAAGAGTGTTGTGTCAACTTTGCCTTTTGAAAAATCTTTTTCTAAAAGGAACTTACTCAACCTTTCATACTAAGTTCTAGGAGCTTGTTTTAAGCCATATAGGGCCTTTTTCAATTTGAAAACATATGTGGGTAGCTCATAACTTTCAAAACTAGGAGATTGTTCCACATACACTTCTTGAATGAAGCCATTTAAAATATCATTTTTTTGCATCCATTAATAAAGCTTAAAATCCATGATACGAGCAAAAACAAGTAGCATTTTAATAGCTTTTAGTTTACCAATAGGTGTATATGTCTCTTCATAATCAATTACTTCTTCTTGATTATAATCTTTAGCAATAAGTTTGGCTTTATTTCTTATTTTTATGCCCATTTCATCAAGTTTGTTCCTAAAAATTCATTTTGTGTCAATTATTAGATGATCATTGGGCCTTGGAGCAAGTTTCCAAACTTGATTCCTTTCAAATTGATTTCAGTCTTCTTACATGGCCAAGATCCAATGTTCATCAATAATAGCTTCATTGAGGTTCAATTTGAGAAACAAAAGTCATATGGTTACATATATCTCTAAGAGAGTTTCAAGTAGTTATCCCTTTTGATATATCACTAATCACTTTGTCAAGATGATGATATCTTGAAGTCCTTAATTCCTTGGGAAGATCCATGACTTGTGATGCCTCTTGTCTTAGGGATCAATTTGACTTTCTTCTGGCTTCTTTGCTTCTTTCTCCTTGTCCTCAAAGTGTGTTTTGGCTAAAATTTATGTAACATCATCAATAAATTCCTTTCTCGGTCCATTTGGATTAGTCTCATCAAAAGTAACATGTATAGACTCTTTTATGGTCATAATTCTTTTATTGTAGACTCTAAAAACTTTACTATGACTAGAATAGCCAAGAAATATACCCTCATCCGATTTTGCATTAAATTTGCCTAAGTTGTCATTTTTATTATTTAAAACAAAACACTTGCATCTAAAGACATGAATGTGGGAGATATTTGGTTTCCTTCCTTTGTATAATTCATAAGGGGTTTTCTTTAAAATTGGCCTTATTAGGGCCCTATTCATTACATAACAAGTGATACTTGCCGCATCCACCCAAAAATACTTAGGAATGTTAGATTTATTGAGCATAGTTCTAGCCATTTCTTTCAAAAATTTATTTTTTCTTTCTACAACTCCATTTTGTTGTGGACTTTTAGAGGTTAAAAAATTATGTTCAATGCTATTTTCATTACAAAATGTTTCAAAGTCACTACCATGATAACTTCTAATAGATGTAATATTAAAACTATTTTCATTTTGAATAACTTTAGCAAGTTTTCTAAAAGCTTGAAAAACATCATATTTATGAGATAAAAATAATGTCCATGTGAGCCTAGAATAATCATCCACAATCACAAATGCATAATAATTCCCACCAAAGCTCATAGTTCTTGAAAGTCTAAAAAGATCCATGTGTAAAAGTTGTAAAGGTCTAGAGGTTGAAATAATATTTTTTTGCTTTAAAAGATACTTTTACTTGTTTTTCCTTTTGACATGCATCACATAACTTATCTTTTTCAAATTTGAGCTTAGGTAATCTAATTACTAGCTCCTTAGAGACTAACTTATTTAAATTATCCATGTGAATGTATACAAGTCTTCTATGCCAAAGCCATGAATCATATTCTTTGCTCGTAAGACATTTTGCATCATTTGATGATATATCATCAAGACTAATAATGTATATATTATTTACTCTATGACCATCAAATTTAACTTGTTTGTCATCTACTCCTTCAATTATGCAATAATTTGAATCAAATATCAATTTATTCTCTTTGTCACATAATTAACTAATGCTAAGCAGGTTATGGTTAAGTCCTTCAATAAGAAAAACATTATCAATAGAAGAGGAAGTAATTTTACCAACTTTGCCAACACCAAGAATATTTCCTTTGTCGTTGTCTCCATAGGTTACATTTCCATGCTTCTTGTGGACTAGGAAAGAGAACTTGGAGTCATCTCTAGTTATGTGCTTGGAGCAACCATTATCAAGATACCAATGTGAGCTCTTGGCCTTCAAGTACACCTACAATACACACTTAATTTTTAACCTTTGGTACCCAAATTTTCTTGGGTCATTGTGTGTTAATTTTGGGCAAAGTGCCCTTGGGGACCCAAACCATCTTAGTCCCTACTTTGTTGTTCTTTCTTGCATTTTATGTAGATACACTATGTCCTTTCTTATCACAATAAAAACATTTTGTGAAAGGACTACTTGATATGCTTGATGGAACAAAAAAGTTCTTATAGAGCTTTTGTTGGTTTTTGGGATTATACCCTAAACCGGCCTTTTCAAAAACACTTCTTTGTTTCCTAAGCAATATATTCAAATTGTTTTTTCCAAAGGTAAATTTAGAAAGAGTATTTTTTAAATCCTCAATCTCTTTTTCAAAAACTTTACATGAAGAGCAAGAAGAAGATATGGATGCATTTTCATGAGAATAGCAAATCATGCATGAAGAATTGGCATTAATCAATCCAAGAGTTTCTTTTTCAATCTTAAGTTCCTTAATTTCCTTGTTTAAGATGGAAATTTTGTTTTCCAAAGAGGAAATAATTTTCTTTGATGACAAAACAAGTTTAGCAAGTCTTATACATTCACCATGCAATTCTTCAAAAGCATATTGCAATTCATTATAGGAAGGGGAAGAGTCAAGGTTTAAGAATATTACCTCCATATCATCTTCATCTACTTCTTCTCCTCTAGCCATGAGACAAAGGTGAATTTCCTCATTATCGAGCTATTCATTGAGTCTATGTCATTGTCATTCTATACTATATAGGCTCTCATTCCTTTCTTGTCCTTAGAAGGTTTCTTCTCAAACTTCTCTACTTTCTTTTGGTAGATAGGACACTCCATCTTCATGTGTTCCGACTTTCCACACTCATAGCATGTCAAAGTAGATAAAGTTTTTTTCCCTTTATGATAGGTCTTCTTTAGAGGAAAATGAGGTTTTCTTTAAGTTTCCTTCTTCTTAAGGAATTTTTCAAACTTCCTCACAATAAGACTAAGGTTCTCCTCATTGATCTCAAGATTCTCCAACCCATTTCTATCATCTTCATCATCATCATCAAGCATAGAGGAAGTGGCCTTTAAAGTAATTCTTTTCTTCTTCTTGTCAAACTCCTCATGTTGATTGAGTCTATTTCATTCTAATTTATGCTCTTGAAGCTTTCCAAATAGTGTGGCTAGGGTCATGGTAGAGAGATTCATTGATTCCACAATAGTCGTCACCTTTTGTTGTCAATGCCTATTCAAAAATCTCAACACTTTGTTAATAAGATCTTCATTAGGAAGTGTCTTTCCCAATGAAGTAAGATGGTTAACAATATGAGTGAATCTCGTTTACATTTCTTGAATGTTTTCACCTTGATTCATTCTAAAAAGCTCATATTCATGAGTGAAGGTGTTTATTCTTGATCTTTTCACTTCACTAGTACCCTCATAGGTGACTTACAAAGTGTCCCACATCTCTTGGGTTGTATTACAATTTGAGATCCTAAAGAATTCATCATACCCCAAGACTGTGGTGATGATATTTTTAGTTCTCAAATTATATTGAACATTTCTCTTATCATCATCGGTCCATTCACTTCTGGGTGTATTTAATCTTGCACCATTAACAAGATGTGTAGGGACAAAAAGACCATTTTTTACAGTATCCCACACATCTAAATCAAAAACTTCAATAAAAATTTTCATTCATTTTTTCCAAAAAGCATAACTGTCACCATTGAAAAAGGAGGTCTATTGATAGAAGCACCCTCTGATGAAAATAGATTTGAAGAAGTCATCTCTCCTCTTGAAGCTGTTAAGCTCTTTACACAAGAGTTGAGCTCTGATACCACTTGTTACCAAGTGGTTTCAAACTCAAGAGGAAGGTGAATTGAGTTCGTAAAAGATTTTTGAAAACTTTTCTAAAAACACTTGTTTATTAATTTTTGTTGAAGTTGTTAAATGTTAGAGATGAGTAGATAGAAGAGAATAAACACTTCTCATAAAATAAACCAGTTAAGATGCAAAGTATTCAAGAAAGCATATAATAAGTAAGGCTCAAATGTAAAGGAGATAGAGTAAAAATAAGCAAACTCAAGATTTATCCTAGTTCAGCCACTCCTTGTGACCTACGTCCAGTTCTCAAATGATTTACTCGAGATTTATCCACTAAACTTTAAGTTTCAATAGATGCTTGCAACCTTTACAATCAAGCACATTCACAACACCTTTGGGATACCTCATCATTTGTATTTGAGCCTCAGTATAAGGGATACCTCACCCTTTTTCTCTCTTGAGGGATACCTCACCCTCTTTCTCTCTTGAGGGATACCTTACCCTCTTACAAAGGAATCCAGATGAATAAATGAATAGAAACTTTCACAATAATGAATTATAAGCAATAGAGGTAGAAGGATGATCACACTTTTAACTCAAATCAGAGTAAAAAGATTGAAGGTTGTTAAAGTTTGATGAGTGTAAAATACACTAATCTTTTGAGTTTATTTATTAGGATTTTTAATTTATTTTTATTTATTTTTTATTTATTTTTAATTTATAATTATCTCTTCACTTAGTCATATTTGAATTTTCAGGATAAATCATCATATTTTGTGCAAAAATAAAAAATTCGTAAAGATAAATATTTGAAGGATGCTTATCCTATTCTTCGATGTTAATTATAGTTCTAATTGGATACAAAATCTTAGATTGGAGATTAGATAAGGATTCTCAAAAAGATTTGATTTGGAGCAAAATTTGGATTCTCGCACTATCCTGATCATTTCTCATTAATTGAGTCATATCTTGGGTTAAAGAGATCTGACCTATGCATTGTTTACTGCATTGAAAAGCTAACAGAAAATTCTACAACTTCTCTGTTGAGATCGAGGGCAAATTCGGCCATCTGGAGAGTAAGAAAAATCATTCAAGTTAGATACAAAAAGCTATCAATTTTTTTTATAAAAGGGAAAAAATGAGTTTAGCAAAGGAGCTCTCTTTTAGTTCAGAAAATACATAAAAAATAGAGTTTTGAGAGACTCAAATGCAGCGAGGGGATGAGCCTTAGGAGAGGAGGAGGAGCTGTCTTGGAGCTCTCGTGGAATTGGAGATCAAATCATCATTGAAGGTGCTTTGATTTCTTCTCTACGGTTCTATCATGATGAATTCTCTTTCCTCTTCCTATCTTTTCTTCTCTTTTGTCATGTGTGGCTAAATTCACGTGTTTCTAGGGTGAAAATGTAACCTGATTCAATCGATATGTATTAAAATTAGATTTTTAATTAATTTTTTTCTATTCAATTGGAGTGTTTATTATTGTTCTTAATACTTTTATGAATTGACCACTCATAAATTGATCTAGTGAGATGTGTGTAGAATCGAAAAGTTTGCATATGACTTAGACCATAAATAATAAGTGTCATGATTTATAATCATCTAGGAATAGAGGTTACAGGTTGTGTGGGGGAATTGTGATATTTTTCATAAGAATCCATAGAGTGAAGGTCATGCCTTTAAGAGTTAGGGTTTAAATCAAGGAATTGACTAGGCTTTGATAATTAAAGAGAATCAACTCGTCAAGGAATTGAGTTTTAATTAATTAAGGGATTCTCCCCATCAATTGAATGACTAAAAATTAATTAGAATGAAGGTCTCAAAGTTACTCTATTGTTTATAATAAATTATTGAATTAAGTGAAATCCGATCCCTAGTGTTTTAATTTCGTGTGCTTACATCCTTAATATGTTTTGCATTCGTGTATTTTGTTCTCTCTTTTCCTTCTTAATTTCGTGCATTTTTGTGTATTTTTTTCTTTTATAATTTTGTGTCTTTAGTTGTTTTAAATCATTCTTAATTATTGGTTTCCTAGATAGTATTAACATTAGAGAAGTGGTACTTCATAAACTAATTTCTCGTGGGAACGATTTCGTACTCATCATTTATTATTTTTTTGATTTGGTGCACTTGCCAATATCACAACAAAGTTCGTAATAAATTCTCAATAAACTCTTTTAGATTGATTTACTTCTTCCCTTAAGTCCTCAATAACTTGTATTTAAAGCCCAAGTCATTAAAGAGTCGTTGGGAGATGGTTGGTAGCATTTACTGTGAGCTACTAGCCATTTATTACTACATTTAGAAACCTAGATAATCGATTATTGGAATCCCATAATCGATTATCAGTGAGATAGCACAAAACAAAATGTGTTTCTCAAACTCAATAATCGATTATTCATGAAAGATAATCAATTATTGACATTTGATCAGTGAGGCGCCTAATGACTTTTAAACTCAATAATCGATTATTGCCATGCAATAATCGATTATTGCTTGAAAGATGAAAAACCATGGCATTCTGACTTTTTCTAATTGATTATGGTGTTGGTGATGTTGCTAGAGTGAGGTGGATCTATTTAATCAAAAACCCAAAACAAGGCATCTGTTGAGCCCAAATAATTGATTATGGCAAGTTCATAATCAATTATTTGGCTTCAAACTATTTGTTATGTGCTACTACTTTATTTTTCTTCCTTAATTTCTTTTGCTAGTTTGAGAGATGGGCCTTTTTATAATTAAAAAAAACTTAGTCATTTTAAGTCAAATGCCTCCAATTACTCCAACAAACTCTCAAGCACTTAAAAGTCATTTTTTATTATTTTAAAAACATTTTAACAACTTGAAAACACTTTGATTCATTGAGTGTGTTGATCGATTTCTTTTATTTTGTTGGAAACCGAAATTTTAAAGTGCATTAAACAATTTAACTTGGAAGGGAGAATGATTTCACCTTCAGAGGTCTCACTTGTATTATAAAGAAGCTAAGAGTCGTTGATATCGCAAAGTCCCAACGAGGAATACATATTTCATATAAGAGCCAAGTAATAACCAATAGTCTAATTAATGTTATCCAAAGGCATTAAATTTATAAAGGAAAAGAATGTTTAAAAAAATTTAAAGACTGAAAATTAATAAATCTAAGATAAATAGATAAATAGAGAAATAAGGAATCCTTTTTCATCTCTTATTTCAACTAATGACATGCAATCCTTACAAGAAATATCAATGAATTGTTAAGTTAGATTGAGAATCTGATTTAGTTAAAAAAACCTATGTCTAAGTCAATTAACCCTGATTTCATTCACCCAGCTCACTAAGTTTCCTTGAGAACCAGTGCAAACTCCACTCATGAACGATCTATTCTCAATCACACACTATACATGGTCAATAGGTATATTTCTATCCTATAACGAATTAACTCATCCAAGCTAATTGAACTCGTCGAACATGCATTAACCATACGTATGATCTAAAATCCAAATTCATATGTCTAGGTTCATTAGATTTCATCTGATCAATCAAAAGTTGATCAAACCCTTAAAAGTATTAAGATCCATATGATTGAAAATAACTAAACTTCAATATGTACTCTAAAGATTACAAAATCATCAGCATCCATAGGAAACTACTAAGAAAATCCTACATACAGCCTAGCTAGCCATGAAACATGAAAGTACAAACAAATAAATCATGTTCATGAATCAATAAAAAGAGAAAAGAAGAAAGGAAAGGAAGGAAGCTCATTAGATTTTGTCCTCTAAGCTTGATTCACCCTCCATAGGAAGGATGGCCTCCAACCTTAGCTTTTTCTGCTTCCTCTAGGTCTAAAAACCTAAAAACCAGCAGCTACTCTCTAAAAAGATAAAAAATTCTCGTAGAAAATGGGTACAAATGTATTTATAGGCTCAATAAAATAGGGCAACACCGCGGCATCCAACATATCACGCCGCGGTGCACGTGTAATTAGGTCACAGGGGCCTAGACCTTCCACTATCAATGTCGCGGCCCTGAAGCCTCAAGTTTTATGTACTAAAGTAAGGGAGCGCCACAGCGTCTTCATGCCCACGTCGCGGCATTGAGTGCTGATCTTCATTTTTTGCTTCCTCTTAGGCTTTCTAGTCCAAAGCTACTTCAAAATCTTCATTTTCCTGCTTTATTTGAGACCTGCCTATATAAGAGAAATTATCAATTCAATAACTCATGCAAATGTACTAAATTTATCAAAGTTTTGAAAGTATTTACTCAGGATCACAATGGAAGCCATCAGAATGAATTCAGATATAAATGATGCTAAAATCTTTCATTCTTACTTACAAACAATGACTAATCATATCATAGAGCATAGATATAGAGCATACAAAATAACTACATTTATAACTCATATAACATATTATTGGATATATTATATGATGAATGTTACATATATCATTGCATGATTATTAAGTGAAATATAATTAGATAGTACATAATCATGCATGATATAATATTTCTCATTAAAACCTGTAACATGATCAATATTCTTTTGTGATTTTGTTATCTATAAAGCACAAGTATCCTCTTTTGTTTTGTAGCAAATATTAAAGCAAACATCCAAAGGCATTAAATTTATAAAGGAAAAGAATGTTTAAAAAATATAAAGACTCGAAAATTAATAAATAAGATAAATAGATAAATAGAAAAATAAGGAATCCTTTTTCATGCAATCCTTACAAGAAATATCAATGAATTGTTAAGTTAAGGAGAACCGATTTGCGGTGTTAAAAACCTATTATCAACTACACATTTATACTGACTACAGTATATTTCTATCCTATAACGAATTAACTGACATGCATACTGTCTGTTACCATTGATTTCACGATTATTAGAGAATCTGATTTAGTTAAAAAAAAACCACTAAGTTAACTGAGAACGATTTGGATTACAAGTCTAAGTCAATTAAACCCACTTATGAACGATCTATTCTCAATCACACATTTATACATTATGACCAATAGGTATATTTCTATCCCCTAATTGAACTCGGCGAACATGCACCTAAAATCCAAATTCATAGATCCGATCAATCAAAATTTGATTTAAGATCCGTATAATTGAAAATAACTAAACTTCAATATGTACTCTAAAGATTACAAAATCATTGATCCATAGGAAACTACTAAGAAAATCCTACATACATTTACTTAGCTAGCCATGAAACATGAAAGTACAAACAAATAAATCATGTTCATAAATCAATAAAAAGAGAAAAGAAGAAAGGAAAGGAAGGAAGGAAGCTCATTAGATTTTGAGCTAAAAAGGAAAAGTACATTCAAGAATGCTTTCTCCAAAAAGATAAAAAATTCTCATAGAAAAGGTACAAATCAACATTATCAACTTACATTAAGCCATTTTTAACATTCCACTTTCACCTAACTCATGCTAGTGTATGATGATTGCATAAACCTCAAAGAATACATATACCTCACAATCAGTTTCACACATACACAATCCTCATCATGCTAGAATTCATAGCTTCCTTTCATACAAGATATTCTTCCCAAAATCATGCAAGAAAAACCTCTTCCATTCAATTCATATTCACCCAGATGAGGTTATGAACATACACATGAACATAATTCATAAAATCCACAAGATTGTAATACAACTCTCTCTCCACTAATGTAAATCATGCAAGATTGAGGATCAAAAGGGTCTTTATTAGCTTATAATGTCAGGCCAAGGGCAATGAGTAACAGAATAAAAGGATAGGATTAAACACAAACATTGAGAAGCATAAATGTGATATTCCAATTCATGAGCCTATAATGACATTAGCAGGGTATTTACAATGAGATCAGAAAACTTGCTAGAACCACTTTGATGCTTTTCGATTTTACTTTTCTTTTGCTTTGCTTTTCTTTTGATTTTCATTCATTTTTCAATCATTTCTTTTCTTTTTCTATTCTTTTTTTTTTGCAAAGTAATAATTTTTTCTTTAACTGCACCTGGTTCCTTCAGGCTTATTTTATATTGAATCTTTCATATCTCTAATCATAAGACTCACTTCAAGAAATAACATATAACATGCACTCAACAAACAAAGAAGGTAGGAAGAAAATGTAATGTTTTCACATGCATTAGAACGGTTAACAAGTTAACGATCATAATGGTTATGAAAAATAAATAAGGCCAAACAGTATAAGGCTTCAAAATGGGATCTAAGGATATCATCATATCAAAGTAAGCTTTTTAAGGCTCAAACGGTCCAAACAATGCCCTAATCATTTCCTTTATCATGCACAACCTAGGATTTTGACTCAAGAGAGTTGCCAAACAATTTCTAGGATAATCAAATTTTTCATATATATCATCCATAAACTTTCTCTAGGCAAACATTTTTATTCTTTCCAAAGTTCAAAAAGCATGCAATTGGGAAACTCACCATGCATAAAAAGAAACTAGAATGCTTCAGTATGCGTCAAAGATTGCATATGGATTCACAGAAAAATGAAGGTCATTTGCATCCATATCTATCATTGGGCAATCATTCACACTAGTTTTTTAAACAATACAACACACAATATGAAAGGGAACGATAATTGTATCTTGAATGGATTTTTCATCAAAATTTTCAAGATAACTGCTCCTATGATTATTATTTAAACTATGGTACTAAAGCACATATATACACTACAAAGAAAATATAAAACTAACAAGCATGCATAATACCAAAACATATGCACATGAACTTAATAGTACCAAAATAACATAATACTGCATAAATAGTTAGTCAAAACATAAAGTTAAAGACACCCCCCAAACCTGAGGGAAACAGTGTCCTCACTGTACAAAAAAGACATACATAAAGATACCAAAAAGAAATACAATGAAAGAAAATGAAAATCCTGATAGCAATAGCTAGATAAGCGGATCATCACTATTGGGGCCCTCAAAATCAGCATCATAATCATCTCCATCATCGCCATCATCTCTGCTATCAACATCCTTAGCTGCAACATGAGCATCGGAAGGGCCATTCTGGGAGGGTCCAGCAACTACAGTGGGTGGGAAATGTGGGACTTGATAGTCCTCCACAGGCAATCCAAGACGCTCCGCCATCCAACGCTGGGTCTGCATTGTGTAAACAAGCATGGCCTCCATATGGACAAGCCTAGCCTCCATCCTGGCACGCCAATTAGTATCATCTGTAGGTGTGGCCTGTGACTCAGGAAATGCGACTCTCGACATTGCTACTCTAGATGTTGGTCATGTATGATATGAGCAATGTCAATGGATCGGTGCTCCAAAATAGCATATATAAGAATTGCCCGATCCCTGGTCACTTTCGATAAGCTGTTCGACGGGAGGATCCTGGTTTATATAAAATGGTACCAGGCCTTCGCCTCAGGCGTCAAACAACCTCTGGGAAAGTAACGAGGCCTGTTCATCTGAATGTTCATAGTCCACTGAATCGGCTGAGACTCAGCCGTGCAAATGCGAGCAGTGACCAAGCTAAGATCAATCCCTTCCTCAGGCTCCCAACGATAGAAATTGGTGTACTCGCAAAGAAGAGGCGGAGGCTGCAGTTTCAGCATTGCTCGGAGATCTTCCACAGAATAAGGAACCTGGCGTCCCCGTACCCTGACGGTAGTAGCTCCCGGTGCGACAAAAGCTAAGTTCGCATAAAATTCGTGAACTAATGGTAGGACTGGCACCTCAGGGTGTTTAGCAAAATGACCCCATCCTAGCAGACAGATGGTCCTCTCTATATCCTCATGGATGCTGTCCGCAAAGGAAAATCCTCGCTCCACCATCACTGTTTTTCCAACCAGTACAACATATTTTTGTTCAACAGCAGCTGAAACGAACCTCCTCTGATCAAATTGAGGAGGAGGAGAAGGCTCCCTGTTACGCTGACTGCTAGATCCCCTTTGGCATTTATGAGCCATCAGACTTGAAAAAAAATTGCAAACTGTTAATATTGAATGGACAAAATGAAAAGCATTTGCAAAACAGATCAATTCTAGAAATTTTGGGGCCCAACACCACGACATGCAACTCAACGTCGCGGCATTCAAGCTATTCATAGCCGCGACATTCAAGATAACGTCATGGCATTCAACCTGTTCATCTTAACGTCGCGGCACTCAAACCAACACCGTGGCACGCAGCCCTAATTTTTTCAGGCACGCAGCACTCAGAGCGTATATTCCCATACAGCATGCAATTCAAGCACTATATAACACTAAAACTAATAAAAACTTAGCAAAAATGAAGTTTAAAACGATTATTTAACACAAAACCTACAATATTACAAACAAAAACAAAGCAACTATAAAAACCTATGAAAAATAAAGAAATAAAAATGTAGAAAAATAAAGAAAAAGTGAAGAAACATACCGTAGTACTGGTAGGACTTGGAGGACGAGGGTGGGAAAGAAGAAAAGAGCAGAAAATTTCAAAGAGAACGGGAAAGAAATGAAACAAAAAGTAAGGAAGAAAATGGAAGAATGAAAGGGTGCGAGAAACGTCGCAGCACTTAACCCATATCCACCCACTGGCGCCGTGGCGTGACAATAATAACGCCGCGGCGCGCACTGATTCCCACCAGTTTCAAATTTTAAATTAATTACTAATTACTATTTTTTTATTTTTTTATTATTATTACAGGGCCGCGGCCTTAGGGTCTGATACAGCCGCGGCCCTAAACTCACTGGATTTTGGCCCAAACCAAGGGGACACCGCGGCGTGTTGTTGCGTGACGCCGTGGCGTGAGGAGCCTGACTGCAGAATTCTGCAGCAAACTCACTTCAGCCATGAGTTTTGCTCAAATGTGGCCTCCAGCACCTGTAAAACTTGCTTAAATGGTTATTTACATAATGTAATACATAAATATACTAAAACTTAAAAATCAAGATATTTACATAATTAAGACTTGAAATGAAAATTTTGGGTTCCCTCCCAAAAAGGGCCTAATTTATAGTCCCGGTAGGACTTGTCTGTTGTTCCAAATGCATTTCTATAAGTGAGGAGGATCTTCCTCCTGATTTACAAAATTGGTTTGATGCATTTGGAATGACATGACTTTTAGCTCCAAGTTTGGAGCATGCTCAACAAGTGCATCAATTAAATTTACCACCATAGCTGCTTTGAGCTAGTCCATTTCACCTTCAAAAATGACTTGACCTTCACCATGAGCACAGGCTTCACTTATACTCCCTTCCTTGGATGTTATCCCATCAATTATGCTCACCATTGCACCATGTTCTTGATCTTAAGGGCCTTGTAATGCATTGAAAATGTTGAAACTAACCTCTTGATCCTGAACTCTAATGGTGAGTTCACCTTTTTCCATATTAATCTGAGCTTTTCCTGTTGCTAGGAATAGCCTGCCAAAAATCAACGGGACATTGCTATCCTCCTTCATATCAAGTATGAAAAAATTCGCAGGGAAGATAAACTTATCCATTTTAACCAACACGTCCTCTATAACCCCCTTCGGATGAGTAAGGGTTCGGTCCGCCAACTGTAGTTTAACTAAAGTAGGCGAAACTTCCCCCAAACCTAATCTTGGGTAAATAGAGTAGGGCATGAGATTGATGCTGGCCCCTAAATCACACAAGGCATGGCCAGTGAACTTATCACCAATTGTGCAGGGTATGGTGAAGCTTCCAGGATCTTTGAGCTTAGGAGGAAGTCTGTTAAGCAGAATTACACTGCATTCCTCCGTCAGGGCAACTACTTCACAATCACCAAACTTTCTCTTCTTTGAAAGAATTTTCTTTATGAATTTAACATAGCTCGGCATCTGTTCTAAAGCTTCTGCGAATGAGATGTTGATATGTAGCTTTTTGAACACTTCCAAAAATTTCTGGAATTGGTGCTCAAGCTTTTTTCTCACTTGCCTATTAGGGAAAGGTAAAGGGTGGACATAAGGCTTAGACTCCTTCTTCTTCTCCTCACTATTCCTATTGGCAATATCTTGAGTTTGCCTGACATCTTTGCTCACTACTTCCATTTCTTTGACAACTTCAGTTTCCTTTTCAAGCAGCTTTGTTCTCAGATTCCCTCTAATGTTTTTCCCACTTCTCAGGGAGATGGCATGACAATGCTCATTTGAAGCACCTTTCGGATATTAACAGTGTCACTAGGGAGGGTGCCTAGAGGCCTATTATTGATGGCATTAGCCAATTGCCCTATTTGGTTTTCCAATACTCGCATAGAAGTAGTTTGACTCTGAAACATCATTTCATGTTTTGCTAATTGAGCATCAGTCTTCGTCATATAAGAATCCGTCTTGACCATAAATTATGAAAACATGTCTTCCAAAGAGGGTTTCCGATCTTGGCCCTGTTGTCTTGATTGGGAAGGAAATCTAGAAGGATTATAGGGTCTGTCATTCACTGGAGCAGATGAGGAAGCTCCTTGATTGTCCCTCCAGGAGAAGTTGGGATGGTTCCTCCATCCTGAGTTGTATTGGTTTGAGTATGGATTATTTTGCTGCGGCGATAGTTACCAGCGTATTGTGCAGTTTCTGTACTGAAAGGGCAGCTATCGCTTGAATGTGTCTCTCCACACTTATTACATAGCACAAATGAGCTTTGTTGATGGCTGTTCCCCAAAAGATCCAGCTTACTTGATAATGTTGCTACCTGAGCAGATAATGTTGCCAATGGATCGATATCATGCACTCTAGCTACCTTCTTTGAAGTATTTCTTTCCAAAGGCCACTGGTAGCTGTTGGCTGCCAATTCCTCAAGCAATTGGAATGCATCATCAAATGATTTGCTCAATAAAGAGCCTCCAGTAGCTGCATCTACTATAGGGCGATGGTAGGGTAGCAATCCTTTGTGAAATGAGTAAACTTGGTGCCACGGTGGAATGTCATGATGAGGGCACCTACGTAGCAAATCCTTGTATCTCTCACATGATTCATACAAGGTTTCTGATTCAAATTGGGTGAATGATGTGATATCATTCACCATTTCAGCAGTCTTGGCCAGTGAAAAATACTTATTTAAGAATTTACCGCATAGATCATTTCAAGTGCTAATGGATTCCGCAGGTAGAGACTGCAATCAACTCTTGGCTCTATCTCTGAGAGAGAAGGGAAAGAGCCTTAAGCGAATAGCATCATCAGAGACACCATTATGCTTGAACGTGTCATAAATCTCCAAAAAATTTGAAAGATGAGCATTGGGATCCTCTTTGAGCAAACCGCCAAATTGTACAGAAGTCTGTATCATTTGAATGATGACCGGTTTGATTTCAAAATTATTAGCACAGATGGCAGGCCGTCTAATACTGGACTACAAGTTCTCCATTTGAGGGGTTGCAAACTCCCTCAATGGTCTTGTATGACTATCATCCTCCAATTGGAGAGTAGCGTTATCGTCTGCCATCTTAGTACCTATATCAATAATTTGAAAACTTACATTAATATGTACAAGATAAATTTTGAACTAGTATTAACTAGACTCATTGCTAATATCAGCTAAATAGAAATAACCGTAATCCCCGGTAATGGTGCTAAAAACTTGATCGCTCTTTTGCTTATTGGGAAAAGGTAAAGGGTGGACATAAGGCTTAGACTCCTTCTTCTTCTCCTCACCATTCCTATTGGCAATATCTTGAGTTTGCCTGACATCTTTGCTCAATACTTCCTTTTCTTTGACAACTTCAGTTTCCTCTTCAAGCAGCTTTGTTCTCGGATTCCCTTCAATGTTTTTCCCACTTCTCAGGGAGATGGCATGACAATGCTCATTTGAAGCACCCTTCGGATTATTAACAGTGTCACTAGGGAGGGTGCCTAGAGGCCTATTATTGATGGCATTAGCTAACTGCCCTACTTGGTTTTCCAATGCTCACATAGAAGCAGTTTGACTCTGAAACATCATTTCATGTTTTGCCAATTGAGCATTGGTCTTCGTCATATGAGAATCCGTCTTGACCATAAATTATGAAAATATGTCTTCCAAAGAGGGTTTCCAATCTTGGCCCTATTGTCTTGATTAGGAAGGAAATCCAGAAGGATTATAGGGTCTGTCATTCACTGGAGCAGATGAGGAAGCTCCTTGATTGTCCTTCCAGGAGAAGTTGGGATGGTTCCTCCATCCTGGGTTGTACTGGTTTGAGTATGGATTATTCTGCTGTGGGCGATAGTTACCAGCGTATTGTGCAGTTTCTGTACTGAAAGGCTGGCTATCACTTGAATGTGTCTCTCCACACTTGTTACACAGCACAAATGGGCCTTCTTGATGGGTGTTCCCTAAATGATCCAGCTTACTTGATAATGTTGCTACCCGAGCTGATAATGTTGCCAATGGATCGATATCATGCACTCCAGCTACCTTCTTTGAAGTATTTCTTTCCAAAGGCCACTGGTAGCTATTGGCTGCCAATTCCTCAAGCAGTTGGAATGCATCATCAAATGATTTGCTTAATAAAGAGCCTCCAGCAACTGCATCTACTATAGGGCGATGGTGGGGTAGCAATCCTTTGTGAAATGAGTAAACTTGGTGCCACGGTGGAATGTCATGATGAGGGCACCTATGTAGAAAATCCTTGTATCTCTCTCATGCTTCATATAAGGTTTTTGATTCAAATTGGGTTAATGATGTGATATCATTCACCATTTCAGTAGTCTTGGCCGATGGAAAATACTTATTTAAGAATTTACCACATAGATCATTCCAAGTACTGATGGATCCCGCAGGTAGAGACTATAACCAACTCTTGGCTCTATCTCTGAGAGAGAAGGGAAAGAGCCTTAAGCGAATAGCATTATCAGAGACACCATTGTACTTGAACATGTCACAAATCTCTAGAAAATTTGAAAGATGAGCATTGAGATCCTCCTTGGGGAAACCACTAAATTATACAAAAGTCTATATTATTTGAATGATGGCCGGTTTGATTTCAAAATTATTAGCATGGATGGCAGGCCGTTTAATACTGGACTGCAAGTTCTCCATTTGAGGGGTTGCAAACTCCCTCAATGGTCTTGTATGACTATCATCCTTCAACTGGAGAGTAGCGTTATCGTTTGCCATCTTAGTATCTATATCACAAAATAATCTGAAAACTTAAATTAATATGTACAAGATAAAATTTGAACTAGTATTAACTAGACTCGTTGCTAATATCAGCTAAACAGAATTAACCGTATTCCCCGGTAATGGCGCCAAAAACTTGATCGCTCTTTTGCTTACCGCAAGTGCACGGGTCGCACTTGTATTATAGCTAAGAGTCGGATATCGTTCCCATGAGGAATATGTATTTCATATAAGAGTCAAGTATTAACCAACAGTCTAATTAATGCTATCCAAAGCCATTAAATTTATAAAGGAAATGAATGTTTAAAGAAATATAAAGACTGAAAATAAATAAATCTAAGATAAATAGATAAATAAGGAATCCTTTTTCATTTTCTATTTCAACTAATGATATGCAATCCTTACAAGTAATATCAATGAATTGTTAAGTTAGCTTGAGAATCTGATTTAATTAAAAGTCTATGTCTAAGTTAATTAACCCTGGTTTCATTCACCCAGCTCACTAAGTTTCCTTAAGAACCAGTGCAAACTCCACTCATGAACGATCTATTCTCAATCACACACTATATATGGCCAATAGGTATATTTCTATTCTATTAACGAATTAACTAATCCAAGCCAATTGAACTCATCAAACATGCATCAACCATATGTATGATTTAAAATCCAAATTCTTATGTCTAGGTTCATTAGATTTCATCAGATTAATCAAAAGTTGATCAAACCCTCAAAAGCATTAAGATCCATATAATTGAAAATAACTAAACTTCAATATGTACTCCAAAGATTACAAAATCATCAGCATCCATAGGAAACTACTAAGAAAATCCTACATACAGCCTAGCTAGCCATGAAACATGAAAGTACAAACAAATAAATCATGTTCATGAATCAATAACGAGAGAAAAGAAGAAAGGAAAGGAAGGAAGCTCATTAGATTTTGTCCTCTAAGCTTGATTCACCCTCCATAGGAAGGATGACCTCCAACCTTAGCCTTTTCTGCTTCTTCTAGGTCTAAAAACCTAAAAACCAGTAGCTGCTCTCCAAAAAGATGAAAAACTCCTGTAGAAAATGGGTACAAATGTATTTATAGGCTCAATAAAACAGGGCAACACCACGGTGTCCAACATATCACGCCGCAGCGCGCATGTAATTAGGTCACAGGGGCCTAGGCCTTCCACTATCAATGTCGTGGCCCTGAAGCCTCGGGTTTTATGTATTGAAGCAAGAGAGCACCCCGGCATCTTCATGCCTACGTCACGGCGTTGAGTGTTGATCTTCATTTTTTGCTTCCTCTTAGGCTTTCTGGTCCAAAGCTACTTCAAAATCTTCATTTTTCTGCTTTATTTGAGACCTGCCTATATAAGAGAAATTATCAATTCAATAACTCATGCAAATATACTAAATTTATCAAAGTTTTGAAAGTATTTGCTCAGGATCACAATGGAAGCCATTAGAATGAATTCAGATATAAATGATGCCAAAATCTTTCATTCTTGCTTACAAACAAGGACTAATCATGCCATAGAGCACAGATATAGAGCACAAATAACTACACTCTATGCAGTTATCAGTGCTATCTTGGGTTTTTGAAAAACTGATTTAGAGATTAAGTGTGAACCATTTTTACCTTTACATATGATCTAAGACCTATAACTAGTCTTGAAGGTTCTTAAACTTGATCTTGCAATCATCTTCTTGTTTATAATCATCAAAATCATTGCCAATTACAATTAGGAATGACCATATCGGATCACTTCCAAGACAAACACTGGAGCCTATACCCTAGAAAACCTCACTGGCAAAAATATTAAGAATTTCTTCTAGAATGCTGATAAACTCAGAAAATATTATGCTAATTGTCCTTAGTATTATGTCTTTATCATGTAAGTGATGAGTTCTGACATGAATAAATTGATGATTATATTTCCATTACTTGGTTATTTTACGCATTTATAACTATTCCAACCCACAAAGTTATTGCACCTTGGAGAGGTCCAAGGAATACAAGGTCCACCCTAAATCAGATATTCTGTTGCATAAATGAAGGTCAAAAAGGGCAACCCACTTGATCATACTCTATGGTCAAGAAGCGAGTTCAAGGGTTTTAGCCCATGCCTTAATGAGTCTGACCTTAACTCATTAACTTAAAGTAAGTTTAAAGAGGTTAAGAGTATCTTATTGATGCTTAGGATAAGGCAATAACATTTGTCGGTGTCCGAAAAAGGATACCACCCCAAGAGACTTCTGCTTCAAAATCAAACTTAGAAATTTCACACTTAGAAATTTAACTAAGTACCAAAAGACTCTAACGAAGAGTAAGAGCCGAAATACGGTATATAATAGAGGCTAAACCCAGAAGACAAGTTGCTATGTGATCAAACAAACGAGACGAGAATTGGCTAAGTGTCAATTAAGAAAACCACTGAGATAGAGCGTTGGACCCATCTAGGTTGGAAAAAATAAAGGCAATAAGAAGAATATACAAGTGAAAATATAAAATATTCTAAGTATTAAGATTTATGCCTAAAATACGGGACCTGTTCGTACATATTCAAAATTAACCCCACGCAGGGGGTAAACAAAAACAAAACAAAAAAGAATGAAATCGGGCATCCATATTGGGCTATCCTTGGTCAGCCTCTTCTACCTCAGCTTCTTCTTCCTGGCCACTTTCCTCACTCTCCTCGCCCTCCTCCTAGCCACCATCTACAGTAGGAACCTAGCTCACTAGAGTGGCTTCAAAGATGGCATCCACAATGCAACCATCCCGGACCACTTTCTGTCAACTAGTCACATTGGTAACGAGGTTCGAATTCAATAGGCGTAATTAGGCGAGCACTTTGTCGAAGGAGCCGTCCACTAAAGCAGCCTACTCATCTTTAAAATATAGGACATTGTTCTTCATCTTGGCTTTAGATTTCCTGAGAATCTCATTCTCTATGTAAAGCGTAGTCATGCTTCACTCAGTGGAACAGATTTGATCTTACAAGACCTTCTCCCAAGCTTCGACTTCTTCCACCTTCTTCTACAGGTCAGTGATGTTGGTCATCCGTAGATCGAGCTCTTTATTGACTAGGGCTAGCTGCCTGTCCTTCTGAGCCACTGCCAACTCAAGTTCTTTCTTTTCAATCCATCTCATTTTCTAAGTAGCAAGTCTAACGAATAGACTCAAAAGCAGATTCCAAGAACTGGTGGACAGAGGTGTTGCGAGGAGCTCAGACCTACGCATCGCTGATTATTTCAAATAAGTCTTGGTCGATTAGGACATCTTGATCAGCTTGGGTTAGGAGGACATTGTCGATGATCCGCCTTAGGTCGACCCCCCTGCCCCAAATGGACCTGGCAACAAATTGAAGAGGGGTGCCCTCTAGGATTTCAAACTCCCGGCTAATAGTGAAGTTGATCGATGCCACCTCAGTCATCGACATTTTGCCCTTTGTCACTCGTCGTCCATCTCCTTTCCTCTTACGTGGCCAGAGTGGTTGAGCATGAGACCCGAGATCTATTTCCTGAGGTTGAGATTGAGGTGGAGGGACCAAGACTGCTGGCTGGGATTTGGTGCCCAATGCCCCAACTTTCTATTGCGCTAAGCGCAGAGCAAGAGCTTCAAGTCTACCAGGAGGCATTATACTCTCTACAAAAAGAAAGCAAATAATGTTATTACAGTTAGAAAAATCATAAAGCACAAAAGTTATCAACATATTCAAATTGGCATACCTAAAAATGGTCTTAAAAAATCGGAGGGCTCATTCAAAACATCTTTACAGTAGATGACCCCATTCTTGTCGGCCAGCTTAACTAAGAAGTTGAGGACGTCGGCCTCACTCTCTATCAAAGCAGATAATGGAGTCTATATTTCTTCTTGGCTCCAGTTCTATACTAAATGTGTCCAATACAATTACATCCTTGGTATGCCCTCTGGGGTAACATAAAAAGGCGTCGTCCCCGGTGCCCCTTCTATTCTAAAGAAATATTTCTTAAATTTTTTGAAAGATTCTTAATAGGGCTTGAACACTTTTTGCCCTACATAAGCGCGCAAGGTGACCCACCCTTTTTGGAAGTTATTCCTGGAGGGTGAAAATCGGGTGAAAAGGAAAAAGAGGGTTTCTACCGAATACGGCCAACCAAAAACTTTATAGATTAGCTTATAGGTTCGGATAAAGCCACAAGCATTCGGATGAAGTTGTGTTGGAGCCACTCGTAAGTGATTTAAGACTTCAATTTCGAAGTCGAAGAATGGAAGGCAGACTCTGATCCGAGTGAACAGTGTATCATACATATAAACAAAGTGGTCGCCCTTTATTCTGGTTGAACAAACACATTCTTGGTTTGATGGAGCCCGAATGACGTATTTGTTATCCCGCAACCGGTATTCGGTTAGATGAAGATATTCTTGTTTAGCGCTGGTGTCGTCCGAGGTCTCGATGCTAGATTGGTTACCTAGTACTTCATGGTCGACCTACTAGTACAAGCCAACATCCCTTGGGAAGATATATTTCTTTGGCTCAGAAGTTGCCGCTCTTTGTCGTCCTATCTCCTAAGCGTTACCTACAAAGGTCATACTCATGTCAATATCAAAAAAGGTTTCATCATAACTCTCTAACTCCCTCATGAATATAGAGAGCGGACGTGATGGTCTTTGCCTTGCAAGTTCCCTGGCACTATCTGTCCTTCGTATCATTTCCTGGACATTTATCTCGGATAGCGGCCTCTGTCTACTACCAGTACTCCCATCACGAGGAGACTGTCTTTGCTGCGACTAAGGCGAGGGAGACGATGGAGCACTCAGAATCTCCAAAGAACTACTCTCCCCATCACTATTGCATAACGACCTTACTCTCACCATGTTTTTAAGAAAGGTAAAAGAAGAGAACAGGGAATACCTTGAAATGTGGGTTGAGAAAGCTTGAAGGAAGCAAAAATCACTAAAAACTGTCACTGAGACTCGCCAAAATCACCTATTTTGCTAGAGACAAAGTGTAGAAATGAGGGATAAGGTAAAAGTAAGGGGAAAAAAACCCCACTCCTATTTATAAGGGGGGCGGGGTAGCCCCAACAACCACCACGTGTGGGGGCAAAATGATCTTTTTGCATTGAATTTGAGATTCTGCATAAGGACCAGTTGACTGGACTATTCTTTGATTGATTAAAATTAGCTATGTGATAAAAAGTATAGGTGTCCTAAATGGGGTTTAAACCTAGTGGCAATTATAGTCGTTAAGCCAAAATGACCTGCTTTATATAATCTCTATTTTTGTTCTTATTTATAACTTGGAGTGGGAACCAACTCATCATTTATTTAAATTTTAGTATCCATAAAGTTTTGGACTATTTTTTTGTAAGTTTTGGACTTTTGATGATCTGGGTTTCCACTTAGGTTCTCTTCTAGCCATGGAACTATTGGGATGTTTGCAGGCACTGGTGGACCGATTAGCATTTAGTTTCCTGAGGTTCAGGTAAGTCGCTTTGGATCTTTTTGTTTACAAGCTATGATGCATATTGTCTTCAACATGCATCATTGGTTTGTTGTTTAGTTTATTAAACTTGGAAGTTTGTTTGGTCTTTTTTGCACAATATTTACAGGAAGAGAAGCATAACCAAACAAACCTGGACATTCAACAAATCTGTAGAGAATCACCACCACCAAGGCCATCAACATCAATCATCAATACTAGGGGTATCTAGTAGGTCGGGTCGACCCACGAATTCACAGATTTCGACCCAACCCAACCCATAAAATGCGGGTTGGGTTGGGTTCGCAGGTTGGGCCAAATTGAAAAATACTTCAACCCACAGTGTATGGGTCGGGTAGCGAGTTGGAACACTTCCAACCCAACCCACCCACCTTTATTTTATAAAAAAAAAAATGGCTCAAACAGAGTGTGTGTTTTGCTTTAAAATGTCTTTAAGGTTTGTAAATACCCTTTCTGATATATCTAGGAACAACGTTAGACCATGTAAATACGCTAACAAATAGAGGCCAAAGTGAGAAGAGAAAAAGGCATCAAAACCCTATCTATCTACTCCCTCTCCACTGGCCCCAGCACAGCTAGTAGTTTTTTCTTCTCTGCAACTAGTTCTTCGCAGTGCAGCCATTTTCCCAAGCTCCCAACATTTGCGCCTTGAGTCAGTGACCATTACTTCTTCTCCTAACCGATCTCCCAACCATTCTCTGCAACTAGTCACGCCACTACACAGCCACGCGTCCCTCTTCCCTCTTACAACTTTTTTCAGTTTCTGCACCACGCAGCCCCAACAAGTAAGCCTTCTTCTTCTGCTCTTTTCATGTAAATCTGGAACATAAGAGGGAGTGCAGCCAGGTACAATGCAACTGCATCGTACGGGCAAGGAAGCTACAGGGAGCAAAGCGGGCAGCAGAGCTATGGGTACGAGCAGAGTGGGCAGGCGATGAATGTAGTATCACTGGAGAAGAAGAAGAACAAGCTTAGAGTGTAGAATTGCACTTGCTAAAATGATTATCATTGATGAGCTTCCATTTAAATTTGTTGAAAATGAAGGCTTTAAAAGTTTTGCTCAAGTTATGCAACTTCAACTCCAAGTTCCTTCTAAACAAACTGTTGGTAAAGATGTTATGCAATTGTATGTGTTTAAGACTAATTTGTTATTTGAGTTATGACTAACTTTGTTTAATTTATTCCAGATTTCGTAAGACTTGTTAGTTGTTAGTTTGTTATGCACTTATTGACTTATAGTGTTTGGTTTATTTGAGATTGAAACTTATGGTATTAAAAAAAAACACGTCGAACCCACGGGTTCAACCAAACCCAATTCATTCTTGAGCGGGTTAGGTTGGGTCGAGTTGAACGAAAAAATCTCTTCGATCCAACCCAACCCACTGCTCTAGTGAGCGGATCGAGTCCAAAAATACTGTTGAACCCACCCAACCCAACTCACGGACACCCCTAATCAATACTATACTACTTTACTACCATACAAAATGCATACATAAAAAGCAGCTCCATAAAGGAAGTGGGGAAGGCATTCTCTTTCTTTTGTTAGCATTATTGTACCATTTTCTTCTTCTCATAATGATGGGAATCATTTATTATTATAGTGTAAATAAAAGTAAAATTTATTAAATAAGTGTTATTCAAAAAATAATTATTAAAATAATACAAAATAAATAATATATAATTTTAAGTCGTGATCGAGAACCACGACTTATAATTGATATTTTTTTTATTAATTTCTAAAAGTAAGTCTTTATATAAATCACAACTTACTAATTATTATTTTTTATTATAATACAATGAAGTCATACCTTTCAAACATGATTTTATTTTTTTTATTGAAGTCGTAGCTCTTATTTGTTTTTTAATTTCAAGTGTCTTGACTTTAAGCCACGACTTGCATAGTGTAGTAATAAGTGGTGGCTTTGAATTTTAAAGAGGGTGAGCAAAAAAGACCGGAGAGAAAGAGAAAAAGCTTGTAGTTAGGTGGATGTTAGAAAGAAAAATGTGGTGACAAGCAGAGAAAAAGTGGAGCAGAGCAGTGACGTAGCTCAGTAGGTCAAATTTTTTTTAAAAAAATTCCAAATACTTTTTGGGTGCCAAATAAAATTCAAGAAAAATATATAATGATAATAATTTTAAATAAAAATTTATTTTAAAAATAAATACATTTATAAGATACCTTGAAAATAAAAAAATAAAATAAGAGCTAAGTCAAATAGCACTTATTATTTTATCTCAAAATTATTTCTCAGTCAAGTTTAAAAAAATCATTTCTAAGCATTTTTTGGTACCAAACAAAATTCAAGAAAAATATATAAAGGTAATAATTTCAAATGAAAACTTATTCTAAAAATAAATTTATTTATAAGATACATTAAACATAAAAAATAAGAGCACAATCAAATAAATATTATTATTATTAATTTTTATTAGTATTTAAATATTTTAAGGTTTAAATTAATTATTTTTTAAAAAAATATGATAAGGAATTTTTTTACATAAATACATGCCATTTTTAGTAATTTAATTCAAATAAAATCGCTTATGAAATTATATTCAAACACCACTTATCATTTAGATAAACACTTTTGTAAGTATGCATCTAAACACAAAATAACTTATTTAGAAGTAGCTTTTAATAAAAGAACTTTTATCAAAAGCCCTTCTTATAGAAGCATTTATTGAAATTATTTATCCAAACAGGCTCTAGGACAACTTTGTTTAATAATTTACAAGTTATGGAACCAAATTGAAAGTAAAAAATTAAGTTAAAAGACCAAATATCCTTGTTGCCTATAATCTATTATTGTAGGAAAATATATTTTGAACGTAAAAGTGACTTGTATTTTTTTTCCATAAAAAATGACGTATATTTAACTAATTAGGCTCTACGTTTGGGATTAAGGTCTTCTAGAGTACAATCGTATTTTGTTAAGTATAGTGAAGGGAGCTCACAAATTCATAGTTTATTATACTTGTACATGTATTTTATATTTTATAAAACTTTGCACTGTTTTCACTCCTCAATTCACTCTTTAATCAAAACTTTTGTTGAAGGAAAAACATTGTCTAGCACAATCAAATAAATATTTTTATTAGTATTTAAATATTTTAAGGTTTAAATTAATTAGTTTTTAAAAAATATGATAAGGAATTTTTTTACATAAATACATGCCATTTTTAGTAATTTTAATCAAATAAAATCGCTTATGAAGTTATATTCAAACACCACTTATCATCTAGATAAACACTATAACTTATTTAGAAGTAGCCTTTGATAGAAGAACTTTTATAAGAAGCTCTTCTTATAGAAGCGTTTATTGAAATTATTTATCCAAACAGTCTAGGACAACTTTGTTTAATAATTTACAAGTTATGGAACCAAATTGAAAGCAAAAAATAAGTTAAAAGACCAAATATCCTTGTTGCCTATAATCTATTATTGTAGGAAAATATATTTTGAACGTAAAAGTGACTTGTATTTTTTTCCATAAAAAATGACGTATATTTAACTAATTAGGCTCTACGTTTGGGATTAAGGTCTTTTAGAGTACAATCGTATTTTGTTAAGTATAGTGAAGGGAGATCACAAATTCATAGTTTGTTATACTTGTACATGTATTTTATATTTTATAAAACGTCGCACTGTTCTCACTCCTCAATTCACCCTTTAATCAAAACTTTTGTTGAAGGAAAAACATTGTCTAGCACAATCAAATAAATATTATTATTATTAATTTTTATTAGTATTTAAATATTTTAAGGTTTAAATTAATTAGTTTTTAAAAAATATGATAAGGAATTTTTTTGCATAAATACATGCCATTTTTAGTAATTTTAATCAAATAAAATCGCTTATGAAGTTATATTCAAATACTACTTATCATTTAGATAAATACTATAACTTATTTAGAAGTAGCTTTTGATTGAAGAACTTTTATCAGAAACTCTTCTTATAGAAGCGTTTATTGAAATTATTTATCTAAACAGGCTCTAGGACAACTTTGTTTAATAATTTACAAGTTATGGAACCAAATTGAAAGCAAAAAATAAGTTAAAAGACCAAATATCCTTGTTGCCTATAATCTATTATTGTAGGAAAATATATTTTGAACGTAAAAGTGACTTGTATTTTTTTCCATAAAAAATGACGTATATTTAACTAATTAGGCTCTTCGTTTGGGATTAAGGTCTTCTAGAGTACAATTGTACTTTGTTAAGTATAGTGAAGGGAGCTCACAAATTCAGTTTGTTATACTTATGCGGACATGTCTAATATACACCCTGCATCGCAGGTTGCATGGTGCATCTGATGCATTTTAATTATTGATTGTGTTGAAAAATATATCAATAACTATGATCAACGACTTTTAATCTATTATATTGTTCACCATTACTATTCACCGTTCCTGTCAGAAATATTATTTACGGAATTATTATTTTATTTTTAAGTTACATAATTGTGTAAAAAATTATCGTTAAAATAATATCAATTAAAACTATATTAATTTTTATATTTTTTTATAAATAATTATGCATATTAAAAATTCTACAAATTTTATTATATATAAATATTATCAATTAAAATTTATAAAATTTTTAATTTGCACAATTATTTATAAAAAAAATATAAAGACTAATATAATTTTAAGCGATATTATTTTTATTTATATTATTTACACGCTTATACAATTTTAAAAAATAAATAATATAGTCGGAAAAAAGGTGGTGGTGACAAATGGTGACCGACTGGTAATGAATAGTTATTGGTCAAAGCAACAATGATGGTGATGATATGACAAAAAAATAAAAAAAAATTAACCTAAAAAAAAAATAACCTAAAAAAAAACTTAAAAAAATTTAACTTAAAAAAAAAAATGTTAACCTAAAAAAAAAAAAAAAGAATAGCAGGTAAAAGGCATGCTATATTATACACCCAAAGCTGGCGGGTGTATAATAACACCTGCCATACTTGTCCATGTATTTTATATTTTATAAAACTTCGTCCTGTTCTCCCTCCTCAATTCACTCTTTAATCAAAACTTTTGTTGAAGGAAAAACATTGTCTAGCTTAGCCAAATCAACTAACTTCTGTGCTCACACTGTTGTTCTTTTTAAGTTAAGCTTTTTTATGAAAGCTCCTAAAGAAGGAAACTTGTTTTTAGCATGGGTTCAAAGAACATCTGTTAGAAAACAAATCTCCTAGCTTAAACTTCATTCGAGAAGCTAAGCAATATATTGTCTTGAACTTAAAGTTGAAGACAATGTTTTAAGAATGAATAATGCACATAAAAAAATAAATAAATAAATAAATAATCATAATTCGGCCAAAATTTGTCAAGATTTTAAAGGGATTGTTAAATAAATCAAAATGATAAAAACTACTTACCTATCCAAGAGTCATTAACCATGTCAGCTCATCTCATGTCAGCTCTTCAGCATTTTCCTTTAAGAAACCTGAGGCTCTTGGGAGGTTCAAATTTGTAACTTGATTTATCAATTAGTAAATTCTGTATCAGATTTTTGACACAGTATCCATATAGTTCACGATTATGCAAATATTAGTATTTAATTTTGCTTCTCTATTAGTATATAGTTTTTTATACTGTTATCACTCATCAAATCATATGTTATCACATCATAAAAAAAAAATTGACTTTTCAAATAGTATTAATCATAATAAACACATTTCATAACAATGGGATAATACATAATCAGATGATAATATAAAAATATATATATATTAAAAAAATTATACTAAAAGTGTATCAAAATTAAATCCATGTAATTATCAGTATTTAACAGCATTATTTATCTACATGTTGACAAAATAGCTTGCCATTTTGTTATACCATGAGGGAAGAAGCAACCACTCAAAATGGAATGTAATTACTAACTAATGGTTTACTTATTTCCGGTATAGTCACAAGCTATTGGTGCAATTCATCGTAAAATAATCAGAAGCTACAGTCTTGCATAGCCATTGCAGTTATATATGCGGGTGTCTTGGAAATTGATGCAACGGGAGAGTGCAGCTGCGAGGTTTTCCAAATCTTCCTTTGTATGTACTGCGCTCAGAGCTACTCGTAGCCTAAATAATAGGGATGAAAAGAAAAATGATAGATTTACACATAGAAACAATATACAACTAGGAAGTATCCTGTGGGATATATAGGTTTTTTGAAATTGAGTTAGAATTTAAAAAATAAAATATAAACTAAAAGAGAAAAGATGTTTAAAACTGAAAAAGAGGATAAGTACAATAAAAATTAGATTCAAAGAGTAAACCAAAAAAAAAAAGATTAAAAGAGAATTTGAATTTAAAATTTAAATTAAAAAAAAAAGTTGAGAATGCCATGTGTCATTCTTTGAAGGAGAGTAGAATAAGAGATTAGCCTACTCTCAAATAAAGTTAATAATGACACTTATCATTCTTTGAGAGAGAGTAGAATAAGAGATTAGACCACTCCCAAATAAATGTACTCTAATTTAATACATAGGGGTGGATCAAATAAAGGTCAATGAGTTTTAACTCTCAACACTGAGAATCAGTTCTATTTAACTATCAGATTGTAATTCAAGTAAATATAGGGTATAAACCTGCATGAGTTAGGAGGCACAGTTGGTGGTCTGATTGCAGTCACATGGAAGCCAGATTGCAACAAATGCCTGCTCCAGAATGACTGAAAATGCTTAGTTCATTGAGCACCAAGATATGATGGGAGAGAGTGAGGGAGGGAAATTTACCGGCTTGCTTGCAGTGCTTTGTCTTCACTGCCTACGATTAGGGATATAATGGGACTTGTAACAGGGATTCCTGTAAGCAAATGAAAGTCTTTCACCCGGTCCCAAATAGCCTTTCTACGCCATGTCTCAAGTTTTGCCACTTTAACAGCAGCTGGAAAATTGCATCATGTTTTTACCAAATAAGTAATTCACAAAAGACATGGGGAGCAAAACAGTAGCAAAAGAAATGATAACATATTAATTTTTAAGGTTTTGCTAGGGCACTTATTAATGAATCCAAAATAGCAAGTTTTGCATGAAATGGTACAAGACAATCAATTTAACCAAGGGTATACCAAGCAGGTCTTCCTTTGCATCAGATTAAAATTACTAACTCTATCTAAATGACTCTTGTATTCACAAATATGTATAACTGTATAGATTACTCCATCTGAATTCAGGTGGTCCCAATTTAACCTTTTTCCTGTTGAACTTAAATGATCTACAGTTGAGCAATATTGTGAATGCAAGAGCCATGTAAATAGAAGTACTTCACTAAATTATAAGATGATATTAGAAGTGAGAATGAATGATAAGAAATCTATCACAAGACTACACCATAGAAGGATATAACTTGATTAATATGAAAGACCAGGGCAAGCAGTGAATACTTAGAAATATGAACTAATAACAAATGCATAAAGTACAAATGAAAATTTTGTTTCATTTTTTTGGAAAGCCTCAATATTAGAGTATATCAATCCAAGTAAATTATTGGAGCTCACCATGAGCAGCAGCAGCAACTGGAACTGGTGTAGCAGTTGAAAATATAAATGAACGACCTCTTGACTGTATTAATAGCTTCCACCTTTTGCTATAAGTATTCATAGAATAGCAAAAGTCATTGGTGAACTATTCATGAAACGTAATTTGTATTGTGCCAATGTTGTGAAGAAACTTAAGAAAAGGTGTGAAATCAATCTTCATTATTGTTAACTTCAGGAGCAAGTGCACTCAAATAGTTACCTGCATGCTATAAATCCTCCATGGCAGCCAGCAGCTTTACTAAGTGTACCAATGCATATGTCCACATCCTTCTCACAGTTGAACTCCTCAGCAACACCACCACCATTTTTGCCACAAACAAATGTTCCATGAGCCTGGATATACTCAGGTTTTTATTTTGATAGTTTATAGTTGCACTAGACTATGTAGCAAAGAGAAGCCATCTTTTTCTTGTATCACATAAATATTCAATCAGGAAGATAATATATGGTAGAGTGAGTGGCTAATTCCTTTCTAAGAAAATTAATATTATGCTACAGCAGTTCTATGATTATTCTCTTGAGCTCTTCTTAGTATTAACCTTTGTCGAAGGATCAGAACCATGAACATAACAGCAAATGATAGCCTTCAAGAAGAAAAAGTTTGCTAAAACATATTAAGAGGTCTTACATCATCAATGACTAACAAAAATCCATGCTTCTTGCGAAGGTCTGCAAGCTCAACCATTGGTGCGTAGTCTCCATCCATGCTAAACAAGCTGCAATAAATCAGATGAACCATAATGCACACAGAAAATTATATGCAAAGAAGTATTAGGTAAATGTTGTTGTCATAAAAAATATGAAGAAACAATCAATAACAAGATAGTGTAGCATCCCTGTTAAAGCCCACAAGTAGTTCTGAGATCTAGATTCCAAATGACCAATTATGCTGCTCTTCAGCAAAGAGGATGTAAGTTATGGTGAGACATGAAATACTGAGCAAAAACCAGATACACATGCTTGTATCATGATGAAGCATTGATGAATTCATTAATAAGGCACTTGAATCATCACTTCAATAGATCTTCTAGCTAGAAATAAATAAAGTGATATGCCTCCCATTTTTTATTCTTCTTGCACTTAAAATAGTGATTAAATTGCTCAAAATCATCAGTTATGTGTAATTAGTTTATATAATACATAACTTTGGAAAAACTTTGACTTCTATTTACTAAAACAGTTTTGGCTTTTATGACTTTATGAAAGCATCCCAGAAGATTTATTTGCAATGGATTTGCTCTGCATGACAATACTCTTTTATGTACACTAAACAATACATGCTTGTCATGCACTGTCTCTTCTCTAGGAAAGTAAGTAGATTTCGAGGGGAAGGTGATACTAGATATAGAAATATAATTTTTATATCAGGAAAAATATTCAAAATATGCACTTCTTACAAAATCTAATATTCATCAATAATCATTCAATTGGTAGCTTGTATCGTGTACTTCAAATGCACAACACTTCATACTGATTGGAAATTGGTAGTATTGATTCTGATTCATCAGAAAAAATTGTTTGTATTCAATCAACATTACTAAATTAATGTACAACACAGTTTTCAAAATACAAGAAACTCCCAACTATATTATAAAATAGCTATTGTTATTCCACTTAAATAAATTTGATGTGTAAGATGAATTAAATAGAGAGAGAGAGCAATTAATCCAAGCTTACTACCTGGATATAGAAAGTTTACCCTAAAGAATTACCAACGACCTACCCCTAATCACTGTTTAAACAAATTCTTTTGGAAATCTAATCATATACAATAAAAATCACCCTCCTAATCATAGATATTTTCAAGAAAATCTATCTCCATTAATCATTATCAACTAACTGCTATACAACAGCAGGCATAGAAAGCAACTTTGAAGATAATTTTACAAGAAGCTATAAACCATAAACATATGATTTGTTAATTCTTTATATACTTTTAAAAATTTGTCAACCCCAAAGACTGTCCACAAATAGAAGTAAAAGGAGAAATTTGTACAGTCTCCACAACATGCAAATATAGTTTAGGCTATGCATGAGGAAAAATTTACATATAACACTGCAGTTATTTTAAACCATGAACAATTTTCACAGTTCTCTTTTGCAAGTAGCAGAATGACTAACCTGTCAGTCACCACAACTTTCTTCCTCATTCTGCAATGTGATCTGTTAAAATCATTAGATGTCACAACAATGTCAACACATTGAAAGACTGTACCAGAAGGGAAAAAAAGAATCCACACAAGAATATGCAAATTTCAGGAAAAAGGTAAAACTTACAAGAGCGTATTGAGGTGGGACATGTCACAATGTTTATATATAAACACCTTTACACTTTTTTGCCGCTCAGCAAGACGAATACCATCAATTATTGACGCATGGTTTAATGCATCAGAAAAGACAGCAATCTTTTCATCCTCTGAAGGTATGCTATTCCCAGCTAAGAGAGAACCAATACTTCCTATTGCTGTCATCAAGGCCATATTGGCAGCAAACCCTGTGGGACAAAGAAGGCAATCCTATAGCATGGATTTTAAACCAAAAATGGGTCAGCATTTCATACAATCCAGACTTATTATCACATATGGGTCCTTTCTTCAATTCATTATATAATAGGTGGGTCTCAGAAGGATGTAACCCGATTATAAGTTGCTTAGAATCAAAAGAAGTCGGACAGCAAAACTATAGGTGACTCCAGTGGGATTAATTTATACTTGGCAAGTAGCAACTCATAAGTAGATTCGATCATAATCATTGAAGCCATCATTATAAGTAATTTAAAATGGTAATAAAATAAAGCTATAAATTATTATTATTTCAACTTTAGGTAGGCGATATCAAGTATTAATTCCCTAAAAATAGATTAATTAATAGTCAGGGACATCGACAAAATAATGACAATCGCACTAACACAACTGCTGTAGTCAAACTTCTGTAGAACTGTTTTCCTCATCAATAAAATATATCACTTCCAACACCAGGTTTTCCCCAGTCTTCACTAATAAATCACTCAGATCAATTAATGCTCAAACTAGAACAAAAAGGATGATCACAAGTACGCATCAAATTGTCTACTGAGCATCATTTCACAATATTCAATTATACCAATTAATGCCATATGATTCTAGATTCTCAAGTTTAATCATAACCACCAATTATGTATTCTCCAGTCAGGCTACAAAGCAGAACTAAATAACAAAACCAGAACAGTTTAAGGAGTTCTTGCAAGGCAGTCCTTACCTCTTTCTTCTTCAAATCTGCCAAGCTTGATTCTAGCAGCCTATGATAATTGGTATATCCACAAATAAGAGCAGAACCCCTTGGTCCCATTCCATGTTCTTGGGCTGCCTGATTTAGAACAATGACCAAAATACCAATGAGCTTAAACTAAGAAAACTCAAGAAACAAAGACCAATAGACTAAAATTTGGAGAGGGGGGGGAGGGGAGGAAGAGGATAAAATATCATTCAAAATTTATAAGCACACCTTTGCAGCAGCCCTTCCAATAGTCGGATGGGAACTCAAGCCTAGATAATCATTTCCAGAAAACAAAATTAATTTTTTAAACTTCTCATGATATACCCCCGGTTCATCATCACCAGCAACTGCACTATAAACAATCTCATCACCTAAAACCCAAAAAAAAAGGGGTTCAACGTTAACGTCAGCAATCAGAACAAAACACAATATGTTCAATACACTTCAGAAAAACAAGGTAAACCCCATTTATGCAAATGACAAGAATTAATGAAGCTGGCATCTAAGAATAAGTATAAATAACAAAAAGAAAAAAGACCTTAACAAGTTAACATTACAAGCACTCTTACACATTCATTAAAATTGCAAAACATGTGATTATCACCCTAAAAAAAAACACAAAGTTGTAAAGGGTACCAGAACTTGGGGTTTCATGCATCCATTTATGAAACGTGGTTTTACAAATCTCCACTTCCACAGAGGACCTGTCCCATTGCTGCATTTCATCGAACACCTCGAATGCACCTTCGTCTGACACGTTTTGAAGCTCATTTTCAATGTCCATTGGGTGTTTCTCCTTGCGGAGGCAAATGGGTCTCAGAGATCGAAGGACTTTGAGGGAGTCAAGGGTTGCAAGTGCCTCTCCGACCCAGTTGTCCCACCATGCATTTGGCGTCTCCATTGGCGCAGAGAATGGTGGCTGGGTTTGTTTTTTGTTGAGAAATGGAGGTGTGATATCAATTAGCTATTGAGTTTGGTAGTTTGGTTGGTTTGGGTATGGGGCTGCTTCTCAGTCACATCATATATATCACATCTTCCTCCCTACTTTATTATACTAAGAATTTTTCAACTTTCTTCCTCGTGACTCATGGCCATAGTCAATTAGTCAAACTCTAACATTGAATTTTGATGTTTTTTTATTAAAATAATAAAATGAAATAAGTTGAGATGAATGAAAAGAAAATAAAAGAAATAGAATAATTTTTTTAAAAGATTAATAAGAAAATTAAACAGAACTTTATTAATTTTATTTGAGAGGTATATTGTAAAAAAATGAAACGATTATAATTTTTAATTTTTTAAATTTTTAGTTTTTTTTATTTTACTTTAAATTTGGAGAAATAAAAGTTGAGTCTTTGAGAGGAAGAGAGGAGAAATGGTTCTTTATGTATTTTTTTCATTTCTCATGTATTTTAAAACTCTCTGAAACAAGTAAAGTTATTTCTTTTCTCTTTATTTTATTTATCTTCTCTTCATTACCTATCATCTAAACATACTGTAAAATGCTAAGAGCATTTTCAATGGATTTTTTAATAAGTATTTTATAAATTGAATTTGCACATTTTAGGGGTGATATTCTTATGTAATGAAGTGAAATTATACATATGTTGGAACCTATGAAGCATAGACACGTGACGACGGACTTATTGACATGACATGGACACAGATATAAGGACATACTAAATTCAAAAAATTATAAGACACTTGACACGATATATATATATATATAAGTAAATTAAAGAACTTGGTTTATGTATATATATTTAATTACAAAAATTAAGAAAAATGATTCTTAATTCATTAATATCATTTCTAGAAACTTAAAGATTTATAATATCTTAATATATGTCATATGTGCCAATACTTGCTACCTAATAATCCCCTCCCAAAAAATATGGAACATAATTTCTATTGGCATTTTCTAAAAATTTTCTTAACTAACTTCTCCTAATAGAATTAATTATGTACAAGTACATGTGCATCCAAAAAAATAAACTAGAGGGAATAGGGGTGTGAGGCAAGCTTTGGTGACGAAGAAGTGAATGACTTGATACGAGCAAAGATAGAAAGAGTAAATAAAAATAATGGTGTGTGAAAAGATAAAACTTAAAAGCCTAATAGTAACGTGTAAAAAGATAAAACTTAAAATACTGGTATGAGAAAATAACAACTTAAGACATCAGTCATGTGATTAAGTTTGGTTGGGTTACAAGTTTACTAATTAGATGGTTGTCATGAAAACTAATTTTTTTTAAAAAAATATATATTAATAAGTCGTGTTTAAGTCGTATCCTAAACTAATCCAAGTGTGTCTGAGACGTATCCAAGTTAAAAAAAAAATAATATTTTTAATCAGATATATTTAAACACGTAAAACACATATATTTATGTGCATTCCCATGTGTCAGAGATAGACACATGTCCGTACTTCATAGGTTAGAACATTATATATTAAAGAAAGTCCTTTTTTTTTTTAATGTTTATAGAGATTAATTTATTATAATAATTGTGTAGTTTAAGTGTCGAGTGTATCCGATCATGTCTAAGTTAATGTATAGAGTTTACTATGCAAGAGGGAGGTATCTATTAAGGGAAAGTCTAATTTTACCTCTTTTAATTTAGGGTTATGTGTATTTTAATTCTAAATTTTAAAAATGTGTAACAATTTTTTTAATGTGTGTATTTTTATTCTTTCATTTTGATTTTCTGTTAAATTTAATGGAAATTGTGTAATGTCCATACAAAAATAATATGCGATAATAATAGTGATAATAATAATTTAAAATAATAATAATAATGAAGAATACTAATAAGAAATCAAGGATATAAAGGAACAGAAACAACATAGTGGAATTTAGAAAACGATAGAGATAAATTATTATAATAATATTTGAGGACTAAATTAGTTATTGTAGCACTTAATAAAATAAATAGGGAAGCACATGATAGAGATGAAATGCTGGTAGTAGAAGAAGAAAAAAAATCATGATTTAATTAATAGTGAATTTCGAATTTTGGGGAGATGGGAATTTTAAAAATTTTGGATGGAGGCTTATACGCTATTTAGATGATAGGTAATGAGGAGAACAAAAAAGGGAATGAGGGGAACGAAAAAACTTCCTTATTTGGAAGTTTTAAAATAACTAGGAATTTGGGAGTTTTAAAATACATAGGAAGGGAACGGAACACATCAGGAATCATTTCTCCTCTTTTCTCCTCAAATGCCCAACTTTCATTCTATCCAAAATTGAGGTACAATAGGGGGAATACATGGGTAATGAAGTTCGGTTTCATTCCATTAATGAAACTTCCAAATAAAGAGAATGAAAACTATGTTCTATTCATTTCTTTTCTTTTCCGTCTCATCTCCACTTATTGTTCCATTCCATTAATGAAAAAAATCCAAATACATGGTTAACGGGGAAGGAAGCCATCAACAATTAAGGAAGGATAATTTCAATTAATGGAGAGAAGAACTCTCCTTGTTGCTGCATATGGAAACACTTTGAAAATAGGTGTCAATGAGTAAGTGGAGAGAGTAACATGCTGGAGCAGGTTTCAGGAAGGGGAAGGAACAATGTGACCTGCTCTAGCAGGTGTCACACTGCATGTACTAATAGGCTGGTAACCTGTAAGCCTAGGTAAATCATAACCTAGTTTCTCCACCCCGTTAATGCTTCCTTATCCCATTCTTCTCTCCACATGACGTCCCTGAGAAGAAATTAAAGAGAGAAAACACTGTGAGAAACTAAAAGATCAAAGAGGCACCAAATCCTCTAGTTCAAGCTGCAGCTAAGGCTCTTCGACCCTCCAACTCGCGTTTCAACCACAACCTTAAGGTAAGGAATCAAAACCCTACCTCTTTCTTTGTTTTCTTCAAGCCTTATTCTTTGGCTCTCTACTTTAAAGTTTTTTTACCAAATTGTCATTAGTAGCAAAATTATTTATTAAAATGCTATTTTTTAAATTATTTATCAAAATAACACATTTTGAAAGTATATATCAAACTGTCATCCTTTTATCCAACGATTTTTTAATAATTTTTGGTCTACGAGCGCATCCACTTGAATTATGCCAACGACAAGGTTGGGGCATCCAGTTGGATTACGCCAACAAGGTTGGTGCATCCACATTGGATGCGTCATCTTCTTTGGCGTAATCTAACTGGATGTGTTATCCCATTTGGTGTAATCCACGTGGATACACCATTTTGTTTGGCGCATCCTACGTGGACCAGAAGATAATAAAGAAGGGGCAGAGACACTGAAGACTCAATGAAACTGAAATACTTATGAGTTGTGATCATCAACATTATTTTCTCCACGCCCATAAACATCGCCATTAAGTTTCAGGTTTCAACATTTTTCAAGGAGTTCAAATTTCATGTTGTCAATAAAAGACCAACTCCAACACCAACCTCGTATACACCCCCTACTCTCTCCACCATCACCTTCTTCTCTGAGCGATCATTTCGAGGCACCTTCCTCTTTAGCTTACATGTTCACTATAACATCAACCTTATTTGCTTGTCATAACAAGAGTCTTGTAAAGTCAAAAAAAATTCTTTTTTTTTCTTTTTTTTTTTTTGAGTTTGTTCCTGCATATTTATTTGAGAAAAAAAACTTTTTTTTACGTTTATTTGGTGAGTACTCTCCCAATCATGACCCTCCAGAAAACCATAATCTCACACTCGTTTCATTTATAATTTTTTATCCAACTAACAACGTACCTTTTATCTTCACTGCTAGAAGTTACCATACAGTAATTAAGGCTTTGGTAGCTTAAGGGGAGAAAAATAAGAAAAAAGATTACTTTTTGCTTGGCGACAACTGCAAGAAAGACACAAAGACCGGTGAAACCCATTCAGCAACACTAGCAACTGTCATTTCTCATATGTCTCCGCCCCTTTTTGGCCAGTGCAAGTTCAGTGAGGCAAAGAAGATAGTAAAGAAGGTCTCTACCCCTTCTTTACTATCTTCTGCTCCACGTAGGATTACGCCAAATAGGATGACGCATCCACTTGGATTACACCAACAAGGTTGGCGTATCCATATGGATTATGCCATCATGTTTGGCATAATCCAAGTGGATGCGTCATCCTATTTAGTGTAATCTAAGTGGATGCTCCAACCTTATTGGCGTAATCCTACGTGGATCAGAAATTATTAAAAAATGTCACATTAGATAAAAGTGTGACAGCTTGATATATAATTTTAAAATAGTGACATTTTGGTTAATAGTTTAAAAAAATGACATTTTGATAAATGGTTTTGCCACTAATGGTAGTTTGGTAAAAAAGCCCTACTTTAATCATGTTTTCGTTTCCTTTTCCTTGCTTTGATATCTTGTTTTATTGAGGAACTCGTTTTGAGGGCATGCAAGCCTCAGGTTTTCATTTGAAGAACCAAAAAGGGGTGATTATCAAGGAAACTCGAGGATGATGACCTTACGTTGAGGGCTTGACCTTGATTAGTCACCATGGAAAAGAAGCCAATTTATCTTTGATGTCTAGAAGATTTGTCCAGAGAGAGGCGTGGAGTATTTCTTTCATTTTCTTTTTGTTTTTCTCATCAAAATTATGAGGGTGTGGTTAAGGGGTTTTTAATCAAGATTGTAACTCGAAGGGGCTCTGGACTTTATTTTTTTGGTCATGGGACCAGAGTGATAAGGCTTGATTCGGTTTCAAGCTATGAAGTGGTGAAGTGAGACTTTTTCTAAGCCCTTACCTCAGACGAATTTCAGGACTTTAAGAGGACCTTAAAAACTTGCCTTTTTAATCAACTATGGTAACCTTTAAAAACTTGAATGTGTGGGGAACGAAATTTGCATAATGGATCTTGTGTTTTTTGGTTCAAGAATGGACTTTCTTTGCATGTCATTGTATGACTGAAAATCACATGGATTCTTGTTCTACTGGCCAAAAGGGACTTGCTATTATATTCTAGAAAAAGTTGAATTTTGTGTTCTTCATCTTTTAATTCCTATTTAAAGTTTTAACTCATCTATTTTGTTTTGAATTTCTTGTTGCTGCCCGTGTGGGCTTTTGAGAAGGAGATGATGAGTTTAATTCCAAAAATTGTTGATCATCAAGGTTTTGTTTTTTTTAGATGGACCTTATGATAGTTTGAAAGGAAAATTTTTTGTTTTAAGTCCCTTGTTTTACTATATATTTGAAATGACCATGAACCATATGAACCAAGTTCTTTGTTTTCTTATTTGCTGGTGTATGACATTCTTATTTAGCATAAAGCTCTATTTTTTCTTGAAGAATACTTGTTGGTCATGTGAGCAAGTTAAGGGTGGACATGTGGGTTGATTTCACTTGATTTTGATTATCAATGTTGTGATTGTTGATGCCTTAATTGTGCATGGCAGATTTAAGCCTGTTTTGGGGTTAATTTTATTACATATCGCCTTAAATTTTGAATGGAAATCCTGTGGTTATGATTTTTTTTTCTAAGATTTTGCTTAATCTTATAGAATCTAATATTTTTATTTTTAATTACATTCCTTATCAAAGTCAGCCCCTTGGTCTTTTTTTTAAGATTTAAATTAATTGGTTATTAGATTTTATTATGATACATTCCAACTTTTTAGATAACCAGCAAAATATATTACTTTTAGTCTTCAATGTAAATAGCTCTCCAAAGGAGCAACCAGAATTTGTTAATTTTGATGAAGTTGTTTTACTTTTGAATACATATAAAATTGTTATTTACCAAAAGTTTTGATGGTTTTGATATATGGAGGAAAAAATGAGAAAAGAAATGATCCCTATGAACTAATGAAATATCTTATGGCCATAAGTAGCATAATTGTTTAGGGGACACTCAAGACTAGATTATATTTTGTAAAGTGTTCTAGCTCATGAGTTACAAGTCTTAGGGTTCAATACCCTGAGTAGAAAATTCAAGACTTGGTCTTGGATGAGGAAGAAGGGATAAGCAGTAAATTGTATTATTTTCCTCCATGAGTTTCAAAAAATAACAATAAAGAAAGTGTATTTTAACTTGTAAAATTGTTTTATTCAACCTTAGATTATGGTATGCAAAGAAAATTTAATGAAGAGGTAGTAAATTGTTTTTTATACTTATACATGTAGAATATCATTAGTTCATAAAATAATCAATTTCTTTTTTACTGAAATTTTTATCTCCCTCAAATTTTCGTGATATATATTCCAGTTAGCAAAGATGTCTTACTATGAGATTATATGATGAACCGTCAACTTGTCATATTTTTACGGTTCAATTCCTTAGTTTTCATATTCCTTTTATTTATTTTTAATGAATTTTGTTTGTTAGTTTTGTTATATTTTTAGTATTGTTTAATTGTGTTTTTATTAGGTGTTTTGTGTGTTTTTGTCAGGTAATTGTACAAAAAGAAGAAATTTCTGAAGATAAATATGTGAATGATTCTTATCTTATTCTTAGATGCTAATTAAAGTTCTAATTGAATACAAAATCTTAGATTGGAGATTGGATAATGATTCTCAAAGAGATTTGATTTGGAGCAAAATTCGGATTCCCGTACTATCATGACCATTTCTCATTAATTAAGCCATATCTTGAGCTACAGAAATCAGATCGACGCGTCGTTTCCGGTGTTGGAAAGCTAACAGAAAATCCTACAACTTCTCTGTTGAGATAAAGGGCAAAATCGGTCATCTAAAGGGTGAGAAAAATCATGCAAGTGAGATACGAAAATCTATCAGCTTTTCTATAAAAAGGGGAAAACGAGTTTAAAAAAAAAAATTCTTTGATTGAGCACATTGCATAGAAAATCCTAATCCTGATAGAGTTGTTTTGCGGTAGCAGACCTTGGAGGGTGATTTCAAAGGAGGATTCTTAAAGGCTTGAAGATCTTAATCTCTATTAAAGGGGTTTTGATTTCTCTTTCTTTTTAGTTTTTCTTTTCCTTTGGGTTTTCTTTCTATGAGTTTGTATTTTGATATGAGTTTGTTTTTATTGAACATGAGTAGCTAAACCCATAGCTAGGGCTATGGGGGATCTTGTTTTCCTTATTATTTGGATTTGATTTCTAATTTGATTATGGTAATTTCTTTTTGGGTTTATCATATTGCTTGTATTCTTGTCAGAATTTGATCACTTTTGGCATGTGTTAATTCATTGTTTGACCGGTGACCATCCGCATTCAATGAGTGGATCTATATGGTAAGCCTAGGATTAGATTGGTGAATGACCAAACATCGATTTATCCTACCAATGGAATTGACGGTATATTAGTTCATCTCTTGAATTGAAGCTTAATGCATTCTTGATTAATTCAACTAAATGACCAAATAGGTGAATTAAATTAGGAATAGAATATTGTTTCATCCATGACCATTGGGATTCAATAACAAATAAGAGAATATTGGCAAAAGAATTACCTTAATTATAATTGAAAAAAAATTTGAATAATTGGATTCAAGTGAACTCATGCACTTGCTCTAATCTTTTCTCATTGATTATCTTTTCTTTGTTTAATTGTTCATTACTTTTCTTTAATTGTTTATTTTGATTTTAATTTGAATTTCTTTATATACTTTCGATTGTCTGGATAACAAAGGGTTTTGCGAATCTAGTAATTATCATTTATTCCTCGTGGGATCGATAATTGAGACTCAAGTCCTATATTACTTGGCGATAGAGTGCACTTGCTCTTAGTGTATTTTACGCTCAACAAGTTTTTGGCGCCGTTGCTGGGGAATAAGTTTGGTAATATTAGAAGCGAAAAACTCTAGTTAATTTAGATTTTTTTTTTTTTTTTTATTATTATTATTATTTTTATTTCTTATTTTATTTTTATTTTTTATTTTATTTTTATTATTTTGATTTTGATTTTATTTTTTTATTTTTTTAAATTATTTTTATTCTTATTTTATTTATTTATTTTATTTTTATTTACTTTTTTTTTTCTTCTTATTTTATTAAATTATTAGTTGCTCTTATTTTATTTTTATTTTTATTTTTATTTATTTTTATTTTTATTTTATTTAGACTCTTTTCTTTTATTCCTTATTTTATTTTTGTTTTTGTTTTTATTTTATTTTATTCTTAATTAATTTTTCATTTTTTTCTTTGTTTGTTTTTGTTTATATCTTATTTTAATTTTTATTTCTTATTTTTATTTTATTTTTATTTTTATTTTTATTTTTGTTGTTTTTGTTTTCTTATTTTATTCTATTTTAATTAATTTTTCTCTTCTTATTTTTTTGTTTATGTTTTTATTTTATTTTATTTTATTTTATTTTTAATTATTTTTTTTTTTCTTTTTTTTTTTATTTTTTTTTATTTATTTATTTTTATTTAATTTTTCTTCTTCTTATTTTTGTTTATGCTCACTCGATCTTAGTATCCGATTTGGCTTTTAACCCGAAATTGAGAAAAAAATTTCTTGAGTTAAAAAGCAGATTTTTATTGCAATTGCATGTATGTGAAGACATAAGCAGGATGGAGAGGCAACCGGTTATTGAGGCCAACCGTGAAGAAAGGGCTATCCCAGCAGAGCGGACCATGTTTGAGTACTTTATGCCCACTGTTAAAGGATATGGAGGAAGTATTATAAGACCAACCGTGGCGGCAAATAATTTAGAAATCAAATCAGCACTGATTTCCATGATTCAGAATTCAATTCAGTTTGGTGGATTGCCGTCGGATGATCCTAATCAGCATTTGGCCAGATTCTTGCAGTTGTGTGATACTATCAAGTATAATGGGGTGACAGATGATGCAATCCGATTGTAACTCTTTCCTTTCTCTCTTAGGAACAGAGCAAGCCAATGGTTAACGTCACTTCCGAGGGGTTCCATCACTACTTGGGATCAACTGACACAACAGTTTCTGGTTAAGTATTTTCCTCCTTCTAAATCTGCTAAGTTAAGAAATGACATATCTTCTTTTGTGCAGTTTGAGATGGACACTCTTTATGAAGCTTGGGAGCGCTTTCAGGAGTTGTTGAGGAGATGTCCACATCATGAATTTCCTGTTTGGCAGCAGGTTCGGACTTTTTATAATGGTTTTTCACCTGCAAACCGTTCACTTATTGATGCTGCTGTAAGAGGTACTATATGGAGGAAAACACCTACTGAGAGCCAAGCTTTGATTGAAGAAATGGCGCTGAACAGTTATTAGTGGCAGAATGAGCGCCAGGCTCCTAAGAAACAAGTAGGTGTACATGTTGTTGATTCCTCTACTGCTATTCTGAGTCAACTGGAAGCTTTGACCAAGAAGGTGGAGACTTTGATGGTGACAAATAGTGCAGTCCCACCTATTATTTGTGAGGCATGTGGAGGATAGGGTCATACAAGTGCAAATTGTCAAGTTGGTAGTCTTTTTGCCACCGAGCCTGAAGTAGCAAATTTTGTTGGTAATTCCAACCGGCAGCAGTACAATCCGTATTCAAATACGTACAATCCCGGTTGGAAGGACCACCCGAATTTTAAATGGAGAAATCAGCAAGGCTATCAGCAAAATCAGCAGAGAGTTCCACTACCACCTCCTAGTTTCCAAGCATCTGCAGAGAAGCCAAGTTTTGAAGATCTGGTTATGAAGTACATGCATAATTCAGATGCCAGAATGAAGAACATGGAGACTCAGATAAGTCAGCTGACTACATTGATGACAGCGATGGCACCAGGGACATTGCCAAGCACTACTGAGACTAATCCTAGGGAACAGGCCCATGCAATTTTTCTGAGAAGTGGTAAGGAACTTGGGGAGTCTCCACAGAAGAAGGAAATATCAGAGCCTAGAGATATTCTTGTTCAGTCAGTGCATGAAGATGAGAAGGCAGCTGATAATGTCCTTACTGAAGATGTCAACCAAGAGAGAGGGGTTGAGAAGAAAGCACCAAAGTGGCAGAGAGAAGATAAGAATCGTGAGCAAAGTGCAGTTTATGAACCATCCCTATATGCCAAGATCCCATTCCCTTAGAGGCTCAAGAGCAATCAGCCAGATCAACAATTTGCCAAATTCTTGGAGATATTCAAGAAATTGTAAATTAATATTCCGTTCGTCGAAGTCATCTCTCAGATGCCCAAGTATGCAAAGTTTCTAAAGGAAATACTTACAAAGAAACGCAAGCTTGAAGAATTTGAGACTGTATGTCCTACTGAGGAGTGTTCTGCCATTCTTTTGAAGAAGTTACCTCCAAAATTAAAAGATCTAGGGAGTTTTACTATTCCTTACACTATTGGTAACTCTTATTTTGATAAGGCATTATGTGATTTGGGTGCTAGTATTAATTTGATGCCTTTCTCTGTGTTTAAGAAATTGGGAATGCAGGAACCGAAACCCACCAACATTTCACTACAGTTGGCTGATAGATCCTTCACTTACCCGCGCGGTGTGGTGGAGGATGTTTTGGTGAAGGTGGACAAATTTATTTTCCCAGTTGATTTTGTGATGCTAGATATGGAAGAGGATGCTGATATTCCTCTCATTCTTGGAAGACCTTTTTTGGCCACTTCTGGAGCTGTGATTGATGTACCTCGGGGTGAGCTCATCTTGAGAGTGGATGGAGACCATGTGATCATTAATGTCTTTAGGGAGGCTAAATCTTCCCCAATGTCAAATCTCCATGCCCCTATTAATTTTGTTCAAGTTAAGAAGCAGGAAATCTTAGCTATCAAGGACCCCCCGCCATCATACAATGTTGATGTTGATCTTTTGGTAAGTCAAGCTGCTGAGACAGACAAAGGTCCTCCCAAGATTCATGTTTCTTCACAAATTGGTCTTTCATCTGTTGATCGAGTGCAACCACCTTGGCCTAGTGGAATTAAGGCGCAATTGGGACAGTCAAGCTCTTTTCTAGTTCAGAATTCTGTTGGAAGCAATCCCAAGGCCATTGTTGAAGGGAGGAAGAACTATTTTGAAAAGAAAAAGATGTCCTCCTATTTCTCTTGCTTCAAGCCACCTTTATTCATCTGAAAATGCAACGTCGAGCTAATGACGTTAAACAAACGCTTCACAGGAGGTAACCTGTATTTCTTCTTTCTTTATTTTATTTTAGTTGTTTTGTTATTTTTATTTTTCTTATAGATGTTACTCATGTGTTTTGAGATTTTATTTTTCAGATTGTGTTGCTGCGCTGACTTTTGTACTTCTCCTTTGCCTGACATTATGTCACTGTCCATCAGGTTGTGTTGTTCTTTTCTTTCCCCCTTTTGTTTCTTTTTCTTCCATATTGGGGACAATGTTTATCTTAAGTGTGGGGGTACTTTTACATTTTTTGTCAAAAAAAAATTTTTTGAAGCACTTGAGTATTGCTGGTAATTAAGCTGGAATTGTGTGTTGATTTATTGATTTATTCTGAGCTGATAGAGATGTGTTTTAAAGGGGATTCTATTGATCATGAGCTGATAATGTGTGAAGTAATCTTTTTCATTAAAGTAAAATGAATTTAGCATCTTATTTAGAAATTAACCATGTTTGCTTGCTGTTGTTCTCTTTACCAACTTAGCCAGAAAGTGAGTTTTGAGCTTTAATGATTGAATTATTTCTTCTGGAGTGAGTCTTCTCTTGATTGATGTGCGCTAGAACTTGCTTTGATATCTTGTTGAGACTTTAATGATTCACATACATACTTGAATATGATAAAGACAATTAGGCCTAATTCTTTCTTAACTTCCAGAGTTGCATTGATTAAATAACCCCTTAGTTGCCCCATTTGAGCCTAAAATTGATTTTTTTTAATACCCAATTGAATAATCAGGTTGAATTCTTTGGAGCAATTGATGTGTTGATTGAAAAGTCTTGAAAGGTTACTTTTGTCTTCAAGAGTTGAAAAAAAAAGAAAAAAAAGAAAGTTTGAAAAAAAAATGAAAAAAATGAAAAAAGAAAGAAAAGAAAAGAATTGATAGTGAAGAATAATGAAAATATTGGGTTGAAAGTGAGAAGTTGTTATATTCTTATGCATCATGCTCTATCTATCATCTTTTCAGCCTGATTATGCTTTGTATTGATTTATTCATGAGCATTTTTTACCCTATTTTATCTTTTCTTCCTACCTTCCATTTTACCCTTGGCCCCGTTACAACCAAAGGAAAGTCCTTTTGATTCTTGTGTTGTATGTGAACTTGAAAGTGGAGATGGGATTGATAAGCAAGCTTATGGTATTGCATTTTTCAAGAGAAATTTGAGTGATCTCTTTGTCCTTTAAACACTTGAGCGATGGAAAGTTGAGTGATCTCAGATGTTTGATGAAGAGAACAGTTGCAAGTTAGACTCAAGCTTTTAATTGTTTAAGTGCTAAATGATCTTGTTTAATTAGATTTGATTGCTGAACTTGAATTTCTTTTAATTGTGGAATTTTCCTTTGATTCATATTTCTTGATGTTGAGTTTGATCTTGTTGTTGATTCTTATTCTTTGCTTGAGGACAAACAAAACTCAAGTGTGGGGGAGTTGATGAACCGTTAACTTGTCATATTTTTACGGTTCAATTCCTTAGTTTTCATATTCTTTTTATTTATTTTTAATGAATTTTGTTTGTTAGTTTTGTTATATTTTTTGTATTGTTTAATTGTGTTTTTATTAGGTGTTTTGTGTGTTTTTGTCAGGTAATTGTATAAAAAGAAGAAATTTCTGAAGATAAATATGTGAAGGATTCTTATCCTATTCTTAGATGCTAATTAGAGTTCTAATTGGATACAAAATCTTAGATTGGAGATTGGATAAGGATTCTCAAAGAGATTTGATTTGGAGCAAAATTTGGATTCTCACACTATCCTGACCATTCCTCATTAATTAAGCCATATCTTGAGCTATAGAGATCAGATCGACGCGCTGTTTGCGGCATTAGAAAACTAACAGAAAATCCTACAACTTCTCTGTTGAGATAAAGGGCAAAATCGGTCATCTAAAGGGTGAGAAAAATCATGCAAGTGAGATACGAAAATCTGTCAGCTTTTCTATAAAAAGGGAAAAACGAGTTTAAAAAAAAAACTTTCTTTGATTGAGCACATTGCATAGAAAATCCCTAATCCTGATAGAGTTATTTTGCGGTAGCAGACCTTGGAGGGTGATTTCAAAGGAAGATTCTTGAAGGCTTGAAGATCTTAATCTCCATTAAAGGGATTTTGATTTCTCTTTCTTTTTAGTTTTCCTTTTCCTTTGGGTTTTCTTTCTATGGGTTTGTATTTTGATATGAGTTTGTTTTTATTGAACATGAGTAGCTAAACCCATAGCTAGGGCTATGGGGGATCTTGTTTTTCTTATTATTTGGATTTGATTTCTAATTTGATTATGGTAATTTCTTTTTGGGTTTATCATATTACTTGTATTCTTGTCAGAATTTGATCACTTTTGGCATGTGTTAATTCATTGTTTGACTGGTGACCATCCGCATTCAATGAATGGATCTATATGGTAAGGTTAGGATTAGATTAGTGAATGACCAAACAACGATTTATCCTACCAATGGAATTGACAGTATGTTAGTTCATCTCTTGAATTGAAGCTTAATGCATTCTTGATTAATTCAACTAAATAACCAAATAGGTGAATTAAATTAGGAATAGAATATTGTTTCATCCATGACCATTGAGATTCAATAACAAATAAGAGAATATTGGCAAAAGAATTACCTTAATCATAATTGAAAGAAAATCTGAATAATTGGATTTAAGTGAACCTTGCGCCCTAGTCTCTTTCTCATTGATTATATTTTCTTTGTTTAATTATTCATTACTTTTCTTTAATTGTTTATTTTGGTTTTAATTTGAAGTTCTTTATATACTTTCGATTGTCTGGATAACAAAGGGTTTTGCGAATCTAGTAATTATCATTTATTCCTCGTGGGATCGATAATTGGGACTCAAGTCCTATATTACTTGGCGATAGAGTGCACTTGCTCTTAGTGTATTTTATGCGCATCACTATACATGTGGGCCTATCTGCCAGAGTTTGGGACCATGGTACGCATCATTACCGTAGTAGAGTTGATCACAGTGGAGATTACTGTTGAGGGCCAGGGAAAGACCTCGGTGCCACCTCAGGGGCAGGCACAGGGACATTAAAGTCTCTATATAGCATGTAGCATCTTGTTCTTCTGCATCGTTTTGAAGCACCCTTGTAAGGGATATAATACTGACTTGTTGTTGTATATTAGGTGTTGTACTACTAAGAAGATGCTAACTAGTAGTTTTTAATATTTTGTATGGTGATGTTGTTGTAAGACCAAGCTCGTAGAGCCTGTGAATGAACAATGATGTTGTACTGTTAATTATCTATCTCTACTCTTATTAGTTTCACCAATTGTTACAATTAAATAAAACAAATAATAAGATAAGGAGTAACCAAAATATAAATTTTTGGTCATGAGCATAACTAGTATCATCATATTACAAAATCATATTTTTAATCAAGCAGAGAAAAAGATAGAAATCAAATTAAGAAAGGATATTTAATAACTATTCATCTTAGAAAAAATTTAATAACTAGATTATGATTTCTTACACATTAAAAATCAAATAGAAATCTTAGAAAATAAATATAAGATGTTAGATCTAGAATAATACCCAAGGATTGAATAATGAAAGAACGTCATTGAGATGTTTGAAAAATAAAGACTACAAACGTATTAGTTGTAGCGTCTAGATAATTCAGAAAACAAATGTTTAAAAATAGTATACCGTGCTAAGAAATGTCGTCAAGTTGAGAAAATTTTCATTGGCGTATTAGAAAATTAGTGGCGCTTTATTCTAAAATACGACAGTACTCTTAGTATTTAGAGCAGGACGTTATAGCGAGGTATCAGAGCGATTTCTTAGGTAACATGATTTGGGAACCATTATAATACTCTAAAAAATATTAATAGACATAATTTTTGCAGGAAAAAGAAGATGCCACCTAGGCGGAATGTACCTAATCCTAAGGATAGAGTAGACGGGATGATGCAAGTCCTAACAGAAATAGCATTAGCAATAAGAGACCAGACTACTGCAACCAATCAATTCCTATAGCACATGTAGGAAAATAGAGAAGTGGGCGAAGGACATGGTGCTCTGATAGTAAATCCAAACTTTCATGGACTATTAGAATTCAGAAAAGCAAACCCGCTAGCCTTCAAAGGAACGTACGACCCTATAGTTGCTAAGGGATGGCTCATGGAGTTAGAGAAAATTTTACTACCATGGGTTGTACAAATGCCCAAAAGGTAACCTTCGCTACCTACATGTTGATTAGCGAAGCAGAATACTAGTGGAGAGGCGCTCAAAGACTTCTAAAGACTCCAGACAATCCCATCACCTAGGAGGTTTTCCAGACTACTTTTTTAGATAAGTATTTCCCAACCACTATTAAGAACGAAAAGGAGAATGAGTTTCTGCATCTTCGCCAAGGTTATATGACTATTGGTCAGTACGTAGTCAAATTTGAAGAATTGACGAAATTCTCCTCCTATCTTCAATTCAATTAGAATGAAGCCTGAAAGGCCTCTAAATTTGAATCTGAACTAAAGCCAGAAATCAAGAAGGAGGTGGGAACATTGGAAATAAGGGAGTATGCGACGCTTGTCAATAATGTAGAATAGTGGAGAGAGATTTTCTAGAATATGAACTTGAAAAGGGAAGATGTTTTAATTTTAAGAGAAAGGGGGAAGACGACAAAAAACGAGGTGGTACTTCTCTCTATATATAGGCCTAATGCCAAAGGAAAGCAAGTTCATCCTGGGAATGCACAGACAACATGCCAAAAATGTAGAAAATTCCATGAAGACAAACCCTGTCTGATGGAACAACAAGTGTGCTTCAACTGTGGAAAATCTGAATATATGGACAGAGATTGTAGATTTGGTAAGAAGGATGAATGTCCACCAACGACACAGGTCACAGGAAGGGTATTTGCACTCAACAATGAAGAAGCAGAACAATCCCCAAATCTGATACAAGGTACATAGCTCATTAAAGATGTACTTTTAATTGTATTATTTAACTCTGGTGCATTGCATTCATTCATATCAAATGACTGTATTAAAAGATTAGAATTATCTATGACTGAATTATCCTATGATTTTTCAGTGACCATCCCTATTGGGAGTCAAGTTTTGTCATCTTATATATGCATGCAACTTCCCATTCTCATTAAAAATCAGTCTTTTATTGTAAATCTTGTTTGTTTGTCTTTACAAGGATTACACGTTATTCTTAGAATAGATTGGTTGTCTCCAACCGTGTGGTATTAAACTGTCTGAATAAATCTATTTCCTTTCCTCCCCATTCCAAAGATGAAAATTTTCAGAGTGTTATTCTCTCTGCTACCCAAATTGACCAATACTCAGTTAAGGGGACCCAAGATCTCCTTCTATTCTCAGAAACCGAGGTCAAAATAAATTTGGAAGATATCCAAGTGATAAGAGATTACCATGAGGTTTTTCTCCCAAAAATTCCTAGCCTACCCTCTGAGAGAGAAATAGAATTCTCCATTGATTTAATGCTATGAGTAGGTCCTATATCGATTGCACCATATAGGATGTCCCCAGTAGAGCTGAGTGAGCTTAAGAAACAAATAGAGGAGTTATTGAAGAAGCAATTTAGAAGGCCTAGTGTGTCATCATGGGGAGCCTCAGTCCTCCTAGTGAAGAAAAAAGATAGTAGTCTTCAACTATTCATAGATTATAGACAGTTGAATAAAGTTACAATTAAGAATAGATATCCACTCCCTAGGATTGGTGACTTGTTAGATCAAGTAAGAGGGGCCTCCATTTTCTCAAAAATAGACTTGAGGTTAGGTTACCACCAAATTAGGGTTAAAACTAGAAGATGTCCCAAAGGCTATGTTCAGAACCAGATACATGCATTATGAGTATTTAGTGATGCCCTTTGGTGTCACTAATGCCCCTGTTGTCTTTATGGATTATATGAATAGGATGTTTAGGACATGGTTAGATAAATTTGTTATGGGATTCATTATGATATTTTGATTTACTCAAAAACAGAGGAAGAACATGTGATTCATTTGAACATAGTTTTGAGGACTTTGAAAGAAAAATAGTTGTACACAAAATTGGAAAAGTGTGAGTTTTGGATGAGGGAAGTAAAATTCCTAGGTCATGTAGTTAACCAAGAAAAAGTAGCTGTTGATCCTAGTAAGGTTGAGGCAGTAATAAACTGGGACCAACCTAAGACAATAACAGAAATAAAAAGTTTTCTTAGGTTAGCTAGATATTATTGTAGATTTATAGAAGGATTTTCCTTCATAGCTAAACCCTTGACTAAGTTGACCAAGAAAGGAACACCTTTTGTGTGGACCGTAGAGTGTGAGTCTAGCCTCCAAGAACTTAAGAAGAGACTTATTACTACCTCAATTTTAGTGATATCAGACCCTTTACAAAGTTTTATGGTTTACAGTGATGCCTCTAAAAAAGGTTTAGGATATGTACTCATGCAAGGAGGGAAAGTGGTAGCATACGCATCTAAGCAGCTTAGACCTCATGAGGAGAATTACCTCACTCATAATTTGGAGTTAGCAGTAGTAGTTTTTGCTCTGAAAACTCGGAGGCACTATTTGTATGAGTAAAATTAAAGGTGTACATAGACCATAAGACTTTGAAATACCTTTTTGACTAAAAAGAGTTGAACATGAGGTAGAGGAGATGGATAGAGTTTCTAAAAGACTATGACATGAAGATTAAGTACTACCCAAGAAAAGCAAATATGGTAGTGGATGCTTTGAGTAGAAAATCCTTTCATGTATCTTACATGATGATCCAAGAAATGGACTTAATAGAAAAATTTAGGAATTTAAATCTTTCAGTGACCTTACAACTAGGAAAAATTTGTTTAGGCATTTTACAAGTCACTTGTGATTTGAGGACACAAATTGAGGAAGTTCAAAAGGGAGAAAAATTTTTGCAGACCCTTAGTGAGGAAAGTCCTAAAGAAAAACATACAGATTTTCATCTTATAGAAAAAGGGATAGTCATGTATAAGGATAGATTGCGTGTTCCAAATGACTTGAGTTTGAAAAATAAAATTCTAGAAGAAGCCCATAAGAGAAGGTATACTATCCACCCCGGAATAAATAACATGTATGAGGATCTTAAGAAACAATTTTGGTGGCCCGAGATGAAAGTTGAGATAGCTACGTATGTCACGCAGTGCATGACTTGCCAGAGAGTTAAAATAGAACATAAAAGACTTGCAAGATTTTTGCATCCCTAAAAATCCCAGAATGGAAATGGGACAGTATTGTTATGAATTTTGTGGTAGGGTTACCTAAGACTCCTCTGGGACATGATGCCATATGGGTAGTAATAGATAAACTGACCAAATCTGCTCACTTTCTACCCATTAGGATAAATAGTTCACTTGATAAATTGGCCCACTTGTATGTGAGAGAAATTGTGAGGCTACATGGTGTACTAACTACCATAGTTCCAGATAGAGACATGAGGTTTACCTTTAGGTTTTGGGAATCATTATAGAAGGCTTTTGCGACTAGTTTGTCCTTTAGTACAGGTTACCACCCACAGACTGATGGCCAGATAGAAAGAACAATTCAAACCTTAGAGGGTATACTGAGGGCTTGCGTGATAAATTTCAAAGGAAGTTGGGATGCCTACCTACTGTTGGTAGAATTTTCATATAATAAATAGCCACCATGCTAGTATTGGGATGGCACCATACGAAGCATTATATGGCAATAAATGTAGATCTCCCTTCTGTTGGCATGAAATTGGAGAAAAGAGTTTAATAGGACTTGATTTGCTGCATAGGACCTCAAAACAAATAAAGCTTATTAGGAAAGGTTGTCAATGCCAAGAGCAAACAAAAGATAAAAGGAGAAAAGCCCTCGAGTTTCAAGAAAGGGAACATGTATTCCTCAAAGTAACCCCTACAACTGGTATTGGTAAATCTCTGAAAGCCAAAAAACTAAGTCTTAGATTAATTGGTCCTTATGAATTCATAAGAGAGTCAACCCTGAAGCCTACCAAATCACCTTACTTCCCCAATTGTTATATCTCCATGATGTGTTTCATGTGTCACAGTTTCAAAAATATTGTCTTGATCCTTCACACGTCACAAAAACAGAGTCAATGCAATTAAGAGATGATTTGACACATAAGGTACAACCCGTACAGATAATAGATAGGTTAAGGGGGGAATTTTAATCAAGACTATAACTCAAAGGGACTGTGCACTTTATGAGTGGTAAGGCTTGATTTAGTTCCAAGTTATGATGTGGTGAAGAGAGACTTTTGCTATGCCCTTACCTGGGCCAAATATCAGCACTTTGAGAGGACCTTAAAAGCTTGCCCTTTTAATCAACTATGGTAACCTTTAAAAACCTGAATGTGTGGGGAACGAAGTTTACATGAGGGATCTTGTTTTTTTTTTTTTTTTTGGGTTCAAGAATGGAATTTCTTAGCATGTCTCTGTATGATCGAAAAACAAATGAATTTTTGTTCTATTGGCCAAAAGGGACTTGCTGTTATATTCTAGAAAAAGTTGAATTTTGTGTTCTTCATCTTTTATTTCCTATTTAAAGTTTTAATCCTTCATATATTCTGTTTTGAATTTCTTGTTGCTATTCTTGTGGGCTTTTGAGAAGGAGATAATGAGTTTAGTTCCAAAAATTGTTGATCATCAAGGTTTTGTTTTTTTAGATGGACTGTATGATAGTTTGAAGGGAAAATTTTCTGTTTTAAGTCCCTTGCTTTACTATAAATTTGAAATGACCATGAACTATATCAACCAAGTTCTCTGTTTTCTTATTTGCTGCTGTATGACATTCTTATTTAGCATAGAACTCTATATTTCTTGAAGAATACTTGCTGGTCGTGTTAACAAGTTAAGGGTGGAGATGTGGGTTGATTTCACTTGATTTTGATTATCAATGTTGTGCATTGTTGATGCTTTAATTGTGCATGGCTGATTTGAGACTGTTTTGGGGTTGATTTTATTATTTATCTCCTTAGTCATTATGAGCAATCCTTCAACTAATGATTAATTGACCCTTCCAATCTTCACTTATTAATAGATAATTAGATACATGAATTTACATAAATTTTTGTATATGAACTTAGACATCATATATATCTTGTGAGTCTCCACCCATTAATATTTGCGTATATTTACAAAAGCTTATGTGAATAAACTTAGAAATAATCTCTTATGCTAAATAATCATAATTAAAAAGATTCAAACTTTCAATTTTAACTGCACAAATATTTATACTCCAATTTAAGTTATACAATCATGATAAAAAAATTACGCATAAAGTTAAAAAATTATTTCTTCTAAAATTAAATATTTTAACATATTATCATATTGTTTCACTTTATTACTTTAACAAAATGCAAATGTCGTCACGTCGGCAGAGTAAATGGCTAGTATAGATTTAACCAAAACAAAAAAAAAAATTAAAAAAGAATAGTAGAGTTTGAGATTCCACTCCTTGTTTCACATAAAGGTTAGGAGTAGGACTTAAGGAGACATATCCAAACGCGTAAGAAATGTGGTTCACTTCCCATGACCAACTCTTTTACAAAGCACAAGAAAAGAATGCCAAAGTAATATTATATTCCCACATTAGTTCATTTTGTGATACGTAAATAAAATAAGAGTTTACTTTTAATGTATTTTTATCTAAAAAAAAATTTATACGTATTATTACCCAATAATATAATTTTTAATATGATTATTATGAGAGTTAAATTTTTGTAATAATTTTTTTATTATGATTAAGTAGTGTCTAAGTTAATTTATGCGTAATTTGATTAATTTATCTCTCTGATCTGATTTGAGGCAGACTATCTAAGTCGAGACTAGGAGATTCATAAGCTATTTACGTCGAGACCGAAGAATTCACGAGAACATTCTTTACAGTATAACTTCAAGAAATTAATATAATTAATATTCGAACTTATGACTGTGTATTTATTCACACGTTGCATATTCATTCACCACTAACCCAACTCCTTTAATATCTTTTTTTTTGTTGTTGTAATAATATGACCATAGTCATCATACAGAATTAAGTGATTGTGTAAAAAAAAATTCTACATTTATAGTGCATCAAAATAAAATCCCAGAAATAAACTTGAAATGTGATGTGGTTCTTTACCGGTATATGTTTAAATTTTATACATTCTAAAGCTGTTACAATATAACGTCGAGATTCCATTCACCAATGTAAAACCCAGACGATGAAAAGTCGTTAATATCCATATGGTTATAATACTCTTTGTTAATTCCCAACACAATTGACCAAGTACATGTTTAAATTGTATAAAATCAAAATGGGGAGGAAATCTACTCTTATCCTTTTAGTACCATTTAAAGAATTAAAAAAAAAATCTTGTGATTCAATAAAATCAACCTCCCTTTCACATGATTACAAGAATGTGATCAAGTCCTTATATCTATTACAAAGGGTTTTGCATATTAAGCTAATTTGCATACGAGGAGTTACTCGGAAGTTTTCTTATATCCTAAACAAACTCCAAAATGTTATTAGTTAAAAATCAGTGTTAAACCCAAAATGAATTGCACGAGTTAGCCTGATAAATAAATACATGAATGAGACAAAGATTTATTTTTAATTGTAGCTTAAATCGAATATAATCTTTTATTCTTAATAAGTAATAAATTTCAAATACAAATACTTTGCTGGTCGACTAATTATTATGAAAGTAAACCCAATTGTAACCAAATATTATGTATTTAATCAATTCTAGTTCTCTCTTCTTTCTGTTGTGTTCTCTTTTCTTTTTGTGGTGCTTGGATAATTTTTTTTAAGTGTTTTTCTAAAGTGTGCTGCCACCCCTATTCTTCAGCGGCTCTCTTCGTCTTTTTATCTTACTTTTAAAAAAAAAAAAAATTCTTCTCTAATCAAATGGAAACTCAATACATCAGTGGAAATCAAATGGAAACTCAATACATCAGTGGAAACGTTCAGTCAATGCGCCGGAGGACTAAAAAATAATGTAAATTGAGTGGTAAACCTAAGGTTACTCATCAACCATTACCACTGGCTTTGATTCATAACTTTCAACAAGTTAATTGGGCTTGAGGATGTGTGTTAGAAAAAGAGAGGATTTGGATATGTTGAATATGGTGAAGGAAAACGACTTTGTTTAGAGTAAGATTAGGATACTTTTAATTCAAAGGGAAACAATTAAGTAACTTAGTCTCTAAATGGATTATAATCCCCTTAAGTTTATTTGCTAGAGTTATTTTGGTTTAGGGGGATATGTGCAGCCTTCATAGGCTTTTGTTGTCAGTTGGAACTTGGAAGTGATCTTGAGTCGTTATCTATAGCTTTATTTTCTTTGAAACCTATATTTCCATTCATTTTATATAATTAGTATCTATTTTTGGGAAAAAAAATAAAAAATGTAATTAATCATACTAAGTACTTTATTAAATATATTGAAATTAGTTTTACCTCATCTTTTATAATGACCGGGGAGCAACCATAACTCGTCCACAATTTAAGAAGTTTAGACCTCCGAATACAGTCTACAAACTGTTACCAAAACATGGAGTAAAGAGAGTGGAGATGAGAAAGATTGTGCTTGAAAGTGAAAAAGAAACTGTCATTAAGATTATTTTTGCCCCTCGATTTGGTGTAAATTTATGAAAAATTGCCTCAAGAAGTTTAGAAATATAAATATCAAATATATATTTAAATTTCAAATGTTTTAGCAAACGCAATTTGGCATTTTCCCTCTAAAATACTTTTAAAATGTCAGGTCTTATTATGTATATAAATATTGGAGTAATTGTTAGTCTCTCCTAGTCTTATGTACCGCATTATTCTTCCTTCAAACACCTAGTTGTATTTTCAACACAAATTTATGGACTTATATCATATGGGCCAGCTTTTAATGATCTTCTCAAATTCTATACTTCAAGAAGTATAGACACGTTTTTATTAGAAAGCAATGCTTTTCATAATCAAAAGCTAAGCTAAACAATACTCTATCCTAAATTCCTATCATAGAAGATGGTGTCTTTAACAGTTTCTAAATTAATGTAATCAATATAGTTGCTGATTTGAATTACATGCACAAAAGTTAATTTTATGTTCTTATATTATATGTCAATAGTAAATATGCAATGTTTTACTATTTAATTAATTGTAAGAAAAGGCTTGATGCTCTTAAATGAAAAGCACAATTAGATTATCACAGTCAATAGATGTAACGATTAAATATAAAAAGAAAACTCAATAATCTCTGAGTAAATGTTGTGTTCATAAACATTATCCGAAAACACATATTTATTCAGAAACTAGCTAAGAAAAACGACTGATATACCATGACTCAAACAACAATAAGAACTAAAAAGAGTTTGCTTCAGCTGTTCTCCGAACGTCCATTCCAACTTCCTGTTCCCTGCTTCGATCCTTCAAGAAGCTAAACATAGTTCCTAGGATATTCACTAGCTTTGATAATCAAAACAGGACCATGCCTATGCTTTCTCCTGTTGACAATAAAATTTGTATCATATATCCTCAAAATGACAATAATATAGAGAAAGATTAACTTATTGAATAAAAACTAAAATCAAAAGTTCATACTAACTATCTAACCGTCAATATTTCATACAAAACCATACAAGAAAGTATTTAACAATTATGTTAGCATCGTAGGTATCAAGACAATAAAAATAAATAAATAAAATGCAAATTTCTCTTATGTAAAATTATTATGTTTCATTATTTATGTGATAGAGGAAATGCAATTATAACGAAAGTTTATTGACAGATTTAAAAAAAAATTCGATTTGAGATAACAAATTGTTAAAAGGCGTATATTTCATCTTCAATTTTGATCTTAACATTTGTTATATTTTAGTAAAATGCTTTTATAAAACTATTCTGAATTAACTTTGTCATAATGTTGTTGCAGTAGTAAAATATTTAAAAGCAAATGGGGTTGGTTCAACTAGTCAACCTAGGTTTATGAAAAATGCATGACTTAAGTTCAAATCTAAGAGTTTTCCGTTAGTAGACAATTTATAATCTAATATAAATCTTTGTTGAGGGTTAATGGTTAATTTGCCCTCTCATAAAAATAAAGAAAGTTTTTCCTCACCTTAAACTTTTTCATACAAGAAAAGTGTCGTAAAATATTTACAAAGGTTGGACTAATAATAAGCATACAAATAATTTTTACCTAACATTTAGTTCAACTCAGAGTAACTTAGCAACTCCAGGATTACTATTCGATATTCTGAAATGATATATAACATATGATGCGATAATACAAACAAAAAGAGATAGATGGCTTTCATGTTTTTCATTACCTCCTGGAGATTTTTGGAAAGGTAAGACGCTGAAAGCTATTAGCATTCTGCAAAAATGACAAACAAGCTGAGTGATAATAAAGAAAAAACTAAACATCACAGGGTAAAAGAAATATATATAACAACAATACAACAATAACAATAATATTTTTAAATGATACCGTTGTGCTCTATTAAAAATTAATTTTTTAAAATTATTTATTTTTAAATGATACCGTACCATAATTGTGCCAATACTTAATATTTTTCTTGAAAATTAATTAACACAATTTTAAAAAATCAATAATTTATTTAGATTAAGATCTTTATGAATGGTTTGTCTTTTTTATTTTTTTCAATGTTCTACTATCTCTTTTAATCTGACTATCTTTCTTTTGATCCATGTAAGCGAACTTCTATCATCTACTGTTCAACGGGTGTTACTTCAACTTCTTCACAAATACATTCGTTCCTCATCTTTTATATATATATATAAACTTTGGTATTCATTCTTTGCTACATTCTCAACTCCGTAATGCTTACTGTTTTGCTCTTATTAATTTTTTATTGTCCAACATTCAATACATAGAACATAATTGGTTTTACCGTTGTTCGGTAGTATTTTGCTTTAAATTTTGAAAGGTACATTATTATCACAAATCATGCCTAAATATTTGTTTATTTTATCCACCCAACCTAAATCTTGTATATTACAATCTCTCAACCCCCATCATTTTGAAAGATAAATCCAATATATATAAATCTTGCAACTTATGGAATGATGCGGTTCTTAATTTTCACCTCCAAAGTATTACTAACTCGTGTTTTTCGAAACTTGCATTCCATAGTTTGCCTTCTACTTAACTGAGACTCTGATTCCAAATCTTCTCTTCACAAGCCAATAAATTCAATAGGAATGTTTGATTTTTTTCTCTTTCATCCCCAAACATTTAATATGCATTTTACTATCCAATACCATAAGATATGAGGACTTGGCTTTAGCATATACCACAAACAAAATGTTGTTACATGTATTACATCATAGGTTTTATTCTAACATGATAAAGTAAAAATACAATGAGGAAATGCAACGAATAAATACGTATATCTCATCTAAATACATTGGACATCTTCATTAAATTATAACACTGTTTACTTCTCTTCATCATCATTCTAAATTACTTTCCAAAAAAAAATGTACAAATTCTACAATCATATCTATTGTATTGAAAACACTGGCTATATAAATACATATTAGTTATCAAATATTCGAATCAGTACTTAGGTAAATGAAAACGTTAAAAAGTGAACAATGAAGGACCGAATATATTATACTTAGTACAAGAATTTATCTCCTAACTTTCTCCAATTTCAATGCAGAACATGTAACAAGCAAGAATAATATTAGATAAATATAAAATAAATGGTAATCTACAGGGAAAATAAAACATAAACAAAAAAGCTTACCGGCTTATTCAAGCTGCAAGCGAAAGGAACGGTGCATTCGAGTATAGGAAATGCAGTAGCACCACCATGAATGGGAGTTGAAAATTTTTTGACAGTCACTTCATTATTTGAGTAATGAGAGCAGTAGACATAAGGTTGGTCCATTAACAAAACCATCTCACGGTAGGGATGGATAGTCAAAACTTGTCCATTACAATTAATCGACCTGAAACTCGCATACGCTACCATGTGCAACAAAGACCAGTTGTCATTGTCTTCTCCCCCATCAATTCCATCCTTAAGTTCCCATATAAGAAGGGACATTTCTGCAATTGAAGCAAAGATTATCTTCTTATTTCTTATGCCAATGGTGCACTTGTTTTCTGGCAAGTGTGTGTCAGGGAGGTTTATAGCCACAGCCTGATCACCTGCCCTCTCCTGAGAGTCAATTAGAAACTTCACCACATGTCCTGAATCAGAAAGCCTATATATTGCTCCTCCATTGTAAACTGATTTTGTTTCCCAAATGGCTCTTGTAACCTCTTGAGGTAATTTGGATTTTACATTGGCCCAGTCACCCTTCTCAGCGTCAAAGATATTCAACTGACGAGTTCCTTGGAATTGGACAATTCTGAAATAGCTAGATTCAGAGGGGTCATATGCCAAAGCAGCATACATGTATCTAGCTGTTTCTGGTCTTGGTTTGGGCACTGCTATGCACTGTTTTGTAATGGGATTAATGACATAATAGTAGTACAATTCATTTGAGAGGTTGTCAGCCTTACCATCTCGATGACAAAACAGAAGCAGCCCATTACAACAGTCAAGAAGCATTTCAGATGTGATCTTGCACTGCATGAATCTTGAACACCTTCTAAGAAGTGGATAGGATCCGCAAGAAGGACAATCAATTTCAAGTTCACTGAACACCATAGAGAGCCCTGAAGATGTCTGATTTTTGGTCTCGTTGTCCACCCGTAGAAGGAGTCCATAACAATCGAGAGCTGTTGGTGCAATCGCTGGTAAATAATTGTGAATCATATGTTGATGCCATGATTTGGACACGCACATGACCCTTGAAATTTCTTTTTTCGACAACCTGCGTCCAATCTCTAGTAGTGCTGCCCTTGGGAGGTTCTCAAATGAGGTTGTGGGTGGACTTGAAGTGGTGGTTGTCGACCTCCTTATTTTCTTCATTCTTGCTGTCAAATGCTCCATGGAAATCAGATCTTTATAGTGACAAGAATTGTGAAAGGCAAAATGTATATTAAAACATAGTACCAACTTTTCGTAGGTTTTAATACAAGGGGATGCATTTGTGTTTTAATAAATTAACAAAACTGGCTTCACAAATATGCCATTTTTTAATATATGTTATATATATGGGTGCTTCTTTTTTTATCACATTACCAAAATGACACTTTACGCAAATTTTTTTTTACCAAAATGGCTTTGTAAAAATAAGAATTTTGGATGACAAAATAAAAAATTTGTGTAATTAAGGCATTTTCGCTTTTAATTGTAAAGAGAAAAAAAAACACGTAAATTTTTTTTAACATAAAAGAAACACGTAATTCTTGTTATGCCTCATTACCAAAAAAAAAAAAAGTGAAAAATTAACCTACGGCGGAAGAAAGTCCACTCACCTTCAGTGAAAGTGAAAACACAAAGGAGGATTTTCTTGAAAGAAGTTTTGAAGGAAAACAAAAGAAAAAACAAAAAGGTTTTGTAATTGAACAACGTTTTCTAAACTTTCCTAAATCTGTAATCTTTAGTTCTAGGACTTCCATAAATGACGAAAAAGCTAGGTTTGATAGTTTACCTCCACCAAAAATGGATTTCCTGAAATGTTTTCCAAAGCACCTGATTTTCTTGTGTGACTGGATCCCAAAACACCCAGATGATGCCTTTATACCAATATATGGAGTCTGCAATCTCAACTCTACTTAAGCCAAGCTAAATAGCAATTTCCGAAATCTCCAAAATTCTTATTTTCGTTATCACCACCAACATTGGTTTGTGCCTTTAAGGTCATCAGAGAAAAGGAAAAAAAGAAGCCAATCGTAGTGGCTCCTCTAACACTACACACAAGAATTGTTTTAGGACAACAAATTAAGAATAAAAGGTCTCTTTACTGGGTACTCTGAATCTGTGTATTTCAACCAAACCACCCTGGTGTAGATGAGAGTGCCCACCCTTGACACATAGCAACAATATATAGGAGTTATGAGGTCTCTCTCTATTGGTGTTGAATTAATATTTCATTTAATTTATATACAATGTTTTCTTTTCTTCTTCATTAAAATCCGCCACCTTTATAAAAGATGACAAATAAAACGCTCATAAGGTGACAGTTAAGAGTAAACCCTAAAAAAACTGTTATACTAGCTTTTAATAATTTATGAAATAGTCCATTAGTGTATTTATCATTAAGTCCTATTACTAATAATATTTTCAATTTAGTCCTTAATCAATTTTGACTAAGTCCATCGATGTCCACTCCTCTGTACTAGCCACCCCCTCTTCTCCCTCGCCGTCTTCCCTTATTTTCTCTTATATGAATTGTTGGTCGGAGGCTTCAATCTCGGATGCGATCTCATAGTGCTGGGTATCAGGGAAACGATAAGTGCTCCTGAAGACCTAGCGCCATTGTAGAGACCTCACCTTGCCCTTGCCGCAACAAGACACATCAACATCATTAGCTCTAACAGTGCCCCTTCCCCGTTCCCCTACCCCCTCCACCTAAACCACCACACCTTCAACTCAGTAGCAACTAGGCCCTTTCGGAGTTGGAATGCTTCAACTGCATCAGTAGGGGATGCAGTGGCACCATGTACAAGGCCCTCCATTGCACCACTGACCGCCTTTACACCCTCATGATCATATACGGCCATCACGAGGAATTCGTCTACCACCAAATCCACCACAAAATCCAAATATTGTGGGACATGGATGACCCCAATGTGGTGAAGTGCCATAACGTGTACTACCATAAAGGTGAAATCCAAGTGCGGGAGTTCATAGATGGAGGCTCCCTCGAAGGCAAACACCCCCCACCGGTAGCCCCTCCCCGATCTCATCCATCTGAACCTCAGCTGCCTCGCCTACTTCCACCACCGCCACATCATCCACTGCAACATGAAGCCCTCCAGCCTCCTCATATACTCCGGCCACCAGGTCAAGATCGCTGACTTTGGGAAAGGTTGAATCCTCAACTAGACCATGGTTCCTTGCAAATTAGTCACTGGGCACCATCTCATACATGAGCCCAAAGAAGATCAGCACCATGGAGGTTCGGTGATGGTGATGGTGATCTGGCTTGTGTGGTGCTTTGCTGTGGTGTAGATTGGGACCTTTTTGCAAATACTTTTTGACAAAATAATCCTTTTTTCATGTACTAATTTTGCAATGCCAAACTTTTCATACTTACGTACTCATCAAGTGCAAGTGATAAATCTATATTGTTCATCTAATTTTATTCTTATCCAACGGCTATTATTATGAGGTCCATCGGTGAACCTCATTTTAAGAGGTCCACGTTAAACGCCACCCAACCTTTTTAACATCTTCGGTTTCGAACCACGTTAGAGGACAAAGTGTTGCGTCAGAAATACTGGGCATGCCTGCCAACTCAATTTCCTTTTTCCTTTTTCTTATTTTATAATAAATATTCACAACTAAGTACAAAGAAAAAAAGCAAGAAGTTACTAAAAATTAAGAGTGTAAACTCTAAAGTCCTTTAAACAAATTTCTCTATTCTATTTTGATAATTAACAAACTATATTGAAAATTTATAAGTCTGATACTTCTCTCACCTTTCTCTTTGTTTACATATTATTTAAGTTTGGTTATATGTTCTTCACTATTCCAAACTTATAAACAACCTTTCTTAGGTTGAAGAGAATACATAGAACTTGAGAACTTGAAATGTGTTTATGATATAATTGAATTATATTATGTTATCAACTTCTTAAAAAAGATTTAGTTTTGACCTCACAATTAGTTTTAAAAGTTTTGTATTTAAAACTTGAAAATGTTCTGAGTTTTGCAGGGAAAAGGTTAAGAAAGTCGAAAGCACAATTCAAACTCTCTTCATACTATGGTCACCTTCAAGGACAATAGCTAAACCTAATACTGTTTTATTGCTTATTGGCTTATGGTGTATCAACAATTTTTATTTACTATTTTCAAAATAAATATCACGTTTTTTTAGATAATATATAAAAAAGACTTAAATACGTTTTTAGTCTCTATGAATATACTACCTTTTAGTCTTAGTTTTTTTTTATTAATTTTGGTTTTTGTTTGAGTCCAATTATTATTTAAATTGTGCTATTTTAGTCCTTGTCGTTATGATAGTTTTGTTAAGTGATGACATGACTATCAGATCTCAATCAACTCTCTAATTCATGTGTATAGAAATAATACTGTTGAGATGAGTCATTGCTTAAATGTCTGACAGTATCTGAAGATATTAGTCTCACACTTATTGAGTAAAAAATACTCTAAGAAATAATAATAAAAACGAGGTGTGAGGAGATGAAAAAGTTGACTAAAATTTAGGTGGAACAGTTTGGGTGGTAATATAACTTTTTAATTAAAATTTTAATCAATACTGAAAAATTAAATAATAAATCCTATTAAATATCATGCTCTTGAAAGAATAATTCTACATTAAAGCATGTTATAAAAATCTAGATAATAGATATATATAAGCTTGTATTGGATTTCCTTGACTATAAATGTCACGCTAATAAAAGAAATTCAAGATATTGCCTAATATGCAATTCAGATATTTTGTTAATGAATTTATTTTTCCATTAGTGAGTTTAGATTAAAGAGTAATTTTGGGGAATTTTTATACTACTTTAATGGATACAGTATTTAAGTGAGTTGTTATATATTTATTGAATTCTAATTTCATGATAAATATTTGAAATTTTATTAAAAACCAATAACCAATAAAATACTTGAATACACCATACTCCGAAAAAGAAAATGGATACTATAGAACTGTCCGTAATTTTGTCAAAAAGTTGAGAGCAATAACTCGATGAGTTCAATATAAAAGATCCTCTCCTCATACACTATGGATAAAGCTTCTTCAAAATTTGTTTGTTTGTAAATTGAGTAAATAAATATATATTTATTTTTAAATTATTTAATAAATTAAAATTAAAATACACTTTAAATTAAATAAAAAATAAATATATTATTAATTATTTACTTTATAAATAAACTCATTTCAAATGAGAGTCTTTTCCATATACTACATATAAAGAAAAATTATTATATATTATTATAGCAGTAATAAATGCATAAGCCAAAATGATTTTCACTATTAATTTTATTACCCTCACATAAATTTCAAATAAACCAACTTAAATCAATTTAAGAGATCTTCTTAAAATATAAATTTACTACTACTCTAATAGCAGAAAGTCACTTATCTTTTGTTTGGATACATTTATATAGTTGTTTCCCGTTAATTAATTCAAATACCTTTGCCCAAAGCCCAACCCACCATATCCTTGTGAAAAAGACATAGTGACATTAATTCAAAAAGTTTTTGTATCTTATGTTTTTATTAACAATTTCTTATCTTAATTTTAATTATATAATCATTATTTAATAATATATAGTGACATTAATTGTCTTTTTTATATTTGATAAATAATAGTTAATATTTAATAATTAATATCGTTAATTGCTTTTATAATAATTTTATTAATAATTATAATAATAATATATATATATATATAGGGAGAGAGAGAGGGAGAGATTTTCCTTATTTTACAATTTCATATATATTTTTTCACTTTATGTTAATTTTATTAATAGTAATTTTATATAATTAATAACATTAATTGCATTTAAGAATTTTCACTAATAAATATAGATATAGATAAATGTATATGAATTGATTTGTCATATATTATAATTTTATTAACACTTTTCTAACTTAATTTTAACTAAACAATCAATATTCAATAATACAGTGACATTAATTGCCTCTTTATATTTGATAAATAATAGTTAAATTTTCTTATTTTTAAATATATTTATATTTCTTTAACTTTATGTTAATTATATAATTAGTATTTTTATTAAATTTATATCATTAATTGCTTTGAAGGCGTATTTGCTAATATATATGACTTTAATTGATTTCATCTTTAATGTTTAATTGTTGGTATCATTAATTGTACTTAAGGCAATTTTACTGATCGTATTTGGTGAGAAATGTATTTATTGTAAGAGATATGATGAATAAATTTTGACTATTGGATCTTACATAAATGGTCAAGATTAGAATATAAATATATGTAACTTTTTTAAGTTGTCACATGATCTTTAAATAACTTTTAATCTTGACCATTCATATATAGTTATATGATCAATATTTACTCCTCTCATCCTCTCACAATAAAAATTCTTCTTACTAGATAGATATCATATATATATATATATATATATATATATATATATATATATATATATATATATAGTTTATTTGGTGATAATAGTATTTATTGTAAGAGGTGAAAGAAGTAAATATTGACCATTGAATCTTACATGAACGGTTAAAATTAGAATATAAATGCATGTGACTTTTTTAAGTGATCACATGACTTTTGAGTAATTTTTAATCTTGACCATCCATGTATGATTGTATTGTCAAGATCTATTCCTCTCACTCACTCACAATAAAAATTTCTCTCACTATATATATATAGGGAGCGTATCTAGTGAGAAAAAAGTTTATTGTAAGAGGTAAAATGAATAAATATTGAACATTGAATCTTACATGAATTGTCAAGATTAGAACATAAATGCATGTGACTTTTTTAAATGGTCACATGACCTTTAAGTAACTTTTAATCTCGACCGTTAATGTATGGTTATATGATCAAAATTTACTTCTCTTACCCTCTCACAATAAAAACTTATCACACTAAATATGTCTCATATATATATATATATATATATATATATATATATATATAGCGTATACGATGAGAAAAACGTATATGCTTCTTTACATTTGATAATTAATAGTTAAAATTTAATATTTAAATATCATTAATTACATCGATTGTAATTTCACTAAAATATATGGTTACAGATAACTGTATATAGAATGATTTTCCTTTTTTTTATAAATTTTTTAATACTTTTATAGCTTAATTTTAGTTATATAATCAATATTTAATAATATAGTAACATTAATTGCTTCTTTTTGTTTGATAAATACTAGTTAATATTTAATAATATATATTATTTATTGCATTCATGGCAGTTTTGCTAATAAATATAGGTAATGATAAATGTATATAGGTAGATTCTCCTTATTGTACAATTTTATTTATAATAATCAACTTAATCTTGATTTTGTAATCAGTATTTTATTTTAATAATTAATATCAATAATTTCTTTTGTAGGCAAATTTGCTAATATATAAATAATATATATGACAATAACAGATTTCTTCTTTAATATTTAATTTTTGGAATCATTAATTTCTCTTAAGGCAATCTTATTGATACATATATATAGAATCTTATTAACAATATTCTAACTTGATTTTAATTATATAATCATTATTTAATAATATATAATGATAACAATTGCTTCTTTACATTTGATAATTAATAGTTGACATTTAATTGTTAAATATCATTAATTGTTTTTAATGTAATTTCACTAATAAATACAGATATAGATTAATTTATATAGATTAAATTTTTTTATTTTGTAATTTTATAAAAACTTTTTTTCTTAATTTAATTATATAATCGATATTTAATAATATCGTAACAGTAATTCCTTCTTTACATTTGATAAATAGTAGTTAATATTTTATAATTGACATTATTTATTGCTTTCATGGTAGTTTTACTAATAAATATAGGTATTGATAAATGTATATTGATAGATTCTCCTTATTTTACAATTTTATTTTTAATTATTAACTTATTCTTAATTATGTAATCGGTATTTTTATTTTATTAATATCATTATTTTCTTTGAAGGCAAATATATGATATTATATAAATAATATATATGACATTAATTGATTTCTTCTTTAGTATTTAATTATTGGTTTCGCTAATTTCTCTTAAGGCAATCTTACTAATATATATATATATATATATATATATTTTCTTTTTTAGAATTTTATTAATAATTTTCTAACTTGATGTTAATTATATATTCATTATTTAATTACATATAATGACATTACTTGCTTCTTTACATGTGATAATTAATAGTTTATATTTACTACTTAATATCATAAATTATTTTAATTTAATTTCAATAATAAATATGGATATATAGATAAATGTATTGAGATTCATTTTTCTTATTTCATAATTTTATAATTTTATTAATACATTCTAAATTAATATTAATTATATAATCAATATTTAATTGTATAGTAACATTAATTACTTCTTTATATTTGTTGAATAGTAGTTAATATTTATTAATTAATATTATTTATTGATTTCATCTTAGTTTTACTAATAAATATAGATATTGATAAATTTATATAGTTATATTGTATTTATTTTATATATTTATTTATAAATTTTTACTTAATCTTAATTATTTAATCAATATTTTTATTTTACTAATATCATTAATTACTTTTAAGACAATCTTACTTATATATAAATAATATATTACCACTTAATTGATTTCTTCTTTAATTTTTAATTATAGTTATGATTAATTGCTCTCCTAGAAATATTACTAATACAAATTATTTTTTATAATTTTATTTTGTGAATAATTTTCTAACTTAGTTTTAGTTATGTATTCATTATTTAATATTATATTGTGACATTAATTGTTTATTTACATTTAATTAATAATAGTTAGCATTTAATAGCTAATATCATTAATTGCATTCAAGGAAATTTCACCAGTAAATAACTAATTATAGATGTTAATAAATGTATATATATTGATATTTCATATTTTATAATTTTTTAAATAATTTTCCAACTTAATTTTAATTATATAGTCAATATTTAGTAATATATATTGACATTAATTGCTTCATTTCATTTGATAAGTAATATTTAATATTTAATAATTAATTCCATTAATTGTTTCATGATAATTTTCTAATAAATAAATATAGATATAGATATAGACAAGTATATAGCTAGATTTTTTTGTTTTACAATTTTATATGATTTTTATATTTATTTTAATTATATAATCAATATTTAATAATACATAATGACATTGATAATTGATATTATTAATTACTTTTCAAGGAAATTTTACTAAAATACTAGTTTTCATACCCGATGTAAGATTTTGTAATATTTATAATATTAATAATTTAATATTTCTTAATACCAATATTAAGTTAGTTTCTTATTTATATTATTATACATATCAATAAGTAAAATTTCAATTTTACTCAAAAATAAACTTTAATTTATAAAAACACTTCCTATATATTATATTTTTTATCATGTTTAATAACATCAATATATATAGAAATAATGAAAAAACCTTCAACCTATAAAATTAATAAAATAAATTACATTTACCCACTTTCACAAAATCACTTGTCATAATATGTGCTTTAAATATGTGTTAATATTCAATAAAAAGTATCATAACCAACAAAATTCTTTACAATCTTATACTCACATTAAAAGAATATAGTTTCCCTCACATTCCCTATAACGTTCTACTCTAAATTAATTGATAATTAGCATTTTTGGCGATGTTCATTAGAGCAGTGTGTTACTAACATCTCCTTGTGATTTCAAACGTCTATTTACTTTTGGTCTTTTTCAGGCGCTGTAGTTCATACGGCCCTAAATTCTTTCGTCCTTCTATTAGTGTAGGAGGTCACGAATTATTTTTCTAAGCTTACTATTTTTTTTCTAGAGTGGAGAGTTATTTACTTCATCATCAAACATTATTTCCTATTCTAATGTCTGTATTTACTATTTTAATTATTTAATTATGTTGTCTTACTAAACTATGGACGTATAAGACCAAAAGAGAGTTAAAGATTTAATATATCACAACATAGTTAATATATATATCACATATTCTAAGGAGCTAAGTTCTTACAACATTACACACATAAAACATGATATACATTTTTAGTTAGTAGCATCTATTAATAAACATCACCTAATATAATACAAAGTCTAATGGTTAGTATTATTTGTAACGTCCTAATCTAATTTTAATTAATTTTATTATATTTAATTTATTTGTTAAGTATTTAACACAACATACTATTACTACTAAAACTTTAAAGTAAAAAATATTTCATTAAGGGATTAAATTTTTTAAAAGTTGGTTATATACATACAAATATTTTTAAATTAGGCACCTATTTTTCATAATTGAAACCTATAAAACCTTCTTAAGGTGCCTCTAATTTACAAATATAAAATCTTCCAACAAGACTACATAACATACTTTTTTAGGTCTCGCACAAGAAAGCCAATAAGAATCCTGTCTGTCAGCATCATCTGAAATATTAAACCGCAAAGAGTGAGATACAATCTCAGTAGGAAAATAGCAAAAATAACAACTATACATAGCCACTCTTTTCAATTCTCTATTTCTAAAATTGTATCTAAGAATCCTTTAAAAAAATAAGTAAAATATTATTTGAGAAGTAAACATAAAATTCATAATTACAATATAAGAGTAAGCAATTTAATAATAAATCAATAATAATTTAGTGTAATAGATTGAGTCTTTGATAAAATAACTCAATACTAAAAAATGAGTAATTTATAAGTAATTGATTATATGAGTAATAATAAATAATTAATCATTCTTTTCTTGAAAAAAACCTTCTTTTATCATTTTTTGTCATTTTTATCATCAGTGTAACACCCCAAATTTCATATCTCTTAAACAGTAATTTTGACAGTTAACAGAATTTTACTATTTAGTGATCTCTATGTGCTGTAAAATTATTTTGATTATTCCATCAGCATATTTGATCATTTTGAGTGATTTACTTCGTGCCCAGAAAATAATAATTTTTGAAGTAGGAAAAAATCTTTTCGTATTTATTTCTCTTGACCGCTAATTATTTTTAACAATCGACTTGATTTTCATACGTTTTCTAATATTTGTGATTTTTGTGGATGATTATGAATTTTTTTGATCAGTATGTGGGCTCGGGTGGTCTTAGGTGGGCCTAGGTGACCTTAAGTGGGCCCAGGTGGGTCCGGCAAAGTGAAAAAATTTTCTACGCATAGAAAAATTTGTACTGTTTAGATGGAGACAGGGGATCTTACTAAACCCGAATCGGAAACATTTTAGAAAATTTATTTTGTATCTTGTATTTATTTATCTAAGATAAAAATACAGTAAATATATTCTTTCGTGCGATTTTTAGTAGATAAAAATAGAAATTATATTGCTTAAGTCAACATTGGTGGTTTGGATATCCACTATTAATTCAATTAACGGTTAAAAAATAAATTTAATAAAGAAACATAAGATAATCATCATTGATTTAATCAATGTTGTGAAAATAAACTTAGTTAGACAAGCTTCAATATCAACCGTAGATTTAATCAACGGTGTAAAATTAATTATATAAAGTGACCATTTACAACCATTGAATTTAGAGTTGATCAAGGGTGGAGATTTGGTCTTAAAAAGTGACAAAGACCATTTATGACCATTGGATGAAGAATTAATCAAGGGTGGAGATTTGGTCTTAAAAAGTAGCAAAGACTAATTATGACTCTTAGATTAAAAGTAAGAAGAAGTAATCTTGACCCTTTATTTTGGAGACACATCTAATGGCTAGAATTTAAAGGAGAAGGATCTAATGGCTTAGATTAAGTCTTCTAAATTAAAAGTCTACCTAAATCCTAACCATTGAATTAATCAATTGCTAGAAATACTTCAAATAATTGTATAAAAAAAAAGATGACAACTTCATGCATTATGGAAGGGGGGACGATTTTGGAGTGCTTGGACAAGGAGGAGACAATTTTTTTTAGTAGCCTTTTTAGGCTAAAGAAAAGATGAAGTCAACAATGATTTGATTAGTAACTAATTAAGCCTAATTTGATTAATCTAATGGCCTAATTAACAAGTTAAGTAAATTAAATTAAATATTAAATTATTATAATCTAATTCTTAATTAGATATCCTAATTTTAATTAGAGATTATAATATGTGAAATAATATGTTAATTAATTAGTTATATAGTTAGAATGTTAGTTAAGATTGGTTAGGAAATTTAACCTAACTAATTACCTAATTAATTAGCATGCAATTAGGTGTAAATTGAGAACAATTAATTCCCTAAAATACTCAAGGAGCCACACGATTTTCATGCAGCTTGGGGAGACTTTTACATGGTTCTTGAGCCACCAATAATAGCCATGCAAACTAAATTAATGACCATTATTGTTTGTCATGGTCAATATGACCATTATTGTTTTGTTTGCTTCCTTTGGATTGCATGATGAAGTGGAGGACGGTTGGAGAAGCAAGAAAGAAGAAGAGACATGTTGAGACATGTTGGAGTAGCCTTTTTAGGCCAAAGAAAAAGCTTGAAGACATTAATTAGATGTCTTGACCAATTATTGGTCATTTTCCTAAAGCAAAATTATTTTCTTCTTTCTCTCCATGCAATGCTACGGCTGCCCACTTCAATTCAGCCATTTGATTTCATTTGTATCACATTTTATAACACTTAACTCATTCTCTCTCTTTTCTCTCTTCCAATTTGTCAAGAACACCAAGAACAACACAATTTTCTTTCCTTCCTTGAGCATTCGGTCACCACCCATGGAACCACTTCCAATCTTTCATAATTTTATCTAGTTACATATCTTGAATCCTCTCATCAATTCAAAACACTTTCATGTTGGAGACTTTCTCTAAATCATTCATCTTCATCACCCAACCAAGCCAAGAACACAAAACAACCATTTTCCTTCATTTTCTCACCAAATGGTTCGGCCATGACCACCAAAAGCACCACCCATCACTTTTAATTTCATCCAACCATAGATCTTGAATCTACATGATATTCTAAGCAACTTTCATGTTGGAGACTTTCTCTAAATCATTCATCTTCATGGACTTTCTTCAAGAACAAAGTTATGAGGTTTTTGAGGTGAAGTATAAGAAGACTTCATTTCTTCTCTTCTTTTTCATGATCTAAACCATGTTTGATCCATGGTTCCTCTTAATCAAGCTTACTATACTAATTTCTATGTATTTTGTTTTGAATTTGAGAAGCCCTTGGTGTTGAAAGACTTGGAAAGAGAAGCAAAATCAAGAAGCTTTGAGGATCTTCAAGAGGTAAGAGGGAGATCCATCTCACCAATCAATTATGGTGGTGGGAGATGGTCTTATATTTGATGAATTGTGAATTCATGTGAGAATTCCAATCCATGGTCATGTAATAATTAATTGTGTGTTTATGAGCTTTGCTTTATTTTCTTGTGCCTTGATTATTTTGTCTATGCTTAATATGCTTTGCATGATTTTATGGCTTTGATAGTATACTTATAATATGCATGATGAGTATATGGCATGTTTGTGATATTTATGATGAAATATATATATGTATGCTATGATGTGTGGATGGAAAGAAAATTGATCTTGGTTCCAATGGCCAAGGAAGAGCTACGGTTTTGATGCCCTTGATGAGGGTCAATGTTGAAAATTTTCAAGAACAAGAAAATTAAATTTTGATCCCTAGAACAATGAGAATTTCGGCCAAGACACCTCAAAATAGGTGTTTACAAATTAATATATTTATGGAAGAATAAACTTGGATTGATTTGAGGAGTATGAAAAATGAACTAAAGGTTTGTTTTTTTTTTAAGAAAACATGAACACAAATTTTAGAATGAAATTTTATTGATTTATTTTGTGTAGAAACAAGAATGGCATTTATTTAAGTTAGAAGAAAAATATTTCATGGTTCCAATGACCATCTATAAGGTTTTGATAATTTAGAAAAATGTTTTGATGCTATGAAATACAAGAATTTTCAAATATGAATTTTTGAAAAGGGAATTAAGTGTTATAAATTAAGTGAAGTGGAATTTTCATAAATAAAAGAAAAGAAGATTGAAAGTATTGAACTTCAAATTAATTTAAAAAGAATCAATTTTTAGAAGTGATTTAGAAATATAAAAGAAAATGTTCAGTAACTTAAATTTACTCACGAAGAATTTATTTGGGTTTTGGAAAACGTTAGGAAATTTAAAGTTAAGAAACAATAATTAAAACAACTCAATATGATTTTGTAGGACTAGATCAATAAAAAGTGATTTTGAGAAAATATATATTAAGGAAAAGATTTTTGACTAAGAATGAAAAAGGATTTGCAAAGAAAGTGAAAATGAATTTGAACAAATGAGTTTGTTATATGACCAATCGGTACTTTGGTTTTGAAAATAAAACTTTAATGGTTTTGTCTGTGTAAAACCATATCAATTTAAAAGAAAAAAATGTTTTGATAATTTTTCAAATAGTAATGCCTAGATTTTGATGAAACAAAGTAATTTTTCAAGTGGAAATATAATTGATTTAATACAAGAAATTTGAAAAGGGAATTAGAGTGTTTTACTCACTTGAAAAATTAAGTTTTGTAAACGAAAATGTTTTCAAACTTCAATTTATTTTGAAGTAGGTTAATTTGGAAATGATTTGTGAAAAAATGGAGAATATAATGGTATTTTGAGAATTTACTCATGTATAACTTATTTTCAAGTTTTGAAGTACGTTTGGAAATTTTAAGATTTGAAACATTGATTTATATTAATGGAAAAGTAATTTTGTGGATTATATTTGAAAAAGAATTTCTTGAGTAAAGAAACGTGGAAAAAGATTTTCTTAAGTAAGAAAATGTGAAAAATGAAGTACAAAGTCATAATATTTTGAGAAAGGATGAAATGGAATTTTTGAAGGTTAAGAAATATTTTTCGTAATAGAATTATGGTGAAAATTGATTTACGTATCTTAAAACGATTTAGAATATAGTAAAATATTCCTATGCGATTTAAAATATGTTAAAATATTTCTCACGTGATTTGAATTATGTTTAAATATTTTACGTGAGTTTAAATATTTGACGTCTTGTTGAAAAATCACTATGTGATTTAAAAGTAATAGAATATTTTTATGGTATTGTGAAAATATAACGTAAACGTTTTAATTTTGAAAACGTAATGAAGTGTTACGATATTTTGAAAACGTAATGTAAATATTTTGGAATTGTGAAAACATAATGAAAATGTTATGCAATCTTATGAAAATACTGGCGAAAGTGTTTTATAACTATGAAAACATGATAACATGATTTTTTGTTGAAAATACAAGATATAATTCTTGTTTAACCAAGGTATGTATGGATACTGTATGAGAGAGTGACGTATTTTGCCTATGATTGGTATTTGGTGCATTTTATATGCATTGGAAAGAGATGCCCGTATTTGGATTTGATGCATTATACATGCATTGAAAAGATTTCGTTGGGGTTGGACTTATCTCGATATACTCGTGCATTGTACAAATGAAATTGAAAAGATTTGGCCCGTTGGGGTTGGACTTGCACTGATAAATTCATGCATTGTATGAAAGATAGCTAATAGCTATTATGGCCCTTATGGTTGAAGAGGGAATGAGAATTGATAGTGAGGTTTATGATGGATCTTGGGAGCGTCGAAGCGCGGCGGTCGACCAGAATGGCGAGTATTACTGTGCCACTTGGCGATGATTCCGAGTACAACGCATTGACGATACCCGACAAGAACACGATTCTTTTCAACAACCGAGAGATTGTCTTTGGGCTAAGGTTGACAAAGAGAGCATTCTTCTCGAAATTGTGAAAACCTCCATGGAGTCATTTTTGATAAAATGAGTCTTTGTACATATGCATAAATCTGAGCATTTATATCTGTGTGATATATTAATTGGAGAATATTGGTTATTGGTTATGACAATTGTTTTGAGTACTTAGATGATGATTGAACTGATAAATGATTAGATGATGATAGTTGATTAATGCTGATAGCATGATTATGGTATGATCTATCTGTATGATATAACTATTTGTGTTTTCTCTGTGCTGCTATGTTGGTATTGGTGTAGGTGATCTCACCTCTTTGTTATATTGTTTTGTTGTGTCTGTACTGTTAAAATCAAATAATAGAAGGATCGAGTTGTCTTAGACATAACGGGCGATGGATACTCTGAGATTGGTGATAACAATAAGGAGTGGACATTCAGGACTTGAAGGTGTGCAGTGTTGACAAAGGAACAGATGTTTGATGCATCAAGATGGACAGATAAGGAATAAGTATGTTAAAGTTTCTCGTTAGTGTTGTACCGTGCTATTAAGTAGGACCCGACACGGGGTTTGCTACTGTCTGTCAAAAATATATAAGTCTGTTAATTTTATATTTCTCTTTAAATTATGATATTAATTGGTATAAATATTGTATAATGAATAGTTGAAATATGTTTTTTTTTATTACTTAATATTTTCAGTAAAGTAAAGAAGAAAATTTTGAAACCCATTTTTTTATAACTCAAACTTTGTGCGAACTTATTTTCAGATTATGAATCGGAAGTCAGAAGTGTGATGCCCTAGCTAGGATGTTACATTAGTTGGTATCAGAACTAGGGTGTTACATTAGTTGGTATCAGAGTTAGGGTGTTACATTAGTTGGTATCAGAGCTAGGGTGTTACATTAGTTGGTATCAGAGCTAGGGTGTTACAATCAGCATTAAAATCATTTTATCAATATCATTATCTTTCTATTGTCATCCCATTTCAATACTTTCAATCAAATGTGCATCTTTCTCTTTGACGATGAGGCGTCCCCCAAAGTCTTCTAATTATGACCACAATAAACTCTAATGAAGGCATCCCCCAATAAATTCTAATCATGGTCATGATATTCTCTAATTGAAGAATCCTCGCATATCTCTCTTTGACAATGAGGCGTCCCTCAAAGTCCTCTGATTATGACCACAATAAACTCTAATCAGGACGTCTCCCAATAAACTCTAATCATGACCATAATATTCTCTGGTTAAGGAATCCTCATTATTCTCTTGACAAATAGGCGTCCCTCAATGTCCTTTAATCATGGTCACAATAAACTCTAATCAAGGCGTCCCCAATAAACTCTAATCATGACTCTAGTATCTCTTTGCACATTGATTTATTTCTATCCATGAGATGCTTTCTCAAAATACTTTTTTTATAGAGATACATTTTCTATAGTTAAACAGATCTTCATTAAAAAGAATAAGAATACTCATAACAATTAAAGGTGAACTCATCTCAATAGAATAATTATCACACTTAAAAGAAAACATAATCTGAAATAATGCAAAATAAGTATAATTATTACAACCCATAAAATGACCAGTAAATAATCCAACCATTAGTAATATCATATAAAAATCGATGAAATAATTTAAAATGATAAAAGAAATTATTCACTTTCAAAATCCCAATTTTAACATTCTGGTGTCTGTTATTCGAATAATCGATTAGTTTATTCAAATAACACCATATTTTCAAACATTCTAAAATAGATATATTCAAATAGACTATTGTCTTATTCAAATAGATTCTTTTAAAACCTTCATGCAGCAGTGTTTTATATAAGTTTATTCGAATAACTTAGGAGTTATTCAAATAAACCTATCACAAATGCAGTTCTGAAAGTGTTTTTAGCTTAGTTTATTCGAATAAACTATCAAATTACAGTAACTTCCATTATTCCCTTGTTACTATTTCATTGAATCAAAATTCATAAAAAGGAATCTAAAGAAAGCAAAGGAGTGATTTGAGAGATATAGCTAAAGAAAGAAAGAGAAAAGGGTGGTGTTTTTCTAGTTCCTACCTATTTTCAAAATTAAGATGAGTGAGAGAGTGAATGAAGATAGTAAAAGAGTATTGTAGTAAACCAAAGCTTTGTTGGTTTGTAGCTTGGATAGGTGTGACAAATTGGGGAGGATGGTGAGTTATTTATAGAGCTTGTCACGCAGATATTGTAAACCAAATATCACCCCTTTAATCATGGCTTTTGCCACTTGTTCTTGATGATCTCATGGCTTATCTCACCTCCAATCATTGCTTGGACACTTGTTCATTCTTGATTATCATTCACCATCTGATTTTAACACTTGTTCCCCATCATCATTTCGTGGAGAAGCTTATGGATCAAGCCTTGTTACTCATCCATCCATTTCTTAAACATGTCCATATTCTAGATCTCTCTTGATCATTCTTAATTCCATAAGTTCCATTCATGACACTTGTCCTTGCTTATTTCATGAGCTTACCTCATATTGCTTATGTTTTGTTTTGGTTTGGTTTAATGAGTTAAAGAGAAATCAAGTTTTCTCACTTTGTTACCCTATAATGTGCTCCCCATTTTCTGATTTTTTTGTTGCTGTGTTATTCGAATAACAAGATTGTTATTCAAATAACTCACTTTATATGCATTGTCTTATTTCTTCTTTTGTATTTGCACAATAACACTCTATTTAAATAACTGTTTGGTTATTAATATGACTGATTTTTATTTTTATGCACCTTTTATTTTTTAAGGATGTTTCATGTGGCTTATTCAACAAGCTTCAAGATTTTTTTTTGTTAGTCTCAAGCTCATCACTTGTCAGCATACTTATCTCACCTTGCTTGACTTACAACGACTTCTTTAAAAAGCTCTAAGATTTTTCTTTCAATGACTTCTTCAAGAAGCCTCTCATTAACTTCTTCAAAAAGCCTTGAGGTTTTCTATTTCAATAGCTTCTTCAAGAAGCCTGTAATAACTTCTTCAAAAAGTCTTGAGATTTTTATCTCATTATTATTATTACTATTTTGAGGATTGTTACATTATCCACTAGTTAGGTGCATCAAAACTACATGGTAAGTTATGGATGCTACATTAGGACTCTATTGTCCCTGAGGTTGCTCCTGAGTCTATCCCTAGCCCTCCATACTGATGTCTATAGTGATGGACCCCACTGCAATGATTACACATGTGAAGGTCTCCAACTCCGAAATATAGACCCACATATAGTGAGTCACGATCTCGTAATAAGACATCGACTGAACCACGCTTTTAAATGTGAGATAAAATCTCAATAAGAGATAGAAAACAAATATAAGTTGAATAATTGGTATTTCAATAATTATGGAAAACAATTTTATCCTTTTTCTTTCTATTTCTAATCAAATCACATGTAAGGTTTTCAAAAATAAAAATAATTCAAGAGAAATAGTAAGAAAAATAAGATTTGAATTTTTTAGAAACTTTTGAAGGAAAACCTTTACTTTCATATTCTTATCCTTTTTCCTTTAATTTACTCTTGAGGCACCAGCCTCCATTTCTTATGGATTTTGAACCCTTTTTCTCATTTCTTGATCATGTGGACATACAATCTCATGAGCTCATAGTCTTATAAAGGGTGTTCCCTCCCAATTTTCTCTCCGCCATGTACATAGCAATTTCTTCACACAATGATCTAAGGGATGTTACCAAAGTTTCCTCCACATTGAAAAATACATGTTTTTTGTCTCAAAATCCTTCAAATATTTTAGAGTGCAAAATTCCTCTTTATGAGTGAAAAAGATAGCAAATTTGCGTTGGGATCATAATCATAAAAAATCAAGAAATTGTACATCATTGGTTAGGCATGCATAAAATACTTGCTGCATCTTTGTAGAGTATTTTGCTCATACATATCATACTTATTTAAGCAAACAGAATATGAATCATAAAAAAAAAGGAACCCAATATCACTTTCAAATTGATCACACCATATCTCCGAAATCAGTCATTATCTTATAAGGTAAGTTTCTAATTTAAATAAGATCAATATCCTTAAGATAAGCATAAAACGTGATTTTAACCAAATCAAGTAAGAATCATCATTAATTAAATTATAAAAGCAGAATCATATAAAAACAGAATCATGCATTAAGGAAATAATAAAACAGAATCATGCATTAAGGAAATAATAAAACAGAGTCATGGAAAGAGATAAACAAAATAGTATCTATGCAATCCCTTATGATTAACCCCTTAAGATAAACACGATCTGAAGCAAGTTAAGTAAGGATTTGTTTACCAAACAGAATTATAGCATTATCTAAGAAGATAGATCAATTGTTATCTTTGAGTCAAAGTACATGCTAATTCTTCTAATGTGCATAATGTGTGTACTATTTGTTCTAACCCTTCTCATACTTCATATGATTGTCTTGCTGTCTCATAATTTTTTGATTATTCATTAGAGCAGGCTAATGCAGCCCAATGATTTCCTCCACAAAACAACTCATATTCTAACACTTACAACCCTTGTTGGAGGAATCATCCTGACTTCTTTTGGAAGCAATAAGGTGTTGTAGCACAATAAGGATAGCGACCTAATCAAGCAGGTCAAATTGGTATAACACCATCATCTGGCTATCAACCACAAGGGTATGCATCTAATCCATCTCAAGCATTAAGCAATAGTTCCAACTTGGAGGACAAAATAGATAAAGTATTATCTTGTGTGATAAACTTGGACCCTAGGATGCAATTCATAGAATCTAATATGTCACTTTTAGACTCTTACACTCAATCTATAGCAAAATTAGAGACTCAAATTAGACAACTAGCCATTGCTATAAGAAATGGAGAGGAGGGTAAGCTTCCAAACCATCCCATAGAGAACCCAAGAGGTCAAACCCATGAGTAAATTAAAGTTGTAATGATTCGTAGGAATGGAAAAAAGGTAGAAAATTAGGTGAATAAGGGGAAAACGCATGATACTGGGGAAGTGGAGAACTATGAAGAAGATGTAGATTTAAATCATTCTCATTCTCACAACAAGAAATTCACATATTAGTGACGGAAACATCCCTCACTAATCCTTCGCTACTCCCTCGTAAATTATTTTTGCGAGGGATTAGTGAAGGACATTTTCATCCATTTTTTTGACTCGCTAAGAAGTAACGGAATGTATCACTAAATACTTGTAGCAATAAGAATTTCCATCGCTATTCCGTAACTAAGTTGTTACAAATTTTCAAAAAAAGAGTGCCTGTATTCCCTCGCAAATCAGCGAGGGAAAATTTTGTAGGTATTCCATAATTATTCCATAGCTATAGTTCAAAAATCTGTACAAATTTTGGATCTAGTACTACCAGTATCCCTCGCTAATCCCTCGCTAATTGCCTTTACTATTCCCTCACAAATCTCTCTCTTATGTCTGTAACTAGTCCGTTGCTATTCTCTCACTTATATCTATAGCTACTCCATCGTTAATCTCTCACTAATGTCTGTAGCTATTCTGTCATGATTCTATCATCAATGGTTGACTATCATTCATTCTTTATTACGGTTTCCTCACAATTCTCTCATAAATCCCTCTTAAATCAGTTTGATTACTTTTTTTGTCAATTTAAAATATAAAAAACTTAATCTTTCATATCCAAAATACACCTATATAAACCTCTCAATTAAGACAGAAATCCAGCAAATAAATTTATGAAAAGCAATAAAATTGTTATACAAATAGTCTAAAATAAGTCTACTAATGGTTCAAAGTTATACAAATAGTTCATAAGATGTCTTACAAAACAAGAATAAAAAGCACAAGTAATCAGTCTAAGTTTTCTTCGTCTTCATCATCATCCTCTCAACCCTCCCCAACTGTTTCACCTTGTGATGGTGCTTGCTGGATCGTAGATAAGATGGGTGCCAACATAGGGACTAGTTGAGTCTCGACAAAGGAAGCCATCGTTGTTGTCATTGCTACATTTACAACTTCAGTTATGTCTACTTGTGTTAACGGTGTAGAGTGGGAATGGCCCACAACCTCGGAGAATGAAGCATGCATGGTGTCATCAATGCCAATGTGCAAGTTGTTACCTGTGTCATGAACATGTCCCTTCTCGTTGGGACCTACCGCATCTAACCACACCTCTGGGTCAACCATAGGATGAGTTGAATAGTTTTGTCCATACCTTTCTAACATCACGGTGTCATATGACTCCTAAAATAACAAATCAAGAAAAATATTAGGAAGAAAATCAATAGCTTAACAAATATAATGACTTTTAGATTTTAAAAATACCTACAATGAAGTTCTTTGGGTGCTTGGAGACATAGTTTCCATCTTTCTTCTTATGAACTTTATCATAGACATCTCTAAAAGAAACCATATGCTTCAACTATGTCTCCTGTAACCACATATTGAAGAATATATAATACACACATATCAAAAGTTATTATGTGATCCCTCTAAAATACCAATGGCTTTATGTCATGCTCAAGATAAGCAAACAACTCAAGTAATTATAAAAAATAAGAGATTATCCTCCATGAATATATAGCTAAACACTACACAAAAGAAACAGGTACAAAAAATTACCATTACTTTTTTCTCCCTTAAAAGTAATACACTGTTATAGAATTGTAGCTATGTAAACTACAAATATTTCACTAATTAGGATCTCCAACTAAAGCCCTAAACTACAAAGATTTCATTAATTCAAACTCACATTCCAGGAAGTATGGCAAAACTGTTTTGATTCTCTTCGAAACTAGTTTAAATTCGCACAAAGTAACATGCTAAGAGCCAAGTAGGAAACTATGAAAAGGTAAATTCATAAGTCAAGTAAGATAATAAATAATGGTTCGTCAGCATCTCTTAACAAGTCATAAAACTTTGAAGCTGACGAATTTGGATCATCTTCTAAATCTTGAGCTTCTAGATTTAATCTATCACCCGCGGCATCCATAACCATATCCATGTATAGATTCCTAGTCTCCACTTCATCATCATGGACAATGGATGTTGAGTTGCTATCCCTCCATCCGTCCTCACCATGAATGGTCCAATTTACATAATCATCCACAAATTCATACTTATACAGATGTTGTTCTATCCCAAATGACTCTCTGTAACACCCTAATACGAATTATTGTAAAATAAACAGAATATCTCAAAATAAATTGCGTTAAGTATATCACTTCTAAAGAATGCAAAAAATAAAAACCCATAATAACTTACTCAGTCATTATAGAGAGTCACGAATGATAAAAAAAGTCATATATATACAAACAACACTGGCTAACAAGCCATAATGTATACATAAGCTTTTACAAACAATCAGAAATATACTAATATATAAATTGGTTTACAAAGAAACAAAACACTAATCTAAGCCTTTTGTTTCTTCTTTTTCTTGCCCTTTTCTTTTTTATGGACTTCACCTGGATTTACATGAAACACACAAGGGTGAGAAATCAAAATTTCTCAGTATAAGCATACCAAGACTAGCAGTTAATCATTTATAACAAATAAATCAACTGAACTCAAAGATACATTCGATGTAAAAGAATATACGATAATCAATAATATCAAAAAATCACTTATACAATCCTAAGATACTATCGAATAAGTAACCAAGCAATCAATCGATTACGCAATGACAACTACTCATACAATTGTCAAACATGCAATGCTTTATGTTATGAAGAATGATTATGCTCAAACAAAGTCCAAGCACTATGGATATGCAATGCCAAATACAGATTTTTAAAGTTAAAAAAAAAACAAAAGTTATTTACTTATTTTTGAGGAACCGCGTTCCTTGTATATATTGAGTAGGATAGGTATCCAAGCCCTGACACTACTTGGCGATGTGTGAATTCGTTCCCCTCATAATGGTAAGAGTACTACTCCCAACCCCATACACCGGTAACCCTGACCATACTAGCAAACATGTAAGGAGAATTCAGATTCAACATCTTATTCTCAGGTCATATGGTTATGCATACCATCTAAGGTCATAATACATAGAAAACAAGCAAATATCAGGTTTGAAAACTAAGGATTCAAGCCACATACTAAACACTAGAATATAGGAATCTTAGTCTCACTTCTCCAACAAAGTAGCAAGAACCATATTTCTAGCTAAACAATATCTAGAACATCCCATAATCACTCACTAGTGATTTAAAAATCAACCTCATGTTGATCAAAGTTCTAAACACTAACCTAGGCATTCCATCACACTTTGAATATCTAAAGATTTTCCAAACCTTTCATATATGCAAGTTGGTAATTCTTCCCAAGAAATATCTCTAAAAGTGTCTTTTTACACCCAAAAAGCCTTGCACAAATGATCCAATCAAGTAGGGAAATTATTTAGCAACACATATTACATTGCATTGTTTGCCCTGCATCAGCGGTCAGACACTTCCAGACCGGCACTTAGGTGCTCAAACAATAGCATCGCACGAGATTCTCTAGACGTTGGGCGCTCAGGCGCTCTAACATGGGCGTCTAGGCACTGATCGTCCCGCAGCACGCGTAACCTTTCTGAGCCGAAGGCGCTCAGGCACTACCTTCAGGGCGCCTAGGCGCTCGTCACCCAGAATAGAATCTGCAGAATTCTGCAGATGTGTGACACTATTCCATTAGTGCTATACACAAAATTTGATCACATCAAATTGGTTTCTTAGTGATTTTAAGTTCCAAACAAGTTCACAAACATGAGGGAAACATAAAATACTAATTGATTTCATAAAAAATGGATCAAAACACTAAATCATTTATCTAAACCCCTAAAATCAACACTTAGAGCATTTTAAGTCCAAAAGGAGAATTTTCAGTTTCTAATCCAAACTCTTAGCATGAACAAGTCATAAACCACATTTAAAACCTATCTAAGCAAGAAAATCACTTAAAACACTACTAAAACTTATTTTGACATATCAAACCTCAAATAAGCCTAACATGAAAAAAGAGAACAAAAGTAGTTTCAAGCTCCAAAAACTCCTACCTTGTGCTACCTTGATGCTGCAGATTAGAGTCTCAGTCCAAAACTTTAGATTTTCCCTTTGATCTCCTCTTCTTTCTCTCTTGTTCTCCCTCATTTTCTCCTTTCTCTCTTGCTATTTCTGCTTCCAAACTCAGCCGTGAGAAAGAGTGAAATGGAAACCAAAAATAGATTGAAATATCAGCCAAAAGGGTCAACAAAAAAGGCTAAATCATGGCTGATTTAAGGCTAAGTGATACCACATTGATAAATCTTGATCTACTAAAAATAATCAGATTTGGCTAAATTAAGTTTTCTAAGTTCCAACAACTTTAAAATAAATATTAAGATTCATTAAAAAAAATCATTTCATCAGTATCATAATTTTCCATATCTGTGACTAGTTAATCCGATATTAAAACATATAACCAGTATGCCTAAAAATACCAAACGGACTCCAATTATTCTCAAACTTTAACCACATCACAGAATACACATTGGTGACTTAGAAATAAATTATTCACATCTATTTCTTTTAGCTAAGCCATTTAAGCTAATATCTGATGAGTCATTTTAAGCTACTTTTTATCTTTCGGTTTGCAGCAAAGTGCCTAAACTAACTCAAATTATCACAAAATTAAACAAGCATGTTAAGCAAGTATTAAGCTACCTCTATGACTATTTACAAGTTTAACATGTTACATTCCCTCCTAACATGGTTCTTACATCTAACACATGAATAAGAGATGCGACTTAATGCATTAGGAACCGTCGGGTCTCCTTGAGCAACCTTAATGAAATCATCAACTCCATTATTGAATTCTTCACTTACATAATCAGTAGGATCATTTCTTCATAACATCCAACTTCGATCGGGTATCATAATTGCTGAAATTGGTTTAGCACATTAATACAATCATTTTCAAAATCTTCACCTCTCTTTTAACATGGTATGACCCTATTTCATTCAAAAAGACACATTTTCAACACTTAGTTGATAGAATTCACAAAATTTACACATATTATACTTGATGAAATTTCGACAACATTTCTCTTTGGTCTCTAAGTGCATGACTCGAACATGGTGACATCTATCACGATCAAGTATGAATCCAAAGAACAAAAGGAAATGTAACAAAATAAAATTTCATCAAGTATAAAATATGATATTTGAGAAATAACCATTAACTAAGTGAAGAAAAAGTTTTTTCTCAAACTGTCCAACTTGGACAATTCAAGATTCATTACACTGAGCAATACTTTAAAAAAGTACACATGCTCACTAACATTGAATCTCAAATAGGAAACTAAGGCTTCACTCAAATTATAAAAAAAACAAACAAATGATTAATTTCAACCATGCAACATGCCAATTAACATAACAATCAAGAAAGTCAACTAACACAACAAATATGAAATAAGAGTTACCAAAAGAGGATAAGAGCTCCTTAAGATATAAAGTCTCTAAAAGGTCACTAATAGCTCTCTTTCAATTACTGATATTTCAAGTATGCAATAAGATATATAAATCAAATATGAAATCTCAAATCTAGCATATGAAATTTGCACCATAGATCAAAGTGTGTGAAATGTCTACATTTAGACATATATAGAGAAAGGAAATAGTAGACTGTTAATACCTGACATTACAGAAATATGTGTCAACTGTGGTATTCCACTACTAGTTTGCATCTTATTGACTTGCATGGAATACCATGTTAAACTTAACAAAGACAACAATATATACATATGATATATAAAAACTATAAGAGATTGAAAGAATAATTTCAAAATAGTAAATTTTAAAATTAGTCACTTTACCTTGGAGGAGGAGAAGTTCTTTTAGACTGAGGTGGAGGAGATCGACCACGCCTAGCTGCTTCAGCAGGACTACAAGACAAAATATGTGAAAAATAGTAGAATATCTATAATAAATTAATGATTTTGCGATGAAATTTTGCGAGGGAAAATATCCCTCGTAATTATTTTCCCTCGCAATTCCCTCACTAATTAACGAGGGAGTAGCGAGGGAAAACTGAGCCCTCGCTAAATTTCAAAAATAAATTCAAAGGGAAAAATAGCTAGTTAATAGCGAGGGAATGACGATGAATATTTTCCCTTAGAATCGCTAAAATTAGCAAGGGAATTGTGAGTGAATAATTTTATTCATTAAAATTAACGAGGGAATTACAAGGGATAATTTTCCTCGCTAAAAAAAAGCCCAGGCCTGTGGTGAAAAAGAGCCCACTTAGTAAATAAAGAGCCAAAACTTAAACTTTAGGTTAGAATCAAAAGTTATCTCATCCCCTCCACAGCTCCTTTCCACGTACAGCACCCGACCACTACGACCCTCCCCTCCACCACCCACACCCTTCCCCTCCTTCTGAGCATGGCAGCCACGTGACGACGCCTGTAGCCGCTCACCCACTCCGTTCCCCTCTTTCTGAGCACAGAAGCGATGCGACCCAAGTAAGCGATAGCCCTACAGGTAAGTTATCTCATCCCTTTCTCTTACACACTCACGAATGGCATTATTGATTCTAATGGGCTTTGAAAATGCAGGTGGGAAGCTCATTTATCAGAGCACAAAGAAGAGAGCCAACTTACCCAAGTGCCTCGTTACTGGCAAGAGGATTCAAAGGGTATGTATATTTCATTCCTCTTTCAATTTTTTGCTCAAAATAATTTTTTTAGGGTGTGATTGTCTCTTTGTTTACATGCCCAAGCATAGCTCACAACATGAATTTTATTTAAAAAATCATGTTATTGCCATTTGTTAAAATAGGTTGCACACGCACTATTGTCTATTCTTCTATAATTTCCCATTTGTTATTGCAATTGATAATCAAACAGGAAATAGCTAGGCAGTTATGTATGGAGCATCAATTGCTATTCTCAAAAGCGGTAATAAACTTACCTATACAAGATTCGTAGTATGCATTTACAATTATGGTACAATGATTTGTTGATCTCAGTATGCTCCTTTTGTAGGCATCATTTGATGACAACTCCCAATTTATGGTGGCCATGCTAAAGTGAGTAAAGTTTCCTTGGTTAAAAAAGGAAAATAATTTGAAGTTCTAAAACATGCTCAAGCATAGCTCACAGTATAAATTTGATTTAAAAAATCATGTTATTGCCATTTGTTAAAATAGGTTGCACATGCACTACTGTCTGTTCTTCTATAAATTCTCATTTGTTGTTGCAATTGATAATCAAACAGGAAATAGCTAGGCAGTTATGTATGGAGCATCAATTGCTATTCTCAAAAGCGGTAATAAACTTATCTAGACAAGATTCATAATATGCATTTATAACTATGATACAATGATTTGCTGATCTCGGTATGCTCCTTTTTTAGGCATCATTTGATGACAACTTCTTATTTATGGTAGCCATGCTAAAGTGAGTAAAGTTTCCTTGGTTAAAAAAGGAAAATAATTTGAAGTTTTAAAGCCTCTATTATCTTTGTTTCCTGGGGAATGTGGATTAGCACATAAAACAGTAGTTTTTGTTCTGGATGAGTTTGACCTCTTTGCTTAGGTAAGGCTCTATTTTCTTTTCCCCTTTGATCCCTCAAAAGCTTATAGCGTAAATTCTTGTTTACAATTGTAGTTATATAATCGACTTCTTACTATATTAAACAATCCTATTTTTGTTCTATGTGAAATATTTTCTATTATACCTTTTTGGTTTAACTTTTTTAATCATACATTTGCTACTATCTCCATCCTAATTCTCTGCGACGTAAACAGTGGTTACTTTATAGCTTGCTAGATAATTTTCCTTGGCATTAGTTGTACTTGGCATTAGTTGTCGGCTGGTGTATGCTTTACAGTTTTTTCCTTTTTCTTACAAATTTTTAAGTAGCTATGAATATCATCATGTCTAAATTTCTATACGTAACTGATTAACAAAACAAATGGATTTTTTAAATTGATATTATTTTGTGATATACAAATTATTATTATTGGATTGGATTGGAAGTTTCTCGGTTTGTTCTACTTGTATATTTTTTGAGAAAATAAGCTTTCATTGCTTAAGGTGCTTGTAGATCATGAGAAAGCTTTTACAAATCAAGATAATCCTCCTTGCAGGATGCAGATCAGCTATTGGAGAAAAGAGTACAATCTCGTTTTTCACATAGAAAGTTGTTGTTCTTACCACCTTCAATGGAGGGCTTACAAAGGTAGATAAACTGTAATTTGCTATGGACTGGACCATGTTGAATATGATGTTAAACATATTGTTCTTTGACTTCTTGCTATGCAGATTGCTGGTGCACATGCTGACATTACCAATAGATTCAAGCTTTCCTCATGATTATGCTATTGAATTTAATAGAAAGGTCCAAGTATCCTTTTTATGTTGAACATGAGTGCCGCCCAGGATAATTTATTCATGTCACAAAACAATTAGAGTTTGCATGCCTGTTGTATTTTGCAATCATGAAGACTTAATAATTGGATGCTAACCAATAGTGAATACATTTTTGCTTGTTTGTCCAGATGTTTATATTCTTATATATAAGTTAACGAGCTTTGGAGAAAGAACTATTGTTGCAAACCTTTTCAGTTCTTTGCATTAATTGGATTTGTGTTTCTATGAGTAATTGATTTCATTGACAATGGCTAGTTCACGTCTATAAAAACTGTTGTTTCTGTAGAGAAAATTCACACTTCTATACCTGTTAAAGAAATCCTTGACAAATTACAGAATATTACAAAAGACAGAAGGTTCAAAGAAACCTTCAATAAATTTTAAAAATTTGATTTTGTAAAACATTTGTCGAGGTTCCTATAAGTATTTTTTTCACAGTTCTGTTAGCTCTTGAATATCAAATAGACTATCTTATGTGACTTACGCTATTTCGATGATTTTTGGGATTCTATGCAGTCTCTCATACGGATTTGCAGATTGGGTTTTTGTCACACGAGAACTTTGAAAATGCATTTTCAAGTATCCAGAGGCAGCCCAAACTGGAATGTTTAAGAAGTATGATAGTTTTAGATAGTTTATTGTGTGACTGTCAACACACATTCAAAGACCTTATAATATGCTTTTCTTTCTCTATTAGAGATTTTATCCGCATTAAAGTTCTATTTTTCTATAACCTATTCCCCTGCTCAGTCTTGGTTTTTCTTCTTGGAAATTTCTCCATAATTTGGTGTACTCACTGATGGATTCCTATTATGCTATAATCATTTTGTATTTGGTTACTCTAGCGAGGGATTAGCAAGGGAAATTAGTCAGGGATTTGTGAGGGAATAGCGAGGGAAATTAGTGAGGGATTAATGAGAGATTTTGGTCCAAAATTGTTACGAATTTCCAAACTTTATCGATGAATCAATAACGGATTCGAGAGGAAAATTGCAGTATTAGCGACGAATTAGCGAGGGAATACATTCCGTCACTACTTAGCGATGAAAAAAAAATCGACGGAGTTGTCCCTCGCTAATCCTTCGCAAATCTATTTTGCGAGGGATTAGCGAGGGAAATTTCCCTCACATTTCCCTCACTAATTTGTGATTTTCTTGTATGGTCCACAAGTAAGTAAAGTAACAATACAATTGACCATAAAAGTGAAAGAAAAACCTTGCATTTCTAGGGAAGTTTCAATTTTTATTTCAATTCCCACAAAAGTGATGAAAATGATATAATAGTGATTGAACTTACAAAACCAACAATTTGACCACAAAGAAAACACGATTCAGCTGCCATTCCCTTCACCTAAAGTCTAAAGAGCAGAGAGAACACAGTCCCAAATCAAATTTGCATGACCATTAATAAAACGCCAAATAAATTGAACCCCAATTTAAAAAAATGAAACAAAAATTATCCTACAATGTGCAAATACAAGAGAATACTCTTCAAAACCCCCCCAAATGCACTATTATGCTAACACTAAAAGAATTACTTACTAGAATAAAAATTAATAAGTGGATATAAAAGAAAATCAAAATTCACAAAGGCTGAGGAATTCACAAAATAGGAACTGTTACATTGAGACTTTCAAAAATTATAAAAGGCTCCATCTATATTCAATCAATAATTGTATATTAAAATTGTTACCACTTCAAAATAATATAAATAAACTACCATTCAAATCAGAGAATAGATACATAAAATGCCTAAATTCAGTAAGTTTTTCATGAGGTGTTTTAGAGTGTGATTCTAAAAGCAAGAACAAAAAGAAGTTATGAATATAATAACCAAACTCTTTTCTAACTTTCACTTTCCTCAGCTTCTAATGAAAAGGTGTCAAACTTCCATTTTAATCATTAACTTGTAAATGAACAAGCAATAAAATAGCACAACTCACAATTTATACCTTAAAGCTTGCATACTGCACAAGCAAAATGGACAAAAAAAAAATCTTCAATATATCACTGCATTTAAAAGAGGACAGGAAATGTATTAGAATTGTCAAAATCTTTTCACATTTTTTATAAAAAATTATTAGAATAGAAAAGAACAAAATAGACCATAAAAAACCGCAAGAAAAAGAGAAATAAAAAAAATCAAGTAAAGAAAATAATATTGTCAAAATCTTATTCATCCAATAGGATGATGCAAATCTATACTAGAAAACTTTGTCATATGCAAATGCAAGGAAGTTAAAATAAATGAAAACAAAAAAACTAATAATAAGCAAAGAAAGAAAAACACTAATAATGATGTTGGTATAGAAAGTTAAGATTTAAAGACAAATTACAGGCCAATTAGTGCGGAGTTTGCAAAGTGGAGGGATGAGTTGAATTGATTCAGATGCAAATTGAAGAAAAATATTATTTTAATGCTCAAGGAAACAACCAAACAAGTTTACAAAGGCTATTGATTCTCAAGTAAAATATATGTTTAATATTTACGATAAGGACTTTGCATTCCAATAATGAGCTGCTTAAAGAGAAAAGTGTTTATGATTTAAAAAAAATTAAATATTAAATTAGCTAAACGAGGCATTTCGTTTTAAAAAATAAAACATTTTAAATAATCAAAGAGAAAAGGGTGATTAAAAGAAAAGTAGAATTTTGAGGAAATCAAAGACAAAATGGTGATTAAAAAAAAGAGTAGAATTTTGAGGAAAGATACTTACATACTTCCAGTTGCCACCAACAAAGATCTACAATCTTACATACTTTCACTAGAATTTTTAACTAATCATCTTTTATGAATTTTTTTTCTCTTTGTATTTGATACTTTTGTCATGAATAATTAATTTTATTTTCTAGGACTAAGTCGAAACCTTAACCTTTTGTTTTAGATGATTTAACTTTATTTAAAATATTTTTCTATATTCTATAATTGCACAATATTAATGATTATTAATCTTTAATTGTTATTTAATTTAATTTTTATTAATTAAATTTTAATCAATTAATAAATTTAAATTGATATATTTTAATCACATGCATAATTCTTATAGTCTTATGTATGATACAATAATATTCATTACTTTTGTAATCTAAAAATTAAATAATTCATGTTATATTAACGGTTTATGTCATAATATGAATAGAATATACTATTTTAGATAAATTATATTATTAATTAGATTTCAATTTTTTTAGTAACAATCAAAACTTATAAACGTAAACACTTCATATAACAAAATTAATTCTCATTTAAGTTAAATTTATCTTTACATAGTTAATAATAGATTTAAGATCATAAAATTATTCTTTAATTGAACTTGCATTTTTAATTTAAGTTATTTTATTTAGATTTATTATTTTATTTTAATTTTATTTTATCATGTAATTTAAAATATTAGATTAATTAAATAAAATAATTTTCTCTTTAAATTAATTTAGATAAAGATTATCTTTTAAATAATTCTATCACTTCCATCACTTTTTACGGATATGATACCCTTATATTTGTTAAATATTACATAAATTTTATACACTTGTAAGTAAAAAATAATTTTATTACTTAAAAATTCTCTATCAATCATAGATTATAGAGAAAAGGATCAAGGTCATTAAAAAATAAAATAGAAACTTTAAAGTTACAAAATAAGAACAATATCTTATAATGGACTCAAAAGATGATATTAAATAAATCAAGTAAGAATCTCTAACAATATTTAGACTTAAAACAGAATCATATACATGAAAAATCTAAGATTAAACAAGCATTTTTCAGATTTCAAATATAGTTCATTAAGGTCTAATTTCATCAAAGTAATAGGAATAAAAAAGGATCAAAATTTGTGTCAACAGCTAACAATATGAACATACAACCATGTTGAAGTTACTGTTTTTATAGAGAAAACATTCCTTTGCAGCAGCATACAGCCCACGAAATTTTCCAGAAAAAGAGTGAGATCATGTGTAGAAATTTTCGGATCATTACCCCCTTTGTGTTACCATCAAAACAAAGTTTGTTCTTTGATTTATAGGTTAAAAATCACAGCTTTGGACTGCAATTTTGAAAAGAAAAACGAGCTGAGAACAAGACATAGAGGATCATACAAAGCACTCATCCAACCAAACTAAAAAAATGAAATAAACCAAAGATGAAAACATGCAAACCAAAATTTAAACCAAACCAAAACCAAACCAAAACCAAAGTCCAAAGTCCAGTCCTTAAAAATCACATCCTTTAGGGTTCAAAAGAACATTCCTTTGTCACAAAGTACGTTAAACAGAAAGGAAGAAAAACGGTGGGATTTTTTACTAAACTGCCACTGTTAGTAAAATTATTTACTAAATTATCTATTTTTTTAATTATTTACCAAATTGTCATTTTTTTAACTATTTATCAAAATGCCACTATTTTGAAATTATATACCAAAATAATACCTTTTGTTTCTATGTGACTTTTTTTAATATTATTCTCAAAACCAAGATGCGCCACGTAAGTTAGGCAAGATCCACATAATTGCATTTATAACACGCTGATTTGCTGCAACCTACGTGGATGCTCCTTTTTCTACATCAGCATCCTAGTTGGCCTTGACACTAAAAACGTCACCCTTGTTGGTGTTTCCTTGCATTATACATAAAATTTAAATTTAAATTTTTATAAATTATTTAAATTACTTAATAAAATTTTGTAAGCATTTATTAATAAGTCCATACTAATTACGTAAGGTAAAATATAAAATATAAAATTAAAAAAGTGACAAATTTAATATGTTGGTAATATTTAATATTGCTTTAGTAATTATGATGATTTATTAATTACATAACACATATGCTTTTTTTTTGTTATTTTTAAAAAATTTATTGTTTCAATTTATTTTTCATTTTAAAAAAGAAATGAGGTATTAATTATTTTCTTTTAATTTTGGCTTTATTTATGATTTTTAATATTTAAAAATAATCTAATCAAATGTATGTACATATCTTATTATTGAAGTTATTGAATATATTTATTTATTTTGACACAAATATTTTAAATAACATATAAAAAAAACTAAATGGTATATCCTCAGAAGAGACGTATCACTTATAGGTTATATTTGGTTAATATAATCCTTAAAATAAATTTCAATGACTTGTCTTTTATTATTAGTCAAATCATAAGAAAAGTTGGTATTGATGATATGGGCATTAAATGCTTCCTAAAAAAGCTTATTATTGGTCATATTAATTGAATTACTCTTGCATTAATTCAAATAAATAAATAAAATTTTTTGAGTAGGATTCGGATGATAGTGAGTAGGATTCGGATCCCAATAATCCCCCTCCCAAATTTTTAGTAATTTGAATTAGTAAAAATTTCGACAGAGTTTCCCCTAAATGTTGGACCTCCCCAAAAGCCAATGATTCCGATATCCTCCAACGTAATGGTGCACTCCCCAGCAGGCATGTGAAATGTATGTGTCTCTGGGCACCATCTCTCAATCAACGCAGAGATCAGGGAGTGATCAATGCTGCAATAGCCCATGTGGGCAACTCCCAAGAAACCAGCCTGTTGTAGATACGGAATAATCGGAGCGGGGGGGTCCATATGTTTCGTCTTCTGAGCACGTCTAACTCGCAGATGTCGGTCCTCATGTCCCTGCATATATGCTGGGAAACATGGTACTCCTGCCATTTGTCAGCTGTATGCCAAATAATAACAACAATTAGTAGGATTCTATGATTACTATAATAAAATATGATATAACCATATGATAACTATACAAAAATATAATATGGAAGAAATGAAGATAACACGAGAATCAACTAACATATATAGGAGAATAGTATTCGAATACAATTTGCATAGATTAGTGATACAAAACAATACACTCCTAAATACACATGATTGCTAATACAAGGTTGAAAAATGAAAATAGGTCTTAAATCAACTACACGGCCCAGTTGATGGCCCCACTCCATCATCCCTCAAGGAACTCGATCCACCGACACGACAAGTGCGAGAATTATGTCCAGAGGTTGATGGCATCTTGTACACGTGATGTTTCCGACCCCGCTTCGCGCCAATCCATCTCATTCCTAAGTCGGGTTGATTTTGGTCGACCTTTGGATCTAAGCAATGCACGTGGTGGCACCAAAGTGGCGGCGGGAGCCGCAGCCACCATGGTTCATCCTGGGACCGATTCAAAGTCAAACTCATAGGCTCTATAAATGCTTTCCATCCCGTAAACCCTATGAACAAGTTGGAATGGGTCAATCGCCCATTTGAAGCACACGCAGAAGCGCATGCGAGCATGGATAATGCAATACTTGTCCAAAACCCCACAAATTTCACACCGCCTTTCTTCGAGGTTCAAAGTATAAGAAAGTCCACCCTGTTGTGTTACAGGATTAAAAGCCTCTTCAACCATGAACCTCGTGTTCTCTCTATTGTACCGGTGAACTTGGTGTGAACTGGCCTTTGCCAAGTTGACTCTCCAGTACTTCAATAAGTCATCACTCCAGATCTGCCTAGATGTCATTAATTTCAAATTTGCCTCGTTCTTTCGGTTAACAAAGTATTCTACTAACTTCGTATATGTCAATTGAACCAATGCAGTTATAGGTAGATTTCTGCTACCCTTCAACACTTCGTTAATGCACTATGACAAATTGGTAGTCATATGACCTAAAGCAAGAGCCACCATCGTATGCCAAACTCCATTTTTCTTTTGGAATTTCGTTAATCCAATTTGCCATCTCCGTTGTGACTTTAAGCTTCTCTAGCCTAGCATCAAACTTTATTGCGATTAGTTCATACCCTGATACAACAAATGAATTGGGTTAGTATTAGAACCTAACTATTATTATCGACAAAATTAGAATACAAATAGAAAATGTAAAGTACCTATGTTTATCAAAAATCTTTTCAACTCCTTGTTCTGAAATTTGGAGTTAAAATTTGAACCAATATGCTGTATGCAGAAGACATGATATGCATTCGGAGGCTGCCATCCAAGATTTTCATTTGCCATTGATTATAAGATGCCTCGATGTCGATCAGAGATCAAACACAAGCCCTCTTGTTGGGTGACATGCAATCTTAGGTGAGCTAAGAACCAACTTCAAGCATCCTTGGTCTCCCCCTCCACAATGGCAAATGCAATAGGCAGAGGTTTTCTGTCTCCATCTTGAGTTGTTGCAATCAACAACTTATGACGGTACTTGCCATACAAATGGGTGGCATCAATCTGAATGATGGGCTTACAATATCGAAAGCCAGCTATACATGGTCTAAATGTCCAGAATAATCGACAAAAGACTCTTTTTGAACGACCGAGTCGGTTATTCACAAAATAATTCCTCGTCTTGCAACTCCACCACTGTGCCTTCTATGTCTCTCTTCATGGCTGCTAGCCATCTGGGCAACACCTCATAAGATTTGTCCCAATCCCCAAACACATTCACAATAGCCATTTGTTTCACCTTCCAAGCCTTTCGATATGAAAATTGGTAACCAAATTGGCTTCGAATCCGTTCAATAATTAAGGATATGGGTGCATCGGGTTTTGTTCTGACTAACTCCAAAATGCAAGAGCAGATCAAACGAGAGTCCAACTTTCGGTGATCTAATGACATAGATGAGTTTACGCAACTATGAGGTCCATTATATTTTGTAATCTACCACGTATTCGACCTCTTGCTTTGTATGGCTCTAAGTCTCCAACTACAACCTTCATCAAAACTAGGGCACTTGGCAGTCAGTCTTCGTGAATCAGAGTCTTCAATCTTGTACTCTTGATGCCTGTGAATGGAATATTGTTTGAGAGCTAACTTCACGGAATCTTTTGATGGAAATTGCAAGCCAACATAGAATTCATCACCCATGCTCCAAGTTGTCTAATTCTAGAACTAAGCAAGTTATCAAGATTATTCAACGCATCCCAGTTAATTTGAGAAAATTGAGGGCATGGTGGCACAAACACGGATTCAGGTCCTCGAGGCATAAATATGGTTCGAGGAGCAACCGCCAATGGAATCTGTAAATTTTCTTCGGCATCAAAGTTTTCTACCTCTATGTCGGTGTCCGAATCGTCGCCCTCAGCTACTTGTGCTTACGTCTTCACTTGACTCCCATATTGCATCTCGACAAGTGGGTTATCAGGTTCAACCATTGCACCACCAATAACGATCATATTGCATGACTCAACTTGATTAGAAGGACCAACTTGAGCTTCGATTTCATCAGGAGCTTCAACATGCTCTTCCTGCCCACTTGTTTCTACCTCCACATACAACTCCATCAACGCCATGTTCGGAGTTTGACAGAAGGAATCTATCATGTACTTTACATCATCATCGGCTTCTATTGGAAGCCCTACCCATCTCCACGGATTGAAGCATTGCGGACACCGATAGACAACTTTTGACACATGTTGGTTTGCTTGAAGCCTCAACTTTGAATGGATCTTAGTTTTCAACTCATCCAAAGTCATATCGGGTGTGATCACAATAGGCCTAGGAGGAGGACCTCGATACACGACACCCTCTTCACCATCATACATTGTCCTTTTTACAGATACAATACTCTTAAGTAAATGTGCACATTTAACGATTTTATCATGTTAACTCCAATTTTTAACAATAACAATTCAACACATTTATTTAATATATTAAAGCCATCAATTACAATATTAATTGGACATATAATAATGTATAAATATTTATAACAACGTATAATAATGTATTACATATATTTATTCAATATATTAACAATCAATTATAATATTCAATATAGTTATTTATGTAAAAAAAAAATTTCTAAACTTGATTATTTTGAAAAGTACTTAGAAATTAGTTAAGTACTTAAGAAAAATATATATATTCTAAACCCTAATATAAGCTACATTTCCTAATGTAAATCATGTCAAGTACTTAAGAAAAGATATATATCTTACTCGATTACCTACAAAATAATGATCCATACTAGGGTGATATATACTAGGGTTACGCCACTCTTGTTGGCTTATTGTGTTTGGTTGCGCCAACAAGGGTGGCGTTCTTTTTTAATGTAAAAAGGCCAGACCTTTGGACTGCAATGTGGCGATCTGAGAACAAGATATAATATTAAAAAAAGTCACGTAGGACAAAAGGGTGGCATTTTGGTATATAGTTTCAAAAGAGTGACAATTTGGTAAATAATTAAAAAAAAGAACAATTTAGTAAATAATTTTACCAACAGTGACAGTTTAGTAAAAAATTCAAAACGGTGCATGCAAGGTCCTAGCCATCTTTTGGAAGAGGCCTTCATGAAACCCTAGTTCCTCTCTCAAGAGCCGGATCCATTCCTCAGAACAAAAGGAGTCAAGACTCCACCTTTCAACTAAACCTGAAAGCAAAAATGAAAAATAGAGAAGAAGGAAAGGTGTTTTGGAACTCAAAGCCACGTTTTGGCTCCTCTAAGTTTTTCACGAAAATTTTTCAGAAAGCTTTTCAAGCCTACAAAGACTCCACGAGTTAGGGTTTGAGAGAAAGAAAGGAAAAAGAAATCATGCATGGAAGAAAGTGTAGAGACATGAGATAAAGAGAATCGAAAGGAAAAAAAAGGAGTTTTCAAGTCTCCTATCTTTGGTGGTCTTCAAACGTGGTGTTGGAAAGGAAGGAGAATCGAAATCATGCATGGACTCTTCACTTTCTCTGTCAGTTTCTTGCGTCCCTCTCTGTTTCTCTCACTCTTTATCTCTCTCTATCTCTATGTTACTCTCTGATGAAAGGATTGAGATGGGTTTGAGCATTAAGAGAGGCCTTTACTCTCCCTTTGCCTGACACCTGTGATAGCAGGTGTCAAAGCTTGCAATTCCTTCACACTTCATGTAAAGGACACCTACTCTCCAGGTGTCAAAGTAGGCGAAATGTGGGGAGTAGCAAATGTGTTGTTGTCAAATTGTTTCTGATTGGTCAGTTTGAAAAAATAGGGATTAATCCCTTCCTTGATTTTCTGATACTCTCTTAATATTGTTTAATTGGTATTTGTTTTTTTTTTCCCCCCAAAAGTGGTTGTATAGCTATTAATTGGGATTGGTCTTTTCAAAATATCTTCCTATTTCTCAATTAATTTACAATTTTTGAAAATTGTATTATTATTGCCATATTATTATTATTTTTTATTTTGCTATTTCTTTTAAAGTCATTATTATTATTTTATTTACTTATTTATTTATTCACATTTTGTTTTTAAAATTATTATTATTATTATTATTATTATTATTATTATTATTATTATTATTATTGTTGTAGCATAAGAATAAAATTACTAGTATGTTACATTCTATCTTCCTAAAGAAAATTTTGTCCCCAAAATTTTATCTATACTTATTTTCAAGGAGTTTCAAAAATTTCTGTCTCATGTCAGTTTCTAATTCCCACATGACTTCATTAGCGGACTGTCCTTGCCATATTACCTTGACCATAGGGATGTCTTTATTTCTCAATCGTTTGCAATCCATGTCCACAATCTGTGCAGGTCATGCCTTAAAAGTTAAATTATCCTTTAACCGTATTGACTCTGTTTCCATGACATGTGAAGGATCAGGACAATATTTTTAGAGTTAGGAGACATGAAACACATTGTGAAAGGTTGGACAAATAGGCAGGTAATGCTACCTGGTAGGTAACACAGGACCGATTCTTTTTAAATTTTGAAAATGACCAATGAATCTTGGGCTCAATTTCTTGGTCTTTAGGAATCTTCCTATTTTTATTTTAGGGGTGACTTATAGAAATATATGTTCTCCCTCTTAAAATTTTAGAGGTTTTCTTCTTTTGTCACTATAACTCTTTTGTCTAATCTAGGCTACTAACAATCTATCCTTGATAAGTCTTATTTGTTCTAAGGTTCTTTGTATCATATCGGGTCTCATTATACTTTGTCCCCAAATTCATACCAACATAAGAGAGATCTACACTTTTTGTCATACAATGCCTCATATGAGGCCATGCCAATGCTAGAATGGTGACTATTATTATAGGCAAATTCTACTAATGACATATGGGTATCCTAACTTTTCTTGAAATCTAGGACACATGCTCTAAGCATATCTTCTAAGGTTTGAATGGTTTTCTCAATCTGTCCATTAGTATGAGGATGATAAGCTATACTAAATGATAATCTAGCCCTTAGAGCCTTCTGCAAAGATTCCTAAAACATAGAGATAAACCTCAGGTCTCTATCAAATACAATGGTAGTAGGTACACCATGTAGTCTCACAATTCCTCTAATGTATAAATCAACGAGCAATAAAATAGCACAACTCACAGTTTATGCCTTAAAGCTTGCACACTGCACCAAGCCAAATGGACAAAAAAAATCTTCAATCACTGCATTTAAAAGGAGACAAGAAATGTATAAGAATTGCAAAATCTTTTTGCACTTTTTTATAAAAAAAAATTATCAGAATAGAAGATAACAAAATGGACCATAAAAAACTAAAAAAAATGAGAAATAAAAAAATAGGTAAAGAAAATAATATTGTCAAAATCTTATTCATCCAATAGGACGATGCAAATATGCACTAGAAAACTGTCATATGCAAATGCAAGGAAATTGAAATAAATGAAAACAAAAAGACTAATAATGAGCAAAGAAAGAAAAACACTAATAATGATGTTGCTATAGAAAGTTAAGATTTAAAGACAAATTACAGGCCATTAGTGCGGAGTTTGTAACGTGGAGGGATGAGTTGAATTGATCCAGATGCAAACTCAGAAAAAATATTATTTTAATGCTTAAGGAAACAATCAAACAAGTTTACAAAGGCTATTGATTCTCAAGTAAAATATATGTTTAATAGATATGATAAGGCCATTAGTGTGGAGTTTGCAAAGTGGAGGGATGAGTTGAATTAATCCATATGCAAACTCAGGAAAAATGTTATTTTAATGCTTAAGGAAACAATCAAACAAGTTTACAAAGGCTATTGATTCTCAAGTAAAATATATGTTTAATAGTTATGATAAGGCCATTAGTGCGGAGTTCGCAAAGTGGAGGCCATTACAAAGGCTATAGAAAGTTAAGATTTAAGGACAAATTAAAGGCCATTAGTGCAGAGTTTGCAAAGTGGAGGGATGAGTTGAATTGATCCATATGCAAACTTAGGAAAAATGTTATTTTAATGCTTAAGGAAACAATCAAACAAGTTTACAAAGGCTATTGATTCTCAAGTAAAATATATGTTTATTAGTTGTGATAAGGATTTTGCATTCCAATAATGAGCTGCTTAACGAGAAAAGTGTTTACGATTTAAAAAACATCAAATATTGAATCAGCTACATGAGGCATTTCATTTTAATAATGAATAAAACTTTTTTACTAATCAAAGAGAAAAGGGTGATTAAAAAAAAGAGTAAAATTTTGAAGAAAGATACTTACACACTTTCAGTTGCCATCAATAAAGATCTGCATCCTTGCATACTTTCAGTAGAATTTTTAACTAATCATCTTTTATGAATTTTTATTCACTCTTTGTATTTGATACTCTTGTCATGAATAACTAATTTTATTTTCTAAAATTAAGATGAAACTTTAACCTTTTGTTTTAGATGATTTATCTTTATTTGAAATACTTTTCTTTGTTCTATAATTGCACAATATTGATGATTGTTAATCTTTAATTGTTATTCAATTTAAATTTTATTGATTTTCTTTTAATCAATTAATAAATTTAAATTGATATATTTTAATCACATGCCTAATTCTTATAATCTTAAGTATGTGTTATACAATAATATTCATTACTTTTGTGATCTAAGAATTAAATAGTTCATGTTATATTATATAGTTTATATCATAATTTGAATAGATCATGTTATTTTTGTTAAATTATATTATTTATTAAATTTTAGTAATCTTTAGTAATGATCAAAACATGTAACCATAGACACTTCATATAACAAAATTAATTCTCATTCAAGTTAAATTCATCTTTGCATAATTAGTATTGAATTAGAGATCCTAAAATTATTTTTTGATTCAACTTGTATTTTTAATTTGAGTTATTTTATTTAGGTTTATTATTTAATTTAAATTTTATTTTATCATGTAATTTAAAATATTAAATTAATTAAATAAAATAATTTTTTTCTTTAAATTAAATTAGATAGAGATTATATTTTAAATAATTCTATCACTTCTTGTGGATATGACACCCCTATATTTGTCAAATATTACATAAATCTTTACACTTGCAAGTAAAAAATAATTTTATTATTTAAAAATTCTTTATCAATCATAGATTATAGAGAAAAGGATCAAGGTCTTTAAAAAAAAACCAGAAACTTTAAAGTTTCAAAATAAGAACAATATCTTATGATGGACTCAAAAGATGATCTTAAATAAATCAAGTAAGAATCTCTAGCAATATTTACACTATGTTTGAATGATAGGTAATGAGGGGAACATTAATAACTTTCTTTGTTTGAGAATTTTAAAATACATGGGAAGAGAACAAAATATATGGGGAATCATTTTCCCTCTCTTCTCCTCAAATGCTCAACTTTTGTTTTCCCTAAAATTGAGGTGGAATGAGGAGAGTATATGGATTATGAAGTTTCGTTCCGTTAATGAAACTTCTAAACAAAGAGAATAGAAACTATGTTCCATTCCTTTCTTTTTCTTTCCACTTCATCCCCACCTATTTCATTCTATTCCATTAATGAAAAAACATCTAAATATAGAGTTAGACTTAAAACAGAATCATATGCATGAAAAATCTAAGATTAAACAAGCACTTTTCAGAATTCAAATATAGTTAATTCATTAAGGTCTAATTTCATCAAAGTAATAGGAATATAAAAGGATCGAAATTTGTGTCAACAGCTATCAATATGAACATACAACCATGTTTAAGTTACTATTTTTATAGAGAAAACATCCCTTTGCAGCAGCATACAGTCCACGAAATTTTCCAGAAAAAGAGTGAGATCATGTGTAGAAATTTTCGGATCATTACCCCGTTTGTGTTACCATCAAAACAAAGTTTTGTTCTTTGATTTATAGTTAAAAATTTCATTATTATTGTCATATTATTAATATTATTTATTTTGTTATTTCTTTTAAAGTCATTAATATTTTATTTATATATTTATTTATTTATTCTCATTTTGTTTTCGTAATTATTATTATTATTATTATTATTATTATTATTATTATTATTATTATTATTATTATTATTGTAGCATAAGAATAAAATTACTAGTATGTTTACATTCTATCTTCCTTGAGAAAATTTTGTCTCCACAATTTTATCTATACTTATTTTCAAACAGTTTCAAAAATTTCTATCAGATGTCCGTTTCTAATTCCCACATGGCTTCATTAGCGGACTGTCCTTGTCATATTACCTTGACCATAAGGATGCCTTTAATTCTCAGTCGTTTACAATCCTTGTCCATAATTTGTGCAGGTCATGCCTTAAATGTTAAATTATCTTTTAACCATATTGACTCTGTTTCCATGACATGTGAAGGATCAGAACAATATTTTTAGAGTTAGGAGACATGAAACACATTGTGAAGGTTGGACAAATAGGGAAGTAATGCTACCTGGTAGGTAACAATACCAATTCCGTTTAAATTTTGAAAAGAGCCAATGAATCTTGGGCTCAATTTCTTGGTCTTTAGGAATCTTCCTATCTATTGTAGGGGTGACTTGTAGAAATATATGTTGTCCCTCTTAAAATTTTAGAGGTTTTCTTCTTTTGTCAACATAACTCTCTTTTGTCTACTCTAGGCCACTAACAATCTATATCCTTGATAAGTCTTATTTGTTCTAAGGTTCTCTGTATCACATCGGGTCTCATTGTACTTTGTCCCCAATTTCATACCATCATAAGGGAGATCTACACTTTTTGTCATACAATGCCTAATATGGGGCCATGCTAATGCTAGAATGGTGACTATTATTATAGGCAAACTCTACTAATGGCAAATGGGTATCCTAACTTTCCTTAAAATCTAGGGCACATGCCCTAAGCATATCCTCTAAGGTTTGAATGGTTTTGTTAGTTTGTCCATTAGTCTGAAGATGATAAGCTATACTAAATGATAATCTAGCCCCAAGAGCCTTCTACAAAGACTCCCAAAACCTAGAGATAAACCTCGGGTCTCTATCAGATACAATGATAGTGGGTACACCATGTAGTCTCACAATTCCTCTAATGTATAATCAACAAGCAATAAAATAACACAACTCACAATTTATACCTTAAAGCTTGCACATTGCACCAAGCAAAATGGACAAAAAAAATCTTCAATATATCACTGCATTTAAAAGAGGATAGGAAATGTATTAGAATTGTCAAAATTCTTTTGCATTTTTTATAAAAAATTATTAGAATAGAAAAGAACAAAATAGACCATAAAAAATCACAAGAAAAAGAGAAATAAAAAAATCAAGTAAAGAGAATAATATTGTCAAAATCTTATTCATCCAATAGGATAATGCAAATCTGTACTAGAAAACTTTGTCATATGCAAATGCAAGGAAGTTAAAATAAATGAAAACAAAAAAACTAATAATAAGCAAAGAAAGAAAAACACTAATAATGATGTTGTTATAGAAAGTTAAGATTTAAAGACAAATTACAGGCCATTAGTGCAGAGTTTGCAAAGTGGAGGGATGAGTTGAATTGATTCAGATGCAAACTGAAGAAAAATATTATTTTAATGCTCAAGGAAACAATCGAACAAGTTTACAAAGGCTATTGATTCTCAAGTAAAATGTATGTTTAATAGTTATGATAAGGACTTTGCATTCCAATAATGATCTGCTTAAAGAGAAAAGTGTTTACGATTTAAAAAACATCAAATATTGAATCAACTACACGAGGCATTTCCTTTTAAAAATTAAAACTTTTTAACTAATCAAAGAGAAAAGGGTATCCTAACTTTCCTTAAAATATTGAAAAGGTCCATGCTAATGCTAGAATTGTGACTATTATTATAGGGAAACACTACTAATGACATATGGGTATCCTAACTTTCCTTAAAATCTAGGACACTTGCCCTAAGCATATCCTCTAAGGTTTGAATGGTTTTCTTAGTTTATCCATTAGTCTGAGGATGATAAGCTATACTAAATGATAATCTAGTCCCAAGAGCTTTCTGCAAAGATTCTCAAAACCTAGAGATAAACCTCAGGTCTCTATCAGATACAATGGTAGTGGGTACACCATGTAGTCTCACAATTCCTCTAATGTATAACTGGGCTAGCATCATTTCTCAAAAAGGTTTTTGGTAATTCTACCACAAAATCCATGGCAACACTATCTCATTTCCATTTTGAGATGTCAAGTGGTTACAACAAACACTAAGGACACACAATCTTTCCTTACACATGACCTCATCATCCTTAGTTAATGTAAAATCTATATTATTTCCCTTAGAAATTTCTTTCCTCACTCTTGGAAAAAACTGATCTTTCCTTTGAACTTCTCTAAGTTGAACTCTCAACCACAAGAAATTTGACGATTAGCAACAAATTTTTCAGCGGAATCCATGTTACCGGTAATCTTAGAAATTTATAGCAGAAATATCTACTGGAAAGCTAAATGTCTAGAAAAAAATTAATAAATGAAAAGAATTAAATTTCTGGCAGATTAATTAATCTATCGGAAACGTAGACCACCAAAGAATTTTTTTTTTCCATTTTCAGCATATTTTTTACTGGTACATGTAGCAGTTTCATTTTTTGAGATTTCTAAAGAAAAATTCCTCCAACTTTCGAGGAGGAGTGTTGGCTAATTTTTGATGAATTATTTGCCAGAAATTCATGCCGGTATCGAATCGGTATGATTTTCTAGCATATTTATTTTTTCAAAAAATTCCTCCAAGTTTTGAGGAGGAACACCGACCAATTTCTAGCGAATAATTTGCCAAAAATGTCATGCCGGTACCAAACTAGTTATGATTTCTGATGATTCCGGTAGATTGCAATCTATCAAAAACATTTTTTTAAGAGCTGATTAAGGCTCACTTCTCTTTTGTTTCTCCTTTTCTCTCCTCTTTCATCTTCCTCTTCTTTGTCCCCCTCTAGTTCCTCTTCGAGATGCCACCCCATGCAACTGGCATGACGTCACCTGCACCACCACCATCACCACCACCACCATCACCCTCTTCAACTAGTATGGCGTCACCTGCTCCAACACCTTGACCAATACCACCACCAACCCCATGCAACTAGCATGGTGTCACTTGCACCAACAACGCCAATACATTCCCTTCCACCATCCTCTGCCGCCTTCCCAACCTCTCCTCTATCATCCTCTTCAACAACTCCATCAACCACACGACCTTTCACCCAACATCTCCCTCTGCCAAAACCTCCTCCAACAAATTCTTCTCCAGTCAAATGCCACCCGAACTCAGAAACCTCACCAATCTTGAGGTCCTCTGGTTAACCCAATGCAACTTCATTGGGGACATCTTAGATTCGCTCGGGAAGTTGAAGAAGCTTCAAGACTTGCCCGTGGGTGTGGGCACATGGGATCGGACGTGCAGGATTAATACTACATGCGTGTATGTATATATTGTATTTATATTTGTTAATAATATGTATATGTATATTGTATTTATATTTTGAATATATGTGTTTATGTGCATATTTGATTCATAACTTTACATTGTATAAGATTAATATTATAATTTATGTTAAATGAGAATGGCAAAATGGAAAACTCAAAATTGTGACCAAACCAGGAGGAATTCTCTTTATTAGTAGTATAGATTATAACTTATAATATGTTAATTTGAAAAATAAAAATTGTGATAAAATAATACTAAGAAATATCAAATATTAAAGTTTAAAATTTTAAGTAAAGATATTGATTAATTATTAATCATTTAATTAATATTAACATTAATTTTAATTTTAATAAATTAATAACATATAATATAATAATATAATGTATTACATAAAATATGGAATAAAAGATAGTAAAAATGTGAATTATATATATAATTAATAATTAATGAAGTTAATAATAATTTAATAATTTTATTAGAATGATAAATTTCAAGAAGCATATTGTCCCGAAATAGGAAAAGTCAAATAAATTAAGAGGTAAAGCATGAAGACTTATATTTTAAAATCTACTAAAAGAATTCAATTGAAGAACACTTATTAAATTTTAGAATCATTTTCAATTAAGTTAGTTTAACATTGTAACTCAAAATATGACTTCAATACTCCAAAATTGCCACAGAAAAACCCTAATAAAGTCATTTTAAACAATTTGACATTAATAAAGATTTTAAATTAATTGCACACAAGGTAGTGTTTCTTTAGTTTACATATTTTACTTATCCAAATTTAGTTTACTTTAATATATTATTGTGTTTGAATTATTGAAATAATTAATGTTCTGCTGAATTAGGAAGCTCTAAACCTCAAGTTAGATGATATTAGTTTTGCATGATAAGTTAAGTGGCTCTAAGTAGTCTGAGATTTGACTACTCAAGTAATATATCCTTCGTCATCCACTGGTAATGAGGATGATAACTCTTGTAATAAGATTATCATGTGGTAAATGTGATAGAAAGTTTGAGTAGTAATAAAAGTCCACCTCTTATGATGATAATGAGAAGACTAGGTAGGGTGATATAAGAAAAGGAAGAAGAAAAAAATTACGAATTGAAAAAAATAAATTTTCAAGTTTTTTTTTGAAGTAGATTTTTTGGCGGACAGAAGGTGCATGGTGGAGCATTTGGAGAATAAGACAAATTGAAAGCATATGAAATTGATATAAAGAACGATTTCAACAATGAAAATGATGTTATACAAGAGTCTCGTGGAGAGAATATATCGGATAGAATCGTGAGCTTGACATTGTTAGGATTGAGAAAGTTGAGTGGGTAGTGCCTAGACTATTGCCCTTGCTGGTGACACTGAAAACGTGTGTCTCCTTACACTCATCTATTAAGTTTTGGAAAGTAATTAATTGAGAGAAAAATAATTTATGGGTATTTAGTTGAAGTTAGGATTAGGGTTTAGGGAGCGATTGTGATGACAAGTAAAGTAAATGTATTTTTCTTATACCATGTAATACCATTGGAACTCAAGAGAAGACTATCCATGTTTAATAAATGAGTTTAGGAACTGGGAGCGTCAATATCATGAAAAATAAAATTTCTTTGATCTTTAATAAATTGCTCTCGCTCGTGTTAAAAGATTTTCGTATTAAATATCTCCTAGCGAATTGGGATAGAAATGCTACCAACTATAGAGAAGTATAACTTTTTCTAAGTAATGTTCCTTACAAGATACATCAATCATCATCCTTGTCTTCAACAATTAAATACTCAAATTTTGTTTACATTTTTCTCACTTTTCCTTACGCTTGATGATAGCCACATGGTACAGTGGTCAATCCATATGCCTTCTCTAATCTACAGACATCTTTGGATTGAAAAAGTTGTAGGTCCAGATTTCTAGATTAGAGAAGGTATATGAGTCAACTTTTGTAAGATTTGACTATCATCGACTGTATGAAAAAATGTATGTAAGAATGTTAATAAAATCCGTATATTTAATAGTTGAAAATAATGATGATGACTGATATATTTCGCAACAAATATTACTTTTGAAAAAATTATGGTTCTCAAATTGTAGCAAGTAAGATTAGTATCCTAATTCATTAGAAGAGAAACCAACACAAATTTTTTAAACACAAGCATGATCAACTCAAGAGCTTAAAAGAAAAATGATTTTTCTTTTATACTGGTGCTCCTAATTTCTAAACTGAATCATTAAATTTGGACTCCTAAATTCTAGACTGAATCGTTAAATTTGGACAATTTTTCCTTAAGTTTCATATTGTATTACATTGTATAAGATATATATATTCTTTTGCTTTTCATCATCATCGTTCTCGAAATCTTAATTTCACTCTTGTTCAAATTTTCTTGAGATTAAATTTTTTTTCTGTTACTCTTTAAAATTCGTTAGACGACAGCAAGCAGATACATGCTTTTCTGTGTCAACAACAAGGGTGATTGTCTTGGGACTATCCTCTCCATTATCCTAGTTCTAATAACGTTGAACACATAATATTATTTGAATATTTCTTTCTATGATACTTTGGTACAATGTCATCTTCATTGGTATTATCATTCTTAATATAAAATTTCATTTGCTTTTGGTTTCTTTCTTATTCCCTAAGTTCTCCACCAAGGGGCTTCTGTTCGCCAGAAAAATTATTTCATAAAATCATGTAAATTCATTATTATAATCTGTAATTTTTTTTTATATCTTGTTACTTAATCTTGTCCTTATCATCATAAGAGGCGGAACCATTTTAATATGCAAACTTTCGATCATATCAACTACTTGAAAATGTTGTTATTAAAGTCATCATCCTCACTATCAGTGAAATACAAAAGATGAGTAGTACAGTCAAATTTCAGACTACTCAGAGTCACTTAAATAGTGATTCTGATGGATTCAAAAAATTTGCAATAGCAAGCTTTTTCGACTGATATTCTGCCAAAAAATGTGGCAAACTAACAATTCCCCTTTTAATTATAGGTCATGTGCATAAACCACCTCCCTTATACTTTAAAACTCACTAACATGTCATCTTGAGCTAATCAAATTGTGCACATTAGTGTATTTGACCCCCTTGTGCATGTGCAAAAAATCCCCTTATAAGGAGTCAATATGCATGATTTAGTGAGTTTAAATAGTTGTGTTGTTTCAAAGTACAGTAGGGTTTATGCACGCATGACTTATAATTGGAAGGGGTTTCTTGCATTTTACCCATTTAAAATTAATTTTACTTAAATATAAACCAAACTAATATGTTGACTCAAATGGGTTAAATCAGATTTTGGTGTAATTTTGAAAATACACATCTAAACATGTTTTTATAATTAAAGTAAAAGTTAGTTTAAAGTAGACAAAAGTGTGTTGGAATTAAGTAAACATCAAACCGAACAGCGTAAATTGATGTCTTTTATCTTGTAGACTTCTACTCCTAACAGAAAGGTTCTAGTTCCGTGGCCTCTTGCCTGAGCGTAATATTATTGGGTGCTAAAAAAAGAAAAAACCATGAATGCTTTAAATTATTTCTTTTGAAAGAAACCTTTTACTTTCTTTTTTCCCCGAGATGATGACCTTTTGTTTTCCTCATCTTTTTTTAGTAGTGTTGCATCATCGCATTTACCATGGAAGGTCGTAAACTGTTTTTTTTTTTATTTAAAAATTGAAGTACAACTTGAATTTATGGACTTAGATGGTTCGTGTTATTCATAAAATTAATGAAGCCAACACTTGATTTTTGCGTGTTGGTTGGGAAAGGTATACGTTGATTATTATGGATGCCACTATAATTACACCTCATAATGGACTTCAAAAACCAAATTGCGAATTTCATGCGCTAGTGATATGATTATTGAGTAATGCTATTTATTACGAAAGAATATTTACGAATTGGACCACAAATTGATGTGACAGCAAATAAATGAGAGAAAAGGAAGAATGGTTGGATAAAAATGAGGAGCAATACATAATGCAAAGACATTTACTTCCCACAATACGTTTCGTAAAAAATTCACGAATCCACTTTCGTGACAATAAGCATTACTCATGATTATTTCTTCACGTTACAAGCAAACGCAGTACTGGACTCACAATAATGTCGCTAATGCTGTTTTTATCTATGTATTAGAAGTTGCAAACATCATTGAAATTGAATATTTCTTCACGTTACAAGCAAACGCAGTATTGGACTCACAATAATGTCGCTAATGCTGTTTTTATCTAAGGATTAAAAGTTGCAAACATCATCATATAAAATGACACAGAGAGGTAGCTAGGTATAGCTACAAGACATGTGGAAAGCTCTTTTCTTTTTCCTTTTTCTTTTTGCTTGTTAGATTATGACGCAAAAGCTTTGTTGGCGGAGTTATAGATGAACAAAGAAAGTTTAAGAAGCAAATGTGTCAAATGCGAACAAAAAGTGAAGGCCCTTGGGCGGATAAAAAGAGGGAGAGAGTGTCAGTTGAAATAAAGGAGAAGAAAAGAATAATGATTCTTTTCTCTTGCTCAAGTAAAGTGGATTTATATCTTCCTTGAGTTGAAAGGCAAAGGGTTTATAAATATGGTGAGCAGGAAACACTGTTACTGTGAATAAAAATGGTACGGTAGTGCATAATCGAAATGGAAACCAATTTGGGGTTAGTTGCAGGCTCTCGCAACAGCAATGAATTCATTATCATACGTCAAGATGGCGACTTTGCTGTAAGTAACAATTATCATATTTTTTCAGCCAAACATATGCACATATAAACATGTAGAGGAACAAAAAGGATGGTAATTGTAGGTAACATTAACATATAGCACGTTGATTTGGTGTGGTGCAGCAGAGAGAGTTGCAACAGTTATCTAGTCAAATATGCCAACTATGTGGAGACGACATAGGGGTTAATGCAGACGATGATCTCTTCGTGGCCTGCAACGAGTGTGCCTTTCCTGTTTGTAGAAACTGTTATGAGTATGAACGCAGTGAAGGAAACCAGGTCTGTCCTCGATGCAAAACCAGATATATGCGTCTCAAGGGTATGCAAATACAAGTATTAATCTTTGTAGTAAAGGTAACTCCTTTGTTTCTTCTGAATTGATCGGGTATAGCTTGAGTGTTGCAGGGTGTGCTAGAGTTGAGGGGGATGAAGAGGAGGATGGCGTTGATGACTTGGAGAATGAATTCGATTTTGATGGACGAATTAAACTAGATATGCAGGTGTCTATGTCTCCTGAGGTAATGCTTCACACAGTGGCTCTTGTTCTAACATTCCTATAGCCATGTAATCTCAAATAAGTTAGAGGCTTAGAGCAAATTATACTGATCTCTTCTCAAATTTGCTTATATTTCACTCCTTTATTTCATAAATTACACCGGCTATTTTTGTTTAGCATTTTCATTATACAAATACACCCTACAAACTTTTGTAGAGGCCAAAAAAAAAAAGATTAAATAACTAGTGTAATATAATCTAATTAGTGGGAAGGAGACTATAATTCAAACAAATGTAGCTTACATGCTACACTTTGAGTATATGGCTGCTCCCTTTGAAAATGACCAGTGAAATAATCACAACTCTCTATGTTTTCAAGAATTCATTATTCAACGATAGATACGCTACTCACTTACCAATTTCGACGAGTATCCATATCCTTAACAATCACGGAATAAATCAATTTTGGCATAGCTCATGGTTTTGCAATTTACTAGCACCCAATATTTTGGAAAATTATTAATATTGGTTCGCAGGTACCCATATGCTTTTTTAGGGTACGGTACCAAGGATTGTAAGACATTTCATTGATTATTAGTTATTTTTAAACATTTATTATGAAATCAACATTTAATAAATGTTTCACAACTCAATCTAAATATCGTATCTATCACGGTACCATAGAAATTCCTTTAGTGTCCATCTCTACATTTATACTTACCTTTCCCGTTGATTCCAAAAAATATAATTTCTTGGTGCATAGGGTGATAATATTAACCTGTTGAAATTAGTAGAAAAAAAAGCTTATAAAATTATGTTGTTCCAAGTATTTTATTCTCAATTTTTAATTTGATCTTTTTCCGGATTTTTCCTTATTTTGAAAATGCAATTAACAAAGAAGAACTTAGTTTACATTAGTGTTGGCAAAAATATCTATTAATTTTTAATTCATTCAATTCATCTATATTAAAATCAGTCCAGTTTATTTAATTAAAATAATATATTTTATTAGATTGGATCTAATGAATTAAATTTAGTTATGAATAGTTAGTAATCCAACCAAAATATGTATTTGATATTCAACAGATATCCAATTAAAAACCAATTCAATGGATATCTAATGTATTTTATATTTTTTTTTGTTCAAACAACTGAACATTTTCAAGTTCCTTTTTTGGTTCAACACTTTCACTTTTACTAAAGTCCAAAAGCCTATAGCACAAAACATTAAGCCCCAATATTTTTAGAGAGAGAATGAAAATTTTTAGGGAGAGAAAGAAAAATTTTAGAGAGAGAAAATATATTTAGAGAGAATGAAAATTTTTAGAGAAATAAATATTTTTTAGAGAGAAAATATTTTAGAGAAAGAAACATTTTTTAGAGAGAGAATGAAAAATTTTAGAGAGAGAAAAATATTTTTTAGAGAGAATAAAAATTTTTAGAGAGAGAAATATTTTTAGAAAGAGAAATATTTTTTAGAGAGAAAATAAAAATTTTTAGAGAAAAAAATTTAGAAATAAAAATATTTTTAGAGAAAAATAAAAATTTATATATATATATATATATTAAATGAATGTGTTAGATCCATCCATATAATTCATTAAAATAAATTAATTAATAAATAGATTGAATATTCATTTATTAAATTAAGTCATAAAATATATTGAATAATATTAAATATTTTATAATAAATTTTAAATAAATTAATAATTTATTTTATATCTATTCATTATGATCCAATTTAAAATCAAACTCATTCATCCAATTGACACCCCATCCTTACACTTCGTCTAAACATGGCATACTTGGCATAATCATGTAGTTCAATCTCCATATTAGAGTTAATTTATTTAACTAGCCTCTTTTGGGAACCACTTTCTTTATATATAATCAGGCAATTCCTTGTGGTGCAACGTCGTCAAAATCTCGGGTAGTTCATAAACAAAATTTTGTCCAGTGTAAGCCAATTGGAGTGGTTTACATAATTTGCAAGAATTTAGAGGTTCAAATTTCCATGTGACCATTGTAGAAAAAAAATGATTTTGTTCTGTGTTCTTACTTTATCTTATGCATGCATGCAACGCACCTAATGGAATAGGATGAAGAAATATCTCAAGAACATCCTGCTTTAGTTCCTTCAAGTTCAACCATGTGCCATGAGATAATTTCATTGCAAGCTAGATCCATGAATCCTTCGAAGGACCTGGCTGCTTATGGTTATGGAAGTGTTGCTTGGAAGGAGAGGATGGAGATATGGAAGCAAAGACAAGAGAAACTTCGTAATATGAGTAGAGGAAATGACAATGAAGATCAGGACAATGTTGTAGATGATGACACTGAATTCCCTCTGTAAGTGCTTCTTTAGAATTTCTTTAGCATTAAAATGAAGAAATATATAAAAAGATTGCTTTTTTATGAGATTGTGTGTTTTCTTATGTTAATCAGAATGGATGAAGCAAGACAACCGTTGTCAAGAAAGTTTCCTATTCCATCCAGTCAAATCAACCCTTACCGTATGATCATAATAATTCGACTGGTTGTTCTTGGGTTCTTCTTCCATTATCGAGTTATGCACCCAGTAAAAAATGCCTATGCTTTGTGGCTTGTGTCAGTAATATGTGAGATTTGGTTCACTCTTTCATGGATTCTAGACCAGTTCCCAAAGTGGTTTCCTGTCAGGAGGGAAACCTATCTGGACAGGCTTTCCTTAAGGCAAGTAATCTGCAAATAGTAACTTTGGCCATATACAGTGTTGCACATGTACTTATTGTGCTTTCTTTGCATGTTTTATTAACCTTAACTTTTTAACCTCTTCATAGGTATGAAAAGGAAGGCCAGCCTTCACAATTTTCCCCAATTGATATATTTGTGAGTACAGTTGATCCACTAAAAGAGCCTCCTCTAATGATTGCAAACACAGTTCTTTCCATTCTAGCTGTAGATTACCCTACTGAGAAGGTGTCATGTTATGTATCCGATGATGGCGCGGCTATGTTAACATTTGAGGCTTTGTCTGAAACTTCTGAATTTGCAAGGAAATGGGTTCCTTTCTGTAAGAAGTTCAGCATTGAGCCTAGGGCTCCTGAATGGTATTTTGCTGAGAAAATAAACTATCTAACAGATAAGGTGCACCCATCATTTGTGAAAGAGAGAAGAGCAATGAAGGTAAAGATGTTTCCATCTCTTGGTTAATCATATAAATCTTCATATTATACGTTAAAAATTTTCTATTCGTTGATACTGCAGAGAGAATATGAAGAGTTCAGAGTTCGAATTAATTCTCTGGTTGCAAAGGCTAGGAAGGTCCCAGAAGAAGGGTGGACAATGCAAGATGGAACACCATGGCCTGGAAATAATGTTCGTGATCACCCAGGAATGATACAGGTTAGTAACAAAGAACATATACACGCATATATGGCTATTTTGGCATAACCTTATGATTGTCAATGTCAATCATTTCACAGGTTTTCCTCGGAAAAAGTGGGGGATATGACATGGATGGAAATGAATTACCACGCCTGGTATATGTTTCTAGAGAAAAGAGGCCTAAATTCAATCACCATAGAAAAGCAGGAGCACTGAATGCATTGGTAAGCAATACATGAGAAATAGCATTCAATAGTTGTCCTACATTTGTAGGTAATGATGCAGTTGACATCAGTGCAAACTTTCTGAAATATTTCCAAACAGGTCAGAGTGTCTGCTGTGCTTTCCAATGCGCCTTTTCTATTGAACTTGGACTATGATCATTACATCAACAATAGCAAGGCTATAAGAGAGGCAATGTGTTTCATGATGGATCCATTATTAGGAAAAAGGGTCTGCTATGTTCAGTTCTCGCTGAGATTTGATGGTATTGACAGCAATGACCAATATGCTAACCAAACAACCGCATTCTTTGATGTAAGAACACTCTTCTCACACTAACAAAACTTACTCACTTTTTGGAATTTTCCTTCTTGAAGGAAATTATACTAAGCAGATTCTCTTCCCTTTTAGATTAACATGAAAGGTTTGGATGGTATCCAAGGACCTACATATGTTGGGACAGGATGTGTCTTTAGAAGGCAAGCACTATATGGTTATGATGCTCCAAGTAAAAAGAAGCCTCCAACCAAGACATGCAATTGCTGGCCCAAGTGTTGCTGCTGTGGATGGTGTTGCATCGGAAAGAGTAAGAAGAAGAAGTTGAAGAAACCTAAGTTCGACAAAATGCAGAGCAGTCTCTCAAAAGTATATTCTGAGGTATCCATAGCTGAGAGTGCTTTTAAGTGTACTGAACATGGCACTAAAGGTAAACTTTTCACATCTAGTACTTGCCGGCATATTGTATTCAACTCTCTTAAGCATTGTCCATATATATCTTCATGGCTCGTGAACCCAGATAGTTTTGTAAATATATTACTCATCTAATCTAAACTTGTAAAACCTTGAATATAGGAGTTGAAGAAGAAATTTTGGCTCCAATCTCAGATCAGAAGTTGATCAAGAAATTTGGACAATCTCCTGTTTTCATTGCATCTACGCAATTGGTGGATGGTGAGACACTAAAACATGGTAGCCTTGCTTCCCTACTTACAGAAGCCATACATGTCATTAGCTGTGGCTATGAAGAGAAAACAGAATGGGGAAAAGAGGTAAAGAAATGCTTTCCATTACTATGCTCTTCTTAGTCTCCTTGTTCAAGTTGTAATTATGGATTCAGCTCTATAAAAATTCTTTTAATCACTCAGGTTGGGTGGATCTATGGTTCGGTTACAGAAGATATATTGACAGGTTTTAAAATGCACTGCCATGGATGGAGATCTATATATTGTATTCCTGAGAGACCTGCATTCAAAGTATCTGCCCCAAGAAACCTTTCTAATGGTTTGCAACAGGTCTTTCAATGGGCCCTAGGATCCATTGAAATATTCATGAGTAAACATTGTCCTCTTTGGCATGGATACGGAGGAGGATTAAAGTGGCTGGAGCGTATTTCTTACACAAATGCTACAGTATATCCATGGACATCAATACCATTGGTGGCATATTGTACTCTTCCCGCTGTTTGCTTGCTTACTGGGAAATTTATCATTCCAGAGGTATTTGAAGTTTAATTTTTGTATCCAAAAGACCCGCTCAGTTTCTAATTTCTTATTATGATTTGAAGTCATGGTTTTAAATTACGGTTGCGGTGGCAATTTTGGTTACATTGCATTTATCACAAATGGGGACAATTGTGGGAAAATACTATCGATATGACTGCAAGTGCAGTCGCGATGCGGTTGTAAAAATTACTAAAACTATAACATTGCAGTCACAATTGTGATTGAGGACCGTAATTTAAAACCATAATTGGAACCTTAGACCTAGTTAATAAGTCATGAGTGACGTGAAGCAACACAATTCTATTGCCATCATGTTGCAAAAAATTAAATGTGTATGCTTATCAACATTAATTCTTGTTGGCATTGCAGCTCAATATTGTAGCTGGTATATGGTTTGTGTCTCTTTTCATTTGCATTTTCGCGACGAGCGTGCTAGAGATGAGATGGAGTGGAGTTACAGTTGATGAATGGTGGAGAAATGAGCAGTTTTGGGTGATTGGAGGGGTTTCAGCACATTTATTTGCTGTGTTTGTTGGGCTGTTCAAGGTCTTGGCAGGTGTAAATACAAACTTCATCGTGACATCAAAAGTAGGAGATTACAAGGAGCATTCTGAGCTGTTTGGTTTGAAGTGGACCACTATGCTAATCATACCAACAACATTGCTGATATTAAACATAATTGCCATTTTTGCTGGAGTCTCAGCTGCAATAAACAATGGTTTTGAGTCCTGGGGGCCTTTATTAGGCAAACTCTTACTTTCCTTGTGGGTAATTCTTCACTTGTATCCATTCCTCAAAGGTATGATGGGTAGGCATAACAGGACTCCTACCATCGTTCTTGTTTGGTCAATCTTGCTTGCCTCTTTCTTCTCTGTCTTGTGGGTGAAAATTGATCCATTTTTACCCAAGTCAGATGATCTAATTCTAGAGGAATGTGGATTGGATTGCAATTAGCTCCACATTCACTCACTGAAGTGGGTAACATAATAGGTATTGTGCCATTGTGGGTTATGAGGAAGATTGTTTGGCTTATTATTACACTTCACAGAATAAGATAAATGGAATTGGTAAATTTTCATTAACTTGAATGTGGTATTTAAACCACTTGCTTACAGAATAACTGACTTGTAATAACTATCTAATTGACATAACAAACTAACTATAACAAATTAACTAACATAACAAACAAACGAACTGACTATAAGTTACATATTGTGTAATACTTCCCTTCAAGGTTGGAAGTATATGTTTAATATTTCCAGCTTGGATATAAGATGATGAAACTGAGCAACTGTAACAAGTTTAGTTAGCAGATCTACAAGCTAATGTTGGGACTTGACATGCACCAATTTGATTAAATTAGCATTCACTTTTTCTCTAATAAAATGGCAATCAATCTCCATGTACTTGGACCTTTCATTAAAATGTAGGATTGGTGGCAAGATGAATGCCAACTTGATTGTCACAGAAAACCATAGCTACATCCACTTGGATTTCAAAATCTTTTAGCAAGGTTGTGAGCCAAGTAATCTCACTGGAGACACTAGCTAAAGCCCTATATTCGGCCTCAATAGAGGACCTAAACACTGTTTACTGTTTCTTTGACTTCCAAGCAACCAATGAATCTCCCAAAAAGACACAAAAACTAGTAGTAGACCCCCTTGTATTAAGGCAACTTCCCTAATCAGCATCTACAAATGCTTTGATGCTGAGTGAAGAAGATGCAGAAAATAATATGCCCTGTCCAAAATTTTTTAAATACCTCAGAAGGTGATGAAGAGTTTGTAAGTGGCGAATTCTGGGAGAACTCGTGTATTGACTCAACTTATGCACGACATAACATATGTTTGGTCTCGATATTATCAAGTACATCAATCAACCAATGAGTCTTTTGTACATAGAAGCATCTTCAAGTATGTCACCATCTAAAGTATTAAGTTTTAAGTTAGAATCCATAGGTAAAGCCACTGGTTTGCAATCCAAATAACCAGTGTCTTCAAGCAAGGAAACAATATAATTCTTCTGAGATAGATAAATGCCCTTTGGAGATTGTGCAATCTCTAATCCAAGAGAATATTTCAAGTCACCTAGTACTTTGAGTTTGAATAAACTCTGGAGTAAGCATTGAACATGCTAAATTTGAGACTGAGTTGCACTTGTAATGATGATGTCATCAACATATACTAATAAGATGACTAAAGAAGCTTTTGTCCCCTTAAAAAACAATGAATAATCATTCTCGGATTGGATGAAACCATGAGCAATTAAAGTTGTGGAAAATTTGAAGAACCATTGCCTAGATGCTTGTCTAAGACCATAGATGGATTTGTTTAACTTGCACATTAGGTTCTCCCTCTTACTATGATATCCTAATGGCAAGTCCATGTACACCTTTTCAAAAAGTTATCCATTTAAAAAGGCATTATTGATATCCAACTGCAACAATTTCCACCCCTTAATGGCAACAATTGACAAAAGCACCTGAATAGCTATGAGCTTTGCAACTAGGAAAAAGGTCTCCAAGAAACCAACTCTTGCTTGTTGAGTATACCCCTTGGCTACTAATCGAGCCTTATACCTCTCCAATGTACCATATAATTTATACTTGACCTTGTAGATCTATCTACAACCAATGGTGTGTTTGCCTTATGGTAAGGGAACAACATCCCAAATATAATTATCCCAAGTTTGGCTTGATGGTAAAAGGTTGGCTCAAAAGCTAAATCTACATGCATAACAAAGTTTCTATAGGGCAAGATAAGGTTATCATAGGTCATGTGGGTTGTAATGGGATACAAGGTGGATGCTATATTACATTGGTACTGTTGCAAATAAGATGGGAGTCTGGAAGGTCTAGTTGATCTTCTTGTAGCTGGAAGAATGGTTTATGGTGAAGAATTGGATGATGAAGTGGTAGGTTGAGATGAAGGAGTAGGTAAGGTAAGAGGATTGGAAAGGATATGTGGTTGAGGTAGTGGCAAAACAAGATCTATGAAAAGATTATTATAGAAATCAGTTTGGGGTAAAGTGTGAAACGGGAAAGTGGATTCATGAAACTGAACATCTCTAAATATGAAAAATTGTTTAGTTTCAAGATTATACAGTTTGTATCCTTTGTAACTAAGAGGATATTCAACAAACACACAAGGGACAGCCCTAGGACAGAACTTGGTTCTGTGAGATTGAAAAATGGCAGCCAAGCATAAGCAACTAAAAACTCTGAGTGCTTGATAGTTAGGTTCGTTGCTATACAATAGTTGATATGGGGTTTGAAACTTTAACAGTGGTGCAAGAAGTCTATTTATCATAAAAGTACCAGCAAGCAAACACTCTCCCCAAAACGCAATAGGAATCTTAGACTGAAAATAAAAAGACATTGCCATGATGAGTAAGTGTTGGTGCTTTCTTTCCACCACTGAATTTTGTTCTGACCTCTTTACGCAAGAACACTGATGTAGAACACCATTGCTTTGCAAAAAAACTAGTTAGTGCTAGTTCCCTGGCATTATTTGACCTCAATTGCTTAATAACCTTGCCAAACTATGTCTCTACTAATGCAAAAAACTGTTGTAACAAACTAATGACTTTTGATTTAGCTTGCATGAGGTATGTTTTGGTGAATCTGGTGTAGTCATATACCAGAGTTAGGAAGTACCTCTTACCATTATATGTTGGAATGTGATACGGACCCCAGATATCGCAATGAACTAAGTCAAAAGGTGCAATAGAGACATGGTTATGAGAAACAAATGATACCTTCTAAACTTAGCTAAGGGACAAATATAACACAGAAAATTATGCTCATATTTTGGCAAAGTAATAGAAATTTTATCACTAAGTTTTTGTAGAACTTTGTTTGACAAATGACCAAGCCTAGCATATCAGGTATCAAAGGAAACAAAATGAGTACTGTCTACATAACTTAAGGAAGAATGATATGAACAATGCTTAGGAAGAATAGGAAAAATAGAGTTATGACATGACTATCAAAACTTGATGCAACCTTTAGTGATGAAAAGGAATCTGGTTCAAAGACATAAAGCCCTCTAATTAGGCTACCCCTGTTAATCACCTTCAAACTGCTGGGATCTTGTAAAGAGAAAAAATTATTGTTGAATGAAACTGAATAGGGAAAACATTTTAGTAAGGCACTGAGAGAAATCAAATTGACATGAAAGCCTGGGATACACAAAACATTATCAAGAACTAGATGTGGAGTTAATTGCACAATACCTATGGAATGAACTTGAACCTTATCATGATTTGGAAGAGTAACATGTGCATTAGCTAATGAAGAATGCTGAATAAAATTTTGTAAGGACGAAGCAATATGACTTGTGGCTCCAAAATCCAAAAGCTACAAACTGGAATTTAGAGAGACTTGAGAATTATTTATAGACAGAATGATACTTATGGGAGATGGAGGTGAAGGATCAATGTGCTCCACATTTGGCTTGGCATCCTGTGATATCTGAGAAGTGATGACTGATAGTTGTTGATATTGCTCTAGAGTAAATTGAACTGCATTATTACTAACTTGAAGGGAGACTGAATCAGTAACTTGATTCACAGAAGCAAAATTCCTATTCTTGAAACCCTTTTTGTAACCCAGGAGAAAACCATAAGCTTGAAAAACTTCTCCTTAATATGACCATAGGCACCACAAAATGTACACAAAGGTCTATCTTTGTGCCCAAATTTCTATGTAGAATCTTGAGTCTGCTTGGAACCTATTGATTTCACAGCAAAAGCAACTTATGAACCTGAAACTTGAGACTGTGTAATTCGAAGCTCATGTTGTTTTTCTTCTTGTAAAATCAAAGAGAAACCCTTGTTAATAGGGGGAAGTTGTTCCATTAACAAGATTTGGCCACGAGTCTGAGAGAAAGAATGTCTCATTCAAAAGCACATGACATACTCAGATTGTAGATGATCCTGTAATAGCTTGGTTCCACCACAATACTTGATTCTAAGGTCATTGAGAGAGAACCTTGTGAAATATTCAATAGATCTTTCCTTAGTTGAAATAATCTTGGTCCATTGCTATATTGAAAATGATCTCTAAGATCAGTCCAAATAGCTTTAGCTGAATCTGAGTAAATGATACTCGCAGAAATCTCCTTAGAGATGGAACATAATAGCCAAGAACTAACAACATTGTTGTTGCGTTCCCAAGAAGCAAGGAGTACAGGATCAGTGCCATCAGGTTTTGGGATAGAGCAATCAATAAACTCGAATTTGTTCTTGGCATTCAAGGCGATCTTCAATGATCTACTCATGAGTTGTAATTATCACTTGTCAATGGCAGAGAAACAAGTAACAATCCAAGATTATCAAAGGGATGAAGAAGAAATGGATTAGTGAAATCATGAGCAAGACTGAGATTTGCCATGGAAAGAACGAAGGCGGAATCAAAGCACTTCTGATACTATATTACACTTCACATAATGAGAAAAATGCAATTGGTAAATTTTGATTAACTTGAATGTGTTATTTAAACCAATTGCTTATAGAATAATTGACTTGTAACAACTACCTAACTGAATAACTAACTGACATAACAAACTAACTAACTGGCTATAAGTTAATACTTATTGCCACTTTTAACTTCTGATAATTGTTTTGCTTTATTCAAATCCTAATTCCTCTGGGGAGTCCTAACATGAGTTGGAAGAATTTTTTCAGACACAAGACAAATGCTCACGTGATTCATTACTTCTCTGCAAAAGAAGGTATAGGGTGAAATTAGTTAGAATTTTAGGTCAAAACTAAAATATAATAACCCAAATTGCTTGATTGATTTAACCTCAAATCATGATATGCACAACTAAACAAGTTAAGTCATAGAGTTATCAGGAAAAGATGATAATCCATAGCTAAGATCTTGGATGTGATCTCAAATGGTGTGAAGAAGAGAAACTATTCTAATTCTATAGTAGTTTGTTATTGCGTCAATTTTGATGGGATGTGTAATATCCTCAGTAACATGTTAGACTTGTATATGGTTACAAAAGGTAGCGTATAACTTACTTAACAAGTCAGTTCAGTTTTGTGACAAGCTAAGGTCGTTTAGGCACTTAATTACAACACAAAAGTTAAAAAGTAGCTTAAAATGATTCAGATAATAGTTTTAAAGGTAAAGTTGAGGGAAATAAACATAGAGAATTTATTTCTAAGTCACAAATGAACTAAGTAAGATGTAGTTAAAGTTTCAAGAGAATATGAGTTAGTTTGGTATTTTTAGGCATAATGGCTGTGCATTTAATACTGATTTGACTATCAGCAGATATGAAAAATCATGAAAATGGTGAAACAATAATTTAGATGAATCTTATGATTTATTCTAAATTTGGTAAAAGCTAAAAACCTTGAATTAGCATAATTTGGGTGTTCTTAACAGATAAGAAAGTTACAGCAAAATATCCTAAGGATATTTTGGTAAACTCTCATTTCCTCTCCCTCTCACGTTAAAGTTAGCAGAAGTTGCAAAAAAAGAAAGAAAAATAGAGAAAGAAAGAAACGAAGGAAGGGAAGAGAGAAAGGGAGAAGAAGGAGATGAAGACCAAGGGAAGATCAAGATCAAAGCATGAAGCTTAAAGATTGATGAGGCTTTGGCAAGTATACCGAGTCGCACAAGTAAAAAAGAGTGAGTGAGTATCATTCTCACGAGGATTGATTAATATTGAGTACTAATTTCACTAGGCTATTACTATCTAGACTAACTATTGTAATGTGATGGGTGTAAAAAGAACATTAAGAGGATAAACTGAAGGAATGAGCAATTAAACTTAATTTTTAAAAGAATTTGAATTAAGAGTTATAAAATGAAATCAATGAATGAGAACACTAGGATTGATTTTCACTTGACCCATCCTTAATTTCCATGAAATTCTATTAATTATGCTTAATTCTCTTAATTGATGGTAAGGAATACACAGAATTAGCCAAAACCCAATTCCTTGGCGGATTAACTCTCTCCCAATTACCTAAAATTACCAATTCCTTAGTCAATTTCATACAATTGAGAGGATTAGGCACGAGATTCTCAAATTAACCACATAATTACCAAGACCCATTCCTAGATATTGATAGATTATGGTGTTAAACTCAAGAAGTAAGAGGTAAAGAGGAATCTCCCAATTCGCAAAATACTCAACAAAACAATCTATGATTGATCAAATCACAAAATCATTAAGCATTGAGATTAACACTCAATTGAGAAGAACAAAACATCAAATAATCAAAGATCCATGTATATCAAGTTTGGGTCAAGCTAGATCTCCTCCTAGCTATGGAGACTTAGTTACCCATGAAAAAAAAATGAAAACAAAGAAGAAAGGGAAGAAGAAACTAAGAGATCCATGGAGATGGAGAGGATAAATCTTCACTTCCTTGATCTTGGATCTACACCCCTCGCTTGCAAAAATTAGTGGAAAAGAGACAAAAGAATGGAGAAGATTCGGCCTCCTTGATGAAAAAGCCCCCTAAAAACTAACTTCCTCAAAACGGTTGCCTTCTATCTATTTATATTGGGTCAAGTGATAACCATGTGCATCATAAAATTAGCATCATTCGTCTACGCATATCCGTGAACTCTTCGTGCATATGCGTAAGTCTTTTTGACCTAAAATAGAGACCATCACGCATATACGTGAACTCTTCACGCATATGCGCAAGTTTTTCTGATCCAGAACAGATACCATCACACACATGTGTGAATTCTTTGTGCATATGCGTGATTCCTTCTGATCCAATTATTTTGCACAGAAGCTGTCACGCACATGCGTGAATTCTTTATGCACATGCGTGGATGCCTACTTTTAATTCTTCTCTTCCAAATTTATTGTTGTCCTTTTTTGATACTTGCTCTTCATGTCCATTGCTCTATAGCCCATTTCCAAAGCTCCTCTTGCCCTTTGAAATCTACAGATTAAATCAATTGGTCAGACTCAAGTTATTATATTAAAATGAATCATTAAACATCATGAAATGCAGTTGAACAATGTGAAAATTAGCTCAGCTCAGGACATGAAAGAAGTGTGCATTTTAAGCATAATTTCTTATGAGGACTGAAAAATATTTGCACTCATCACTCTCATTTCTATTCAATTTAAGATTTTAATAACTCTATTTTGTGGAGTTATCACACTCCCAAACCTTAGTTTTGCTAGTCCTCGAGCAAAATATAGAACCAACTCCAATTAACCAATTAAACATAGATTACCTCAAAATGTTCAAAGAGATTACAAGTTTGGGAAAATAACAATGCAAGCAGAAGAATATCATGTGTGGCCTCAAAACATATTAGCTCAAGATGAAGTATTGCAATTGACAACTCAAACTCAACCAATGCATGCCCATGCACACAATCATATGATGACTTCCTCACAATGCATGGATGTGTAAACTCTTCAAGATCAAGTTCAACATTCCTAGAAAAAAAATTATGAGTAAGCACATGTACTTCAAATGCATACCCTATAAGATTGATAATCATCTCTCTCTCCACTAATGTAGACAAAGCACAACCAAGGATCAAGAGGGACTTTCTGAGCTTGTAATGTGTGGCTATGGGTATGGGTGAAGAAAGAAGGGAAAGGAAAAATTGAATCAACAGTCAAATGCACAATTAAGAAATTCAAATGCTTCAAGCCATTCAGTAAAAAGAAAGAGTTCAAGAATCAACCCATTTATTTTTCCTATTTTTGTACAACTTTCAGTTTTTTTTATATATATATACAAGTATCTTTTTTTTCTTCTTTTTTTTTTTTTTATAAATTTTTTTAAAATTTTTATTTATTTATTATTATTTTTATGATAGTGCAACGCTCCACACATCATATTTTTTTTTTTTTTTTTTTTTTTTTTTTTTCTTTTTTTTTTTTTAAATTTTTCCCATATTCTTCTTTACTTCCCAGGGTTGATTCCCAATGGTCCTCTCTTTTCATTTGTAATGCACAATTAAGACTTAAAGCAAATGAAGATGTCTAATCATGCATTCAACAAAGGTTATGTGAATGAGATAAAATAATTTCCACATGAACATGGGTTAAAGGTTAGAAGTTGTGGGTAAAAGAAAAAAAATTATTGGCTAAACTCACACACCCAAGGCTTCAAAATGGGACCTAGGGAATATTCATCTTTGGTTGGCTTGAAAAGGCTCAATCGATCCAAAAAAATTGCCCTAATCACTTCCTTGGTCATGTAGTGCCTAAGATTTCACCTCAGGGGGAATCAAAACAACTCATAAGTCATTCACAATCCATACATATGCAAATCATAATTTCTCTAGACATACATTTCCATCAAAATTTGAGTTAAGCACACACACGCAAGGTAAGAGAGCTTAATCATACAAAAGTGTGTATACGATATCAAATAAAGATTTGAATTGGCAAAGGTAACACTAAATCAAGATAATCCATGTAGTTACTCTTCATTGGCCATTCCATTCAATTGCTTACAAGCTAGTTCCTCTACTTGTTTCTCTTTTCCCTTTTTTTTGTATTATATTTTTTAAAGAAAAAAATTGAAAGAGAATAGGAAAAGGGGAGCATGGGCATGGGTGTCAGATCAGATCTCAAAACAATAATAAACAATATGCATAATCCAAAGAGTGCTCAAAATATATTACACCCCACCCCCAAACCTAAGGATAAACATGTCCCCATGGTTCAGTAGAAATAAGCACAACAAAAAGGATAAAAATTAAAAAAAAATAAAGAGGAGACAGAGATATGAAGGCATAAAGAAATAATTACAAAAGATAGAGTTAAAGAAATACCAGATCTGAAGACTAGAATGTAAAAGAGAAGGAGCTAAAGACATACCAGAGATGAAAAGTGAAGCCCCAAAAGTGTATTGGTGCTTAAACTTAAAATGAGAAATAAAAGGAGTGGAGAAGTGGATGTGAAAGAGAGGGAAGAAATAGAGTGATAACTGTGTGGGGTGATTAGCAAGATGACTGCGTTGTGGGAGAAATAGAGTGACTAGGGAGAAATGAGAATAGGAAAGATGTGCGTGGTGTTGGGGTGGGGTTTGAGAAATGGAGAACTAGAGGGTTACTAGAACGATGCGTTCTAGATTTTATTACTTTTGTTTTACTTCTTTTTTTTTTAAACCCACGCATATGCGTGGCCTCTTACGCATGTGTGCAACACGCTCTACTAACTTTCCTTTCAGTATCCAGAGATTTCCATGCCTATGCGTGGTTTTCTTACACATGTGCGTGAGATGCTCTACCAGGAATCCTATCAGCAGCCAGAATTCTTACGCATGTGCGCGAGATGCTCTCTCAACACCCTCAGAAGCTTCTTTTCTTCAAGTTTACTTAATGAAGAATTGAAAATCACCAGATAGGTGTTGTTATCACCAAGAAACCCATACTTGAGAGCAGGAGACAACAGCTTCAATTCCAACTTAGGAGGTTCTTCCTTGTCAACCTTATCATTTTTCAAATCTTTAACCTTTTTCCCATTAGTGTCGATTGGCAGGGCTTCCAACTCTTTAATGCACGTCATTACTTCTTGATCAACATTTTCTTCCTTAATTATCTTGGAATGCACCATGGCTGTTTCAAGTGGTGTTTTTGGTATAGATTCCTAAAATACTTCATTCACTAAAGAATCAATTACATTAACCCTAAAACACTGGTCCTTTTCCATTAGGTGCTTCATTGCCTCAAACACATTGAAAGTGACCTTTTCGTCTTGAACTCTTAGCATCAATTCTCCTTGCTGTACATCTATCAGTGCTCTTCCAGTGGCTAAGAATAGTCTTCTAAGTATGAGTGGAATCTTTGCATCTTCTTCCATGTCTAATACAATAAAGTCATCCGAAAATATGAACTTGTCCATCTTCACTAGCACATCTTCCACAATACTGTAAGGGTACTTAATTGATCGATTTACTAGCTGAAGGGAGACCATTGTAGGCTTCATCTCATTAATTCCAAGCTTGTGCAAGATAGATAAAGGCATAAGATTAATGATTGCACCAAGATCACAAAGAGCTTTACCAATGGTAATATTACCAATGGTGCATGGAATACTAAAGCTTCCTAGATCTTTGAGTTTTGGGGGTAACTTCCTTTGAATGATAGAACTGCATTCCTCTGTGAGCACTACTCTTTCATCCTCCTTCAATTTCCTTTTCTTGGAAAGTAGTTCCTTTATAAACTTTGCATAAAAGGGCATTTGTTCTAATGCCTCTGTAAATGCAATGTTGATCTGGAGCTTTTTGAAGATGTCTAAGAATCTAACAAAGTGCTTTTCTTAGTCTTGCTTCTTTAACCTTTGAGGATATGAAATTCTATCATAGGGTGAAGGTTTATATGGCTTGTCGCAGTCTAGATCTTTCATCTTCCTTCTTTCCATGTACTATAATAGTGAGTATAGTGGTAAGTATTCCCACCTGTTACGCGAGCAACCCGGGTTCGATCCCCGGCAACGGCGCCAAGAATTTGATGAGGCTTCGGCAAGTATACCGAGTCACATAAGTAATAAAGAGTGAGTGAGTATCATTCCCTTGAGAATTGATTAATATTGAGTACCAATTTTACTAGGCTATTACTATCTAGACTAACTATTGTAATAAGATGGGTGTAAAAAGAACATTAAGAGGATAAACTGAAGGAATGAGCAATTAAACTTAATTTTTAGAAGAATTTGAATTAAGAGTTATAAAATGGAATTAATGAATGAGAACACTAGGGGTTGATTTTCACTTGATCCATCCTTAATTTCCATGAAATTCAATTAATTATGCTTAATTCTCTCAATTGATGGTAAGGAATACACAGAATTAGCCAAAACTCAATTCCTTGGTGGATTAACTCTCTCCCAATTACCTAAAATTACCAATTCCTTAGTCAATTTCATGCAATTGATAGGATTACGCATGAGATTCCCAAATTAACCACATAATTACCAAGACCCATTCCTAGATATTGATAGATTATGGTGTTAAACTCAAGAGCAAGAGGTAAAGAGGAATCTCTTAATTCTCAAAATACTCAACAAAATAATCTATGGTTAATCAAATCATAAAAGCATTAAGCACAGAGATTAACACTCAATTAAGAAGAACAAAACATCAAATAATCAAATATCCATGTACATCAAGTTTAGGTCAAGCTAGATCTCCCCCTAACTATGGAGATTTAGTTACCCATGAAAAGAAATGAAAACAAAGAAGAAAGGGAAGAAGAAACCAAGAGATCCATGGAGATAGAGAGGATAAATCTTCACTTCCTTGATCTTGGATCTACGCCCCTCACTTGCAAAAATTAGTGGAAAAGAGAGAAAAGAACAGAGAAGATTCGGCCTCCTTGATGAAAAAGTCCCATAAAAACTAACTTCCTCAAAACGGTTGCCTTCTATCTATTTATATTGGGTCAAGTAATAACCATGTGCATCATAAAATTAGCATCAGTCCTCCACGCACATGCATGAACTCTTCGCGTATATGCGTAAGTCTTTCTAACCCAAAACAGAGACCATCACGCACATGCGTGAACTCTTCATGCATATGCGCAAGTTTTTCTGATCCGGAACAGAGACCATCACGCACATACGTGAATTCTTTGCGCATATGCGTGATTCCTCCTAATCCAATTATTTTGCACAGAGACTGTCACGCACATGTGTGAACTCTTCATGCACATGGGTGGATGCCTACTTTCAATTCTTCTCTTCCAAAGTTATTGTTGTCCTTTTTTGATACTTGCTCTTCATGTCCATTGCTCTATAGCCCATTTCCAAAGCTTCTCTTGCCCTTTGAAATCTACAAATTAAATTCAATTAGTCAAACTCAAGTTATTATATTAAAATGAATCATTAAGCATCATGAAATGCAGTTGGACAATGTGAAAATTAGCTCAGCTCAAGATATGAAAGAAGTGTGCATTAAGCATAATTTCTTATAAGAACTAAAAAATATTTACACTTATCACTCTCATTTCTATTCAATTTAAGATTGTAATAACTCCATTTTGTGGACTTATCAAAGATTGATCATCCAATCAAGAGGTAAGGGGTTTCTATTCATCAATCTCTTCTTTGATTCTTATGAACGATGTTTGGGGTTTTGAATGAAAATAAAGGTTTGGAGAGCCAAATCTATGTTTTTAGCTTAGTTCTTGATTCCAAGGATTAGGTCAAGATAGTTTGAGCTTAGTGAGTGTAAGTTAGTCACTTATAGCTCAAGATCAATCATTAGGATCCATAAAATTAAAGACTGGACCTTGGATTCCCAAAAGAGGGGTTAGGTCTTATATAAGAGATTTTGATCCATAATTCAAATTAAGAGGTTTAAGCTTGTGATTGATGATTCCTATGTGTTTAAAAACTAATATGGAACTTAGAATCACTTAGAAACTAGTTTAGAATGACCAAAATACAAGAAAACATTAATAAAATAGTACCACGGTTCTGTAGAAGCTGTTGCATGCTTTTGGTTGGGCATCACGGCCCGTGTCCGAAGACACAGGGTGGGCCGTGTCTTTCTCTGCCAGGAGTTCTTGTGAACAAAGTTCACAGAGCAAAACATGGGGCAGGCCGTGTAGTAAGACACGGCTCGTGTCTAAAGACACAAGGGAGGCTGTATAATGTGACATAGCCCGTGTCTGAGGCCAGAATCTTTCAAAAATGTCATTTTTGATGTTTTCAAGTTCTTAGCTATATGGGATCATTAGTATATATTTCCTAAAGTTTTTGAGAACACAAATGGAAATATTTTCAAGAGGTAAATTATCACCTAGAAGAAATGAGAAAGCTTAGGCTTTGAACATCCAAAAGAGGTGGTTTGCTCTAGGTAAAAACATAGCACCTTAGGCAACTTAGTGTTGCATTATATATCACTCAAAATGTGATGAGATGATGCAATGGAGATAAGTAAACTAGAATGGATTGTAGAGTTCACTCTAGTAAGGATAAGAAATGTACGAGTCTTAGGATATCCAAGAATAATAAATTATCTTTGAAAGGTACCTAGAACCTCAAGCAACGAAGAGTTGTAAGTAAGAATCACTCTTGTGTTAGATTCACTTGAATGTTGTGTATTTAGTTCCAAAGAAGGGATGTTATGTACTAAGTCTCTAGTTAAAAGGGACCTTGTGCATTGTAGGATATATGATCGGATGAATGTTGACTTGTAAGTTTATCATATTCATTAAGTATGCAAAGTTATAGTGAAATACTCATTTGTTTTCTTAAGCAAGGTTGAGTAAGGCATTAGCTATGATAGACTAACTCACTAAGATGAGTTGAGTCTATCGAGATGTTAAGATGGTGCTTATGTAAGGAGTAAACATAACACTACGCTTTTCACATACTAGTTAGTTAATCTAGTTTGTATGTGAAAGTTATGAGAACCTTTGTGCAACCTAGATTAATGGTTTGTCATAGGTGAGTATCTAACACTTCAGCAACATAGTGTTGCATAGGATTCACTTAAGAGTATAAGTGATGAGGTTGTGTTTAGATATAAGTATGTATATATGTATGTATGTATGTATGTATGTATGTATGTATGTATGTATGTATATATGTAAATAGAAATGGTTTAGTAGTATTGATCTTAGTAAGTATCATTTGATGTGCACTCATGAAGGCCAAGAGAGATTGAAGGGTGTCTAATAGACTCAATTGAAGAAGGACATAACCCTGACATTTCGTTAGTGCTGAGGCCAGAAGAGATAAGAATGGTCTAAAAGGTTCTTTGGAATTAAGACTTAAATCGAACTTCTCATGTGTCAGGATATGTGGAATGTGAGGAGATACCTCAATCACCATAAGATAATATACTAAACCAGTTCCTGATGATCTTCTTAGTTTTCAAAATAAATTCTTGCACGTATTTCAAAACAAGCATTGCATGAGCATGTCTTTAGGATTTTTTGTGAGCATAATCATATTACATATCATCTGCATTGCATTTACAAACAGTTGTATAGGCATTGTCTGTTGCTGTTGATATTTACAGCTGTATGGGCAGTTGTTTATATTTAACGGTATGTATACTATTAGTTTTAGATCACATTATACAGGTAGTGTGCAGTTATGAGAAGTAATGGAAGAAGCTCCTATGTTAGTAGTTATAACATTTGTTATATTTGGTATTCTATGTTATAGCTAGCTAGTATTGGGATTGCCTTTACTGAGAATTATAATTCTCATCCCAGTTGTTCTTCCATGTAAATTTAGGTACAGGGGTACAGACCCTGTTAAGGGAATGAAGGCAAAGCATGAAGATTAGTTTAGTTTTATATGCTTTTCTAGCCAGAACTTATGTATACAGTTTACATTTGTTTTGTATGTATTATAATATGCCCTTTTGTGGCAAGTGTTGTATATATATATGTATGAGTTTAAGTTTTTCACATTCTCTCAAGACTTTCTATAATTACTCAGTAATGATTATGGATATATGTTAGCATATAGTAAGTAGAAGTGACGTCTCTAGTATTGGTTGTCTTTATATATCTCTGTATATCTAGGATATATCTAGATATCTTTATTAGGATGTTACATTAACTGCATGAACTAGGGTAGTTAGGAATAGGAGCATCTCCCTTGCATATATAATCACATAAGAATAGGCTAAACCTATTTATCATGGTAAGCCCACACACAAGACCCAATAACAAAATCTACTTGTGTGCAATGCTTAATTATAACAATATTGATCACTATTTAGGCTACAACAATAAGCTCTTATTATTTTGACATCCAATTAATATGAATTTTATAAAATATAATGTGACTTATGTTAGTCTACATAAAAATTAATAAAGTTAATGAAATTAATTTAGCATTCTCTCACTTAGATGACATAAGTCATATTATTTTATTTTAATAAAAAAATAATTCTCTAGACTAATTAAATAATATGTGGCCATAATAAGATGTTAAAAGTCGTGCTAGCACTCTCAACCACTAGTCAACAATGGGTCTACAAGAACCACAACAATGTAGAAAATCATGCTCAAAGGAACACTAATATCTTATGTATTATTTAGCAAGACAATCAAATGAGATTGCTTAGCTATTATTCAGCATAACAATCAAATGAAACTGGGTCTAAAATGTCTCACAATATGTCATAACAAAAATAATACTATACAGGATAAAGATAATAATAATATTGTATGGCAATGACAATAGAAACATAATAATTCAAAATCCTGAGACACAACAAAAATAAGGTCACTATAAAACACATAACAAACTCCCACTAATTCAAAACATAAAAAGGACCTCAATTTGCAACTTGCCAATGAGTCATACCAAATTTGCTTAACTATCTCCCAAGTATACTAACAACAAAGGCAACATTAAGATGTGTACAAACTTGAACGTATATGACACTGCTAATAACAGAAGCATATGAGACCTTCTCCATTTCAACAGTTCCTTATCATTCTGAAGACATTTGGTGTTAAATTGTCTTTCACCTTTTGAATAGGTGAAGTATATGGACTACAATATATATTTCATATTGAGTATATTCAAAATCATTTCAATGTAACTTTCTGAGACAATGCACAAATAACATGAGATTTATCAGGGCGAATCCCAATGCCTAAAATGAAATAGGCATCACTAAGAACCTTCTTATCAAAATATGTTGTCAACATCTACTAGTCTCATATACAAAATCAATATCGTCACTAGTCTACAATATACCATCAATACATATAACACAAGAACAAAGAATTTGCTCCCATTATTCTCGAACTATCAGGACTATCTATAATAGAAACTAAAACCAAATTCCTTCTTATAGAAGGTACCTAAACAATGTTCTCTTAAAACTAAATAATGTTCAATACATAACCTCAAATAAAAAACTCTTATATGTTCTACTTTGACACTAACATTATTTTCTACTTTGATCATCAACTCCCCTTTCACTCGGTCTCCTCTTACTTTTAAACTTCATTTCTTCTTCTCAACCTAACTCTTAAACTTCAAACACTTAGCTCATCAATACTCCACTCCTTTTCTAGGCATAGTAAGAAGTCCTCAAAATATCAAAATTAGTCAAAAGTATTCAAACACCTGTCGTGTTAGAAGATCTTCCCCTAACTTCACTTTCATGGACTTTAACTTGTTGTACTAGTTCAAAAGTGTCATGACGTGTTCGCGAACACCAGTCTCACCCCTAATATTTAGTCTTTGCCAACATAGAAAGGTAATAGGCCTTTTAGATTTATCAAACTTCTTGAATTTATTTCCAACAAAGTTGATAAATTCCTAGCATTACCAGGAATACTCTCTTTAATAGTTTTATCTATGTTATACTTCATAACCATCAAGCAGATTTAATTGGAGTAAGTCCATATTTCATTTTTCGTTTTAACTACAGCTGATGACATATTAGGGGGCCTTGAAAGCTCATCCTTTGTGAAAGCATCATCAATATTAGAGAAAGTTAGAAATAGTATCACAGATTCTACTCATAATTCATCCCATTTATTTTTGTCAAAGCATTCATTTGCTTGAAAATCGATATATTGAAGCAATATTTTTTTCTTCAAGCACATTAATATTATAAAATTGAGCAAATAACTGCAATGGAACACTCTCATTTAGTTGTAATCTCGTCTAAGGGTCTCGAATTACAACACATGAGCAGATTCTCACTGACATTAAAATCATGTCCCAAAAGCTAGTACCGAGGGGATACTGAAAACTCTAAGAACACAACCTTTAATGCCTTTAACTAATCATTAAAATTATTAAAAATTGTGTCCTTAAAGCTAGTATCTAGAGGATACTAAAAACTTTAAAAACAAAACTTTTAATCCTTTAACAAATCACTAGGAATTATATCAATGGAGACAAACTGATAGGGTAAGTGCATCATCAACATAATCTCCAGTGCAACATTACGGCAACATTATTGATAAAATGACACATCAACATAATTGGTCACGTGAAGGCGAGCTTACAATCATGTAAAGTGCCCCAAAACAGTATCACAATCTTTAAAACATAAACTTTCAGAACTAAATTGCCTAAAGAAATAACAAGATATGACAATATATAACATATTAAGTAACATTTTTGTGTCCAAAAGGCACTGAAAATTATTAACTGATCAAATAAAATTAAGTCTGAAAGTACAAAATATAAAACATACCAAAATATAATCACAATCTTGCACGACAAATTTCAGATCAAAAGTCAAGAGTGTCATACAATTTTTAACATTATGTAATATTATATATACACACAACATAGTATCAAAATTGTTTAAATAATCAAATGACACTAAGTCTGAGTGTGCAATATATATGATGTACAATAGCATCATAATAGTGCACAAAAAAATTCAAGTCCAAAAGTGGAGAGTATCACATGTTTTCTACTATTTTAAATATAAAATAAATAAATAATATAATGCTTCAAAAAAAGAAATAAGATTTACCAAAAATTAATAAAAAGCGCATAGAGAATAGTGCAAAAAATAGAATTGAAAAATAATTTTCTACAATTCACACTCTCATGCACTCTATAGAGCCACGAGTAGGCATGTACATGGGTAGAAAACTCGTCTTCTTCCTTACCTGTTTGATTGAAATTTAGGTCGTTTGACCCAGTTTCAACCCAGAGCCATATCTCACTTGTTTTACATTCATTTGACACGATTCTTACACCAATAAATTTAGAATTCAAAGATATCCAAAACCCTAGAAAATTTTTAAAAATTTTACATGAAATTTTAGGACTTTTGAAGCAAAAAATGATAGGGGCTTTGCACAACTTTTCTCAAAATTCTCTTTGGATTCTAATCCATTTAATGCAATCTATACGTATGTCGTTAGACTCAGGATCCCGATCTACAAAAGCCCTAACTTAATTTTTTACATTGATTGAAGAAAAGAAATTTGAATTTCACAACAGGGTTTTTGGGTTTCCTTACGTTCATGCCTTATACAAATCTTTTCCAAAAAAGTAAATAAATAAAATTGTCAACCATAATTAGGATTAAACTAACTTTGATACTAATTGTTAGAATTCTGGATCAAAACTAACCCTAAATTACTTAATCAATTTAACCCCAAATTATGTCATGTACAACAAAATAAGTTAAGTCATAGAGTTACCTAGAAAAGATGATGATGAGGAATCCATACCTAAGATATTGGATGTGATCTTGAATAATGTGAAGAAGAGAAACTATTCTTATTCTATAGTAGTTTACTATTGCTTCAATTTCGATGGGGCGACTACATGCACTAGGGTGGTTAGGAATATGACCCTCTCCCTTGTGTATGTAATCACATAAGAATAGGCTAAACATATATACCTATCATGGTAAGCCCACACAAGACTCAATAACAAAATCGACTTATAAGTAATGCATAATTATAACAATACTAATCACTATTTGGACTATAACAACATGCTCTAATCATTTTGACATCCAAATAATCTAAGTTTTATGAAATATAATGTGACTTGTGCTACTCCATAGAAAAATTAATAAAGTTAATAAAATTAATCTATCTAAATCTTCTACTAGAATTTTGAATTTACAGAACATTTCCTATAGCATAATAATAAATTCACTATGGATCTAATATATTAAGATTGAAACTATATATTGCTTTCATGTTCTGAGATTGAAATTAATCTAACACAATGACTTGCTCTAAGCATTATTCACTTATTATTTACTAAAAATTGACTGTGACTAATGTACAAATGAGCATGAAACATACATTTTCAGAAGTGTAACTATTTTCTATAGAATGATGAAACCGTAAGAGAAAAGAGAACAAAAATGTAATTTTCTTTATTACATTAGAGGTGAAAACATGTGTTCTTGTTTGCATTTAGAAGGGGGTTTGCGATGGTCAAAACCTTACTGGAAATGCTTTTTGCTCGATTGGATGCGGCATGGAGGTGCCTACAAAAGCAATTCAATGATCAACTTAATAGGTGAATTATAAAGTTTTAAGGAAAAAGTCAAAACATAATCTCATTGATTCTGAGATACCTCTTTATATAATGGTTCAAGGTGATACCTTGCATTATACCCCTGCCTATCTAATGGTGACACACACATTGTAATGTTAAAGAAATATCTTCTAGAATCATGTTCATCACAACAGATCCAAGACTAGATTAACCCGATTAATCAAGCATACCCATTGGGCCAGGCTCATTTTTGGTAACGAAATAGGCTTGAGTCAATTCAGTAGGTTAGGTCAAGCCTAGCCCCCCAAATGTTGGACTTGGTCTAAATCTAATATGGTTCTCAACCCCTAGCTCAAAGCTTGGCTTTAGCCAGCAGCCAACCATACTTGTCCTTTGGTATTTTTTATGGCTTTGTTATGTATGACTTGCCATGTGGCTCTCTTTGATTGGCATTGCCACCACTTCAATGCATTATCACTATTGTGTCAATGGTGTCATGATTTCTATGATGCTATATTACTCACAGTTAGATGAACTTTGTCTATTGATTCTTCATCGTAGGACCTCTTTAACTACTATCCATAAGATTAGATGAATTATGGTCGTTGGAAGAAAATTTCCAATGCAACCACCCTTATACCAAACTTTTAGGCTCCTAACCTCATTTTGTTTTTCATCATTGCTTCTAGACTCTCTTCTATTTGTTCTTCCTCTTAGTGATTCTTCCAGAGATTTTCTTTTTTTTTTTGTGCTCCCAAAATCTTACTCCTGATCATCCTACAATCCCTAGATAGTTCACCTATCATAGCAAACTTCTTAATCTTAATGTTGTGTCTTTCCTGTGTTATTTTTGCCAAGTATTCCTTTATGCCTAAACTACGCCATTTCTTTTGCCTTGCTTGTTTCTTTGAGTTTGATCATTATTCCTGTTATCTATTATTTCCTTATTATCTTTTCTTTTCAAAAGTGTGGTGAAATGTTATTCTTGACTTTTTGAATTTTATAGTGAAGATGGGTAGTTTTTTGCCACCATTAATTTTCTATGTGTGATTTGGGTGTTTCCCCCTTTCGAGGATATGTGTGCATTTTTAATTACATTTTTGGGTTGTGTGCTTTGTGTTGTTCTAGTTGTTAACAAGATGGTTAAGATTTGATAGAAGCAGGATGATAAAGATAGTGATAGTGATAGTGATTACTCAGGACAAATTATTAGGGAGTTCCCTCCTCAATATGTTATTAAACTTGGTATGTTATTTGTTATATTCCTTTAATTTTGTAAGAATTTTAAATCATTAAACAAAGTTGTTATATATACATATATATATAATGTTTAAAGTTTATTTTATTTATATTTTATTTTTATAATTTTTAAATTTTTATATCAAATTATTGGATAATCGCGGATACCTACGGGTATCCGCCTCCCCTACAGGGATTATAAATAGGTACTCATAATAGGATTGAGGGCAAAGGCGAGGGCAGGGTTAAGGGAAGCACTACCCACTGCTGCCCCGTTGACATTTCTAGCTATACTCCTTAAGTGATTGTATTTGTGTGGGTCGCTAAAGCTGACACCAATGTTGTACAATTTTTCATGTATGAGACATTTTTTAGTCGGTTGGAGCATAGTTGGATGGACTGTATCAGCCTGATTGGTTCGACTAGAAAACTCGTTACCCGGGTTTTGGGCCAGTCTGGTCCTTAGAATGATTTTTCTTATTGACACAATCAAACCTGGGTGACCCGACGACTCGCCCGGCTGGGTTAACTCAAATTGACCTAGGTTTCTTTTTTATTCCTAATTTAAGCTTTAAAAAGACAAATTGTAGGATATAAACATAGTACCTAGAAGACTCATAGGATTAAATGTATTTTACCATTAGACCATATACACTATTGAGTCATATTCTCAATTTTTTAATTTATATTATTATTTAACCAATTCAAAGTTAAAAAATTAGAGCTGAATAATTATCACTGCTAGTTTGCTCACACCAATGGAACTTTTTTTATATAATGTATTTTTTTATGTAGTATTTTTATATAAAATACTTTTTCATATAGTATATATTTTTTTATTTTTTTTACTTTGTCCAGGTTTTTTGATTTAATCGTTTAACCTGTGATCAGATCGCTAACCCATTGACTGGATCTTCTGACCGGGTCAAGCTCCGATCCGGGTTATACAACTATGAGTTGGAGAAGTGCCTTTCATTCCCCGATTTTGAGATTCAAATCCTTTTTGTGATGAATGTTACACTAACCCAGCTTCATATTAACAGTTGGGCTTTTGTGCAATGCTTCGAATTGCTATGTCACCATTATGGTTATTTTCCCACCATGTCCAAATTCTTTTAATTTTTTGCTCACCTACGAGCAAGGATGGTAAGGTTAATTAATTAGATATCCTTCACTCGGGCTCGAGACATAGATGTATGACCCGAACCGACCAGGTTAGTTGGATCAGGAAACCTGCGACCTGGTCCTTGGGTTGGTCTAGTTCATACTCACAATGGATTTTCTTATTGACCCAATTAAGCCCGACCAAACCTAGGTGAACCAAGTGACCCGCCTAGACCGGTTCGACCTGGTTGTCATTTTAAATAAAACATCAAAAAAGGCTATTTGTGAGATTTCAACTTGGGAAATGAGTGATCTTTGTGATGGAATGGATTATACCATTAAACTACACATTCATATTGAGTTATGTTTTCAATTTTTTAATTTATATTATTGTCCAACTAATCAAATCTTTGAAGATAATGTTAGACTATTATCACAGTTAGTTTGATTACATCATATCTTTTTCATATAAAGTATTTTTTATATATTATTCTTTTATATGGAGTAATTTTTTCATAAGATATTCTTTTAAAATTTTTCTCTTCTTTGTCCAGGCATTCCAGTTCAATTGCTTGACTTGCAATTGGACTGCTAATCCAGTGACTGAACCTCCTGGTTGGGTTGACCTCCAATCTAAGTTATATAGCTATGATTCAAGATAGGAAGTTAATTATAGCATTTGAACCTTCTTATAAGGATTTCAAAACCTAATATTTTCAAGTAGTTCCTCGGTGGGATATGAAACCAAAGTTTGTGAATGAGGCTAGAGTTCTTAATTTTCCGTTGAAGTAGGGTGGAAGGTCGAAAACTTCTCCCACCATCACATATGATGATTTGTCAGATTTTGTGTGGAAATAAATATAACACCTACGGAAGTTACATACTTATGAGTGTTTTGTGATTATCCAGCTCGAAACTGATCTCAAAAACTTGAAACTTTATTTTCGTAAGTTCTAATCCTGTATTCCTAGTGACTTATTTGGCATGTTATTGGTGCTAACTCCTATTTAATTTTTCTTGTAAAGGATCCAATAATAGTGCTAAAATCTCAGTGAGGGATCTTCTCATGCAAAGGATGGATAAAATGCATCTAGCCCCTGTAATGTCGGCTAGTCTTTTAAGGAGATCGATTTAAAACGACTTCAAGCAAAGAATTTGACACTTGTTGAGACTTATGCTAATGCTGGTTTTACTACTATGATGATTGGTTTAGGTGGTGTTGCTATGCCCTAGGAGGAATCAATCTATCTGAAAGGTGCAACTCCCCCCCCCCCCACATAATGGTGAGGGTCCTTGTCCTCAATTAACTGACTATGATCAGGTGTTTGATATTCTTAAAGACTTTTTTGATGATGCATCCTTGGGGGTCCCCCAGTCATTGCGGGATCATTGGTTCAATAAGACAAGTTTATTGAGGAAATGTTGATTGGAGAATTAGATATTAAAAAATTTTAAGGTATCGAATGTCAAGGGATGGTCCACTAGTTTAGTGCTCACTGCATCGCTAATTTAGGTTAAGCTATTAAGTTCGAGTCTCGAGCCATGGAGACTCTTATGGCAAACTTTAAGGAGAAGGAAGAGTTTGAGACCTACTTGCTGGTGTGGAGGATCGCATTGGCCAGAACATTGAGAAGCCTATCGAAAGCCAAGGAGTGATGCTTTGAGCTAGAAGGTCAAGTAACAAGTTTGACAGCCAACCATTCTTTTGTGTTGAAAAGAGTTAAAATTGTTGAAGAAGAGATGGAGTTTGTCCGAAAGATAGTTTAGGAAGTTAAGAAAATGGTAATAGAGGTCTAGAGGAACTTGAAGAATAAAGAGGATTTGAACGTAATCTCCATGACTTCATTGAAGGAATGGGAGGATGAGCATGAAAGTGACATTATTACTATCTTCAAGGTCATGTTTGAGAAAGATCTTGAGCAGACCATGTTCTTTAATCCTTAGAATTTCCTCGAAATTGGGTCATGGAAAGAGTTTGTTGGTGACCACTTGGAGGGTCCTGAAAATAATCTTGCAAAAAGGAGTCTAACCACTATAGCAATAGAAGAGAACGTCAAGTATGTTACTGACATTGAGACGAATAGTAAAGGTCGGAGGAATGCCTCCAATTAATGATGTACTCTTGTATTTTTTAGAGGAGTGCCCTTTGAGTTTTGCAATGCTTAATCAGTCAGATGTGCCACCAACCTTGGACACAGGCCTAATGCTATATTGTTTTGTATTCTGACAAGTTATCACCTTCACTTGGATTAGATTATGATAAACTTGTGACTTTTTCTCGACTAACTCCTAACAAGCTTTGTAAACAAAACTTGTAAAACTATAAGATATTATCTTCATAGGTAATAAATGGAGTAAACAAGATAACGAACATAGTGATGAAGTTATCATATAATATCAGTAATGAATAGGAAGTATTTCTTATTGTTAGCGTATGCACAGTGCTTGGGTCAAGTGGCTCTCTTGAGTGGATTCCCCAGGTTGAAAAGCACCCAAGCTTCTCTTGAATAGGTGGCATCCAAGCAATGAATAACTTCCCCTACAAAGGTGGCATCACTTGAATAACTAGTCTTCGATCATTTGAATGTTAAATAACCTCAAGCATCCCATGAAAAGGAGGCATCACTTGAGTAGGTTGTCTTCGACTGTCCAAGTGTTGAATAACTTCACTGGCATCCCTTGAGAAAATATATCACCTGAATAAGTGGTCTTCCATCATCTTAGCATTGAATATCTTCCTATGTATCCTATGAAAGGGAGGCATCACTTGAATAAGTGGTCTTTTCGATCTTCTTAGGCGTTAAATAACTTATTGGGTATCCCATAAGATAGATAAGTATCAAATAATTCGGTCTCCAAGCTCAAACCTAGTTAACACTAGAGGAGAAGCCATAATTTTTTTTTAGATCCTAGAAAACTGCCTCTCATTTTGGATTCTACTTAAACAACTATGCTATTTTGTGACACCTAATAAAAAAAAGCATGGCTCGATTGGTTGACCCAGAAATAGTGAGAAAGAGACGACTCTCCTAGCTAGTTATGGACTTCTTTGTCTGTGCATGGGCTCCTTAATTTAATTATGGCCAACACTTGTCTAGGTTTTACTTAAAAACTTCACAAATTAGACTCTAAAGGCACATGTTTCCAAGTTATGGTGCATGTTGTGCCTACAAAGGCTTGAAGATTGCTAGGATGTTGCAATGGTTGCATGACTCTTAAGTCTTTGTTACCATATTATCGACATACCCTTCTATGACTGTTATGCTCTATAAAAACTTTATCCATCAATTGCTAGTATATTGCTATAGCATTCTTAAGTCTAAAAGGCGTGACTGTAACAAAAATTTACTTCATTGGTGATAAAAGTTATTTTGTCTTCATCATCTAGATGCATGCTAATATGGTTATACTTGGAATAAGCTTCCATGAAGCTGAGGAATTGGTGCCCTGAAGCTCTACCAACTAGTTTATCAATCCTTGGACAAGGGTATGCATCTTTGACGTAGACCTTATTCAAGTCAGTGAAATTTACACACATTAGCCACTTACCACTTACCTTTGTTACCACGACTACATTTTAAAACTATGTAGTATACTTTTACTTCCTATATGAATACTGCCTCAAGTAGCCTATGAGATTCCTTAATTACAATATGTCTTTTCTCCTCCTTTAGCTTCATTTTCTTATGCATCGTCGATTTTGCTTTTGGATCAAGTGGCTACTTATGGGACATGAACTTTAGGTCTATCCCTAGCATGTCATATGGGGTCCATGTAAATAGGTCAGCATTCTGCTAAAGTAAAAAAAAAAAAAAAACAGATGGTCATTCAACTCAATAAGCAATTGTGCTTTAATTTGCGTAACTTGCTTCAGCTTGGGGCCTAGAGAGATAGGCCAGAGTTGTCCATCCAATTGAGGCCTGCTATCTCATAAGTCCTCTTATATACCATCTGTACTTGGTGGCTTGTAATGCTAGGCTCAACTACCCTCTTTTTTGGATCATTCCATTTCAAACAGTCATAGTAGCACTTTCTTGCTTCCATTTAATTAACATGTGATGTGTGGGTAAAATACATACATCTTGTGCTTGATTTGATATGAATTTAGATGAACTTTATGAAGATTTATACCACTAAGGAAAGAATTATCCTTGGTATTTTATGTATTTACTTTCTATATCCTTTTAGGTTCAAAATGGATGTTTTGGTATAGTTCTATGAAGATTTGATTGAGTTTATTGCAAAGGAGTTGAGCTTGGAACTAACATAAATATGATTCACAGAATTCTTAACCTTTGTGCGGTAAAACAAATGTAACTTGATTTATAAATATCAAAACGAGGTGATTCCAATGAAATTGGAAATAAAAGAAGGAGAGCTACAACTTTCATGCAAATCACGAAGTCAAGTTCCCACTACATCCTGCTGAAAACACTCAACCAGTATCTCATATACCCCCTATATGAACTCACACGGGGCCATATAAAGAAGCTAACTAGTAAGCCACACAAGCCCCCTCATGTGACAACATATAAGGGCGTGTGATGTTGTAAAAATTAAGTTTGTTAAGTCTAATCAATATCTTTTCATTACTTTGGGGCAATTAATGATTTACTTGGGGACAAATTAAAGAGATTAAATAAAAGATACATCTCTATTAGGGTAAACCTCCTATAAAAAGACTAAGGATTGAATCTTTTGGAGAGGCTTTTAGGATATTAGATAGGCAACAAGGATTGGAGGCCAAGAAATTAAAGACAAAGGGTTTTGAAGCAAGTTCAAAGATAAAGGAGACAATCATTGAAGACATCTAGTTTCTTCTTCTTCTTCTTTTGTTTGTATAGAATCATGATTGTTTATCTATCTAGTGTTATTGTTTGTTTTTTAATTTCTATATGTGGCTAAATCTCCTTTCTCTACAGTTAGGATGAAACTACTTATTCTATCATGTTGAATACTTGATTTTTTTCCTTTATTAATAAAATTATTTTTTTTTATTCATTCCTAGTGTTCTTAATGCTTGGGTTATGTTGTTAGCCATACTTGCATGATCTTAGGTATTAGGTGAAAGATTAAAAGATGAAGTCTAATGCTTAATAATCTAAGAATTGAACTTGGAAATTAAGACCTAGAGATAAGCTTAATCCTTCGAGAGTTAATGAGATATCATAAAACTTAATGAGTTTTAACTATTTTCATTGTCATGATAAAGGGGTTGATTTAGTTTTAACACGTTTTTTGTACCAAGAGATTGAGCTTTAAATAATTTAGGATAGAACACCTTCAAAAACATAGTTAATCATTAATAATGAGAGTTAATATTCATCATAATGAGTTATTTTAATGGATTCCTAATCCTAGGGCTTCAATACTTGGTTGACCTCTATCTTTTTAGTTTTGATAGTTGTTTTATTGCTTTTAAATTTCTTTCGATTTATTTTATATTGTTATTTCCATTCGACTAAATTATTAAAATTGTTGTAGTTTAGTAATCATATGATCCTCGTGGGAACAATACTCTACTCATCACTTTATTACTTGTTGATGACTTGTGCACTTGCAGATTTAACACAATAGCATGCATAGTCGCCATCCATCATCCTTCCCTAGAAACTTCATATTGAGATGGGAAGTTGATATGATCGTTCCTAGAGTAGTGAGAGATGACCTACCACTTATGATATTATAGGGAGTATAACAATCAACAATTAAGTATATTGTAGTGATGTTTCTTGCCTTTGTGAAAGTCATTAGCAATGCCACAAAACCTTTAACCTACACCTGCTCCCTAGAAAAACCAATTAAGCTTCCCTTGAAGGGATTCACCTTAGTTTCTAGGATTTATAACTTCATAAAAGTATCCCATTACAAAATGTCCATCGAGCTTCCTTGATCCACAAGTACCCTTTTTACCACCATTTTTCCAAGATAATTGAAATCACCAGTGGGTTACATTGTCCAAGAAGCTAAGGGTCGGGCCTTTAGAGTTTTGATTGGTGTTGGATGTGATTGATCGATTAATTGTCACCAGAGTTCGTGTAGCTTTAGGTGCCTTTTAATTACCATTTTTAATATTCCTCCACATTATAAGCCACTAGAGATGGTATTTATAAGACCCCAAATGCACTCCACCTCCGATCTATTGTTTTATTTTCCCTATTGTCCTCTCGACCTTCATTTTCCTTCACTAGGGCTTGGACTTCTATGTTCCTTGTGTTTTGTTTTGCACCTTTCTTGACTTCCATCCCTTTGAATGTACACATTCAATTACATCCTTTAGGCTAACACAATATTCAGTGTTGTGGCTATAGCATCCATGATACTCACAACTTCTGGTTTTGTCAATATACATTGATTGAACTCTCGGGGTCAGTAGCAGTGCATACAAGTTCATTGATAAATATCTTTTAGGATTTCTTCTCTCTATGTTTCGAGTAGAGTGTAATCGCAATACCAGGATTGTATCACGAATGGATTTGGTTTTCGTAGTCTCCCTCTGCCCATCCATGCCACCTGATCCTTCCTTCCTCTACCTTTCTACCTTAGTCTGAGGGTCAGTAGTGGGAGTTTAGGCTTACTTTGTTCTCTTTCCACTCGACTCACCTATCTCCTTGTCTATGCTGCTTCTTCAATGTTAATGTATCCCAAGGATCGATTATGAAGATTTTCAAGATTGGGAGGTGGATGTTTTGCCAAAAAGTAGGTAAAAGAACCAGGCTGAAGCCTTATCATGATTGAATGAAGGGATGCCATAGGGTTAAAATCCCTGATCTAGATTGCCTCCCTATTAAAACTTCCCTTAAACTCATTTAATGAATCGTTGCTTCCTTAGTTCAAATTAATAAGATTTACAATGATCTTTTAGTGGGCTCGGCTTGTGGAGAAATGAATATGAAATCTACTTAGTAGTTTAGAGAAATCAACATAGCAGAGTTAAATATTTCCAAGTTTTATTGAGGATCAGTGGATCCATTGTACAACTCAATTATCATAGAGAGGCAAAAAAATAGGTGGGAGAAAGGGACAGACATAATGAATTCTGAAAAAATATGAGGTGCCACGTGTGGGGTTTGGTGATGGTGAGTGTCCTTAATGTTCTAAGTTTTCTGGTTGGTCGTGGGTATAGAAGGAAGGTTGGTTTCTCCACCTTCCTCCTAGTTGCTATGGCTTTGGTTGGCTATCTAATCAATTTGGCGCTGCATGTTCTAAAGCATCTCCATTAGGTTCTAGGGGATGGTGTTTGTTATAGGGTTAGTGTTTGGGTTTAGCTAGTGGTGGTAATGTTTTGGCCATTGCTAGGGTTAACGGTAGGTTCATTGATAGGGATGTTTCCCTGGCTATATGTTCGAGCCATGATGATAGTGGTGGTGACAAAAGTACGTCAATGGTGTTGAGAATAGTGGAAAATATATAGAGACTAAGAAAAACGAGTGGGAAATGTTATATCATAATTCCCCATAGATAGAGCCAAATGTTCCTACTTGCACCTGGGGTCATGGTCTGCGATGGTTAGAATCTTGCTAAAACATTCTTCACTCGATCAGACGCGACAATGGGAGTACTTGCAAAGACACTCTGACAATCAAGTTAATGGGTGAATAAGGTGGGTATGGAGTATTTTAGTAAGAGTCAGAACATAGCCTAATTACTTCGAGTTACATCTTTGTATAGTGGCTCAAGGTGATAACTTGCCTGGGGGATATGTAATGTGCCCTCTGTTGTTTATTGAAAGCATGGGGGAGATGATTCTGTTATACCCCCACCTATCTGGTGGTGACACAAACACTATCTCTTAGAGAAATATCTTCTAGAATCATGTTCGTTGCAAGCGTGTCCAGATCCGAGTTAACCCGACCGGTCGAGAATACCTATTAAATTAGGCCCATTCTTTGGTAATGATGTAGTCTTGAGTCGAGTCGATAGGTTAGGTTAAGCCTAGCCCCCTAGGTATTAGGCCTGGTCTAAATCCAAAAATGGTCTAATATGTTTGGCCAGAAGCAGTCTAAGACTTTTTTTGTGGCCTTATGAGGTTTCCTCGCACCTTTTCAATGTGAGACTAATTCTCACTTCGGGTACTAAAGCTGCCCCTCCCTCACAAGTGTTTCGTGTAAGCTTAAACTCCTAATATTGCATAGGTCCCTCAATTGCTGAGCTTATACTTACTTATGCTTACTACTTAAAATACCCCTTAGAGGAATGTAATTTAAGATTTGACAAATGAAGTAGGAGTTTCATTTAGGTGCCCTCTAAGATTTACAATCAAGATGCAATAGCATTAAAAAATAATAAAGAAAATAAAATCGCAATGTAGGAAATAAATCAGCATTGAGTATAATATATATATATATATATATATATATATATATATAATCGAATAAATTTGATGAATTAATGTCGTTTATTTTGAATAATAAGAAAATCATTTTAGGATTTGATTTCCGCCAAATTATAAGAAGATTAACCCTGATTGATTGAGAAATCAATTTACCATTTAATTTGAGACAAAATCAATCAATTTTTTTTTATTAATTGAAAAAATAATTTGGGATTCCATCATAATTAGAATGCTCATCTGCTTGTACTATAAATCACACAATGTAAGAGAGCTCACAAAAAGACACAGTGATGCACACAATGGAGTGAAGCATTGAAGGAACAAAAGCAAGGAGAGTTGTGCAAATGGAAATCTCTCAATCATATAATCTAGGCACCTCAATCTGCTCTACATTTCATTTCATTATATAGCAGCATATATGTCTAATAATCATCAAACACCATTGTTTGTCTAACTTCATCTTCAAGCGTACGATTTTACAATATTAGAAAGTATGTTCCTTATTATAACATATGATGCCTCCTGTACATTGGCAAAAATGAAGATAAATACAAACCAATTAGACATCAATAGAAGCTTTCATATGAACCACAATTCTGGAATAAATCAGTGACACTAGAATTCTGAAAATTATTTTAGGTTTATCTCTTTCCTAAAAATTGAAGGATGCACTGACACTCCTTATCTTTTGGGTTTGTGACATTTTCTGTTTGGAATAGATACGTAAGTTTTACGCTATTTGTTATGCAAATGTCATTAAAGTGCTGGTTGATAAAAATGTTATTGTAAAAACTAAATGAGATGGGACTACGAAAGGAAACTACACATAATATTGAAAGATCAAGAATATAATTTCAAAATTTTATTTCGCATTTTAGTAGAGAATGATTTTACATGCAAGTGATTGACTATTTAATCAATATTAAAGTCATATGTTATTCTGCATTCGTTTTTGGGTCGGGGGCAGATAATGAAATACCAAATATTATGAGATATCATAATGGATCACTAACATCACGCATTGAAAATTGACAATTGTTAGATAGGGAGGACTCAAATCTCTTGAACACATTTATTTCTTTCTGAGTCAATTTATATATTTCCTTTTCATCATAGGATTCACTTCGTAAAATAATCGTAAAATAATCATATCAAGTCATATAATATAGATAGCCCAAAAATAATTATCATCACTTTTATGATTTTTAATAATTAAACAAGTAATAACCTCAAATTAAGCTAACTCACAAAGTTAGCAACATTAAAATGAGATTCAAATGAGAATTAAAGAAAGTTATAAGTGGAATCAGGCTTTTTTACTAAACTGCCACTGTTAGTAAAATTATTTATCAAATTGTCATTTTTTTAACTATTTACCAAATTGTCATTTTTTTAACTATTTATCAAAATGCCACTCTTTTGAAATTATATACCAAAATGCCACCTTTTTTGCCTACGTGGCATTTTTTAATATTTTCTGACCAACCAGGATACGTCACGTAGGCTGGCGCATACACGTAGGTTGCGCCAAGCGTGGTTGCCCTTGACACTAAAAGCGCCACCCTTGTTGGCGCAAGCAAGCAGAATAACAAGGGTGGCGTAACCCTCGTATATATTCCCACACCCTCCCCCGTTCGTGACATTCTAACCATTTCTTAAATTCTCACTATCTCTCTATAAATTTCTTCTCGCTAAACACTCGAACTCTCTCAATTCTTACGAAAAGTGGTGCCAGGATCATTATTTGTGATCAACTTTAGATTGTATTCTTTCACACTGTAAGTATCTCTTTCAATAGTTAAATAGTTTATTTATTATTTGTTGATTACTTTTTTACTAGGTTAGTGTTAATTGTAATTTAATATTATTATACTTTAATATTTTTATTGACTAATGAATAATGAAGTTGTATGATATGTAGTCTAAATTATATGGATAATTATTTTATAGGTAATCGAGTAGGATATATATCTTTGACATGATTTATATCTTTGCCCAGATGGCTAGCAGCCATGAAGAGAGACATAGAAGGCACAGTGGTGGAGTTGCAAGACGAGGAATGTTTTGTGAATAACCGACTCGATCGTTCAAAAAGAGTCTTTTGTTGATTATTCTGGACATTTAGACCATGTGTGGCTGGCTTCCGATATTGTAAGTCCATCATTCAAATTGATGCCACTCATTTGTATGGCAAGTATCGTCATAAGTTGTTGATTGCAACAACTCAAGATGGAGACAGAAAACCTCTGCCTATTGCATTTGCCATTGTGGAGGGGGAGACCAAGGATGCTTGGAGTTGGTTCTTAGCCCACCTGAGATTGCATGTAACCCAACAAGAGGGCTTGTGTTTGATCTCTGATCGACATCGAGGCATCTTACAATCAGTGACAAATGAAAATCTTGGATGGCAGCCTCCGAATGCATATCATGTCTTCTGCATACGGCATATTGGTTCCAATTTTAACTCCAAATTTCAGAACAAGGAGTTGAAAAGATTTTTGATTAACACAGGTACTTTACATTTTCTATTTGTATTCTAATTTTGTCGCTAATAATAGTTAGGTTGTAATACTAACCCAAGTTATTCGATGTATCAGGGTATGAACCAATCGCAATAAAGTTTGATGCTAGGCTAGAGAAGCTTAAAGTTACAACGGAGATGGCAAATTGGATTAACGGAATTCCAAAAGAAAAATGGAGTTTGGCGTATGATGGTGGTCGCAGATTCGGTCATATGACTACCAATTTGTCAGAGTGCATTAACGGAGTGTTGAAGGGTAGCAGAAATCTACCTATAACTGCATTGGTTCAATTGACATATACGAAGTTAGTAGAATACTTCGTCAACCGAAAGGACGAGGCATATTCGAAATTGATGACATTGAACCAGGTTTGATATTGTTTTACAATATTAAGTACAACCACAAACAAATTGTTGTTCACATTAAATGCTTACAGATTTGCTTAGTACTATCCGTTAATTAAATGCATACGTGCATCTATTTATGGTTTGATATTGTTGATCCCATTAATTTAACCAGATCTAGAGTGATGACTTATTGAAGCACTGGAGAGTAAACCTGACAAAGGCCAGTTCACACCAAGTTCGTCGGTGCAATAGAGAGAATACAAGGTTCATGGTTGAAGAGGCTTTTAATCCTGTAACACAACAGGGTGGACTTTCTTATACTTTGAACCTGGAAGAAAGGCAGTGTGACTGTGGGGTGTTTCAAGCATTGCATTATCCTTGCTCGCATGCGCTTGCTGCGTGTGCTTCAGTGGCAGTTGACCTATTCCAACTTGTTCATAGGGTTTACAGGATGGAAAGCATTTATAGGGCCTATGAGTTTGACTTTGAACCGGTCCGGGCTGAACCATGGTGGCCTGCAGCTCCCGACGCCACTTTGGTGCCACCACGTGCATTGCTTAGATCCAAAGGTCGACCAAAATCAACCTGACTCAGGAATGAGATGGATTGGCGCGAAGCAGGGCCAGGATAGACGTGTACAAGATGCCATCAACGTGGACATAATTCTCATACTTGTCGTGTCGGTGGATCGAGTTCCTTAGGGGATGATGGAGCGGGGCCATCAACTACGCCCATCTAGTTGATCCCGGACCTATTTTCATTTTTCAGAATCTTGTATTAGCAATGATGTGTATTTACGAGTTGTATTGTTTTGTATCACTAATTTATGCAGTTGTATTCGAATACTATTCTCCTATATATGTTAGTTGATTCTCAGTGTTATCTTCATTTCTTCCATATTATATTTTTGTATAGTTATCATATGGTTATATCATATTTTATTATAATAATAATAGAATCATACTAATTGTTGTTATTGTTTGGCATACAGCTGACAGATGGCATTCCGTGTAAACCCCGGACCAGAGGATGGCTCGATTTTGGAGTTGCAGGAGTACCATGTTTCCTAGCATGTATGGCAGAGACATGAGGACCGACACCTGCGTGTTAGACGTGCTCAGAAGACGAAACATATGGACCCCTCTGCTCCGATTATTCTTTATCTTCAGCAGGCTGGTTTCTTGGGAATTGCCCACATGGGTTATTGTAGTATTGATCACTCCCTGATCTCTGCGTTGGTTGAGAGATGGTGCCCAGAGACACATACATTTCACATGCCTACCGGAGAGTGCACCATTACGTTGAAGGATATCGGAATGATATCGAGTCTTCCCATTGATGGCACTGCAGTCACTGGCGTTATGCATAGGGATGATTGGCTCAGTTTGTGTGCTCAGTTGTTAGGGATTGATGACACTCCCTCGCTCGTAGCTGGGGCACGCATTGACATGACATACCTGTGGCAGCCGAGTGTTACTGCATTCCTTGAGGACGATGATGATGAGTACGTGCAATAGCATGCACGACATTACATACTTCGCTCGAGAGGCTGCTACACAAATCCTACACTCATTGCGGGAGCATGACCGCATTACGATAGAACAGCTACGTCCAGCTCCACTAGCAGACGACATTTCAGGACCGCCCGAGGAGTCGAGCCAATAGGGAACGCAGCGTAGACGGAGGAAAGGATTAGCGAGCAGTCGGACACGACTTCGACATCCCGAAGACTCCAACTCTACTAGCCAAGATACGACATGCTACATACCCCCCCAAGCCTCCTACTGCGCTACGACCCCTACTGCTCACCACCGCATATTACCCACCATACCCACCATACCCTTACTCACCTTATCCATACCCGCCAAGTTACCCCTCATATACCCACCACGGGGTTACCCATCATATCCTTACCCACCACCGGGTTACCCACCATACCCATGGTCCTCTTTGAACCATCTCACAGGCCACCGCGATTCTGATGCGGGCCCATCTCATTGACATTCAGTGATTATATTTAGTGATTTTGTGTAAAATACTATTGAGAATATCTTCTTGTGAGTTTGGTACCCTAATTAGATTACACTATATATGCTTTTCGTGACTGTTTTAGATTTCATTAAAGATTGTGGTAACGGTTGCATTAAACAGGATCATTGGCTTTTGGGGAGATCAATATTTAGGAGAAACTCACATGCCGAAATTTTTACTAATTCAATTACTAAAAATTTGGGAGGGAGATTATTGGGATCGGAATCCTACTCACTATCATCGAATCTTACTCAAAAAATTCATTTAAAAACTTTTTAGGACTAATAAGCTTTTTTAGGAAGCATTTAATGCTCATATCATCAATACTAACTTTTCTTATGATTTGACTAATAATAAAAGGAAAGTCATCGAAGTTTGTTTTAAGGATTATATTAACCAAGTATATGTATAATTTATAAGTATACGTCTCTTCTACGGGATATACCATTTAATTTTTATGATATGTTGTTTAAAATATTTGTGTAAAAATAAATAAATATATTCAATAACTTCAATAATAAGATATGTACGTACATTTGATTAGATTATTTTTAAATTTATTAAAAATCATACATAAAGACAAAATTAAAAGCAAATAATTAATACCTCAATCGTTTTTAAATTGAACAATAAATTGAAACAATAAATTTTTAAAAAATAACAAAAAAGAAACATATGTGTTATGTAATTAATAAATCTTCATAATAACTAAAACAATATTAAATATTACCAACATATTAAATTTGTCACTTTTTTAATTTTATATTATATATTTTATTTCCGTAATTAATATGGATTCATTAATAAACGTTTACAAAATTTTATTAAGTAATTTAAATAATTTATAAATAAATATTTAAATTTAAACCAATAAGGATGGAGCTTTTACGTGTTAAGCTAATCACAAAGTCCTAGTTGGGTCTAGAAAATATTAAAAAATGCCACGTAGGCCAAAAGGGTGGCATTTTGGTATATAATTTTAAAAGAGTGATATTTTGATAAATAGTTAAAAAAATGATAATTTAATAAATAATTAAAAAAATAACAATTTGATAAATAGTTTTACTAACAGTGATAGTTTAGTAAAAAATCCAGTGGAATCAATATGCAATGAATGTATATTATAAGGGACATTAATAAAAGCTATAAATTAGGAGGAAAAAAAATCTGAGTGGAGTTCATTCAGATTCACTCCAAAGCCGATCAAGATCCTCTACATTTATAAAATATTTTAGCAGCAGATATCTCAGCCCTTCGTTTAATTTTAGTGTTTGGTAATTTTAATGCAAGAAAGAGAAAAAAGTTTGTTCAAATGGCAAGATATATAACTACACATCCTGTAGTTTCTTTTCAACTTGCTGGGGATCTGTATCCCTCTAAAACCTTCAATTAATCTCACACACAAAAATATAACATTAAAAAGAGAATTATTAAAGGAATCAATTTGCAATATATATATATATAGGATATATATGTAAATCTTATATTTTCAATCATTAGATCTACTTTTATCTAATAGTTGAGATTATTTATTAAAATATATTAGATGAAATAGATCTAATGGTTAAAAATAGTGTCGAAAAAAAACTTACAATTTGGTGTAAGTTGATATATATATATATAATATTTTATAATAAGAAAATTGTCTTAAGAAGCAATTACTAATTACTAATATCATTAAATGCATAGAATTAGTGATAGCATATATATGTGGGGGGGTTGAGTGGGGGTGTGTGGGTGATTATTATTTTTTATTATACACTGAAGACCGTGGATAGCCCTGACGATCTCTCATTATTTGTCTAATTTTCGAGCTGTAAAAGGAGTAAAGAATAATCGAGAGCCATGGGTGCGATCATGAGTGAGTAATTGTGGGTCATATGCTCACGCCATGGTTTCGATACACACGTAGCCTTTGAAATTTCTTTCTTTAACAATCTACGGCCGATCTCTGGCAGAACTTCTTTTGGGAAGTTATTCCTTGTATGGATCTCTAACAATAATTCTTTTGAGAGGTTCCCTTGTATAGATCTCTCAAAAAAAAAAATACTATTAAAGATCTATACGATAACTTCTCAAAAGAAATATTGGTAGAAATCGGTGATAATTTGTCTTAGAAAGAAATTTCAAGGGCCATGTGCATATCAAAACCATTGCGTGAACATATCATCCACAATTACTTACCCATTCGCCCCGAAGGCTCTCAATTATATTGGACTCCTTCTACGGTTCAAAAATCGAAGAAATAATCAGAGATCTTCAGGGCTTTCCATTGTCTTCAATGAATAATTAGAGTAATAATCACACACACACACCCACCCACACAAGCACACAGGAACTTTCAAAGGCTGTCTAGGAAGGAACTTTCTAAGGCCATGTGCATATCAAAACCATGGCGTGAACTCATCATTGTCATTTTCTTACCAATGATTACACCCTTGGCTCTCAATTATTTTTGAATCCTTATACGTCTAGCAACAAAGACAGATTATCAATTATCTTTAGAGACATCCGTGGTCTCCAACGAACTTGAAGACGAGCATCCTTCTATGGTCCCTGTCCACTACTTAGAAGCTCTGAAGCACAGACATGGCAGTTTCCTATTCTCTCCGGTATCCAGGCCATGTTCGTATTTGATACAACATTGATGCGGCATGGTATGTCCTCCTCTTTGTTCCCCCCCCCCCCCCATTTTCCTCACCTCAAACGCTGCTTGAGAATGGCATGGATATGACAAATGAGTGTGAGACACGGTGACGATACGACCATTCCCTTTGAATCTTCGAAGTTGCTTCGAAACCATTCTTTTCTTCTATGCTGCGGTTGAAGCCTGTGCTGAAAAGAAGAAGGATGCTTGCAGGGACGACGAAGAAGGCAGGAGGCACTGTATTATTGGATGGCTGAAAAATAACAAATTTTTTTAAGTTACTATTCGTATCATTGATTATATTATTTTTTTATTTAATCACAATTATTAAAAAATAATATAAAAAATTATATATATAAAAATATATATATGAACATCATTTTTTGAAAAACAAAACCCTAAGAGCTTATATGTAAAATGCACAGTATCACTAAGTTAGCAAAAATAATTAAAAAATTGATAGTTTTTCAACAAATGGGGTCATATTTCTGACTTTTGCTTTTCGGCCCATTTAATTATTAGGCTACAAAATATAAAGTCAAAACTTTAAAATAATATTTGATAATAGTTCAATATGAATATTTAACTGTATATGCATATGCCATATCAATATTCTACATATTTTAGATTTTGTCGTATCGTTGTATCAATATTGTATTATACCTGTAGTATACTTTTTATCCATGCTTCATAGCTTAGTAGGTGTTCAAGAATCATGCAGTGCAAGATCACATGCCAAATGCTTCTTGACAATTATAATGGGTTGCTTTTGTTTTGCCATCGAGATGGTAATGATGACATCCTCTCGAATGAGTTCTATTACTACGATGTCCTTAATTAATCTTATTAACCAACAATAGTTGGGCATAATAGTAAGCAAATTATTTTTCTAAGGAGATGATTAAAGTTCAAATTTTAAAAAAGATAATTGTAGGTAAGATTTATTGGTCGAAATAATTCTTGAAGGTTAGTCTCATTGTAATGCTTGTATAATTACATTGATCAAAGATAAAAATAAATATAATTAAATGTATAAGGTAAAAGTGTTGATAAAAAAAATATTAAATAAAAGTGATAACATATAACAAAATTGAAATTAGTTTTCAACATTTCCATTTATTTTTGTTTGAGAATTTTTATTTAAAAATATATTTTGTGAACTTAACTGATCTAAAATAATAATTAAGCATAACAAATTTTTCAATATAAATATAAAATATAAAATAACTTTTATGTAGCACAAGTAAGATAACGAGTAAATTATTAGTCCAGAAAAACAAAAAAGATAACTAGTAAATTATATTTTCTAAAAGATATCAACAAATGTTATAAATTAGTAAAAATAAAAAGAATAAAACTTAAATAAAGTTTTTAGGTACTTGTGGTGTTGTTCTCCAATAAAAATATGACACATGTTTTATTTTTTAATAAAAATATAATATGTGTCTTAAGTTTTAGTCACTTAATTATTATTTTTTAGTTTTTATTAATAATTTGTAGAAAAATATACACATATTATATTTTATTAGAAAATAGTATCACAAATACTTAAAAAAATTTACCTAAGTTTTGTCTTTCAAAATGCACAATTCATTTCATATTGATTCCGTTGATAATTCACGTTAGTCCTAATTTAATGTCAATTTATTTTCCCGTGTTAGCTAAATTGAAAGTTTTGGAAACAAGGTGAATCAACCTGTTGGAATAAAAAAAGGCCAATTTATGGCATTTATTATTTTTTGATATCCCTTAAAATACAGAATTTATTGCCGATTGATTCTGTTTAATTCTTATTTAATTCTCATTTTAATGTTGGAATATTTTACTGTGTTAGCTTATTTTAAGTTTTATAGAGAACTTGACTGAACCTCCTTTAGACAAAAGTATTTTTTATTTAGAAAAAACTTAGGTAAAGTTTTTTAAGTGTTTGTGTTGCTGTTTTTTAATAAAAATATTATGTGTATATTTTTCTACAACTCATTAATGAAAATTAAAAAAATGATGATTAAGTGACTAAAACTTAAGATACATGTTACATCTTTATTAGAGAATAAAACATGTGTCATATTTTTATTAGAGAACAGCACCACAAGTATCTAAAGAACTTTACTTAAGTTTTATCCTATTAATAAATGCTATAAATTAGCAAAAACGATTTTGTTTCACTCATTCAGGATCTCTCCAAAACTTTTAATTAAGATAACACACAAAATATAACAACATTAAAATGAGCAATATAAGCAGAATCAATCTACAAAGGATTCTGTATTTTATGGGATATCAATAAATTCTAGAAACCAGCTTCCAAAAAATAAAAACTTCGCTTAATAGGAGGTTCATTCAAGTTCGCCTTTAAACTTTTTTTTTACGAAAATGAAAATTCATTACAATTGAAACTCAACAACACTTATAAATAAAAAAACAGACTATTAGTTCTAAAATGAAAAAGAAACAAATATGAACTAACCAACGACCTATAGATTTGTTCCTTATCCAAAGATTATTGATGTCCAAGCATTTTTCAAAATGAAAACCAACACAAAAAGTATTACAGTTTGAAGAATGTATAACACCTCCTCTCAAAACAAATTTGAAACTCCCCTACCTACAAAATCATTAGGATACGATTAACCACAAGGAAATTGACAAAAGACACCTTAATAATTAAAAACTAAAACATTCATATAAGGGAAAATAAAGTCACAAGATATACCACTAAGAGAAACAAATTTGGACAACCAAGCTCAAGATCAATAAGATATGACTAAATTATTGAAAAAACATATAAAAACAAAAGAAAAGACAATGGAACTACCATCAAAGAAAGAGAATGCAGCCCTCATTCACTCCAACACTCTCTGAGGGGAGACTCATAGCAAGAGAGATAGAGAGAAAGAGAGGCTAGGGTTAATCATGATTTAACTGTTCTCCCCTAAACTTTTGATTAAGCTAACACATAAAAATGTAGCAACATAATATAATATAATATTAATATATATATATATATATATATATATATATATATATATATATAAAGTACATGTTTTAGAATTCTAACATGTCTTCTTTATCATTAAATAAATACATTACTTGCTTGATATGTGACAAATAGAGTAGTTAATATTTTGGTACATGTCATCTTATGCGGTCATCTTTTGTCATATGTGATCTAATGTGATCATTTTTTTACAAAGATAATTGAGATTACAAAATAATTCATGATCATAATTTAAATTCGAATTTTCCTCTTAATTGAATAACATTTATATATAGCTAACTAATTAATATATTAATTATTATTCATTATCTTCTATGAATTTCTACCAAATTATCTTTTATAAATAATATTATTATTTAAATTCAAATAATTTAAATAATAATATAATTAAAACTTTTGAATTTAAAACTCACCATTAATGAATGTCATTTATTTACTATTAAATAATTTATATACAATTAATCAGTTGCCAAAACTAATTAATTTATTAATTTTTCATTATATTTCACTAATAAGATTTACATTTAAATTACCCAATCAATAAACAAATAAAAAAATAAAATTAATATTTTCCTCTTAATTAAATATCAATAATTAAATGTCATTTATGTACATTTAATTAATTTTTCAACAAATTATATATTAATTATTCATTATCTTCTATGAATGAAATTATCATTCAAATAATTTAATAATATACTTAAAACAGATATAAAAATATACTTTTAAAACTTTTAAATGATTGTAACTTTATAATTAACGTATAAGACCAACTTCCAAATTCTCCTTTTTGCAATTAATTACTATTCAACCATTTTGTTATAAGTAAAATTAAAAAGACAAAGTGAAGGCATCTTAGTAAATAACTATGATGTGAAAGGCCACAATAAAGATAATATGAAAATTATTGTCATAATACATTTTTATTCCTATCTGTTTTCCCTAGTCTCGAAGTAGATCGTAAACTATTTTAAATTGCATTATTTTCTACCTTTGTACCATCAACGATGATCTAACAACTTTTATGCGTAATTATTTGCTACTACTATCTATCGGATTTTTTAAACATTTATTAATAAAAATTAAAATTATTATTTTTATTTTACTAAATTACTCTTTTTTTAATTAAAAATCTTTAAAATTATATTACCACAATTTGTTTTAATGTCATTTTTTTAATATTACATTTAATTAATTATCTCAACAAATTAATATATTAATTATTCATTATCATTATCTAAAATTTGAATTTAAATTTTTATAAATTATTTAAATTATTTAAAAAACTTTTTAATATTTATTAATACTTACTAAACAGTAAAATATAAAATATAAAATTAAAAAATGACAAATTTAATAAATTGGTAATATTTAAATTATTTTAGTTATTATGAAGATTTATTAATTACATAACACATATCCTTAAAACAAATTTCAATGACTTATCTTTTATTATATGGCCATTCCATAAAAAAATTATCAATTGAATTCTCTTGCATTAATTCAAATAAATAAATAATTTTTAATATTCGGATCAACCAAGTTTTTATTTTGAATTATAAAAAGTAAAATTCCAAAAAGACAAAGTGAATGCAATGAGTTACCAAAATCTTAATAAAATCTAAAAACAAAAATTATATATGTGAAAGGCCAAACAAAAAAGATATTATGAAAATTATACAAAATCATAAATATACAGTTGAGGATATTTTATTCTTGTTAACTTTTTGTGATTGTTTTCCTAGTCTTTTAGTTAAGTAGATCGTAAACTATTTTAAATTGCATTATTTTCTACCTTTAAATACCATCAACGATGATGACGTTTTAATATAATTTTTATTTAGATAAATAATTAAAAAAAGATAATTTGATAAATAATAAAAAATGATAATTTGATAAATAATTTTATTAACAATAACAGTTTAGTAAAAAACCCACTATCTATCACACCCTCATAGAGAAGCCGACTTCATAGTTGCATATGGTTTAGCACACATTCAAGTCAGATCCTGGCCATTTAACACCAACCCCACACCACAACCCCCCCCCCCCAAAAAAAAGAAAAGAAAAGAAAAGAAAAAGAAAAACAGGTACTTCGCTCTCCCTCCCAACCCCCAAAATAGGGGAGAAAGGAAAAAAAAAATTTACAGCATAATTTTCGGCTTCAAACTTAAAATACAATTGAAAGTGAACAATGGCAGAATGGAACTTGTCCAACTTGGGAACATACACCACATTTATTTTACAACAGATCCAAGGAGAACGAAAAGAGAAGGAAAAAGCCCTATATTTTCTGCTATCTTTCATGAGTCCAACAGATTAAATGTGCTGACTCTATATACATAAAATGAAGCCTATGCCTTTCCCAAGGACAGTTGTAACTCGACAACCTAAAGTTGTGCACGACCTTGATTCTTCATAATCCTTGATGTGCATAACAATACCATAATACATCACATTTGGAGAAGATTATTCACAGTAACTGTGACAGAATTTGTCCGCTGCAAGTCCTGCAGTATTAAACGCTTTAGATTCTAATTCTAAAACATATTACGTCAAGCAAGCAATCTACATAACAAAATTAGGGAGAAAAAAATTAAACCCCCGTTAACTTTTGGTTGATTGCAACTACACCCTGTGAATATTTGGAAAATAAACCCTTAAAACTTTTTGAATCTTGGAATCAGCGCCTTCCATCCAAATTCTGTCAATGTCTTGATGGCAATCTACTGACAGGATCACCACATGATACACATGGCATCTTCCAATCATGAGTTACTAAAAGTCTCCCCTCAAAAATAGAATTAAATTCATTTACAGATAAAAACATTAATTCAGATAAAAAGAAATAAACGTCCGGACTTTCACAAAGGTGCCACCATTGAAGCTCCATCAGAGCTCTCTTCATCAACACACCTCTGAAAAGTCCAACACCCAAACTAAATTGAAGACGTCACAGGAAACCCTTTGAAACACTGAGGCTTTCTCAGTACCACTATCTCACCTTCTCTCCTTTGTCATTTCTTCGAACCCAAACTAACTTAAACCCGCTCAAGCCCACTTGACTTCTCCATTTGTCTTACCCTTGCCATCCATGAAACCCTAAATGCTCATCTCTCAATATCTTTCTAACCAAAGACGAACATCCATTAAAACAGAAGCCCTATAGGTTTGATCCCCATGGGTTCAGTTGGTGAGACAATAGAAGTACCCTCTGTTTCAGTGTATATTGGCAAAACGTTGTCTTGTTTCAAGGATTGATATCTATGCGTTCAGTCGTTAAATATTCTGATGTGCTACACAGTGCCTTCATATATTCATTGCGAAGACTAAGAGGCTAAAAGCACCTGAGTGCCAATGATTACATGGCTGCTTTAGGTAGAGCAGGTGGGGAGGCTTGTATCTTAGGATGCTAAACAGCAAGCACTGGTGGCGAACTGAGATGATGACAATTTTCAGCATTGACTTTTTATTATTTTGTCCATAGAAGCATATTTTACCCTTGAGAAGTTAAAAGTGACCTCAAATGATCACGTGTGTTACTAATCACATGTCTGTCTCATGACTGTAGTGTCATTATTACATTGACACAATTTGGGGGCCGATTCTAACATTGAGAAAGTTTAGGGTTCTGCTATCTGGACAAATTCTTTAATTGAGTGCTACAGCTACAATTGACCAAAGTTGATGGGTTTGTGATAGATACCCTACTATTACAAGAGTCTGTGAGGACTGAGGATAAATAAAGGGAAAGGCAATGGGCTAATGTCTCACGTGAGCAAGAAGGTGAGGTAGAAGGGAATATGCATGGGGGATCTTTTTGTAACTGCCTAGACACATGGCAGCAGGAGAGAGAGGAGTGAGGAAGGTGTGGACTCTGACACTCCGTTAGATAAAATGATGAAAAGCAGAGAGAGGGAGGGCGGGCAGCCAAGCAGTCATTCAGTAAGGTTTAGGGTCCTTTGGAAAGGGAGGTTTGCAGACCCTCGAAGCTCTGCTGGTTCTATCTCTATTTTCTTTTTCATTCCTATATCAGAGAGTAATCCATCTTCCTTCTGCACTGATATGCATCAAATATCAGTAGCAGAGGTGTGCTTTTGAATTGTTAGAGAATATTAGGGTTATTGCTTATTAGGTTTAGTCTTATTGTTAGTGGGTTTGGGCTTGTACTAGTAGTACTAATACTTGACCTAATTATCAATATAAATAGGGTATTAGGTTAGTACTTTATGATACAGTATTCCTATCAATAATATTCTCAATTCACAAGCATCTCTCTCTTCCTTATTCCCCAACCCAAAACCTAATTCTTCAATATGATATGAGAGCAGTACCATCCGCCATGAGTTTCTTTCTTCCACTATTTTCGAGTTCATGGAACTTGTTGTAATATATGTTGTAATATATTAGCTTTAATATCAGATATGTACAGATACGTTTTTTATTCTTGCTTTTATTCGGATATTTCTCCCTTTTTTTAGGATAGCAATTAATAGCTCTATATATATTGTAATATTAATCAAGGAATAATATTGATATTCAAATATTCCTCCTTTCTAGAGGCGTTTCCAAGGGCTTGCCTTGTTTTTTTTCTTTAGCCTTATTGCTTTATTGCTGCCTCCCTTTGCGACCTTCTTTTGTTTCAAAGCTTAGTTTTGGCCTCACCGCCCCGCGGGACCGCTTGTCGGCGGAAAAAAGAAAAGCCCACCCCAAACCGCGCCGCCACGCGCCGCCACGCTCCTCCAACGCGCCGCCGCCACGTACGCGCGTGAGAGCCACGCGCCGCCCTCCACGCTCCGTTCACGCGCGCGACCAACGCCGTTCGGATTGTCGGCTCCTCCCGTGCCTTTTTGCTTATTTTCGGGTCCACCAAGAACGGTGGACACCCGGTCCTCCGCCATCACTACGCCCCTCCGGTTGTCGTTCCAACGCCTCCCGTTCGATTTGAACACTAAATCCTCATGATCTTCCCGGTTTACACTCTTCTTATCATCTCAATGGTAAGAATTATCTCCAATGGGCCCGGGTTATTCGCACCACTCTCAAGGGTCGTCGGAAGTTGTCGCACATTGTAGGAGATCCTCCATGCCAGCCAATGACCCACGGCATTTGGGATGATGAAGCGTTGATTATAACTTGGCTATGGAACTCTATGACAGATATCGTAAGAATTGTATGTTTTTACCTCTCGCACGTGAAATTTGGGATAGTTTGGGTAAAACTTATTCTATGAAACAAGATATTCTTTTTGTTATGAATTAGAAAATACAATTTTTAATACCAAGCAAGGCCTTATTATTAGCTACGAATGGTTTATGGATTGAGTGGATCAAAACCAGGATTTAAAAATGAAATGCGGTGAGGATTACGCTACTTTAGCCAAGTTTATTGAGCGTGGACGGGTCTTTAAGTTTCTCTACGGGTTGAATCTTTGAATATGATCCTATTCGGGTTCGAGATTTTGGGTAAGGACAAGCTTCCTTCTCTCTCGAGGTGTTCTACACGTTAGGGGGGAAGAGAGTCGTCGGCAGTCATGTTGAATATCTTGGTAATTCGGTGATGCTTACACTTTGCCACCCTTGTAAAGGTCCTATTGGTGGGTTATCATCGAAAAGCTTGGCTCATCCTCTTGGAAGTCGTCCGCCAAACGTGACGGCCGGTGTCCTTTTTGCAAGAAGTGGGCACACTAAGGACACTTGTGGCGAGAGATAAGGTTCTTGGACGGGGGTTTTAAATGGATCAACAAAGGCAAGTTAATCAAACAGTGTCCGATTTGGTTATTGAGGGTGAAGAGGTCTGCACCCGTGCTGGGAGGCAATTCGGCGCTTAGTAAAGCGAGTTGGATCGTTTTGCGCACTCTCTTGAATTCTATGAGTAAGCCTTAGGCACTTGTTCTCTAACTATGTGGTAAGAAGTTCTTTTTCTTTTAATGTTTCTAGCTCGTATCGAGGATCTCTCTGGATTATTGATTCTGGTGCTACCGATCATATGACCCCCTTATCCCTCATATTTCTCCACTTACTCTAAATTATCCGGTAAGCATCACATTGTTGCTAGTGGATCCCATGTTCTGTTTTAGGATGTGGTACTATTTCACTTCACCCTTCCCTTCCTTTACATAATGTGCTTCATGTCCCTCATTTGTCTAATAACCTCATTTCTATTCATAAGCTTACCTTGATTTAAGCTGCGGTGACCTTCTTTCCAATTATGTGTTTCAGGATCTTACCACGGGAGGACGATTGGGGTTGCTAAGGAACAGGGAGGGTTATATGTTCTTGCTTCACGGTCATACTAGTCCGACGATGTCCACATCCAATCATGCAACAAGTTAGATTCCGGTGCATCTCGGAGATATGGCTTCATCACAAACGCCTTGGTCATCCTCCTTTCGGTCTTCTTAGGTCTTTATTTCCGCAATTGTTTAAAAATGAGTCTGTTGAGTCTTTTCTTTGTGATGTTTGTCAATTTGCGAAACACCATCGCACAACGTTTTCTCCAAATAATAATAAAAGTATTGAACCTTTTGATCTTATTCATTCTGATGTGTGGGGACCTTCCTCTAATTCTAATTATAGAATTAGAGGAAGGTCCCCACACATCAGAATGAATAAGATCAAAAGGTTCTGATACCATATAGAAAGGAGGAATATTTGAATATCTGAATATTATTCCTTGATTAATCTGTACAGAGAAGGTTACAATATATATAGACTAATGCTATTAATTGCTATCCTAAAAAAGGGAGAAATATCCGCTAATAAAAGCAAGAATAAAAAGTACATTCGATATTAAAGCTAATATATTACAACATATATTACAACACTAATATATCGGGTGCAAAATGGTTTGTTTCATTTATTGATGACTGCACTAGGGTCACATGGATCTTTCTTATGAAAGATAAATCTGAAGTGTTTCAAATATTCTTGAATTTCTATCGCATGGTTCAAACCCAGTTTGAAAAATCCATAAAACGGTTACGATCTGATAATGGCAAGGAATATGTGAATCACCATTTTACAAATTTCCATAAAGACCATGGTGTGTTACATGAATTAACTTGTGTTGATACTCCCCAACAAAATGGGGTTGCGAGAAAGAAAGAAAGAAACCGAGTCATCTCCTAGAAATTGCGAGCTCTTTTATTCCAAATGTACGTCCCTAAGTCTTATTGGGGGAAGCTGTCCTGATACTTGATATGCAGATTGCCCTCCGTGTCTTGGATGGTCTTAGTCTGTGCAAGTCATGACTTCCTTCTTCCCTTCCATCCCTACCATGAAGAATCTACCGTGTCGTGTCTTTTCTGTAGCCTTTGTTCATGTCCATAGTCAATATCGTGGTAAGTTAGATCCTGAGTCAAATGTATCTTCATAGGGTATGCACCAGACAAAAAAGGGTACAAATGTTATCATCCTCAAAGTCGTCGTGTCTATGTCTCCATGGATGTTACTTTTCATGAGTCCGAGTCTTTTCACCTTCGTCCTCAGCTTCAGGGGGAGAGTGGTCAAGAAGCTGAGTCCCTTGAGTCATCTTTTGTTCCTTTTTTGGTTGAATCGATTGAGTCTTCTATCCCTCCTCTGATAAAGGATGTCACATCATCGTCTGGAACTTCAGAGACACCTAAAGAATCAGTATCTGTTCCTATAGATCGCTACAAGCAGGTGTATTATTGGAAAAAACCCAACTGGTCCAATGGCACTTCAATCGTCAGAACCGAGAGGTAAGCATTCACGATTCGAACCTTTGAATAGTTCTTTACATGATATTTTGAACCTTACGATGACTTGCCAATAGCTTTAAGAAAAGCCGGAAGAACTTGTGCAAAATACCCCATATCTCAGTTTGTGTCCACTAAAAACCTATGTCTGAGATCGAGTTTTATTTCAGCAATTGATTCTATCAGAGTCCCCACTTCAGTACAAGAAGCATTAATGAATAAGAATTGGGTTCAAGCCATGCATGAAGAAATGAGTGCTTTAAACAAGAATGAGACACTGGGAAATTGTTGAGAAAATTTGAAGGACAAAAGGATAGTTGGTGCGAGATGGATTTACACACAGTGAAATATCGATCTCGATGGTACTCTCTAGGCATACAAAGCAAGGCTGGTTGCAAAAGGGTACACTCAGACATATGGGATTGATTATGAGGAAACATTTGCTCCGTAGCAAAGATGAACACAGTCAGGATCATTCTCTCCTTGGCAGCACACTTTGGATGGGACTTGCACCAATTCGATGTTAAAAATGCTTTTCTCCATGGGAATTTGGAAGAGGAAGTGTATATGGACATCTGGCCGGTGGAGGGAATATGGTATGCAAGTTAAGGAAGGCCTTATATGGACTCAAGCGGTCTCCTCGTGCTTGGTTTGGGAGGTTCACCAATGCTATGGGTGGAGATCATACCCTCTTTATAAAACATTCCAAAGAAAGCGAGGCTTACACTTCTTTGGTTTATGTTGATGACATGATCATTGCTGGTGATGATGAGGTTGAGAAACAGGTCCTAAAAGAAAAATTAGCTGCACAGTTTGAAATGAAGGACTTGGGGAAGCTGAAGTACTTCCTTGGGATAGAGGTTGCCTATTCCAAACAAGGCATCTTTATTTCCCAAAGGAAATATGTCCTAGATCTTCTTAAGGAAACAGGGAAGCTAGGTTGCAAAACCACAGGGGCACCTATTGAACAAAATCACAGGATTGGAAACAATGAGGAGAGCCCAAGGGTGGGATATCAGACTTGTGGGAAAAGCGATATATTTGTCTCACACTAGACCCGACATAGCCTATCTTTGTCGTGTGGTTAGCCGATTCATGCATGATCCTCGTGAGAGACATATTTTCTTCGAGTATTTGAAGACAAGCCGGGAAGAGGACTTCTATTTCGAAAAGAACAAACATTGACCATTGAAACCTATACTGATGATTATGACGGGTCGGTTGTCGTGAGGCGGTCTACCTCGGATTCTTGTATGTTTTTAGGAGGAAACTTGGTGACTTGGAGAAGTAAGAAACAAAATGTGGTTGCAAGGTCAAGTGCTGAGAGGCTGAATTTCGGGCTATGGCACAAGGAATTTTTTTGTTATGGATGAGAATCATACTCGAGGATCTCAGAATAAAGTATGAAGCTCCTATGAGGTTATTGTGTGATAACAAGAGCATTGCTCTGGCCGGTTCAGCATGATCGGACAAAGCATATAGAGATTGATCGCCATTTCATCAAGGAAAAATTAGATGATGGCCTTATAACTACAGAGTACGTCCCTTTGAGCACCAATTAACAGATGTCTTCACCAAGGGGCTTCTCACAGAGCGATTTCATAGTCTTCTTGGGAATGATTGATATTCACTCACCAGCTTGAGGGGAGTGTTGTAATATATGTTGTAATATATTAGCTTTAATATCAGATATGTACAGATACGTTTTTTATTCTTGCTTTTATTAGGGCGGATATTTCTCCCTTTTTTTTAGGATAGCAATTAATAGCATTAGTCTATATATATTGTAACCTTCTCTGTACAGATTAATCAAGGAATAATATTCAGATATTCAAATATTCCTCCTTTCTATAGAACTCAATTGTATATTCTGCCCTCTAGTTTTTGTCTTACTTTTACTCTTTTGTTAGCTTAGTTTGAGGGGGGGAAAAAAGAAAGAAGAAGAAGAAGACAACAACACTTTCGACAAGTAAGGGTAGAACCACCCTTGTGGCTGCTGTTTGAACTTTCCGGCAACCAGAAAAGGGTCGCCGGTGACAGATCAGTCAGGCATATGGTGGATGGCCAGCGGCAGAGCCATCAACGGCCAGCATAGGAGCTGGGTCGTTCATGGGTTTAAGGTGAGGTGAGTGTTGTGGGTTCAGTTAGGGACGTTCGCAGTGCGTACGACGTCCTGGTGTTGTGGGTGGCCGGCGGGTATAAGCACCCTTGTGGCTGCTGTTTGAACTTTCCGGCAACCGGAAAAGGGTGGCCGGTGACAGATCAGTCAGGCATATGGTTGACGGCCAGCAGCAGAGCCATCAATGGCCAGCATATGAGCTGGGTCATTCGTGGGTTTAAGGTGAGTGTTGTGCATTTTGTTAGGGACGTTCACAGTGCGTACAACGTCTTGGTGTTGTGGGTGGCTGGCAGCTGAAGATTCCGGCGAGGAAGTGTTCAGACCTCCTTTACTCTGTTTTTTATGCACTTTCCGGCGTTAGCTTTTGACCTCTGTACTCTTCTATTGTTTTTCATGGCTGAGACTGTTGAATGAATTAATGGTGGTTCAGGCTGTTAAGAATAATAATGTGATAAATATGTGAGGGTACTCTAGTCTTTGTGTATCTCATAATTACTCCCTGTACACTATATATATACATCACTGCCTGATACAATTGTGTTATGGCCTGTAAATTCTTCTCTTTGTCTCGTAACATGGTATGATAGAGCCTAAATTTTTTTTTCTTCTTTCCTCTTTTTTTCTTTTTTCGTTTTATCTCACCGCCCCTCACCTCTCCTCAATGTCTCTAGCGTAAGGTTCGCCACCAGCCGACCACCCAATGGCCTGCGTCAACCTCTATGCATGCGGAACAGAGTGGCTTCGCGTCCTACCAGCTACGGGGTGGATGTGCGGCATGTGGGTGACCACCATCTGGCTTGGGTGCGCTTCCGTTGAGGGTTCCGGTGGCATCTGAGGTGGTTCCAGTGGGGTTTGTACTGGTCAGCGGTTCTCTGGCCGGTTGTGACAATTTTCAAGCTAGTGGTGGTGGTTCTGGCTTGTTTGGTGTTTGACTTTGTTTTGATCTTTATATGGGTTCAACCAATCACTGAGAGCTTGGTTTGGGCGGTTTAGTACAGCAATGATTCAGTAGAGCCTGCAGAGGAGCGCATATGATCATTCAGTGTTTTACCGACAGACTAGTTCTTGGTGCATCTTTCTGGTGGTGTACGTTGATGACATTGTAATAACTGGCAGTGATAGTCTAGGGATCAACACTCTTAAAACTTTCCTTCATAATCAATTTCAGCCAAAAGACTTGGGGGAGCTGAAATATTTTCTTGGGGTCAAGGTCTATAGGAGCAAGAAGGGCATCTTCCTCTCTCAAAGGAAGTATGTGCTAGACTAGCTAAGAGATACTGGCTTTATAGAATGTAAGCCTTTTGATACTCCCATGATAGCTAATGTGAAGTTGAATGGTGAGGATGGAGATTTGCTTGAAAACCAAGAGAGCTATAGAAGAGTTGTGGGAAAATTGAATTATCTCACTGTGACGCGACCAAATATCGCCTTCTCAGTGAGTGTGGTTAGTCAATTCATGTCATCTTCTAGAATTGCACATTGGGATGCAGTTGTTCACATTTTGAAGTATCTCAAAGGAGCACCAGGTCGTGGGGTTCTCTATCAAGACCGAGGTACCTACAAGGTAGAAGGATTCTCAGATGTAGATTGGACAAGGTCACCAGTTGATAGGAGGTCCACAACTAGATATTGTATCTTTGTTGATGATAATCTCTTGGAAAAGTAAGAAGCAGAGTGTTGTTTCTCACTCTAGTGTTGTATCTGAGTATAGGGCAATGGCACAAGTGACTAGTGGACTTACATGGATATCTCATTTACTAAAGGAACTAGGTGTTGGAATCTCATCCTATAGAGATATGGTGTGACAACCAGGCTGCTACACGTACGGCTAATAACCCTATGTTCCATGAATGAACGAAACACATAGAAGTAGATTTCCATTTTGTCTGAGAAAAGCTTCGACAAGAACTGATTTTGTAAAAGCATGTTCGAACTAGAGATCAATTAGACGATATTTTTACTAAAGCTTTAGTAGAGAATAAAGTGAATATGTAACAAGCTGGGCATGATTGATATCTATGCGCCAGCTTGAGGGGGAGTGTTAAGAATAATAATGTCATAAATATGTGAGGGTACTCTATTGTTTGTGTATCCCATAATTACTGCCTATACACTATATATATACATCACTGCCCGACACAATTGTGTTACGGCCTGTAAATTTTTTCTTACTTTGTCTCATAACACAAGCTTTGTGGCTAGGTGGTTTCAGTTAGGATTTGAAGGCCTGGTTCATGTGCAGAGGCTGTACAACGGATTTGAGCATTGCTGGCAAGTGGGTTGTCTCCAGCAAGCCCCATGATGGCCGGCGGTCAACGATAGGGCTGTTCAAGTTCATATCAAATTTTTTTTAAAGCACAAAGTGAAGTTTCACCACATTACCAAAAACATACCAGACACCGAGTACGGACGAGGCCGTGAGTGCTTCTTAGGTTGTGACATGGGTGATGATAGTTCTAATTTGGTAACCTGCGAGTTTTCCGGTGAACTGTGTTTCAGAGGGAGATTCAGATTCTTCGTTCTTCGTTTTGGGATGCTGTTTGAGAATGGCTCTTGATTAGTGGATGTTTTGTTCTGTGACCATCGGCAAGTTGTGATTAGGTTTGGTGTTTAGGTTGTTCTTCCCTTCTCTCTTCTTCAATGCACAGCCAAGGGTGTCGTAGGCTGGTTCCTTCCTTTCTTCTTCTATGCGCTCTATGTGCAGCCAAGGGTGCCATGTGCAATGTTACTAGTGACCTGGGGTGTCGTGGCCGGCTAGCAAGGTCCGACAAAGGGTGCGCAGGTCTAGGAACAGGAGTCATCCCAATTTGTTGTGGTTTTGGCCAGCCAGATAGTTGACCAAGGGTGTCGCAGGTATGGGAGCAAAAGTTTCGCAGTTTGTCTTCTCTTCTAGACATTGGATTCTCTAGCATTGTTTCTCAATGGTTCAGCATCTGCTATTGTGCCGAGTTTCTATTCTCTCCATGGTGATAGGTTCCGATTAAAGACAGGCAGTGATATTTGTTTTATGTTTATGGGTTTGCTACTTGTAACCAACTAAAACTTATTTTAGCCTGAGGGGGAGTGTTAGAGAATATTAGGGTTATTGCTTATTAGGTTTAGTCTTATTGTTAGTGGGTTTGGGCTTGGACTAGTAATATTATTAGTATAAATAGGGTAATAGATTAGTTTTTGGTGGCACTTTATTCTTTTCAATCTCAGTTTATAGCCGTCTCTCTCTTCTTTATTCCCTAATCCTAAACCTAATTCTTCAACATGAATATCAATAATACAGTGTTTTTATCTTTGGTATCCTATCAGTTTGCTTGCATTTTTGCCCCACTATCCAGGTTTTCCATTTTCAAATAATATGAAACAGCTACACAATAAAACAGACTGACCAATACATGTAATCCAAAGAAAAACAAAAATATGAAAGAAATAACCTTTTGTAGAAGTTGTTACCCCCCCTTACAGCCCATTTTGCTTAACCTTTTCCTGTCACTAAGTCAACTCAAACAAATTCCATACCATTGTAGTAACATAATAAAATAGCATTTGATGTACCCCCATCAACACGTTATGCAAGTATTAATTTCAAACAAATGATAAAATTCTAATGACAGCATTACCCATAATAGACCACTTTTAACATCAATCACTTTCCAGTATCATAGACCTCGGTGACATTACATAAACACATTACAAGGTTGAACGTGAAGCATAACAGTCTACTATAGGTGCATTTCTAAAGAGACGGGGCACCTACCTGACATCTTACTATCACAGCATGTTAAAGTACAAAGTTACTTCATAAACTGCACTTACTGGCCATCTTGCATTCCAAATATTAAATGCTCAGACAAAATTGCTCACACAAATGGAAATTATTTTGATGAACAAGGCACAATATATATTGCAAAAAATCCAAAACATACCTGGAATATTATGTCATCTGGAATATGAGGTAGAACCTCCCGGACAGTCTCAGCCATAGCAAGTATATTCGCCACATTATCATTTGCAGAATGTGAAGCAGTCCTTATATGTAAACTGCCAGTTCCTCCTGGCAATCTTCCACCAGGGGACAGAATGGTTGAACCACTTGCAGAAGCCTGAGAGGGATTAATAGGCCAAAGGCTCCAAGGCGCATCTTCAAAGGCAGTCTGAGCATAGGTTTCTCCAACAGATGCAAGATGTCTCATCATCAATTGAACTCTTCCTAATCCAACTGTTCTGATTGCAGTAGATGGACCAGCTCCATCAACACCTTGATTTGGCCAAGAATGCAACCAACCTGCGTCCAGTCCTGCACCCCTAGATAAGAAAAATTAAAAAAAGCAAAAAGAGTACATCAATACATGCAATAACAAATGTATACATTTTGATCACAGTAGGTAACTAAGAAGGTTCTCAATAAAAAGTAAAAAAGGGTTTTGAACCATTCATTTCTTGCAAAAAATCAAGTAATAAGAGGTTAGATAAATAAATTGCATCATGAATACAGTTCCATACATCAGTTATTGAGATAATATTATTGCAAAGTCAGTATCCTTTAGTCCTCTTGATTCTTTAACATATCTTCTTTTACAGAGTCAGAGAAAGTTAACTTACAATAAAAATTTGGAATGTAAAAGATTAGTTTAATTTGGGGCTGATAGAAAGGTATAAATTTTTTACTCTTCTGGTTCTAGTGCTTGCCCTTACAGTATTTGATTTGAAACCCAAGTACCATAAAATTTGACGTCCAAGTCTTTTTTGAAGATAAAGTCTCTAGGGCAAAGACTTCCCCCCCCCCCTCTATTTTCTACAAATATCTGTTACAGACTCGTAGGCCTAAAAAGCTACATCCCCTGATATCTGTGTCAGAGTTCAGAATCAAATAGTCATTTTTCTTTTTCCATATTGAGAGGTGGCCTGGCAACTTCAGAATTGCCACTTTGGAATTTTTTTCAAGCACTGGGTTTGAGCAGCCTCTAGGACCACTTTCTGTCTATCCATTTCAGAGGTTTCGGTAGAAGGAAGGAATACAAGGCCCTGCAGCAGTGTCCTCTTTTTACAGGGTAGTGGTGTTTATAGATGAAGCAAACATAGCTGATAGATCTTCAGCAGAAATTTCATTTCATGCACCTTTTATTAAAAAGCCATTTTCTTGGCTTCCTTGAGGATTTCAGCTCATAGTATTTAAAGGGGTGTTTCTTTATTGGATTTACAAAGATTAGGAGCTCTATTGAGCTGATTTTTTTTTTTCCTTTTCTTATTTGTTTCTGTTGGACGGTGGCTCCTTAGTCTTGTTCCCACGTTTTCATGTTTTTAGTGTAGACATTGTTTATAGCGTTTTATGTTGCTTATTTTCTAGGCACTAGTTTAATGTACAACTTCTTATATATAGTACCTCCATTATAAACATTCAGTTGATGAAATAATAGACAGTGTTCATATTTTTCAAATTCCAAGATGGCATCAGTGCAGTTCCAATCCAAGACTGTCTCTGTTTTTCACTGAGCCTTTTTTTCCCGATTGGCTTCATTGCCAACTGCCAACCAATCTCTGCTTTTTGGCCTTCATTGCCCCTTTTTTTCACTAAACATTCTTTTTTAGCCTTCGTTGCCTCCGAACACCCAGAAACCAGAAACCCAAACAGTTCCTGCCTCAAACACCTAGAAACCCGAATAGTTCCTGTCCTGCCTCACAACCGACCTTCATTGCCAACCGACCTTCATAGCTGATCATCCGTCAAAGTAAGGCCACAAGGTGACTCAGAGACCTCCGACCGGCCACCCACCTGAGTGCCACCGCCGGAGACCTTGTCACACCTTGCCACACGCGTTTGGAGTTCTCGACGCATGGGAGTCACACGCCAACATTCGGTCACCGGAGAGTGACGCCATTTGTTCCGTCCACTTCGCCGACGTCCTCTGCTTCTGTTTCAAGGGTCGGAACTCCATTCCAAAGCTGTTTGGATAGTGGGTTCACCTTCACCAACGCCTTTTACGGTTCTGTCTTGACTCTGTTACTCCAACGGTTCTATTTTGTCTTTCACAATGTCAACCAAAGGTGAGGTTTCAAATGTCTTTCTACACAACCTTGAAAAGCTCTTGAGTACTTGTTCTTTGACTTATTTGGGTAAGTTACCATTTTCCGTTGGATTTAATGTCTTGGATACAATTTTTACCAACTCGTGAATTATGGATTCAGGAGCCACAAACCAAATGACCAACAACCCCACTATATTTTCCACCTATTCTCCATGCCCAAGCAGTAAGAAAATATCCACAGCTGATGGTTCCTTGACCACTGTAGCCGGTGTAGGAGATGTCCAACTAAGCCCCCTAGTTACCTTAAAAAAACTCCATGATGTCCCTAAACTGTCCACAAATCTGATTTCTGCTCAAAAATCTGATTTCTGTTCAGAAATTAATTAAAGATTTATCTTGCAAAGTGATTTTTACAATGATCATTATGTTTTTCAGGGCAAAGATTCGGGGAAGATGATTGGACATGCTAGGGAGCAGGTTGGCCCCTACCTCCTTGAAGCACCTTGCTAGGTAAACAGGATCAAGAGCGGACTTGGACACCCATATTCTTTTACCTCAGAAATTCTTTCAACCAAAAAAGACAAAATTTGGCTTGTTCACCATAGATTAGGTCATCCATCCTTTTTTATTGTTAAAAGTCATTTTCCTTCTTTGTTTAAAGGTCTTGATGTTGAACAATTTCATTGTGAAGTATGTGAACTTGCTAAATATAAGCGTGTCAATTTTTCAATTAGTAACACAAGAAGTTCTGTTCTTTTTTCTCTTATTCACAGTGATGTTTAGGGTTCCCCTTCCATTCATAGTGTCTCTGGGGCGAAATGATTTGTGTCTTTTATTAATGATTGTACTCGTGTTACTTAGATTTTTCTGCTCAAACACAAGTCTGATATTAGTACTGTTCTCCCAAATTTTTGTACCATGATTAAAAATCCATTTGGAGTGGGTATTAAACGGTTCAAGTCCGATAATGCTAAGGACTATTTTAATCAAACTCATGCATTTTTTCCAAAAATAAGGAATAATCCATGAATCATCCTGTGTTCATACCCCACAACAAAATGGGTTAGCAAAGCGAAAAAACGGTCATCTTCTTGAAAAAACCCGAGCCTTATTGTTTCAGAGAAATGTCCCTAAGTCCTTCTGGGGGGAAGCTGTTCTGACAGCTACTCATCTTATAAATCGCTTGCCTACTAAAGTCCTGGGATTCAAGAGTTCTATGGATGTCCTCTCTACTTTCTATCCTGATTTACACACTTCCAATAATCTTGTCCCTAAAATTTTTGAATGTGTACCTTTTGTCCATGTTCACAGTCTAAATAGGGAGAAACTCGATCCTAGGGCTCTAAAATGTATCTTTTTGGGCTATTCTTCGACCCAGAAAGGGTACAAGGGTTATCACCCTCCATCTAGAAAAATCTGTCTCTAGGGATGTTACATTCAGTGAAGAAGAATCCTATTTTTCCCATCCATATCTTCAGGGGGAGAAGTCAATGAGGGAACATAAGGAAGATTTTCTGCTTGACTTATCCTTACTTCCTATGTCTAATGGTCCTTCTCCTGTTGTCCCTAATCCTCCTCCTGAAGTCACTGTTGAACCTGTGTCTGAACCTGTTTTCAAAACCATTCCTAACCCAGCAGCTGAGTCTACTCTTGAGAATGTAAGGTATGGCAAAGGCAAGGTGTTCACAAAGGAAGATGGTTGTTCCTGAACTTATGCAGGCCCAAGAGTCCAACTCGGAGCCTTCGAATGAGGTAATAGTATCTAACCCTTTATTGCAAGGTGAAATTGAATTTCATATGGATAGTAGTGACCAAATACTTCCCATAGCCATCAGAAAAGGAACCAGAGAGTGCACAAAACGGCCACTATACCCTATTTCACACTTCTTGTCCTTTGAGAATTTTTCACCATCCCATAAATCCTTCCTTATAAGCCTAAATACCATTGTCATCCCTACCACTCTACCCGAGACCTTGTCCAATGGAAAATGGAAACAAGCCATGAATGAGGAGATCGAGGCATTGGAAAAGAATAAGACCAGGGAGCTAGTGCAGTTACCAGCAAGAAAGAAAATTGTGGGTTGTAAATGGGTCTATACTGTGAAATATAGAGCAGATGGATCCATAGAGAGGTATAAGGCACGACTAGTTGCCATAGGGTATACTCAAACTTATGGAATTGATTACCAGGAGACTTTTGCACCAGTTGCAAAGATGAACATAATTCGGGTATTATTGGCATTGGCAGCTAACTATGGTTGGGAATTATAGCAGTTTGATGTCAAGAACGCTTTCTTGCATGGAGATCTCAAAGAAGAAGTCTACATAGAGGTTCCACCAAGATATGGGAAGAATTTGCATGCTAATATTGTGTGTAAGTTGAAAAAGGCCTTGAATGGCCTCAAGCAATCACCGCGAGCGTGGTTTGGAAGGTTTGCTATAATTATGTTGGCTATGGGATACTAACAAAGCCAAGGGGATCACACACTGTTTGTCAAACACTCTCCTTCAGGGGGAGTCACAGCTCTCTTGGTGTATGTTGATGACATAATAATAACAAGAGATGATGCTAAGGAGAAACATATTCTGAGTCAGTGCTTAGCTAAGGAGCTGGAAATTAAAGCATTAGGAAAGTTGAAATACTTTCTTGGAATTGAGGTTGCTCATTCTAAGCAAGGTATATTCATCTCCCAAAAAAAGTATGTTATCGATCTCCTAAAAGAAACAGGTCATACAGCATACAACCCAGCAAGTACTCTTATGGATCCCAATATGAAACTTGGACAGGTAGAGGAAGATGCTGCAGTTGACAGAGAAATGTATCAACGTCTGGTGGAAAGACTTATTTATCTATCCCACACACGACCAGATATAGCATATGCAGTAAGTGTGATTAGCCAATTCATGCACAGTTCAAAAGAATCTCATTTGCGAGCAGTATATCGAGTGTTACAATACCTTGAGGGAACACCAGGAAAATGCATTTTATTTAAGAAAAATGGAGGTGTGGTACTTGAGGCATACACTGATACTGATTATGCTGGATCACCAGTGGACAGAAGGTCAACTACAGGATATTGCACTTTTCTTGGTGGAAATCTGGTGACTTGGAGAAGTAAAAAACAAAATGTGGTAGCACGATCTAGTGCGGAGGCAGAATTCAGAGCTATAGCTCAAGGTGTGTGTGAACTACTATGGTTGAAGATTATTCTTGAAGATCTGAAGATCAAGTGGGATGGTCCGATGCGACTTTATTGTGATAACAAGTCTACAATTAGCATAGCTCATAATCCGGTACAACATGATCAAACAAAGCATATTGAGGTTGACAAACATTTTATCAAAGAAAAACTAGAGAGTTGTTTAATCTGTACACCCTATGTGTCTACACAAGGTCAGCTTGCTGATGTACTTACAAAAGGGTTGAGTAGTCCAGTATTTCAAATGATTGTATCCAAGCTGGGAATGGAGAATGCATATTCACCAGCTTGAGGGGGAGTGTTGGACGGTGGCCTCTGTTGGACGGTGGCCCCTTGGTCTTGTTCCCACGTTTTCATGTTTTTAGTGTAAACATCGTTTTTAGTGTTTTATGTTGCTTATTTTCTAGGCACTAGTTTAATGTACAACTTCCTATATATATTACCTCCATTGTAAACATTCAGTTGATGAAATAATAGACAGTGTTCATATTTTTCAAATTCTAAGAGTTTCTTTTGTTTGGTGGCTGTGCTAGGAGGATTCTGTATCCTCTTTATTTGGACTTATCTTCTTTCTCTTAATAAATTCCTTAATGAAAAAAGTATTATTTAAAACATTCAAAAAACTACAGAACTTACATAGTCTCTATATCAATGCATGCAATAGCACAGTGTTGAAATATGTCCAGATTCATTCCCCTTATTCTACTGTATCAATTCTATTGTGTTATGCCTTATGTTTAGCCTTTAGTTAAGATCTGTAATTAGTGTCCATTTGATTTCTTCCCTTTTTTAGTTCTTCTCACCTATGTATATAATACACAGGTCATGATGTATCAAATATAAAAAATTGTTTTTCTACTCAGATTTGAGTGTTTCTTTCTACATGGTATCAGAGATTTGGCTCTTTTCCTCTTCCGCTGTGTGTCGGCCTTAATTGTCGAACTAACTCCGAAAAAAACGGGCCTTCATTGCCAGATTTCGAGCTCTTTTGGCCTCAATAACCAGAAAGGTGTTCCATCCTACCTCTGACTAGTCAGACCTAGAAGCCACACCGCCACTTGCTTCCCCACGTGCCACCTTGCTCTGTTGTTACCGTCGCCACACGCCGGCGAGTGAAGCTCTGACTGACCACTGTGCTCACCTAGATCTGATCGGCAACCCCTTGTGTACTCCCAAAACGCAGGCAACCGACTTCCCACTATCTCTGAGATTTCCTCCACAACCCAACTCAGACACGCCCTTGTTTCAGGTTGTCTCAACCCATTATGATAACCCTAATCTCCAAATTTCTACTGAGAAATTGAATGGGAGAAATTTTATGGAATGGTCCCAATCTGTTAAGATTTTTTGAATGAGCAGAGGCAAGTTTAAATATGTTAATGGCACTGCTAAGGAACTTCCAAAGGATGATAAGTCTTATGAGACTTGGGAGGCTGAAAATGCTACTGTCATGTCTTGACTCCTCCACTCTATGCCTCAAGACATTAGCAGAGCTTATCTCCTCCTTCTCACAGCCATGGATATATGGGAGGCAGCTCAAAAAGCCTACTCAAAAAAGGGTTTTACATCTCAAATTTTTCATATTAAGAGGGAAGTCATCAAGACAATGCAGGGATCTTCCACAGTTACTGAATATTACAACAAAATGAGTGGACTATTAGCCGAGATGGATATGTCTCAAAATGTAGAGATGGAGTCAACTGCAAATACCAAAGAATTGCAGGACATGTGGGAGAAAGAGAGGGTTTTTCAGTTCCTACTTGGTCTTAATTCTGAATTTGTACAAGTCTGTGATCGTGTCCTATGTAGAGAGCCATTCCCTGACCTAGCTGAAGCTCTCTCCCTTGTTCGAGGAGCTGAGAGTCAGAAGGAGCTCTTGTGGAACAAGAAGTCTGTCATGGAAAACTCAGCCTTATTAAGCACTAAATCTGGTGGTGAGAATAAGAAGGGAAACGACAAGAGGTGGGGTGACTGTTGCAATAAACCACGTCACAGTAGAGAAACCTGTTGGAAGCTGAATGGCAAACCTGTAGGTCTGAAAAATATGAATTCTGGTGGTATGCAAGCAGCAGCACAGAATCCAGGAGAATCTGGAGTACCACCATTCAGCAAGGAACAGATAGAGCAATTGTATGGCCTTTTAAGTCACTTCAAACTTAATCCCACCTCTTCCCTACTTGTTCCCTTGCACAAAAAGGTAATCCTATAGCTCTTACTTCTAAGACCTCACATGATCTTTAGATAGTTGATTATGGGGCTAGTGATCACATGACTAGTCAGTCACACTTATTTCTTTCATATACTCCTTGTTCGAGTAACCTTAAAGTTCGTATTACAAGTGGATCTTTGTCTCCAATTGCAGGGAAAGGTTCTATTGTCATTTATGAACATCTGACCTTACATTCTGTTTTACATGTTCCTAACCTATCTTGTGATCTCGTCCATTAGAAAACTCACTACAGATTCTAATTGTACTGCTGTTTTTGGGCCATCCTTGTGTAAATTTCAGGATATGCACTCGGGGAAAATGATTGGCAATGCTAGGGAGATGGATGGATCAATTACCTTGTAGGCAGTGCACCCTAAATTACAAGCTCCAATATCAAACAATTTTGTTTCCTTTTCTGAGAAAGATGAAGTTATGTTATGTCATTATAGACTAGGTCATCCAAATTTCATGTACTTGAGCAAATTGCTACCTTTTCTTTTTAAGAATAAAGCTGTCTCTTCTTTTCATTGTGATATCTGTCAACTTGCAAAACATCATCATACTATTTTTTCTCCTCAGCCCCACAAACTATCACACCCTTTTTCCCTCATCCATAGTGATATTTGGGGGCCATCTAGAGTAAGAAATATTAATGGAGCAAGGTGGTTTCTTACCTTCATTGACAGTGTTGTCAAATTGTGGCCATGGTGGCGCCATGGCGGATTGCAGTGGCGGGATTCTCGGAATCTGCCATTCGCCAGCCGCTGTGTTGCGGATTCCGCCTTGTTGGAGACAGCGCCCGCCACAGCCATGGCGCCATGGCGGTTATGGCGTTTCATGGCTGAAATAGCGGTTGTACTTCTTTTTTTTTAGGGGCTTTTCAGGGTTTTCAGAGTAATGAATTTATAAAATCCCTAACCCAGACTTCCCACTTTCAGCTTCTACCTCTCGAGACTTCCTCCCACTCCCCTTCATCAACCTCCTCCATAAACTCTGGCGACTGAGCGGTGGGACCCAGCATCTCTGGCGGCTGACGACCTTCTCGGCAAGGTAATGAGTCCTTCTCGGCTCCCTGTCTCTCTCTTTTCTCACTTCTCACTTCTACCTCACTTTTTCTTCTTTCTTCACTTCTTCGTTCTTTCTTTATTTCTTTGTTCTCTGTTCTCAAACTCATACCTGTTTCTTCATTGTTCTGTCATTCTCATTCTTTTTTTTTTTTTTTTTTTTTTTTTTTTTTTTTTGGTTTTGGGTTTTCCTTCTCGGCTCCCTGTCACTCTCTGTTCTCACTTTTCATTTCTCACTCTCACCTCACTTTTTGTGGAAAAGATCTAGATGTGTCACTTGTTCATGCGGCACAAATAGTGAAGTCTAGTGGCAAAAGCGGATTTTGTCCTTTGTTCACGCCAGACAAAAAAAGTATAGTTCTTCTTGTTCATGCAAAAAAAAAAAAACCAAGTTTGGTTCTGTTCTGTTGCCCCTGTCTCTCTTTTCTCACTTCTAAACCTCACTTTTTTCTTTCTTCACTTCTTCTTTCTTTCTTTATTTCTTTGTTATCGTTCTCAAACTCGAACTGTTTGTTCATTGTTCTGTCATTTTCATTTTTATTTTTATTTTTGTTTTGGGTTTTTCACCTCTCTCCATTTTGGGTTTTAGTATTTTACACTCTCAACTCTCAAGCTCAACTCTCTGTTTTACACTTTTTAGTTGTTGCACTTCTTGTCACTTGTGTGACTGTGCCTTGTCTTGAACTCTTGATTTGTGTCATTTTTTGGTCACTTGTTAGTATTGTTAGTTTTTATTTTCTAGTGGCCTTATGCTTAATTGCTTATGTTTATGATTGAGTTATGACAGTTATGTTTTTCCCCTTATTTTGAATTGTGATACTTTTGATGAATTTTATTTGATAGAATATATTTCTAATTTTATTGTTCTTGGTGTATGTTAGTAGTTTTTATTATTTATTATATTTAGCAGATTTTTTTTTTGTATTATTTTTGTATATATATATATTTTTTAATCAGCCGCCATGCTTCCGCCATTTACCGCAACCGCCATCCGCCATTTTGAATGGCGGATTTTTGGCTTTCCGCCATGGACCGCCATCCGCTATTAACAACACTGTTCATTGATGATCATACTCATGTCTGTTGGGTGTACATTTTAAAGGACAAATCCAAAACCTCTATAGTATTTCAAAGATTCTACCATATGATTGAAACCCAATTTCACACCAAAATTCAGATTCTTAGAACTAACAATGGCAAAGAGTATTTTCACACCACTCAGCCACTTTCCCACGAAAAAGGATATTGTGCATCAAACGTCTTATGTTGAAACACCTCAACAGAATAGTGATGCAGAAAGAAAAAACAGACATCTTTTAGAGGTAGCTCGTGCTATTATCTTCACTACTAGGGTACCTAAACATTTTTGAGGAGAAGCTATACTTACCGCATCCTACATAATCAATAGAATGCCATCAAGAGTCTGCCAGTTTCAAACACCCTTAAAAACTCTGATGAAAATTTATCCTCATGCTCAATTTTTCAGTGGCCTACCTCCTAAAGTGTTTGTTTGTATGGTCTTTACCCATATTAATAGCTCTCAAAGAGGCAAACTTTATCGTAGAGCTCATAAATGTGTCTTTTTGGGGTACTCGCCTACACAAAAAGGTTAAAAATGCTTTGACCCCATTAATAACAAAATTTATGTCAGTATGGATGTCACCTTCTTTGAGAATTAGTCCTTTTTCCCCAAAAATTTACTTCAGGGGGAGACTCTTACAAATGAAGAAATTTTTTGGGAACCCAGTGATTCCATGCCTATTCCTGATTTGCCCAAGTCTGATATACCTTCCTGCTGTCCAGAATTTGACTCCTTACATCAAAATTCTGATCCTCAAGAATCTTATTAATTACCTGAAAATAATTATGATCTTCCTTCAAATACTGAACCTATAATGCCAGAAATGACAGACTCCAATGCAGGGGGAGACATACAGCCTGAAAAGAAAAAAGAGTTGCGTGCCTATACAAAGAGGCAAAACAAAAAAGGTGTGGAGCACCAACCACAACCAAACTGCCAGGATTCAACTCTGAGTATATCAAGTAATTCTGAATGTTCCTTACATCTTGAACCTTGTGAATCTCTTGATCTAGATCTGCCCATTGCTCTTAGGAAAGGTACTAGGTCATGCACTCTTCATCCTATATCTAACTTTGTCTCCTATCACAAACTGTCTTACAACTTTAAAGCCTTTATTTCTAACTCTATACAGGAAGCTCTTGCCGTTCCTGAGTGGAGAAATGCTGCCCTTGAAGAAATGAAGGCCTTAGTAAAAAATCAGACCTGGGAATTAGTACCTCTACCCAAAGGAAAGAGTCCAGTTGGCTGTAAATGGGTATTTACAATGAAAGATAAGGCTGATGGCTCAATCGAAAGGTACAAAGCCAGGCTGGTTGCAAAAGGATATACCCAAACATATGGGATAGATTATCAGGAGACATTTGCACCAATTGCTAAAATGAATAGTGTCAGGATTTTACTGTCTGGCAGCAATTAAAGACTGGCCACTTCAACATCTTGATGTTAAAAATGCCTTCCTCAATGGTGAGCTAGAAGAGGAAGCATACATGCATCTACTTCCAGGATTTGAAGACTCCCTTGGTCCCAAGAATGTCTGTAGATTAAAAAGGTCACTCTATGGCCTAAAACAATCTCCAAGAGTATGGTTTGAGGGGTTCACTAAAGCAACAAAAGGCTATGGATACCTTCAAAGTCAAGCACGTCACACTATGCTTTACAAACATACTGTTTGTGGAAAAATAGTCATTCTTATTGTATATGTGGATGATATTATTCTGTCAAGTGATAATTTGGTTGAATAGGTCCTCGCCAAGGAATTTGAAATTAAAGACCTTGGTGACTTAAGGTACTTCTTGGGAATGGAAGTTGCTCGAAGCAAGGCTGGCATTATGGTGACCCAAAGAAAATACATACTTGATCTTCTTGAGAAAACTGGCATGCTAGGATGCAAGCCAGCTGAAACACCTATGGAGGCAAACCTTACACTGAGCGCTAATCCTGGTGCTGAAACTGATAAAGGACAGTATCAGCGGTTGGTGGCAAAACTGATCTACCTATCCCACACTCAGCCAGATATTGCCTTTGCAGTAAGTGCTATGAGTCAATTCATGCATTCCCCATGTGAGGAACACTTGAATGCAATTTTTAAAATCCTGACGTATCTCAAACGAACTCCAGGAAAAGGACTTTTGTCTAAAAGAGGTGACAGGTTATTTGTTGAAGCTTTTACTGATGCTGATTGAGCTGGATGCATAGATGATAGAAGGTCAACATCTGGCTACTGCACCTTTGTTTGAGGAAATTTGGTGACTTGGAGAAGCAAAAAACAGAATGTGATAGCTAGAAGCTGTGCTAAAGCTGAATTCAAAGCTATTGCACGAGGAACATGTGAACTCCTATGGATAAAGCGACTCCTAGATGAATTAAAAATTGGATGGAATCAACCCATGAAGCTATACTCTGATAGGAAGGCAGCAATCAGCATCTCACATAATTTAGTACAACATGATAGGACCAAACATGTCGAGATTGATCGATATTTTATCAAGGAAAAACTGAATGAAGGAACTCTGTGTATTCCTTTTATTCCTACCAAACAACAAGTGGCAGACACACTCACCAAAAGTCTTCAAAGTCAGCAGTTTGACTTCCTTATTGGCAAGCTGGGATTGTTAAACATTTATGATCCTGCTCGAAGGAGAGTGTTGAAATATGTCCAGATTCATTCCCCTGATTTTACTGTATCAATTCTATTGTGTTATGCCTTAATTAGGGCCTTATGTTTAGCCTTTAGTTTAGATCTGTAATTAGTGTGTACTTGATTTCTTTCCTTGTTTAGTTCTTCTCACCTATGTATATAATACACAGGTCATGATGTATCAAATATGAAAAATAGTTTTTCTACTCAGATTTGAGTGCTTCTTTCTACACACACACAAAAGAAAATTTAAATGTTCAAAACTACCATTCTAACAAATAAATAACAACAGCAAGAAGCAAAAGAGAAACAGAAGACCATGTAGCATGAGTGAAGATTTGAACCTCCAAGGAACACCTTCCGCAGAGTTTGATGTCTGATTGGGATACAATCCTGCAGGAATGGTATGTCTAGCAGAGTTTGCCCGATCAAGTCCTGCACTTATTTGGCGTGCAAGTTGCTCATCACTAGATATTTCCACTGTATTGGCGTTTGCTCCATTTTCCGGCCGGTCTGCAAAAAGAGGCTTTCGGCATGTTGGACAAGTATACATCTCAGTCAGGCCTTGATCCAACCTGTAATCAATTTAGCAACTAATAGTATCTCACTAAAACTCACCCACATAGAAAAGAATAAAATTCCATAAAATCAACCATACCAGGATCTCAAACATGCAAGATGGAAGAGGTGATTGCAGTTTAGCTTTTTAGCCTTAGCCATTGGTTCCTGTCATGATCACATTCATAATATTTTTCAAAAGTATATCAAGCAACACCAAGATCAACCAGAGACAAAGGGTGGCAAACTGGCATACTCTACAAATAGCACATTCATCATCATATGCTCTTAGTTCCTCAGTTGTTGCATCAGGAAGAGCCGCATGAAGAGCTCCTAGAGCTATCCTTAGCCTAATAAAGCCTTTTATGCGATTTATAATTGCACTAAGCAATGCCTGCTCAAAACAACATCAATGAATATAAGTAGCATAATATGCAAATGTCAGTTAAATTTCTATGGATAGTCAAATTCACACAGAATTTAGAATGAAATATTTACAAAAATATTTACACGTATGTTTAGAAATAGCACTGCATCTACAAGATGGAATGCCATGCCATGAAGCCGCCATATATACAAGTAATGGCCAAGTGCCATAAAAAATGTTGCCATGTCCAGGAAAAATCCCAAGTTTCGAATAAGAATTCCCTTCCATTCCAATAATGAACCTGCAGTCACACCTCGTAATTAGGAAACTAGAATTAAGTTTGTACGAACAAACAGCGGAAAGGTTAATAGACAGGTTATCAAGAAGCAAAATAAACAAGGAGAACAAAACAAGTTCACAGAAATCAGATGATATCATCAGCATTAACCATATATATGGACAGCAACAACAATAAACTAGAAATAGAACCTAAGTATTATGAATCTGAAGAAGAAAATTGAATGAGAAAGTGGCAACACAACATATCCACAGTCTCTAGGTAATTCTCACATGCCAAAAACAACCACCAGTGAGCAAACAGACGTCTCCAGGAAACTACAATAATAAAACCAAGCTTTTCTGCTTTTATGCAATCAAATCGTGTCTTAAGAAACCAAGCTTCTATGATGCACAGATATGGAAACGGGTATCCGGTACAGGGACACGGCATTTCTTAAAAAACAAGGATACGAGTACGACAAAATATATAGATAAAAATATATATATATTATTTCAAAAAATATAAAAAGCATATAAATTAAAATATAAATAAAAAATAAAATTAAACAATGAAAATTTAAAATTATCTGAGAAATAGAAAAAAATATTACTAAATTTTGAAAATATTAAAATAAAAGATAAAAAATGCTAAAATAACAATGATTTATAACCTTTTTTACAATTTGTCAAAATATTAGTAGATGTCAGTGCAAAACTCATTTACACTGAAAGTGCATACCAATTAAACTTTTTTTTAAAAGAAAAAGAACTTAAATCATGAGACCCACAACTGCACAAAGAATAAAGTTTATTTTTTAATTGATAAAATTTGAATCACTCAAAAAGTAAAATAATAAAACCAAAAAATCAGAAGCCTGCCAAATAAAACAAAAACCACTCATTAATGGCTACTCTTCTCTCACTCACAGACACACTCTACCAGGCTCGCAGGGCTTCTAAAAGACTTAAAAGCCAAAAGCAAAGTCTGAAGACGTAAGGCTGAACATCAGAGGTTGAAGATGCAGTGGCAAGGCGTAGGCGCACATTTCACTCCGTTCCGTACACGCGCCCATACCGGATACCGATACAGTGGTTTGAGAGCCATACCGGTGCTTCTTAGCCAAGCTTTAATGTACCAAAAGACAAAAACAAAAAAAAACCAACCTTTATATTCTCGTGCAGACAACCTGGTGAAATTAGTGCTCTTTTATTTTAAACAAAAGAAAGGACTTATGATTCAGAAGATAGCAACTTATTAGTATTGCGAACCACCAAAGTAAAGACCGGGTGGAAAAACACAGACACAATATAAATTATCTAAAACAGAGATACGGATTCTTAATACCCAATCATGTTGATGATTAGAAACTTAAAAATAAAAAATTTATCCAAACTACCTGCTGTTAATGTGTCAAACAGTTTAGGCCTTCGGCAATCACTGTTGTTGCAAGCTGAATGATGAACCCATATGTCAAGCAACTGAAATCCATGTACCAAAATGGCCTACAATTCATATCACACACAAAACAAAATCATTAAACCAGGCATCACTACCTCATTGGAAACTAACTAGATGATATGAGTGGATCTCAAATCTGCAAAGGTGCATTCTAAATACCTGCAGGGTCTCAAATGCAATACTGAAAGGCTCAAAGAATAGTAATAGAAACATAGAGGACCCATGCGTTCTATATATAGCCAGACATAGCCTTATCCTAGGAGCATAAAAAAGGAAGTGTCAGAAGCATTCTTAAGCTATAAAATTACAATAGTAAAAGTGATTGTTTCAGCCTCCATGAAAATAAAATCTAAAGAGGTTCAGAGAGCAGCTTGATTATACTACAAATCCAAACAGGAAATGCATAAACTCTAGACCCTTGGCTCACTAGAAGTACACAATAAAGACTAGAACTTGTGAATACCTTGATGCACATCCAAGAAGCAATATTGAAAATCTTGAACAATAAAAAAATGATGCAATAAAAGTAGTGACAATTATCCCACATACGTTAGGCAATAAATCAAAAAGCATCATAATGGTTTACTAGTTTTGAACAATAAAAGTAGTGACAGACATAAATACACTACAGATTAATTTGATTGGACCTTGTAAGAACAAGCAATAACATCCAAGTTCAAATAAAAAATTGTTAAGCAGCAACTTTAAAAAAAAACAAATAAATAAAATCCAGCTTTCAGAAAGGCATCAAAGAAAGTAACAGGAGCAAAGTATCAATGGAAGCCAGCCTATCCAATGAGGTTCAGTAGCATCCTTTGAGTAAAGAAGGGCCTATTTAACCACCAAGTGTGGCTCAGTTGGCAAACTACGCTCCATGTAGGTGAACTTTACCAACATAGCAGGGATTCGAATCCCACTAGAAGCACTTTGAGGCCAAAGCAAAAAGCCTCCGCCCAAGCGGGGATTAGTCCCCCACGCGAAGGGTGTGTTCGGGTGTGGAGACACCTCGTGGTCTTACAGGAAAGGGGTGAAAAAATAGAAAAGAAGAAGAAGGGCCTATTTAATTACTTCTTCAAACATTACATACAAAATCATGTTTCATAGCTTATTCTAATTCCAATTATTCCAGTTATTTAAAATTATAAATAGTAACCCAAAATACAAAATTAGTATGAGTTGTGATTTTTTCTTTTCTTGGGCTTAGGCCTTGGTTATTCACCCTAAACAAAAAACAAAAATTAGAAAATCTTTTGGATTTCTTGAGTGTTGGTTCTTGGTTCAATTTTAAACTTGGGGAACAACTGGGAAAAGAAAATTGCTTTGCTACTTAACATGCTCGTAATAATTTATTGCCCTTTCTTCTCCAATATGTCCTGACTCTGCCATCCTCTCCAATGCAATGAAGATGCGAATAGGTCTCCTATGGAGACAAATCTAAAGGCCACTCCACTCCCATATTTACACTGCTCCCTATGGTCCAAAACTAAACTAACATGTCAGATTCACTTAATACCTCAACTTCATCCTTCTCTCAATTTATCGTACCTCTAAGTATCTCTAAGAATCAGATCCACAAATACAGAGGAGACATCAAATGATGTTGCTTTGGAAGGGAGCTGAAAGTGACTAATCCGATTTATTTCTCAAATGATGTTGCATACAGATCTATACTAAGATGATGGAGCACAAGCAATATGCAACTACCAACAAATCCAAATCCACAGATAAGAAATCTGACTCAAGTTTAGTTGCTAGAGTTTTCCTTGCCATCAATGAATATAATGACATCAGCTTCCAGTAAACAGGGCTTTTCTACATAGTTTTGAAAATTGAAACGAACCGGCCAGTTCGACCGTGTTAGAGATAATACTGTCTCATTGTTTTGGGCTTATTCATTATGTTTTGGGCTTAAAGCCCATATTCTCTCTGTTATGCATATAGCCGTATATTCTGTTATAAGACAGAATATATATAAGAAAGTAATCTCTCTGTAAGCTTTTGAGATTAATCAATACAATTCATTCTTCATTTTCTTTCTTTCTTATTCTCTGTAGTTTCTCTCATTCTATTATGGTATCAAGAGCTTGTAGTTCCAAAAACCATGACTTCTGTTAATCCCTTTGCAAACCCTAGCGCACCACAATTCACACCTTCTCATCCAATTTCGTTGAAGCTTGATAATAACAATTTTCGTCAATGGAAGCAGCAAATTGAGGGAGTAGTTCGTGGCCACAAACTCCAGAAATTTATCACCGATCCGCGAGTTCCGTCACGTTTTCTCACTGACTCGGATCAAGCAACCAATGCGGTGAATCCTGCATACAGTGATTGGGAGCAGCAAGATGCGTTGATTTCGACTTGGCTTCTTGCTTCCATTTCCGATTCTTTACTCTCGCGAGTCGTCAACTGTGTTCATGCTTGGCAGATTTGGGATGAAATCCACACATATTTTCACAATCTCTTGAGTACGAAGGCTAGGCGACTTCGTTCTGAGTTGCGATCTCTAGCAAAGGGAAATCGTTCTGTTTCTGAGTTTATTCAGCATGTTCGTTCTCTTTCGATTCTCTTCGTCTATTGGAGAGCAGATTACTTCTCGGAATCTTACGGAGGTGACGCTCGATGCACTTCCCGAGGATTTCGATCTGATGGCTGCGATCACGCATGGCGAATCTGTCTCTCTTGATGAACTCGAATCCGTCCTTCTAGCTCATGAAGCTCGTCTTGACAAGAATAAGAAGAATGTTCTTCCTGATCTGGTCTCAGTCAACCTTACACAAGCTCCGTCTCCAGGATCGAGATCAGGACACTTCAACACTTCCACTTCTCCGACTACTTCGTTTCAGACTGATCAGTTTCCAGAGAGTTATTCTCATGTTGTTGGTGGTGAATTGTCCAACAGAGGTGACGTTTTTCGTGGTGGCCGGTATCGAGGTGGTGGTCGCTACGGTGGTGGCCGGTATCGTGGTCGCAGTGGTGGTGGCCGTTCCGGTGGTCGTTCTACCATTCAGTGCCAACTCTGTAAGAAGTATGGTCATGATGCTAATGTGTGTTACTATCGGTACTCAAGTTCAACAACATCTATGTTTCCTCATGCTGCTAGGCCTCCTCTGTTTTCTCAGACCTATGCTGTACCACCTAGACCACCACCGCCGCAAGCCTTTCTTACAGGCACTGATTCTCCGTTTCACACGTCTTGGTACCCAGACTCAGGTGCTTCTCATCATGTTACTCCAGATCCGTCCAACTTAACTGAGACTGCCTCTTTACCAGGGTCTGACCAAGTCTTTTTGGGCAATGGCCAAGGTTTGTCTATTAACAGAATTGGTTCCATGTGTTTCACTCCACCTTCCCAACCTCACACCAAATTCACTTTACACAATTTACTTCTTGTCCCTTCTATTACGAAGAACTTGATCAGTGTTAGTCAATTTGCTCATGATAATCATGTCTTCTTTGAATTTCACCCTTCCTTTTGTCTTGTCAAATCGCAGGCTTCCTCTGAAGTTCTCCTGCGTGGTCATGTTGGTGTAGATGGCCTTTACAAGTTTGACAACATATTTCCTTCAGCTATGTCCTCTTTTCCTAGTTGTAATTCTGTTACTTCACCTAATACCATTGACTGTCCCTTAGTTTCTGTTTTCAATGTAAACTCCAATTCAACTGTAAATGTTCCTACAAATAATATGAATAATCATACTTCTGTTTCCAACTTATCTCCTTGCTCTTCTGCTTTTACCTCTTATAAATTGTGGCACACTCGCTTAGGTCACCCACACCATGATGTTCTTCGCGCAGCACTTAAATCTTGCAACCTTACGATTCCTCACAAGAATCCATTGGATTTTTGCTCTGCCTGCTGTTTGGGTAAGGCACATCGCCTCCCGCTCCTTCTTCCACAACCATATACACGTCTCCCTTTGAACTTGTATCCGTGATTTATGGGGCCCCGCACCAATCCGGTCTTCTTGTGGGTGTACCTACTTTCGACTTGTGTTGATGCTTTTAGTCGTTTTACTTGGGTTTTTCCTTTAAAACGTAAGTCTGATACCTTATCCCGTTTATTCAATTTCGTGCCATGGTTGAATTACAGTTTAATACCAAAATCAAAACTGTCCAAAGTGACTGGGGTGGTGAATTTCGACCATTTTCTCAATACCTTTCTGCTCTTGGCATTGTGCATCGTCTCACCTGTCCACATACACACCATCAAAATGGTCTTGTTGAGCGCAAACATAGGCACATTGTTGAGACTGGTCTCACTCTTTTGGCTCATGCCTCCCTTCCCTTTAAGTTTTGGGACCATGCCTTTCTTACGGCTGCTTATCTCATCAATCGTGTTCCCTCCTCTGTTCTTCAAAATCAGTCTCCATATTCTGTTCTCCTTCATCAGGAACCTAATCTCAAGTTCCTCAAAGTTTTTGGGTGTGCATGCTACCCCTTTCTTCGTCCTTATCAGCAACATAAATTGTCCTTTCGCTCCCAAGAGTGTGTGTTCCTTGGCTACTCCTCTTCTCATAAAGGCTATAAATGTCTTAGTTCCGATGGTCGTCTTTTCATTTCCAAGGATGTTCTTTTCAATGAACTTCGGTTCCCTTACAGTGAGCTTTTCTCCACTCCTGTCACTCCTCCACCGCATGATCCTCTTTGCCTCCCATTCCTTCTATACCTCCCTTACTTCCTTTCGTTGTTCCTTCACCCGCCTACTCTCTCTCTCTCCCTCTTGTCTCTCGCTAGTCCAGCCTTCTGAAGGCTATGCCATCACATGCTCGCCCTCTACCTCTCCATCACCATCACCGTCCTCTAGTTCATCTGTGGTTTCTCCTCCCCTTTCTCCATTCTCATCTGAGCCTTCTCCTCCGTCTCCTTCTCTCCCTCTCAACACTCATTCAATGCAAACCAGATCCAAGTCTGGTATCTTTATGCCTCGCCTTAACCCCACCCTTCTCCTAACTCACATGGAACCCACTTCTGTTAAGCAAGCCTTGGCTGCTCCCCACCTGGCTGCACACCATGCATCTTTGAATATCCGCTTGTTGCACAATCATACTTGGACTTTGGTTCCTCTTCCGTCTAACCGAAACTCCATAGGTTGTAAATGGGTGTTTCGGGTTAAAGAAAACCCCGATGGCAAAGCATCAACAAATATAAGGCCCGGCTTGTTGCTAAGGGCTTTCATCATCAGGCTGGTTGTGACTATGTGAGACATTTTCTCCGGTTGTGAAACAGTCACCTTGTTCGCACGATTTTGACCATTCTTGTTTCCTACAGTTGGATGTAAACAATGCCTTTCTTAATGGCTATCTTCATGAAGAAGTCTACATGCAACAACCTCCGGGGTTTGAGGTGGAAGATAGGAGCCTTGTTTGTAAGCTGCACAAGGCTTTGTATGGCCTAAAACAAGCACCTAGGGCCTGGTTTGAGAGACTCAAAACTGCTCTTCTCATCCGTGGTTTTGTGGCAAGCAAGTGTGATCCCTCTCTTTTCACCCTGCATAATGCTACTTACTCTATAATGGTTTTGGTGTATGTGGATGACATACTTGTCACTGGTAGCTCCTTACCTCACATTGATAGTCTCATTGCTGCTCTGAATTCAGAATTTGCTCTAAAGCAACTAGGCAACCTAGACTACTTTCTGGGAATAGAAGTCACTCACTTGTCCAATGGTTCTCTGCTTCTTTCCCAAACCAAGTATCTTCGTGACTTACTGTCCAAGGCCAAGATGGATTCAACAAAGGGCATCAATACACCTATGGTTGCAAATCTCAAACTCTCTAAGTTAGGAGCTGATTATGTTCCTGATCCTTCATTATTTCGGTCCATAGTTGGTGCATTGCAGTATGCAACTCTCACTCGACCAGAAATTTCTTATTCTCGTGAATAAAGTTTGCCAATTCTTATCTCATTAGAGGATCATTGGAAGGAACATTTAGCGCATCCTTAGGTACCTCAAAGGTACAATTTATCATGGCCTCCTAATTCACCGCCGCCATACATGTACCTTTGACTTTAACGGGGTTTTGTGATCTGATTGGGCATCCGATCCGGATGATAGACGTTCTACTTCGGCGCATGTGTCTATCTTGGTCCAAATTTAATTTCTGGTGGTCCAAGAAGCAACCCTTGGTGGCCGATCCAAGGTCCGAGGTGAATATAGAAGCATGGCCGCTCTCTCTTTGAAATTCTTTGGGTTCGGTCCCCTACCTTGTTTTTGCATCTCAAAGTTCAAGTTCCTCGTGTTCTATGTGATAATCTTAGCACGGTATCTCGGCTCATAACCCCGTTCTCCATTCCCGAACCAAGCACATGGAGCTAGATATTTTTTTTTGTTCGTGAAAGTGGTCTTTGAATCACACTGAGTGTGACTCATGTTCCACTCATGATCAATGGGCCGATGTGCTTACCAAGCCTCTGTCACCGCTAGGTTTCGCACTCGAGAGATAAACTTCGGGTGTTTGACAAGCTTTCACTTACTCAACCACCCCGAATTTATACGGGGAATGTTAGAGATATCTTGTCTCATTGTTTTGGGCTTATTCATTATGTTTTGGGCTTAAAGCCCATATTCTCTCTCGTTATGCATATAGCCGTATGTTATAAGAAGAATATATATAAGAAAGTAATGTAAGCTTTTGAGATTAATCAATACAATTCATTCTTGTGTAGTTTCTCTCATTCTATTAGACCGGAGTAACTGGTCCAGTGTTCGGTCCAATCAAAACTTTAAAACCAGTGTTTTGAAAACCAGCCTCGAAATCAATGAACTGGTCATGAACTGGCCAAATTGTGTAAACCAGCCACGGCTTGGCTGGTTGTACAAGCTCCAATTACGAAAGCTGGGAAAAATTTCCAGCCGTGGGAGTTGAACCTGAGACGCCAGGCTAACTACATAGCGTGTTACCACTGGGATGGAAGCTTCTCTTGATATTTTGTATTCAATCAAATTATATATTTAATATCAGACAGAATCTAAAGCTCACGTTATTGGTTTTTTGGTACAGTGCACGTTATTGTTTAATTTCTGGTTATTGATTTTTTTTATATTTAATATTTAATATATTTTAATATAATTTTATTTAGTGAAAATATATATTTATTGTAACAAATATTTAAATATTTATATAGTAGTTTTTTTTTTTGGTTACAATATAGTGTAATATTTATTTATAGTATTTTTTAATTTATTGACTTTGACCTATTATATGCATCATGAGTTACCTGCATTATAATATAGATGTATTTTTTCATAATTTTACTAATATATGTAACATATATATGCTATATTTCTTTTATACATTGTCATTATTTATATAACATATTTTAGGTATGTTCAAAACCCCAGTTGGACCCTAGTCTGATCGTAAAACCTTAGACCTCTTCCTTTACCGGTTCGCAAACTAGTCCAGTTTTGAAAACATTGCTTTTCTATTTGATATATGAGACTAAATGTTATCAATTTGAGAAATGCTTGGTGCACATCACTACGGTGCATATCACCTCACATCTGTGTAAGGTGGCAGAATCAAAGTGTGGATGTGCAACGAGGTGAGACCAACTATAATCATGGGGTGAAAACTAGGGCTGGAAGTGAGTCAAACCAGCATGTGAGCTACTCCCAACTCGGTTCATTAATAGCTCAATAAGCTAAGCTCATGAGCTAATGAGCTGAGAATTTGAGCTCGTTTATTAAATGAGCCGAGCTTGAGGTTTGCCATGTTCGACTCAATAGATGATGAGCTGGCTGGGTATATATATATATATATATTCTTTTCCTAAAAAAGATAATAAAACAAACACAATGTTTTGAGCTGGCTTAGTTACATTTGGACTTGTCAGAATGCAAACTTGCAGGTTATGGTTTGCTTAAATGTTTTGAGATGAGAATTGGTGGTTGTTTTGTTCATTTTTGTTTATGAATTATGATAGAAGACATGGTTAAGTATGTTAGTGGTTGTTTGGTTTAACTCTTGGATTTGTCAAAATGCAAATTTGCTTGTTGTGGTTGCATGAAATGTTTTGAGATGAATTGTAATTAATTTAGATTAATTATGGTGTGTTGGTAATGATTAATGAATGTGACTTGGTAATTTGGTATTATGTGTATGGTATAGAAATTATGTTGAAATTAGATTATGGGCTTATGGCTAAATACCCCAGCTTATTAAGCCTAAAAGGCTTAATTTGTACCTAACTTGGGCTAGCTCATTGAGCTCGAGCTGCTTGTGAGCTTATAGTGAGCTGAGCTCAAGCCAGAAAATTAAGCTCACTTCATATTGAGCTCGAGCCTAAGCTGAGCATATAATCATCAAGCTGAGCCTGAGCTATGCCAAGCTCAACTCAGCTCGGCTCACTTCCACTTGAAAATAGTGTAGATGTGAGGTGATGTGTGTGTAAGTGTGTGGGCAGCATTATTCAAATATTTATTTCAACCCCACCCCATATAATATTAATATATAATTTTTTCCTAATTTAAATATCTAAATCTAAAATCTGATACAATAGGTAAATTAGGCATTTCATTTGAATTTATAATATTATATAGCTTTGACAATGTTCGGAGTTTACAAACTCATTCATCACATCGACATATTGTTTTCGACATTTCATTTTCTCTAGAGTAAGGCCTAATTGTCATTCTATATGCAGCAAGATAGGGGGAAAAAAACACATTGAGTTTGTTAAAAATTTAAAGAAACAGCTTCCATGGTTCTTCTACCAAAGAGATTACTTTGCTTTTTGGCCTATAATAATATTTTCAAAACAAATTTTTCCAAACAAATTTTGTATCTTTTGCTTCTCTTTCATCCAAACATTTTTTCACTCTTACACTGAAAAATGAAAAATAGTCTGATTAAAATGAGTAGAGGAAGACCTACAAAAACCATAGGAGGCATCATTAAAAATGACCTTGCTCCAAATAGTTTACTAAAAACTTGGTTTTTGATAGATCTCGATGGTGTTGATTGATCAACGTAACTGATCACACCTAGTGGGATAAAGCTCGTTAGTTGATGTTGTTGTATACTTAAAATCTGTTTTATAAAAATTAAAATCAGAAGAGAAACAAACAGCAATCCCAAATCTCTCCATCAAGCTCCAGAAAGGATCAAACTGAGGGAAATGAAGTAATGAATGCAGATTACTGACACTTCAAGAATAACACCAAAAAAAATGGCAATTTAATTATTTAACTAATTAACTCCCACTTATACAAAGAATTTTCTCCAAACATCTAGAAGAGGCAAGAGCTAACAAACAATCAGTGCAAGAAATTATGAAAAAACAAATTTTCAAATGTTAAGACAATGTAGGAAGTGGGATTTCATGAGCAAACATCGACAAACTTAAATGTTGATATGAATTTTGCAATAAATGTATATTTCAGTTTGCTAATTGTTTACATTACTCACAGAACAGTACAATAAATATTGCTTAAAAACAACTGTATAAAGAAGTGGGCTTGGTACTGAAAAATGTGTTAAGAAGTGCATTTATGACCTTTTCAGACACGTCCGTAATTTTTACAAGTTATTTCATCAGTTTTGTAAAATCTTAGAAACTTTAGTAAAGTTTACAGATCTTCCAAGACTAGACTTTATTTTTGAACTCAGCACGTATATTACTATATCACATTGTCAATCAATTAAGTTTCCCTGGCTAAAATAATAATAATGAACTATTGTAAGAGGTTTCTCCGATACCCTTCCTTTTTGTGAGGGTAGTAGCACCCCCTAGCAACTAGTGGCCAATATTTAGCCATGTGTCGCACTGGCTTGAAATATAAAACAAAGCAAGTTATTTTGGCATTTATATATCAATTAAATGGGACATGACTAAAATTGACCAATAATTGCTAAGAGACCCTCATAAAAACAAATGATACCAAAGGAATCTCCACTATGGTAATAATGATAATAGCAACATTAACAGTATGAACATGAATATTGTTTTAGAAAAGAATAAGCAGTACCAGAGAACATCAACCAAGAAAACGAATAACAAAGCTGAATATACACGAAGATATGTCCAGGGTGTAGCAGATGGAGATGCATTCAGCCGCTCCAAACGATCTCTAGCCAAAGCTTGAAACATCTATGCAATATGTAAAACAAGTGTCAGAACAAGTTAATGGACATTGGTTTTGTTTGTACATATCAAACCTGAACAGAATTATTTCCATATGTTATCTTTAAGTACAATATATACCTTTAAAGAACAGAGCACAGTCAACCAAGTTGACCAAAGACCAGCCTGATATATTGTTGGTGGCACAATCAGTGGTAGAAATGTCCCCTGTTCACCCACCATCACGTATAAATAACAATTAAGTAGTGTCAGATTTATGAATTATAAGCATCAAACAGTGCCCAAATTACATTTAAACTTTTCGAAGTTGACATAATATATGTAAACTGGCTGCTCACAAATGTTTTCCACTAAGTCAAAACAAATGACATTGATAATTTCATAATGTCAACAAACTTTGCCATTATGCAATGATGAAAAGTGAAATCTGAAGCAGATAATGCAAAAAAGATGTTTTGCTTAGCATCATAATTCAATTAACTATTGTAACCCAAAAATAATTCAGTTGACTAGCACGTTAAACTGGCTAGCAAAAACAAAAAAAAACATTCAATGCAACTATCCTCTGCCACTTATGGTTACATTTATGACAATATGAGCTGTTTCTCCACAGATTCCACAATCCAGATATCCAAGGAACACTGACAGTGGCAATCATCCTCTATGATTGTAGTCCTATAGAAGGAAGAAATCTAAAATCCTAAATTCAGGTTACATAGGCAATTCTGTTTTTTTTTTCCGTTAAAAGAAGAAAATCATTAAGACAATGAGATAAAAATTATAAGGAAATTGGAGGAAAAGGGATTCCCCAAAACAAAAAAATTAAATAAATAAATAAAACAACAAAAAAGAGAAAACATCAATGGAGCAAAGCAGCGCAATCCCCCTGCATATCTGTTATTGTTAGGTCCCCTGAAAAAGACCATGTGCTTTACACCAAAACCAAATAAAAGCTAAACTGCTAAACACCTAAACTTATCCCAAATCAGCTGCTAAGCGAAAGAAACTTCCTTAAAATACAAACGTTATGCTCCAACCAAATGCACCATATAGTAGCATGAATTGCACATTGCAATCAAAATTTAACCTCTTTACTTCTACCAAATGCACCAAATAGAATGCAATTCTGTTTCTTTCAAGTTATGGAAAGTATTCTTGTTATCATTACCAAGTAACTTGGGCGGTAATTCAGATTATATTTTTTTATAAAAGGGTGGTGTTGAATTGGAGGGTTTTAGGTAAGGAAGGAGGAAAAGAGAGAATTAAACTAATGAATAATATGAGACTGATATTGATTTGATATGATGATAATGTAATACAAAAGACAAACTCAATAGTCCTATTTATACTAATACTAGACTCCTAATCCTAATTAAATAAGGAAACAAATCATGAAATAATGAATAATAAATAACTCCTATGAGATCATCTAACATACTCTAAAATATTCTAAGATATAATAAAAGATATTATGAAATATTTTTCAGATATTCTAATACTTCCCATCAAGTTAAAGCATTCTAAGCTATAAGCTTACTAAGCTTTAAGCATGTTACAATTACACACCTATGATGCATGGATACGGGCACCAGTATCGGAAATGATACGGGTATGGTACGAGGATATGGCTTCTGTTAAAATATTAAACAAACATTTATCAAGTATCCGAATATCTAGTACGGTATCAATTACATATCAGACATGAGTAGGAATATATTATCGAGAGCCAAACAGCCACGTTGAGGTGGCGAACAGAGGCAATGGAGGCTAGGTCTGAATGGAAACACAATGGTGAGGAGGTCGAAGGTGGCAGCAATAGGAACGAACCTTGAATATGCTTTCACGTGGGGGGAAAGGGACGCGTGGTGGCACATCCTGGCTCTAGCAAAGGCGAGATTTTGGTGAGAGGTCGGTCGAAAGACGACAAATGTAGCAGTGAGGTTGGTCGGAGGAGATACCCACCTTTGACTTGTAGATCTGAGATAGAAGTTGCGGGAGGAGAGAGAAAATACAAAAAGGCGCGGATCTAAGGGAGAAGCATGGCGGCACATAGGTAGTCAGACGGAGATGCACTTTTTTTAGGTACTGGCTGATTTAGGGATGCTAGAGAGGGTGGTGTTGGCGTGGGTTGAAAGGCACACTAATGAGAGAGGAACGACACTAACAGTTGAATAGTGAAGAGAGAAAAGGATGGCCGAAAAGATGACGCAACAGGAGAGGTGGTGGACCTAAGTTCCAAATTTTAGGGAACTCGATAGTGAAATAGTGAAGTGACAGGTCATGAAGGATGATACCGTTCTGATACCATGTTGAATTGGAGGGTTTTAGGTAAGGAAGGAGGAAAAGAAAGAATTAAACTAATGAATAATACAAGACTGATATTGATTTAATGTGATGATAATGTGATACAAAAGACAAAATCAATAGTCCTATTTATACTAATACTAGACTCCTAATTTTAATTAAATAAGGAAACAAATCATGAAATAATGAATAGGCAAGAACTCCTACGAGATAATCTAAGACACTCTAAAATATTCTAAGATATAATAAAGATATTATGAGATATTTTTCAAATATTCTAACAGGTGGCAATTTAGATATAACCAATCAAATAAACATTGAATCAATATGGCCAAATATAACAAGCCAGAACTCTCATCCATCCACTGATATTCCTTATTTACTAGGATTAACTTCACGATTTAACAAATCTCATCAAGTTTGTTGATACATCTTTTCAGAAAAAGACCCAGTTTCCTGATCTTTATATAAGCCACTTATTTGCCACAAACTCTAAATATTAAGCCAAGTGAAGCTTCCAACTTAACAGGCTACAACAATCAGAGCTGCCCTGGAACTTTATAAGTGACTATATGGTGGTATTTCATGACAGCAGTAAGGAACTACTGCAAAAATACAGATCAGGTAACCCAAAGCCATTTCACAATAACCCTTACCAGAAAGCTAGGTCTAAAATTACTGAAAAATCAAAAAGGAAAATAAAAAATCAACATCCCAACAATGATAAATTGAACTGTAAAAACTCAGGGAGGATATCTGGGAGATCATGGATGTGGGTGGATTGTGCAGAACCAGACACTCCCTAATCCCCATCCCGATGGTTTTTACAGTAACTGAACCAAGACAGTATCAACAATCTCCATGGTGGCCCTATCGCGAGTGAAGATCAGCTTTTGTACTAGAGGACTGCTTTTATGCAAATGGGAAGGGATGACCATCAAAAGGGTAGCAAGGGGATTTTTTTATCAAGACCTTATACAGCCTTTTCTTACCAAGCCAAATCTGGCCATCATAGACTTAATAGATTTATCCAGCAATTTACATATAAAGAAAGTGGACTGGATGAGCTTATACAAGCTGGTGGTAGCACCACACACTGTATAGGGCTACACCATATTATAAAAGCTTATGCAAACAGGGCTTATACAGCACACCAAATCTGCCATAAGCGTTTATTTATGCAATTGCCAAGCGCAATTGAGTGAGGCACAAGTATTGACCATGTGAACTAGCTTACCAAATTCTACTTAACCACAAATTGTAGGAGCAATTTCCAAACACCAAACCAACATATCAACAAAAAATTTCTATCATAAAAAAAAGGGAGAGATGAGAAAAGGGATGCCTAATCAATGCAGTAGTTCCCAATCAAAGAGTATCAGACAATCTAGACTCAATAATCAAATAATTTTAATGGAACAATTACTTTAATAAGCTTCACTGTCAAGAAATAATCAGAATAAAGTCACACAGTGATACATTTCATAAACTGCAGAAACAGAAAAAGAATAACCTTGTAAATGACATAATTAATGAGACGTTCAATCAGTTTGCGAGTTTCAGAAGGATACAGCTCCGTGAAGAACATAGCCTGCAAGTGATAACAACAACCACAAACAGTAAGAACAATATTAACTGATAAAGGAAAAAACACCATCTATACTATCATGGACAAAAGCATGGACACCCTTGCCTACTAGATTATTTAGAAAGTAAAGAAAGAGAGCAAAGCGGCATATATTGAACAGTGTATAAAGCATTGTTGTTACCCCTTTCCAATAAAATGTATGTTCTTAGGCAGCAAAAACAAGTGAAGATAATTGAACATCACAATTTTCAGGAACTTAATTATCATTCTTATATCAATCCCCTAGCCCAAATAAATGAACCAAGGGCAAATTACACTCAAGCACCTCGCCATTCTACTTTAAAGCTACCTATCTAACCCTCTATCCTTGTTTGTAATGAAGCAGGAGAAACTGTGCAAATAATGCCAAAAACACAGCTATATTATACTATTACTGTACACATCCTCTGCCAGAAGTACAGAACAAATGAACCACCACAGATCAACATCATACATAGGCATAATCCATGAATACTTACTATTGTTCAATACAACAAACTCACCTTGAGACAAAGATTGAGAAGGATAAATACATTGATCACACAATTCGCCAGTAGCCCTATGGTGGTGTACAAACCCAAAGGTAACTCAATGTCATGGTTGGCATTGTCCAAGTGAATTAAATTCCATCCAATTAGTCCATCTGATTTAAGTTTATCTAATGACAAGTCTGTGCCAAACTGCAGACACACAACGCTTAAGACCGTAGAAACTGCTGAAATTGCTATAAACCTCAAAGCCATTAGTAATAAGTTCAGCCTCTCTACCAACACCAATCTCCTGGATTTTCATCTGACTTTAATTATTGCAGCCCTTTGCCCATCATTAATATGGTTCAAAATCCAATGGAACCAGAGGGCAAAGTTAATAAATCAGCTTAAAACGCCACCATCATTTTGTCACCAATTTACCATCACCAGTCTCCAGATGAAATAGGATACCCTAACAGAGAAAGAAAGAATAAGTAATTAGTCAAAATGCTACAAAAATAGAAAGCTATGAACCCAGAGAAGGTCATGCCACAACTCACTTCCCAGGACACTTTACACAACCAAAAGAAAAATGTAATTTCATATTTGCAACCACTAAATCAAATGTAGCAATCAGAGTTAGCACATGTAAATTTGAATTAAAATTATCAATACCCAAAAATGAACCCACAGGGAAAACGAAATTGATACAATCCCATTTCTCCCCCACACAAAATCCAGCCACCCATCAATGAGATATCCACTTATCCAGTTCCCAAATAGCTGAAAACCTTAGAATCAGACTCCGAGAAAAATTGAGAATTTGCAACGAAACGAGAAAAAACCAACAAACCCAAATCAATCATAAAATTCAAAGGGTAATTGAGGGGAAAAAAACATTTTTTTCTCGAGATGAATAAATGCAAAACCACAATTCAGAAAAAAAAAACGAATAAAAATGAAAAACGAAAGGAACCTGGTTCGATCTAGGACGAGGGTGTGGAAGCAAGGGTTGGGGTTTCTGCAATAACCATTCGCATCAGAGTCAGGGCAAAGACAGAATAGAGAGAGAGAATTTAGATAGCGAGAAGGAAAAAGATAGATATAATATATATAGATATATATATATATATATATATATATATATATATATATATATATATATATATATATATATATATATCGTGTCAATATTTTTGCGGGAATGCAAAAGGGAAATAATAACTGCACCCAAAAAACATATAAAAATAAAAGCGAAATAATATGGTAACTCATGAAAAATAAAGGTTAAAAATTCCACGTAAAAATAAAGGTTAAATTAGGTTATTATATTTCTGGTGAAATTTTAAATAAGTTGTTTTCTTTTAGAAGTTTGTAGTTAGGTGTTTATAATTTCGAGAACTTTTAATTGTATCATTGAAATTTAGCTTACTGTTCATAGGGAAAGGGAGCCAAAATTGTTGAGTACGTGAATGCATCGTTAATTTTGGGTTATTGGTTTATTATTAAAATAAATTATTAACTCAGATTAAAAATTAAATTTTTATAAATTTTAATTAATAATATTTAAATTTATATAAAAATTTAGTTAAATTATTATTTTTTATCAATAATTATAAATATAAGAAATTTATAAATTTTAACTAATAATTTTTATATATACTCAAATTTATTTATAAATACTATCAAATAAAATTTATTAATAGACCACATTTATTAGGTTCATATTAGCATCTTTCCATTAATATAGTATATTTGAATAGATAAATTTCAATTTTTGAATAAAAAATAATTTTTAATATTTTTTTATTTATGTGAACATTCTCCTATTTTTTAAAATAAAATAAGATATTATTATTATGCAACTATCTAATCATCCATCATTTCATTTTATAAGTAGTTTCTAATTTTTTTAATTTTAAAATAAAAATTTATACTTTTTCTCTTTCACTTTCTTAATTTCTTCATCCAAATTAGGAATGTTCAAACACAGGCCAATCTAACCTATTTAGGTCAAGTTGGACCTAGTCCTGTCAATAATTTAGGTTGGGACTAAGTATGTATTTAGAATATTTTAATAATTAATTATTGTATAAAAAATTATTATAATTGATTATAAGAAAAATATTTTATATTTAGATATGTTAGTTATAAAATAATTTTAAGTTAATTTATTTCATTTAAATGGTATAAAAAAATTAATTTTATACATTAAATTACCAAATTAAGTATAGAATAATTAAAAGAATTATAATTGATTAAAAAATTTATTTGATTGAGGATAAAATAGTATTTACATATCACTGTTGAGAATAATCTGGACAATTTTTTTATAAAATGCTTAACATTTAACTTTTGAAAAAAAGTTGTTGCTAAGAACAATTTTTCCATCAACATAAGTTAGACAAATTACCCAAACATACTGTTGTTGCAAGCAACAGCTTTTTCAACAAACTAACGTATGTTAGGACGGAAATAATCCGTCCCAAACAAGCTCCAAGTATGTTTTCCCAAATTTTTCTTTCATTTTGTTTGAATTAATAGTAAGGGATGGAATAGAGTAGAATGAGATGGAATGAGATATTATTTCATTGTTTGGATTTTTAAAATTAAGATGGAATGGAATGACATACGAATAAAAACATTATAATTCTTTATATTTCATTCCATTCCACCAATCATTCCAAACAATGAGATGAAAACTTCTCTCCATTCCATCCTTACATATCCAAACAATAGTATAGAAACTTTATATAATTACACTTCATTCCATTTCATTCCACCCATCATAACTCTGTGTTTGGATGTTTTTCATTAATGGAACGAAACGGGATAGGTGGAATGGATCGGATAGGAAAAGAAAGAAATGAAATATAGTTACCATTCTCTTTGTCTGGAATATTAATAACGAAACGGAACGAAACTTCATTACTCATGTATTTCACCTATTTTATCTCAATTTTAGAGGAAACAAAAGTTGAGCATTTAAAGAGAATAGAGAGGAAATGGTTCCTCATGTGTTTCGTTCTCTTCCCATGTATTTTAAAACTCCCAAACAATAGAAGTTATTTATTTTCCCCTCATTCTCTTTCTCTTCCCCTCATTACCTATCATCCAAACATGGTGTAAGTTATTCAAACATTTAGGTTTAGCTACGGGGGTATTTGGGAACAGTTGTGAAAACTTAATTATTTTAATAATCAATTATTGTTATTGATTATTGTATAATTAATTATTGTTATAATATATTATAATAAAATCAGTTTTATATTTGAATATGTTAGTTAAAAAGTGATTTTAAACTAATTTGTTTCATTTGAATGGTATAAAAAAGAATCGATTTTATGCATTAAATTATCAAAATAGGTATAAAATGATTAAAAAGTTATTCAATTGAGGACAAAATGGTATTTGCATCTCAAAGTGTAAAGAATAATCTTTAATCTAGGATCATAAGCTTTAATGTTGTGTTTGGAATGAATAAAAATGAGAAATGATTTGATTTGATTTGATTTAGAAATCAAATTTTGTTTTTTGAACTTTAAAAAAAAAATAGGATTTGAATTGATTTAGAAATCAAATTTTGTGTTTGGAATTCATTAAAATGAGAATTTATTTTATTTTATTTTATTATTTTACATTTTAACCCTTATGAGAGGTAGTTACTAAGGGCAAATTAGCCTATTTATTTCAAATCAAATTAAATCTTATCAAATTTGATAGAATTTTTAAAACAAAAGGAATGAAATCCATGAGATTTTAGAAATCAAATCATTTACTATTTTTTAATATTCCAAACACAAAAATTAATTAAATTTAATTTACAAATCAAATCATTTCCTTTGTTTTACATTCCAAACACACTCTAATCTTCAGCATTATGAAAACAAACTCTTATAATGCATTGAATTTCATCTAAAAGTTTAAGCTAATTTTGCCAAACATGATTGAATAGTAAAAAAAGCTTTCTTTCTAAAAAAAACTATTGGCAATCGATTTAATCTGTCGCCAAACATGCACGTTCTCCTAATTTCAGAGCTATTAAACTTAAAGCTATATATTATTGACTTGTCTAAGACATTATGTCAATGGATCACTAGTTCAACTATTGAGTCATTGGTCGACTCACACCTATGCATTATTGTCATTCATTTACACAAGGCACAATCAATACTCTCATTCACTCACATTACACATTGGCACTTTGCACATGTACCCATACTACCACTCCAAGCACACGACATTGCCTAGCACTTAACGAAGGAACAATGCCATGTTGTTTCCCATTCCACATACTCGTGTATCACTCTATCAGTATAGGTATTGTGCCACTTTGATACATTGCATTCTCTAATTTGGCATCATCCTTTCACTCACATAGAGGCAACAACACATACAACAAAAAGGGGGTGGAAGGAACATATTAGCAATGTTTGGCCTTATAAAACTCTTGAAAGAAATTAGATTGGGGGCATTCTTAGCTTCTTGTGTTTGCTTGAGAAAGGAAATACATAGAGTAAAATAGAGGAAAAGTGGATTTTTTAGTGTGTGACGAGGAAATGTTCTATCAAGAGAATGTGTGAATTATTGTGAAGCCTTTTGGCCATGTTTGCCTATTTACTATCCACTTTAAAAATTTCTCTTATTCTAGGGGTGAATTCCTTATATGAATTGTGATAACATTTGAATGAATAAACTTTCTCATTATTGTCTTTCGTATGTTTATTGGTTAGTTTCTTGACATTAATGAGCTTAACCATCCAAGGAAAAAGTGTTGGACCACGTTTTGTGCATCTTAAAAGTAAAGACCACGATAAACATACTGAATTCTTTGCTGTAGAACTAGTAAAATATCATAACACCTATAACCCCAAAACTTTTCGTATAGTGCGACTTCATTCAAACATGTACAATAGAATTGTATCCCATCCACCCAAAAGCCATCGAATCACTAAGAGCCTAAGCACTCTTATTTATAGGTCCTTTGACCTAACTCCTCGTCTAAACCTAAAATTGGTTTACTGATGCGAAGACACGGGTCGTGTCATATGACACGGCCAGACCTGTGTTTCATTCTGCCAGCAAAATTTCAAGTGAACTGAAAGTCAGAGAAGGACATGGCCCACCCCGTGTCTGGGGACACAGGCCGTGTCATGAGATCATGAGTTGGAATTGGTCTAGTTGAAGTGCTAGAGAAGGACACGACCTTCCCAATGTCTAGGGACACGGGTCGTGTCATTTGGTTCCATCATTTTTAGCTTAGATTCTTCACAAAAACTCTTCTTTCTTTGTTTCCAGGGGGTGATATTGACTCCCTTGAATCTTTAGCTCTCACGTCAAGTGGATAGCAAGTTAGGTTTGGGGTTAATGGACTCCATCACTCATAGATTTCCTAAAAAGCACAATTCAATTATGAGCGCTTAAAAACACACTTAAGCAAAGTTTCACAATAAGGTTCCAATTAAGCTTAATATCAGAAACTTAGCTAAATGATAATAATTAAGCATAAATGGGGTCCAATTGAATCAATCATAAGGCACTCAAGATATAGGAATAATCGACAAATCACATATATACTCTAATTTTGTAAACCACAAAAAAAGATGAGCTTAAAGGTAATTTGCTAATGACAAAACATTCATATTTTTAATTCATACATCAATCTGAAATTCGTCCCCCTCAAAACATGCATTACTTTATACAAAATCCATTCATACAAATAGGAAAATAATAGAATAAAGCAATATAAATCATAAAACACATAAAAGTGCTCATTATATTTTTCTCCCTTTTTTGCCATCATATAGAAAACATATACATAACATAAAGGAAGAATGAATTCGCCATCACAGAGCTTAAGAAGGTAGAGCTTCATTCATAGTGGAGGCATCAGAGGTTGATTCAGATGATAAGAAATCAAGAATGGGATTATGAAGAGGATAGGGATAGTGTTTCTTTCAAACAATGCCAAAGATCACATCATTCTCCATTTTAATAACCAACCACTCTTATAGCATAATGAACTTATCTATAAAATTATTCATGGTCGAGTGTAGTTCCTTAATCCCAACTTTCAGCTTACTCTGACTTTTCTTCAACCTTTTAACTTCGACTTTCACCTTTCTTAACTTAGATTTGGAGTACTTGTAAGTTTTCATCTTGGGCTTAGAAGGTGTAGACTCAACATGTGTAAAGTCATTAGCTAGGGAAATGACCATTAGCTAGGGTAACTAAGTTGTCGACACAGAGGGAAAACAAGAAATGAGCGTTTAGCAAAAGCTTAGGTTTGAAAGGCTTCAAGAAAGTTGAAATACTAAGCAATGCATTAAATTGCCTGACTCTTTGCCATCTACAAATACAATATTCAAAATGCTTTCTCCTATGTTTGAGGAACATGGCTTAAGCTCTCTTAATCATTCCCTCTATGTCACTATGATTCCAGCCAGCCAGATAATAGGTTTAAAATTTAAGAATTTCTTGGCAATGAATATCTCTAGACTTGAGAAAATAATTACATGTCTACATAAAAACAAAAGAATTGATCAAGTCTTTATAAGGTTGAGCAAATCTATGAGCAACTACAAATGACCAACAAGCTCTAAAATTAAGAGTGCATAAATAACTGGGTTCAAACTCAATGAGGACAAATTTCTAACTCAAGGAAGAATCAGAAGCTAAGACCTCAGGAATGAATTATAGGTCATGCAAGATGGTTCCAAGGGAAAGATGATGTAAAGTGACCAAAACCTCTTTAGGAGAGCTTGAATCAACTTAATATGCACGAGGATTGTGAGTCACAACACCACTTTCTTCTTAGTCAGGATAATTAGCAAAGAGATCATGAAGACAAAGGAAATAGGCCCATATAGTGTTGAGATGCCAGTTGGTTTCACTACTTGATGACCTAAGGGGACCTGTAAACCACCTTCCACCAAATTCTTTCTTGGTAAAAAGGTATACAAATCTCATATTTTCAAATTCATTCAAAAAAATATAAGAATCTGAAGTATCGGTGGAGTTGATCCTCTATTGCTTCTTTATTAACCCTCAGATTTGCCAACCTAACCCTATAGCAGCACATTTCAACTTTGACAGAAAAATTTAATAAAGATGTTCTGCAAACAAACATGTACCCATAATTGGAGCAACCAATGGGCCCTTTAGGTTTTTTAATCATTAACCTATATTGCAATGCAAAATAAATGTCATTAAAAGCAAAGTAAAGGCAGGCCAATAACAATTGACAAGACTATACATGACTCGATCCAGTAGTAAAGTAGCCATTAGAATCATAGTAAAAGCAATTTTAATGCCTAATGGATAGAACACATTCTTGCATAACCAAAGTGTAAGAAAGGCCATGTGTTCTTTATTAGTTACGAGAGTTATTCCTATACCCCTATGATGCTTGATCCATCGAGAATAACAAAAGTTATCTTTATGAGTTTTCTTCAACTCTTCTTAGATTGTTGCAAAACCTGTTTTTGATAAGGGCATAATAGCAGGAGCATCAGGATGAATCCCAGTTATAGTGGCCACATGATACAAAGTTGGACCCATCAATCCATGCCTAAAGAGGAAACTGCTAGTAGTGGGATTCCAAAAACTCATAGTCACACCAATCATGGCAGGAACAAGCTTAAGCTCATACCTAGATAATTGAATGACATTATAAATTCCCTTCCTTTTCTTTTGTCAATCTTAGCCTTTTCAATCCAATATACTCAATTGAGGTAATCATTAGATATTTGAGACAAAAAGGTTTCTCTACTTCAAGTTTCTCAGCACCTTTGTCATCACTAGGTGTGATTGAGAGGTCATCACCAGAGGCATACTCCTCAAATTCTTATTTATCAACCATGAGTGGTTCCTTCTCATAGGGTTGACAAGGCTCCTCTTAAACCTGAGAAAGTTCAAAGTCATTGTTGGGAATGAAATAAAAATTATTAATTTGACATATATAGAAAATGCACCGCACATGGGAACATATGACATGTGGCAGTATTGAGGCTACAGATAAAGTGCCAAGTAGATAATGGAATCATTGGTTGAAAGTATTAATATTGTCAAATTGGGCAATACTGATGTTGCCTAAATATCAAGGAAATTGTTTAAGTATTATCATAAAGAATCAAGTATAAAAGCAATTTTGATAGTACTAAAGCTACTTTACTAAAGATAGAATTTATACTATGTTAGAGTTTAGGCAGTACTAATGCTATCAATATTGAGAAAAATGGTAGTACTAAAGTTACCATTGAGTCAACAAGCAAATAATCATGAAAAAGCTTAAGTCTTAAGAGCACATGACAAAAATGTGACTTTTATAGAAGATCTTCAGTTATATAAGTGTAAGTAATGGCCAAACTCCATGATAGGGAAGTTATCCCCACTACTCTTCATTCAGGCGCACATGATTCACCATGAATACATGTATAGAAAATGTGTGTTGGTGGAAGAAAGGAGGTAACCACAAGGGATAAGTGGTACAATCTTAACAAGCATTATATTATTGCAAAATCATTGGATGCCACGAGCAGTTACTACATTTATCTATAAATAGGAGGTCTTGGTAACATTACAAAAGGTCCTAAACATTCTACACTCCTAACTCACATCAGGAAGAAGAGTTACTAGTGACCATCCTTTATATTTTCATTTTCTAGATTAACCAGTCTTTTGTCTAGATTCTTAGCTTCTTAGCTTCAACCTTAGGAGTAGTTCATGACTCGCCGCTTGTTCTTAGCTCATGATTGGATTTACATTATAAGTGTAAACTTCAAATTTAATTTCAATTCAAAGTTTTTTTTTATTTTTTTGCAAATTCTATTCGCATCATGCTTTAAAATATTCACACATTACTTTATCATTGAGTATCACAAATGTCAACTATAAGTACAAAAAATTTTTAATTAAGTACATGAGAATCTCATAGAGAAAGTTAGGTTTCCCTCTCCATTCCGATTAAAAGGACTAAATTCTGGAGCTTTCAGGCCACTTGTCAACTCTGTAGGTCATGTGTCAACTTGTAGGCCATATAAAACTTTGAATATTTTATCTAGAAACAATTATGCTTAGAAGGTTTAGTAGCAAGTTGAGAGGGTTGAGCTATAACTTTCTCATCTTTCTTGATCTTCTTCTTCTTCTTTATTTTCTTTTCTTTCTTTTTCTTTTCCTCTCCAAACTTGCTTCTTCCATCTTTTCTTCTTTATCTCTTATTTTTCTTTCTTCTCCTTTTTCTTTTTTTTCATTTATTTCTTAGTAGCAGTTTCCACCTCTATTTCTTGTCGACTTGACTCAGCTACCTCTGGTTCTTCTACATTATCTTCCTTCTTTTTTCATCAACATTAGCTTTTTCTTTCTTCTTTTCCTCCTTCTAGGGCTTTGGAGCTCGACCATGTCTTATTTTGGCTCTTTGCTCAGAGCCCTTGCTTGCAGATTCTCTCTTCTCCAAATGTATCTGCCTCATATTCTTCCTAAAGAAGACTGATCATTCCTTCTCTGATTTTTCTTTACTTAGATCAACATTGAAAAGCTTGAACACTTTAGTTAGCAGCATTCTATAAGGCAAGCTTATTGTCTTTTTAGTGTTTTCAATTGTAGAGATCATGTATTTCAAAACCATATTATGCAAGTTAAGAGGCATTTTCTCTTTGATATGGTACATGGCAAAAATATATATGTCATGGATTTTCTCTATGCTTCCAATTTTTGACATGACAATATGACATACCAAAGAATGAAGAAACTTTCATGCTAAATTAAGTTTGTTGCCTATGTGAGGTTCTTCATCATCTAAGAACAAAGTGTGGACTTGATTTTCCCACTGGCCATAGTTGACATACTATCCTTTTTCATCGGATGCCACATTTCCTTCATTTGGTACTCTAATAATTTTGGCCAAAGCTTCCATATCAAAGGTGATTTAGACTCCCTTGAGCTTGTATATGAAAGATGCAGGTTGCTTTACTACAATAACGCTTGTATAGAATTTATGACAGAATGAGGGATAAACTTTCTCACAAATAATGAAAAACTAGCTCCACATGAGCACATCTATATTGGCCCTTATTTATTTCCCTTCCTTCCTTAATTATTTCCTTAAGTGAAATGTTTCTGTCAGTTACCACCTTCTTGAACTTGAACTAATTGTCAAGTTTTTGTTTGGCTTGCTTGGTGATGATCACATATTTGATACATTAATAAGCTTTCATTCTTAATCATTTACACTCTCTATGTACTTAATTGATTGAGTTTTATTATGTTTTGTAAGTTTGGACTCAAATTGAATTTAATTGAATTTTTTAGCATGATTCATATCTTACACTGTTTCTATATTTGGGTCATATCTTGGGCTGTAGGTGGTATTTGGAGGTGATTCTAGTGGAATTTGAAAGATAAGAGAGAGTTCTATAACTTTTATGAAGACCTCAAAGGCCTAATCACACGAGTAGATAACTCAAATTGGGATTGAAGCAAGAACCAGAGTGTTTTTCCTGACAGCTTAACCTATGGGTACTGTTCATCACATATTTTGGGATAAAAGTTGTAAAATGGGCTGAAATTTGGATGCTGAATAGTTAAGACCAATATCTTCAACTTTCATGTTGAACACTTTTCCATAATCGGACTCCTTGAAGGTGATATTGGGCTTGGAAGTCAAAACAAAAGAGCTGTGACTGGGCCTGGATAGTGTTCAGTAAATTGAATGTATCTGGAGTTAGAGAAATGATATTGGACTCAAACTAAAGCCATTTGAAAGCTAAGATCCAGGCCTACAACTTTCATGAAGACCACTTGGTTCAAAAATGACGAATGCAATGACTTCAGAGCTGCATGATTTGGGAGACAAGGAATCTCCATAATTTCCCACTCACCTAAAGTCATTTGGCATTTTCCACTCATTTTTCACTTATCCAACCACTAATGACTCAGCCCTCTTGTCATTTTGTATCTCTAATCCTCTATAAAAGGGGGCCTTGGCAGATCATTAAGGGTGTTAGGTGTTAGTTACCAAAATGATGCCATTTTGTTACTAGATTTTCTTGTAGTAATTTTCCTTTGTTCTAAATTAAAGTCATGTTTTTCTTCTTCTTCTTCTTCTTCTCTCTTTCTTTCTTCTTATCTATGAGTAACTAAGTTTCATTTTACTTGGGTGAAAGGGTGAAGCTCTTGGTAATAAAGTAAGGTTAGATTTATTCTTCTCTTGTGCTTAAATGATTTATATTTTCTAGTAACCATTATACGTATTATAATTTGTTTCTTATAATTTAAAAACCATCTTTGTAAAGAGAAGTTCTTGATTTGTTGTAGACAAAATATTAGAACAATGAATGCTTTAACCCATTTATAAGTGGTGGTAATATTTTTAGGAAACATAATATAATTACGTATATTATTTTAATTGGACTTTTAATATTGTATTTTCCGATTGGAACCTCCATGTTGCGAGGATTCTAATTGAGTTATAAAAGGAATTAATCTTACCTTTATTTTATTTACCAAGAGTGAATCTTTTTACCCAAGTAAATAATTTTAATTGTAGTAACAAAATATTCACTTCACCTTAATTAATCTTCAACAATTCCCTGTGGATCGACCTCGGACTCCCGAGAAGTTTATTACTTGAGACAACCTGCACTTGGGTTCGCAATGCAACAATTAATCCCGCATCAAGTTTGTAGACTTGTTTGAAACTAAAAAGTGTGCATTAAGTTTTTGGCGCCATTGACGGGGACTTGATTTGAAGACTGAATTTCTGGTGTAAAAAAAAAATTTGTATATATACTAACATACTAACTTGTGGGGAACCTCTCCCTTTTATTTTACGCACTAACTTAGTGGGGGAATCTCTCCCTTTTACTTATTTTATTTTTTTTTGTAATTTATTTTCTGCACTTTATTTTCTGCATTTTAATTTCTGTATGTGGGGTAATTCTCCATTTTATTTTCTTGTACATTTTAACTTAGTGGGGGTAACTCTCCATTTTATTTTATTTTTTTTGTACTTTATTTTCTCGTATTTATTTTCTATCTTTTTTTTTGTTTATTAACTTACTAACTCTCTTACTAACTATCTAACTTTTTACTTTATCCGCTTCTAACATTTTAATTTATCTCGTATACTAACTTTTTAATTTTTATGCTTATTAACTTATTTGGTGGTTGGTTTATACCACACCTTTGTTAATATTTAATGGACAGTTTATATTACTAGCTTGTACATTTTCTTTTCTATTGTAAGTTACTTGTTTATGCTTAATTGGTATCGTGATTTAAATTCTGGTCGTTTGGTTAGAGTTAATCTAGGTACTTTACATATTGATTTATTTGAATCACAATCACACACATTAAGCACAATGGCTGAAAACGAAAGTGTGCATGATGAACATGAAAATCAACCGTTGCAAATCATGTGTGAGTATTTGCAACCATCCCGAAATTCTAATCCATCATGTTTTATCTTTCCAGTCAATGCCAACAATTTTAGATTCAAGCCAGGTATGATTTCTTTACTTCCTAATTTCCATGGTTTAGAATCTGAAAGCCCATATTTACATCTAAAAGAATTTGAGGAAGTATGTCTGATCGCTTTTCATGATCAAACTTTCTGAAGAGGTTGTTAAGCTTAAATTGTTTCCTTTTTCTTTGAAAGATAAAGCAAAAACTTGGCTTAACACTTTGAAACTAAGATCAATTGGCACATGGCAAGAAATGCAATGTGAGTTTTTGAAGAAATTTTTTTCAACACATAAAACCAATGCTTTGAAAAGACAAATCCAAAATTTTTCCCAAAATTCCAATGAAGCATATTTTCAAAGTTGGGAACTTTTTAAAGATTTGTTGAATTCTTGCCCACATCATGGTTTTGAAAAATGGCGCACTATAAGCTTCTTTTATGAAGGGTTAACACCCGAAACCAAATAATTTGTGGAAACAATGTGCAATTGTGAATTTCTTGATAAAGAACCTGAAGAAGCTTTAGACTATTTAGACCATTTGGCTGAAAATTCTCAATCTTGGCATGGTACTAATCCTTCTGAAAATTCAATTAGATTTAACCTTGCAAATGCTAGTAAAGAAAAATATCATCTTAGTCAAGAAGAAGATCTAAATGCAAGGTTTGCTAGTTTGGTTAGAAAGGTTGAAGCCATGGAATCCGGGAAAGTAAAAGAAATCAAATCTGTGCAAAGTGAAGAAATTTGTGACATTTGTGATGAATTAGGACACTCAACAAATGAATGTCCAAAAATTCCTGTTTTTAAAGAAGTTGTGCATGAGCAAGTAAATGCAATGAACAATTTTAAAAAGCCATTCATTTCTTATTTTTCAGATACATACAATCCAGGATAGAAAAATCACCCAAACTTCAGTTGGAGGAATAGCAACCAGCCACAATTCATGCAACCACCACCTCCTCAGGCACAGCAAGATTCTCAAAATCCTCAAGGATATGCACCCTATGTCCCTCCATATAGGAAAAACATTGAAGGAACATTGCATGCATTCATGGAAAAACAAGAGGTCATCAATAACCACAACAATCAAACCATGATTGACATAAAAGACACTCTTGCTAAACTTTCTTCTACACTTGCTATTCATGAGAAAGGAAAGTTTCCCTCTCAACCTCAACCAAATCCCAAGAGTCAGTTTAGCCTAAATGAGGGTAGTTCAGAAAGTCAAAAAATAGATCAAGTCAACTCAGTGATAACTCTTAGGAGTGGAAAGGTTGTTGAAAAACAAATTCCTGAACTTTTTGAGAAAGATGATGAGTCAATTCCCAAAGATGAGGAAGGAGTTGATAAGCCACCTAGTTAAAAGGAGATCAAACCCTTGTCTTCACCCTCATTTCCTCAAGCATTAAACAATTCAAGTAAAGTGAATCATAATAGTGACATTTTTGAAATCTTTAAACAAGTGAAGGTCAATATTCCTCTGTTAGATGCTATCAAGCAGATTCCTTGTTATGCTAAATTTTTTAAAGACTTGTGCACTGTTAAAAGGAAACATAATGTGAAAAAGAATGCATTTTTGACTGAACAGGTAAGCTCCATTATTCAAAATAATAATGAGTTGAAATATAAAGACTCTGGTTGTCCTACAATTTCATGCATTATTGGTGAACATAAATTGAACGAGCTTTACTTGATCTTGGTGCTAGTGTTAATTTGCTTCCATATTCAGTTTATCAGCAACTCAACCTTGGTGAGTTAAAACTAACTTCTGTAACTCTTCTACTTGCTGATAGATCAATTAAAATTCCAAAAGGAATAGTAAAAGATGTGTTGGTACAAGTTGATAAATTCATATATCCTGTGGATTTTATTGTCTTAGAAACTGAACCTATGGTTGATAGTTCTAAGTCAGTTCCTGTTATTTTGGGTCGCCCATTTTTAGCAACATCTAATGCTTTGATAAATTGTAGAAATGGAGTGGTGAAGCTAACTTTTGGAAATATGACACTGAAGCTTAATGTTTTCAACATGTGCAAGCAACCACAAGAAGTTTATGATGAAAAGGAAGAGATTGAAGGGATTGAAGCCATTATAGATTATCATCTTCAAATCAGGAGTTCTTCTGACCCATTAGAAATCTGTTTAATTAATTCATTTGATTCAACTACACAATTAGATGATGATGTTTCTGAAATATGTTCTTTGCTTGACTGTACACAGGAAATGGAATACAAAGGAAGGAAGCCAAGATTCGAAGAGCTAAAATCCATGAATGATGATGCCCATGAAGAAGTACCCACACTGGAACTGAAGCCATTACCTGATGGGTTAAAGTACACATTTTTGGGAGAAGAACAAAGCTCTCCAGTGGTAATTTCCTCATCCTTGACCAAAGAACAAGAAGGTAAGTTGATAGAAGTACTTAAAAGGCATAAAAGTGCAATTGGATGGACATTAAAGGATATAAAAGGCATTAATCCATTAATCTGTATACATAGAATACATTTAGAGGAAAATGCTAAAACATCTCAACAACCTCAAAGAAGAATAAATCCACACATGAAAGAGGTAGTTAGAGCTGAAGTTCTTAAATTACTTGATGTTGGAATTATCTATCCTATCTCTGATAGTCAGTGGGTAAGCCCTACACAAGTTGTGCCTAAGAAATCTGGAATAACAGTGGTTGAAAACGAAAAAGGAGAATTAATACCTACCCGAGTCTTATCTAGTTGGCGTATGTGTATTGATTTCAGAAAATTGAATGCAGCCACTAGGAAAGACCATTTTCCATTGCCATTTCTTGATCAGATTCTAGAAAGAGTAGCAGGACATCCCCACTATTGTTTTCTTGATGGTTATTCAGGGTATAATCAAATACCAATTGCATTAGAGGACCAAGAAAAGACCACTTTTACTTGCCCCTTTGGCACTTTTGCATATAGAAGAATGCCTTTTGGTCTTTGTAATGCTCCGGCAACTTTTCAAAGATGCATGCTAAGTATTTTCAGTGACATGATTGAGCATTATTTAGAGGTTTTCATGGATGATCTGACAGTTTTTGGAAATTCTTTTAAAAATTATCTTGATAATTTGGAAAAAGTTCTTAAAAGATGCGAAGAAAAAGGATTTGTGTTAAATTGGGAAAAATGTCATTACATGGTTACCTCAGGAATAGTGTTAGGTCATGTGATATCTTCTAAGGGAATTGAAGTTGATAAGGCCAAAGTTGAATTAATTGCTCATTTGCCTTTTGATGCGTGAGGATATAGTGATTAAAATTCAGATAAAAATCAGTTGTCAGGCCCACCAGAAAATAAAAACCTTACAACTAGTTGTAGTTAGTAAGGGTCGATTCACAGAGAACCAATTCAATTAACACTATCAAGTAATTCCCAATTTAAACTCTAATTAATAATAAACAGTAAAAATGGGGGTTTTTGGATTTTTGATGAACAATAAACAGTTTCAAAGACAATAACAATAAATAAACTAAAAACAACAATATAAGAAAATTGGTTAAGAGATTGAATCCACCACTAGATTTATATGATGATGTAAATCCACATATCATTTTATTCCAACATGCTTAATTATGTTTTTATGCAATTGTGAGAGTAAATCTCTGTTTTCCTTACGTGTTGGCCAATTTATCAACCGCTCAAATCAACTCCTAATCACTGATTAGTCATAAAGCAACCGCTCTTACAACTATCCAACAATTGCATTAAGATTTAGAAAACTAATTACACTAAGATCTAATCACACACCGGGATTAAATTACTTAGAACATATATTTCTCTAGATCTACTACCGCAACCGCGCATAATAAACCCAGATCTACCACTTTTATAACTGGCAAATAGTACAAAGATAATTATACCCACATGAACATCATATATTCCACTAGATCTACTACCGCAACCGCGCATAATAAACCCAGATCTACCACTTTTCAAGAGGGAACAAGTATAAAAACCTTCATACCAATAATAGATTCAGAAATATATGAATAAAAACATAACTGTGTTGAAATAATCAAATATGCAAAGTTTACAACATCAATACTAGTGGTTTCATCACCCCCTTAACCAAGGGAGGTTTAGTTACACATAGCTAGAAGGAAATCACAAGAAAAACTGAGAGAAATGAAGGAGAGTCCAACCTCCTACATGATAACCAATGGTACCCTTTTATAGAAGTCTAGGGTAACAAAATGACAAATGTGAGTGGATGGATGAGTGGGTTGATGAGTGGAGTGGTTGAGTGGAGTGGTTGGGTGGAGTGGTTGAGTGGTTGAGTGGATTAGTTGAGTGGGGTGGAGTGGTTGAGTGGATGAGTGGAGTGCTTTGGTTGAGTGGAGTGGAGTGGTTGAGTGGAGTGATTTGGTTGAGTGGAGTGGAGTGGTTGAGTGGATGAGTGGAGTGATTTGGTTGAGTGGAGTGGAGTGGTTGAGTACGAAAATTCCTTGGTCTGACTTGGAAGCCAAAAACGACCGATTATACTTCAGATTCATGAAAAGTGCTCTTCATGAAAGTTGTAGATCTTTGTCTTGACTATAATATGCATATCTGGATCGTCCAATTTGGCTTCCTACAACCCAAGATATGACCCAAATACCACAAGTTACTCAAACCCAACTTCAGCACCTCTGTTCCAACTTGCAAGCCCAATTTGACCCATTAGACTTCATGCTTTCAAAATGTGTTCTTCATGAAAGTTGTTTATTTGGGTCTTGACTATCAACTATCCAAATTTCAGCCCATCTCCATTATTACAGCTTGAGATATGATGTTATGAGTGCACACCGTTCGGATTCTAGTGACAGAACCCGTATTCTGACTTCCATGTAAACTTAGATTCCCTAGACATTTGTTTAGGACTTCGAGCTCTTCATCAAAGTTGTAGATATTCCTCTTAGCTTTCCTACAAGATAAAATTCATGATTATTAGATATCAGGAACTCAAGTTATGGCCAAAATACAGAAATAGTGTAAAATCTCAATAATGCTAAAAATATTCAATTAGGATCAATTTGAGCTCAAACTCACAAAATCATATCAAACTCAATCAATTAAGAATATGGAGAGTGTAAATGACTAAACATAAGGGTTTCTTAATAAATAAAATATGTGATTATCAAATTTTTCTACACTTAGCTTTTTGCACTCCTGGGCAAAACTCAAGACCAAAACAAGGACATAAGAGATTAACAAAATTTTAAATTCCAACGACATTCAAGAGCCCAAAATTTTACAATCAAGAAGAACAACCAAAGGTTCAAAGGATCAAAACATTCATGAGTTAACAATTCTCCACATCTCAAACCAACAAGCAAGGTATCTTCAATATGAATCGAGAATGATAGATCTTCACAAGATTCCCTCTCAATCTCTCAAGTGTTTAAAAGGTAGGTATTTCACTCAATTCAACCATGAAAATTGCACTACCATAAGCTTACTTATCTTCTACTTCTCCACTACTCAAAACACATGCATACACAAATCATGAGGACTTTATTCAAGGTTGTAGTGAGGTCAAGGTAACAGAAGAGGGTAAAATGGATATGAGAGGATAAATACCAAAGAGAATAAAAGCAAATGAGAGCTGAGTTCAAATAACAAGCATAAAAGTTCATCCCAACTCTAATGTATAACCCTTTACATATTCATTTCTCAATCCTTTTCTTTTTTTTTCTTTTTTTTTTTTATATATGAACATAACTATATACATACATTTTTTTTTCTCTTTTTGTTTTTTTAGACGCATTTTTTTTAGTCACTCTTTCCTTTTTCAATAACCATTTTGTACACACACCCCCACACTTGTTCAAAAACTCATCCATTAACTAAGCTAATGTTCTTTTATTCCCTAAGGTAAAGTAAGAACATGATTTTTCATTTAAGGCACATAATGAGCTAGAAACAAAGAATGGTCAAATAAGCTCAAAGGGGTTAAGTAAAGGAAAATATACAAGGTTGGCAAGAATCAGAAAATTTTCAAGAAGTCAAAAGAGTGCTTGATATCATATTGAAAACAAGGTTGGCTATTTGGTTAAATTAGCTAATTAAGAAAGACGGCCTCAATCATGTTCATACATGCAAGTGAAACGTAGCCTAAAAAAGAATCAAAGCAAGTTCTAGAGTGGTCATTAACATGAGTGAAAATCACACAAGAAAGAAGAGAATGGCATAAATGTTAAATCCATCCATTAGGCTCAAAATCTCATAAGGTATGCTTCCATCAAACTCAATTCATCAATTTAATCATCCATCACCAAGCATATCAGTTCAAGAAGGGAGAAAAGTTATTCAATCATGCAATGAAACTTTTTTTTTAAAACTTTTTTTTTTGAAATTAAGACATTTTTTTTAAATGCTAAAATCTCTCCCCCACACTTAATATAAGCATTGTCCTCAATGTGAAAGAGAGATATAGAAAAGAGCAACACAATCTGATAAGAAGTGAATCAACGCTAAGCAGAAAAGAAGCACACTGTCATTGCCGCATCAGACCCTGAAAAGAAATCAAATCATAAAACTTTAGTACTTCTACAATTTAATACTAATTATTTACTACCTAAAAACACTCCTTACTCTGCCACCAATTAAGATGCGTCTCAAGAGTAAATAATTTACTCTTTACTCGCCATCCCTAATTACTAAATTGATGACAAATACAACAAACATATTAATAAACACACTCCTTTTTTTTTTTTTACAACTATCCTTCCCCCAACCAGATCACAACATTGTCCTCAATGTCAAAACATAGATAGGTAAAGGATAGAATATATTACCTTGTTCTTGTCGCAATTCGAAAAGAAAAACCTCACACAAATTTAAACAAAAACAAAGTACAATAAATAAAACCAAAGTGGTAATTATTTAAATAGTTGGAGTGTCTTGGCCGGCTTTCTTTTCATTTTGCTTTCCTCACCACTTCCTTCACCGCTTCTTTCGGACCAATTTATCGACATTCTTTGGATCAGTTCATAAACAAAAGCTTCTAATTTATCAATCAATTCATCAACAAGTAGAAGCAGAGATAAGGAGTCGTCTTGCGAAAGTGTGACAAATTTTGTTCTCCACAAAGATGGTCAACAAAAGATAACAAATTATCAAAGAAATTATTAACATTCAACAAACCTATGGGTTTATAGTGGATGTTCAGTTGAGCCCAAGAGACAATTTGAAAGACTTCTTCCAAAGTACCAAAACAACCAGGTAAGGCAATGAATGCATCAGAGTTGTCAAGCATCGCCTTCATTCATTCATGCATAGAGGATACCTTAATTTCCAGTCCAACTGTCTTTCCAACGATGTTCCTTCGAGTTAAAGGTTCAGGAATGACACCTAAAACTTGACCACCTCTTACAAATGCAGAAAGTGATACAGCCCCCATTAACCCAATGCAACCTCCCCCATATACTACACGAATGTTCCTCGCAGCAAGTGTTCTACCAACAGTGCTTGCTGCGTTTACAAACTCTAAACCATTCCCATAACTTGTCCCACAAAATACACCAATACTGAGAAATCTACGAACTGAAGAAGAAGCTCCCTCCATTTTACACTCACACTCCCTTTGAATGATTTTAAGTTGAAGGAAAGTGAAGGAAATGTAGTGTTTAAATAGGGAAGAGAATAGAAAAAGTAATGATAGCACCTATATGGGTAGGTTGGCTGTTGTCAGAAAAGTTTGAAATTAAGAATTTTTTTTTTTGACTTCAAGAAAACCATCAGGGTAAAGAAGTCTAGAAACCCCCGAAGGATCCCATCCAAAGGATCGTCTGTCCAAAACCAAAATTCAACAAAATCATACAAAGATAAAATAATAAAAAACAAATGATTATATATCTTTATGTACATGTTTCATGGCAGATCTTTATACTGCACATCATGAGTGCAGTAATACCAAGACGGCTCAGCCAATCTGGGCATTCTTCTCCCTCCCGCTTGTGGGATATTTTAGATTGAGCTACGACGCCACTAATTAAAGTGCGTAAATCTGACAGCTACCAACAACGACCACATCCAGTGAGAGATCGCTGAAGAGCCCATGGTATTAAATCACAGGATCCAGCTCAGAGGCATTGTCACGCGAGAATGCAAACACGGGACGCTTCTTTCTGTCCATCAACAAGCAGAGCCTTTGGTTAAAACCTGGGAATGCTTGCGCGGCTCTCTACAGAGCATGGTACACAAACCTTATTTACCGACCGGCGTGCGAAGGTCCACCCGAGTCAATGACGGGTTTGCCACTCCACTGGCAAGGGCTCCTAATCTAATTAAAGACCAAATACAACCAAAGTTTCGCCCCTTTTTTGTTTTATATATATATATAACAAAGGTGGGGTAATAAACCAACCACCAAATAAAAAAAATAACAAAGGTGGGGTAATAAACCAACCACCAAATAAATAAAATAATAATAAAAAAAATAAAATAACAAAGGTGGGGTAATAAACCAACCACCAAATAAATAAAATAAATAAATAAATAGCAAATGTGGGGTAATAAACCAACCACCAAATAAAAAAAAAAATTCAAAAATGGTGTGGTAGAAACCAACCACCAAATAAATTAATAAGCAAAAAAATAAATAAATAAATAAATAAATAAATGACAAAAATAAATGACAGGAAATAAATAAATGACAAAAATAAAAAAAAAAAAAAATTACAGAAAGTAAAAGGAGAGGTTCCCCACTATTAGTATGTATAAAAAAAATAAAATAAAAGGGAGAGATTCTCCCACTGAGTTAGTATATACAAAAAAAAATAAAGGAAGAATTACCCCTACTGAAAAAAAATAAAAAAAATAAAAAAAATAAAAATAAAGATAAAAATAAAAAGCTAATTAATTTTTTTTTTGGTTTTTTTTTGTTTTTTTTTATTTTCATTTTTTTTTATTCATAATGCGGATGGAGAAGGTTCATCACCTCATTCTCTGGAAGTTCATGATATTGTTTGAGGCGGTGTTTATTAGCCTTATCAAGTGAGGTAGGTGAAAAGACTTCACCAGGATCCCATTGTTTGAAACATGATGACCAAGCTATAGTTAAGACAACATGATAGCTTTCACCGGGGTCCCATTGGTTGAAGTATGATGAAAAAGCTGTAGTTGAAACAATATGAAAGCTTTCACCAGGATCCCATTGATTGAAGTGTGATGACCAAACTGTAGGTGAAATAATATGAGAGCTTTTACCAGGATCCCATTGATTGAAGTGTGATGAACAGATTAAGCTTGCAGCATAAGGACTTCCACCAGGGTCCCATTGGCCCTTATTTTCCTTGGTTTCACCACTGAAAAGTAATATAGGCACTTTATCAGCTTCATGTGCATTGTTTTTACTGAATGATGGCCCAAAAATAAAGTCCACTTTAGTAGTGACTGTTATCGGGTGCTCTTCTTCCTTTTCTAAAAATTCTTCCATGGCCTGTAATTCCTCCTCCCTTTGGGTCTTAGATTCTGCTTTGCAAACAGAATCATCAACTTTCAAATCTGCAGAAATCTCAGCACAGCTAGCACATATCATATCACCTTGACAATTAGTGCATGAGTGGCAATGAATATAATTATTAAAACCAATAAAATCAGGAAATTCATCACACAACTCATCATGTTGCTCCTCCAGTACATTAAGAAGGGGTTCAAGATTACTTACCTTGGGGGCTTCAGAGTTCTTCCCTTCCTCATTTACCTGTTTAAGTTCTTGGTCTTCCTCTGTAGTGGTTTGTGGAGGAGAAATGGGTTCATCCAACGTCTTTTCACTCTGCAATATGTCAACACTAGGATCTTCCATCACATCCTCTTCGGGTTGTGAGGGAAGTCCTTCAAAATTTAGGCTTTGCATATGGCTGAGTTCTATGGCTAACTGCTCCAAAGAGTTAGCCATGTTATTGATTGCGACCTTTGTTTCTTATTGGAAACTCTGTAAATTGGCCTTTGTTTCTTGTTGGAAACTCTGTAAATTGGCCTTTGTTTCTTGTTGGAACTGTATAGTATTAATGGCAAATTGTTTTATTAGTTCCTCCAATGAAGGTTCAGGCTGCCAAGGATCTTGAACTTGCTGCTGTCTCTGAGGGAAATATGTTTGCCTCTGCTGAAATTCTGGAAGTTCATAGGCTGGAGGTTGATTATGAGGCTGCTGTCCATAACTCAAGTTAGGATAGTCCCACCACTCTGGATAATATGTATTGGAGTAAGGGTTATAGTTGTTAGAAGGTTTAGAATATCCCCATACTGCCTCTACTTCCTCATTTGTGTCCACTAGGAAAGTGGGACACAAATCAGTGATATGTCCAGGTGATAAGCAAATCCCACAAGCATCCATGATTAATGGACATCAACACCTACAAGATACTCAGAAAGAAAGAATAAAAAAATAAAAAATAAAAATAAAAACAGAGTAAAAATAGGAAATAAATTAATAGTGTCATTGAAAAATTGGCTCCCCGACAGCGGCGCCAAAATTCTGATGCGTGAGGATATAGCGATTAAAATTCAGATAAAAATCAGTTGTCAGGCCCACCAGAAAATAAAAACCTTACAACTAGTTGTAGTTAGTAAGGGTCGATCCACAGAGAACCAATTCAATTAACACTATCAAGTAATTCCCAATTTAAACTCTAATTAACAATAAACAGTAAAAAGGGGGGTTTTTGGATTTTTTATGAACAATAAACAGTTTCAAAGACAATAACAATAAATAAACTAAAAACAACAATATAAGAAAATTGGTTAAGAGATTGAATCCACCACTAGATTTATATGATGATGTAAATCCACATATCATTTTATTCCAACATGCTCAATTATGTTTTTATGCAATTGTGAGAGTAAATCTCTGCTTTTTCTTACGTGTTGGCCAATTTAGTAACCGCATTCAAATCAACTCCTAATCACCGATTAGTCATAAAGCAACCGCTCTTACAACTATCCAACAATTGCATTAAGATTTAGAAAACCAATTACACTAAGATCTAATCACACACCGGGATTAAATTATTTAGAACATATATTTCTCTAGATCTACTACCGCAACCGCGCATAATAAACCCAGATCTACCACTTTTATAACTGGCAAATAGCACAAAGATAATTATACCCATATGAACATCATATATTCCACTAGATCTACTACCGCAATCGCGCATAATAAACCCAGATCTACCACTTTTCAAGAGGGAACAAGTATAAAAACCTTCATACCAACAATAAATTCAGAAATATATGAATAAAAACATAATTGTGTTGAAATAATCAAATATGCAAAGTTTACAACATCAATACTAGCGGTTTCATCACCCCCTTAACCAAGGGAGGTTTAGTTACACATAGCTAGAAGGAAATCACAAGAAAAACTGAGAGAAATGAAGGAGAGTCCAACCTCCTACATGATAACCAATGGTGCCCTTTTATAGAAGTCTAGGGTAACAAAATGACAAAGGTGAGTGGATGGATGAGTGGGTTGATGAGTGGAGTGGTTGGGTGGAGTGGTTGAGTGGATTAGTTGAGTGGGGTGGAGTGGTTGAGTGGATGAGTGGAGTGATTTGGTTGAGTGGAGTGGAGTGGTTGAGTGGAGTGATTTGGTTGAGTGGAATGGAGTGGTTGAGTAGATGAGTGGAGTGATTTGGTTGAGTGGAGTGGAGTGGTTGAGTGGATGAGTGGAGTGATTTGGTTGAGTGGAGTGGAGTGGTTGAGTGTGAAAATTCCTTGGTCTGACTTGGAAGCCAAAAACGACTGATTATACTTCAGATTCATGAAAAGTGCTCTCATGAAAGTTGTAGATCTTTGTCTTGGCTATAACATTCATATTTGGATCGTCCAATTTGGCTTCCTACAGCCCAAGATATGACTCAAATACCACAAGTTGCTCAAACCCAACTTCAGCACCTCTGTTCCGACTTGCAAGCCCAATCTGACCCATTAGACTTCATGCTTTCAAAATGTGCTCTTCATGAAAGTTGTTTATTTGGGTCTTGACTATCAATTATCCAAATTTCAGCCCATCTCCATTATTACAGCTTGAGATATGATTTTATGAGTGCACACCGTTCGGATTCTAGTGACAGAACTCGTATTCTGACTTCCATGTAAACTTAGATTTCTTAGACATCTGTTTAGGACTTCGAGCTCTTCATCAAAGTTGTAGATATTCCTCTTAGCTTTCCTACAAGATAAAATTCATGATTATCAGATATCAGGAACTCAAGTTATGGCCAAAATACAGAAATAGTGTAAAATCTTAATAATGCTGAAAATATTCAATTAGGATCAATTTGAGCTCAAACTCACAAAATCATATCAAACTCAATCAATTAAGAATATGGAGAGTGTAAATGACTAAACATAAGGGTTTCTTAATAAATAAAATATGTGATTATCACCTTTCCCAAAAACAGTCAGAAAAGTTCATTCCTTTTTAGGACATGCAGGTTTTTACAGAATATTTGTAAAGGACTTTAGTGCCATATCTAGACCTTTATGTAATCTTCTAACAAAAGATACACCATTTGATTGGACTCAAGATTATCAGAAATCTTTTAAAAAATTAATCGGTCTTTTGACTTCTGCTCCTATCATGCAATCTCCTGACTGGTCTTTGCCTTTTGAGTTGATGTGTGATTCTAGTGATTTTGTTTGTTTACTGTTTTAGGCCAAAGAAAGGAAGGTAAGTCTCATGTAATTTATTACGCAAGTCGAACTTTGAATAGTGCATAAATGAATTATACCACTACTGAAAAAGAACTACTTGCTGTAATTTTTACATTGGACAAATTTCGGGCTTATTTAATTAGTTCATCCACTATTGTTTTCACTGATCATGCTGCTGTTAGATATTTAATGTCTAAACAGGATGCCAAACCTAGATTGATATGGTGGATCTTGTTGCTTCAAGAATTCAACATCACAATAAAAGATAAGAAAAGAGCCGAAAATGTTGTTGCAGATCATTTGTCAAGGCTGACAACAAGCTCATCTTTTGATAGCACACCTATCAATGATTCTTTTCCCGATGAATTTTTATTTTCTATCAATTCTATGCCTTGGTTTGCTAACATTGTCAATTTTCTTGTAACAGGTAAGATGCCGCCTCAGTGGACACACTAAGACAAAAAAAAGTTTTTGATTGAGGTGAAAAATTTCTTTTGGGATGACCCATATTTGTTCAAATATTGTCCTGATCAAATCTTTCGGAGATGTGTACCCGACAATGAGGTAAGTAGTGTTATTAAATTTTGTCATTCAGAAGCATGTGGAGGTCATTTTTCTTCAAAGAAAACAATGCGAAAATCTTGCAAAGTGTGGATTTTATTGGCCCACTTTATTCAAGGACGTTATACTTTTTGTAAAAGTTGTGAAAGTTGTCAAAAATTGGGGTCCATTTCTAAAAGAAATATGATGCCTTTGAACCCTATCCTTGTCATTGAAATTTTTATTGTTAGGGAATTGATTTCATGGGTCCATTTCCATCATCTTTTGGATTTGTGTACATTTTGGTTGCGAGTTGATTATGTCTCAAAATGGATTGAGGCAATTTCATGTCAAGACAATGATCATAAACCTGTTCTAAAATTTTTAAAAGAAAATGTTTTGAGTCGATTTGGAATTCCTCGAGCTATCATCGTGATGGGGAACACATTTTTGTAATAAATCATTTGAATCTTTAATGAAGAAATATTGCATTACCCACAAAATTGCAACCCCTTATCATCCTCAGACAAGTGGACAAGTTGAATTAGCAAATAGGGAGATTAAACAAATTTTAGAAAAAACGGTTAACCCAAATTGTAAAGATTGGTCTTTAAGACTAAACGATGCACTTTGGGCTTACCTGCATCGCTTTTAAAACATCTTTGGGCATGTCTCCTATCGGTTAGTTTATGGAAAACCTTGTCATTTGCCTGTAGAATTGGAGCATAAAGCATTTTGGGCCATTAAAGCTTTCAACTTAAGTCTTGATGATGCTTCCAAGTTATGCAAATTGCAATTGAATGAACTTGAGGAATTAAGAAATGATGCATATGAAAACTCAAAGATTTATAAAGCTAGAACAAAAGCTTTTCATGATAAATCAATTTTGAGAAAAACTTTTGAAATTGGTCAAAAAGTTCTGCTTTATAATTCTCGTCTTCACCTATTCCCTGGAAAATTGAGATCTAGGTGGATTGGTCCTTATATTGTCAAACATGTGTATTCTTATGGGGCCATAGACATTGAGAATCCTAGGAATGGTATTGTATTTAAGGTCAATGGATAAAGACTCAAACCATTTCTGGAACATCAAGTTGTTGAGGTAGAATCCATTTCTCTTTCTAATCCTTGTTATGAGTAGAATTTATTTTAATGTTGTTTTTTTTTTTGCAGTTCTTTGTGTTCTCGGCTAAATGGTGGATAACTGTATCTCGTGACTCTCAAGTCGGTTTGTTTTTCGGTTTCCATAATAACCGATTTCTTCTCCTTTCAAAATGGATGTCATTCTCTCAAATCTAAGAAAATATTTTCCTTCTCTCCCTCTAAATGCTCTAACAAAAGTCTATGAAGCTAGGTGTGAAAGACTGAGATTGTTAATGTATAAGGGCATCCCGAGAAGATATACGCTGGATAATCGAAGCAAAGGTTCATTTAGTGGTGAATCTTCGATTCATTTGTCTCATACATGCCGGTCTCGGTAAAAGTTCATTTTCAAAAAGGAGAAGAGCAAAAAGAATGAAAGTTTGTTACAAGTGTGCACGATGGAATTGCAACACGCGATGTCACTCTTTGGAGATGGTTTCCGTAAATAGAGAAGATAAAATATTCTTCATTAAGAATGGACTGAGTAAGGAGTCATTAGATAATATCTTATTGACTCTTGAGACGCATTCTTGTGGAATTGTGCAGCGTGAACTTCTTAGTTTGTGGAATCTCTTCAAGGACGAGCAAGAGCGTTACAGTCTTGGGAATCTGACTCAAAAAGACACTGTTTGCCAATTTATAAGAAAATTAGATGGGAAGCTTATCCTCGACTCATAGAAGGCGTTTAAGCCGTTTCTGGACGTGAAACCAAAGGAAGATGTGAGCCACAATCACAACAACATGTATATATTATCTTGTACATTTTTCAAAAAAAAAAAAAAAAAAAAAAGAAACAAAAAAAAGAAACAAAAAAAAAAAAAAAAAAAAAAAAAAAAAAAAAAAAAGGCGAAACTTCGGTTGTACTTAGTCTTTAATTAGATTAGAGCCCCCCGCGGTGGAGTGGCGGATCCGTCATTGACTCGGATGGACCTTCGCACGTCGGTTGGTAAATAAGATTCGTGTGCCATGCTCGCAGAGAGCCACACAAGCATTCCTGTGTTTTAACCAAAGGCTCACGCTTGGCGATGGACGTAAAGAAGCGTCCGTGTTTGCATTCTCGCGTGACAATGCCTCCGAGTGAATCCTATGATTTAATGCCATGAGCTCTTCGGCGACCTCTCACCTGGCTGTGGTCATTGGTGGTAGCTGTCGATTTACGCACTTTAATTAGTGGCGTCGTAGCTCAATCCAAAATATCCCACAAGCGGGAGGGAGAAGAATGCCCAGATTGGCTGAGCCGTCTTAGTATTACTGCACTCATGACGCACAGTATAAAGATTTGCCATGAAACCTGTACATAAAGGTATGTAATCATTTGTTATTAGTATTTTATCTTTGTATGATTTTGTTGAATTTTGGTTTTGGACAGACGATCCTTTGGATGGGATCCTTCGGGGGTTTCTAGACTTCTTTACCCTGATGGTTTTCTTGAAGTCAAAAAACAAAAAAAAAACCAAAAAGAAAAAGAAAAGAAAAACAAAAAAAAAATTCTTTTCTGACACTAGTCAACCTACCCATATAAGTGCTATCATTACTTTTTCTATTCTCTTCCCTATTTAAACACTCCATTTTCTTCACTTTCCTGTAACTCATAATCCTTCAAAGAGAGTGTGAGTGTAGAAATGGAAGGAGCTTCTTCTTCTGTTCGTAGACTTACCAATATTTGTGTATTTTGTGGGTCAACTTATGGGAAGGGTTTAGAGTATGTAGACGCAGCAATCACTCTTGGTCGAACACTTGCTGCGAGGAAAATTCATTTAGTATATGGGGGAGGCAGCATTGGGTTAATGAAGGCTGTATCACTTGCTACTCATTTAAAAGGCAGTCAGGTTTTAGGTATCATTCCTAGACCTTTAGCTCAACAGAATATCACTGGAAAGACAATTGGGGAGGAGATTCAAGTATCATCTATGGAAGAACGAATAAGGACAATGCTTGCAAACTCTGATGCATTCATAGCATTACCGGGTGGTTTTGGTACTTTGGAAGAAAATTTTCAAATTATTTCTTGGGCCCAACTGAACATCCACCATAAACCCGTAGGTTTGTTGAATGTTAATAATTTCTTTGATAATTTGTTATCTTTTGTTGACCATGCTGTAGAACAGAAATTTGCCACACCTTCTGCAAGACAACTCCTTATCTCTGCTACCACTGTTGATGAGTTGATTGATAAATTAGAAGTTTTTGTTTATGAACCTGATCTAGTAACAGCTCAGATAGATTGGTCAGAAGGCACCAGCAAGAGAGGCACCAGCAAGAGAGGCAACAGCAAGAGAGGCAGCAAGGAACAAGAGTGTGATCTGTCACTTCATCTATAACTATCCTTTATCTTTAGTTTTATTTATCGTACTTTGTTTCTGTTTAAATTTGTGTGAGATTTTTCTTGCAACAACAGGTAATATTTTCTATCCTTTTTCCTATCTATTTTTTTACATTGAGGACAATGTTGTAATCTGGTTGAGGGGAAGGATAGTTGTGTGACTAGTTGTGTAAAAAAATGTATAAAAAAAAATTTGAAAGTGTGTTTATGTTTGTTGTGTTTATATGTTTGTCAGTAATTTTCTAACCTAAACCAGTTAAGGATGGCAGAGTAAGGAGTAAATTTTGCTGTGGAGGTAATTTTACTTTTGAGACGCATCTTAGTTGGGGTAGATACTTAGTTTGTGTGGAAGTAGCAAATAGATTCAGGGAAATTTACATGATTGAGTAAATTGTCTTCTTTCTTAAAATTCACATGTTTGGTTATGGATGTTGAATTGGTGGACTGAGAATGATGGAATTATGCCTTGTGAGATTTTGAGCCTATTGATGAATGGATTAAACATTTGTACCATTCTTTTCTTTCTTATGTGAATTTCACTCATGAAATTGTTGCTCTAGAACTTTCTTTGATTCTTTTTGAGATTACATTTTCATATGCATACATGAATATGATTGAGGCATTTTTCTTGAAATAGCTACTTTAGCTAAATAGCCATCCTTGTATATTTTTCCTTGCTTAACCCCTTTGAGCTTATTTGACTATTCTTTGTTTCGAACTCATTATGTGCCTTAAATGAAAAACCATGTTCTTACTTGACCTTAGGGAATAAGAGAACATTATTTTTGTCATTCGATGAGTTCTTGAACAAGTGTGGGGGTGTGTGTGCAGAATGGTTAAAAAAATGTGTATATATGATGTTCTTATTGTAAAAAAAAAAATGTATATATGATGTTCTTATTGTAAAAAATAAAAAAAAAATAAAAAAAAAAAAAAAAATGTAAAAAGAAGAGGGTCAACAAGGTAATAAAGGAAAGGAAAAGAATATGTAAAGGGAATTTGTATTAGGTGGAGTTGGGATAAACTTTCATGCTTGTTAATTAAACTCAGCTCTCATGTTCTTTTATTCTCTGGTGTTTAACTTGTCATATCCATATTACCTCCTCCTTTACCTTGACCCCATTACAACCTTGAATAAAGTCCCCATGATTTGTGTGTGCATGTGTTCTGAGTAATGGAGAAGTAGAATATAAGCAAGTTTATGGTAGTGCAATTTTCATGGGTTGAATTGATTGAAATACCTACCTTTTAAACACTTGAGGGATTGAGAGTGAATCTTGTGAAAATCTATCATTCTTGACTCATGCTTTTCAATTCAAATATCCTTGCTTGTTGATTTGAGAAGTGAAAATATGTTATCTCATGAATGTTTTAATTACTTGAATGATTGCTCTTCATTTTTAAATATTATTAGAAATTGAGTCTTTTAGAGTGTTTAGCTTTTGAGTCTATTTCGTTTCTTTTTTTGTGAGTGATCTTATGTGTTTTGCTCAGGAGTGCAAAAAGCTAAGTGTGGGAGAGTTTGATGATCACATATTTGATACATTAATAAGCTTTCATTCTTAGTCATTTACACTCTCTATGTACTTAATTGATTGAGTTTTATTATGTTTTGTAAGTTTGGACTCAAATTGAATTTAATTGAATTTTTCAGCATGATTCATATCTTACTCTGTTTCTGTATTTGGGTCATATCTTGGGCTGTAGGTGGTCTTTGGAGGTAATTCTAGTGGCATTTGAAAGATAAGAGAAAGTTCTATAACTTTTATGAAGACTTCAAAGGCCTAATCACATTAGTAGATAACTCAAATTGGGATTGAAGCAAGAACCAGAGTGTTTTTCCTGACAGCTTAACCTATGGGTACTGTTCATCATATATTTTGGGATAGAAGTTATAAAATGGGCTGAAATTTGGATGCAGAATAGTTAAGACCAATATCTTCAACTTTCATGTTGAACACTTTTCCAGAATCGGACTCCTTGAAGGTGATATTGGGCTTGGAAGTCAAAATAGAGGAGCTGTGACTAGGCCTGGGCAGTGTTCAGTAAATTGAACGTATCTGGAGTTAGAGAAATGATATTGGACTCTAAAGCCATTTGAAAGCTAAGATCCAGGCCTATAACTTTCATGAAGACCACTTGGTTAAAAAATGTCGAATGCAATGACTTCAGAGCTGCATGATTTCGGAGACAAGGAATCTCCATAATTTTCCACTCACCTAAAGTCATTTGGCATTTTCCACTCATTTTCCACTCATCCAACCACTAATGACTCAGCCCCCTTGTCATTTTGTATCTCTAATCCTCTATAAAAGGGGGCCTTGGCATATCATTAAGGGTGTTAGGTGTTAGTTACCAAAATGATGCCATTTTGTTACTAGGTTTTCTTGTAGTAATTTTCCTTTGTTCTAAATTAAAGTCATGTTTTTCTTCTTCTTCTTCTTCTTCTCTCTTTTTTTCTTATTATCTATGAGTAACTAAGTTTCATTTTACTTGGGTGAAAGGGTGAAGTTCTTGGTAATAAAGTAAGGTTAGATTTATTCTTCTCTTGTGCTTAAATGATTTATATTTTCTAGTAACCATTATACGTATTATAATTTGTTTCTTATAATTTAGAAACCATCTTTGTAAAGAGGAGTTCTTGATTTGTTGTAGACAAAATATTGGCATAATGAATGCTTTAACCCATTTATAAGTGGTGGTAATATTTTTAGGAAACATAATATAATTACATATATTATTTTAATTGGACTTTTAATGTTGTATTTTCCGATTGGAACCTCCATGTTGCGAGGATTCTAATTGAGTTATAAAAGGAATTAATCTTACCTTTATTTTATTTACCAAGAGTGAATCTTTTTACCCAAGTAAATAATTTTAATTGTAGTAACAAAATATTCACTTCACCTTAATTAATCTTCAACAATTCCCTGTGGATCGACCTCGGACTCCCGAGAATTTTATTACTTGAGACAACCTGCACTTGGGTTCGCAATGCAACAATTAATCCCGCATCAAGTTTGTAGACTTGTTTGAAACTAAAAAGTGTGCATCACTTGGGGTCATAATTTGAGCTCGAGGGACCTTGAGCTTGTTTGCTCTTCTTCTTCCCCCTCACGCACAACAACTTCTTCAATCCTAGCTTTCTTCATAGGAGAAGTAGATTTCATTACTCCAAAATCACATGAAGAGATCTTCTTTGCTTTGTAGGGACAACCTTCTCTTTTCTTTTTGATTAAGAAGGAGTGGGTTCTATTATTGGTTCCTTCTCGTTTTCAGTGGTTAATCCTAACATCGTGAACAACATAACCTCTTCTTCTTTGGATGAGGAGTTCGAATCAATAGCTTTCTCCTTTTAGTTGTGTGTTTAACCTTCATTGTGTTTGAAGAGAATCTTAGTGAGTATTGAGAGAGTATGGGGTAAGTGAGTACGATGAGTGGGTAAGTATGAGAGAATATGTGTACATGAGAGAGAGAGAGAGATCTTAGACTTTGGATTATTTGTATTTGAAATGAATAGTGAGCGGGTGAAAATTTGTATATATATATATGAGGTGAAAATAGACGTCAGTAACAAAATATAATCGTTAAGGAATAATAATTTTGAATTTAAGAAGAGAGAGAATATCAGGATAAAAATTACCGTTAGTGAGGAACAACTTGAGAAGGTTGGATATCTGAGAGGGTTAGATGACTTGAGAGAATATGTGTGCATGAGAGAGAGAGAGAGAGAGATCTTAGACATTGGATGATTTGTATTTGAAATGAATAGTGAGCGGGTGAAAATTTGTATATATATATGAGGTGAAAATAGATGTCAGTAACAAAATATAATCGTTGAGGAATAATAATTTTGAATTTAAGAAGAGAGAGAATATCAGGATAAAAATGACCGTTAGTGAGGAACAACTTGAGAAGGTTGGATATCTGAGAGGGTTAGATGACTTGAGACGGATGGCACAAACAACTTTCTCACCTCTGATGCTTCAACTTTCTTAAGTTACTGATCACCTTCAAATGCTCTCAACACTCAATGCCATATAAACATTTTTAAGTAAATAATCATATATAATTAAGATATGTAACATATGACAAACATGAATAATCTTCTAGAAAACAAAATCAATCACTTGAGAGCAGACATCTTTTGATTATTTCTTATAATATGGCATCTATCTTCTAATAAACACAATTTTTATACATTGTTTAACTCTCATATTTAATCTCTTAAACATCTTATGTATTTAATTGATTGGGTTTAACTACATTTTATAAGTTTGGATTTCAAATTTGGCTTAATGGTATTTTTCAGCATTGTGATAATTTTATACTATTTATGTACTTTGGGTATAACTTGAGTTATAGGCATCAAAAAATTATGAACTTTACCTTATAGAAAAGATAAGAGGAAGCTCTACAACTTTGATGAAGAGCTCTAGAACTGAATCAGATGTCTATAGGGTCAGATTGTTCCTGGAAGTCAAAATAAGGATGTTGTTAATGGAACTTGAATAATGTGCAAAGATTAGGTCATAAGTAGGCTGTAGGAGTTACAATGGGCTGAAACTAGTACCATTGAAAAGTTAAGACAAAACCCTTCAACTATCATGAAGACCACTTATCAAAATGGTAACGTTTTAATAGAGTTATAGTTGTATTAAGACAGTTGCTAGTTAGGCACCGAATTGGTTGGTGAAAGTGGAAGACAAGCATGACACACATTTTCCACTCATTCACACTCACCAAACAAGTCTATTGTCATTTTGTACTCTTCATGCTTTATAAAAAGCAGCATTAGTTGCTCATTGATGGCATCTTCGTTGAGAGTATGTTCTTGTATTATTTATTTATCTTGTTGTAGTTTTTTTTTGTTCTAAATATAAATTATTTTCATCTATTTCTTCTTCTCTCTTTCTTTCTTCTTATTCATGAGTAACTAATTCTTATTTTGTTTGGGTGAAAGGGTGAAGTTTTTGGTAATGAAATACGATTAGATTAATTTTTTTTCTGTGCTTGAATGTTATATTATCAAGTGGTCATTATATGTGTTGTATTTTGTTTCCAATCAATTTAGAAACCCTTCTTGTAAAGTGGAGATTTTGACTCATTATAGATAATAGATTAGTACAATGAATACTTGAACTCATTTACAAGTGTTGGCGTTAGTGGATAATTAAAGGAACCATAATATAACTACATATATAACATTAAATAAACTTTGAATGTTGTATTTTCCTATCAGAATCTCCGTTATGCGTAGATTCCAATTGAGTTATAAAAAGAAATAATTTTGTCATTAATTTATATACTGAGAGTGGATCTCCTAGTCCAAGCAAATCCTTTTCATTTGTGAACAATTTTTATGACATTTATTTTTGTGACAAATCTTTTCCTTACCTCAAAGAATTTTCTTCATCAATTCCCTATGGATCGAATTCGAACTTCCGAGAATTTATTACTTGAGACAACCTGCACTTGAGTTTGCAACATATTATTTGTATCATCTTCACTAAGGAGTGTTATGAAAATATCTACTCATTGATGGTCAGTATCAACTTATTTAAGTTCAAAATCCCTTTTTTGAACATGATCACAAATAAAATAATGTCTGATTTCAGTGTGCTTTGTTCTTGAATATTGTATAAGATTCTTAGATACATTAACAACATTTATATTATCAATAAGATTGGAATGTAGTCATACCTTTTGGAGTGATCCTCAAATTAATGTTTGATCCACAGGAGTTGTGAGCAGGAGCTAGGGGCTGACATATACTCAGCTTCTGCAATTGAAAAAGCAATGCAATTTTGCTTCCTACTTGACCAAGTCACTAAGGAATTGCCTAGGAAGTAACATGCATCACTTGTGCTCTTCCTTTCAACTATATCTCTAGCAAAGTCAGCATCACAGTATCCTACTAGATCAAAGCTAGAGCATTTCTTATACTAGAAACAATAATTAGATGTTCCTAGCAAGTATCTAAAGATTCTCTTCACAACCTTAAGATGATATTTTGTGCACATAGTCTAACACTAAATGCAATATCAAGTCTACTTGTTGTTAAATAGAGTAGACAACCAATCATACCTCTATAGAGTTTTTTACTCATAGGTTTACCTTTCTTATTTTTGTCAATGACCAATGAGAGATGCATTAGAGTTCCCATTGGCTTGACATTTTCCATGTTAAACTTTCTCAGCAAGTCTTTAGTATACTTTTCTTGATATACAAAGATTTCAGACTTGTCTTGCTTGTTTTGTAGGCTAAGAAAGAACTTCAACTCCCTCATTTTACTCATTTCAAATTCACTTTTCATTAGATAAAAAAAATTATTTGAATAAACCCTCATTAGTAGATCCAAAAACAATATCGTCAACATAGATTTGGATAATTTAGAGTTCATCCTTTAACTACTTTCTAAATAAGGTAGTGTCCACCTTTCCTTTTGTTAAACTATTTTCTAAAAGAAAGTTGTTCAACCTCTCATACAAAGCTCTTGGAGCTTGCTTTAAACCCTAAAGGGCTTCAGAGAGTTTAAAAACGTGGTTTGGATATTTTGCACCTTTAAAACCTAGTGGTGGATAGACATACACTTCCTCATTTTATGAAATCATTTAAGAATACACTTTTAACATCCATTTAAAATAATTTAAAGCCTTTCAATGCATCAAAAACAAGTAGTATTCTTATTGCTTCTAATCTAGCTATAGTGGAAAAGGTTTCATCGAAGTCATTACTTTCTTATTAATTGACTAACCTTACTTTGTTCCTTACCACATTCCCACTTTCATCTAATTTGTTCTTGAAAACTCATCTTGTACCAATTAGTGAATGGTTCTTAGGAGCTGGTACAAGTGTCTATACTTAGTTTCTCTCAAATTAATTGAGTTCCTCTTGTATTGCCTTTATCCATGATTCTTCTTAGAGTGCCTCATAAATACTCTTAGGCTCTATTTGTGAGAACAATGCAAAATGACTATTGGGGATTCCTCTTGTAAAAAAATATCTTGTTCTCACATTAGCTGAGGTCTCACTAATGATTAGCTTCTTTGGACAAGAAGGGTGCTACTTCCATTATGTTGGAAGTTGATAAGGTTGATGAGAAATATTTTGAGAAGGTAGCTGATTTTTCTCATCTTCTGTCTCAAATTCTTCAGTTCATAATTTTACTTTCTCAACATTCTAATCTTTCTCATCTTCCTCCTCCTTCGTTTTTTGACCTTTCTCATTTAGACTTAGTTGTTTTATTTCTTCATCATGATCTACATTCTTTTTTTTCTCATTAAGATGGTTAGCTTTATTAAAGATGACATGCATACTTTCTTAAACTACCAATATTCTCAAGTTATAAACTCTATATGCTTTTGAAGAAAATGAATAGCCAAGAAAGATGCCTTTACCAATTCTGGAATCAAAATTCCCTATCTGGTCTTTGTTGTTTAATATGAAGCATTAATAGCCAAATGTATGATAATATAAAATATTGGATTTCCTTCTATTCCACATTTCATAAAGGGTCTTATTTAGTATTGACCTTATAGAAACTCTATTTAAAATATAACATAAGGTGTTGACTACCTCAGCCCAAAAATATTTAAGAAGATTAATGTCACTGATGATCACATATTTGATGCATTAATAAGCCTTCATTTTTAGTCATTTACACTCTCCATTACTTAATTGATTGATTTTGATTATGTTTTGTAAGTTTGGACTCAAATTGGACTTAATTGAATTTTTCAGCATAATTTACATTTTACATTGTTTCTGTATTTGGCCTATATCTTGGGATATAGGTGGTCTTTAGAGGGGATTCTAGTGGCATTTGAAAGATAAGAGAGAGTTTTACAACTTTCAAGATACCTCAAAGGCCCAATCACACGAGTAGATAACTTAAATTAGGGTTGAAGCAAGAATCAGAGTGCTTTTCCTGATAGCTTAACCTATGTATACTATTCATCACATATTTCGGGATAGAAGTTGTTAAATGGGCTGAAATTTGGATGCTAAATAGATAAGACCCATATCTACAACTTTCATGTTAAACACTTTTCCATAATCGGACTCCTTGAAGGTGATATTGGGCTTGGAAGTCAGAACAGAGGAGCTATGACTGGGCCTGAGCAGTGTGCAGTAATTTGAACATATCTGGAGTTATAGAAATGATATTGGACTTAAACCAAAGCCATTTGAAACTAAGATCCAAGCCTACAACTTTCATGAAGACCACTTAGTTCAAAAAGGACGAATGCAATGATTTCAGAGCTACATGATTTCAGAGACAAGGAATTTCCATAATTTTCCACTCACCAAAAGTCATTTGGCATTTTCCACTCATTTTCCACTCATCCACCCACTAATGACTCACCCTCTTGTCATTTTGTATCTCTAATCCTCTATAAAAGGGGTCCTTTGTAGATCATTGAGCGTGTTAGGTGTTAGGTACTAAAATGATGTTAGTTTGTTACTAGATTTTCTTGTAGTAATTTTTCTTTATTCAAAATTAAAGTCATGTTCTTCTTCTTCTTCTTCTCTCTTTCTTTCTTCTTATCTATGAGTAACTAAGTTTCATTTTACTTGGGTGAAGGGGTGAAGCTCTTGGTAATGAAATAAGGTTAGATTAATTTCTCTCTTGTGCTTAAATGATATATTTTCAAGTGGTCATTATACGTATTGTATTTTGTTTCCAATTAATTTAGAAACCCTTCTTGTAAAGTGGAGTTCTTGATTTGTTGTAGACAAGAGATTGGCACAATGAATGCTTTAACTCATTTACAAGTGGTGGTGTTAGAAACTCTCCTTATAAAGTGGAGTTCTTGATTTGTTGTAGACAAAATATTGACATAATGAATGCTGTAACCCATTTATAAGTGGTAGTAATATTTTTCAGAAACATAATATAAATACGTATATTATTTTAAATGGACTTTTAAAACTGTATTTTTCGATTAGAACCTCCATGTTGCGAGGATTCTAATTGAGTTATAAAAGGAATTAATCTTACCTTTACTTTATTTACCAAGAGTGGATATTTTAACCCAAGTAAATAATTTTTACCATAGTAACAAAATATTTACTTAACCTTAATTAATCTTCAACAATTCCCTTTGGATCGACCTCGGACTCCCGAGAAATTTATTACTTAAGATAACCTGCACTTGGGTTCGCAATGCAATAATTAATCTCGCATCAAGTTTGTAGACTTATTTGAAACTAAAAATTATGTATCAACTTTTTTAGCGCCGTTCTTAGGAGACTTGATTTGAAGAACAAATTTCTTGTGTAAATATTTTGTATATATTTTCTACTCTTTTAATTTTTTTTTCTTTTGTACATACTAATTTACTAACTTAGTGGGGGAACCTCTCCCTTTTATTTTCTTTGTACATATTAACTTAGTTGGGGTAATTCTCCCTTTTAATTTCTGTACAGTGGAGGTAATTCTCCTTTTTATTTTCTTGTACATATTAATTTAGTGGGGGAAACTCTCCCTTTTATTTTACGCACTAACTTAGTGGGGGAACCGCTCCCTTTTAATTTTTGTTTTGTACTTTACTAACTTTGTGGGGGAAATCTCTCACTTTTATTTTTTTTTGTACATACTAATAGTGGGGGAAACTCTCCCTAATTTCTCTGTAATCTTTAATCATTAATGAAATAATATTTCTTCTTCTCTTCTCTCTCGCCGGATCAAAAAATTAGCTTGCCGATTCTTTAGTTTTCATTTTTTAAATTTACTTTTTGCACTTTATTTTATGTATATTATTTTCTGTCATTTTATTTTTTATATTTATCTTCTGTCATTTTTTTGTTATTTATTTTCTATCATTTTTTTTTTACTTACTAACTCTTTTACTAACTAACTAACTTCTTACTTTATCAGCTATCTAACATTTTAATTTATCTGCATACTAATTTTTTTAATTTTTCTGCTTATTTTCTTTATTTGGTGGTTGGTTCATACCACACCTACTTTTATTAATATTTATATATATATGGTGGCTGGTTTATACTATATCCTTATTAAGTTTCTTGTGTATGCTTAATTAGTATCGGGATTTAAATTCTGGTCGTTTGGTTAGAGTTAAACCAGGTACGTTACATATTGATTTGTTTGAATCATAATCACACACATTAAACACAATGGCTGAAAATGAAAGTGTGCATGATGAACATGAAAATCAACCGTTGCGAACTATGCATGAGTATTTGCAACCATCTCGAAATTCTAGTCCATCATGTTTTATCTTTCCACTCAATGCTAACAATTTTAGATTCAAGTCAGGCATGATTTCTTTACTTCCTAATTTTCATGGTTTAGAATCTGAAAGCCCATATTTACATCTAAAAGAATTTGAGGAAGTATGTACCGCTTTTCATGATCAAACTTGCACTGAAGAGGTTGTTAAGCTTAAATTATTTCCTTTTTCTCTAAAAGATAACGCAAAAGCTTGACTTAACACTTTGAAACCAAGATCAATTGGCACATGACAAGAAATGCAATGTGAGTTTTTGAAGAAATTTTTTCCAACACATGAAACCAATGCTTTGAAAAGACAAATCCAAAATTTTTCTCAAAATTCAAATGAAGCATATTTTCAAAGTTGAGAACGTTTTAAAGATTTGTTGAATTCTTGTCCACATCATGGTTTTGAAAAATGGCACACTATAAGCTTCTTTTATGAAGGGTTAACACTCGAAACTAAACAATTTGTGGAAATAATGTGCAATGGTGAATTTCTTGATAAAGAACCTGAAGAAGCTTTAGACTATTTAGACCATTTGGCTGAAAATTCTCAATCTTGTCATGGTACTAATCCTTTTGAAAATTCAATTAGATCTAACCTTGCAAATGTTAGTAAAGAAAAATATCACCTTAGTCAAGAAGAAGATCTAAATGCAATGTTTGCCAGTTTGGCTAGAAAGATTGAAGCTATGGAATCCAGAAAAGTAAAAGAAATCAAATCTGTGCAAAATGAAGAAATTTGTAGCATTTGTGATGAATTGGGACACTCAACAAATGAATGTCCAAAAATTCCTATTTTTAAAGAAGTTGTGCATGAGCAAGTAAATACAATAAATAATTTTAAAAAGTTATTCACTTCTTCTTTTTCAGATACATACAATCTGAGATGGAGAAATAACTCGAACTTCAGTTGGAGGACCAACAATCAGACACAATTCATGCAACCACCACCTCCTCAGGCACAACAGGGCTCTCAAAATTTTCAAGGATATGCACCTTTTGCCCCACCATACAGGAATGACCTTGAAGAAACATTGCATGCATTCATGGAAAAACAAAAGGCCATCAATAACCAAAATACTCAAGCCATGATTGACATAAAAGACACTTTTGCTAAACTTTCTTCTACACTCACCATTCACGAGAAAGAAAAATTTCCTTCTCAACCTCAACTAAATCCCAAGGGTCAATACAGTCTAAATGATGGTAATTCAGAAAACCAACAAATAGATCAAGTCAAGTCGGTAATAACCCTTAGGAATGGAAAGGTTGTTGAAGAAAGTAAGGAGATAAAGAGCCAAGTGTCCAAAGTGATGAACTCCTTGAGTGTGAATGAGCTAGAGGATGTGGAAAAGAATCAAGATAGTAGTGATGCTGAGCTACCCAAGGAACTTGAGGTGACAAAAAGTTTTGTTAAGCCAGAAAATGATGACGAGTGCCACCAGACATACGTGATTGACTCAATCATGGATAGGGGAGTTTCTATAACCTATGATTTTGATCCCCTTGAGAATTTTCTTGTCAATTTTGAGTTTGATTCTATCAGTAATCCCTCTAATGTAGTTGATATTTCTACTAGTTTTGATAAAACTCAAGATCATGACACTCAGGCATGGCAACCAAAGTTTAAGGAGTTTCTTAAGAAAGGTTGGAGCATTACTGATAAAAAAAGTGTTTGTCCCTTGGTCTGTTCTTATAAAATTAATTTGGAAGAAGGTAAATGGTCAGCGGTTGAAGTTATAACTTGAGTTGAAGGATCCAGATGTAGCAGAGACTTTGGTAGACGATCCTGTCTACCAAAGCTGAGGTAAGTTTTTAGTATTTCGTGTTTTTATTGAGTCGGCTTAAGTGCCTCCCAAATTTCGGAGCCTTTGTATGGGGATGTAAATAGTGTCGGCCAACAAAAAAAATTATAAAACAAAAGAACCCAAAAAAAAAATGTTTGCATGCTTGTTTATTTCATTTTATTTCATTTTTTTTCATTGCTAACCATTGTCAAGATGTAGTTATTCTCTTCTCATCTAAGCATTTCGGGTATGTGACTTCTCCCCATTACTTTGTTTAATTTTGTCCCAATAATTTTTTTTATGTATATTGATGATTATTTTTTCAGTCTGGATTTAATTGTTAACATTGAGGACAATGTTGTGATTTAGTTGGGGGGAAGGATAGTTGTGTAAAAACAAAACAAAATTTTTTTTTAGGAAGTGTGTGTAATAATATGTTTGTTGTGTTTATATGTTTGTCAGTAATTTACTAAACTAGTTAAGGATGACAGAGTAAGGAGTAAATTATTTACTCTTGATATGCATCTTAGTTGGGGTAGACAACTAGTTTGTGTGGAAGTAGCAATTCAAATTCAGAAAAATTTGCATGATTGAGTAAATTGTCTTCTTTCTTAAAATTCACATGCTTGGTTATGGATGTTGAATTGGTGGACTCAGAATAATAGAATTATGCCTTATGAGATTTTGAGTCTATTGATGAATGGATTGAACATTTGTACCATACTTTTCTTTCTTGTGTGAATTTCACTCATGGAATTGTTACTCTAGAACTTGCTTTGATTCTTTTTGAGACTACATTTTCATATGCATACATAAATATGATTGATGCATTTTTCTTGAAATAGTTACTTTAATCAAATAGCCAGCCTTGTTTAGCAGCATATTGTCTCAATATGATATCAAGCACTCTTATGACTTCTTGGAAATTCTCTAATTTCTGCCAACATAAAGCATTAAAAATGATCTATTTCCCCTTGCTTAACCCCTTTGAGCTTATTTGACTATTCTTTGTTTTGAACTCATTATGTGCCTTAAATGAAAAACTATGTTCTTACTTGACCTTAGGGAATAAGAGAACATTAGTTTTGTCATTCGATGAGTTCTTGAACAAGTGTAGGGGTATGTGTGCAGAATGGTTAAAAAAATGTATATATGATGTTCTTTTTGTAAAAATAAAAATAAAAAAAAATAAAAAAAATATCAATTAAAAAAATGTAAAAAGAAGAGGGTCAATAAGGTAATAAAGGAAAGGAAAAGAATATGTAAAAGGGAATTTGTATTAGGTGGAGTTGGGATAAACTTTCATGCTTGTTAATTGAACTCAGCTCTCATGCTCTTTTATTCTCTGGTAATTAACTTGTCATATCCATATTACCTCCTCCTTTACCTTGACCTCATTATAACCTTGAATAAAGTCCTCATGATTTGTGTGTGCATGTGTTCTGAGTAGTGGAGAAGTAGAAGATAAGCAAGCTTATGGTAGTGCAATTTTCATGGGTTGAATTGAGTGAAATACCTACATTTTAAACACTTGAGGGATTGAGAGTGAATCTTGTGAAAATCTATCATTCTTGACTCATGCTTTTCAATTGAAATATCCTTACTTGTTGATTTGAGATGTGAAGATATGTTACCTCATGAATGTTTTGATTACTGGAATGATTGGTTGCTCTTCATTTTTAAATATTATTAGAAATTGAGTCTTTTAGAGTGTTTAGCTTTTGAGTCTGTTTCGTTTTTTTTAGTTTTGATCTTGTGTGTTTTGCCTAGGAGTGTAAAAAGTTAAGTGTGGGAGAATTTGATGATCACATATTTGATACATTAATAAGCCTTCATTTTTAGTCATTTACACTCTCCATGTACTTAATTGATTGATTTTGATTATGTTTTGTAAGTTTGGACTCAAATTGAACTTAATTGAATTTTTCAGCATAATTTACATTTTACATTGTTTCTGTATTTGGGCTATATATTGGGATGTAGGTGGTCTTTGGAGGTGATTCTAGTGGCATTTGAAAGATAAGAGAGAGTTCTACAACTTTCAAGAATACCTCAAAGGCCCAATCACATGAGTAGATAACTCAAATTGGGGTTGAAGCAAGAACTAGAGATCTTTTCCTGATAGCTTAACCTATGTGTACTATTCATCACATATTTCGGGATAGAAATTATCAAATAGGCTAAAATTTGGATGCTGAATACCCATATCTACAACTTTCATGTTGAACACTTTTCCATAATCGGACTCCTTGAAGGTGATATTGGGCTTGGAAGTCAGAACAGAGGAGCTGCGACTGGGCCTGAGCAGTATGCAGTAATTTGAACATATCTGGAGTTATAGAAATGATATTGGACTCAAACCAAAGCCATTTGAAAGCTAAGATCCAGGCCTACAACTTTTATGAATACCACTTGGTTCAAAAATGACGAATGCAATGATTTCAGAGTTACATGATTTCGGAGACAAGGAATATCCATAATTTTCCACTCACCAAAGGTCATTTGGCATTTTCCACTCATTTTCCACTTATCCACCCACTAATGACTCACCCCCTTGTCATTTTGTATCTCTAATCCTCTATAAAAGGGGTCCTTTGCAGATCATTGAGGGTGTTAGGTGTTAGGTACTAAAATGATGTTAGTTTGTTACTAGATTTTCTTGTGGTAATTTTTCTTTGTTCTAAATTAAAGTCATATTCTTCTTCTTCTTCTTCTTCTCTCTTTCTTTCTTCTTATCTATGAGTAACTAAGTTTCATTTTACTTGGGTGAAGGGGTTAAGCTCTTGGTAATAAAATAAGGTTAGATTAATTTCTCTATTGTGCTTAAATGATATATTTTCAAATGGTCATTATACGTATTGTATTTTGTTTCCAATTAATTTAGAAACCCTCCTTGTAAAGTGGAGTTCTTGATTTGTTGTAAACAAGAGATTGGCACAATGAATGCTTTAACCCATTTACAAGTGGTGGTGTTAGAAACTCTCCTTATAAAGTGGAGTTCTTGATTTGTTGTAGACAAAATATTGGCACAATGAATGCTTTAACCCATTTATAAGTGGTAGTAATATTTTTCGGAAACATAATATAAATACATATATTATTTTAAATGGACTTTTAACGTTGTATTTTCCTATTGGAACCTCCATGTTGCGATGATTCTAATTGAGTTATAAAAGGAATTAATCTTACTTTTATTTTATTTACCAATAGTGGATCTTTTAATCCAAGTAAATAATTTTTACCATAGTAACAAAATATTTACTTAACCTTAATTAATCTTCAACAATTCCCTGTGGATCGAGCTCGGACTCCTGAGAAATTTATTACTTGAGACAACCTGCACTTGGGTTCACAATGCAAGAATTAATCCCGCATCAAGTTTGTAGACTTGTTTGAAACTAAAAATTGTGCATCAGTCACATAGGAGAATTCTAGCCAATTCTTGAAGTGTTCTATTTTTTCTCTCCATAAATCTTTTTGTTAAGGAGTTCTTAGACAAGAGAAATTGTAAACAATACCATTTTCATCACAAAAGCTTCTAAAAAATACATTCTCAAACTTTCCTTCATGGTCACTTATTATGACAATTATATAGAAACCTTTTTTTCATTTTGAAGTTATTTACAAAAGGTTTTGAAGGCCTCAAAAGAGTCATCCTTGTGGTTTAGGAATAACACACATGTCTTTAACAAAGCCAAATATCTTTCCTCCTAAGCTAGCAATCTTAGTAGGACCAAAGAGATTAATATGCAGTAATTCTAAAGGTCTATGAGTTATGACAATATTTTTAAGCTAGAAACTTGATTTTGTTTGCTTACCTCTTTGGCGTGCTTTATATAACATATCTTTTTCAAATCTAATTTTTGGTAAGCCATTAATAAGATCATACTTCAACAGTTTTGAAATGGGTTTCACATTCACATGACTAACTCTTTTGTGCAACAACCACTTTTCATCATTTAAAGAAACATAGCATTCAACATTTTGATCAATTAGGTCCTCTAAGCTTATACAATAGATATTCTTATCTGTTCTACTAAAAAAGAAGGCTTTGCCATTGTTGGCTTTTCTCACAATGCACTTTATATGTTCAAAAACTACTTCATAGCCATTGTCACAAAACTAACTTATACTAAGAAGGTTGTGTTTTAACTCATTCATATAATAAACAACATTGACAATGATTGAGTTTTTCTTACCAATCTTACTTATACCTATGGTTTTTGCCATTCCATTATCACCAAAGGTGACATCTCCTTAATCCTTGGGTTTAAGTGACAGGAACTTGTTTTTGTCTCCTGTTATATGCCTTAAACACCCACTGTCTAGGTACCATTACGCAACTATGGAAGCATGACATGAGATTAAATTTAGAAAAATGTTCGTTTGGGGTCCAAGTTGGAAAATTCCTAGGGTTCATGCTGACTCATATGGGGATAGAGGTCAACCCAGACAAACATCAATCAATCATTGACATGCAAAGCCCTAGTACAATAAAAGAAATCCAACAACTTACAGGATAGATAGCGGCGCTCATAAGATTTATCTCCAAGTTAATACAAAAAGCTTTACCCTTTTTCAAACTCCTAAAGACGGGAAAAAACTTCGTGTGGAAGTGTGAAAAAGCTTTCCAAAGCATGAAGTTGGCACTTTCCATGCCTTCTATTTTGACCAGGCCAGATGATGGAGAAGTTTTGTACCTTTACTATTAGTTGGCAAAGAAGTGGTCAGTTTGGTCCTTATTCAGGATTTGGAAGACAGCTAGAAGCCCGTTTATTTTGTGAGAAAAGTATTGGAAGGACCCGAAATTTGTTATTAGAAAATTGAGAAACCAGCCTTTATGCTATTGATATTAGTAAGGAGGTCGAGGAAATATTTTCAATGCTACCCCTTTATGGTAAGGATAAACCAACCTTTGAAACAAGTTACATAGACTCGAGCTCGTCGGGAGAATGATAACATGGTCTGTGGAGTTTTCTGAGTTCAAAATAGGATACGAGCCTCACTAAGCCATAAAGGTGCAAGCTTTGTCTGATTTCATAGTAACATTCACCTATTATCTGACCCTTGGCAAAGTAAAAGGATAGGTAATCTATGTCGATGGAGCCTCGAACTCAAAAGGTAGCGGAAAAGGAACCATCTTAGGGAACACAAATAGAGTAACAGTCAAGTAGTCCCCAAGGTTTGAGTTCCTTACTTCGAACAATCAGGCTAAATATGAAGTAATGATAGCGAGGCTCCATATGGCGAAAAATATCAGAGCATCAAAAGTTAGGCTTTGTGGTGATTCCCAATTGGTAACATCCAGGTCCAAAGAGAATACCAGACCAAGGATCTGCAACTACAAAGGTACTTGACAAAGGTGAAACAATCAATGGAAGGGTTCTCTGAGGTTGTGATAGACCATATTCCCCAAGAGCGAAACTTTAAGGCAAAATATTCTATCCAAACTAGTAAGCACAAAAAGCCCTAAGAATAATAAGTCTGGTATCCAGGAAACCCTGTCCACTCCTAGTATATCAAAATATGAGACTGTGATGCTAGTAAACAAGGAGAACAGCTAGACGAGACTGATCATGGACTATCTCTGTGATGGAACATTCCCTAAGATATGAAAAAAAACCAAAAAGGTCATCAGAACGTCTGTATGGCATGTTTTAGTTGACAATAAACTTTATCGCCAATGCTTTTCACTTCATTTGCTCAAGTGTCTCACCCTGAAGGAAGCCCAATATGTCATAGCTGAAATCCACAATGGATATTGCGGCCAACATTTGGGAGGAAGGACCTAGGCTAGGAAAGTCTTATGAGCAAGGTACTACTAGCCTGCTATGACATTGGATGCGGTGGCAAATGTCCAAAACTATGACTAGTGTTAAAGGTTATTTGACATCTGAACTACTCCACTTGAAGAACTCTCCACCATATCAGTTCTATGGCATTTTTGCAAATAGGGTTTAAACCTGTTAGGACCTTTTCCTGAGGCACCTGACTAACTAAAATATTTGATACTGACTGTTGATTACTTCACGAAGTGGATTGAGACAGAATCGCTAGCAACCATCATTGTAGAAATGGTGAAGAAATTCTAGAATAAGAGCATCATTTGTAAATTTAGGATTTCGAAGTCTATAGTCACAAACATCGAAACCTAATTCATGAACATGAAATTCAGGGAAGCGTGCTCCGACCTTTATATTAAGCAACACTTCACTTCGGTAGAGCACCCTGTAATTAGCAATTAGTAATGGTTTTGATGATCACAAACAAGACGATATATGCAAGATCAAGTCCAAGATCCTTCAAGACTAGTTATAGGACTTAGATCTCATGTAAATGTAAAAAGGGTTCACACTAAGCTCTAAATCTATTTTTCAAAAACTCAAGATAGCAGTTAATGAATCAATATGTTTTCAAGTTGTTAAAAATGCTTTTAAAATCAAGTGAGATGGCTTTTATGTGTTTGAAAGTGTTTTGGAACAATTGGATGCATTTGATTAAAACTGGCAAACTTTTTTAATGTTGTTATATGCCAAATAATCGATCATGAGCTTGCCATAATCGATTATCTAGGCTCAACAGAATGCCCTGTTATGGGTTTTAAGCCAATAATCGATTATAGGGATAACCATAATCGATTAGCAAAAGTTAGAATGTCAAGGTTTTTTATCTTTCAAGCAATAATCAATTATTGCACAACAATAATCGATTATTGAATTAAAAAGGCTATTTGCGCCTCTTTTATTAAAAGGCAACAATCAATTATGGCTAACCAATAATCAATTATTGGTGTTCCACAAACATATTATTTTGTGCTATGTTGCAAATAATCGATAATGGGCTTCCAATAATCGATTATCTGGTTGTCTAAAATCAGTAATAACGACTAGTAGCTTGCATTAAATGCTACCAACTCACTCCAAACGACTCTTTAATGAATTGAACTTTAAATATAAAGCATTGAGGACTCAAGTAAAGTTGGATATCACTCTAAAAAATCTTCTTGAGTATCTATTATGAACTATAACAACCTTCGTTCTTTTTTCTCTATTTTTGAGCTTAAGTGTGCGATCATCTTGCTACCTTTTGGACTTCAATTTATATTATTCATCCTTGTGAGAGTTTCTAATATTTCTCTTTATCTTAAAATCATTATAAGAGGGTGAGATATCCCTCAAGAGAGAAAAGTGTGAGGTATCCCTTGTTGTGAGACTCAAACACTAAGAGTGAGATATCTCAAATGTATAATGAGTGCTCTTGGATGTAAATGTTGCATGCACCTGTTGAAACTTAAAGTTTAGTGGAGAATTCTCTGGTGTATCACTTGAGGACTAGATATAAGTCACAAAGAGTGGCCGAACTAGTATAAATCTTGAAGTTTGCTTTTCTTTACCCTATCTCTTTTACATTTGTGCTTTATAGTTGTTTGCTCCCTTGAATGCTTTGATTCTTGGTGTCCTTGTTGTGAAGAACTCTCTTCCTCATCTATCTACTCTTTTTTAATAATTAATAACTTCAACAAAAATTGATAAATAAGTATTTTTGAAAAAGTATGCAAAAATCTTTTATAAACTCAATTCCCCTCTCTCTTGAGTTTAAAGCCACTTGGTAACAAGTGGTATCAGAGCTCAACTCTTATGTAAAGAGCTTAACAACTTCAAGAGGAGAGATGACTTCTTCAAATTATTTTTCATCGGAAGGTGCTTCCATCAATAAACCCCCCTTTTTCAATGTTCATGTATATGCTTATTAGAATAAATGAATAAAAATTTTGTGAATGCTTATTTCATGAAGATTTTGATGATAACAAAGTCATGACAAAGACCAAGTCCAAAGGAAGCTCTAAAGAATAGTTTTATAGGACTTAGGATATTTGTGTGAAAAGTAATTTAAGATATCTCAAAAAGTTAAAATGGTTTTCTGGAGAGTCCGTCATGAAATCTTTCTTAGTTTGTGGTTGTTGTGTTTGATAAATCTAGGTGATTTTTCACAAAATCATAATTTAATCTTCGATTATGAAAATCATGTTTGAATCTCTGAAAAGTCCAAGTTCTTTTTGTTGAAAATTTTACCAAGCTTGTTTGGGCTCAAAAAAATTGGTTTTAGGATGATTGTAATCTCCTACAAGAGCTTAGTAATCCATTGCAAGCATATCAAAAAGCTTGTAATCGATTACAAGCATGCGATAACTTAGTTTTCCTAAAACAGAGGGGGAACCTGCAAGCAAACCTCATTGCAACGGTTTCCTGCAAGCGAACCTCTTTGCGCCACGTGGCAAAAATGATGTGGCTACGTAGGTGAAGAGGCGTCAGGGCACTAGGGGAAATGTCTCAAACAAGTCAAAGGTTGCATCTTTGCTTACCACGAACCACTCCTTCAATGGACAATAGCCCAATAGTCCAACGGATCTTGCCTCTGTGTCTGATGTCGACACCACGGAAGTGCATCCATGGTCCATCTTACTAGAAACATTCACACATCCTGAAGTTTGTGGTCAAAAGCTAAAGAAGCCAAGCCCTAGAGGACTTATAGCACCTTACAGAACAAAGTCTTTGACCTCGGTCCAAACCCCTATGATCTCAGAGCTCGGCACTATGATAGTTATCAAAACACGGACTTGGGGCAATAATCATAACCAAGGTTTGGCCCTAATAAGGCCAAGGCCACTATTCCTTAAGACAAGGACTTCACTCACCCTACAAAGGGAATGTCCCCCCTAGGGAAACCAATGATGGGTCAGCACATAGGCCAAGGTGCTAAGAAGCTTTCCCCACACCTCCTACAATGACCAATTTGCCTTCATTCACTACTTGGTCCCTATGACATTCTCCCTCCTATAAATAGCTCATTGCTTAATGATAAGGATCTTTTTCTCACTCTCTACCAACTTGAACGCTAATTTACTTTAGTGTTAAAGTGTCTTGTAGGTAACTCTCCTTGCTCCGACACTTGAAGGAAGCTACAAGGATATTCTGCCCAAGGAGCTTATAGCCTCCTCTTGCACTAAGAAAGAACAATATAAATCCACCTATTAAGGATATAATTATAAAATACTATAAAATATAAATAAATAAATAGATATACATATAAGATCATATATATATAGGTATGGTATAAATTACATATATATATAGGTATAGTTTAAATTATATGTGTTTTAAAATACAAATATATAATATACATAGTATTATTTGAATATTTATATTTGAATTTATTAAATAATATTATATAATTTTAATATTTTGTGTTCTTGCGTGCTTAACAAATTTATGTCATTTTAAAATTTCAAATTTTTAAATAATATTGTATTTTGTGATACTAGAAAAAGTATAAATAAATAAAGAAAAAACTTATTAATTGTTTTTTAAAAAATAATTTCCTCATGGTCTTGTGGAGAAGCTTATAAGATAGACGACTAAAAAATATGTATAATTATATATATTATTTTGGACTATGATCCTGACAACGGTAGTGCACCAATCCGGCATGTGTACCATCAAAATCCGCCATGAACATCTCAATTAAGCACTGGACACTGTCAAGACGTCGGTACCATGTATATTCAACTGCAACATTGGGCAAGTGCATTAGATCACAAGATTTGTACAGAGGATAAATCCCAAAATATCCATAACTACCGATCACGGTCTTATGAAATGATAGCGCCCATAACCGCCTCAAATTGCTCATAATTGCAGTATTAATGTTCCAATCTTATAGGGATTTCCTGCTACAATTAAGGGAAGCTAAACCTTAATTGCACTATATAAATGTCAGGTTCAAACACCTTCCATAGGTAGCTTATCGCTTACAGCATAACCCTACTTGTGCACAGTCTAACTTGAGCGTTGGAATCCCTTTGCAGGTACTATACCCCCCATTCCAATACGCTTTGCTGCAACTGCGCAAGGAAGAAACCACCAGAACATATCTATTCCGATACAACTCAGTATTCACTATTGAACATTGACATTGTCTATGGGGAACTATAAACTTCTATTCCCACTCAACCATGGTGAACACAAGACAACATTCAAGGAGATGAGAGGTTATGCAAACCTCCGCCGGTCAAAGGCAAGGACTAGTGGCGCACCTTCCTCCCGACCCTATTCCACCACCAGTTATTGAAACCTCCACCGTGAGGAACCAGGCAACCAATGCTGAACATCTACGCGATGGGTGCAAAACTTCACTTTTTATCGAAAGCCCACACCCATCACGCAAGGTTTCTACAAGGGATAGACTTGGTGCCTGCGTGCTGTCCAATGTTGTTAATAACAACCCGGATCTCGGCGATCAGGAGCAACCTTTTTCTGCCCAACTCATGGAGTATAGAGTCCTAAGAAATTTTAAATTTCCTGCCAATGTGGAGCTTTATGATGAGACTACGAACTCCTAGGAATACATAGACATTTACGTCTAATTTATGTGCTTTCATAGGGGATTCTCTTAGTTACTATGTCACGCTTTTCCCCTTTCCTTAAAGAAGGGTGATCTTAGATTATTTGTGACCCTACCACGGGAATCCATCACCAATTGGCCGAATCTCAGATAGCGTTTCTTGCTACACTACATTACTAGCAAGGAGCAACCCAAGTCTATAGAGTCTCTTTCTGAGATTTGCCAAAGGTCAGACGAGCCCCTTTGTGAATACCTTAAGAGATTCAATATGGCCTACATCAATGTGGAGAACCTCGATAAAAAGATTACCCTCCACTACATCAACAGCAGCCTTCGAACTGACTCTCAGTTTTTTCAATTTCTGGACAAAAAGAAGCTAGAGAATATAGAAGAATTCTGAGCACAGTCCCAAAAACATATTAACTTGGAGGAGGCTACTAAGGTTAAGAGGAGCTTTGAAAAAGGTGAGTCTTCCCACCAAAAGGCCATCTAGAATTCCTCCCAGCCCAGAAACTCCTCCAAAAACTATCTGCCCCGACCTAAGTATCCAAATTACACTCCTCTGAACACTTCACGGGAAACAATTTTGAGGGAAGTGCTTCAGACCGACTTCCAAGATATAAAGAGGTTGCCCCCATTGAAGAAACATGCACAGAAGGATCGCACAAAGCACTGTTTGTGGCAAAAAATCTACAGCCGTGAAACAAAAAACTGCTTCCAACTCCGTGACACTATCGAGTCTCTAATTAGGGCCAGACGGTTGGATCAGTATATCAATCACGTCCAAAGCAATGGACATCGCAGAAGATGGAGGGAAAGGAGACGTAGCCCTCAGTGAAGCCTATATCTGTGCTAGAGGAGGACCCGAAGTCCTAGGAGAAGGTCTGAGAGTCCACCTCACCGAGATGTTGATAATTGGTAGGGTTGGAACCAAGATGATCCATTTGATGACAATGACAACCACCATGCCCAGTCCAACTGAATCATTAATACCATTACCGATGGGTTCGCTGGTGGTGGTCCATCTAACAGTGTTTGGAAGAAAGCCCTTAGGATGGTGGTTTAGAGCGTCTCCCACTCTGCACCCAAGTCACGGGCTAGAGATAGGAAGATGCCCCTCATTACCTTTTCAGAGGAGGACTATGGCAGAATTATCCCAGATCATGATGACCGACTAGTTATCTCAGGAATAATTTCTAATGTCGAGGTTTGGCACATCTTTGAGGACCAAGTAAGTTCAGCAGACATTATGTTCATGAACTTGTACCAAAAGCTGCAAGTCCCACACTCAGAGCTGACTCTGTACGACGCTGAGCTCATTAGATTCACTAGTGAAAAGTTCACTCCAATAGGATATTTTAAGGCTCACCTAACCCTAAGGAGCACTAAACTCTTCAGGACTATCAAGGTCAAGTTTCTGGTCGTGGATTGTCCCTTAGCGTATAATATCATCTTGGATCATTTTGTTTTGAATGTCTTTGGAGCTGTGGTGTCTGCTACCCACTTAGCCATGAAAATCCTCAACAAGAATGATGAGGTTGTCACAATCAAGGGCGACCAGATTGCGGTGCGGAAATGTTATAATGGGAGCCTTAAGATTTGCATAGTCCTCAAGAAAGTGAAAATCGATACATCTAGCCCGGCTCTAGATCAGGTTAACATCTTTATGACCTAGTTAGACACATGAGAAGAAGTATGGGGTACTAGACCTCAGTCAGAGGGTGAACTATTGTCGCTTCAACTTGGTGTCAAGGCAGATTAGGTCACTAAGATTGGAGCAAATTTAGAAGAAGGAGAGAAACACTAGTTGATTGAGTTCTTGAATAAAAATAAAGACATCTTTACCTGGACGTCCTTTGACATGCATAGGCTTGACCCAACATTCATCTGTCATCGCTTATCTATTAGGAAGAAAGCAAGGTTAGTGTCTCAGAAGAAAAGAAAAGTTGGTCCAAAAAGATAATAGGTTATCGAATAGCAGGTTAGGTAGCTGCTCAATGCCGGCTTTATCAAGGAAATATCTTACACCATAATGGCTGTCTAACGTGGTTCTTATGAAGAAGTCAAATGAGAAGTGGAGAATGTGCGTAGATTACACAGACTTGAACAAGGCCTGCCATAAAGATCTCTACCCACTTCCCAATGTAGATAAGCTGGTTGACAGCTTCTTCGGATTCTGTTTGCTGTCTTTCATGGACGCGTACTCTGGGTACAATCAGATCTCAGTGTATCCTGAAGACGAAGAGAATATCACCTTTATCATTGACAATGCGAGCTACTGCTACAGGATTATGCCCTTTGGTCTGAAAAATACAGGAGCCACTTACCAGAAAATGATGAATAAGGTCTTTGAAAACCAAGTAAGGAAGATGCTGAAGGTTTACATTGATGACATGATAATAAAGACCCCGCGGATGGATCACACATTGCAGGCCTCAAAGAAGTATTTGCACAACACCGGAAGCATGACATGAGACTTAATCTGGAAAAGTGCGATTTCAGGGTCTGAACAGGCAAATTCTTGGGTTTCATGTCGACTCACTGTGGGATTGAGACAAATCCAGATAAATATCAAGCGATGCTCAACATGTGTAGCCCACAAAATATCAAGGAAGTGCAGCAGCTGACTGGTTGGATTATGGCCCTCACACGTTTGCTTGCTAGAGCTGCTCACAAATCTCATCTCTTATTCAAATTGTTCAAAAAGGGGAAGGATTTAGAGTAGACCTAGGAATGTGAGGATTTTTTTTCCTCTCTGAAGAAACTTTTGTCCTCTCCCCCATACTGACAAGATCGAAACCTGGTGAGACACTGTACTGGCACCTTTCAATTCACGAAGAGGCTATAAGCTCAATTCTATTCTGAGAGATGGTCGAGGGATATAAGTTAGTCTATTTCATGAGCAAAGTTTTTCAAGGTCTAGAACTCTACTACTAGAAGATTGAAAATGTGGCCTTCGCACTTATAACCACGGCCAGAAGACTCAAGCAGCACTTCTAGTGTCATCCCGTGGTGGTAAAGACGGACCAGTCTATCTGCCAAGTACTACACAAACCAAACTTAGTAGGAAGATTGATTGTCTTGTCAATCAACCTTTCTGAGTTAAAAAATGTGTATGAGCCTCAGCTAGCAATAAAGGCTCAGACATTCTCTGACTTTTTGGCAGAACTCACATTGGATCCCGGTGACCCCGAGGGAATTTCTTAAACCATATTTGTTGATGGATCCTTAAACTCTAAGGGAAGTGGTGTCGAGGTGATTTTAGAAAATTATGAAGGGATAACAGTGGAAAGCTCCCCAAAGTTTGAGTTCCTAACCTCAAACAATCAGGTCAAATATAAAATATGTATTGACAGACTAGCAATGACAAAGGATATAGTAGTGGCTAAGATCACACTTTGCAGTGACTCTCAACTTGTGACCTCCTAGATCCGGGGTGATTATCAAGCTAAGGAACCCCTCATTCAGAGATATTTGGTCAAAGTCCAAGAACTCCTTAAGAACTTTTAGGATGCCAAGATAGAGAACATTCCTAGAGAGCAGAACTCCAAGACAGACCTGTTATTCAAACTGGCCAGCACTAAGAGTCCAGACAATAACCATTCTATGATCCAAGAGACGCTCTCTCAACCCTCTATCTCGTACACATCTATTTTCGAGGTGGAAGGAGAGGAGCGTACTTGGATCACCCCAATCATGAAGTATCTACAGTCTGGAGTCAGGCCCGATGACCCAAAGGAATCCTCCAAATTGATCAGAACTGCAGTCAGGTGCACCATTTACGATGGAAAGTTATATCGACGTGGTTTCTCCTTAGTAAGGGTCGATCCACAGAGAACCAATTCAATTAACACTATCAAATAATTCCTAATTTAGACTCTGATTGACAGTAAACAGTAAATAGGGGGTTTTGGAGTTTTGATGAATAATGAATAGTTTCAAAAACAATAATAATAAATAAACTGAAAACAACAATATAAGAAAATTGGTTAAGAGATTGAATCCACCACTAGATTTATATGATGATGTAAATCCACATATCATTTTATTCCAACATGCTCAATTATGTTTTTATGCAATTGTGAGAGTAAATCTCTGTTTTCCTTACGTGTTGGCCAATTTAGCAACCGCTCAAATCAACTCCTAATCACTGATTAGTCATAAAGCAACCGCTCTTACAACTATCCAACAATTGCATTAAGATTTAGAAAACCAATTACACTAAGATCTAATCACACACCGGGATTAAATTACTTAGAACATATATTTCTCTAGATCTACTACCGCAACCGCGCATAATAAACCCAGATCTATCACTTTTATAACTGGCAAATAGCACAAAGATAATTATACTCACATGAACATCATATATTCCACTAGATCTACTACCGTAACCGCGCATAATAAACCCAGATCTACCACTTTTCAAGAGGGAACAAGTATAAAAAACTTCATACCAATAATAGATTCAGAAATATATGAATAAAAATATAACTGTGTTGAAATAATCAAATATGCAAAGTTTACAACATCAATACTAGCGATTTCATCACCCCCTTAACCAAGGGAGGTGTAGTTACACATAGCTAGAAGGAAACCACAAGAAAAACTGAGAGAAATGAAGGAGAGTCCAACTCCCCACATGATAACCAATGGTGCCCTTTTATAGAAGTCTAGGGTAACAAAATGACAAAGGTGAGTGGATGGATGAGTGGGTTAGTGGAGTGGAGTGGTTGAGTGGATTGGTTGAGTGGGTGAGTGGATGAGTGGGTTGGTTTGAGTGGAATGGATTAAATATTGGTTGAGTGGGTTAGTTAAGTGGATGAGTGGATGAGTGGAATGATTTGGTTGAGTGGATGAATGGAGTAAGTGGGTGGTTGAGTGGATGATTTGTTGAGTAAGTGGGTTGGTTGAGTGGAGTGGAGTGGTTGAGTGGATGAGTGGAGTGATTTGGTTGAGTGGAGTGGAGTGGTTGAGTGCGAAAATTCCTTGGTCTGACTTGGAAGCCAAAAACGACCGATTATACTTTAGATTCATGAAAATTACTCTTCATGAAAGTTGTAGATCTTTGTCTTGGCTATAACATGCATATCTGGATTGTCCAATTTGGCTTCCTACAGCCCAAGATATGACCCAAATACCACAGGTTGCTCAAACCCAACTTCAGCACCTCTGTGCCGACTTGCAAGCCCAAACTGACCCATTAGACTTCATTATTTCAAAAGGTGTTCTTCATGAAAGTTGTTTATTTGGGTCTTGACTATCAACGATCCAAATTTCAGCCCATCTCCATTATTACAGCTTGAGATATGAGTTTATGAGTGCACACCGTTCGGATTTTAGTGACAGAACCCGTATTCTGACTTCCATGTAAACTTAGGTCCCTTAGACATCTGTTTAGGACTTCGAGCTCTTCATCAAAGTTGTAAAGATTCCTCTTAGCTTTCCTACAAGATAAAATTCATGATTATCAGATATCAGGAACTCAAGTTATGGCCAAAATACAGAAATAGTGTAAAATCTCAATGATGCTGAAAATATTCAATTAGGACCAATTTGAGCTCATACTCACAAAATCATACCAAACTCAATCAATTAAGAATATGGAGAGTGTAAATGACTAAACATAAGGGTTTCTTAATAAATAAAATATGTGATTATCACTCCTCTCCTCTCTTTAAATGCCTTACTCTAAAAGAAGCATAATATGTACTGGTCGAGGTACACGAGGGGAGTTGTGGACACCACTTAGGGGGTAAAGCCTTATCTCTAAAAGCACTCATGGCTGGATACTATTGGCCAACGATGGAAGCCGACTCCTTTGCACATGTCCAAGTCTGTGACAAATGTCAGCGCCACTCAGACCATTATCAAGCTCCCCCAGATGAATTATCCACGACGTTTGTACCCTGGCCATTTTACAAAAGAGGTATGGATATCTTGGGTCTGTTTATTACTAGAAATTTGGATTTTAGAGATAGATTTATTTTGGTCTCTATAGAGACCGAAATAAAGATCGATTAAGAAACAAAAAATCTAATTTGCTATAGAAATAAAATTGGTCTCTAATTCGGTCTCTAAATAAATAAATTTACAAAAAAAATGGACAGCGATCACAAATTCAATCGCTAACAAAATAAAAATAAAATAAAAAATGTGTCTTATTATTATTAACCGATATTTCGGTCTTTAAATTAAAAAATTTACAAAAAGAATAAATAATTTAAAAATATAAAAAATTAGAGACCAATATTTGGTCTCTAAATAAAAAATTAAAAAAAATAAATAAATAGCGACCGCAAAATTTGGTTGCTAAAAATACAAAATAGAAGAACATATCTGTACAACTCGCAAACCCATTCCCACTTTCTTCACTAAAATCTCATCTCCTCTACAATCACAAACCCTTCCTTCTGTTCACCACCCAAGCCATAGAACCTGAAACACCACCCTCCAATTCAGACCCATCCCAACCCAAATCTGCCACCACCGACGACGACTTCGATAACCGCATGAACCAATTTCGTCTCCACATTGGGCTTACACCGGCTGTCGGCGTCTTCACCTTCCTAAATTGACTTTGCAGCCGACGTTTCTGCCTTCCACCTTCCGCTGTTGACCTAGGACTGATTGCATCCAAATGACCCATTGTTGAAGACCCACCGCGCATCCCACTTCCCCGCCACCTGCGTTGTGCGTGTCCCCTCTGCCTGCGCTTCCATGGTGCCTCTGCTGATGACCCACCGTGACTGATTCCAAGGCGCTTCCACTCTAAGCTCCAAGCTTTCAGCTCCAAGCTGCCATGGTTTGAACTTCCCATTTTCTCATATCTCTCTCCCTTTCTAACACAATCAATTGTGATTCATTATTGTGCTGATTTTTTTGCACGTTTTGGGTTACAGAATTTTTTAAGGTTTAGGGCTTTGTTTAACAATGTTGATTTCTGTGAGTTTTCTCTCGTTTTGTATTTTAACAGGTTGATTACTTCTAATATTTGTGTTTGTTTTAGAACTCTGTTGACTGTTACGATGTGATTTTTATGCTTCAATTGTGAAATTGTAGTACTTTTTAATTAAAAATGATAGAAGGGGTTGTTGCTATTAAGTAATGAAGATGGTCTGATAATCAAATTCTCTTATCTAATAAATAAGAGGGACAAATAGAGCCAAGCAAACAAAGAAGCGCTTCTAGCTTTATAGTTTATCATTAAGGTTTCACAAAGCATGTAATTTTAAAGAAAATGACTATTCTTAGTAAGCCAGTTTTTGGGCACCTGTATTTCTTAGTGAGGCAGTTTGGACACTTGTATTTCTTATTGAGGTAATTTTGAGCCTATTTCTGGTTCTTCTTAATGTTACTTGAACCTTAATAGTTGTTTCTATTTTTATTTAAATGAAGGAAATAACTATATATATAGGTTTGCACCATCATTTGATCCATCACTGAATATCAAATTTTATGAGCATACTATTGAGCAACAAGCATCATTAGGATGTCTTGTTGATTCAACGCAGATTGAAGGAACTCATGAGGGAGCATCAGCAGGGTAAGAAACTGGGGCTGCTGATCAAGTAAGGAGGGAACCACATGGGTCAATAGGGGCAACAGTTAGTCATCAAGTCATTGCACAGAGTAGTAGTGGAGAAATTGAGTTTACATCATGTAACTCTTTGACTAGTTGATATTTGTTGTGCATTATATTGTAGTTAATACTCGAATTATTTTATCTGGCCCCCAATGTACTTGTTCATATTTATAACTTGTCAGGCTTCATTTAAAATAGGGTTGACCCATTTTATCCATAACGTGTCTCTACTTGTGAAAAATAATGTTACTTACATATACATTATCTGATTTATGAAAAGCATAAGCCATTCCTATATCATTCCAAAAAATGTGAAGCTTTTGGTCTTGGTTTGTTTGTTTGTTTGCTTCCATTTTTTTCAATTCAGTAACTTGCCCTAGGATTTTTGTAAAGATTTCTTTTTATTTTCATATTAGCTCATTGTATTAGGTTTGAACAATTTATAATTTAATAGCAAATAGGAATGTTACAGTACTTTTAAACTGTTTATTAACACCTTTGTGTTGGTTTCGGTTGCCACATATGGTAAGCCTAGCTATTGGAGTTCTCAGTTGCATTCCTATGATATTCTTTGTATGCTTGTTTTTTATGTTTCATGACAAATGAGCACAGTTGCTCAAGTAGGAGTTGCTTGATTTGCTGGCTTAATGGTACTTTCACATGATTTGTGTGGATTTATGAATTGGTACAGATCTGGTTTGGAAGGGGATGAGGTTCTGGTTGAAGAACTAGAAAATCTAGTTTTGTTACGTGCCTGGCGTCGCGGCGCCAGGGTCTTCACACCGCGGCGCTCGAGCTCCCAGGCGGTGATTGGCCGACAGGTTTTCAAGCCGCAGCGCGCGAGCTCCCAGGCGGTGATTGGCCGACGCTTGCACGCTTTTATAAAGGGTTTACTGCTATACTGCTATATTTAGCACTTAAAGCCAGAAAGGTAAGCTTTACTGCTATACTTTGTTCTCTCATTTTTGAATTAATGCAAGAAATATTTTGTCTTCTGTTCTGTTCTTTCTATGTTTGATTCTTATTTTTATCAAAAATTTTGCCATGTGTTTAGCTCTTTGAATAATTCCCATCCCCTCTAGATATCATCTAGCTGTGTATGAAACAGGAATAATGTTCAAATTTTGCTTTCTCTGCTTGTAAAATTGGTCTCAAACATGCATTGATCAAACTTTGAAGAGTTGTGGGATAATGAGAAGAAAGAGGAATTTTTTTTAATATACTTAAGTTTAGATTATAATAATTAAGTCGTTTAATAGGCATGATATGTGGATTTAAAAGAGATAGGTGCCTTGGAGATTTTATGATGAATAATTCTAACCTTGAATAATTCTTGAAACATGAACTTTGTAGAGATTTAAGAATTTAGTAACATTTTATGTTCTTGATCACAAGTATGAGAAGACGAAGAAATTAACCTAAGCATAACACTCTTGAATTCTTCGCAATATCTTTCAAGTTGTTCTTTATTGCTTTGTAAAAATTTCTTTAATAGATGTGGACTTCTGCTAATTCTAAAAATAATCCTATAATAAGACATCCTTTTTATTTCAGACATTTAGAAATTGTCTAGTTTTTGGAATTTGCAATAAACTTTAATGTGAGTGGATTTTGTTCAGCAGCGAGAAGAAGGAGCAAATCAGCTTCAGAGTTTTACTGTTAGAAAGAATTTTAGATTGCAAAATCTGGGGGAAGCTAAGCTTTTGAAATCAAAGGCCTAAAAAATTATTATGACTCATTACTAGAAGAATGTTAAAAATGTCACTGGTAGAAAGAAAATAAAGTCATCTAGTAGTCCTTTCAAGAAAAGACAACCAGAAAGATCTCCACCTCAGGCAAGTGAAAATGGAAACATAGTGCTTTTCAGCCTTCTCAAACATTTCCCATGACTGATGGAGCAGAAGAGGAAGAGGAGGAGGAGGACGACGACTAGGAGTTTTTATGATTAGAGTTTAGTTTGTATTATGTTCAACTTTCTTATATTTGAAATGTTGTAGTAATGAGATATTGTAGATAATGCTTAGTTTAGTTTATTCTAGAATGTCTTAATGTTTAAATGATATATTCTAAATACTAAATTAGTTTAGTTTACGTTATTTTTTATTTATGTGTTTGGTTATATATGAGATTGTTGATTGTTATTTATTCGGTATTTTAAAAATTTAGATTTTAATAAATTTAAAAATAATGACAAATTTATATCACAAATTAGAGACCAAATTAGGGACCGAATATATAAAAAAAGACATTTAGCGATTGATTTAGAGACTGATAAACTAGTCTCGTAATATATTGAGGCTTTTAGAGACCGATAAATCACTCTCTAGTTTAGAGGCCAATTTAGTGACTGATTTTATAAAATATATAATATATTCAAAGTTTTAGAGACCGATTTAGAGACTGATTTAGAGATTGATAAATCAGTCTCTAGTTTAGAGATCGATTTAGCGATCGATTTTATAAAATATATAATATATTCATACTTTTAGAGACTGATTTAGAGACCAATTTTTTAGTCTCTAAAAAATCAGTCTCTAATGTACTTTTTTGAAATATAATTGACCAATATTTGACCATAAATTAGCAACTGGTTTAGAGACTGAAAAAATTAGTCTCTTTAAAATCGGTCTCTAAATCAGTCTTTAATATTTAGCGACGAGGCTTTTAGAGACCGATTTTCTTGATTTAGAGACTGATTTTTCGGTCTCTAAAACCCAAAATTCTAGTAGTGGTTCCCTCAAGCACCTGGTCAACTGAAGTACTTGGTGGTGGTCGTGAACTATTTCACTAAATGGATTGAGGCAGAGACGCTAGTCAGGATCACCTTTGCCCGGATCCAAAAGTTTACCTGGTGCCACATCTTCATCACGTTTAGGATTCTGAAGTCAATTGTGATGGACAACGGCACATAATTCAATGTTAAGAATTTTGAAGAGCTGCTTGCTGGATTAAAAATCAAACATCATTGCAGCTCCGTGGAGAATCCCAAGATAAATGGACAACCTGAAGCTGTCAATCTGGTCATTGTCCGAGGAATTAGAAGAAGATTGGAAGAGGCTAAGGGAAATTGGACAGATCAACTTGACCATATCCTCCGGGCCTACTAGATTATGCCTCACTTTATAACAGGTGAAACCCCCGTTAAACTCACTTGCGGGTGCAAGGCTACAATCCCGGTGGAGATAGAGGAGCCCAGCTGGCATCTATAACAGTTCTTACCCAACACTAAACCATGATTGATAAAAGAAAACTTGGATCTCCTGGAGCAAAGAAATGAAAAACTTTATATGGACTTCAGTCCTTCATTCAGTCAATAAAATGAAATTTTCATGCATATTCTTACACTTAAGTCTCAATGGACCCTCAAGCGACAATGTGTCTTGGGAATATCTACTGAGCCCATTCCTTATGGGATTCAAAGTTTCTTTTAACAATTCAAAGACCCTTAAGTTGGAAAATGCCTTGAGAATGTCTAGAACTTGTTCTTAATTGGATCCGAGGTCTCTTAGATTTCAGGTTAAGAGGAATAACCCATAAAACTCATTTGAGTGTTTTGGTTGCGAGTTATGGGTCCATACCCAAATCCTCAATACTTGACTATAACAATTTTGTGGTTATAATTAGTTGGCAACACGGGTTACGAAATTCGTGGCTCACCATGGCACCGTCTGTAGGTACCTGCCTTGAATATCTTATGTTAAATCGATTTTGAAGTTGAAAATTCCTAAGTGATAAGAGATTTTCTGAATTAGACAATAAATGCTAAAGACCCCAGTTATGGATCACCTTAAATTTTACCCAAGTCTTAAGTGGAATTCTGAATGCTCAAATGTTTTGGGTGTTAGACCCTGGACCAAAGTTTTAACTCAGTCAAAATCTTCCTAAGTTCCTAGGTGGTTACCAAATGCACATTTACAATGGGTGTTGGACCCAGTTTGGACCATGGAAAAGACAATCATATGATGCTAAGTTGTAAGCACGCTAAATCATAAGGACAAAGGAGACACATTTAAACGTACCCCGGTGACTGGGGCAATTGTCTTTACATAAAATAAAACACCCCACGCAGGGGGCAAGGGGATGCAATAAATAAAAGGAAAGGGAGAAAGCAAGTCAAGCGCTATCTTCATCTTCTTCTAGACTCCGCTGATCCTTATCTGATGCCTCATCATCACCCACTGTCTGATTGAATGCACCAACTAAAGGCTCAACAGTGGGGACCCCGATAACCACTTGACCCGCCTCCACCGTCATCACCAGGCGTCTGCCCTGGATTACCATTTCAGGATTCAATCCTTCCAAGGCCAGATTAACGTCAGGGTTGAAGTGTTGGACTTGGGCAACTGCATTACAGAATTATTCACCGCCAATGTTCGTGCAAATTACCTCTAGCTCTGCATTGTCTTTTTCTAATTGCACCATCCTAGCCTCGAGATCCTGGATCAGAGCTTCGAGGTCAGCATTGGCTTTTTCAAACTTGGCCTTCTTTCTCTCGAATTTGGACTTGGAGTCGACTAGCTTCTTTTTAAAGTCTTAGGCCTTTGATTCAGCCTCCTCCTTGTCCTTGAGGGTCAGTTCAAGCTTCTGAGCTCTCTCTACCTCGACTGCCTTCAGCCGCTCGATTGACTTCCTCTCGTACTCCCCCATGGTCCTCTCAAGACAACATGCTTAAGCAGTGAGTGCGAAGGTCTGAAATCTTGACAAAGTCTCTAGCGCACTCCTTTGTGTAATGTACTTTACAACTTCATCACGTAGGAGTTACTCAACAACAAACTCTCCAAGGTCCGTGTGCCTTGTGATAAGGGGCATTGGATCTTCCTTTTCTTTTATGTCCTCCTTCGTTGCTATCTTCTTCCCACAATCCTCCACCGTAGTGCCCTCGACCACCTTCTCTTCTTCCTTTGAAGAGGTTGTGCAAGAGAATCCGACTAATTAGGAGCTACTTATATAATAAGATCGCAGGCAACGAAAGACAAGGCAATGACAACGAGAAGCATTGGAAAGTTCAGCCCCCCTTTCCTTGCCTTGAAAGCTTGTAGGGTGGCGATAGATGACCCAGATGCCATGCTTTCTGCAACAAAACATGAAAAGCAAATAAGTTTGAAACAATTAGAAAGAAAGATACTAAAAGTCAGGGATAAAGATGAACTAAGAACTACAACCTAATACCTACATAACATAACCCTAAGAACTTCATCATTGAGGATTTCCAGAAGATCCTTGCAGGGAATCAACCTTACTTATTGAGCCCATGTGTTCATGAACTCAATACACTAGATGTCATCCTAGTCAAAATCGTGCTTCTCCTTTTCAATTAACCAAATGAGGATGCTCTATGCCTGGGTTATCTAGTACAAATGGAACATCGGTTCCCCGTTGGCACCCAAAAAGAATGGACGAGTGCGTGGTGCCGTCATTAGCTTGAAGAACTTTCCTTTAAAGCCCTTGAAGCTATCTTGGAAGACCTCAAACACTTTCTGTCTGAACCGTGACCTGATCGTGAGCCAGTTCTTTTACATTGCCCATTCCCTTTGGGAGCACCACTGAGTGAACAAGTAGAAGAAAGCTTTCTCTGAGTACTAAAGTCCAACTACCCGACAAAATCTTTCAAAAGCAAGAATATTTCCTCAGTTATTAGGATGAAGTTGGGACGAACCCGCATTGAGGGTATGGAGGACTGCTATTTGAAATTCGGTGAACGAAATCCGAAGTCCCAGCCAAATGAAGAGATCATCGTACAAAAACATGAAGTGTGTGCCTGCGTCTTAGCCCAAACACACTCTCTCATTCTCCTTGATACTCATGGTCTCGTAGGCCATCATCTGTCAATCTCAAATACACCTTGAGCTCATCAAGCTTCTTCATGACCTGGAATATGGACTCTTTGTTCTAGATGTCGTCCCCAACCCAGGGGTATATGGTCCTCATAGGGGTAAGCACCAAAGGTCCCTCAACAACTGGCCTCCTCTGCGCCGCCGCTCTTCTCCTTGCTATGGAACTCTTGGAAAACACCCATAGAGGCTAGTAAATATTGTCAAAATCAAGAAAATCAATCTACAGATTCAAACGTGGAGAGGTGAACTACGAAGGGAAATAATGGTAGTCCACATCCATAATCGCCCTACATCTCCAAAACTACAGCCTCCACGCCCTCAGAAGCCTAAGCCTCAGTTGGACACCTCCACCATATTTGGTGCGATAAAGAGGGTGCTCCACAGAGTAAAATCACATAACGAACTTAGAAATGCAGATATCCTTACTCATTTTGCTAGAAAAAGAAAAGGAATACCCCAAAACAGAGAAAATAAAAACCCTCTATCTCAGAACGATAGTAAAAGTAGTGAAAATAAGGTAGAAGGGGACATACATTAAAGAAATGGAGGGAAACTGTTGGTCGAAAGAAGAGGAACCATTGAAAACTGCAGTTAACTGCTTGAAACTGCACTATCTCGCCTTGAGAAGTTACCGAAAATCACTTTAGCTCACCAGCGATTGAATAGGAATAATAAAAGTGTGGAGAAGGCGTCTCCAACCTCTATTTATAAAGGCAAGACGATTAGGGGACAATTCAGTCCTATCATTTCAGATTTCAAAAGCCACTCATCATGGTGCGAAGAAACCTAACCACGTTTAGCCAGTTAGAATGTGCCACGTGGATTCCACAGTTGTCATTGCAATTGAAAGGATGGTTGCGCAGAAAATCAAATGTCACGCAAGCCTTGCAGTTGACACTACAACAAAAAAGCTTTTTAGCGGCCATAAATATGCCTTTTAGCGGCAATAAGAATTGCTGCAAAAACCTTTACCGGTAATTAATTTTTGGCCGCTATATCCAGTGTCGGTAAAGGTTTTACCGGCCATTCCATTTATGGCCGGTAAAAGTGATACCTTTTTGCGGCAATTATTTGGCGGCAATTAAAATGGCCACTAAAATAGCTCCAAGTTTCCCTTCCCTCGCATCATTGGCAGCCTTTGTTATTGCCGGTAAATACATTTTTGTATTGCCGGTAAAAAATCTTCCTTTTACCGGCAATTGTAATGGCGGCTAAAACTTGCATAGATTTGCTTTTTTTAATGCCTTTAGCGGCTTTTTTTTATTGCCGGTAAAGACCTATTTATTGCCAGTAAAAATTATGGCTTTTACTGGCAATTATAATGGCGACTATAAGTTACACAAATTTATTTTTTTAAATGTCTTTAGTGGCCTTTTTTATTGTCAGTAAAGGCCAATTTTATTGCCAATAAATAATTTTGACCTACACTTGTAATGGAAGCAAATACTCATTTTTTTGTACAAATTTGTTATTCCTATTTGTCATTCAAGGTGAGATTTCGACATCATTAACAAAAATTTTACTAATAATAATATTTGTCCCTAAAGAACTTAAATCATAACATACAAATGTTCTTAAATACAACATACTAAAATTCATTCTAAAAAGCAAAATATATTTCATTAAATCCACAATAAAAAAGAACATTCATAATTTTATAGTGTCAACAACAAAACATAAAAAGTACACCATCTAATAATTATTATCGTTTTGAGTCTAATAACTAGTGTTATCAAATAATCATAATACAAAATAGTAGGTAGCCCATAAACAAATCTTTAACTCTTGATCATATTGAAGTCTTTCACTTGCGAAATTAACACACTTAGTGAGACTAAAGTCTACATCAACATACAAGGCAAAAATAAACAACCATAATCTTTAATGAACCTTTCACTAAAAGTTAAAACACAGAAATTTAGCAAAACGTTAAAAAAAAACAAGAAATGTGGTTAAGATTAACCTTGCCAGAGAAGTCAAGAACACCTACACTCTTACTTACGCTTGGAGTACTTCTCCCTCTGAAAAATGAAAATGAGATTTTTTAAACGCATAATCTACTTCAATTTGACACACACACACACATACACACACAAAAGAAAAGAAAAGAAAAGACAAAGTGCTAGTTATTTCATGTTGTATTTGGAGGAGACAGTGCAAACAACGAAGCAATAAAAAGTAGTGTAATTAATGTTGGAATGTAGTTTACAGATAAATATTTGCCAAAATATTCAGAGAACCCCAAGTTCCACCAATATTTGGGGTCCCAATTCCCAAACACATGCTAAATAGAACATTGAACATTAACCTTCAAATCAGAATGTTAAGGCTTGAACTATCAGAGTATACAAATATTGAAAACTCCCATATGAACCAAGTTCATCCTAAACGTACAATTCTCTAATGACTTACTTGGCCATCTATGGCTTATTTATACAAGTGTGCTCACTATCTAACTAACTAATACAAATCGTATCATCTGCGTGCCAATTACATCCCCCAATATGTTATATATTATAGTTTGAAGCTTAACTCTTGTTGATTTGTGGTTTAATGAATGTTGCATCATGTGAAGCTCTACATAAAATATTTTAAGGCTTTGAACTTGTGCAGGTTAGGAGCCTGAGAACTACTTTACACAAATCTGAAGACTGGTACAACTGGTTTAAAATTTCTGAGTTTATAGTACATGGCTTGTCAAATGGGATCTATGAATCTGCATTGGAGATTATCTATTACAGAGCTCAATTAAACATTGTAATTCAATTTTGCTGACCGTGTTTTCAGGGAAGGGACAAGAAAAACGATGCTTTGTTGAGAAAATTTAGAGAAGAGGAACAAAATTGAAAGCGCTATTGCAAGCACATGCAGTAATTAACATACGGTATATCACTTATACATAATTGAATTCCAGAGTTCCAAAATGGAAACAAAAATGTAAGAAAGTGCAGTACCTCTTAGATTCAGAAGAAATAGGTGCATCTGGGTTGTGTTCCTTGAATTTAATTGAGGAATGCAGGGCATATCTCTAAAGCTTAGCTCTCGCAGAGTTCCCTAAAGCAGGAGCACACAGACCCTATTAATATATTACTGTAGACAATACATGAATAAAAACAGTGAAGTAGAGAGGGTCAGTTGCAAGCTCATGATGTCTCGTATCAAATGCAATACGGTATGAAATGGAAGAAAGAAATAAAGGAACAAAGAAATGGACCTGTAGTCAGCCACTTGCAAGCTCGCAACTTCTCGTTATCTCGTACGCACAAATGATTTCAAGCAATGGAGAATGGAGATCGAGTAGTGGCCTAGTGGGGAGAGTGAGACTTTGATATTTAACAAGTTGAGAGGTCGAGGTTTGAGAGGGAGTGATTATTGGTGAATGGAGAAGGATTGGTGTTTTAGAATGGAGATTTGGGAAATTTGGGAATTAGGGATTGCGGTTCAGAGTTTAGAAAATTAATGGTGAATGGAGAAGGATTCGTTTTCAGAATGAAGAATTGGAGAATTGGGGAATTAGGGTTATAGTTGAGAAAATTATTGGTTAATGAAGAAGGAAAAATATTGGAGGGAATGGAAAAAGGTTCGCGGGTAAGCATTTGTGTTATTTGCCACCAAAATTAGAATATTTAATGGCCAATGTCCATTTGCCGCAAACAGAGTAGATTAGAGAAGGTATTACCGGCAATTAGTATATGGCCACTAAAGCATTGCCGCTAAAGCCTCTTTTTGTTGTAGTGTGAGTCGAGATTTTTTCTACGGACCCCATCTACACCCTAGAATGTCCACTTATGGTCAATTGATGCGTGGACCCTATCTGGACTACGGTGCGCCCACGAATGTCAAATGACTTGGTCGTAAACACCTCCAGATTAAAGCTCTTAACCCTATTGGCAGTTAGGACCACGACTTCTAGTAAAGCATAGATCCCATCACCCGGGGTATTAAGACTTATTTTGCTACTTCGCTATATTAGCCAAGCACCAAGTTAGGGGCAACATGGCAAGGCTAACAATATTTCTATTCAATGAGCAGTGGACTTATCCCAGAGAAAAGGAAAAGAAAGTAGAAAATGGAAATGGAAAATAAAATATACAAGTTATAAGATTCAAAATAGGATTTTTATTCATTCATTTCATATATTGTCAACCCCAACAAAAAGAGTACATAAACTACTAAGTCAAGAAAGTCCACTGGAAAAAGCCAGACGAAAGTGTGATGATGATAATGCCAATGACCACGGCCACCTCCACGGTTCTTCCAAACAACAGCACCCATCTCTCCCCTAGTTGGCCAACTTGAGAATGTTTCACCCCAAGTTGCTCCAAGAGATTGTTCCACCCTCCTGCATATCCAATTACACTTCGGAGTAACCAAGTACCTCCAGAATAGTTGGGAAATGAGGCCAATAGTCAAAGCGATGGTTCCCAAATAAGCTCAGATTGCCACAAACTGTAAAGGTTGTGGGGGCAACCTATGACATACCCCAGATAAAGGAGTCAATGACGTGAGCGGAGCGATCCCATACGAGTCCCAACCTTACTCATTAACTTAGGGGCATATTATAATGTATCACTATCACAGACCTCAACCCTTTGGAAAACATCATGAGATCCAACATTAACTCTGACTTGGATCCCTTTGTCCACTGCGTGCCATGTGCTCCTATCACACTTGGATACCTTGACACTTACCTATCCCATTTAAGCCCCAAGCTGAGGGCAACTGTTTTGGACCGTGATTTGGAATACGGTTAGTGACCAACTCGGCACGCGATCCACCGAAATCTGCCATGAGCATCCCAGCTAAGCACTGGACACTGTCAAGACCTCGGTACCATGTATATCGGATTGCGGCATTGGGCAAGTGCATTAGATCATGAGATTTGCGTAAAGGATAAATTCCAAAATATCCGTAACTGTCGATTACGATCTTATGAAATTATAGCGCCTATAACCGCCTCAAACTGCTCATAATTGCTGTATTAATGATCCGATCTTATAGGAATTTCCTGCTAAAATTAAGGGAGACTAAACCCTAATTGCACTCTATAAATATCAGGCTCAAACACCTTCTATAGGTAACTTATCACTTACAACATAACCGTACTTGTACACAACCTGACTTAAATATTAAAGTCTCTTTGTAAGTACCAAGCCCCCGTTCCAACATGCTTTGCTGCTATTGCGCAAAGAATAAACCACCCAAACGTGCCTATTCAAGTACAACTCAGTATTTACTACTCAACATATATATATATATATATATATGTTTGGTTTAAATTTATGTGTTATAAAATAGTAAAATATATAATATACATAATATTAGTTGAGTATTTATATCTGAATTTATAATATTATATAATTTGAATATTTTGTGTTTTTGCATGCTTAACAAAATTGTGTCATTTTAAAATCTCCACATAAATTTCTTTTTAAAAAATAATTTCCTCATGGTCTTGCGGAGAAGCTTATAAGATAAACGACAAAAAAATGAATAGTTTAATTATTTATTTTACATGATAGATATATATAGTATATTACTATATACTATTTATTATAGTAAAATAAATACATATATAAATTATATTATACTTCATAATATTTGTCAAATTATAACTCTTTCACTTTTATATTAAAAAGCTAATTTAGGTATGTAAACAAGAAAATACAATTAAGTATAAAAAATAAAAATAGAGTTCCATTGTGTCAATGACTTTAATTTTTTTTATATATGAAATTATATCATAAATTAATATATTTTTGGTTGTAGGCAAAATATAAATATATATGTATTTTATGGAATTATATGAATAAAGAAAGAAACCAATTTAAATGAAAGATAGAAGACGATGATGGAATTAGGAGCAACATGGGATGTGTAACGGAGGGTTCGATCTAAAGCCACCAATGGTTCCTCGTGTTCTTCTCTCTTATTACTTTCACCTCATGCTTTCTTTAGGTTATGTTTAGTGTATCGTATAAAGAAGATATGATTGTATAAATTAACATTATTAGGTTTTATTTAATGTTTGATGCATTCAATTGATAGTATAATAAAATCAGGTCAAATTATTTTATCCTATTCTAAGCTGATAATTCTATCCTCTCCTCTAGTATATGATAAGACATAATAAGATATCTATTCTAATCTTATCCTCAATTTTATTTTTATTACTCCTCTCCTTGCGCCACCATCACCACCACCACCACCACCACCACCACCACCATCACACGCCACCACCGCCACCATCGCCATTGTCGCCGCCGCCACCCCCACCACCACACCATACGCCGCCGCCACCACCACCACCATCACTACTATCACCACCACCATAATGCTTTTTTATTATTGTTTTCTAATTATTTTAATTTTTATGTTAATGGATATTTTGATCTTAAAAAAAATTATATAATTAGTTAATTTATCCTTTTGTTATTAAATAAAAAATAGGATTATGTTTTATTTTATTAATTATACTATCATACTTTATACTATCTTATCATTTTATCTTATATTATATTATTATGTGCACCAAACATAACCTTAATTTTTTTGTTTAGACTTCAGTTTCATGTAAACATGAAAACTGTTTCATGTTTTAACTTTTTAAAATAAATATTTTAAGTATAATTTTTATATATACATTATATTTATATTATATGTTAATATAAAAAATATGTTAAATTAATTTATATATAACTATAATATTTTTGTGAAATATAAATTGAGTTTTTGAATAAATTGAAAAAAATTAAATATATAAAAATTAGATGAATAATAAAATTATATCTTTTTTTAACTAGACTATATCTTATTTTCTATAAAGAATGGATGTAATTGCTTAGAGGTTTGGTAATTTATAAATTTGTCCCCTCTTTATTTAGAAGTTGAAAGGTAAAAAATTGTGAGGAAATAGTTTAGAATGACAGTTTTGGTAAAATAAATATGAAGACCAAATCGATGAAATCCCTATTAAAACTAGTATAGATAAAAAAAAAAATTGAAATCGAAGAAGAAGATTATGAACTTTGAAATGATAGTGACATTTTGAAAGAATGTTGATTATGAAAAGAGCATTGAGAAAAGGAATATAACTCTTCAAAAGTGGACAGTCGTAACTACAAGGACCAATTTTTTTTTGAGATTCGTAGGTGTTTTTAAAAAAATGTTTTTGTTATATATTATTTAATGTATATCAATTCTTTTTTTATAATCGGTTAATTTGTATAATTTTTTTAGTGAAATAAAATTTAAGGTTAATGATGTCTGTTTCATCTTAAATATTTTAGAGTTAAGACAAGTCTTCATACTCAATAAACGCTTTTAAAAATATTTAGAGATAATTCACCAATAATAAATTTTGATAAGAATTAAACTTTGACTAGCTTAGTTGATATGATTTATTCTTACCAATTATATCAACTAATATTAACTAATGTGTTTCATTTTAATTCTAATATTAAAATATTAATGTAATAGATAATGATAACTTACATAACTAAAGTGATACATATTAAATAATACAAAATAAAAACTTTTTATATTATATCTATGAAACTTGAGGATTTCTCATTTTTATTTTGGCGATTTTTTCTTAATTTTTATTTTTTAAATCAACAAAGAGGACATTGTAGTAGTTATATTATACATGGGCACCCAAAATTCTTATATATATCGAGAATTCTCACTGATTTTATAATATTTTAAATTTAATTTAATAATATTTTATTCATAATCTAATCTAATGACATGTATAGTTATTATGACGGTGATATGTGTCACATTTTTATTAATGTAATATAATACTTCTAGATTGTAAAATAATTTCTCCATGAGGACCATATGAAATGGGAACTTGAGTTTTGAAATAAAACCCTAAATTCATCTCTAAAAATGTAGGTACTGGATAGATTATTCCCTACGAGTGGTAAAACTCTACCATGGTTCCGAATCAACTATAAATATAAATGAGTCATATTAGTCATTTTCAAAGCTAATATCTCCAATACCAAAAGATTAATATGTCCGGTGTCCAAGTGTATTTATAATTCCTTAAAAACTACGGTGAGATTTTCATATTGGATGGTGCTACTGCCTGCAACGCTCGAGCGTTTTCACCTTTCAAATGATACATTTATGTCTCGTGATTCGTAAATGGTCATAATTTTTTTTTAAGAAATAACTGTTGTATTTGGCCAAATGCTCCGTAGTAGCATCCATTCATGGTAAAAACGATTTTTTTTCCTTTGTAAAAGTTTAAAATAAAAAAGTTAAGTAAAAATAACGTAATATTTTTATAATTATTAAAAAATATTACTTAAAATAAAAAATAAAAAAATAAACCTAAACACCTACTTAATTATAAATAAAAACAGAAAACAAAGTTTGGTTTGTTGAGTCCTTAGTTTATTTTTTGTTTTTATTTTTAAATGATATATTTTTATTAATAATTACAAAATATATTTTTTTTATTTTATTTTCTATTTTTATACTTTTATTATTATTTTCATGATTTCTTTTATAAAAAATAAAAACAAAAAATACAATAAAAATAAGGTGATACTTTTATAATTATTAATAAAAATACATCAACTAAAAATAAAAATAAAAAATAAAAATAAAAAGCAAATCAAAAACCTTAACTTTCCGTTTCACTTGTTCTGCATGCCCACTTTGACCCACACAACCACACAAATCAAAAGCATAAAGAGGAAAAGGTAAAAAACAGAAAAGAGCACGAAGCGGTGGATTATTTTTAGAGAAACTCAAATCCGATGGTGAATTCACCGAAAATGAGTGATTTGTCACAAGAATTGAGTGGTTCGTCGCCGAAATTGGTGGAGTATCACGACGGTACTTGAACTATGGAATCCCAAATTTCTCTGCCAGGATTTATCAAAACTCAAAAGTCATAAACTTGATACCCAAAATAACCCAAAACTCAGTGGATATTTTTCTGACCTGACCGACCCGATCCAACTTTTGTTAGCATTTGGAATTTTTGGACCCATTGGATAATTTTGGGCTGGACCGGGTCCATTTCAGTGATAAATTCGTCTTTCTGAAAAAAACAAACACGCTAATTCGTAGTTTTCCAAAACCGTCCATGGGTTCGCTCGAGACACCGACGAGTGCAGAAAACGGTTCCGCCCCTCCCGCCGGCAACGGAAAATCTCCGTCAGCCAACGGCGTTGCACGCATCCTTCCGGCGGATACGGCGCCGGAGCCCGACATGTCGAAGCGGCGGAGATCGTCGGTGCTCCCCCTTGAGGTTGGGACGAGGGTGATGTGCCGTTGGAGGGACGGGAAGTTCCACCCTGTCAAAGTCATCGAACGCCGCAAGGTTCACGCCGCTGGCCCCAACGATTACGAGTATTATGTCCATTACACTGAGTGTAAGAACCTTCAATCTTTTTGTTCTTTGTTCGTTCTCAATTTGAATGAATGAATAGTTAGGGTTTTGGTTGTGTGGTGGAATTTTGGTCGGGTTTGTTATAGTTTTGAGAATTTGTTGCGTTATGTGTTGATTGAGGGTTTGTTAGAATGCAATTGATTTCGTAGAAGGCTTTGTTCGGGTTGACGGTGAACGCTATAGGTGGCTAATGATATCTATTTTGTTTATAGTCTTTAATATATTGTCAGGTATAGGGTTCGCTGTGAATCTGAATTTATAGTAACACTGCTCTAAATGTCTGTAATACTAGTGATGCTTGGTAAGAATTTGGATTGTTGTAAATCATTATTCGTAAGTGTGGCAATATGTGGATTATGTTTAAGGCTTTGTTTTACAGAGGGAAAAGTAGCAAGATAGAATGCAATTGATAGTAGCAATATGTGGCAATATGTGATGCTAGTGATGCTTGGTAAGAATTTGGATTGTTGTAAGTCATTATTCGTAAGCGTGGCAATATGTGGATTATGTTTAAGGCTTTGTTTTACAGAGGGAAAAGTAGCAAGATAGAATGCAATTGATTTCGTGGAAGACTAATAATTTAGAGAGAAAACAATAAAAGGGGAAAGAGGGGTTTTGGGTGGGGGATGGGGTTTTATTTTCATGAAAAAAAACAAAACTAAACTTGAGGTGTTGTGTGACTGTCTAGTTTATGTCTTCTTTTTTGTTTTTTCCTAGAGTTTCGAATCTTTGATTTTGTTGGTAAATACTTTTATATTTGAATAAAAGAGATGTTGATATCACCATTTTTTTGTTTCAAACATGATCCTTAATGTATCATCATTCTTCTGTTTTAAAAGTTGTTAGGCTTTTCTTATTTCTTTTTCTTTTTTTGTGTGGGATGAGGGGATTGAGGAGGAGGAAAAACTTAGAGATATATTATGCTTTCTCACCTAGAAACAAGAGTAAGATAATGGCAGTGGTAAGTTACATTTTCGTGTATTCTTAATAGGTAATAGAATAAATAAACTTCCACATGTTCTTTCTTGGGGATTGTCCTAATTCATTGTAATTTTTTTCTTTCTAATTGTCTGTTGTCAGTTGATGTCAATGTTTCTGTGACGATGTTTGATATTTCAATCTGTTTACTGTAGGCAGGGATGCTAACTGCTTAGTCTTCTGTTTTCACTTTTTTTGGGCAGTCAATAGGAGGCTTGATGAGTGGGTGAAGCTTGAACAACTTGATCTTGATTCAGTGGAGGCTGTTGTTGATGAGAAAGTGGAGGAGAAGGTGATTATTATGTCTTCTCCTAATTGCTAGGCAGCATTTGTTTTGGACCTCATCTATTTCTCTTTTGAAAGATGGATATGGAGGTTTCCTGAGAAAGTGATAATGTAGTCCAGACATCTGTTTATTGTTCTATAACAGCAACATCAAATGCCTTTTCCCACTAGGTGGGGTTGGCTATGTAGATCAAACGACGCCATTGTGTTATGTCAAAAACCAAGTTTGCAGAATATTTGTTTATTGTTCTTGATAGAAATATTTTCTTTTCATTGATTTCTCTTTCGGTTGGTGGTAGATTAGAAGAAGTTCTTATTATCCATTCCTAACAACTTACAGTCCTGTGCTTTTTGGTGGCCTGGAATTAAATATACATATGTAGTCACTTGCACTGGCCATTCTTCAGTTTAATATCATGAGTGGTGCTTTCTTTTTCTATTAAGCCTACCTCTTATTTCAAAATATACACTTTTTTTATGATTCAACTCATTCAGAAAATTGCACGTGGTTTTTCAGGGGGCGACAGGCTTGAAGATGACACGGCACCAAAAGAGGAAGATTGATGAGACACATGTAGAGGTATTGAATGGTTACTTTTCAATTATAACTTGGACATAGGCTGTTAGACACAGGAAAAAAAATACAACAACAACAACAACCAGGCCTTTTTCCACTAGGTGGGGTCGGCACATAGGAAAAAAAATAAAAATAAAAAATAAAAAATAAAAAAACTCTGCTAGGCTTAAAACCTTTTTTGTCTCTCTTTCTACGTGTCCTTCGAGGTTGAGTAGGTGCTATTTGAACCTGAGGTAATCAGCAATTTGGCATGAAAATAAATTAAATGCTACAAATCGGTAATTTTTGCACTGGCACAAATATTTGTTCACACTGCTCTGATTGAGTAACTACTTGTCAGTATTTGAGTGCTGCTTTAAATGATGCATTGAGAGTTTGAGACACCTCATGCTTAGGAGCTTCGAAAACAGTAAATCTGTTTGCATACCAGTAGCTTTGATCATGAGATTGAAGTCACATGAAACATGTAATTGTGATATTATTTTATTGGAGCTTGATAGTGATAATTGCTTTCTTGAATGTGAAATCTGTATACTCTATGGACTGGTCAAATTATTCCTGCCTCAAGCTGCAGCTTTGTTCCTTATATTTTATATATCTATTGTAACATTATAGGGCCATGAGGAGCTTGATGCTGCCAGTTTGCGAGAACATGAGGAATTTACAAAAGTGAAAAATATAGCAACTATTGAACTTGGAAGATATGAGATTGAGACATGGTACTTCTCCCCATTTCCACCAGAATACAATGACTGTTTGAAGCTGTACTTTTGTGAGTTTTGCCTCAATTTCATGAAGCGCAAAGAACAGCTTCAGAGGCATATGGTGAGCTGTGCCTGAAAACATTTTTTCCCTTTACTTTTCATTCTTTTGGAAAGTGGTTATTTTCTGGTGTGCTATCCTTGTTTGAAGATGATTGTTCATATGATTAATGTCTTTGCTATTTTGCTCGCATAGCTCTTACTGTTTCTTCTGTCATTTTGTAGTTTGCTCCAATTGGTGTTTTGTAACTTGTATTATTATATTTGTTAACTGGAATGTAAAGTTATTTTAACTCTTATCTTACTCAGAGAATTTGATCATATGCTTATGTGTGAAGTTGTTTCCTTGCAATTCTAAAATGTGGTTTGTTGAAATTTTTGTTTCTTTTGATGCTACTACTTATAGTCTCGCATAATGATACACCAACAGCAACCGAGCCTTATCCCACTAGGTGGGGTTGGTTAAATGGATCAATTGATGTCATTGTATTCTTTCAAAAACCAAAATTTTAGATAATCTTGTGTAATGATATTTTATTCTCTTATCTTATTTTATGTTCTGTTTTTGAGATGCATGGGCTATTCTTTTGATCCAGTGACCCTTAGTTTTGCTTCTGTGAATTGTTAAAAAAAAAAAAACTAAGGCAGTAAATATATGAATGGAGAAAATTTGTTTGTCTCCATAAATTTTACCAATTTTACTGCAGTCGTTCTCCTTATTGCCCCTGTATGACTGAGTTTCTATTTATCATCTTCAGTAATTCTGTATCTGTCATGCTCATACTTCACTGCAGTTCTATCTGATGTAGCATTCTATGGGATTCCAAGCGTAGCTAACTTCATGCTACGATTTTGTTTTGTTAGCCATTGAAATTGTTTAGTCATCTTTAAAATTTATTGTTGCTTTTATTTATGTGAAAATGATCCTTTTTCGTTGAAATGAATTCATTATTTGCTTGAACACTTGGAAGTTGATTAAAGCCTTAAAGGGTACCAGATCATATGAAATAGAATGCCTCTATTGGTATTTCTTCCTCCCTCCCCCCTGGTGGCCCAAAAAACGTAGAAGAAAGATGTCATAGTTTTATATACTCAATGTGAATTACTTACATACCATTTTCAGCCCCTTGTACCAACCTGGGCTTCCTGTTCATGCAGAGAAAATGTGATCTTAAGCATCCTCCTGGTGATGAGATATACAGAAGTGGTACACTGTCAATGTTTGAGGTACATTTTTAACACTGATGTTGTTGTTCTCGTTATTACAAGTTTCCCCTTTATTTTTGTTCTTGTTCTTTATCATCAGTCGTCACTGTCCCCCATTATGTTCAATTTTTGGAGACTGAAATGAATTTTCAATTTCTTGTCTCACTTATCTTTAAATTATCATATCTAATGAATGCCTGTATATTTAAAGGAAAAAAAAATCTTGTTAACTTGTTTGCTGATGTGCTTTACTTCATTTACTGAAACAATGGACATACTACTTTTATTTATTGGTTAGTTACAAAGCTGTAAACTTACTTCTCCAACCGTACATCATCTATCCTCACAATTACTTATGATATAAGGTAAATATCCACATAGACTTTCTTTTTACCTGGATGTGCGTGAGTTGGCTAGGTGCAAGAGGACTTGCAAATAACTTAATTGTTGGTTGAGGAACTTAGTTCTTGTTGTCCAACTTTATGTGTTAGACCTTCTAGTATCTTTGTGAATTCCAGCTGAACTAAGGATTCTTGATCTCTTGGAATTTTGTCTATAACTTTTAAATTGCCAAGTGTGATAAGAAGCTTCATTTAATTTCCCTTTTTGTTGGTTGAGGAACTTAATTGTTGGTTGAGGAACTTAATTGTTGGTTGAGGAACTTAATTCTTGTTGTCCAAATTTATACGTGTTAAACCTTCTAGTATCCTTGTGAGTTCCAACTTCCAACTGAACTAAGGATTCTTGATCTCTTGGAATTTTGTCTATAACTTTTAAATTGCCAAGTGTAATAAGAAGCTTCATTTAATTTCCCTTTTTGTTGTGTGCTTTTTAATATAAATTGAACTTATCTATATAGCCTTATGCTTATGCTACTTTCACGAGCCAATGACATAGTCAAAGCCTCTGGTTTTCTAAATTTTTTCCATTTGAACTTTAGATTTTGGGGCTAATTTTTCAAGCTTATTTGTACACAAACCCAATAATAATATAATATAATATTATATTTAATAGCCACATCTCTTGAGGATAACTTATCCTTGCCCCTGGTGTAGTTCTCCTCTCTTTAATATTACTTATTTTTATGAAAAAATAGGTAATAGGCATGTCTTATAACATTGATGTGTGTTTCAAGGGAGTTTCCAGTTCTGACATGTACAGAGATTGGGCTGCTTTGTTGCATTTTTTTTTCTTCATTTTTTTCTTCTTTTGTACTTTGTTCTCTCTGCTTTAGAGGATTTATTATCCTCCTTCTTTCTAATAAAATTAATTTTATAAGGTATTGGATCCCCCTTGCCCCAATTTCCCTTGCTCCAACTATTGCGTGATGAGCATCACCTCTCTAATGGCATAATTTTTTTGTAATTCTTATTGTTTTTCTTCTATAAAAAGAACATCTTCGACATTTTTTGATTAAAATCACTAAATGAAGTTTAGGGTAAGCTTAGCTACAAATCTCAAATATTTGAAATTATTTCTATTTAGAAGTTCTGATTGTACGGTTATAACTGAGTTTTGAAAGCATTGTGTTATCTGGCAGGCAGTTATATATATATATATATATATATTCTGATAGTTTGAATTCTGTGATTGCTTTTAATTATTATATGTCTGAAAACAGGTTGATGGCAAAAAGAACAAGGTTTATGGGCAGAATCTTTGTTATTTGGCAAAGCTGTTTCTTGATCACAAGACCCTCTATTATGATGTAGACCTGTTTCTGTTCTATGTTTTGTGTGAATGTGATGATCGAGGATGCCACATGGTTGGCTATTTCTCCAAGGTAATATTATTGTGTTTACATTATTTTGGTTTCAAATGAGATATTTCAAATTTTTATACTTTACAGTTGACAAGCCCATTTAACTTTTGTCTCTGTTCTAAAAGGCCTACGACAAACTGCCTTTAAAGGAGCAGGACCATTTATCATGCAGTTTCTATGTATTATAATAATAATAATTATTTTTCTTTTATGAGCTTCTACTTTGGAGGAGCTAAGTATATGATGTTCATTGACAGACCTTAATGTTAACTGTAATATGGAAAGCAAACTTTGTTCTAATTTAAATATCTTCAATCTCCATTCTTTTATTCCTTATTGTACTTATCTGTTCATTATTTGCTTTACGTGATGGATAACCTTATTGATATTGACTACTTTTTATCGTAAAGGAAAAACATTCAGAGGAATCTTACAATTTGGCATGTATCCTCACCCTTCCACCTTACCAAAGGAAAGGCTATGGCAAATTTCTAATTGCTTTCTGTAAGCTCTCTCTGTGGAAAATAGGCGTTTTCATATTTGTTTCAGTTATATATGATAATGTGAGCAAAATTCATTATTAGTTTAAACATTGAACAGCATATGAACTTTCCAAGAAGGAGGGCAAAGTTGGCACACCTGAAAGACCCCTTTCAGACCTTGGACTGCTAAGCTATAGAGGATATTGGACCAGGGTTCTCCTAGACATTCTGAAAAAGCATAAGGGCAACATTTCTATCAAGGTAAGCGTCTTCTTCATTCTTTCTATTATTGTTTCTAAGGCAATGACAAATGCATGAAGAGAATAAGAAATCCTCCTTAAAACATGCACAAAAGAGAACAAATGAAAAGACTGGCAAACATGCTACCTCAGAAGAGCTCTCCAATCCCTTTGCGTATATACTCACTTAAAGGGATTGTGCACTTAGCTTCAAAGAAGGGCCAAACTGATGATCTTGGCCCAAAGTAGATTTGTTGGCTAAAAATAATTCGCAAAATAAAATACGGGCATTTCGCTCAAGCAAAATACTCCAAAGAACGGCATAGATTGTGCATTGCTAAAGGGACTTTCCTTCTTTAGTCCTACCAAAATACCTTAATTTAATAATAAGAAACTTATCTAGATTAAAAGGGTGATTCACCGAATGATTCACCGAACACCTCAACAAGTCTATTCCCGATGGATCTAGACGTAGGGCAGTTTTTTTTTAATATAAAAGAAGATATTCATTAAGACGAAGAGAAAAAATTACAAAGAGAAGGGAGGATAAGGAATCCTCCTAAGCAAAAGAACAACACAGAAAACAACCAAGAAAAAAAAATAGAAATTCCATGGAACAAAGCTGCCCAATCCCTCAACATATCTGTTAGTGATGCCCCATTAAATAAGTCACTTGCTTTATTCCTAATAGATGCCAAATGCCTGATTTTAATCCCAAATCAATTGTTGTGCCAAAGAAGCCTCCTTAAAAATATGAGAATTTCGCTCCAACAAAATGCACCAGTGTAGCATAGGTTGCAAATTGCCACAAATTTAGCCTCTTTACTTTAACCAAATACCATGAAAGCTAATCATCAAGAATTGGTCTAGGGATCTAAGACACACCCAACATTCACCGAAAATGCTGAATATGGAATTCCATAAAGAAACCACAGCAGAACAATGTAAGAACAGGTGAGGAATTGATTCTGAGTAAGCACCACACATTTCACACATATTAGGGGGAAAGAGCCTTAAGTGGCCTACGAACATTTAACATGTCATTAATATTTAATTCTATTAAGTACCGCAATCCAAATAAAGGACTTCACCTTGGAGGGAGCTTTGGATTTACACAAGGGTTTATCAAGAAGAAGAGTAGTCCTATTCAAAGAAAGAGTGAGGAATTGGAAAAAAGATTTACTCAAAAACACCCCAGAAGGATCAAGGGCCAAAGACAAATGAATAAAGTCAAGGAGGCCCAAGAGGGATTCCAATTCAGAAAATTCTCTTTCATTTGGAAAGGTGAATGGTTTCAGAGCTAAAGCTACATATGACACGTCAGGAGAGACCACATTGTGGGGTCTCCTAATATGCAGGCAGCGTACTAATAGTATTGATCTTGTTGAGAACTACTGTTCAAAAGTTAGTCTTGGAGGGAGCTTTGGATTTCCATTTTCCCAAGGTTTTTATCAAGGAGTAATGTATCAATATTCGAAGATTGGGTCAAAAAGTGAAAGTAGGATTTACATGAGAACTAACCGGAGGTATTAGGAGTCCATACTCTTCTATCCAAGTTAGGGAATAGATGAAAATTATTCTAGCATCAGAAAGAGGGACTGCATCTGTGCAGCTTCTTTTTCATTCAGATTCCTCCGGAAATTGCAGGCTTTGTTGGCATTATGAGTGATTTAGAAGTCTTGTACAGGGGCCTGATGAAGAGTAGAAAGGTTATAAGGCTGGGGAAAACCTTTGGGAAGACAGAATCTCCCATCCAACAGTCTTCCTGAAATCTGATAGGATGACCAATACTCACCTTTAGGTGAAGAGGGATTAAAGAGACATATCCCTGAGTGAATGTTTTCGAAGGACCGAGTGTTTGAGAGGGTTACTGCAGCAGGTCTATCTAAATTAAGTTACCGTTAATCTTATATACTACTACTATAAAGGGAGCTCTTCTCTCGGTTTCACCATAAATAAGTAATTAATATAATGAAAAATGATAAAATATTTGAACTATTCTCAGCCCACTCATCTCACTTTTTAAGACTTCTTTTTTTTCAATAAAAACGTTTTAAGGATTTATAACGGCTTCTTTTGACCATTACTTACGTTTCTCATGTAGAGATAGGGGTGAGTATAAGGGAATCTTTCAAAATATTTAGAGTAGATAACCATTAAAAAAGATTTGTAGTCGATATTTTTAAAAACTTAGTTTAGTGATACAATAAAAGTCAAGACTTAGTGGAAAAAGTCAAGACTTGTATTAAAACAAATTAAAAATTGAGCACATGCTAGTTTTAAAGAATATTAAAATAAATTAAAAAATTGAACACGCTGGAGGGCATGCGGTTCTAGTGCATGATTAGAGTAACGATGTTTACTTGGTGATTAATTGGTTGCTCATGTATTTTCTGATCTTATTCTTTTCTTATAAAAAAAATGTATTTTCTGATCTTCAGCCAAAATTATCCCATGTACCTTATCAAGGCTATGCTATTGAAAACGTTTCTTTTCTGCAGGAGCTGAGTGATATGACTGCCATTAAAGCTGAAGATATATTGACCACTCTTCAGAGCCTAGAATTGATTCAATACAGGAAAGGACAGCATGTTATTTGTGCAGATCCAAAAGTTTTGGATCGCCATCTTAAAGCTGCTGGCAGAGGGGGTCTGGAGGTTGATGTTAGCAAATTGATCTGGACTCCTTATAAAGAACAAAGTTGATGGCCATCGAAGAAATACTATGATGTAACGTGTGCTTGTATATAGTTTCTAGGCTAGGTTTCTTAGTTGTTTGACACTACGCCTTTGATGTATCTGTATTAACAAATATGGGTATCTTAGATGAGCACAGGAACATTATAACTGATTGTTTTATGTGCTGAACCTTTGGTGTCTGTATTAATCTATATCTTCGTTTCTAATGATGAACGCCAGAGGAAAGATTTTTTATTTTATGGATATTCCTCGCTTTCTGGTGTCTGACATATTTTAAATAAATAATTTGTAGAAGTTAATCTTGAGATTGGTAGTTGCATGCTGTCAAAACTTAACATAATCTGACAATCCTTTGGAGCATGTTTTTTTTTTTGGTACAAAATCCTTTGGAGCACTATACCTGCAAGTGTAACGTTTCTAAAATTAACACTCAGACTATGGAGTAAGGTGAGGTGGATCAATCAAACGTGTCTATTCAATACTATACAAAGCTCCAAATCAACTTTCCCAACAAAGATGTTAGCCATTTTGGCCTCCCAAACCCCCAAGCCATCACAAGTCCTATAGAGGGTGACGGTGATCCAACCCACCAAATGAATACTTTTATGAAGTTGTTTGCAACACAAAACCGAATCCATGATTTAGTTATAAAGACTTTTGTATTGTTCCTTCTTTCAAATTTAATACATTTAGGTTATATTTGATGTATCGTATAAAGAGAATCTGATAATATAAGTTAATACTATCAAATTTTATCAGGTGTTTGATATGTCCACCTGATAGGATAGTCAAATCCGGTCAAAGTTTTTTATCTCACTCTAATAGTATAACACTATCCTTCCCATGACTCCCTGATATAACCTGATAAGATTTTCTTTCCATCACTACCCTCCACTTTCATACCCAAAAATTAAACAACCTAACAACAACCCATCAAGATTAAAAAATCATCCTCCACCACTATGTTCCTCACCACCACTACTATACCTCACCACCACGTTCCTCAGTCACCACTACCTCTGGAATATGAAAGCCAATAATGAAAGTGTTTATTATGATGTCCTAAACTCCAGCATGTCACTGTGCAGCAATGGAAAACTCAAACCCAAAACCAAATGACCTTTGACTTGCAGGCGTAGCCACCTTTGCTTTGAAAGTCAATAGAAAATTGAAAAATTCCTTCTACCCTTTTTCTTTATTTCAAATCTGTACTATATATAAGTTTACAACATAGCAGGAGGCAAACCCAATTTTGTCATCTATAATCATATACATCAAAAGCTCCTCTGACATTGTTTTCCAACCATGAAAGCCTATGACACCGTCAGATTTTGTGTCTCCAACCAAAGTTTCTTTTTTTGGTGCTTCAGAGTTTTGGGTTCTTGATCAACATTGAAATTTGGTACTGGGTGTGGAAGGTGATGGTGAGGAAGATGAAGGACAGTATAGTCATAGTAGATAATTACATATACTATCAAGTTATTTATATTATGTGCACCAAATGCTTGATAGCATAAGAGCTTATCAACTTATTTATACTATCAGACCTTATCCTATTATTTTATACTATCAGGTGCACTAAACGCAGCCTTAGTAGGTTTACTACTAAGGGCTTCAGATACGAACTCCATTGGCAGGTTCTAAAAGGAAAACATTGAGACATTAAATAGATTAACCAAAAGTATTTTGTGTAAAAATAGGATAAAAATAAAGATTAAGAACACACCATTGAATTATGAGTGGTCTGCGGTTGAGTCAGAGTAAACACACATCTCTTAGCCATTCTCAAGTCCATAGGAACAGCTTCATGAACATGAGAAGAACTATCATCATACAAATATATAATTCCAACTTCAAAGACAGTGGGAGGAAATAGGTACTAAATCTCCTTAAATTCCCTATCCTCAATAGTGATATCAAATTCTGAATTACCAACAAAAAACAGTTTTATCCAAGCACCATCAGCAAGGTGGTAATTGTTTACTACATCAGACCATCCATGTGTAAAGTATGCAGACTCATCCAACTTAGAAATAATCAACTGGGTAACATTTCCAACAAAGTCCCTTAACAAAACACGATGTTTGATCAAATGTTTAAAATCTTTATAAAACATTTTGGGCAGCTCTTCAAGTTCTTGGATAATAAAATTCAATGAATTGAGTTAGCAATTAAACAAAATTATGAAAAAAGTTAATTTAAGTAAAGGTAGACTATAATTAGGCCAATATAAGGAAATTACAACATCTGGATCCAACGACAACATAAACCACCTGTAACGCTTGTTGGATGCCATAATGCACCTAAATAATTGAAAGATGAAGTGAGATAGAAATTCACAACAACATAATCAACTAAATTCCTTATTCAGTTACTTCAAGACATAGTATAAATTAAAACAAAGAGTCTTTGTTTAATGAATGTCATATTCAAAATTATAAAGGCCTGAATTATATTATAACTACAAACCAATTTCAGAATTTTATAACTACAAAGCAAATCCATCATTGACAACAGGATCATAACAAAGAAAGAATAATAATAGAAAAGAAAAAAAATGTAAAAGTTATGAAACAATATTGGAATAAATGATCGTGTGGAGAATAAAACTAACACAATCTGAGAAGGGAAAAAAAGTAGGTTGAAATCAAACCAACATTCAACCGGAACATAATTGAATAGTTAGTTGATTAAATGAATACGTGCATATATGATTTGCATAAAAAGAAAATCTATAATAATCATAGCATGTCACAATTTTCTGATTAGATGGTGAAACAAATAAAAAGAAATAATTGTGAAGTAAACTTGAAACAAATGATCGTTTACTATGGATAAGAAAGATAATATGAGAAGGTAGAATAGAATGGGATGAAATTTTAGCAAATTTCAATGATAACAATATGCGTTCTACATTTGAAAGAAATAATTTATGCTCAAAATGTGAAAAAAACATGCAAATGAATTATATGCACAAATTTGGAAGCATGTTACTGTAACAAAACATGTTCTCAGATTTCGATAGGTAGAGATAGTGCAAATGCAGAAGTTTTAATAGCATCACGCTAAAGAACGAAGAATAGGAAGAAATGAAGAATTGGAAGAAATGATCATTTACAGATAATAACAAACACAATTTTAGAAGCCAGAAGTGAATAGGAAGAAATCTTACCAAAATGGAAACAAATTAATGTAACAAAACACGAACATAGATTAGGATAAGTAGTGACAGTAATTACTCTAAAAGAACATGGAGACTAATTAGGATATCTACAAACAGAAACCCAAAATGTCAAAAAGATCATAACAAAGAAAGCAAATTAATACAAAACAAATTTCAAAAAATCAAATTTAATAGTTGTGAGGTAAACTTGGAAAAAATTATTGTTTACTATGGATAAGAAAGACAATCTGAGAAGGCAGAATAGAATGAGATGAAATCTTACCAAATTCCAACCTTAACAATATGTGTTCTACATTCGAAAGAAATAATTTATGCTTAGTAGGTGAAAAAATATGCAAACAAATTATATGTACAAACATGGAAACATATTATTGTAACAAAACATGTATTCAAATTACGATAGGTAGAGATAGTACAAATGTAGAAGTTTTAATAGCATCAAAACATAGACAGAAGAATGATACAAAACAAATTTAAAAAAAAGAAATTTAATAGTTATGTAGAAAATTGGAAGAAATGACTGTTTATAGAGAATAACAAACACAATTTGAGAATCCAGAAGAGAATGGGATGAAATCTTACCAAAATGGAAATAGATTAATGTAACAAAACACTAACATAGATTAGGATAGGTAGTGATAGTAATTACTATAAAAGAAGATGGACACATATTAGGATATGTACAAACAGAAACCAAAATTTTCAAAAGAATCATAACAAAGAAAGCAAATCAATACAAAACAATTAAAGAAATATAATATATGTGAACAGTAGTTAGAAGAAATGAACGCTTACAAAGGAGGATAAAGCGAATATGAAAAGGTGGAAGACAACCAGGTGAAAAGATCTCCCAACTTCAGGCCAGAATAGAGCACTAAATAGCAGCAACGATTGATTAAAAAGAGAAATCGTTTCGGATGGCCATAGTGTGCAGTGAGTTGCATATGAACCATTCGTCATTGGGGTTGAAAATGTAAGTGACTGTAATAATAAAAGAACATTGGGAAGTTGGAAAGGAAGAGTCTGAAGAAGTATAAATGAATAAAACACTTAGAATAAGAACTTTAAAGTTTGTACAAAGGTTGTGTAGTCAGAGTCGTTAACCACCTGTAACTTGATCCCATGCCTAACAAACATAAATTGAAAGATAAAGTATAAGTTAAACAAATTACAATTAACATATCAAACTATAAGTCAATCTTCTAGAATACAACATACAAACCTTGGAAAAACATTAACTACATGACAATAGCAGGAATCACAGTAATACATGCCACTGTCAGGAGTTACTGCCTTGTTCCATTTGCATGCAGCATACCACCAATAGGGATGGAAACAGGCCAGGCCAGGCCAGACTTCACCCTAAATAGGCCAGGCCTGTGTTACAAATATTTGGCCTGAGCCTGACCTGTTACCTGTTAAAGGCCTTTTTTTGGGCCTAGCTTGACCTGTTTAAGAAGTCTGACCTGGCCTGAAGCCTATTTAGAAGTCTGGTCTGGCCTGAAGCCTGTTTAGAAGCCTGGTTTATATTAAGGCTTCTAAATAGGCCAACAGGCCAAGGCCTTCATATAGGCTTCAAATAGACCTAAACCTTTAAATAGACCTTGAAAGGTCATTGAAAAAAAAATAGAATATAATTTTATAAATAAATATAAACAAGTCTAGGCTTAATAAGCCTAAAATTTCTTTGAGAGGCTCACCTACTAGCTTTTAAAAAGGCTTGAGCGACTTATATTACTGACCTATTTACATCCCTAACCGCCAATCACTACCCTTGATTATGTGTTTTGCAGTAACAAGAACAATACCAAATCCCTTATAAAAGTATAAAAAATATATATAATATAAGACATAAAATATCAGATCATACATTATATTAAAATAATTCTACAAACAATCACCTAAAGAGTATATGATATACCTCTTTAACATCCTTCAATTATTCAATAGACATCTTAGGAGTCAATCTGAGGAAATCATCCTCCACATAAATATTTGGAGATTTAGTTAAATGCGACAAAGTTTGAGAATGATCATCTCCAACCAAAGGCAACCTAAAATAACATGATTTGGTTACGTAAAGTTCATGCATTCAAATTGAAAAATGAAATCAACAAAATAAATAAAAATTTACAAAAAATATAACCTTTTCCTAAATCAGAAAACTCTGGAATGTCAGGATTGAAGAGAATCCTAGTTGCATGCATTACATTTTGTAAAACAGTCTTCCCTAATAATTGAATAGTGATAGCATAAAAATGTTAAAATTTATACCAATGATTATCAAATTAATTGGAGATGAATAAGAATAGTAAATTAAAAAAACCTTTGAAACTTTTAACTTTTGCAAACTGGATAATTAGTACATGTTGCACAATATCACCCACAGCAAGGAATGCAGTTAAATAATCAACATAGGACCCGAACAAAGCACACTCAATCTTCACACTGAAATGATGAAACTAACAATAATTCAACAAAATAATTGATAGGAAAATGGATGAGATAAATAGTAACTCATAACATATATATTAACTCCTTACCTATCAACATCTAACTCAATCACAATCATCTTAGTTCTTTTTTCATAGTTGTCATATTCTCGTTTAGTCCCAACTGCAGATAACAATCCAATAACATATGATAATTATAAAAGGTCAATTATTATTGAAAAAAATTACGATATATCAACGAAAATGTTAAATAAAATGGAGATGGAAATAATACCAACTAAGATTCCCATTTCGCCATTGGAACCAAATATATCCTCTAATGCTAGTAAAGACAGGCCATATAAGGGGATCAATCTAGAGTCTGAAAGCCTCACAGAGGTTTTATTTTGAAAATTCAGACGATATTTGTGCTTTGTGGTTCGGAATGCACCATTGTTCTCACCAACTCCAAAAAACTCATATACATAAACATCACCTTCGTTAAGTAGGCTCTTGAACTTGTACACCAAAGTCTTCCTCACAGAAGTATGAATCTTGCATTCTTGTTTAGTTACAAATGATTATATCAAAATATATTGAAAAAGTTTTATAAATATTGAAATATAAAAAACACAAATCACAGAGAATTGTACATATCCATCCATAAAAACCATTTCAATGGAGTTAGTGATTGCAGGATTATTGAAGTTTGGAAAGGACCATAAATGAACAACCCTAATTTTGATCATCGAAGATGATAACTCCATGAAATGTAGTTATTTGTGCCCTATATCTGTACTATAAAGAATGCTTAGTCCTTGTTTGTTGTGCATATATAGAAGGTTTTAGGCTTTTATTTGTCAAATTCTAATTTTAATATCTTCCTATATGATCTTGAGCAAATTGTGCATATTTTATAAGTGATTAAGTGGATTTGCAATTATGATTGACTTGGTAATTTCTCTATTTTAGGAAGGGCTCCAAACAGGCTAAAATTGGGAGGAATTGGACAAAAAGTGAAAAAGAAAGTCAACTGTGAAGTTCAGTAGCTCACGCCGCGGCGCAAACATGTTTATGCCGCGGCGTGGTGCATTCGCCTGCTACATCCAGAGGACTCGAGGCTTGAAGCCGCGACTTGACGTGGTGACCTAAATTGTATACGCGTCGCAGCATGACTCTTTTTTTTGAGCCTATAAATACAATTATTAGTTTTGGTTGAGAGACTTTTTAAGTTTAGAGAAGCTGCAGCTGGTTTTCATGTTTGAGGCTGAAAGAAGGCTAGGGGAGCTAATGTTGGAGGCCATCTTCTTTAAGAAAGGAGATTCAAGCATCAAAGATCAAATCATGAGCTTCCTTCCCTTTTGCTTTCTTCTTTCTTCTATTCCTTGTATTATGGACATGATTTTTGATGTATATTTTCGTGTTTAATGAGTAGCTCAGCTGTATTAGGGATTACTTTGGATTCTTTTATGGATATTATTGATTTTGTGCTTCTTTGAGTTGATATAGATGTTTGGTTTTGTTTAATCATATTATTCATAATGCTCTTGATTGTCTGATCAGCTTTTAAGTGATTTGTTGAAATCTGATAAACCTAGACTATGAATTTGGATTTGAGATCATATGTATGGTTGATGCATGTTTGATTTCATTCTCATGGAAGGGATAAGTTGATTCGCTATAGAATAAAAATATACCTCTTAGCCATGCATAGCAGGTGTTTGAGAATAGACCTTAATGAGTGGATTTGTGTTAGCTCTCATGGAAACATAGTGAGTTGGACAATTGAAGCATGGTTGATTGACCTAGACATAGGCTTTTAACTAAATTAGATTTTCAAGTTAACTAAACAATTCATTTATGTTGATTAAGGGGATTGCATATTACTAATTGAAGTAGGAGGTGAAGAAGGATTCCCTAATCTATATCCATTATTTTTATTTTCAATTTTATCGCTTTTCAATCTTTAGTTTATATGTTTTTTTCCTATTTTTATGTTCTTGAATAGAATTACTTAAGCTATTGGTTGATATTTAACTTTGAAAGTATCGTTATCTTCGTGGGAACGATATCTTACTCTTTAAATGTATTACTTGTTCGATCTGTGTACTTGCAACCTATAAAGGGACAAACACAAGACTCTTTCTCAGACGATATTTTCACCAAAGTATCGATGAGAGGAGCCATTCAAGTTTTAGAAAATAGGAATTATAAGTAATACAATGAATCAAATTGGTAGAAGGGGAAAACATTGAAAAAGCACGACGAATGAAACAATCTTACCGTTATATTTATTGCCTTCAATGAGGGGAATCATGGTTTGCTGATGAAATAGTCATCGCCGGAAAACATTCACCATGCTTCAGGTAGGAATCAAACATTAATAGATCAAAGGCAAACAAATGAAGCAAATTCATTAGGGCAAGAACACAACGTGCAAATGAGTAGACATTTGACATTGAGGGGATGAAGAGTTGATGAAGCGTAAAGAGAGAAGAAGTCTTGAATGATAAAAAATCAATTGAAATGAATAACACACGTGTAGGATTGAATGAATTCATCTGTTCGATTGAGTTTTGGGGCACAAATAGGGGAAACAAAATAAGGCACCTACTCTGACTCGTAGGTTCCAACACTTGCATCTTAAGTGATGTTATACTTTCCTTTTTTATTTAATGTATGGAATCAGTTGTTTTTTTGTCATGAAGTTGAAGAAAAATTGTATAAAATATTTTATGGTTATGATTGTAGAAAATTAACTTCAAATTAAATAAACTTTTATTGGTATTAAATTTGTGGCGAATTTCAAAATTAAAGGTGTTTTGACTAATATTAGATGTAATGTTTATTGTCAATATGTGTGTTTTTTATGAGAGATGAATACATTGTTAATCAGTAGTTTTGTATAAAAGAGATAGTAAAAAATTAAAAAATGATTGATTGAGAAAGAAAAATGTTAAGATGAAAATGTCTTTAAAAATTTGGGTGAAAAATTTTTTCATGAGAAAATAATATTTATTTATTTTATTTGTTGGTGTTCTTGATGATAATTTTGCTTTGTATAGATTATAGATGGAAAATATTTGTCTTACATTCCTTTTTAGGGATGTAAGACTATTTTTTTTTTTTAAGAAGATGTGATTGAGTGAGAAAAAATAATAAAAAAATAAGTATAATAAATAATATTAAATGATATATAAAAATGAAGTGTATATACTATTTAACGTAAAAATATAAGTATTGAGATTGTAGATAGATTATAGATTATAGATTATAGATATGGCGTGTTACGCGCGTAGAAATGCGAAAATAAATGGATATTACGAAGAAGGGTATTTTTGTCATTCAGTCCATCAAACCAAAACCCTAGTGCGACCCACCCTCCCATATTAGTCTCCGTGTGTTAAGTGTCACCCCTCACCCTAGTACCAGCCGCAGCAACTTCTGTCTCTCTCGGATTCCATTCCAGATGGTAAGCCTCTTCTTTTTCCTTTGCTTCGTAAATCTCCTTCTCTAGTTTCAACTCTTCTGTCTTCTCTTCCTTCAAAAATCTTGAATCTTTGCGTCATTTTGTGTTCTGAAAATGCACCGAAAATAGGCTTCAGAGAAGAAACTCTCGAACCCCATGAGGGAAATCAAGGTCCAGAAGCTCGTCCTCAACATCTCCGTTGGTGAGAGTGGAGATCGTCTCACCAGAGCTGCCAAGGTATTCACATCAATACGTCATCACTGCTTATCTCACACTCTTTTACTTTCTTCCTTCGACCCTTTTGTTCTAAACTTGTTCTTTTTCTGTCTCATAGGTGCTGGAACAGCTTAGTGGCCAAACTCCAGTATTCTCCAAAGGTTATTATAATTATTATTAATATTTGGTTTTTATTTATATTGGCCTCTGTCATTTCTTTTCTTCTGGTTGTGAAATGTAATTTAAGCATTATATCTTTAGAATGTGACAATTACAAACTTGGTTGCTATTTTGTTCATAATATGTGGGTTTTAATACATGTGGTTATAAACTTATAATATTATATAGTTTAGCTAGATTGATAAGTGACTTAAAACAAGTTCCTCATGTTTTCTAAGTTGAAAGAAACACAAACTGTTTTAGATTTACGTTATTCCAGTATTTTCCAAATTGAAATAGTTTAGGCACAGTTGACCATGAGTTTGTTTGATGTTCACTTGAATTAATGCTTCACGCTGTCTGGTTAATCATGTTTTCCTTGGCATTTATTTACCTGTTTAATTTGATTAAGTATACTTTAAAATGTCTCATTGGCTCATTGCATAGTGGAGTGTCGAGGAGTGTAAACCAATATCCTTGCTTTTACAAGTACCTCTTTGTGGTTAGGGTCATTGATATGATTGCTCTTGAGATCTAGAACTTAAGCAAGTATGTAAACAGTTAATAAAAAAAAAGAATGGGCTCTATAATCGAGTCAACAGCAGGGGTCTATTCATTGGCTACCTGACTGCCGCTTGGAGCCAAAATAAAAATAGCAGCCGAAGATTCTTGAGACCCCTGGGTTGTTTTCAAGACACAATATCTGGTGAAATTCTTGAATCCCTAGGTATATATACGTTTGATTGAAAAGAAAGGGATTCCAAATGCAATTAAGAATTTGATATATACCATATTTTTCATAAGACTATTTTATTTTTGTTTTCTTGTCAATTTTCTCTCAAAACATGCTTGATGATGGTGGAATGATTATTGCTGAAGAGTAATGCACAAATGCAATACACCATTATTCTGGAACAGTTTTTTACATAAATTTCTTTGTAATCATTCTTATCTGATTTGTCATGAGAGGTTTATGCGTAGCAATTACAATGTATGAAAAGCATGATAATTTAGTAATAACGATAGCTTAAGTTATATAGTTTTGTTGTGCTTATGCTAATATAGTACTGATAAAATATGAGATCCTTTTCTTTGGATCAGGTTATATAGGTGGTAATGTAGGCAATAGATAAAAAAAATCTCCTTATGAACCTGAACCAGTGAAACGTAGAGGAAGTGGTTAATTGATTTTGCGACCCCCCTTGGCTTTTGCATGTATCTTCAGTTCAACTAAGTTGTGTGTTGAAGTCACCTTGACCCCACAAGAAATAACCGACGGTCTAATTGAAAGATTATATAAGCACAGTTTGTGTTAATTTTCATTCTTTCATTTTTCAAAAGAAAGATATTTGAAGAGTTTCACTTCAGGTAACTATTGCAACTGCCATTCTGGGAAATATTTTTTACATGTATTGGACATTTGGGGCTGTTCCCTGATTGGTTCTTTCACACTTCTGCTTGTTGACAGCTAGGTATACCGTCCGTTCGTTTGGTATTAGAAGAAATGAAAAGATTGCTTGCTATGTCACTGTTAGAGGTGACAAGGCAATGCAGCTTTTGGAGAGTGGTTTGAAGGTGAAGGAATATGAACTTCTGAGGAGAAACTTTAGTGATACTGGGTGTTTTGGCTTTGGTATTCAGGAGCATATTGATTTGGGAATCAAGTAAGCTGAAAAATTCTTACATTTTCTGCTGAAATAAATTTGTTATTTGTTATTATACATATTTGGTGATATGTGAAGTTGGTATATTCTGCCATAGTTATAAAACCCTGCATAATTGTTTATCTTTTATCAACTAATTAGTCTGTTCAACAAAGGAAAGTTCCCAATGCTAATGGGTATAAGTTTGGTTGTGGCTAATTTCCAATGGTCGGGCCCTCAGGGGGAATTGAGATTTACATAACCTGGGCACAGTTGTTTATCACAGTGATGATTTTCTCAGTTGAAATTCAATCTATGGTTTTCTTCTAATACCAATTCCTTTCCCCCAAGTATAAATTTGTTGTAATTCTCTTAGAATTCAAATGATTTTCAATTATCAAAATTGTTTTCTATATATGTTGTTGAACATTGTTCTGCTTCAGGTATGATCCTTCAACTGGTATTTATGGAATGGATTTCTATGTTGTTTTGGAGCGCCCTGGCTATCGTGTTGGACGTCGTCGTCGGTGCAAGTCTCGTGTTGGAATCCAGCATCGTGTCACAAAGGAGGATGCCATGAAGTGGTTCCAGGTTAAATACGAAGGTGTAATCCTAAACAAGGCCCAGACAGTTGTTGGTTAGATCGGGCTATTCATAAGTGCAAGTTATAAGTTTTATTGATTGTAGTTTGATGTTTCTTGGATAAGCTTAAATTTCTGGCAGGGTACAAGTATTAATGTTACAGGTCATATGAGCTGTTTCTTGGCATTTTTTATTTATCATTGAATTTTAAGATCAATATTGCCGATGACACTATGAAGTGATTGTTCTACTTTTTGTTTGCAATTTTTCTATTTACCACTTGCCAGAAATTGAATTACATGCATAAGTCAATGTTATTGCTTCATTTGATAGTTGTGTTAGTAAAATAAGAATGCTTATCGACATTTTAGAGAAGAAAAACAAAAAAGTAAATTTTTTGAATAATGCCAAGACTGTTGAACGAGTAGGGTGGTTTACTGTATACTTCATTGTTCAATGCTCTAGGATAAGTTAATTATTATATTTTATATTTTATATTAAAATCACCTAATACTTTGTTCATTTAACGAATATCTACAACCCCCTCTGGCATTGGGCACTTGCTACTCGCTGACACCATGATAGTTTTTTTCATTAGAGGTTAGTTTTTGTTTTTTCATTCCCAGCTGTACCGAAAATTTTTGGATTTATGGAAGTTTAAGAATCACCCAAGGACATGTATGTTTGTGAGTAGACATCATAGGTGCTTGTCAATCAAACTTGCTAGTGTGTTACATGTGTACTACAAAGCTGCATGTTATAAATGTGGGATTATGCCCTTAGCTATTATTATAAGTAAATAAAATTGTGTTTTGATTAATAATTATATATTTTTGATATAATGGTAACTGTTTGATTTAACAAATAGTATTAGAATGATGTTGCATGTTTTGAGTCCCTCAGGTATTCGTTAGGAGTAGGGGTAGAAAAAGGTCAAGTCAGGTTTGTCTTAAATAGACTTGATTTGTATTATAATTATAAGGTCTGAGTCTGGCATATGAGTTTGTAATAGACTAATTTTTAAGGCTTTATTTTTTTAAAAGTCTGGTTTGACTTAAAAGTTTATTTTGTAATGAGACTTTTAAATAGGTTAACATGTTTACTTTTAAATAGGTCAACATGTCTTTACATAGACTAATAAATTTATCTTTAAATAAGTTAACATGTCTTACATAGGTTAACAGACATATTTTTAAATAAGTTAATATATCTTTGCGTAGACTAACAAGCTTAAGTCTTGGAATAAGTCAACGGGCCTATTCAAAATCAATAGGTCTTTGTTATAATTTAACACTCACCTTCTAATTTTATAGATGCTTACCACTTTCTTATTTTAGTTTTTGGTTGATGTGAGACTTGGAGATATAATAAGTTGTTCACTTTCTTACTCTAGTCTTTTAAGTCTCACATCAACTAAAGATCAGAGTAAGAAAGTAGTGAGCATCTATAAAAATAAGGGGTGAGTATTAACTTATTATTTTTATTCTAATAAATATATTAAATTAAATATATTAATAAATATTATTTTTATTTTAACTTACTAACCTAAGTTTTAGACTTTTTCAGATTTTTATTAAATTTAATTTAAAAATATATTAATATATTATAATAAATTAATAATTATAATTATGATTATTATAATTATAATTTATAATTATTATAATAATATATATTATATTATATATAATTAAATAAGTAAGATTAATTTGTTAGACTTAAAAACTTATTAGATAATTGAGACTTAACTTTTTTAGTTAAACAGACTTTTAAAATAGTCTTGGTCTCGCTTATTTAGTAAAGATGTTAGGCTAGGTCGTAGACTAAGTCATAGGCCCCTGACGGAAAGCCTGACTTATTTCCACCCCTAGTTAGGAGTTCTTCGAGTATCTAGTGGGAGAAGATTGTGGTAATAACTTATTCATCAAAATTTTATAAATATCTTTTGTAATAGGGAATGCCATAATAAATGTAAAAATTTGAAACAAAGTTAGCAAGCCAATGATGAAGAATTAGGCTGTTAGTCGAGGGGGTCGGGCTTTCCTCTGCTTAGATGTAATCTATGCATAACTTTTATTGGTACAATACTACAATGTCTAACATGCAGTAGGAATTGGCTACACATGGTATCTGCAAGTTACTAATTTCGTAGTAGTTTTGGTTTTTTTTTCTTATGTTTTTAGGGTATGAGCTAATTTTGTCATATTAGTTGGATGATAATGATATTGAACTGAACCCATGGTTATTGTCATGGTTTTCAAGCTTGCACTGGACCGGCTGGTCAAATTTGGAAAATTAAGAACCGGTTTTATGTCTGGTCCAAATAATCTTTAAAAATCGTGTTTTCCAAGATCAGTATTTAAGCTGGGAAATTGGTATTGAACTGTCAACCTGTGTGAACTAGTCTACTAAATTGCTGGTTCTTCTTCTTTAAAAAAAATTAATTTAAACATTTTTCACTAAACTGATTATTTGATACTCAATTTATAATTATATCTCAACATTGTTCTTATTAATTTGTCTAATGTGGAACGTATAGCATATTATAATGTAATAAAAATTTGACATTAATTTATAATGAAAAGCTTCATTTATTGTCCTTTTACTTGTTTAATGTGTGACTATTATAGAATGAGAAGCTTTACTTTTTTCATTTTATTTATTTAACATGGTATTAGTATAGATTAAAAAATCATACTAGTATTAGCATAATAATTTAATTTAATACTTATTATATGTAATATATCAACTTAAGTTTATTAGAAATATATTTCAATATTTTTTTTTGATTTTATTTATACAATTAATATATGCATATTATTTTCTTACGTATTGTTATATTATTTATATAACATATATGTATATACAAAATCTCAATTTGACTCTAGTTGACCTTCAAAACCTTGAATCTCTCCTTTTACCTAGTCAATAATCAGTTCGATTTTGAAAATATTAATTATTGTGACAATCGTTTAATAGCATATAATGGCATTATGCAAAATTTATTGTTTATATTTATAAAATCAAAATGACAATAGAATTGTTAGAATAAAATGGAATTGTTTAGAAATGGGATCAGAGGGGTACTTGATCTTACCTCTAAAACGGTGATGATGGTTGACGATGGTGGCTTCCTTCGAGTGCTGCGGTGATAGAGTGGGGGTGGTGTATTTGCAAGACACTTTGGCGCTTAAATTAGGATTTGCACTAGGAGGGGAAGAATGTATGAGAGTAAATGCGTACCTGAGTGACTTAACCTTGTATTTATAGTGCAGAGTGACTTATGAGAGAAGTAATTATTCTTAGGGATAAGTTTTTCTATCAATAGGATCTTGTTAATTATAATAAGAAGTGATCCTATTTATTCTCATTTAATAAGGGATTTTGTCAGGATATAATGCTTATCTGGAATCCATGTTGATGATACAAGATCAAAAGGACAAGTAGAAACTTTTACAAGAACAGATGATACAAATTGAAGTCCAATGGTATCATGGAACACTTAGGCTTAAGAATAGAGAATTATGAGAGAGAGTAGTTAGAATTCGTAATGAATGCTCAATAATGATTTTTCAGATGGTTTTACAACTTTGTTTAAGCCCCCAAAGCTTTGTATTTAAAGCCTATGCATTAATAGATCTATTAGGGGTGGTTGGGAATATTAAATACAAGTAACTAGCCATTATACTTGGTTTTTAGAAACTTAGAAACTTAGATATTATTTCATGGTAGTTCAAAAACTTATTGCTATAAAATACCAAATTATTTCCATTTGAAAGAAAGAGTGTGCCACTCTATTTTAGCTATATAATCGATTTTCCAAGGTGGGTAATCAATTATTACTTTCAATCATCAAAGAATCCCATTGTGTCATAATCAAATAATCGATTATTCCAAGCCAATAATTGATTAATTGCGACTTGAATAGGAAGCGCGTCATTCTGACTAAGTCAAATAATTGATTATAGATTTTTCATAATATGTTATTTGACTTTCAAGAATATGTTGGATTATAAAGTCTTTTACAATCAAAGTTCTCAAAACATTTCCAACATTTCTAAGCTCATTTTGCTCAAATTAATAAACATTTTCAAAATAATAAAACATGATTTTTCATGAAGGCTTAAGTTGAATGAAAAACTTGTGCAGTTTGCCTTTATACCATAACAAAAGATCTAAGTCCTATATAGACTTTTCTTGAAGCTTTAAGGAACTTGATCTTTGCCACAAATCTTCCTTGTTTTCTATAATCAAAACCATTACCATTTGTCAACTACAAGTTGTCCCCAGCTTGGTGCTTTGATGAGTTAGCTGAGTATCGAGGTACATCGTGCCGGTGTCAACACTAGCGTGAGATGCCCCCTATCAAGATCATCTTCCATAGTGTGAAATTATGCTGGGATTCGTTTCCCAATGGGGTATGCTTGTGTGACCTCAATCTGGCATCGTGTATCCATTATGAGTTGCCCATGTAGGGGTTTGATGTTAGGAGTTTGAGTCTATGGCGAGGCACTGCTATGCCCCCAACAATGAAAATCTGTAATGATGATGAAACTAGCTTGAAACCATGACATTGCTACACAAAAGGGACAAAAGAATACTCAGATGTTTTCTTTCTAATAAATTTTCATATATGTAAGAACTTAACAACTTAAAATAAAAGAAATAAGCATATGACCTTGTAAGTAGTATAATAAAAAATAAACTCCTTTATGTTAAAAGTGATGAATGACGCAATCAATAATGAAACATCTATTATACTGAGAGCCTGAAATAATAAATCATCACTCAAGAAATAAATCAAGATGCATAGTACAACCCCCTAAAGTAGAAGCTATCTCCCAACTCTAAAATCCGATCCGATGGGCTACAAGAGCACTAATATCACGGCCCCTTCCTTCCCAATAATATACCTGATGGTCCCAAATCAGAATTTCACTTCACAATACAAAACTTACTTAGCCCTAATCAGTTTAAATGAACACCCAAACAAAAGCAAATTTGAACCTAAAATAAAAGAGGAAGAAACAACCTTACTCAATGGCCAAAAGTTTGATTGCATTCATGATGCTCAATTTAAGATGTCAGAGAATACAACACTTGTGTATACTTCTTGAACTAAGTAAGAGTTTTAGAGTTAACTTCAAATTGTAAGCTCTAAATCCTTTTTGTGCTTAATAGTGCATATCATGTTTTGAGGATAACCAGTTATATTGAAAATTGAATATCATTGCTCTTAGTACTTAAAATGGTTTATCATGTTCTTTGTGGAGTTTCTATGTTATTCTAACTTATGCAAGACTAGAACTATGAAAAAGAACAATTATGGGCAATTAGAGATACCTAAGAAGATGAAATTCTGACATGATAAAGTTCACGGAATTCTTGAGGCAGCTCCTGATGAACATGAGAAAGTTCACCTTGAAAAGGTCCTGAGAAGGTTATGAGAAAGTTCAAATGAATGAAGAATTTCCGCAAAGCTAAACTCAAGAGCATTTCATTCATAAAAAAGAAACCTCTACCATCTGAATCATCAAGGGAATAATCATATAATGGTGTTTTCGAAGATGAGAAGATTGAAGTTCTTCAAGTGGTAAGAAAGTTGGATGAGAAGGTTAGTCGAGAAAGTTCAGTGAGAAGGTAAGTTGTGAGAAAGTTTAGATAAATCTTCTCACTAACTAATACTTGAAGAAGACTTATGCTGACTCACCAAGAAAAAACAAGAATAACGGTAACCTTCCACAAAAAGGACAGTTACTGTTAGAAAGGTCTAACAACTATATTTTCGAAGTCTATGTAAGCATCCAAGTTGAAATATTTTAAGGTTATGAACTTTGAAACTAATCAAAAGTGTGAACCATGAAGTGAATTCTCTTATCTTTTCCTACTTGCTCTTTAATATGTTCAATCAGCTGTAGGTATGTTGAAAGCTCAGTAAATTAGTGCTAATCCACTTCTTGAGTGTTTTTGTGTGGCACCCAGTTACTATAAACACTTATCTCATTATATCGATTCTTTAGAGTTATAAGTGAGCTTGTGGGCTGTACAAGTCACTTGTTGATCTTACTAATTAGCCTGAAGAGGCTGTGGATAAAGAATACTTGTATCATTAGCCTGGAGAGGCTGGGTTATTATAAAGAATAAGCATCTTAGTAAAAATCCTAGTGAAAGCTAGGAGTAGAAGTAATCCACATGAATTTAGGGTGAACTAGTATAAAAATTCTACTGTTATGCTATTCTTACTTCATCTCACTCATCTTGTTTCTTAAGATTTACTTTATAAACATTTTGGTGTCATTTTTATCAAGTCTGAGATTGAACTAAAAGTTATACTCACTAATATTTAAGTGTGTCAGAACTTTCTATTAAGAAAATCTAACTTGTAGTTTATAAACCAGCTTGCCTGATAATCTTTCAAAAGAAGAAACACAAGTTAATAGTCTTTAACAAATACATTTGATTGATTTTTTATAAGTTGTTCACTAATCTTATCAGCTATAAAAGTATTTTAATCCTAGAATCTTTTTCAGAATATTGTCTTAAGAATCAAGTTGTAATATGTAAGAAAGTTAGTTATTCTCAACCAATAGTACAACCAAGGACCTTTCTCATTGGTATTCTTTCTCATAGTTTGAATCTTCTCACTAACCATTCACTTGAAATTTTGAATCTTCTCACTTCTAAGTCTGAACCACTTAAGAAAGTTGTGAAAAGGTTAATTTTTTCAGGAAAAAGAGAACACAATTTATCCTTTTTTATTGTGGTATTGCTAACTTCACAAATTAAAAACCAGTAGTAGCTTAAAAATCACCACACCTATAAGTATTTGTCCATTCAAAATCCGAAGCCTAAAAGAAGAGTTTCCTACTAAAATTAGTGCCTAAATCCACAAAACTTGAACACTTGTAGTTCTTGATTCTATTAGGGAAAATAAAGATAGATAGACAAACGAAATTGGAATTGAGATTTCGAGGCATGATAAAATGCTTTCTTTTGAGAGTTATTTGCCCCATACAAAGTTTGCTAATGGGATTAGGCAAAAACAATGCTATGATAAAATGAAGCCTTATAAGTTTTGCAATTAGCAATGTTGAAGAACTCACCCTAGTCTTTTGTTCTTGTGTTTCTAGAATTGACTATTTGTGACAACAAGGGTGTGGTATTTATAGAGAATCAAGAGACACCATCAAAGAAATATATCTCAATTAAAAATCACACTTCTATGAGAAGACATGTTCTTACGAGAGGTTGTTATCATTATTTTATATATATATATATATATATATATATATATGTAGTTACCTGCAAAAGAAAGATATGTCTTAAGTGTGAATGCTTATATCTTGGAGCATATCAAATGGGTTTTTGATGATAACAAAGCCAAAGTGAAGATCAAGTGCAAAAGAGTAGATCAAGCGCAAAAGGAAAAATCAAGATCAAAGAAAGAAGTCAAGAGGTTTATTTAGATATAGGTCTTAGAACATAAATGTTAAATGCTCTCAAGATTTCTCAAATGATTTTTCAACATATGATTTCAAAATAAATGAAAAATTTCAAAGTTAAACATGGCTTTCAATAAAACTTGAGTTTCAATCTTAAATCTAACACTCTTAAAATGATTTATGTTTAATCAAGTATCTTGAGGTGTTAGAAATGACTTACAAGCTTTATTGGACTTGAAAAATGTGTTCAAAGACCAATGTAATCGATTACATGATGTTTGTAATCGATTACACAGTAAACAGAAGCCATGTAATCGATTACATGAGCAATGTAATCGATTACAAGTAAGTCAGAGGCCATGTAATCAATTACACAATATATGTAATCGATTACACAAAGCCCGGAAAGGCAAGAACACGTTCGACGAGTCATGTAATCGATTACATGGGTATTGTAATCGATTACAAGCAAAGTTAGAAGCCATGTAATCGATTACACCAAGAATGTAATCGATTACACAGAGCCCAGAAAGTCAAGAACACGTTGGAACAACACTGTAATCGATTACAAAAGTTATGTAATCGATTACACGCATCCTGACAACGTCCAACGGCTATTTTTAATGCATTAAATGCATGCCCAAACCACCCCAACGACTCTATTAATTGAGAAACTTATAAATACCAAAGTTGGGTCTTTATTTGAGGTTGACCTTGAACCAAAAACTGATTACCAATACGTCCAAACTTGAATCAACCCTCAAATCATTTTCTTGCTCTGTTTTCTGTCTAAAACGTGAAAAATCTTTGAGAGCATATTAGAGCTTCAATTTGTATTCATCTACTCTATTGAGAGCTTCATTCTATCTATCATTATTGCTTTGTAAAAAAGGGTGAGGTATCCCTTGTTGAGAAGAAGGTGAGGTATCCTTCAATTGTGTAAAGAGGGTGAGGTATCCCTCTAGTGAAAAAGGGTGAGGTATCCCTTGTTGAGAAGAAGGTGATGTATCCTTCAAAGGTGTAAAGAGGGTGGGGTATCCCTCAAAGATTGTATAGGGTGAGGCATCCCTATTTTGAGACTCAAAGCACAAGGGTGAGGTATCCCAAGGTGTTGGTGAGTGCTCCAATCTGTAAAGGTTTTCAAGCACCCGTTCAAGCTTGAAGTTTAGTGAAAAATCTCGAGTGGTTCGCTTGAGGACTGGACGTAGGTCACAAGGGGTGGCTGAACCAGGATAAATCCTTGTGTTTGATTCTCTCATCCCTATCTCTTTACATTTGCGCATTAACTTTGTATGCTTGATTGAATATTATTCATCTTGGTTTATTTAATTTGTGAGTGAAGTATTCAATCTCATTTATCTATTCACTTCAATTATCCAATAACTTCAACAAAAATTGTTTAACAAACGTTTTACGAAAGATTTGTGAAAATATTTTATAAACTCAATTCACCCCCCCTCTTGAGTTTGAGGCCACTTGGCTAACAAGTGGTATCAGAGCTAGGCTCTTGTTTAAAGGGCTTAGCAGCTTCAAGAGAAAATGATGGTCTCCTCAAATGAGTTTTCAGAAAGTTCTTCTATCTATAGACCTCCCTTTTTCAATGGGGATGGATATGCTTATTGGAAAGAAAGAATGAAATTTTTTATTGAAGCTATTGATTTAGATGTATGGGATGCTATTGAAAATGGTCCTTTTATCCCCACAAAAGTTATTAATGGTGTAAAGGTTGATACACCTAGAAGTGAATGGACCAATGATGATAAGAAAAAGGTCCAATATAATTTGAGTGCCAAAAACATCATCACCACATCCTTGGGGTATGATGAATTCTTTAGAGTCTCAAATTGTAAATCTGCCCAAGAAATGTGGGACACCTTACAAGTAACCCATGAGGGTACTAGTGAAGTGAAAAGATCAAGAATCAATACTCTCACTCATGAGTATGAGCTTTTTAGAATGAACCAAAATGAAAGCATTCAAGAAATGCAAAAACGTTTTACTCATATTGTAAATCATCTTGCTTCATTGGGAAAAACTTTTCCTAATGAAGATCTTATTAACAAAGTGTTGAGATGTTTGAGCAGAAATTGGCAACCTAAAGTGACGGCTATTGCGGAGTCAAGAAATCTCTCAACTATGACCTTAGCCACACTTTTTGGCAAGTTCCAAGAACATGAACTAGAATTGAATATACTCAACCAAAGTGAGGAGATTGACAAGAAAAAGAAGGGAATAGCTCTCAAGGCCACTTCTTCCATGCTTAATGATAATGAAGATGATGGAGATGGCTTGGAAGTAGATGAGGAGAATCTTGCTCTACTAGTAAAGAAATTTGGAAGATTCTTCAAGAAGAGTGAAGCTCAAAGAAGACCTCCCTTTCTCTCAAAAAATGTCTATCACAAAGGGGAAGGAACCTCATCCACTCCAAAATGCTATGAATGTGGAGAATTGGGTCACATGAAGATGGAGTGCCCAATCTATCAAAGTAAAGTTGAAAAATATCATCAAAGGTCCTTAAGAGAGAATAAAGAAAGAAGAGCCTACATAGCTTGGGATGATAATGACATGATTCAACCGACAGCTCGGATGATGAGAAAGCCAATCTATGTTTCATGGCTAGAGGAGAAGAGGAAGATGAGAATGACATAGAGGTAACATCTTCAAATTCTGAATCAAACTCTTCCCCCTCCTATGATGAATTACAAGATGCATTTGAAGAATTGCATAATGAATCTATAAGACTTGCAAAACTTGTTTCATCATCCAAGAAATCAATTTCCTCATTTGAAAAACAAATTTATGCTTTAAACAAAGAAATTGAGGAATTAAAATTAAAAAATGAAACTCTTGGGTTGATTGATGCAAACTCTTCATGCATGACATGTTTATCTCTTGATAATGCATCTACGCCCTCATCTTGCTCATCATGTAAAGCATTCGAAATTGAGATTGAGGACTTGAAAAACACTCTTTCAAAATTTACCTTTGGAAGAGATAATTTGAACATATTGCTTGGGAACCAAAGATGTGTTTTTCAAAAAGCTGGTTTGGGGTATAATCCCAATAAACAACAAAAATTTCTCAAGAATTTCTTTGTTGTATCAAGTACATCAAACAGTCCCTTTATTAAATGCTTTCATTGTGGTAGGAAAGGGCATAATGCATCAAATTGCAATGTAAGGAAGAATATCAATAACAAGTTAGGAACTAAATTGGTTTGGGTTCCAAAAGGCACTTTGCCAAAGACTAACACACAAGGACCCAAGAAAATTTGGGTACCAAAAGTCCAAATTTGAAGTGTATTGTAGGTGTGCTTGAAGGCCAAGAATCAACTTTAGATATCTTGAAAAGTGGCTGCTCTAAGCACAAAACAAGAAAATGCTTCATGCTGTCCTCCTTGTCTCCAAGAAGCATGAACTTGCATCCTTTGGTTAAGTGGAGACTTGCTCTATGCTTTACTAGTTTAATATCTTGAATATGCTAAATGAATATGTTTTATTTTGAGAAATGGCATGTATAATATCAATACCTTTGAACTTGTCATAATGGATCAATCATGCATCTAAGTCTGCTGCATAATATGCTTACTTGCTGCATAAATTGGTCATTTTGCTGCATAATGTTACAATTTTCTGCATAATACATAATCTTGCTGCATAACATGCTTCCTTGATACATAATATGTTGTTTTGTTACACAATAATGGGCTTTGAATCATAATCTGATTGGAACATATGCTTAAATGATATTTGACATTGATTTGAAATGTTTTGAAATTTTTTTTGTTTGGCCTTTCATGATACTTTCCTTATGCTTAATCTCTATCTAATCTCATATTGCTCTTGTATATGACTCTGATTTCTATTGGCATAAATGATAATTTCTAAACTTCTCTTCATAGGCATTTGCTATTGATATCACATTTTTATGTGCTAAACGGTTATACTCTGATATTGATCCTGCTGAGCTGAAATAAATATATCAAATCTGAATGCTTATGTCTTCTTTTTGATAATGCCAACGGGGGAGAGATTAGTGAAATATATTGTATGTGAAATATATTGCATGTGTACGAGGGAGTTTTGCACTTTCATATATTATATCTCATGCATACATTACGGGGGAGTGTTGCACTTAATTATCTAATAATCAAATAAATGCATATATTTCTCATTCTGTTGAATGTTTAGTTTGTCATCATCAAAAAGGGGGAGAATGTGAATGCTTATGTCTTGGAGCATATCAAATGGGTTTTTGATGATAACAAAGCCAAAGTGAAGATCAAGTGCAAAAGAGAAGATCAAGCGCAAAAGGAAAAATCAAGATCAAAGAAAGAAGTCAAGAGGTTTATTTAGATATAGGTCTTAGAACATAAATGTTAAATGCTCTCAAGATTTCTCAAATGATTTTTCAACATATGATTTCAAAATAAATGAAAAATTTCAAAGTTAAACATGGCTTTCAATAAAACTTGAGTTTCAATCTTAAATCTAACATTCTTAAAAAGATTTATGTTTAATCAAGTATATTGAGGTGTTAGAAATGACTTACAAGCTTTATTGGACTTGAAAAATGTGTTCAAAGGCCAATGTAATCGATTACATGATGTTTGTAATCGATTACACAGTAAACAGAAGCCATGTAATCGATTACATGAGCAATGTAATCAATTACAAGCAAGTCAGAGGCCATGTAATCGATTACACAATATATGTAATCGATTACACAAAGCCCGGAAAGGCAAGAACACGTTCGACGAGTCATGTAATCGATTACATGGGCATTGTAATCGATTACAAGCAAAGTCAGAAGCCATGTAATCGATTACACCAAGAATGTAATCGATTACACAGAGCCCAGGAAGTCAAGAACACGTTGGAACAACAATGTAATCGATTACAAAAGTTATGTAATCGATTACACGCATCCTGACAACGTCTAACGGCTATTTTTAATGCATTAAATGCATGCCCAAACCACCTGATGATCACATATTTGATACATTAATAAGCCTTCATTTTTAGTCATTTACACTCTCCATGTACTTAATTGATTGATTTTGATTATGTTTTGTAAGTTTGGATTCAAATTAGACTTAATTGAATTTTTCAGCATAATTTACATCTTACACTATTTCTGTACTTTGGCCATATCTTGGGCTGTAGGTGGTTTTTGGTGCTGATTCTAGTGGCATTTGAAAGATAAGAGAGAGTTCTATAACTTTCATGAAGACCTCAAAGGCCCAATCATACGAGTAGATAACTCAAATTGGGGTTGAAGCAAGAACCAGAATGCTGTTCCTGACAGCTTGATCTACGTATACTGTTCATCACAGTTTTTGGGCTAGAGGTTGTCAAATGGTCTGCAATTTGGATGCTGAATAGTTAAGACCCATATCTACAACTTTCATGTTAACACTTTTCCAGAATCGGATTCCTTGAAGGTGATATTGGGTTTGGAAGTCAAAACAGAGGAGCTGTGACTGGGCCTGGATAGTATGTAGTAATTTGAACGTATCTGGAGTTGTAGAAATGATATTGGACCCAAACCAAAGCCATTTGAAAGCTAAGATCCAGGCCTACAACTTTCATGAAGACCACTTGGTTCAAAAATGACGAATGCAATGAATTCAGAGCTGCATGATTTCGGAGACAAGGAATCTCCATTATTTCCCACTCATTTAATGTCATTTAATGTCATTTGGCATTTTCCACTCATTTTCCAATCATCCACCCACTAATAACTCAGCCCCCTTGACATTTTGTATCTCTAATCCTCTATAAAAGGAGGCCTTGGCAGATTATTAAGTGTGTTAGGTTTTAGGTACCAAAATAATGCTAGTTTGTTACTAAGTTTTCTTGTAGTAATTTTCCTTTGTTCTAAATTGAAGTCATGTTTTTCTTCTTCTTCTTCTCTCTTTCTTTCTTCTTATCTATGAGTAACTAAGTTTCATTTTACTTAGGTGAAGAGGTGAAGCTCTTGGTAATGAAATAAGGTTAGATTAATTTCTCTCTTGTGCTTAAATGATATATTTTCAAGTGATCATTATACGTATTGTATTTTGTTTCCAAACCCCCCTTGTAAAGTGGAGTTCTTGATTTGTTGTAGACAAGAGATTGGCACAATGAATGCTTTAACCCATTTATAAGTGGTAGTAATATTTTTGGAAACATAATATAAATACGTATATAGTTTTAATAGACTTTTAACGTTGTATTTTCCGATTGGAACCTCCATGTTGTGAGGATTCTAATTGAGTTATAAAAGGAATTAATATTACCTTTATTTTATTTACCAAGAGTGGATCTTTTAACTCAAGTAAATAATTTTAATCATAGTAACAAAATATTCACTTCACCTTAATTAATCTTCAACAATTCCCTGTGGATCGACCTCGGACTCCCGAGAAATTTATTACTTGAGACAACCTGCACTTGGGTTCGTAAATGCAACAACTAAAAAGTGTGCATCAAGTTTTTGGCGCCGTTGCCAGGGACTTGATTTGAAGACTGAATTTCTGGTGTAAAATTTTTTTTTTTGTATATATACTAACATACTAACTAGTGGGGGAACCTTTCCCTTTTTAATTTCTGTGCATACTAACTTAGTGGGGGAACCTCTCCCTTTTATTTTACGCACTAACTTAGTGGGGATCTCTCTCTTTTACTTTTCTTTTTTGTAATTTACTTTCCGCACTTTATTTTTTTTTTGCATTTTAATTTCTATACAAATTGGGGTAATTCTCCATTTTATTTTCTTGTACATTTTAACTTAGTAGGGGTAACTCTCCCTTTTATTTTTTTTGTACTTTATTTTCTCGTATTTATTTTCTATCATTTTTTTTATTTATTTTTAAATCATTTTTTTTGTTTACTAATTTACTAACTTACTAACTATCTAAATTTTTACTTTATCTGCTTCTAACATTTTAATTTATCTGCATACTAACTTTTTATTTATTTATTTTTATTTATTTTATTTGGTGGTTGGTTTATTACCCCACCTTTGTTAATATTTAATGAACAGTTTATATTACTAGCTTGTACGTTTTCTTTTCTATTGTAAGTTACTTGTTTATGCTTAATTGGTATCGTGATTTAAATTCTGGTCGTTTAGTTAGAGTTAATCCAGGTACTTTACATATTGATTTGTCTGAATCACAATCACACACATTAAGCACAATGGCTGAAAACGAAAGTGTGCATGATGAACATGAAAATCAACCGTTGCGAACCATGCGTGAGTATTTGCAACCATCCCGAAATTCTAGTCCATCATGTTTTATCTTTCCAGTCAATGCCAACAATTTTAGATTCAAGCCAGGTATGATTTCTTTACTTCCTAATTTTCATGGTTTAGAATCTGAAAGCCCATATTTACATCTAAAAGAATTTGAAGAAGTATGTATTGCTTTTCATGATCAAACTTGCACTGAAGAGGTTGTTAAGCTTAAATTGTTTCCTTTTTCTTTGAAAGATAAAGCAAAAACTTGACTTAACACTTTGAAACCAAGATCAATTGGCACATGGCAAGAAATGCAATATGAGTTTTTGAAGAAATTTTTTCCAACACATAAAACCAATGCTTTGAAAAGACAAATCCAAAATTTTTCCTAAAATTCCAATGAAGCATATTTTCAAAGTTGGGAACTTTTTAAAGATTTGTTGAATTCTTGCCCACATCATGGTTTTGAAAAATGACGCACTATAAGCTTCTTTTATGAAGGGTTAACACCCGAAACCAAATAATTTGTGGAAACAATGTGCAATGGTGAATTTCTTGATAAAGAACCTGAAGAAGCTTTAGACTATTTAGACCATTTGGCTGAAAATTCTTAATCTTGGCATGGTACTAATCCTTCTGAAAATTCAATTAGATTTAACCTTGCAAATGCTAGTAAAGCAAAATATCATCTTAGTCAAGAAGAAGATCTAAATGCAAGGTTTGCTAGTTTGGCTAGAAAGGTTGAAGCCATGGAATCCGGGAAAGTAAAAGAAATCAAATCTGTGCAAAGTGAAGAAATTTGTGACATTTGTGATGAATTAGGACACTCAACAAATGAATGTCCAAAAATTCCTGTTTTTAAAGAAGTTGTGCATGAGCAAGTAAATGCAATGAACAATTTTAAAAAGCCATTCACTTCTTCTTTTTCAGATACATATAATCCGGGATGGAGAAATCACCCGAACTTCAGTTGGAGGAATAGCAACCAGCCACAATTCATGCAACCACCACCTCCTCAGGCACAGCAAGATTCTCAAAATCCTCAAGGATATGCACCCTATGTCCCACCATATAGGAAAAACCTTGAAGGAACATTGCATGCATTCATGGAAAAACAAGAGGCCATCAATAGTCAAAACATTCAAGCCATGATTGACATAAAAGAAACTCTTGCTAAACTTTTTTTGTCTGCACTTGCAATTCATGAGAAAGGAAAGTTTCCCTCTCAACCTCAACTAAATCCTAAGGGTCAGTTTAGCTTAAATGAGGGTAGTTCAGAAAGTCGAAAAATAGATCAAGTCAACTCAGTGATAACTCTTAGGAGTGGAAAGGTTGTTGAAAAACAAATTCCTGAACTTTTTGAGAAAGATGATGAGTCAATTCCCAAAGATGAGGAAGGAGTTGATAAGCCACCTAGCCAAAAGGAGATCAAACCCTCGTCTTCACCCCCATTTCCTCAAGCATTAAACAATTCAAGTAAAATGAATCATAACAGTGACATTTTTGAAATCTTTAAACAAGTGAAGGTCAATATTCCTCTGTTAGATGCTATCAAACAGATTCCTTCTTATGCCAAATTTTTAAAAGACTAGTGCACTGTTAAAAGAAAACTTAATGTGAAAAAGAATGCATTTTTGACTGAACAGGTAAGCTCCATTATTCAAAACAATAATGAGTTGAAATATAAAGACCCTGGTTGTCCTACAGTTTCATGCATTATTGGTGAACATAAAATTGAACGAGCTTTACTTGATCTTGGTGCTAGTGTTAATTTGCTTCCATATTGGTTTATCAAGAACTCAACCTTGGTGAGTTAAAACCAACTTCTGTAACTCTTCTACTTGCTGATAGATCAATTAAAATTCCAAAAGGAACAAGTAGAAGATGTGTTGGTACAAGTTGATAAATTCATATATCTTGTGGATTTTATTATCTTGAAAACTGAACCTATGGTTGATAGTTCTAAGTCAGTTCCTGTTATTTTGGGTCGCCCATTTTTAGCAACATCTAATGCTTTGATAAATTGCAGAAATGGAGTGGTGAAGCTAACTTTTGGAAATATGACACTGGAGCTTAATGTTTTCAACATGTGCAAGCAACCACATGAAGTTTATGATGACAATGAAGAGATTGAAGGAATTGAGGCCATTATAGATGATCATCTTCAAATCAGGAGTTTTTCTGACCCATTAGAAATCTGTTTAATTAATTCATTTGATTCAGCTACACAATTAGATGATGATGTTTCTGAAATATGCTCTTTACTTGATTGTACACAGGAAATGGAATACAAAGGATGTAAGCCAAGATTCGAAGAGCTAAAATCTATGAATGATGATGCCCATGAAGAAGTACCCACATTGGAACGAAACCATTACCATGATGGGTTGAAGTACACATTTTGGGAGAAGAACAAAGCTCTCCAGTGGTAATTTCCTCATCCCTGACCAAAGAACAAGAAGGTAAGTTGATAGAAGTACTTAAAAGGCATAAAAGTGCAATTGGATGGACATTAAAGGATATAAAAGGCATTAATCCATTAATTTGTACACATAAAATACATTTAGAGGATAATGCTAAAACATCTCAACAACCTCAAAGAAGATTAAATCCACACATGAAAGAGGTAGTTAGAGCTGAAGTTCTTAAATTACTTGATGTTGGAATTATCTATCCTATCTCTGATAGCCAGTGGGTAAGCCCTACACAAGTTGTGCCTAAGAAATCTGGAATAACAGTGGTTGAAAATGAAAAAAGAGAATTAATACCTACCCGAGTCTCATCTAGTTGGCGTATGTGTATTGATTTCAGAAAATTGAATGCAGCCACTAGGAAAGACCATTTTCCATTGCCATTTCTTGATCAGATTCTAGAAAGAGTAGCAGGACATCCCTACTATTGTTTTCTTAATGGTTATTCAGGGTATAATCAAATACCAATTGCGTTAGAGGACCAAGAAAAGACTACTTTTACTTGTCTCTTTGGCACTTTTGCATATAGAAGAATGCCTTTTGGTCTTTGTAATGCTCCGGTAACTTTTCAAAGGTGCATGCTAAGTATTTTCAGTGACATGATTCAGCATTATTTAGAGGTTTTCATGGATGATTTGACAGTTTTTAGAAATTCTTTTGAAAATTATCTTGATAATTTGGAAAAAGTTCTTAAAAGATGCGTAGAAAAAGGATTTGTGTTAAATTGGGAAAAATGTCATTACATGGTTACCTCAGGAATAGTGTTAGGTCATGTGATATCTTCTAAGAGAATTGAAGTTGATAAGGCCAAAGTTGAATTAATTGCTCATTTGCCTTTCCCAAAAACAGTCAGAGAAATTCGTTCCTTTTTAGGACATACAGGATTTTACAGAAGATTTGTAAAGGACTTTAGTGCCATATCTAGACCTTTATGTAATCTTTTAACAAAAGATACACCATTTGTTTGGACTCAAGATTGTCAAAAATCTTTTGAAAAATTAATCGGTCTTTTGACTTCTGCTCCTATCATGCAATCTCTTGACTGGTCGTTGCCTTTTGAGTTGATGTGTGATGCTAGTGATTTTCTTTCGTGTTGTTTTAGGCCAAAGAAAGGAAGGTAAGCCTCATGTAATTTATTACGCAAGTCGAACTTTGAATAGTGCACAAATGAATTACACCACTACTGAAAAAGAACTACTTGCTGTAATTTTTGCATTGGACAAATTTCGAGCTTACTTAATTGGTTCATCCACTGTTGTTTTCACTGATCATGCTGCTGTTAGATATTTAATGTCTAAACAGGATGCCAAACCTAGGTTGATATGGTGGATCTTGTTGCTTCAAGAATTCAACATCACAATAAAAGACAAGAAAGGAGCCGAAAATGTTGTTGCAGATCATTTATCAAGGCTGACAACAGGCTCATCTTTTGATAGCACACCTATCAATGATTCTTTTCCCGATGAATTTTTATTTTCTGTCAATTCCATGCATTGGTTTGCTAACATTGTCAATTTTCTTGTAACAGGTAAGATGCCGCCTCAGTGGACACACCAAGACAGAAAAAAGTTTTTGATTGAGGTGAAAAATTTCTTTTGGGATGACCCATATTTGTTCAAATATTGTCCTGATCAAATCTTTCGGAGATGTGTACCCGAAACAATGAGGTAAGTAGTATCATTAAATTTTGTCATTCGAAGCATGTGGAGGTCATTTTTCTTCAAAGAAAACAGCTGCGAAAATCTTGCAGTGTGGATTTTATTGGCCCACTTTATTCAAGGACAGTTATACTTTTTACAAAAGTTGTGAAAGTTGTAAAAAATTGGGGTCCATTTCTAAAAGAAATATGATGCCTTTGAACCCTATCCTTGTCATTGAAATTTTTGATTGTTGGGGAATTGATTTTATGGGTCCATTTCCATCATCTTTTGGATTTGTGTACATTTTGGTTGCAGTTGATTATGTCTCAAAATGGATTGAGACAATTCCATGTCGGCACAATGATCATAAAACTGTTCTAAAATTTTTAAAAGAAAATGTTTTGAGTCGATTTGGAATTCCTCGAGCTATCATCAGTGATGGGGGAACACATTTTTGCAATAAATCATTTGAATCTTTAATGAAGAAATATTGCATTACCCACAAAATTGCAACTCCTTATCATCCTCAGACAAATGGACAAGTTGAATTAGCAAATAGGGAGATTAAACAAATTTTGGAAAAAACGGTTAACCCAAATCGTAAAGATTGGTTTTTAAGACTAAACGATGCACTTTGGGCTTACCGTACTGCTTTTAAAACATCTTTGGGCATGTCTCCCTATCGGTTAGTTTATGGAAAACCTTGTCATTTGCCTGTAGAATTGGAGCATAAAGCATTTTGGGCCATTAAAGCTTTCAACTTAAGTCTTGATGATGCTTCCAAGTTACGCAAATTGCAATTGAATGAACTTGAGGAATTAAGAAATAATGCATATGAAAACTCAAAGATTTATAAAGCAAGAACAAAAGCTTTTCATGACAAATCAATTTTGAGAAAAACTTTTGAAATTGGTCAAAAAGTTCTGCTTTATAATTCTCGTCTTCACCTATTCCCTAAAAAATTGAGATCTAGGTGGATTGGTCCTTATATTGTCAAACATGTGTATTCTTATGGGGCCATAGACATTGAGAATCCTAGGAATGGTATTGTATTTAAGGTCAATGGACAAAGACTCAAACCATTTCTGGAACATCAAGTTGTTGAGGTAGAATACATTTCTCTTTCTAATCCTTGTTATGAGTAGAATTTATTTTAATGTTGTTTCTTTCTTTTTGCAGTTCTTTGTGTTCCCGGTTAAATGGCAGATAACGGTACTCCGTGACTCTCAAGTCGGTTTGTTTTTTAGTTTCCCATAATAACTGATTTCTTCTCCTTTCAAAATGGATGTCATTCTCTCAAATCTAAGAAAACATTTTCCTTCTCTCCCTCTAAATGCTCTAACAAAAGTCTATGAAGCTAGGTCTGAAAGACTGAGATTATTAATGTATAAGGGCATCCCAGAAGATATACGCTGAATAATCGAAGCAAAGGTTCGTTTAGCTGGTGAATCTTCAGATTCATTTGTCCTATACATGCCTGGTCTCGGTAAAAGTTCATTTTCAAAAAGGAGAAGAGCAAATAGAATGAAAGTTTGTTACAAGTGTGCACGATGGAATTGCAACACGCGATGTCACTCTTTGGGGATGGTTTCCGTAAACAGAGAAGATAAAATATTCTTCATTAAGAATGGACTGAGTAAGGAGTCATTAGATAATATTTTATTGACTCTTGAGACGCATTCTTGTGGAATTATGCAGCGTGAACTTCTTAGTTTGTGGAATCTCTTCAAGGACGAGCAAGAGCGTTACAGTCTTGGGAATCTGACTCAAAAAGACCCTGTTTGCCAATTTATAAGAAAATTGGATGGGAAGCTTATCCTCGACTCATAGAAGGCGTTTAAGCCGTTTCTGGACGTGAAACCAGAGGAAGATGTGAGCCACAATCACAACAACATGTATATATTATCTTGTACATTTTCAAGAAAAAAAATGAAAAAAAGAGAAAAAAATGAAAAAAAAAAAAAAAAAGAAAAAAATTAAATAAAATAAAAAAGGCGAAACTTCGGTTGTACTTGGTCTTTAATTAGATTAGGAGCCCCCCCCGGTGGAGTGGTGACACTGTCATTGACTCGGGTGGACCTTCGCACGCTGGTCGGTAAATAAAGTTCGTGTACCATGCCCTGTAGAGAGCCGCGCAAGCATTCCCAGGTTTTAACCAAAGGCTCTGCTTGTTGATGGATAGAAAGAAGCGTCCCGTGTTTGCATTCTCGCGTGATAATGCCTCTGAGCTGAATCCTGTGATTTAATGCCATGGGCTCTTCAGCGACCTCTCACTGGCTGTGATCGTTGGTGGTAGCTGTCAGATTTACGCACTTTAATTAGTGGCGTCGTAGCTCAATCCAAAATATCCCACAAGCGGGAGGGAGAAGAATGCCCAGATTGGGTGAGCCGTCTTGGTATTTCGCACTCATGACGAAAAAGATAAAGATCGCCATGAAACCGTACATAAAGGTATGTAATCATTTGTTATTATTATTTTATCTTTGTATGATTTTGTTGAATTTTGGTTTTGGACAGACGATCCTTTGGATGGGATCCTTCGGGGGTTCTAGACTTCTTTTCCCATGATGGTTTTCTTGAAAAAAAAAAACAAAATTTTTTTTTTCTTTCTTTTCTGACACCAGTCAACCTACCTGTATAGGAGCTATTATTACTTTTTCTATTCTCTTCCCTATTTAAACACTCCATTTTCTTCACTTTCCTGCAACTCATAATCATTCATAGAGAGTGTGAGTGTAGAAATGGAGGGAGCTCCTTCTTCTGTTCGTAGATTTGTCAGTATCTGTGTATTTTGTGGGACAAGTTATGGAATGGGCTTAGAGTTTGTAAACGCAGCAAGCACTGTTGGTAGAACACTTACTGCGAGGAACATTCGTGTAATATATGGGGGAGGTTGCATTGGGTTAATGGGGGCTGTATCCCTTTCTGCACATATAAGAGGTGGTCAAGTTTTAGGTGTCATTCCTGAACCTTTTACTCGAAGGAACATCGTTGGAAAGACAATTGGATTGGAAATTCAGGTATCATCTATGCATGGACGAATGAAGGCGATGCTTGAAAACTCTGATGCATTCATTGTCTTACCTGGTGGTTTTGGTACTTTGGAAGAAGTCTTTCAAGTTGTCTCTTGGGCCCAATTGAACATCCACCATAAACCCATAGAAATTTGTCACACCATCTGCAAGACGACTCCTTATCTCTGCTTCTACTGTTGATGAATTGATTGATAAATTAGAAGCATTTGTTTATGAACCTGATCTAGTAACAGCTCAGATAGATTGGTCCAAAGGAAGTGGTGAAGGAAGTGGTGAAGGAAGCAAAATGAAAAGAAAGCCAGCCAAGACACTCCAACTATTTAAATAATTACAAGCTTTGGTTTTATTTATCGTACTTTGTTTCTATTTAAATTTGTGTGAGGTTTTTCTTTTCAGTAATTGCAGCAACAGGTAATATATTCTATCCTTTACCTATCTATGTTTTGACATTGAGGACAATGTTGTGATCTGATTGGGGGGAAGGATAGTTGTGTGACTAGTTGTGTAAAAAAATCCAAAAAAAAAAGGGTGTTTATCATTCAAAAGTGTGTTTGTGAATATGTTTGTTATGTTTGTCATCAACATTAATTAGGGATGGCAGAGTAAAGAGTAAATTATTTACTCTTGAGACGCATCAAAAATTGGTGGCAGAGTAAGGAGTAATTAGGGTAGTAACTAGTTTATGTGGAAGTAGCAATTCAAATTCAGGGAAATTTGCATGATTGAGTAAATTGTCTTCTTTCTTAAAATTCACATGTTTGGTTATGGATGTTGAAATTTTTGTGGACTGAGAATGATGAAATTATGCCTTGTGAGATTTTGAGCCTATTGATGAATGGATTGAACATTTGTACCATTCTTTTCTTTCTTGTGTGAATTTCACTCATGGAATTGTTGCTCTAGAACTTGCTTTGATTCTTTTTTAGACTACATTTTCATATGCATACATAAATATGATTGAGGCATTTTTCTTCAAATAGCTACTTTAATTAAATAGCCAGTCTTGTTTAGCAGCATGTTGTCTCAATATGATATCAAGCACTCTTATGACTTCTTGAAAATTTTTTGATTCCTGACAACATAAAGCATTAGAAATGACCTATTTCCCCTTACTTAACCCCTTTGAGCTTATTTGACTATTCTTTGTTTCGAACTCATTATGTGCCTTAAATGAAAAACCATGTTCTTACTTGACCTTAGGGAATAAGAGAACATTATTTTTGTCATTCGATGAGTTCTTGAACAAGTGTGGGGGTGTGTGTGCAGAATGGTTAAAAAAATGTGTATATATGATGTTCTTATTGTAAAAAAAAAAATGTATATATGATGTTCTTATTGTAAAAATTCAAAAAAAAAATCAAAAAATAAAAAATAAAAAAAAATGTAAAAAGAAGAGAGTCAACAAGGTAATAAAGGAAAGGAAAAGAATATGTAAAGGGAATTTGTATTAGGTGGAGTTGGGATGAACTTTCATGCTTGTTAATTGAACTCAGCTCTCATGTTCTTTTATTCTCTGGTGTTTAACTTGTCATATCCATATTACCTCCTCCTTTACCTTGACCCCATTATAACCTTGAATAAAGTCCTCATGATTTATGTATATATGTTGTTTTTGAGTAGTGGAGAAATAGAAGATAAGCAAGCTTATGGTAGTGCAATTTTCATGGGTTGAATTGAGTGAAATACTTACCTTTTAAACACTTGAGGGATTGAGAGTGAATCTTGTGAAAATCTATCATTCTTGACTCATACTTTTCAATTCAAATATCCTTGCTTGTTGATTTGAGAAGTGAAGATATGTTACCTCATGAATGTTTTGATTACTTGAATGATTGCTCTTCATTTTTAAATATTATTAGAAATTGAGTCTTTTAGAGTGTTTAGCTTTTAGTCTGTTTCATTTTTTTTTCATTTTTTTTTATTTTGTGAGTGGTCTTATGTGTTTTGCTCAGGAGTGCAAAAAGCTAAGTGTGGGGGAATTTGATGATCACATATTTGATACATTAATAAGCCTTCATTTTTAGTCATTTACACTCTCCATGTACTTAATTGATTGATTTTGATTATGTTTTGTAAGTTTGGATTCAAATTAGACTTAATTGAATTTTTTAGCATAATTTACATCTTACACTGTTTCTGTACTTTGGCCATATCTTGGGCTGTAGGTGGTTTTTGGAGCTGATTCTAGTGGCATTTGAAAGATAAGAGAGAGTTCTATAACTTTCATGAAGACCTCAAAGGCCCAATCACACGAGTAGATAACTCAAATTGGGGTTGAAGCAAGAACCAGAGTGCTGTTCCTGACAGCTTGATCTACGTATACTGTTCATCACAGTTTTTGGGCTAGAGGTTGTCAAATGGTCTGCAATTTGGATGCTAAATAGTTAAGACCCATATCTACAACTTTCAGGTTGAACACTTTTCCAGAATCGGATTCCTTGAATGTGATATTGGGTTTGGAAGTCAGAACAGAGGAGCTGTGACTGAGCCTGGACAGTATGTAGTAATTTGAACGTATCTGGAGTTGTAGAAATGATATTGGACCCAAACCAAAGCCATTTGAAAGCTAAGATCCAGGCCTACAACTTTCATGAAGACCACTTGGTTCAAAAATGACGAATGCAATGAATTCAGAGCTGCATGATTTCGGAGACAAGGAATCTCCATTATTTCCCACTCATTTAATGTCATTTAATGTCATTTGGCATTTTCCACTCATTTTCCAATCATCCACCCACTAATAACTCAGCCCCCTTGACATTTTGTATCTCTAATCCTCTATAAAAGGAGGCCTGGGCAGATTATTAAGTGTGTTAGGTTTTAGGTACCAAAATAATGCTAGTTTGTTACTAAGTTTTCTTGTAGTAATTTTCCTTTGTTCTAAATTGAAGTCATGTTTTTCTTCTTCTTCTTCTCTCTTTCTTTCTTCTTATCTATGAGTAACTAAGTTTCATTTTACTTGGGTGAAGAGGTGAAGCTCTTGGTAATGAAATAAGGTTAGATTAATTTCTCTCTTGTGCTTAAATGATATATTTTCAAGTGATCATTATACGTATTGTATTTTGTTTCCAAACCCTCCTTGTAAAGTGAAGTTCTTGATTTGTTGTAGACAAGAGATTGACACAATGAATGCTTTAACCCATTTATAAGTGGTAGTAATATTTTTGGAAACATAATATAAATACGTATATAGTTTTAATAGACTTTTAACGTTGTATTTTCCGATTGGAACCTCCATGTTGTGAGGATTCTAATTGAGTTATAAAAGAAATTAATCTTACCTTTATTTTATTTACCAAGAGTGGATCTTTTAACCCAATTAAATAATTTTAATCATAGTAACAAAATATTCACTTCACCTTAATTAATCTTCAACAATTCCCTGTGGATCGACCTCGGACTCCCGAGAAATTTATTACTTGAGACAACCTGCACTTGGGTTCGTAAATGCAACAACTAAAAAGTGTGCATCACCACCCCAACGGCTCTATTAATTGAGAAACTTATAAATACCAAAGTTGGGTCTTTATTTGAGGTTGACCTTGAACCAAAAACTGATTACCAATACGTCCAAACTTGAATCAACCCTCAAATCATTTTCTTGCTCTGTTTTCTATCTAAAACGTGAAAAATCTTTGAGAGCATATTAGAGCTTCAATTTGTATTAATCTGTTCTATTGAAAGCTTCATTTTATCTATCATTATTGCTTTGTAAAAAAGGGTGAGATATCCCTTGTTGAGAAGAAGGTGAGGTATCCTTCAATTGTGTAAAGAGGGTGAGGTATCCCTCTAGTGAAAAAGGGTGAGGTATCCCTTGTTGAGAAGAAGGTGAGGTATCATTCAAAGGTGTAAAGAGGGTGGGGTATCCCTCAAAGATTGTATAGGGTGAGGTATCCCTGTTTTGAGGCTCAAAGCACAAGGGTGAGGTATCCCAAGGTGTTGGTGAGTGCTCCAATCTGTAAAGGTTTTCAAGCACCCGTTCAAGCTTGAAGTTTAGTGGAAAATCTCAAGTGGTTCGCTTGAGGACTGGACGTAGGTCACAAGGGGTGGCTGAACCAGGATAAATCCTTGTGTTTGATTCTCTCATCCCTATCTCTTTACATTTGCGCATTTACTTTGTATGCTTGATTGAATATTATTCATCTTAGTTTTTTTAATTTGTGAGTGAAGTATTCAATCTCATTTATCTATTCACTTCAATTATCCAATAGCTTCAACGAAAATTGTTTAACAAACGTTTTATGAAAGATTTGCGAAAATATTTCATAAACTCAATTCACCCCCCTCTTGAGTTTGAGGCCACTTGGCTAACATTAAGTAAGATACACTCTTTCATGAAAGATAATGGCTTAAGAAAGATACACTTTCGTGAAGAGTCATGTCCTAAATGAGACATATATTTATAAAGAGACATGTCTCAATTGAGATACACTTTCATGAAGAGTAATGTCTCAATTGAGACACTCTTTCTTGAAAAGTCATGTCTTAATTAATACGGGTATTACTCTAGTCTCTACATAAAAAAACCCTTTTAGTGGCCATTATTTAGCGGCCATTAACTTAATGCCAGTAATTACATCTTTTATATGAAAATTTTCTGGCAAATATTCATTGGCCACTAATAGACATCTTGTGGTGGCAATTAAATAAAATGGCTAGTAAAAGAGATATAATTTACGAGCTAACACATTTCCCTCTATTTTTTTTTCTCTTTTTCACAAAATTTTCATGCACACACGTTCCCACTCTTCTTCTCTGCTCGTACTCTCTCTTTTTCTCTCTCTCTCTCAACAATGGGACTGTGATTTCGAATTAGAAGAAGGACGTTGGTCAGCATTAATATCGATGCCAACTAGGGACACTATTTTTCTCCAATCCCTAATCTCCAATCTGATTTCTGTAACTTCGATCCGGAGCTCGTGGTACGACTCTCGTCTCTCTTTTCATTTGCATTATTCTTTAATTTTTTTTGTTTTGTTTTTTAGGTAAATGTTTTGTTTTGTTATGTGCTAACAATAACACATAAGGCTTGGAATTCTCAATTGGGTATCTGTTTTTTATTTTTATAGTTTTGGTTAGCATTTTGTTCACATCTTGTGCTTTTTGTTTTTCCCTCTAATTGGTTATGGTTTTGGATGTTTGAGTTCAGATTTGTCTTCATTTTTACCTCTCGTGTGCCTAGTTTTTATTGCATTGTGTTTCTATATATGGGCATAGGTTGTTGTTGGAGAAACCCAGTGTTGCTTACTTGCATATGATAAATTGTTAAATGGGTGGTTGTTTGAGATATTACATACAAATTTTTATTTATTTCTTATTTTTCCATGTTTGTTCTAGTTTTTGATTGCTTGAATTGAGTAGGAAAATGTAGTGTTTTCTCAAAGCCAACCAGACTTATGCTACTTGATTGAATTTTTGGCTTCTTTTCTTTCTGTAATTTTCTCTTTTATTTTGATCTGTGTGATGGATAATTTCAATGGGGGAAGAGAAAAAGGATGGTTAATGGTGATCTCTGGCATAACTCAGTTTCGTTTAAAATTGAAGGCATAGGGACTGCAGGTTGCCCATTATAGAGTGTGATTTGTTTGCTCCCATGTTATTGCATTAAAAAATAAAGCACTAAGATGAGATGGTCTGTGTTAGTGAATTGTGAGAGATGTTCTGTTGAGGAACATCTGTCTGAAAATTGATCTGGGTTTGGATTTTCCCAGATATGCAGTAAAATGAGCCTGGGGGAGGGGCGGGTGGTTGTTCTATTCTCCCTCCTGAAGCTGAACTAATTTGTTGATTCAGCAAACTAATCAAACTAGTTTTTTCACTAATATTAACCACACTCTAACCATACCTTAACTAGTGTAGCTAGTAGCTACTTTTGTTTTTCTCTGTTACTCTTGGATTGCATATAATATACTTTATACATATAAGATTCTATTTTAATGCAATATTTACAGAATTGAGCTAGAGCTCACCTTGGGAAACATGTGTAGTCTTTCCAAAGCAGCAAACATGCTGAAAAGCCATTCCAAAGCCATGGCAGAGGACTTCCCTATCAAAAGAAGTCTGAAGAAGATTAGTAATTAGACTTAATGATACAAATGTCTAACCAGCTATATTTTGCACCATTACATACATAATTGATATTAAATTAAGTAGCAATTACTAATGAATAAGTTAAGCAGCAATCACCTTTTGCCATAGAATATCCAACCTTGATTTTGTTTGCCTCTAACAGCCTCGAGACCTCCCTACCAGATTCAAAAGCTCTAAGAAACCAATGCTCTATAGCCTTTATGTTTGAAAGGAAATCTTTAGCTCTGTGGGTGATGAACTCAGAAGGATTTTCTCTTTCTGTGCATAGATTTTTCTCTTTGAACTCAATCCTCTAATAGCACCCTTGTCTATTACAGTCCCGTTTAAATCACCTACATCACTTGGTAACTCTAGCTGTCTCACTTCTCTATCAAAACCTTCAACTACTCTTGAAACAACTGAATGGTCACTATAGCCATTTCCTCTAGTACTAACCTTTTCATCCAAGTTGGATTTCATGCAATGCCCATCTAAAGCAAATGAATTAGTCTTTTCTTGATTCTTGCACTCTATAGAGTAACTTGCATGCCCTGCAAACCTTAAACTCTCACTATCCTCATAACTAGGATCAAAGAAATCCTAAGTGGCACCATTCTCAGGAGGAGTTGGAGGTGTTTGCATTGGGAATCCTAATGCAATATTTTTATTTGTGTTTCTTGTACTGGCAAAGGCTTACTGGTTAAAATTTCCATTATATCTAACTGCTTCTGGCATGAACGCTGAAAACATCATCTGTAACCCCCACATTTTTCACATGTGTTACATATTAATTGACGTGCTGGTTGTGGCACTGGTGCCACAAGAAGACTTCACTTTTTTCTTTGTTTTTTTATCTGCACTTTATGTTTCTTATTCTATAACATTTTAGCATTTTACATCATTGCCTTATGTAGTATATAGATCGCGTCATTTAAAAATGCAAGTGTACAAGGCAATAGTCATTTTCTCTATTTCAATGCTTTCTCAGTGTACTTGGGATTTAATATATTTTATTTTATACCATTGTTTATTTTATCCTAAATATTAGCTATAAAAATGTATATTAAAATAATAAATTGTCTTGTTAATAGAAAGAATTTAGATTAATATTTTGATATATGTACTTTTATTTTAATTACTAAAAAAGAGAAAGTAATAAATATTAATTTATTAAAATATTAATAAATATCAATGTAAAACTTTTGTGAACTTCTCACACCTAATACACTCTGGAGATCGGGAAAGTCATGAGCCTTTTGTATTTGCAGACCAAGCTTAGCAAATGATATTTGTGCAAGATCCTCAAGATCATGAATCGTTTGTCCCTAGGCCAATTAGACCTCGAGACATTTTTTATATGGGAGAAGAAAATAGTTCGCAGTTTGAGTCATCAGTGCAGAATGAAGCTATTGACTTGACTTTCATAGAAAATATTTGTGACTCAGAATATGACAATAATGATCGGATAAGAAGTGGTGTTGATAGGATCGTAATTGATATGAGCCTACATTCTAACACTCCTCCAAATGAAGGTGAAGCTAATAATGATGGAGGAAATGACATTGAATATGATAATGATTCTGAATAAGATAGGTAATACTTGGAAAATATTTAAATTATACATTGTTATGTTTTATTGAAGTACTTGCAGCTTAACACTATTATCTTTGTTAAATATTTGTTCTCTTGCCTGAAATATTAATACTATGTGCTTTTCCTTTGCAAATTTCCAATTTCATAATTTACTTTCCAATTTCCAAATTGCACTATTATCTTTTGCTCACTTGCTACACGCAGGTAAAATTATGTTTCTTCATTTTTGAACTTACTTACTCTTTTTTTTTTGTTTTCTTCTCTTTCTTGCTTTTTGACACCATTTTAATACCACCCATGTAGTGTTTGCGAGTATATTTACTATTTATATAGAATCCATCTGCTTTCAGGTACTCACAATTCCATCATTTCATTTGATCTTAACAACAAATGCTATACCACTTTAATGAATTGCTAATGCATCCTTTAATGTTTAAATTGTATATATATGTTCAAATTTGCCTGGTCCAATATTGCCTAATTTATCCAGTGAGTCACATTATTAGAGATGCACCATAGTCCAAGCACTACAGGTTGCTGCCACTATTAGATTTCAACTGCAATTGCTACCACTAACTATAATTTGCATTATTGGTAAATCCTATGAGCATACATGTTTATTATCTCCTTTCATTGGTAAATACTAACAACTAGGCACCAAGCAGGTTTAGAAACCATATTAAAAAGGTAAGGATGTACCAAGAAAGTTATTAGAATTTTTTACAAAGTAAGCGATCTGTTTTATAGCATGATGCAACTCTTAGACAGAAGTGTTTCACAAGAGGAGCATACAAGATACACCAACAACGTATTCCTAAGCCAGATCACACAAGGTTAGTAATAGGGCCAAGCAAAAGATGCCTCATACAGGAGGATCCAAAAGTTTTGGAACCTTGATGGATGAAAAGGTATTCTTGTATAAATTACAAAATATAAGATTCTAAAGCCCTTTTGTGTCATGCATAATTGTTTGACATTAATTTAATTGTATTAGGCTATAAATGGGATAGGGCCTCAACGAGCAGAAATTTACATATTAGCTTATACAAAGCATAAGGATGGTAGACCATTGGATGAGGAGTCTGCAATGACAGTTGTAAGATTTCTTATGCAATTTTATCCTTCACAAGTTCAGTATGTTTAGTATTCAAATTATTTTAAATATTTTTATATGGATTTGAGTATGTCATAAATTGTTATCTCCATTGCGATTAGGACATGATGAAAGAAAAGTTGAGCAATGGTGAGACATCTAATGAACAACCTACTGGTAGTGTTGCTTAGGAAGGAGATGTGTACTCCCAAGTGTTGGGAAGTGAAAGAAGTGGTTATATTCGCAGTTTAGGACTTGGTCCAACCCCTTCTCTATTGTGGGGTAATAAATTTTCCCTAGGAAATATTGTTGTGGATGATTTGTCTAATGGGGTTGTCCAAAGGTTAGAGCAAGAGATGAAAGAGTTAAAGGAAAAGCTTGATGAAGAAATGAGTTTGATGAAACAAAATCCAGATAGGCTATTGTCAGAATTATCATGGGTGAGACAAGTTATGTGCAAAGTTGCTCCTTTGGAATTATCTATGCCTCAAAATTTCAGTGGAAGCTCAGTTGGACAAGTTAGCTTTTCAAAGATTTTAACCTTTTTCTTAAAATTTAATGTTATGAAACTATTCTGTTATCTTACATCTTAATATTTACTAGGTCCCTGATGTCAATAGTGGCCATGAACGAGCACCACAGAGACCATTTCAATTACATAGAGTTGATGAAAATACTACAACCCCTCATGGTTTTGCACTTGCTTTAAAATATGTTAATATATATAGTGCTTATTTTATAAAATGTGCTTGATTTTGTTGTAGATTGTGCTAATTTTTTAATATTTTCATCATTTGTTAAGTATTTAACACTAAACTCATCCTCTTGTGTGTGTGTGAGAGAGAGAGAGAGAGAGAGAACAAACCAGGAGTCCAACTGCAATACTTAGAATAGAGATTTTGTTATCACGCTTGATACTTCAAATTAATTACCAGGTGTTGCAATTAAATATTATATGCCTTTATTTTTTAATTAACACCTTTCTGGCTAACATCAAACTTGTTTTTAATTATTGTGTGACTAATAAATACAACTGGAATGCACTCCTATCCTATGATTCTTATTGACCGCAACTTCTGAATATACACAAGGATGCTTTATGCATATATAGCTTTTGAGAATTTTTCAGTTATTGTTAATTAATTAAATGAAATTGAGAATAGAATAGTTTGGTCACTAACTAAGCCTCGTGGGTTCTTAGCAAAGCAAAACAATGGCTTTATAGGTTGTTATTTGTGTTATGTAATCAGGATGTAGAATAACATACTGGGAAGTTTCAAATGTGACGGTAGAGAGAAATGAGTTGTTACTTGTTTCATCATATCAACTTTCTGCCAAAATTGGGTCTTACACTAGTCAAATGTTGCTTTCGTGCAAAGCTAGTTGTGAACAAAGTATATATCACCATTTATGAGGAGTGGAATATCGTATACGCTTTCCTAGCTAAGACCGTTTCCTTCTTCTGGTCTGGTGTTGTAAGTTGTGACTTTTGATCCAAGCTGTGCTTTCTCATTTTATTTATTGTGTGAATTAAGGAGAATCATTTCAAAATTTTCCCATATGTGTGTATATATTCAGTGTCAACTGTTGTTGTTTTCTGCATTATACTTCAAAGTAGTTTTTGTGGTCTTTTTTTTTTGGGCAAACATCATTGAAGATATTGGGAGTAGAAAAAAGATGTTGATGTATGTATGCAAAGATGTTTTATATTTTCTAACTAAAGGTTGATGAATTATATCTAAATGACACATTATTTTTATTTTATTATTGTAGGTCATACACTATGATTTTGAGAATTTTCGCATGTGAAGGGCTTCATTATGATCAAGAGTTAAATATTTGTTTATAGACTGCCTACTATCTTGTATTATGACTATTTGATAACACGAGTTATTAGACTCAAAATGACACGAGTTATTAGATGGTGTACTTTTAATGTTTAGTTGTTAACAGTGTAAAGTTAAGAATGTTCTTTTTTGTTGTGGACTTAATGAAATATATTTTACGTTTTAGAATGAATTCTAGTATATTGTATTTAGGAATATTTGTATCTTATGATTTAAGTTCTTTAGGGACAAATATTATTATTAATAAAAATTTTACTAATGATGTTGAAATCTTACCTTGAATGGTAAATAGACATAACATTTTTATTGGCAATAAAATAGGTCTTTACTGGCAATAACAAAAGTCGTTAAAAATGAAGAAAAAGACAAAAGGTTGGGGCTGTTTTAGTGGCCATTACAATTGTTGGTAAAAGGAACATTTTTTACCGACAATAAAATAAGTATTTACTGGCCATAACAAAGGTCGTTAAAGACATGAAAGAAGGCAAACATTGGGCCTGTTTTATCGGCCATTACAATTACTAGTAAAAGGTACATTTTTTATCGACAATAAAATAGGAATTTACCGGTAATAACAAACGCCATTAAAGACATAAAAAAGCAAACTTGCGAATTGTTTAGCGGCCATTACAATTGTCGGTAAATAATGGCCACTAAAAAGCACGACTTTTACCGGCCATAAAACGGATATTTACCGGCACTCTATATAATGGCCGGTAAAACCTTTTACTGACACTGGATACAACGGCAAATAATTAATTGCCAGTAAATGTTTTTGCGGCAATTTGTATTGCCGCTAAAAGCCATATTTATTGCCGCTAAAACAATATTATGGGTATAGTAGTACGCATCTTTTCTTCCTGGGTATAGTAGCCATCAAACATTTCATTGGTTGTTGGTTATATTCAATAAAACTTTAAAGGTTCGTTTGGATAGCAAAATTGGAATTAAAACATAAAATTTTAATTTCAATTCCAATTCTTTCAGAATTAAAATTGGTTCAGAATCTTAAATTTATGTTTTGGGTTGTAAAGAATTAAGATAAGAAATTATAATTTTAAATTCAATTATAAACTTATTGTTTAATGGCATGATCTAAAATATTAAAAAATTATTTACAAAATTAAAAATAATAAAAATATTCATACAATAATATTTTTATAATATAATAATCATTTTTTTCATATAGAAAATTTTCATGAATTTTTTTGAGAAAAAAAAAATAAATAGCTATTATAATAATTTTTATATACATATAAAAATAATTTTCTATATATATAAATATAGAATCTCAATAAATATGATTGTTTACAAATAAATGTGGAGAGAGAAAGAGAGAGAGAGAGAGAAAATTTAATTTTTAAGTTATGGAATTAGTAATTCTTATGGTATAGGTTAAGAATTGAGAAATGCTTAACTTAGTTGTTTTTCAATTCTATGGAATTGGTATTACAATTCTAATTCTAAATGACATTCCAAACATTGTAAAAAATTAAATTCTAAATGACATTCCAAACATAAAAATTGAAATTGAGAGGTCTAATTCCAATTATAAGTTCTAATTCCATGCTCAATTTCAGGAGCCAAACAGATACTAAACAATATTATGAAATCAACAATCAATAAATGCTTGACAACGTATCTTAGGTATCATACCTATGTTAGATTTTAATTTCAGGAAATATGACTAGCCGGGGATTCGATATTCCTAACCCTTAAAGCCTAACTATCATATGCAAACTCAATACTGTTTATAACAAAATTCACATATTTTAAACATAGCCAAATAAAATCCTGGATAAAGTCATCTTAAAGATGGAAGACTTCCCTTTATTCAACACATATAATAATTAATAACTTAAACACACATAGCATTTTAGACTTCATTAATAATTAATTAATGACAAACAACACATATGCAAACCGTTATGCTAGATGAATGAATCTAACCCTATGATCGCAACTCCAGGTATCCATGTATTCAAGTCATCTTTGAACAATAAACCTGCCTCACTTTAGAAGTGAATAGGTTCTCTACATTGGAGGTACAAAAAATGTCTGATCAAACTCTAAAAAATAAAACATAACAAAGTGAGTTTTACAACTCAGTGAATACAAGGGCATTCACGTGCCATTAACCAAAAATAATATAAGTACACTTTGTATAGAGAATAAGGATTAAATATAAGAAATGTATTCCAACATTTTTACTTGATATTTCATAAATTATTAGTGAATTCAAACTCCAATTAGAAATACTTTCTTCTAGGAAATCCGTTTTCAAGGAATTCATATTTATAAGGAATCCTTCTTTTGGAAATCCTTTCTTATTATGTATTACTTTCTTGTAGGAATATTTTGACGCTCTACTAGAAGAACAATATTCACTTATAAGAATCAGTATCTTAAATCTTTAACCCCAAGCTTTTCTGGTAGAGCATAAGCCAACCATTTTCACAGCCCCAAGAATTTCTGCCCAGGCTTCAAGCAACCATTTCTATAGCCCTAAGTATTTTCGCCCAGGCTTCAAGCACACATTAGTCTCATAGTCTCATTATTCGATCATTATCATATCATGGTATACCAAAGGTTCTTCCTAGTACATTTAATATTTCAAAATATATTTTTAATATTATCATCATAGTTCATATATTTCCTCATAAAAGTGAATACTCAAAATTAAAAATTAAACAAAGATAATTATAAATGCTTGAAGTATACATCATAACCAACATTTAGGTCAAGATACCAAGATTTATCCAGTTAGATGTAGAGAGAAATATATAATAATTATACATAATTAAACAGGATAAGAATTTAGAAACTTTAACTCACAATTTATAACTCAAGCTATGTATAAAAATCTCAAAATATAAGCCATGACAAAGTCAATACTAAGATCTTTCAAGAAAATTTAATCAAAGTAGGGTGATACGAGGGCAGTAGCCCAAGAGTGTTCTAGGTACTCACAATATATTTGTCCATGAGTGAAAACTCGTTATTGTGGTATCTAAGTCCTTCCTCAACTTCTAACAAATGGCTAAATGAGATCTAAGTTTTAGATCTTCACCCCGTCTCTGTATTGAGATTTCAGATATTTTTATCTAGTGAAAATGTCAAGAATGATGGAATCTAAATTGATGATCCTTGATCGAAGCTTTAAGAAGACTAATATAATCAAATAAAAGCAATCTAAACCTTAGAAACTTGATTTGTCAAAGCTTCACTAGAAAGTAAAACAAAGGTTTTATTTTGAGGAAAGAATTGCTAAAGATTGAAGCTAAAAAATATTGGCTATGAAGAAAAATTATCAAGAAAGGATTGATATGTTCTTCTTATTGGATGAATGCACTGATATATATAGGATGAGCCTTGTAAAAAGGCATGAGGAGCTTACAAACTATCACAACAAACAAGCTTCAAAAGTGTTCATTGAGTAAATGCTTCCTAAAAACATGGATCTTGCCCCACCATGTGTTTCACCATGCAAGAGACCAAGTAAAATTTTATTCATCATGCATTCTTTTCAAATGAATGCAAAGCAAAAGAATGCCTTTACGGTAGAGTTTAAGTGCACTTATTCACAGAGCATGCCAACATTTACTTGGAAAAATGCCTCTTTAACTCAATGGACTTTTGTCCATTTTCACTTTTTCTTAAAAAAATAAAGATATCACAACTCATTAGGGTACCATAAAAACTCCCGATTAAGACATACTTTCATGAAAAATGGTGCAGTGAAATTTGCATGAAATAAGGATTGGCACATGACTAAACCTTAGGATTAGCACTTAAACATGAAGTTATGGAAACAAAGTCTATAAATTTTTTATTCAAAAGCTGCTAATAGAAAATAACATGAAGTATTTACAAGATAGTGATGACCGACCCTAATTATGAATCTTAAATAAACACGAAAAATATTGAATAACATCAAATTACTAAGGAAATACTTAAATAGGCCCAAAATAGATCTAAATGAAAGACTTAGTTCTCAAAAACAAATCCAATTAGGTAAACCCAAGCTGTCATAATGTCAGGCTCAGGAAGCGCTTTTCTTTGATATATAATAATCCCCTAACTCCTCTTGGATTAAAAGATATGCCCATTTAAAGAAGAACTATCCATTTGAACTTTTGGCAAACAACCTACTTAAGGAATTCTTCTACCACACGCTTCATGTAAAAAATCTTATACTTAAATCCACCAAAAGGTACCATTGACTACTTATGCCAAACCATGGATACCTTGGGCCAGGCAAAGAATTTGTAAACTGTCATTCATGACATATTCAAATTTTAGTATATATAAAGAAAAATGTTAGAGGAGGGGTGAGTATCCACAATCTGTGTCAAACAAGAGTAGAAGTGTAATATCCTTGTTTTCTTTAAAAGGATATTTTGCTCATTTTAAACACTAACTCTTAAAAAAAAATATATCATGCCTAAAGCACTATTAAGAGATAAAGTTTTTAGTTAAGGTCCTTTTGGTCATTTTGGAGCCCCACCCATCACAAGACTTATTTTCTTTCTTCCCCTTTATGAGCCAAGATCCTAAAATCCCATCTTGATGTCGTCGTTCTTCTCCCATCAATAACCAAATACCCACCTTCCTTGTTTCATTTGTCTCCATTCCCAACAACTTGAACATCTATGAACCAGACATGTCTTCCTTATTCTTTGCCATCCTTTTCACGCAATTATCTAGGATAGTTCTTGTGAGGTGTTGTGCGGGATTCAGAAATATTTTGTTTGTTCCTAAAGACATCTCCTTCTTGACTTAACTCTGAGGTGATTTTAAGTTTGGGGAGTTTGAAATTTGTTAGTTTTTGTAGTGATTGGCAATTAAGTTATTGCCTAGGGTTTAAAGGTAGAATTTAAAAATAAATTTGGGGTTAGAAATTAATGGTGCGTTAGACAAAATGATCTCATAGATGTAAATTGCTTATTGTTGTGAATGGTTTGAAGGGGCTTGACAACATCTCTAACGGAAAAGAGAGCTTGGTGTGACAAGAAAATGTGAAACTTCGCGTTAGTTGTGAGTAGCTAGTGTCTACTGCGCTATTTTAATTGCTTTAAGAATTTTTTTATTGTCTATTCTCGTTGTTGATATTCTAGGGATTCATCTTTTAATTATTTGTTAATTACTTTTTTATTTACTGTGCTGCTTTGCTTAAATTATTATAATTGAATCTTTACATGCTCTAAAGTCTTTGAAAGATTTTTTCATAATTATTGACTCAAGAAAATCTTGGAACAAGCTTTTCTTGAAGTTTCGTTTGTTTGACATTGCAATTTTGACAGTAATGATTTGAGCGGCATTCTAACAAGGAAATTGGTATTTGTTTTGTTGGGATTAACAGTTTGGATAAGTTCTGCTAAGATCTCTGTTTAACGGATTGATGGGACTATGTCATTGGATTTTGTCTGGGGATATGCATTTTTTTTATTTAAATGTAAAATTTTGGTTTGAGATGAAACTTTGTCGAAACACTACAGCTAAAATTAGTAGTAGGTAGCCTTGGTGCACTATGATTGGACCCCAGCTTTTAGGGGAGTTACTAGCCCCATGCTAGGTATAACTTGGGATTGGAAAAGTGAATATTTACACTTTGACATGTTTGGGGCAAAGTGCCTTGAAATAGAGAATGTTCGAGGGCCACCTCTTGTGTCTTGAGTATGTGATACGATTGTAAGAGCCTATGAACGAGTTCTGGTTTTGATTTTCTAATGAGAGTATGTGTTAATGAAATTTAAAAGATTATGATTAACAGCATTTCTAGTTTTACATTGAGTTTATTATCAGATGTTGTTGGTGGATTATTTTTATCTATATATGTAATTATTTGTGCTTGAAAACAATACTTCAATCAAGCAGGTTTGGAGTTTTTATCCAAGCACTTTTTGTAATTGATTATCTGAATTTATGAAGAGCATGCATTCAAGTATAGTTTTCTTGTATTTATAAGCTACGATTTCATTGTGAATTGTTATTATTACTATTGTCTTTTGAAAGACTCGCGCCTTTGCTTAATAAGTATAGTTTTCATGCATTCAAGTGGGTTGGCAGATCATCCTTTTTACTTCTTATTTTATTTTCTTTTGCACTCTTTTAATTTCCCGTTTCCAATTTTATTATTATTATTTTTTTGTTTTCCTTAATAATGTCTTATTAATTGAAAAAAATTGACACCGGACAAAATGAAGATTTCACACTAGTTACTTGGCATTGGTGATAATAGATAGGGCCGACACCAAAAAGCCTATCATAATCGAATACACACAAAAAATAAGGAAAATATAGAAGAAAAGGTTAGCATATATTCTAAAAGGAGATAAAAGATAGAACATAAAAGATAAAAGATAGAAGATAGAAAAGACAACTAGATTAGGTGTTTTCTTCATGTGAATAGCCACAGACTGGAGTTGCCAAAATTGGCAACAAAAGCTTTAATGATAAGCAACCCCATTAGTTTTTCACATTGTGATACATGAATATTGCATGGCTATAGCTTTGCAAGTGTACAGGCAAAACAAAGAACAATTGCTTTATTTGCCAAAGAAGTTATACCTCAACTCACCGAGAGAAGGGAAAAATCCAACCCAATTACATTAACAAGCCAAAGTACACAAAAAGGAATAGTCTCTTCAACAAGAAAACGGTGCAGGGCTTCATGTATATATACAGTCAAACCAATAATCCAGAGGATCCTATCCAAAGCGTTAAACACAGTTTGTTCATTGGTGAGATACAAAACTAAGAGCACACAACAAAAAGCAAAAAGGGCTATGGCTATGAGGCCAAGAACACCTACTTTTAGCACACAACCTTACCCTCATCCTGTGTATGAAAATGTCCAGCCCAAGTCAGAGATGAAGGAAAACAAGGAAGCATACCTTCTGCATATTTATCTTCCTGGTGCGTATATAGTCTTTTTTGTTGCATGCCACTTTGTTGATGCATGGTTCTTATAAATGATATATGCCTTTCTTGTACCACACGATCTATCTATAATCAATATATATCTTAATCAAAGCATTTTACATCCTTTAACTAATTTTCATTTAGTATATATAACATTAATACTATTACATTTAGGTCTAAAAAGTGCAAGTTATTGTGTCATACAACCGAAAAAAATGTTACTATTACCTCCATTTTTAAGGGGATTTTTTTTAATCAATAATTGTTGTGACTTGAATATATGAGTTCCACTTAAATTTTCGCTTTCTTTGTACATTGGTTAAACGGGGATGTTAATTGGGAGAACCCTTTAAAATAAATTAAGTATAACTATCGTTAAGTTGTTTGTTGACATATAAAGAGTCCAAGACATATGTGAATGTGATTTAAGGGTTCAATTAACAATACCCTCTTCTAACTTAAGGTTATTTTTTTTTATGACATTTGAACTATATTAAAAAATTAATTGAACTTGATACAGGTGGATGCAGAATTGTTGACTTGAAATTAATTTATTCAAGTTAAGCTTTTAATTAATTTTTCTCATTTATTTAATTAAATATAATTGAAAAATTACAAATAAAAGCAATTAATGAAGATTACAAATAGTAAATTGAGGGTGCTAACAACTTCACCTATTACCTAAGATATTATATAATATCGATATATAATTCTGATATCTTATAATTTAAATAGGCAATAAAACTCCGTATATGTTATCTAAGAATGAGATTGAGATCTACTGTCCCAGTTCCCTGTACCGTTTTCTATCCCCCAATTAAATTATGCCAAGTAAGATAAAGTTGACACATCACTACCTTACTCTCTGTTAAAAAATTAACGTCGTCCACTATCTTATTTTCTCATCATCTTCTTCCCCTCCATGATTCTAAGTCTTTCTCTTCTCTCCACTTGCTTTAGGCTTTCAGATGATACACCATTAGTGATCTATATACTTCTAATTATCTTTTTGCTTTTCTTTTCCATTGCCTTTCATAGAAAAAGAAAATCACGTGATCCCAATAAAATCTCTTTTTTTCCCTTTTCAAAGTTTCCTTGTTTTCACAAAATCGAATATTTCATTCAATTTTTCTTTCTATGCTAAGATCTGAGTTCTTTTTACTAATTGGTCCCTCAACTAAAATCACAACCATGCACTGCGCACTGCACCACCGCCTCCCTCCCACCTTGCGCCCATCCTAGTTGCAAGGGACCAAATCGCACAAGAGCAAGGTGTTAACAATGGAGTAAGGGTGGCTCATGTGGACCAGCGCGATGGTGTGGCTTGGTGGAGTAGTGTGTTTTTGAGGAATGGTGCAAAGGTAAGGTGCATGCGGTGGCTCAGAATCCTAGGCAATGGGTCGTGAAATTGGACTCTGGGTGAATTGTTATTTCAAGCAGCGACACTGGCTTTCAATGGGAGAAATTGAATTAGAATTCTTTTTTAATCTAGTTTTAAAATTGACACAAATATAAAATTTATAGAATTAATTAAAATAGTTTGGCTGCATTATAATTTTTAGGTTATGATAATATAAACACTATTACCATATTTGCAAAAATAGAGATATACAAAGATAAAAGAAAGCAAAAAGTGGAAAGATCCTAGTCAAGAAAGAAATGCACTTCAACGTTTGAGATAACGAGGATGTACTATCTCAATTCTCAAATGGTCGGAAGCAATGCAGTAAGAGCAATAGACAACAACGTTAATCTTTTTGAAAGAGTGTAAGTTAAATGATGTATCAATTTTATCTTACTTGACATAATTTGACTGGGGGGACAGGAAATGATGCAGGGAATCGGGACAACAAATCTCAATCCCTAGGAATGATTTTGATGAATAATTTGTAATAAATTAATTTTTACATTACTAATCAAACAATGATTCCATGTAACTTTTGTTCAACACTTTGGGATCTTGAGTGGAAAAGAGAAAGGAAAACAAAAAAGCAGGTTTCACCTTTCCCTTTTCTTACTTTTCCTTAAAAATCTTCTAAACAAGTTTAGGTCACTTCTCTTCTCCCATCCACTTTTTTATCTCCCACATCTTAAGAGAAGTGATAGATGCACTGAAAAAGTGCATACAAGAACTTCACAATTTTTAAGTTAATGAATGAAAGTTTCTCATCCATCATATTATCCAATGCTCAAATTTTTTTTCATTATTCATTTTGTTTCCTGTGAGAAATTTGTAACCATTCTTTTTCCATGTATTCAATATTTTATATTAATTAATAATGAATGCATTAGAAGGTAGGATTAAGAATGAATGCATTAGAAAGAAAGTACAGATAACACATATTGAGAAAAAAGATGTAGAATCTCGTTTTAGGTGGTTTAGTCATGTGAGGAGAAAACCATTAAAAGTCATGGTAAGAAGAGTATATTAAGTGGAGGATAGCACAATAGTTAGAGATAAAAGGAGACCAAAAAAGTTATAGGTGAAACCATTAAAAGAACTTAGATTTAAAAATGACCTTTCTGATGACATAATTTATAACATAATACAATACCATTGTTTTATCTATCTAGTCGATTCCACCTAATAAAAAAAGGCTTTATGGTTGATTTTGTTGTCTTGATTAGTAGTTTTGAATTGGGTAGATTCTTCCAAAGTGATGTGGAATCCTATCCCAACCACTACTCTTACTTTTGTTCAAAACTTTGATATAAAATCTTTAGAGGACACATCATTGTTTCTATTATTCTAAATACATTTTGTCCCATAATATACAATGTCTATCCAACTTTTATTCACCACAACCATTTCAGTTATACCCAAGTGGCATCATAGTTTTCAAATACTGAAGAAACTTCTTAATACACATTTGTGACATGCATTTAAAGGTTCATCGAAATCAATACATCATTCTCTTTTGCGTTCTGCAGGTTTTATAAAGGAGTGGATAAGGATCACATTTGTAGGCTCTTCTCGAATGTTGAAGGTCATAGGAGAAGGACCAACCGATAGTGGCAACAGATGGAGTCATTTCGACCAAACATATCCCATTCCAGAAAATTGTGAGGTGGAGAGACTTCAGGGCAAGTTTGAGCAGGGAATTCTCACTATTACAATGCCAAAGAAATTCATTTCACAGGTTTCACCTAAAGCAGAAGTGGAAACAACCCAAGAAAAAGGTCCAAGTCCTTCAAAAGTTGTAGCTGAACCAAACTCTAAAATAGCCAAGGAAGTCATTCCTCAAAAATCTACAACTAATAGAATGGAAGAACCTATAGGAGACAAGAAAAATCGTTCACTTCCAAGTACTGTGAAAGGCCCAACTGATTTAAAGGAACAAAAAGGTGCTCAGAAGGACACTCCTCCAACTCAAAGACCTAATGAAATTAGCCAAAAGCCTGCAGATGATAAAGGATTGAGAGCTTTGATCCCTTCTGAACCCTTTAGGGAACCTAGACCTCAAAATGTTCTAGAGGAAATTGTGCAAAAAACCAAAATTACAGCTGTAACCCCAAAAGAACAAACAGGTAAGCCTCAAAAGGATCAAGAGGAAATTGAGCCAAAACCCACATTAACAATGGATCAGAGAAAGCAAATAGATGAAAAGCGTCAAGAGGAAATCAGGCAAAAGACCATATTAGCAATAGTCAAAAAACAATTAAGTGAAAAGGATGAGAAGGAAAAAATCACAAAGAAGGAAGTTAAAGAACAAGATGAGAATCCTTTTGAGTCAAAAAAGCCAGAGAAAGATATAGCTCGTCAAATGAATTTTAAAGGAAATGAAATCAGGGCAAGAAAAGAGTCACCGAAGACCACAGAACCTTCTATTCCAAAAGCTCAAGAGAAGGAAACTAGCAGCAAAAGAACTGCTCCTAACAAGGAAGCAAATAGCACGGACGATGTGATTGACACAATAGGGAAGGGAATTAGAGAACTAGTTGCTTTTGCTTCGCAGGTTGTTACAAGAATAGGAGAAGGAAAATTGAATGACCAAGACAAACCTTTAGTTGCAAATATGGGTGCTGCAATTCTAGTAATTGTAGCACTAGGAGCTTATGTATCCTATAAGTTTGCCTCTTTTGAGAGAACTTAAAACTAGTTGTAAACATATGCACTAGAATCATGAAGTGTAATTCAAATCATGCATGGTGTAAGACAATGTGTCATTAATATATAATTTGACACCTGAATTTATTTGTCTTGTAAAGAATGTCCACAACTACCATGATTATGATAATAAGATAGAAATTAAAACTCCAAAGCACTCAAACTATGCACTAAAATAGCTACATAGCAATGTTTTTGCTTGCATGCAGTGTTGGAAATTTAATTTAAACTTAATACATTCACCAATTTAATTATTATTTATCTATTAGCACATTCATGTATTTGTAGGTCAAAGTATTTACCTATGTATGTATTTAGTTAATAGGTGAATTCAATATTTTGGGGTGAAATTCATTATAAGGGTTGTGATCAAGAGGAATCATGTATGCCTATTACTCTTGTAATTGCGTTTTTCATGTAAGTCTAGAAAATTCAAGTTAGACAAGAATATCAAAGAAAGTGAGTTTCTTTAGAGTTTGAGTGCTCCATTCTCTACCATATCCTTCATATAAAAGTTATAACTTACATGTAAATCCATGATTCATATTCTATCCATAGATATGACATTGTAATTAGTCACAATGCATTTAGCGGCAAAGCTAGGAAACTTATGTTACGAGGCTAAATACTAATTTTATTTTTTTGAGGGGCCAAATGTTTTGAGCCATGGGAAGCCTCCATTGGCTTCGTTCTTGATTGGCAAGGGATATGCCATCAAACGCTCACGCTAGAATTAGTTCTACTCCAAAAGCGTGTGAAGACACCTCATGGAAAACAAGAAAACACAAGATTGAAGATATATTACTCATCCTACTATTTCTATTTTAATCCAAACTGGTATAAAAACTTGGGAAAAATACATAAACACTGTCCAAACTTTTATTTCATTTTAAAATAGCACCATGAACTTTGAAATCTGGATGAAAGACCCTTAAACTTTTCGAAACTTCTAAACAAACCATTTCACACATAAGTTAAACAAAAAATCGTTCATATGACTTCTATTTATTGATTAATACACATAATAATCTCTAATTTGTTTATATTATTTAAAAAAGATTAAAAAAATCTTCCTCATTTTATATTAACTTTTTTAAACTATTTGTAATTTCCTATTTCTTGAAAATAGAAAACTAATAAAAAGGAGAAAAAGCTTTAATTTTTTTAAAATAATAATATAAACAAATTTGAAATTGTCATGTATATTAATCAATACATGCAAATCATGTGATCATTGATTTTAACTTTGTTAGTAGATAGAATGGTCTGTTTATAAGTTTTAGAAAATTTGAGCACTTTTCACCCAAATTTGAAAGTTCAAGGTGCTTCTACTTGAAAATGATGTAAAGTTTAGATGGTGTCTATACAATTTTCTCTAAAATCTTATATGACTAAATTTCATTGTTAGAAAAATTTGATAAATGATGAATATTCAATAACAAGATTCACAGTTTCTCCATTTGTCTTATTAGCAAGCATAACCCTGTATACATGCCAAAACCACTTTCGCTAATTTATTGTCAACAAAAATCTATTCATATATATTTCACAATAGCAAACCAGCAAAAGCAAATGACATTTCATTTTCGATCATGTACTATTTAAATAAGTCCATATGAAATGTAAGAAGTTAAACAATTTCTTTATCTAGCTTCCAATAATGAAATAGTTACTTCATTGATTGAAGTAGATGTTCACTTTCCATGAGAATATTCTCCTTCAATAGAGACCTTTTGTATTAAGAAACCAGGCCCCTTTAGCTGAGCTAAAGCACTTTCATCGGTCAACATTACAATCATAGATGCCATGTTTGGTTTATCATCAAGATGATGTTGTATACATAAAAGACCAATTTGAATGCAGACATGAGTCCCTTAAATAATCATCAATCAATTCATTTGGTTTGCCCTCTTTCCACAACCTCTATGCCTACAACAATTCAAAACAATTGTTATCCACCATTTCATTAAGGGAATCTGAAGTTATTTGTGTTACTCACATGTCCGATAAGATTATGATTGTAGCTTGGACAAGTAAGACCTTTGCTTTTCTTTCTGCTTATAATCTCTAGCAATAATATGTCAAAGCCTAAGTACATCGGATTTTATGGAGAATAACCCATCAATGACATTTTTAAGTGCCATTTAATCACTAAAAAGAACCATAAATGAGTTAATTTGAATTTCAATTTATGCCAAATAACTTCAACATCATTAAATATACTTACTATGTCCCAACTACTTTTTTCGTGTTCCCTTCAATTTGATCACCTCACATTCTAGCCAAGCCAAAATCTAAAAATTTTGGGTTCATATCATTGTCTAATAAAATATTACTTACTTTTAGATCTTTGTATATGATCCTTAATCTAGAATCTTGATGAAGATAAATAAGTCCTCGAGCAATTGCACACAAGATGTGGAAGTGCTTAGACCAATCTAGAAGTTTACTTTGAGTTGAATATGTTAAGATTGCTAATTTGTTGATTAGTATATTCTTTCCAAAGTGAATAATAAAACAAATCAGACTTTTGCTATATAATTATCAAGCTTTACAAAGATACCAACTGAAAAGAAATGAATTTAGGCTTTTATTGGGAATGTATTCATAGAGGAGCATTTTCTCCTCTTCTTGAATGCAACAACCAAGAACCTTAACAAGATATCGGTATTGAAGTTTGGTACACAATATAACTTCATTCTTAAATTCCGTCAATCCTTGTCTGGAACTCCTTGAAAGCCTTTTGACGATAATATCTTGTCTATCTGCTACTGTACTCTAAATTTTATAGTTGAGAAAAATTTGACACGTAATGAGATTCGTGAGTTTTGTTTCGTCTTATTAATTGAAATGTTGCTTGTTTACCTTGTATACTGGCCCAAAACCACCTTCTCCGAGCTTGTTGTCATATGAGAAGTCATTGGTGGCATTAACTATTGTAGCAAGATCAAAGAAAGGAAGCTCAAAATCTTGTTGTCCGCCCTCATCTTTCTCTTCAGTTGACATGGTGTTCTCTATTTTGTCTTTCATTACTAAATGAGATCAACATCATTGATAAATAGAAGATTTAAAACTTTGATCTAAAAGTTATAATCATATCATATGCCATACAATTCGAAACTTGTCCACTGTGCTATATTACTCTTAGATGGAAAGGCTCAGCAAAAGGAGTGAGATGCAGCTTTTTATTGCGTTTTTTTGAACAGTCCAATGATGTATTAAAAGTAAACTACATAAAAAATTAGACATATATAAAAAAACACAAAAAATTTTGTTCCAAACAAAACAATATTATATACTTCGCACTAATTATATGAATGGCAACTAATAATGCTAACCATATGTATTAAGCTAGTGGAAATAATAGCTTAAATTTTTACTTGCAGTGGACTATGAATGGGAAATTTTTTTCACTTACACACAAATTTAATACAACACGACCAATCATAAAATGACATCACATTAAAAATGAGACCCACTAACCCAAATCAGAAAAAACTAACTCAGCAAAATAAAAATAATAAGACAGACAAAGAGGAGCTTGGCAGCGGCTTGTTCAACACTGGCTTCATTCTTATTCCTTGCAGAATTTTTTTTTACATCTTTTTATTTTGCCCTTTCTTTCTTTTTGATTTAGTTTGAATTATTGATTAAAAATTTCTCTTTAACTTTTGCTTGTAGAAGGTACCCAATGTAAACAATTAGAGCATCTGAAATTGATTTTACTGCAACCCATTTAGAATCTTTCATGGTTGAATAGTTACAAAAAATCTAGAAGTACCCATCACTGTTACAAAACACTCACTTCACACTAGATTCAATGGTCTTCAATCAAACACAGACAAGATCTTGTCACTCACTGACATAGTTGTTAAAATGCCCAAAAACGAAAGCTATGCTTTGTGGCTCTACTTTCCCCTTCTTCTTCTTTGAAAATTTTCGGCGTGGGAGGTGTGGTGCGTGGCGAAGAAAACGCAGAGGACGCAGCACTGCACCATCCAGGGAAGAGGAAAATGCCAATACTTCAGTTTCTAAAGGGCTTGGGTTTGGTGTTCTGGATAGAAATTCTTGGTAATGGCATTATACAACTCGAGAGGAAAGAGAGAAAAGCATAGAGGAAGGAAGCCAGTCTTGAAGTAAGCTGGCTAAGCTATGCTTCACTGTCTCGTGATTTTGTTAATTTGGTTTAGTGGGTCCCGTTTCGATGTAGTGTAATTTTGTGATTGGTTATGTGTAAAGGTGATGTGTGAAGTTTGTGTGCCAGTAATCTCTATAATAACCCACTACCATATTACATTTATAACATTGAAGGTGGGGAGGGTTTAACTATCGTGGATGAACTAATGTGATTGAACAAATGAACAATTGCACTGTATTGAACAAAGAAAGAACACCCTGCAAGCCCTTAATGAGGCGAACAAGTGAAGAAGGAATTATTGAAATTTTGTTTATAATAAATTAACTTCCTCAGAATGTTTGACTTTTCAACCGTTTCATAAGATATTGAAGCTGTTCAATGAAACAAATTTCAAAAACTTTTGTGAAATTCAAAAGAAGGATGTTGTTTGGCTAAGAAATTTACCTCTATGTTTTCTTCTGCTCTTGTAAATGTGGAGAGTGCAAACAGTAACACAAGGAGCAATAAAAGTGTGATTATAATTACCAAAGCCAACTTTCTCTTATGCCCGTGTTTTGCATCTATATTTAAAGCTTGACGAAGAAATGAAGCACTTGTAAATCTCAGATAAAGTAGTGATCCACCGCTCAATAAATAAAAAAGAGAGTTAGAAGAACATCATAGCCTTTACCCGTCTCTGAAGCAGCCATTCTAATATATAGATCTTGCTCGCTTCCTGAGATCGGTTTCAAATCAATAAGATCACCAAACTAAATGGAACAGCCACTATCGGCTCCCGTTACGACTAGGTTTGAACAAGCCATACAGGAACAGTTTTTCCAAGCATTTGGCCTTGCAATCCTCCAGTGTCATACTTCCATTAACCCAAGAATGTGTAGTATCTGACAATTTCAACCCAGCAAATCTAAGAAAACCATCTCTGTTTTATACCCCGCAGCTCCAAGGTTCACTGCGCACACATCCTTGTGTCCAGTCCATTGTATCCCAATTCTGGGGTGATTTTGGCTTGAATCCTTTTAAACATTGGCAAATTGGCGACTCACTATAGATGCAATTTCCATATGGGCCACAAGGATCATAAGTATCACAGCTGTCTCCTGGAATAGATACGTAAAGCCTCCAAGATCTGTTTTCTGGAATCCATGTGACGAGTTGACGAAGATAAAGAGTTTGGTTCAAGAAAGTTATTGAAACCATAGACTTATTGTTGAGGTTGTATGTGTAATACACTTCATCAGCGTTATTGACAAATTTGGTGTCGACAATTGGATTAACCGTTCATGCGCCACCGGGTGCTCCATTGAATTTAACGCCATTCCATGGGCCACTCTTGTGGTACTCAACTGAGCCCTTCCACAGTACCAATTCCGGGTTGCTACTAGGGACAATACCCCAAGTAAAGTTTCCTAGAGATGAGTCGTCCCAATTCTTCCAAGCAGTTAATTTCCGTTTAAGACTAGTCTTTAGGTCCCATCCGAGCTTCATTCCTGGCAAGAGTGTATCAGAAGGATGGAGATGGTCAAAGCTCTGCCATAGGAAACTTTCTTCATTATTGCTGTCCTTCACGTCGCTAAGTATTAAATTTCCAGTGTCTAAGAGCTGTACAATGGGACTCAAGGGCCCCGTTGTCGAGTTTGTTGACCAAAGAAGAGTCTGATTCTTGCTGAGAAGCACTAGGTTTCCCTCTCTGCTTATGATCAACATGCTGGAGTTGTCTTTGATTAGGTTGTCACGGTTGGCAACCCTAACAACAGTTCTAACCGGGATATTTTTGTACCAGATTCTGACGTAGCGATTTGTGGAACTACCTGGACTGAAGAAGCCCAACTCAAAGCTTCCATCCTTAGAAACCAAGGTGCTGCCATCAGGAAATGACTGAAACTGGGTAATGGTATCAGTAGCAAATGAAATTTGAAAGAAGAACATTAGTAGCTTGGAAATAACAAGCATGATAGGACGAATGGCCATTTTGCGTTATATATATATATATATATGCACATTGAGTAGATGTGTAGAAGTAACATGAATACCAAGGGCATTGCTATTTGCTGGCTCACTTGGTCTCATGCAATTAAGTTGTATCAATTGACGAGAACATAGGTAGGTCCATATATTTCCATAAATGGCTGGATCGCGGTCTACTTACGGCACTTGTAAATCTTCCTATCTTTGTTGATGTGCGGATGTTCAGCTGGACTTTTTCTTACATTTGACTAGTGGTGCATATTAGTGGTATGGTTGGGTAAATTAGGTGGGATCTGTAGCATTTTTTAATTAGTAGGTTGGGTTAAGAATTTTTCTTTTCAATTCAATTCTTTTATGAGTGAGTTGAGTTGGGTCGAATTCATAAGTTTGATATATATTTAAAAAATTCTTGAAAAAAAATCAAAATATAAAATTCGAAATTCGTTACACATAACATGACTTATGTAAATATAACAAATCATATATTAATTCATATAACTGAAATATAATAGGTCTCAAATAAACTAAATGCACAATTGCCCAATAAATTAACAAGTTTTACTAATTTAAGTTTAGAATAAACTAAACTAAGCTAATAGGTTTCAATAATCATAAACAATAAATTACTTTAAACTAATTGAAGTCAATGTCATCACACATATCATATAAATTGACATAATAATTGATTTCACTTTCTATTTTTTCAATATATTACAGTTCTTGAAATAGGAAATTAAGGATGTGGATATTTTATTTGAGAGATTGAGAATTTGAGAGTGAGTGACCGAAATGATGATTAGTGAGAATGAGTGTATTGTCTGTGTGTGAGCACTTTTGCCTTTTGTTAGGTTTCAACGTGGAACATTGTCATTCCACTAGATGAGCCTTTTTTTTTCAGTGGTCGTTTAGCTGTATTTAAAAATTGTAGTTAAACAACCTTTTAACTACAACTAATGAATTTTTTTAATTTTTTTTTTAAAATGGGGTGGATTGAGTACCCGTAGGTTAGACCTTTTCAAACCTACTACCCAACCCACAGACTACGGGTTAGGGTATTTTTCCAACTTTTGAACCCAATACAACCCACATTTTATGGGTTGAGTTGAGTCGAAACCCATGAGTTCGTAGATTGACCGCTTGATACCCCTAGTGAATATGTCTTCATATGGCCTTTTATTACTATTAGAAGATACTTGTATAACTCGAATTTGTGGTTGACTAAGTCAGAATGTTGAGTCAACGAATCAATGGTCCGACTGCAAGTTAAGCAGTTAAATTAAAAAATTTGGATAAAGAATAAAATAATTTTTTTATAAAAGTATTATATAAAAAAAAATTAATAACGTATATAAAAAAACTATTAATATGCAATACCAAAAAATAAAAATACTATATGTAAAATATACATCATATGAAAAAAGTATTAATAATATAATCAAACTAGCAATGATAATTATCCAACTCCAATTTTCTAAAATCAAATTTGTTAAATAATAATATTAACTAAAAACTTGTGAGCATTAATAAATAAAAGGATGTGATATAATAGCAACATGTATTTTATTATAAGGGTCTTTTAGGTACTATGTTCAAATCTTACAAATTGCATTTTTCGAAGCTTGAATTTTTTTTTGGCCTTCAATTTAGAGAGAGAGAGAGAGAGAGAGAGAGAGAGAGAGAGAGAGAGAGAGAGAGAGAGAGAGAGAGAGATACCCAAGTTAACCTAGGTCAAACCACCTCGGCCAGTCAGCTAGACACTATTCGCGTTTGACTGAATCGCTTAAAAAAACTTATTGTAACGAAAGACCAAACTAGCCCAGAAGCCAGATCACGGGTTTTTCAGTTTGTACAATTATGGCTTTGATGACTGATATTCACCTTTATTATAAAAATAATCTAAAGGTCTATATTGAGTTAATGATGATCTTCACTATTCAAATTTTTTTTATATGACTACACTATTTGAATTTTGTAACATTTAAGTTATACTTCTTTGATTTCTTCAAAATTTTCTGTCTAATCATCATAGGATAAATTAATTTTATCATTTTTGCACATAAGGTTAGCTGTCATGAGACATAATACACTCGATAAGATCTGATAAGGTTGAACAATAAGACACGGTAGTCAGTGAGTCGCACTCTTAGGGAGATGCCTGGCCAAATATAAAAAAAAAAAAACAATAATTTTTTCCAAAGTAAAATTATTAAAACAACAACTATTTTTTTTTTTTTTGCGTATTTGGCCAAGTATCTCCCTGAGGATGCGGCTCAATTACAAAAAGAATTAGCCTATTAATAGATGGAATGATGGACGAGATTTGAGCTTCTGTACCAGTTCTTCTAATATTAGAGTTTTCTTATTGGTTTTCTTTTCCTCGTCTTTTTGAGTTGATACTACTTTTTCTTTAACTAATTCTGCATCACATATATATTAGGATAACATAATAGCCAATTTAAACTTACTACGTGTCTTCAAGGGCTATTGATACTAATTTGGAGTTTAACCACATATAAATTAATTAATTTAACCTTTATGTCAATCCAAGTTACCTAAAACATTTAAGAGATTTTTCTTTTTCTGTTTTTCAAACAAGAGGTGAAGCCTAGCCGTCCACACCTGAGCCTTCTATTGCTTTTCTGGATATTTGTGGGTCTTTTGCGTTAACAAATAAAATAACTAAATAGCACTTGTTGTAACTAACGATCGGATCAGCCCAGAAGCCGAATCACGAGTTTTTCGGTCTGTACAACTATAACTTTGATGTTTGGTATTCATTTTTATTATCAAAATAATCTAATAAACTATCTTGAATTATAAATTATGTACACTATTTGAATTTTGAAACATTTAAGTCATACTTCTTTGATTTCTTCATAATTCTCAATCCAATCATCAGAGGACAAAATAATTCTATCACTTGTACACATAAGCTTGGTCGTCATGAGAGACAATATACTAGATAAGATGTCATAAGGTTGAACAATAAAAGTTGAGTATGGTGGTAAGTGAGTTGCATTTCCAAGGAGATACTTGGCCAATTACCCAAAAAGTTGTAATTTTTTCCAACATAAAATTATTAAAAAAACATTTTTTTTTGGAGATTTGGCCAAGTATTGTTACCAAGTGGTCTCAATACTCAAAAAGGGGGTGAATTGAGTTTATAAAATATTTTTTAAATATTTCACAAAACACTTAATTATCAATTTTCGTTGAAGCTATTGATTGATAAAGATGAATGGATAGAGAAGATTGAATACTTTCACTCACAAATGAATCAGCCAAGCAAGATAGTATTCAAGCAAGCAAATAAAACAGTGCACAAAAGTAAAGGAGTAGAGTTTAGAAGATTAAACACGAGATTTATCCTGGTTCAGCAACTCCTTGTGACCTACGTCCAATCCTCAAGTAATCACTTAAGATTTTCTACTAAAACTTCAAGCTTTAACAAGTGCTTGTTACCTTTACACAATATAACACTAATCATACATTGGAATACCTCATCCTTTATGCTTGAGCCTCAACTTCAAAGGATACCTAGTCCTTACAACTTTGAGGGATACCTCACTCTCTTTTACAAGATAATCAGAGTATGGATGAAATGAAACTCTCTCAAGAGTAGATAATACAAATTGAAGCTTAATTGGTATATGGATTCACACTTTGAAACTCAAAATAAAGTATATATTGAAATGGTTTTGAAAGCTCGTATTAATGCTCAACCAAAGTTTTCAGACTATTTTTCTAACCTCCATAAATGCCCAACAACTTGTATTTATAACCCCATTAAAGATTAGAGCTGTTGGAGGTTAATTAGAGCATTAAGTGCTTCAAACTAGCTGTTTATTTCTGTTTCTAGAAAACTCTATTATTTGAATAATAGGTAAGTTATTTGAATAAAGCTTTAAATAACACGTAGGTGAAAAGCTTTCTGGAATGTGTTATTCGAATAACACTTACGTTATTTGAATAAACCTCTTAAAATCTGTTTTCTGAAAAACATGTGATTCAAATAACAATTTGGTTATTCGAATAAACCATTTAAAATATAGTTTTTGGAAAACGTGTTATTTGAATAATAACTTGGTTATTCGTATAACTCATACGCGCCAAGACTTATTTTGAACCTTTATTTCAAAAAAGCAAGGCTTTATTCAAATAAAGCTGAACCAGATGGAATCCTTGGCTTCTCTTTTTGGTTATTCGAATAAGGAAATCTTTATTCGAATAAATCATTTGAAAAACATTTCATATAGCTTTTAAATATTTTCAATTAATTTCAAATGATTTTATAAGCTTTTGAGCACTTAGTAGTTGTTTCTTTGGAAACCAAAAACCATTTTGAAGCCTTGAAAACATATGTGCTATTTGGGTTCTTTGAAAAATAATGTTTAGAGCATTAGTGTGAACTGCTTTATACCTTTACATGATAATCTAAGTCCTAATGTTATTCTTGATAGTCTTGGACTTGATCTTGCAACATCTTTATGCTTGTTATCATAAAAACAAAGTCTTCATAGGTTAATAGCCAATAACAAGTATCTCCTTAGGAATGCGGCTCGATTACCAAAATTTTAGCCTGCTAATAGATGGAATGATGGATGAGATTTGGGCTTCCATATCGGTTCTTCTAATATTAGAGTTTTGTTTTCATTTTTTTTCCATCTTTTTGAGTTGTGACTACATTTTCTTTAAGTAATTATGCATCACATATATATTAGGATAATATAATAGCCAATTCAAACTTACTACTTGTCTTCAAGGGCTATTGATATTAATTTTGAGTTTAACCACATATAAATTCATTAATTTAACCTTTATGTTAGTCCAAGTTACCTAAAACATTTAAGAGATTTTTTTTATTTTTCTTTCAAACAAGAGGTGAAGCCTAGCAGTCCACGCTTGAGCTTTCTATTACATTTCTTGATATGTGTGAGTCTTTCACATTGACAAATAAAACAACTTAAATAGTACCTGTTGTAACCAAAGATCGGACTGACCCAAAAGTCAAATTGCAAGTTTTTCAGTCCCTACAACTATGGCTTTGATGTCTGGTATTCATCTTTATTATCAAAATAATCTAAGTCTTTATTGAATTATCAATACACTATTTGAATTTTGAAATATGTAAGTCAAACTTCTTTGATTTCCTCATAATTTTCTACCCAATTAGTAGAGGACAAATTAATTCTATCACTTTTACACATAATGTTAGCCTCCATAAGAGATAAGACACTAGGTAAGATGTGATAAGGTTGAACAATGAGTTGAGTGTGGTGTTAAGTGAGTTGCACTTCTAGGGAGGAGGAATACTTCTACACAAGTAGTGTGAATTAAATCAATCAACAAGTGACACATTATTACTTTTAAATATAAAATAATTGTGTGGCATAAAGATCTATAAAATTATTAAGTGTTGATTGAATCCACACAATTGGATAGACAAAATCTACCTAAATAGTTCTCCCCAGGGAGATACCTGGGCAAATACAAAAAAAATTGTAATTTTTCCAATGTAAAATTATTTAAAAAAAACTACTATTTTTATTTTTTGGGATATTTGGCCAAGTATCTCCTTGAAAATGTGCCTCGAGTACTAAAATTTTAACCTATTAATATATGTGATAATGGAAGAGATTTGGGCTTCCGAACTGATTCTTCTAATATTAGAGTTTTGTTATTATTATTTTTTCATCTTTTTGAGTTGAGAGTATCTTTTCTTTAACCAATTCTGCATCACATATATATTAGGATAATATATTAGGCAATTCAAATTTACTACATGTCTTCAAGTGTTATTGATACTAATTTTGAGTTTAACCACATATTAGTTCATTAATTTAACATTTATGTCAATCCAAGTTACCTAACATTTTAGTGTTTTTTCCTTTTTTTTTTTTCCTAAACAAGAGGTGAAGGATAACAGTCCACGCTTGAGCCTTTTATTGCATTTCTTGATATGTTTGAGTCTTTTACATTAACAAATAAAATAACTTAAATAGTATCAATGTGTATTAGTCTGAGTGGAAATGATTCGGATCTCTTAAGTATATGATTCTGGATTTGATCCTGAGATTCATATGTATGAAAATAACATCATTGGGAGAGATCTCTGGTTAGATGCCTAATAATACCTTGAAAAATTAATCTCTCACATATTTGAGGAATACTCTAAAAAAAAAGGAGCCAAAATACAGATTATCCCCTCCAACTTTAGGTGCATTTTAAAAAACTCCCTATCTATAAAACTCCCCAACCCAACTACCAAAATTTTTAGAACTATGTAAAAGAGTCCTTCTGTTATCTTTTCCATCCAAATCTGATGAATTTCAAGCATAAACAGTAAAAATGACACGTGGAAGCAGGGAGTCACAGAATACCCGCTCCTCTTGTGCCGCTGCACACCTACTTGTGCCATGGCACACCCACTCTTTCCTTCCTAAAAGAACAAATAACTAAATAAGCCTAGGCATCCTACATGCCCAGGTGCCCTGCCAAAGCACAATATGCACTTCCTTGATGACAACATGCTCAAACCCAGCCAAGGTGCTTAAGTCAAATAAGATAAATCCAACTAACAGAATCTGTCAATCTGTTAATTATTTTAATGGATACAACGTTTCTCTATCCCGATTACTACTTACTAATGCATTAAATACTGTAAGAGGAATGCACAAGTATATTACAACAAAATCTACAGGGAATTACACATACCCGCCCAAAACTCCAGCTGTCCACCTCAGACCAACGGGAGAGTGGACTTGGAGGCGGAATCCATCGGCCACTGATGCATCAACCAGTAAATTATCCTGATGTTAGAATTGTATGGAAACATAAATTTAAACTAGCACCATAAATAAGAAACCTGCATCAACATAAATGTGGTTATAGTTTGACTAAAGGTTAAGTTGAAATTAAAGAAATATCCACAAAGAAGTACATGAAATTCACATTGAAATACGATATGATGGCAAAAGTGGGAAAAATGTATAGAAAAAAAAGTTTTGATTTAGGAAAATTTTATTAGAAGAAAACAAAGTACTGTTCTAGACCGTGATTCGGGATCTCGCTCCATGGGATCAACCCGGCATGCACACTACCGAACTCTTCCAAGGCTGGCATAGAGGAGTATTCACAGCGTATTCCGGACCTCGAAACAAGGTACCCCAAGCGGTGTTGGGTCATGATGTCATGATTGATGGATTCATGCAGAGGATAAATCCCTAAATATCCGTAACTGTCAATCATCAATTTACGATATTATAGGACTCATAGTTATTCTTGATGCTAAATACTTTCCATATCTTAATCTCAGATTTATAGGGATATACCCTATAATAATGAAAATGCGATCTTCATTAGGATATTAATCCTAAATTACCTGTATTCAGTAAGGATCCCATTAGGATTCTGTACACGTTCTATAAATACAATGCTAAGTTATCTTAATGAGGTAACCTTTAATACAATCCCATAAGTGTAACGCCCCTTTTTGGGAGGGAATGTCACATTGTCAATTACAATGTGGAAATAAAATTATATAAGTTAAGACCCGGTTATTATCATTGTAATACAAGTTTACTTGATTATGGTTATATAATTAAATTGGTAAATATTTTTTTTTGTTACAATGACAATAATTAATAACCACAGTGACGAAACATAAATGGAAATAGAGAGTAAACAGAAGTAAAGCATACACTGGAATTAACTTTGCATATTCATATATATATATATATATATATGTCAAACTGTTTGGTTACAAAGCCTGGTATACCAAAAAGCAAAACTATACCTGCCCCAAAGGATTATACATACATATCCCCACGGTATCAGAAATATACAGCCCACTACAAAAGACATCAGACCTCCAAAATAAAAACACTGGCAGCCATCAGTAGCTACCAGCAATATCAGTCCCTCAGATGAAGAGGAATCGTGTCAGGATCCTCTTCAGGATCCTCTGCGAGGTGATGTGTGTGAAACAACATCATGTTTTGTTCTTGTTTTGCATGCATTCTTAAGCATTTTAGGCATTTTAGTTTTCCTTTTTGGTTTGTTTTTCCCTTAATTCAGATAACTGCGGTGTTTTTGGTGTTTTTGTGCAGGATTAATGTTGAATTGACCTTGGATTGAATGGAATGCTTGCATGTTTGAAGTTGGAGCTTAATGGATAGTAAAAAGGTGTAAAAGGACCATTCTAGAGGGATCCACGACCTTCCCGTGGATCAAACCACGGCCATGGATCGAGCAGTATTTGAAGAAGCATGATAGAAATTGCAAAGAGCCGTGGAACCATCCACGGCCGTGGAACTCAAATGATGCAGAAGTGGCTTTTTGGCAGAGTGATCCACGGCCGTGGATCGCAGTACGCAGTAATTTTTAAGTTTTTATTTTTATTTCTTTTGGGGGTTTTTTAGCCAATTAAAATCCTAGGTTATAAATAGATGTTTTGAATACAATTAGAGGGTTCTAATTTGGTTTGGAAGGAGGCACATTGGAGGCTCTTGTTCTTGATCTTTCTTCCCTCTTCTCTCTTGGATTACGGGTTTGGGATGTTTATAAATATGTTTTCTTATTCCTTCTTCTCTATGTCTGAGTAGTTTCTTTTGTTTTTAGGATTGGCAATGCCCTTTGATACATTGATAATGATTAATTGACTTTGTTTCTCCTTTTATTAATCTTGAATGTTCTTTGATTCAATCCTTATTGCTCTTATTCATGTGAATTTGCTAGCCACTTATTTGCATCTCATAGGCATTTAGGGACGTACTGAGAGGTGAACCTAGGTGTTGGAACCATAAGAATTAAACTTAAGGTCTAAATCACGAGAGTAGTTTTAGCCTTTCGAGGATTCAATGAATTACCACAAAGCGTAATGGGTTTAATTTAAATTCAATTACCACGAGAGTAGGACTTGGTTTAATTGGGCACGGATCTTGTATCTTGAGAAAGAACATTAACTAATTTAGGGTAATTCACCTTCAATTGAATTTCAGATTTAATAAAAGGGTTGTCAATTAGGATTTATTTTGTATCATTGTGGTATCCCAATCTTGGAAGCTTTCTTGAATCTGAAAAACCCCTTCTTGATAACTTGCTAATTTTGTTCTAAATTCTGCACTTTGATTTTTATTCAATTACTTTGTTACTACGTTCTTCTTAATCAACAATCATATTCCCTTTTATTTAATTTAATTGAATTAATTAATTAATTGGTATTCATAGACATAGTCCCTGTGGATTCGATCTTTTTATTACTTGATGACGAAACCGTACACTTACGAATTTCACACACCACGAGGTCATCCTTAGGGACTTCCTCGGGGTCTTCCTCATCCGAAGAAACCTCCATAGGAGTCACAGAGCTACGGGACGGGGCCTGAGCTATGGAATAAAAAAAGTCCTCCTGCGGGGTGTAGTAGCGGTCACCCCATATCTCCCGTATGGGCAGATAAAACTCCAGACGCAGACTGATGCAGCAGGTAAAGGTCGACGGCTCATGACGCCTCCAGGCCAAAGTAATCGACACGTCTCCCAGGTAGACGCAGCGCTCAGAGTTAAAGTTGATGTGCTAGCATTTCGGCCTTCCAAGGAAATTCAGGTGCACATCGCCTAGAAATCTGCATATACGTGCCTCCATGATTCACAGTAGATGCTAGTCGCGAGCAGGCCAGAAGCCGGGGAAATCGGAAGCTTCGCCCTCTTTGCCGTCATCTTCGATGGAACACAAGATACAGATGGGAAATAATAGAAAGACAGGGAAGAGGTAAGACATCCTACCATCGTTACCAATTATAGCAATAAGAAACAAAACGGCGCAAAGCGCCCACATAGCATTTTTGACAGCAATAATGATAATAAACATTAAGTAGCAGTATTAATCAACCAAGCAGTTCTAGGCAGTTATATATATCAGTAATACAATAGTTCTAATTATAATAATAATAAATATCAGATAATTCATGGACCCACTATGCACATGCATACAAAGTCAAAATCCTACTCCATGGAGCTAGACACAAACAGTCGGAGAGAAAGATCAGGAGACACGTCTGCAGCTCGGCTGCCGCGGCCAAAGTGCTATAACTCAATAGTTTATCCACATGCACATCATGGTATTGTACAGACAGTCTACGCTAGATCACAATATAGGACAGTGCCCAGTCAGGATCGTTGGTGCGTTTGCATCAGTCTGCCCCACGGACAGAAGAGTTACCAACTGTCCATTGCGGGATACCCGCACCCCAACGCCCCCATGGTCAACAATAGACCTACACTAGTCTACTCGCACCCGCACAAAGGTATGTTCAACTCCTAGGCAACTCGGCCTTAACACAGTCTAAACGGACATTTATGATGCATACAGACTCCATGCATAATCGGGTATTATCATCATCACATACTCTTTCACAATACGCCACAATTGGCCAAAGTAAGCATCAACACGAATATTGGTCGCTTACATGGACTCACAATATCATAATATTGAAATTAAATAAATTAATACATTTTTAAGGTTTATTATGAATTCTTACTTAAAATTAGTCTTTCTTTCAATGTTCATCTCTAATTGAATTCTCATAATTAATTAAATTTTCTAATGTAATTTATTCTCATACACTTAGGAGGTTATTCTAAGATCTCAAAGTCTCACACTCTTTTGTTCTTGCTCTAATTAAAATTTTCCTAAGTCTTATGAAAATTCCATTCTTGGTTCTTTAAAATTTATAAATCTCAAAGTACAATTAAATTTTCCAATTTACTAATCCTTGCATCCTATTACCATTAATTTAATCACTAGGTGTTAGGTGATACATTTTAATTTTGGATTCGACGGAGAAAATGGCTCTAGTGTACAAATGTGAGGCTACCTTTCGACAAAAAATAATATGACAGAATGATGAAAGATGTCAGCCATAATGTGATTTGGTGATGAAAATGGCTAAGTTACAATTTGACAGAATCAATGTTGATAGGAAAACATTATTTGACAAGAATGGCTAAAAGTCAAGTTCTGTCAAATGAAGATTCTGTCGAATGAAGATCAGTTCTGTCGAATGAAGATCAATTCTGTCGAATGATGCATAAAGCTGTCGAATATGCTAGAAGGTCAGTTCTGTCGAATGATGTATAAAGCTGTCGAATATGCTAGAAGGTAAGTTCTGTCGAATGATGTATAAAGCTGTCGAATATACTAGAAGATCAGCAGAAATCCTAATTCGACGGATGGGTGTTGAAGTTGGAGAAATCTTCTAAGTATTGAACCGACGAAAGTACTAAATGGTTAGAAATTCTAATTCGACGGATATTGACATTGGAAAAGTTTCTCTCGTGTTGAATCGACGAAAATGCTAAATGGTTAGAAGTTAATTTTGTCAAAAGTTGGGCAAGGTACTAGTGTCAAATATATGACATACAACTGCTGTATACGTGTCTAATTTTTTTAGGAGTCAATTATTTTCATAGTTTACCTATAAATATTAGGATTCACGATGTACAAAGGGTTGGATACTTGATTGAAATCCTAAACATCTCACTCAAGCAGATACACAGATACATATCAAATTTTTCTCTTCATTAATTACATAATGTACACTTGATTAATTATGAATTCCAATTATTATAATTGTTCACAAAGAACCCCAAATTTTGAGCCTCAAAACCGTGGCCACCCAAGGGAAAATCCAACATCAATTTCTTCTATTTCATGCATTCTAATCCAATCCAATATATCAATATACACAAACAAACAATCTAATAGCATAAACACATTATAAACAACATGCAAACATACTAATCATGCAAACAAAGAATAACCCTCAATAGGGTTTTCTCACAATCAATCACAAATAAGGTTTCTAAATGCTAATAGAGGTTGAGGAGGAGTGTCTTCCTCTTACCTAAGTGAAGAACAAACAAAGAACTCCCTTGAAGCCCTTTGGATTTTCGGATTTGGTTCCTCCAAGAACCCTAAAATTTCAAACTCATTAAAATAGCACCATTGCTCGAAAAATAAAGCACGGGTGGTCACAAGGAAGACCATAGAAACGAAAATAAGGAAAAAGGGAAGTGAAGAATCAAGAACTTACCCAAAGAACCCTAAGCTTGAAGCTTTAAGAAAATGGTGAAAATGATGGATTTTCAAAGAACCACCAACTAGAAAAGTGTTTAGGAGAGGGAGAGGATTAAGAAAATGGAGTTGGATGAAAATTTTGTGATGAATGAGGGCATTATGGAGTGGTGGTCTGTGAGCCTTGGTAGAGAGAAAGAGGAGAAAAAACTTGAAAAAGATGAAGGTAGAGAGAGAAAGTGCATAGGAAATAAAGGTGGTAGCTTTTGAGTGTTTGAATTTGGTGTAATATAATTAATTAAGTGAAAAGTACAAATTTCCCCCTATTTGGGTGCTGCTGCCGTGACCATGGAGAGAGGAGAGAGGGAGTGATTAGCTTCCTTTGGAAGTTTGGAGGAAATTTCCAAGAAGCTTCCTTGAGAAGCTTTGCACAATTCTCAATAAAGTACATAGTAAGCTTGTCTCCTTAATTAAATACATCTGACAGATGATTAATTACACTGTTAGAATTATTTTTCCAATGAATAAAAGTTACAGTTGATGAAAATAATATTTTATTATTCATCAGATGATTTTATGATGCAGTGATTTTATTTATCAGATAAAATCTCGAAAAACACAAACCTCACAAATTGTTCCCGGCCTCGGGTTTAGTAAGATCCCCCGTCGACACGTTGACGGTTCAAGGTTTACCAGCCTCAGGGAAAACATTTTGTTATCCCGGGTTCGCTCAATGCGCACGCAAAATGAAGAATATACTATAATATTCGATATTTTTAGAAAAATTCACAAAAATTCTTAAAAATCACAAATATGAAAAAATGACTATTCATCACAAAACAAACAATTTTCCGGAGCATTTGACTGACTCTGCTCAGTATGCATGCAAAACAAAAAATATATTAAAATATTCAGTATTTTCGAAAAATTCCACAAAAATTTCCAAAATTTATAAATATTATAAAATGATGGTAAATGATAAAATAAACAATTTTCGGGGTGTTACAATAAGCCTACTTGAGCACTACCTGACTTGAGCGTTGAAGTCCCTTTTGCAGATACCCACCCCCCTGTGCAATACGCTCTACAACCACTCAAGGAGGAAACCACCGTATATGTATCTATCACAGGTACCATCTGAATCCACTTCAGAATATTGGCATCGTCTATGGGAAACCTTAAATTTCTAATTCTACCCAATCATGGTAAATACGAGGCAAAATTCAAGAAGAGACGCTGCTCAAACTTCTGTCAACCAGAGGCAAGATCCTAATGTGCAACGTCCACCACTCCCACCGCCTCCACCCGTGGCTTAAACCTCCACCCGTCGGATCTTAAACAGTGTTTTCTAATGCAATACACCACCAGCAAGGAGCAACCTAAATCCATCGAATCCCTGGTCAAAATTCGCCAGGGAAAGGACCAGACCCTTTGAGATTATATCGGGCGGTTCATGGCTGCCTGCACCAACGTAGAAAACTTTGAAGACAGAATAGCCCTGCATTATGCCAGAAGCGGCCTCCGGGTAGGTTCCGAGTTCTTTAAGTCCTTGGCAAAAAAGAAACCAAAAAATTTGACCGACTTCCAGAAATGATCCGAGAAATATGTCTACTTGGAAGAGGCTACAGAAGATCATAGGAGGTGGGACAAAGGCGAGCCTTCCCACTATAAGCCTAACCAGAATTCCTCAAGGCCACGACCTCCAAAAGGTAGCCCACCCCGGAGGAATTATTCTGACTATACTCCCCTGAACACACCCCGAGAAACAATCCTAAGGGAAGTGATGCACATGAAGTTTCAGAATGTTCGGAGACCGCCCCCATCAAGAAGCACAAACAAAAAGATCACTCCAAGCATTGTACATGGCATAAGGGCTATGGCCATGATACAGAAGATTGCTATCAGTTACGTGATGCCATCGAATTTTTAATCAAGGCCGGACGCTTACAGCAGTACATCCTTCGTGTACAAAATAACAAAGGGGACAATATGCGCCGAAATAATAAATGCAGCCCACACCGGAGTTCCCCCCTCAGCACAGAAGAAGAACAAGAAGTCCTAGGAGAAGATCCCAGACTCCACCTCGCTGAGATAACAACGATCGGCACGATAGGACTAGGGACGCTCCCCCTGGTGATAACGACGACCATCGCTCCGAGCCCAATAGAACGATCCATACCATTGCCGGTGGCTTTGCCGGAGGAGGATCTTCCAATGGAGCTTTGAAGAAAGCTCTTAGAATGACCATCTTTAGCGTGGTCCACTCAGAACCTAAGACACTAGCAGAAGGCAGAAAGACGCCCCTTATCACCTTCTCAGATGAAGACTACGACAGAATTATCCTGGATCACGACGATCCACTTGTCATCTCCGAGGTAATTTCTAATGCCGAAATCCACTGAATTTTGGTCGACCAAGGGAGCTCAGCAGACGTTATGTTCTTAGATCTCTATCAGAAGCTAGAGCTCCCGCAATCAGACTTGACTTCCTATGTCGGAGAATTGACGAGTTTCACAGGCAAAAAAATTAGCCTGGTCGGATACTATGAAACCCACCTGACCCTCGGATCATCTAAACTTTTCAGGACAGTTAAGGTAAAGTTCCTGATTGTGAACTGCCCTTCGGCTTATAATATTATCCTGGACCGTCCTTCTCTCAACGCACTTGGAGCTGTGGTATCTACCACCCACCTCGTGATGAAGTTCCTCAATAAGAACAATGACGTCATCACAGTAAAAGGTGATCAAATTGCCACCATAAAATGCTACAATGAGAGCCTGAAAATTTGTAGAGCACCCCATAAGGAGAGATCTGCCATTTCCACCCCGACCCTAGACCAGGTTAACATACTAATGACTGAGTTGGATGCCAGGGAAGAAATCTGGGGTACTCGGCCCCAGCCCGAAGGCGAACTACAATCTCTCCAGCTCGAGACCAACCCAGAACAGGTTACCAAGATCGGAACTCGTCTGGATGAAAAAGAAAAACAATAACTGTCAGAGCTCTTGTTAAAAAATAGAGATCTTTTTGCATGGACGTCCTCTGACATGCCCGAACTTGACCCCACTTTTATTTGACACTATTTGTCAATTAAAGAAGGCGCCAAGCCGGTTGCACAAAAGAAAAGAAAGGTTGGACCTGAGAGGCAGCAAGTCGTTGAAGATCAAGTCAAAGAGCTACTAAATGGCAACTTCATCAGAGAAATCCCCTATACCACATGGCTCTCCAACGTGGTTCTGGTAAAGAAGTCCAATGGGAAGTGGAGAATGTGCGTAGACTATACTGATCTGAATAAAGCCTGCCCTAAGGACCCATACCCACTCCCCAACGTGGACAAACTAGTGGATGGCTTCTAGGGATTCAGATGGCTTTCATTCATAGATGCATATTCCGGGTACAATCAGATTCCCATGTACACAGGAGATGAGGATAAAACTGCATTCATTACTGATAAGGCGAGCTACTGTTACAAGGTCATGCCTTTTGGCCTAAAGAATGTAGGGGCCACCTACTAGAGGATGATGAACAAGGTTTTTAAAAACCAAGTGAGAAAAATGCTAGAAGTCTATATATATGACATGATAGTGAAAATCTCATACGGCAGATCGCACACGGCAGACCTCTAGGAAGTATTCGCATAAGTCCGAAAGTACAATATGAGGTTGAATTCGGAGAAGTACGTCTTCGGGGTTCAGGCCGAAAGGTTTTTGGGGTTCATGCTGACTCACCGAGGGATCGAAGCTAATCTTGACAAGTGTCAAGCCGTCCTCAACATGAGAAGCCCCCAAAACGTCAAAGAAGTATAACAGCTTACGGGGCGCATAGCGGCCCTCACAAGATTTTTAGCCAAGGCCGCTTACAAGTCTCTCCCCCTGTTCAAACTACTCAAGAAAGGGAAAAGTTTTGAATGGACCCTAGAATGTGAAGATGCCTTCATATCCTTAAAAAATCTCCTGTCCTCCCCCCTATTTTGACGAGATTGGATACCGGGGAGATACTCTACTTGTACCTATCCGTCCATGATGAGGCTGTAAGCTTAGTATTGATCCGGGAAATCGACGAAGGATAGAAACTGATCTACTTTGTTAGCAAGGTCCTTCAGGGTCCCAAGCTTTGGTACTAAAAGGTAGAGAAAGTCACTTTTGCACTCATTATTACAGCAAGAAGACTTCGGTAATACTTTCAGTGCCACCCAGTGGTGGTAAGGATGGATCAACCCATCCAGCAGGTGTTATATAAACCAGATTTGGCCGGCCGAATGATTGCATGGTCGATTAAACTCTCAGAGTTTGGGATGACATATGAACCACGGCTTGCAATAAAAGCCCAAGCGTTGTTCGACTTCATAGCAGAGCTCACATCGGACAACGATGACCCTAAAGAAGCCTCTTGGACCATTTTCGTCGACGGATCGTCGAATCCAAAGGGAAGCAAGGCCGGGGTAATATTGGAGAGTTTAGAGGGATTGACCCTGGAGCACTCCCTGAAGTTTGAATTCCAGACCTCGAATAATCAGGCCGAGTATGAGGCCTGCATCACTGGGTTACTAATGGCAAAAGATATGGAGGTAACATGGATCACACTTTGCAACGATGCCCAGCTGGTAACTTCCCAAATCCGAGGAGAATATCAAGCTAAAGAACCTCTCCTACAGAAATACTTGATTAAGGTTCTGGAACTCCTGAAAGGCTTTAAAGAGGTTAAGATAGAGCACATTCCAAGAAAACAGAACTCCAGGGCAGACCTTTTGTCTAAGTTGGCCAGTATGAAAAGCCCTAGTAGCAATCGGTCTGTAATTCAAGAAACTCTCTCCCAACCCTCCATCACGAGTCATGACATGTTCCAAGTGAAGGACCATCAATCATCTTGGATTACCCCCATACTGGGCTATTTGCAGCATGGAACCTTACCATCGGACCCAAAAGAAGCCTCTAAATTTGTAAAGACCGCAGTTAGGTATACTATCTACAACGGTTGTCTATACCGTTGCGGTTTCTCGTGCCCTCTTCTAAAATGCTTAACCCCATAGGAAGTAGGATACGCCCTAGTCGAAGTTCATGAAGGAGCTGCGGTCACCATTTAGGAGGCAAAGCCTTAGCCTAAAAACTATTAAAGGCAGGATACTACTGGCCAATAATTGAAGCTGACTCCTAAACACATGTCCAGATTTGTGACAAATGTCAGCGCCATGTAGATCATTATCAGGCTCCCTTTGAAGAGTTGTTCACATTCTTAGTTCCGTGGCCTTTTTACAGATAGGGGATGGACTTTTTGGATCCGTTCCCCCAGGCCCCAGGACAGTTTAAGTACCTGGTGATAGCAGTAGATTATTTTACTAAGTGGATTGAGGCCGAACCCTTGGTCACTATCACCTCAGCGCGAATCTAGAAATTTACCTGGCACCATCTTATCACCAGGTTTGGCGTGCCGGAATCCATCGTAACTGATAACGGCACCCAGTTTAAAGATAAAAGCTTTGAAGAGCTACTAGCCGGGTTGAAAATAAAGCACCATTGCAACTCTGTTGAGAACCCCAGGATAAACGGACAAGCTGAAGCCGCCAATAGAATCATCGTGCGAGGCATAAAAAAAAGGTTAGATGAAGCCAAGGGAAATTGGGTCGAGCAACTTGATCATGTTCTCTGGGTGTACTAGACTACTCCCCATTCCACCACGGGTGAATCCCATTCAAATTGACCTACGACTGCGAAGCCATGATCCCGGTGGAGATTGGAGAGCCAAGCTGGCATTACCAACGGTTCTCATCTGATAGTAACCCCGCTCTAATCAGAGAATACTTGGACTTACTCGAAGAAAGAAGAAACGTAGCTCACATACGGGATGTCGCCCTTAAACAAAAGACAATGGCCAGGTACAACAAGAAAGTGGTCCCGAGAAAATTTCAGCTTAGCGACCTTGTGCTTAGGAGAGCCGACATAGGTGGGAAAAATGCCTCCCAAGGGAAATTAGCCCCTAACTGGGAAGGCCCCTACCGTGTCGTCACCAATACGGGTAAGGGAGCTTACACCCTGGAAACGCTGTCTGGTACCCCAGTCAAGAATTATTAGAATGCGGATAAACTACGAAAATATTATAGCTAGACGCCCGTAGCGGGCTAGCCCTCTAGTAGAGTTATGTTTGATCCATCTTAGTTTCGAATAATATGCTTTGTACGAACTTTTGTCCCCCTATTATCATCAATAAAACAAAGTTATTCAGATATCAAATTTAGTTCAACACGTGACATTGACTGTTAAAAGGTCGAATGAACAGGAGGCAGTACGGACCATAGGTACATACTCCTTCTTTATACCTAAGCCGAGAAGGGATCCCAAAAATCTAAATGGTTATTAGGGTACCCCGGGTAAGGTAAAATAATGTACATGCCTAAGGTGAAAGGGTTTTCTCACAATATACCCTAAACCAAGGCGTTACTCTTACCTATCTTTGTAATTCCAAATGCTTCTCATAGTAAGCACTGAAATATGGATTAAGGTATTATTCTGCCTAAGTCTAAAATTTCATAATGTTTGATGGTTATAAACGTTAGATTACATACTAAGGCATCATTTCTAACTAAGTCAAGTGGAATGCCATTCACTCAACGATATGAGTGTAGGATCCCGGACCATGATTTTCCTATGTCAAAAAGTTTTTCTAAGTCCATTAAAACGACTGTAAAAATGGGTGTTGGACCCAAGTCGGACCATGAAAGATAAGAAAATAAACAGCGAGTCAAAACATTTAATTATAAGGCCCCAACCACGGGGCAATTATCCTTATAAAAAAAATATAATAATAAAACTCCACGCAGGGGGCAAAAAGCAAGATAAAGGAAAAAAATGAGATGAAGCTCAAAAGAGCCAAAGCCTCTGCCACTCGGTGTTCTCAGTGAAGTTAGTCAAAAACAGTAAGGTGAGGAAGATGAACCCTTGACTCTTATTTATAAAGGGTTGAACGGTTAGGGGACATTTTTGTCCTCTCCATCGCAAGTTCAAAAGGTGCTCAACATGATGCGCGAAGCTCTAAGCACGTACCTCCGATAAAATCGCACCACGTGGCCCACACAGCTGTAATAGCAGTTGAAAAGACTGTTATGCAGTGACTCAAAGCGTTGTATAGATGTTAAAAGAAGAGCCTAGACTTTTTTAACAGATCCCAGCTTCAAACTACTATGTCTGTCTTGTTCACAGTACGGACTACGAATGAATGCCGAGACGCAATTACTATGGTATCATGCCAAAGTAAGCGTTGGACCCAGCCTGACAATATCATCACAGTGTTATGCTAGAATAAGCGTTGGACTTATCCCGGTAGCGTTACCTCGGTAGAAGAATAGGAAAATACAGAACAAATACAAAGTCTTTATTGAATCACTTTCATTCCATACATTGTCATACATCCGAAAAAGAGGAAAAAGAAAATATTGAGACATAGAATGTAAAAAAGCAGCCTGGGGAAAGGAGCAAACATCTCCAGCAGCCTGAATCATGCCATGTCCACATCTCTAAACCCCGGTCTCTTGAAAAAGTGGATTGGCTTTGAAGAACATTGGCAAACCGGAATCATAGCCCCGAAACCAATACCAAAGTCCTTCGCACTACTTCTTCCACGGTGAAAATAAAGACCGAGACATCTTCTCCTTTCTTGGACGGGGCATGACTTTTCATGCAGGAGGACATTCCACCAACCTCCACCATTCCAAGTTGCCTTAAGTCGCGGAGCCGCTCCAATAGTCATTCCACCCCAGAACAGACTGAAGCCATTCCCAAAACAGAATTACTCTACTAATTGATCCCTCCTACCTTCTTGCCATATGACGGTAGAGGAGGATACCCGGTGCTTCCTTGAAAGCAAGTCCAAGAAAGCAGGCCATCCCAAGTTGTTCCTAGAGGGTTTTTCCTTCTAAAAAGGACGTTTCTCCACTATGTCAACTCGGTTAAGCATTGGGAATCCCTTGGAGAAGGGAAAAAGGGTTGGACAGAGCACCCTGCAGGTTTGTTATGCATTGGACTATGGAAGCATCACACCACGCTAGTGAGCTGGGTTAGACACTCCCATGTACGTTGGGATAGAAAGGCTCCTGCCTACCTAAATGCATAGCAACCCAATTTTACGCCAAGAAAGAAAGGCTCCTAGTAAAAGAAAAACACGTTCGAGGAAAATCAAACATTTTTAAGAATTTTGAAAAAATAAGAGTATAATCTCTACAGAAGATGAAGTTCTCTTCACAAGCCTGGAAAATGAAGGAAAGGCTACTCTAATTCTCTCGAAAGAAACCATTTTTACACGAGAATATGAAGGAATGTGAAGGAAGGGAATGCTAGCTCACTAAGAAGCGTTCTCTACCTGTAGGACGCATGAGGGATTCTGATTGGTCCCGTAAAAGGTGACCTGACCTCGTGAAGTCAGCTAAATAAATGCTTCAAATCTCTGATTGGTCACAAAGATAGGGAGCAGTTGAGAAGATCCGTATGAAACTGACATTCTTTTCAAAGGACCACTAATTCCTAATAAAGTCCAAGTGTCAGTTTCTAGAGAATCTCAGACTGTTACCACCAGCTGATTCAGAGAGCACGTTCAGAATTTGCGTCGAAGATATCTCGAAGGATCCCTAATACTTTTACTTAGGGGCAATGATATTTAATTATATCAAAGTGAGTCATGGACGCCGGCATTTACCCAGGATCGAACACCTATACACTGAACTACCATGTCAAAACTTGACTTTGGTCTGTCTCATCCAAGAACCAAGCTGGGGGCAACTGTTTTGGACCGTGATCCGGGATCTCACTCCATGGGATCAACTCGGCATGCACACTAACGGACTCCTCCAAGGCTGGCATAGAGGAGTATTCACAGCGTATTCCGGACCTCGGAACATAGTACCCCAAGCAGTGTTGGGTCATGATGTCATGATTGATGGATTCATACAGAGGATAAATCCCTAAATATCCGTAACTGTCAATCATCAATTTACGATATTATAGGACTCATAGTTATCCTTGATAGCTAAATACTTTCCATATCTTAATCCCAAATTTACAGGGATATACCCTATAATAATGGAAAGGCGATCTTCATCAGGATACTAATCCTAAATTACCTACATTTAGTAAGGATCCCATTAGGATTCTGTACATTCAGTAAGGATCCCATTAGGATTCTGTACACGCTCTATAAGTACAATGCTAAGTCATCTTAATGAAGTAATCTTTAATACAATCCCATAAGCCTACTTGAGCACTACCTGACTTGAGCGTTGGAGTCCTTTTTGCAGGTACCCACCCCCTGTGCAATACGCTCTGCAACCACTCAAGGAGGAAACCACCGTATACGTATCTATCACAGGTACCATCTGAATCCACTTCAGAACAAGTACAATGTTGGAGAACATGATATCCTTATAAATTAACCTAAAACATAACAGAAAAAAGAGTAGTGAAGAAAAATACACCAGCTCAAAAGAACTTCCTGATCTCTTAGCAACAGTCAAAGAAATTCACAATCAATCATAAATCATAATCAACTTGTAAATTTGTTTGAGACATAACTATCATAATTTTGTTACATCATATACGAAAAAAAAAGCACATTTAAATGCATATGAACATCTATCTTTGAAAATTTTCCTGCAGATCAAAGTTTATTTGGTACATGGTTAAAGTTTAATTTAATATCTAAGTATCTAACTATATATCCAGATCACTTTGCATTGAAGCCATTTCCAAATTCCAATCATGGGTATCTTTGATTCTTTATTTTATCCCCTTTTGATGAGTGAGTGACCATCATGGAATCATGTGATGCAAAATCAAACATACTATGCTCATCACTTCAAGTAAAAAATTCAGCAACCTGTTTCCAAGAGTACTTTGGAAGCTTAGGACATGTAAACTTTCCCAGTTCCTTGTCCTGCACTCTAGTTGCTATCAAGTTGCAATTTCAAAATCCTATTTTTCATTCAACCTTGATAAAAGTATGCCTAATAACTAGTCCACACTCTGCCACATGGTCTAGGCCTGAAGGACTGGCCTTAGAACAGGAAAAAACTACTGTTGTGGGATCAGATATGCAGCTACGACTCATAATTGTGTGTGAGCCATGACACCAAATCTTTAAGAGGAGTCGCGACACAAATGAGTGAGTTTGCCGTGGTTCTCTTCTTGCACACGTCATTTTCAACTTTTAGGCTTGAAATCTGCCAAATTTAGATGGAAAAGATAACAGAGAGGCTCTTTTATATGTTCTAAAAATTTGGGTAATCGGGTTGGGGAGTTTTATAATATAGAGTTTTTTTTTTAAATGCACCTAAAGTTGAAGGGAGTAATTTGCATTTTAGCCAAAAAAACTTAAAATGCACCTAAAGGTTTGAGTGTTTCTTTACACTTATTGTTTTTAGTGTACTTGTACTTTAAGTGAGTTATCTAACAATGTTTATATTTAATACAACTTTCAAATATTTATTATGAAACTATCTATGATTAAATATTTAACAACTCAATGTTAAGTATGATTCCTATAAAAATACAAAAATGATCATCTTACACTCCTAAAAAGGGGTGTAAGCACTGTTTACATCATTTTTAATGGATATGATTGAGTGAGAGAAAGTGATAGAAAAAAGTATATATAATGAATGGTATTAGATGAGATGTGAAAAGGAGTATATACACTGTTTGATATAAAAATATAAGTGTTGATAAAAATACCATACCAATTCCCAGATATTATGCATTTTGAAAGCAATACTGCCACCTTTTGAGCCATAAAAGACAGTCAAAATCAAGGAAGACTTATCTTTATCTCCGATCCATCCTTCTTCCATTTTCTTCAGCGTGCTTTTATAAGCTACTAGAATATGTGGACTTAAGTTGCAGAACATTAATTAGGTAATGAAAGATTGATATCACTTGTTGCTATGTAAGATGGAGACTCTGGAGAAAATTTTGTTTGAACTTATGTAGTGTACACAAATTATATATGTAGGTTAAGTGGATAACACATTTTAATTTTTTACAAAAAAATACAGTTGATAGATTTCCAGTCCTCTATTGCTTCTAACAAGTCAAGTATTTAAAACTTAGACTTAACTTATGAAAAAAGATACCACTCAAGTTTGACATATTTCTTTAAACAAATCAAATTTAAAACTTAAAATTGTCTTGTTTAAATTTATGAAGTTTGAGTTAAATTATTTAACTTATTTATAACTTAATTATTTTCATTTTAATTATCAAATATCTCCTTGAAGTGACCTTTAAATTTATTATTTGTTTCTAATTTACATTTTCATGTTCGAAGATGAAGTAAAGTAAAAAGAGAAAAAGTATTCTTTGAAAATTAAAGTTAGGTAAATGATAGATAATAAAAAATAAATAGAATTATAATTTACTAAGTGATAATAATACATAAAATATTACTATTTATACCTTTTTTTTATATAAAATTACAAATTTTTTAATGATTGAACATATATATATATACACACGAGTTATTGATAAATTTTTAATTTTAAACATATAAAATTTAAACTTAACTCATATATACTATTTAACATAAATTTAAGTTTTAAATTTATTTATTTAATTAAATAAACAACCTTAATCGTGTAATTAACAAGTCGAGCCCAAATAATTTATAGATACTTCAATTCATTTATAGCCCCTACTACTAGGTCGCAGGCGGCTCATGTTTTGTGGTAGAAAATCTTCCTTCACTGCACTGATCACGTACAGCTTCCATCATCAATAAATTAATTTGGGGGTTATTGGAGGTCAGAATTACGTGCAGAATAAATTAACAAGAGGCATCGATTCACATAAGTACCTAGCTGGCTGGTGTTACATATTTCAAATAAATGCTATGCCCCGTTCAGTCACAAGCTGGAATTAATTTTGTTACAAGGGACGATATTGACGAATCTAATTAGCATAAAGTATGATTAAGGTGTGAAGAAGACGAGAAGTTCTTCTCCCATTAATGAGTTTGATGATTAGCCTCTTACGGATTAAAATCTTCTGCAGTTTAAAAAAAAACTGTAGAGAGTAATTCTTAATCCAATCATTAACAGTTGTTGCATTATATTTGTCGTTAATATTTTGCCGTATAATAATAAAATAATTAAATATTTAATAAAACAAAATTTACAAATTTTTTCTTATTTTTTAACATAATTTAAATAAAAAATTTAATCTAAAACTCATGACTTTTTATTATTAAAAATTTGTATATCCTATGTGATGCGAATATATGTAATGTAAATACAAACAAAATGAATGTAGTGAAGCCCGAATTTTGGATAGAGATATTAACATACTCTTTTATCTATCGACACAATTTATTTATAATATATAAATTCAGGCTCATCATATGTGGAATTGGCCTGTCTTATTCTAAACTCTCAAATCGCCATTTGAGTTTTTTTTTTGGACATCGGCATGTGATAGCTGATTCAGTTGGAAAATGGAGAAGGTAGAGTCGAACCTAGGTCTTTTACCAATTTGAGAGATCCATGAATCATTTCTGTTGTGTACAAGTATAAATCACCATGTGAATTCTTTCTTAATTATTCCATTCAATCACACCTGCTTCTCTCATTTGTATTAGTAAGCCACATTTGTAATTCCTCAAAATTTCCACAACTTGATTTAGTGAATTCTTAACTCTCAATTACCTTTTCCAAGCATCTTTTTTAATGATAGCCTCACTTCAACTCTCACTAACATTTCTGTCTCAACTTTAGTTACGTTTAACACATAATTCTACTCTGGCCATCTTTATTGCATTCTCATTGTTTCGGAAATAGTTCCAAGCATCTAGCAAGCTTGATAAAAATGATAACGAAGAAAAAACCACACTATGAAAAAGAAGGCTTTGATTTTAAAACAACACATTTTTGAGCAAGAGTGTTTGAACTATGAAGAAGGCGGCTTTGATTTTAAAATAGCACATCTTTTAGAAAGAGTGTTTGAATAAGAATAGAGATTATCAAAGGCCTTTTCTAATTCATCATAAGAGAGTTGAGAAGGTTCAGAATCTAATACCTCATATTCACTTTCATGTTCTCTCACTACAAGGCAGAGATGAACTGTTTCTTCTTGTTCACCATCACTTGAGGACTCTTCTTCAAGGCCCTCCCATGTCACCATCATTGCCTTCTTCTTGAAAGACTTCTTTTGTTGCTTTTTCAACAAATGGCACTTAGTCCTTATGTGGTCAGACTTTTTGTATTCATAGCATATAACTTATCCTTTGTTGTTGCTAGATCACCCTTTTGAATTTCTTTCTTGGGCTGAATGTTTTCTGCCTTTTCTCTTCCACATCATTTAGATCTTTCTGGATATAAATGCCAACTCACCTTCATCAGAAGAGTCTTCTTCTTCATCACTTTCCTTATCTAAATCTATAATGGAATTTAGTGTAGTAGGTTGAGAAGAATGATGGGATGAGACATGGAAAGAGTACTTGTTGGAGCTTTTCTAAGATGACTTGAGAGCTATGAGTTTTCCTCTTTTAGGAACATCTTCATTCATTTTAGCAAGCTCTTGTTCATGACCTTTTGGTGATCCTAGCAAATCATCAAGCTTCAAAATTGAGAGATCCTTTGCTTCTTGGATGGTGGTGACTTTTGATCTTTATATCTTATGCAAGCTCCTAAGAATCTTCCTTACATGATCTTGATTTGAGTAGGTCTTCCTAAGAGATTTAAGATTATTCACAGTCACTGTGAATCTGGCAAACATATCATCTATTGACTCATGCTCATGCATCTTGAATAACTCATATTGATGGACCAACATGCTAACTTTGGCTCCTTTGACTTGATTGGTCCCTTCATGAGCTATCATCAAAGTGTCCTATATCTCCTTTGTAGTGCTACAACCAACTATCTTGTCATTAATCATTTATGCTCAAAGCACATATGAGATAGAACTGGGCTTTGGAGTTCAAGATGTATTTGTTCTTTTCTTATTCAATCCATGTGTCTCTTGGCTTTTCTACAGTTCTTCCATTTTAAAACTTTGTCACGGGAATGTATGGACCATTTTCTATGATTCCCTATAGATCAACATGTTGTGATTCAATGAACAACTGCATGCGATCCTTTCAATAGTAGTAATCCTTCCCATCAAATGTTGATGGTCTATTTGTTGAAGAGCCTTTGAGTATAAAGGTACCTCCTCCTTGTTGATTTTCTATTCCCCTTTGATTTTTTTCCTCTCACACTATTAGGTGAGTTCAACCAAGAGGCTAATGTTTGATACTAATTGAAGTTGGTAAAAGGCACAAGAAGGGAGGTTGAATTATGATATTCACTCTTTTAAAGTTTTTGCAAGCACACACTCCTCCCAAACCTTTCTCAAGTGTTATAACTTGGAGTAGAGAAGAGTCGAAATAAAACACAAATTCGGTTATGAGAAATTACTCTTCTCAGAATTGATAATTATTTCAACTATTATCAAAACTTGAAACTAACCAATGGGTATTCTTTTAAACAATCTTTAAGCACTTATAAACTTATTTTTGAACCAAACAAATATATTTTATCAAATTAAAACAACAGAAGTCTTTATTTCAAAAACACTTAGTTTCAAAATACTTGGTTGAGTTCAAACTTGAATAAACTTATGTATAAACTAGTTGGACAACAATGAAACTTATTCAAAACCATTGGAAATAAAAGAGATAAGGTAGAGGAAAGCTCAACACAGTACATTTATACTGGTTCACCCTTAACCACGTGGGCTACATCCAGTCCCCAACTCTTCACTAGGATTTTCTTCACTAAAAAGAGTATTCTTTGAATGACATAGCCTCTCCGGGTTACAATACATAAGTATTTTTTGGACTGCAACCACCTCAGGCTAAAACTGAGTAGTATTTGAACCCAGCCACTACCAACTTGTTACCAAGTGGCCTCAAACTCAAGAGGAGGGTGAATTGAGTTTATACAATATTTTCGTAAATCTTTCACAAAACACTTATATATTAATTTTTGTTGAAGTTATTGATTGATTGAAATGAATATTGAATACTTCACTCACAAATAAACAAGCCAAGATGAATAATATTCAAGTAAGCATATAAAAATAAAGCATCAAAGTAAAGAGATAAAGTTGAGAAGAGAAAACACAAAGATTTATCCTAGTTCAGCCACCCTTTGTGACTTACGTCTAGTCCTCAAGTGAACCACCTGAGATTTTTTACTAAACCTTCAAGTTTGAACAAATGTTTGAAAACCTTTACAACTAAGAGCACTCAATACACCTCTGGGATGCCTCACCCTTTGTGCTTGAGTCTCAAAACAGGGATACATCATCTGTTACAACTTTTGAGGGATACCTTACCCTATTTACAAACAATGAATACCTTACCCTTTACTCTATCAAGGGATACCTCACCCTTTTATCTATTGAGGGATACCTCACCCTCTTTTACAAGAAATCAAAGAAAGATTGGATGATAAACTCTCACAATAGTACGTATTACAAATTAAAACTCAATGGGTATAAGGATTAATTACACTTTAAGCTCAAAAATAGGGGTCTTTAGATATAGGTTACAACAACTCATATTAATGCTCAACAAACTTTTTCAGATTGAATTCCAACACTTTTTTAATACCTAATGACTTGTATTTATAGCCCAATACATTACAGACCCATTGGGGATGGTTGGAGCATTAAATGCAAGTGAACTAGACGTTAATTTCTATTTCTGGAAACATGTCTATTTGAATAGGTCAAGCCTCTATTCGAATAGATGCATTTATAGCACAACCCAGAATGGTTTTTGAAACATTCTATTCAAATAGCACAAGCTCTATTCGAATAAATGCGTTTTTAGCACAACTGAGAATGGTTTCTGGAAACCTTCTATTCAAATAGCACAAACTCTATTTGAATAGATCCTTTTGAAAAACAAAGGTGCGCAACCATTTTAAGCCTCTATTCGAATAGATGCCCTGCTCTATTTGAATAGAATTTGATGGAATGAAAATCTTGGCATTCTGACTTTTTCTATTCGAATAGGGAAACCTTATATTCGAATAGACCTATTTGAAAAACACTTTAAACAGCTTTGAAGCTTTTCCAAATGTTTCCAAAAGATCCAACAAACTTTTAGGCACTTGAAAGCCATTTCTTGACAAACCAAAAACCATTTTAAATCCTTGAAACCATGTGTCCTATATTGGTTCTTGAAAACAAGTTTAGAGCCTAAGTGTAAACCCCTACTACCTTTACAAAAAGATCTAAGTCCTAAAGCTATTCTTAAAAAGTATTGGACTTGATCTTGTCATCATCTTCTTGTTTGTTATCCTCAAAACAATCTTCAATGGCCAATAGCCAATTACATAACTCTACTCATAGTGGCTAGAACAACCCTCTAACTTATTACCTAAAGCCTAAATGGTTTTGGAAAAAATTATAGGTTGATAGCTCTCACAATCACTTAGAGAATGCTTATGCATAATATATAGGGCTAATGTAACACCTACAACAAGATTTTAGCTAATGTAGAACTAGTAGGTAGTGAGGATAATAGATGAGAAAAGTTCAGAATGAGTTTTCACTGTTATATTCACTTTCAGCTTGTCCAACCTCTTTAAACTTCAACCATAAGCCCTTATATAGTCTTTGGAAACTAGTTATTAGTGTTCAGGGCTGGTTTTTGCAGTCTGGTCACAAACTAGTTGTTGGCAATGTCTCTTTTGCTGACTCAGCTCGTCTAGTACAATTTGTCTTGTAGCACACACTTGAGAAATGTGTTCCACTCTTTTCAACTTTGATAGAGCTCAAGTCTTCAACTCTTCTCAACCATCTTCAAGACTTCTTTGATGGATTCCTTCAACTTTGAAGCTTTGAATATGACATCTTCATGAGAAGATCTTCCTCTTTAAGAGACTTTAAGTCTTCTATTATTGTCTTAGTGAGTTCTTGAATTCTTTATGAGTTGGATGTTATCCATCAGACTTGAGACAGGTGTTAGTCTTCGTAGTCAACTCTTCTCAAGTTGGTTCCCAAGTTTTAAATCCAAATTAATGGTCATCCAGCCATGTCCTAATCTTTCTCATTGTAGTCTAAGGATCTGCATTTCATAACTAAACACAGAAACTCATAAGACCAAGTTAAAGCACTCTTAAAGTGATAGAGCTTAAACACCATATTTTCAATATAGTTTGTTAATAATCAAAACATAGTGATAAAACCTTCGCATCAATAGGGTTTTGGACCTTACAATCTAGATGATTCTTCAAGTGAAGAAGAATAAGAGGAAGCTGCAAACCTCTGCCTGGTTACAAGGGATTGAGACAGTGATGATGATGTATCAAACACTAAACCTTCTCACTTTTCATACGATGAGCTTGAATCCTCTTTTGATAATCTCTTATTAGATTCCAAGATCTTGGCTAAAAAATGCATTGTCTTAAAAGCCAAGTTGGCTAATTTGCAGAAAGAAAATGTTGTATTAAGGATGTTACTATTACCTCCAATTTTAAGGTTTTTCTTTTGTAATCAATAATTGTTGTGATGTGAATATATGAGTGTGAACATCCAAATTTGTCTGGGACATTAACACATTTTTATTAAAAAAAGAAAAGAAAAAACAAATAACAAAAAAATAAAAAAAATAAAAAAAAAGAAAGAAAAAAGGAAAAAAAAAAATAATAACCCAACTTTCTTGCATAAACTCATAACCCGACTCATTGACCCATTATCCAACTCATGACCCATATCCTACTAAACACCCAAAGAAACCCTAGCAACCACCATTAGACTCATCCCAAAACCTAGCCATTATCACTATTCAAACCCTAATCCCCTTCTATAATAACCCATAATCCACACACATTTTACACACACAAAAACACAGACAAATTTAGACGAATACAAACAAGCGATCACACGAAAATACCCTTGCCATTTTTTTTTTCCTTTTATTCAACCTCCATAACCACCACTACCTCACCTTCATCATCAACCATATCACCATCTTCAACAATCACATAACCACCCTACAACCTCCATAACCACCACATCACCTCACCTTCATCATCAACCTCATCTCCACTCCACTACAAAACCGTGAACCTACGCAAGCACTATCTCACCCATCTTTAACCACCACCTCGTAATCACCACATCCCACCATAACTGCCCCTATCCACCAAACACGTGAGACCTACAATGTCCAAGCCCTCTATTCCACTATAGCCACCACCCACTCCACCTTCATCATCATTTCACGACCACGCGATTCCAACCACATTCCATCCACCGTGCCATAATCCACTAAGCCCGGAAGCCTCCCCTTTTTTCATGGTTGTTGCCATGTCTTACCACCACAGCTTGACCACCCACCACCCAAGCAGCTGCTATGAATCTTTAACCCACCACCGTCCCCACAACACAAAACAACTACTATAAACAGCATCGTCAACCCCGTGCCACCGTGACCAGAACCATCTTCCTTCACCACGGTTGGCCTTCTACTCGAAGACTACCACTGTGCAGAACCATTGCGTCACCAGCCAGCCCCATCCTATTTTAGCCAGCATTTCCACCAAAATCCCCTCACCACCACGCACCTGTCAACACCGTGAGTGACCTTCCCAAACACCTTGAACCCGACAGCAGCCGAGCCATCGTTGCTCTGCCCCCCAAATTTGTGAAGAAGCACCACGCGCAGCTACCCACCCGCACAGCAGTCGCAGAACCATCATCACCATAGAACCACTGTATTTTCTAGCCACTCAAACTGCATTTTCTAGCCACCCACCCGCGTAGCAGCCACAGAACCATCACCACCGTGAACTAGGAAACGTGCTATCGCACTAGATCCAGCAACCAACATTCGCGTGCGTCGTCCACCGTAATCGTGAACCATACTCCACGCCCATCCAGCCACGCCAGAACCCGTGCAGCAGCCATGCAGCACCGTGCCTCAGCCTTTGCACTGTGTTGAGGCCAGGTTCTGCTTTTTTATGTTTATGCATTTTTTTTATATTTTAAATCTTTTTTTAAAATAAAAATTGACAAAAAGAAAGGTTTTTTTTTTAAAATAAAATAAAACAATAAAAAAGCATAAAAAGGAAAAAAATAGAAAATATGATTAACAGTAAAAAATTTAAACAAGGATAAAACGAGAAAGAAAGCAAAAATGAAATAGGATGTTTATTTCCTCTTTTGCTTCTTGTCTTGCTTATTATCTATTTTATGTGATCTATGATCAAATAATTCTTTTTCACATATGAAAAAGAGAAAAGAAAACCTTTTTTTTAATCAACACAGTGGCCAATGATAATGATTGAATAACGGATGCTATCTTCAATGTCATTTGGATCATAAATGTTTATTGAGTAGCCTAGTGCTAACTTGAACCCTGTACAAGATTAAATATATTTTCAAACAAAATCCCTTTTCAATTTTTTTAATTAAAATCAATCAACTCACAATCATTTTCTAAAGAACTACGTGACTTTGAGTTCCTCATTGCACCCAGGGATATGTAGGAGCGGAACTCTTATTCCATCAAGCTAAAAATTAAATTTTTATAATTTATTTGTTTATTTCGTTTATCTTTTAAAAAAAGGGGTAAAACAAATATTTTCAAGAGTTATAAAAAATTTGTATAATTGACTTAAGGTACCTTCTCAGGACAGGTGTATTAGGGATGTTGTGGGATTAAGTTTCCACCATTCCCTATACATAACTGACTCCTGAATCCAATCTAATATCAAAGATTGTTTTCTAAGAAAGATTTTCTAATTTTTTCTAATTCAAATAAAATTGGTGGCAACTCAATTTTCTATTATATCTTTTTTAAAATCATTTTTTTGTTCACCGCTCCCGTCGTAGATCTCAGTCGCGACAAATGGTGACTCTGTTGGGGATACTTGAAGAGTCGAGCTTGTTGTTGTTAGTTGTGTAAATTATTAATAATCTCTATTTATTTATTTTACCCTTTTTTGTCTTTGTTTTTGTTTTCTTATTTGGTTATAAATAGATCTTTTGGTTTTAACCTAATACTTTATGTAAATTTCTGATAGTGTTATCTTGTGTTTACTGTGACATGGTCTACTTGTATATATTTTGTTGTTTTAATATTTTATGCTTGATTGTTGAAACCCTACGATAGATGATTGTTGGCTGGCTGTTGTATGTATATTTTTGCAGGTGGGGGTAGTTTTATCTTTTTAAATTTTTGTACAGGTTTGTATGCTCCCTCACACACGTCACTATCACTTACCTCACAGACCTTTTGGGTTCTATACCCGAGTCTGTGTGAACCTGAGGAATAGGAGCGGTCTCAACTTTTGTTATTGAGGGACTTTATGCTCACTTGACATTTGTTGAGACACCACTCATATTATTACAAGTATCATGGACTAGTCATATTAAGGGAGTTTATCCCTACTTGTGATTAATTCATGAATTGGGTCCTTGTCTTTCAAGATGGGAGTAATATGGGGACCATGACTTTTTAGAAGTTTAGATCTGTCCTAAAAAATATTGCACTAATAGATTGAACATAATGATCGCCAAAATTAGAGTCATGACCTTAAGGAAATCCAACCCTTAGGTTCCACCTAACTAGGACACGAATGGAGCGTACTTCTAGCTATTCCTCATGTCATTCATTTTTGTATTTTTTAAAAAAAAAAGATACACCATCTTGCATTTTCATGGCATTCCTAGCATTCTAAAAAAAGATACATCATCTTGCATTTTCATAACATTCATAGCATTTTTTTAAAAAAAAAAAGAAAGAAGAGAAAATATTTTCATCACAAAGTTCATTCATTTCATCCTATGCATCTCATTTATTCCATTTTATTCTTTGTCTACTGTTATTTTGTTTTAATAAATCAATCAGAAGGAACCATTGTTGTAACACCCTTGTGGGGATGTCACATTTATGAATGTAATAAAATAAAATAAAACAAAACTCTTACCTAAGTTGTAAAACATTTGATACTTACATAATATTTGTGGTAATATTTTTTTTTTCTTTTATAATTAGAACATTAAAGAAAATAACACGAAACACAAAATATAACAATCATAAACTCACCATAATATACATATGATTCTTCTTTAATACACACATAATATACAACTACAAGTATTTAAATAAAGCAGAAAAAAGTTGACACAAAGCTATAACATAGTACTGCCCAAGTGCATCTCGAGATATATAACCTTCCGATGGATCATCTTCCAGAACCTCCAGAATAACCATCGAAAAGTTCACATCTATGAGATCTCACAGTACTACGGACACGAGTCCGAGCTGTCGACTCGCTGCTGAGCTCGCTAGGCACATGGAAAATTCCCTGCCAATGACGCCTAATACTCAGAGGTAACTCTAAATGTAAATAAAGCACGGTAGTGAATATGACCTCTCCGTCATACTCTCTACATAGGGACACAGTCAAACGTCCCACATAAGCAACTGTCCCTCGGTCCGCATGCATACGTCAGGCCTCGGAACCCCTATGAAACTCCAGTCTCACGAACCCGAAGAATCCAGGTAACGCCATGATCTCAAGATCAGTCTTGACGATCAGTGTGATCTACCGGCTCCTCCTCCTCATATAATTCGCCCGACTGTTGCTCGTCAGGATACTGTACCTCAAGAGGCTGATCCTCTTCTTCCTCAAACTCTTTACGGAAACAATATAGTAATATCAAGAAAACATATAGAGAGGTGAGACAATCTACATCACTACCCACATGGAAATAAAGAAAACGACAGTACAAAATAGTTATCATAACAGTACATATCAATGTATCATGCATAATATATTAAGCAATATATAGTAAAATAACACATACAGTGATATCATGCATAATATAATAAAGCAATAAATCATACATTTTATCACAGATTATGGTAAGCAGTAAAATGCAGATAATGCATGAACACACACTGACTCGTTCCTACTCCATGGAGCTAAACACAGATATCTGAGAGAATGATTCGATTAGAAACCAAAAATACTTTATGGCTGCCCAACCAGACTATTGCACTGTCAAATCTTTGTGTCTATAGCCCACAGTTCCAAAACATCGTGTAGCAGTACACAGTCCAAACATCATGTACCACAGGCATAGTACTTAATAATCCCCTCAAAATCCCGATTAAGAACAGTGCTTGTCAAGATCATTAGTGTGTTGCCCGTTACCACGGCCCAGAGGAGCAACCCACTGTCCACATGTGGAATTCTCCACACACTAATGCCTCCAAGTTCATAAATGAACCACACTACGCTTATCACACCAATCACGGTGTAATTCGCCTCGTCAATCAATCACCAATTATAAATCAAATTGGCACAACACTCTAAATATGAACTAAAATTACAAAAAATACCCTTATTATCCAAATTTTACCATAATTACAAAAAATTACCAAAATACCCTTAGTCACAAAATAACAAAGTATAGTACGTTCCACCTGACAGTACTACACCACAACATGTCCGGGTCCACCACTTTGGCCTGACAGCAAAACTCACTGTATCTTTCAATCGCGTAGGTATTTTATCGCGTTTTCACAATCTCGTCGTTTTCACAAACATTTTTAAATCGTGTAAAGATATTTTGACGTTTTTAAACATCGCAAAATGTTTTTAAATCATTTTCTCAATCGCGTAAGATTTTTAATTTATTTTCTTAACCGAATAACTTAAAATTATCATTTCTGCTATGTGTAAAACTATATCTAGTACTTTTAAAATACGTAGAGTATTTTTCTTGTGTTCTAAATATAGTATGGAATCTTTTCATTTTAAGCGTCCGATTTTAGTAAATTTCAGTAGCATTTTGCCTATAAAATCAATATAAGGTATTTTTAACGTTTTCCTCTAAATATAGTTTATTTTATTTTATTTTACCCAAATAAGTACGTTTTGAAACTTGCTAACGCACTTCAAAATTTATAGAATGAGCTCTACGTTAGTATTTTTCTAGCGTCTGCTTTATTTCTTACTTAAACTAAATTCTGCTAAGTTAAATTTCTAGAACTGAATTAATTCCTTTGATTTTCTCAATGATTCTTTGGAACCAATTTATGTTATAAAACAATCACCTAACCTATCTTAGTCAATAAAATGGCATGTTGGCCAAATCAAAATAAAAATGGAATTTGGTTATACACTAAATGGCATGTTGGCCACAATTAACCTAAACCATTTTTAACTTTGATTATTTTACTTAAATTCCTTAAATCAGTTACTTAGAAAATTACTGAGAACATTTTGGTTCTCTATTTGGATGTAAGGCCGTGAGCCTCATAGTGTGTTCTTTGGAACACTCATGCAAATCGCACATGTTATTCACATCCTACTTTAATAATTATACAGTTATAAACACATACAATTATTAAATCGCATATAATACACATACAATATATTTAAAGCCATAAACATGCATAGTACAAATAATGAAAGCTATAATCATGCATAGCAAAAATAATCACAAATAGAAAAGCATCTAAAACAATCAAAAACAATCAACACCACAAATAAACCATACAAACCGAATCCTTATGGATTCTACACACAAACACAAATCCATTTTCCCATCACCACTTAGGGTTGATGAGATTAAATCTCCCTCTTACCTCTTGTAGACAAATTAATCGGTTTGTTCTCTTCATTTCCTCTAAATTTCGTACAAGCTCCAAAATAATTCCCTAAAATTCTTAAATAATTAGTAAATACACATACAAGGTACAAAATAGAAAAACCATGGAACAATCATGGTTGGAAAAATCAAAAATTCAGTTTTGAACCATAGAAACCAAACTTACCCTTAAGTAAGTAAGCAAGAAGTGGGATTTTGGACAAGATAGAGTAGGAATTTGGGAAAACTTTGTGAATGAAAGATGCTTAGAATGGGATTTAGGTTCAAGAAATATGATGGGATAAAATTATGAAGGTTTGGGTGTGGGTGTATGGGTGTTGGCCGAAACTTAGGGAGAGATAATGAAAGAGAAGTGTTCTTGAGTTTTTGGTATTTTAGAGAGAGAAATGGATAGCTAAAAGTGATAAGTGTGAAAAATCAAAGTGAAGAGTGAATAGATAGAGCTACAGCCGTGAGTGAGTGTGGGTGAGGTTGAGTGATCAACTTTGCATGGTAAAATATCCTATTGAGTCCACATGATTAAGCACATGGCTTAGGTCATGTTGGAGGCTTCTAGAACCTTGTAGAACCAAGCCAACTAAGGCTCCTTGCTGCTGCCCAAAAACTGTGTAGTCCTTTAGGAATTTAGGAGCTTAATTGTTTCCAATTTAGTCCTAATTACATGCTAATTAGTTAAGTAGTTAGTTAGGTTAATTATCCTAACCAATCTTAATTAACATACTAATCATATAACTAACTAATTTAATATATATTAACATATATTATAACCTTTAATAAATATTAATATATCTAATTAGTATTTAGATTATAATTAATTAATAACTAAGCTAGTTCACTTAGTTTGTTAATTAAGTAATTAGATTAGTTAAATTAAGCTTAATTAGGTTACTAACCATTTTCAAGCCTACAATCTTTGACTCAATTTTAACCCTTGATTCATCTTTAATTCCTAACCATTGATTACATCTAGGGTAGATATCACTTGGTCATAAAACTAACATTCTAATCTCACCATTGATTAGATCAACGGCTTAGATTAAAGGCTTCCTAACTAAGTCTTCATCCAACGGTCCAAGTGAAAACCTATGCTTCCTTAGTTGTCCAAATCCTATTGGTTTAGAAAGTCAAGCCTACTTTTGTTGACTTGCTCTTATTGGTTAGAAATTATCCAGTCAGCACAATTGACTGTTTTTCCTAAACGCGGGTCCCATAGCACTTTTAAAAATTTGTGGTCAAACCGAAGCAGATTTTTACTGTTTTTGAGACAGTAGGTACTGTATTATAAAATAATATTATAAAAATATAAAATTATTTTATTACACAGTTAAATCCAAAAAATTATGAGATTAATATATATATCAATCAGAATTGGGTTTAGTAAGATCCCCCAGCTCCAATTAATTAAAATAAGATTTATCCGGCCAGAAAATTATTATTTTCTTAGGTCGGAGCAAATCACATACAACAGTCAAGTACACTCACGAAACAGTCAAATTAAATTTACTGCTCACAGAATTCACAAAACAGTACAATTCGAGACTATATTGTAATTATCCCAAAAGTTAGGGTGTTACAATTGTGCGATCTAGGAAAGAAGAGACTAATTAAATCTGAGTTCATAACACTAGATCTGGGACTAGAATAATTGCTAGTAATCTTGAGGCAGGGAGAAATTTGAGCAAGGACGTTGATGAAATGACAGGATAGATGAATAAGATGTTTGAGACCCAAGCAAGGTTAGAAGCAATACTGCAAGATGTAAGGGAGTCTCTTAGCTTAATCAATGGAAATATGGGTGCAAACAGGGTTAAAGCATATATAAGTGTGCCATTGATCCCCTCCATGATAACAGCCCCGACATTCTCGATTGTAACCTAAAGCATCACTGTGGGGATTCATGAGCAACCATATCAAACAACATCGATAGTCATGCTTATTAGAGAGGGGTATCGCACCTTAGAAGGTGCTCATATTGAGATCTTTGGTTATGCTGGACCTACTTGGAAATAACCTCATGTGTCCATTTTGGGGCAAGCAACAATGTCTCATTCTGGAAATAGTCATGCTATGATCGAGAAAGACAAGATGAAAGAAGAGTGGATGGAGAAAATGGAAGAGTAGATCAAGGCAATCAAGGGCCCTAGCGCTTATGGACCTCTTAGAATAGAAGAACTGTGTCCTATCATAAATGTGGTGATCCTTAAAGACTTCAAGATTTTTGATTTTGCCAAGTATAATGGGCCTGGAAACCCTTGATTTCATTTGATCAGTTATGGAACTATAATGGTTGTTTGCTCTAGGGATGATAAGTTCCTTATTAGCTTTTTCCACAAGAGTATTATAGGTCTCGCTTTAGAGTGGTATCTTCAATTAGACCACTCTAAGATTTCTCATTAGACGGAATTAGTTAATCTATTCATGGATTAATACAAGTTCAATTTAGATGCAGCTCCTACTCTGGAACAATTGAACTCAATGCAGAAAGGAAATGAGGAATCTTTCAAACAGTATGCACAAAGGTGGAGAGCCTTGGCAGCTCAAGTTCAACCCCCATTGACACTATCCGAGATGTGTTCATATTTCTTGGGAACCTTGGGAAATCCTTTTATCGGGGCAATGGTCAGAGAAGCCTATAAAGGTTTTTTTTTATTTGATCACTACGGGAGAAATGATCAAGATTTTAGTTAAAGTTAGGAAGTTTCCAGTGAGCATTGTAGAGAATACCGCTCCTAAGAAGGGATTCTAAATGAAAGAGAAAAAATTTGAAGTGAATTATGTCCAACACCAATAGACCTTTAAACCTCAATATTCACCATAATACCCAAGGCATCAACCACCATATGACCTTAACCTTCACTTTCCATACCAGACACGTACGCCACCTTATTACCCACCCCACCAAATTGTGCCAACCACAAACATCAGCTCAACTTTATAATTCCAAATCAATAATGTTCCCACACCATAACCATATGTATCAACTCGTCCAACCGATACCCAATATCCACCTGCACCTCCGCAAAATTACCCAAGCCACCCACAACCTCGGCCAAACTTCCAAAATCAAGGTCGCATTCATCCCCAAAACCTATCTTCTTTCCCAAGATTATCCATTTCAAATGCAGACTTATTCCAAAGGTTGTTGATGCTCACCTCATCTCAAAAAATCCTGTACGTCCCTTAGAACCACCATTCCCAACGTGGTATATACCAAATTTAACTTGCAAATACCACATAGATATCCCAGGGCATTCAATCAAAGATTGTGAATCTTTCAAGACTGCGGTAAAGAAGCTAATTGCTTATGGAAAGCTTGACATTCAAGAGGAGGCTGGACCCAGTATTGTCAACAACCCAATTCCTAATCATAGTGGAAGGAATGAGGTAAATGCTTTGGAGATGGAAGGATCACCAATAAGAAAGGTCATGAACTTGCATATGCCGATGGCCGAAATATTTGAGGGGTTGGAGAAAATAGGTTATAGTATCACTACACCAGCTACCACGATGAAAGAAGATGAGAATCACTATAAAAGAGTCTAGTTGTGCTTATCATTGTAGGGGAATATCACATGATATCGAGAACTATTAGGACTTTAAGGTTCGAATCCAGAGATTACTTACTTTGGGAGTAATATAAGCTAGACAAGGGGTAGCTTCCTCTGAAGAAGTCATTCACCCTCAATACCCTCTCACTATTAATGTATTGCATGAAGAAGGCCCAGAAGAGTGCAAGGTAATCTGTCCTTTTACTGATGAGGAGCCACTGAAGAATTGGCAGTCCGAATCAATGATTGATGCTATTATTTCTAAGTAATTGTCTGGTTATACTATGCTAAGAAGATATTTAAGACTAGCTATGTTTTGAGCTTATGTTTATGTTACTTGAGACATTAATTAAATGAATTTGCATGAATATTCATTATTCTTCCTTGTTACACCTTTGGCTTGTCCTTTTGCATTTATCAGTTTTCTTTTTGTATTTTTGTATAATATCTTGTTGTTGGTCCATTTATATAATTCTTGCTCTGTTATTCTTACTCTATTTTACCTTTTCAACTCCACACAAATTACTTTCTAAGGATTTGACTCTTGTAGAAAGTTTGCCTCATGAAAGGAACCTCGAAAACTCATCATTTGATTCCCCTGTGATGTTTGATGTAGAAGACCTTGGATCTGGTGAAGAGGAAGAAGTTGTCAAAAAATTTGCAAAATTACTAAAATATTCAGAAAATGGATTTGACTTGAATGGCGAGGTAGCAAAGATGATCAACATGGGGACAGAGAAAGAGAAAAAGGAGTTGAAAATGGTGGAAAGCCTCGAGCGTGAAGAAATGATCGCACTATTCAAAACGTATATGGATGTCTTTGGTTGGTCTTATAGGGGTATGCCTAGATTAGATCTAGAGATAATGTCACATAAAATCCCACTATGTTGAAGCACAGAAGAAGAAGTTAAGGAGGATGCATCTTGATATGTCCCTGAAGATCAAGAAAGAAGTCACCAAGCAATTGGAAGTAAGATTTTTAAAAAGGAACAAATAAGTAATCATTTGGTGTGCACTATCTTTTTGTCTCAAAATTAAAGTTTTTTAAAATAAGCAATCATGATTTGAAAATAAAGATTGGACATCTTTCTCTATCCTTTATAAAATTTCATCATCTTTATTATCCATTGTTACCCTTTTTGAGCTTGAAAAATTTCTTTAAAGAATCTTGGACAAAGATCACCCCTACACTAGGGGTTAGCATAAAGGAAAAAATGTTGACTTTTGAAAAAAAAAAGAGAAAGAAGAAAAGAAAAAGGAAAAGAAGAAGAAAATGATGAAAATTGAAATAACCCATAGTAAAGGCAAATGATGAAGTGAAAAAGAGAAGAGAATACAAAAGTGAGTAAAAAGTGTTAGTGCTCTTGATAGTGCTAAAGGCAATTGACAAAGCTTACTAAGGATCCTTGGTCTCTTTCAACCCTTAAACACTTGTTTGAGCTTTATATATTTCCTTTCATAACCCTTAACCTTAGCCACGTTACAAGTCTCAAAATGTTCATTCTGATCAATAAAGGGTTACTGTCATTTTCATTAACTTTAATTTTGAGACAAAAGGTTCATGCTCTTTTGAGTTTTCAATTCCATGCAAAAAGAAGAAAGCTCATTAGGTTGAAAACCTGAAAAGGCAGCTTAAGCAAAAGTTAGGGCAAATAAATAAGTAAAATCTCAAAGATGGTCTGAAACTCCTTGAAGGGTTCACCAAACTAGGGCAATTTTTATTTGTGTTCGATTGGCTACACAGGGGCAACTTTTTGTATTCAATTGCCCATACTGGAGTAAAAGTTTTTGAAGGATTAAGGAGAAGATGTGTTGAAGGAAGTAGCAACAGAGACAACAGTTGAGTTATCAAGCAGTTGCAGGGTATCAATTGAATGAGGGACAAGGAACCAATACCAGGGCAAATTTTTTTCATAACTTTCTTTTATTTCTATGCTTTCATTTTTTTAAGTATGTGCCTTAGCAAAAGTTCCTGTATGATTAGATTACCAAAGTAATGAAATGAAGTTTGTTCATTTAACAAAATTTTGTCCATTCATGAATGCATGTTTACTCATTAAGTTATGTCTCAAATAAGATAAATTTAAGGTTAATAATTTGATTTGACAATTCTACAGCAATCCTTCAATGATTGAGTTGGCCTAAAAAATCTCAGTAGCTCAAAGCACAGATTGCAATGCGACATTTGTTAGGAATAGTGACAACCCAAGCCACATAAGCTTTCGTTGTCAAGAAGAAAAAGGGGGTTCGAAGTAAAAAAAAAAGAATGAAGAAGGGAAAAGAGGAAGTCAAGAGGATTCCAAGCCAACCAAAAGGTTTGATGACGAAAAGCATGTGAACAAAGGCTTTGAATGGTCAAAGCTTTCCAGAGTTATCGTTGGTTCAAATGTTTTTTAAGTTAATGTCTAAATGGCATAAATGGTTTCATATCATTCATTTTGAGTACATCGGCTCCTTATATTTTATATTCATGCCATTTATTTTGAGAACAATGGCTCCCTGCATTTTAAATTTCTGTTATTTACTTTTGAGTGCATCGACTCCTTGCATTTTAAATTTCTGCTATTTATTTTGAGCGCATTGGCTCCCTGTATTTTAAATTCTTTTGAGCGCATTGACTCCATACATTTTAAATTTCTGTCAATTCTTTTGAGCGCATCACCTTTTGTCATTTACATTTAAGTGCATTGGCTCCCTATATTTTAAATTCCTGTCATTTACTTCTAAGCGCTTAGGCTCTTGTCAATTATTTTGAAGGCATCGGCTCCTTGCTTTTTAAATTTCACTCATTTACTTTTGAGCGCATCGGCTCCTTGCATTTACTTTTCCTGTCATATACCTTTGAACGCATCAACTCCTTACATTTTAAATTCTTGTTATTTACTTTTGAGCGCATCAGCTACCTGCATTTAAATTTCTGTTATTTACTTTTGAGTGCATCAGCTCTTCGCATTTTATCCTCGCATTGTCTTACATTTATTTTTCTTTTCGTATTATCTTATGCATTCCTGAACAAAATTTAAGTTTATATCTTTACTCGTTCTTTACAATGATAATATGAAAAACTGCGATTATTCATTTTATCTTGTAAGAAACAAGTAAAGAGAGGCAACTATGAATACCAAATTTTTGTCCGGGGCATTAACACCTTTTTATTAAAAAAATAAAATAAAAAAAACAAAAATAGGTAAAAAAAATAAAAAAAAAAGAGAAATAAAGAAATAAAGGAAATAAAAAAAAAACCCAACTTTCTTATATAAACTCATAACTCCGACCCATTAACCTATTATCCAACCTATGACCTATATGCTACTCAATACCCAAAGAAACCCTAGCAACCACCATTAGACTATTCCCGGACATTAACCATCATCACTTTCCAAACTCTAATCCCCTCTTATAATAACCTATAACCCGCACACTTTTTACACACACAGAAACATGGACAAATTTAGAAGAATACACACAACGATCACATGAAAATACCCTAGCCATTTTTTTTCATTCTATCCAACCTCCATAACCACCACCACATCACCTTCATCATCAACCACTTCACCATCTTAACCAATCACATAACACCCTACAACCTCCATAATCACTGTAAAATCCTAATACAAATATCTAGATATATCCTACATATACATAGATATATAAAAATAAACAGGACTAGAGACGTCACTTCTACATACTAACAAATACATATATCCATAATCACAACTGAGTAATTATAAAAAGCCTTGAGAGAATGCGGAAAAACTTAAACTCATACATATATATACAACACTTACCACAAAAGGCATATTGTAATACATTCTACTTAAAACATACAAAGCAAATATAAACTTATACGTAAGCTTTGTCTACTAAAGCATATAAAAACTATACTAGTCTTCATGTTTCATCTTCATTCCCTTAACAGGGTCTTTACCTGGATTTACATAGAAGAACAACTGGGCTGAGAATTACAATTCTTAGTAAAAACAATTCTAATACCAGATAGCTATAATATTGTATAATAAATATAACAATTGTTATAACTACAAACATAGGAGTTTCCTCCACTAACCCTCATAATTGCCCACTACTAAGTAGTGTGATCTAAACTGATAGCCTACATACCGTTAGATATAAATAACTGCCCATACAATTTTAAATATCAATAGCAATAGACAATGCCCATACAATTGTCTATAAATGTAATGCAGATGATATGCAATATTATGCCTAAGAAAGATCCTAAAGATATGATCGTGGAATGCTTTGTATTGAAATACATGCGGGGTTTTATTTTGAAAACACAAAAATTCATTAGGAACTGGTTCAGTATATTATCCCATAGTGAATAGAGGTATCTCCTCACATTACACGTATCTTGGCACACTGAGAAGTTCGGTCTTCATCCTTCCTCAAATAGGCTTTCGGATTTCCTGTTTATCTCCTTTGGCCTTGGCACTAACGAAATATCAAGATTATGTTCTTTCTCAATTAAGTCTATCAAACACCCTTCAATCTCTCTTGACCTTCATTAATGGACATCAAAGGATACTCACTAAGATCAATACTACTAGACCACTTCCATTTATATACATATATACTTATATACGTAGTTCATTTAAGATCTAAGCATATTCTACTAGAAAATTCTGACTTCTCATGTTTACCCCCTTGTAGATAGGAAAAACTGGCATTTCCACATTACATGCAACCCTAACACTTAGTTAGGAATACTTATCCCTTTAGAGACTTCTTGACTCCCTTCCTTCTTGGCTAAATGACCTCAAGTCATATAAGTCACATTAAATTTAGACAATGCCAACTTATCCTAGTTTACTTATATCTAACACCCCTCATCATCACATCTATAGTGAAGCTAAGTAACAATGAGTTACCATAGGTGATAGACACTTATCTTTAGCAAATCCTTACTCTTGGTTACACTAGGTTTCTTACCTTCCTTATCCTTACAAGAGTGAACCCTACAATTCATCCTAGTATACCCATCTCCATTGCACCATCTCATCACATCTTGAGTGATATCCAATACAACATTAGGTTTCCTAAGGTGATATATCCTTATCTAGGGCAATTCTTTACTTTTGAATGCTCAAAGGTCTATGTTTTTCTTCACTTGCTAGGTGACAATTCCTTTCTTGAAATATCCCTATTTGTGCTCTCACATATTTTAGGAATCATATACTAATGATATCATCTAGTTCATAGCTTCAAAACAACAAAAATGACATTCTTAGCCATTCTAGGCCTCATGCTATGTCACTGACCAAAGCAAGCCACGACACCCTAGCCTCGGGTCTCATTACTGGGCGTAGCATCACTCTCACGCTGCGGCACGTCGTTCTTCATGTCGAGGAGCGTGCTGCAAAATTGACCTTACACTGCGGCTTAACCGTCTCACGCCGTGGCACTTAAGCCAGTTCATCTTCATATTGCAGCACGATGTCTCTCACATCGCGGCGCCCATGAGAACACAGGTTCTACATAATTTTGCAGAATCGTGGCACTGTTCTATGGTCCAAATCTCACTTCCAATCATCTAAAGTTGGTTTCTTGGTGATTTCTAACCCTCATCCATGCCCCTAACTGTTGTAACTCAATTACAACCTATAGATTCTCTTAGGCAAAGATCTAGGTCCAAATCATATAACTCCAACCATTGTCTGACTCTTAAATCTATGGATCCTAATAGTTGATCTTGAGCCATAAATAACTCTCGTAAGTTTACTAGGTTAAAACTAACTTAACATAATCCTTGAAATCAAGAATCAAGCCAAGAACTCAAATTTAGCTCTCCAAACCCCTATTTCTACTCAAAAACCCTAACATCATTCAATGAAAATCGAAGAGGAGATTGATGAATAGAAACATCTTACCTCTTGATTGGATGATCAATCTTCAAGCTCTATGCTTTGATCTTGATCTTCCCTTGGTATTCCTCTCCTTCTTCTTCTTCGTCCTCTTCCTTTCTCCCATTTTCTCCCTTGCTTTTGTTTTTTCTCTTCTTTGTTTCTCTATTTCTCTTCTCTACCGAGAGAAAGGAAAGAAATAGGGAGTAGGAAACTAACTTGAGTTCCTGTGTTGGAACTCATATCTACTAAGGACACCTGTATTGTGCTAATTTAAGTTTTTCAGCTTCTAACAACTTTAGAATAAATCATAAGATTCATCTAAATTATTTTTTCACTAATATTCTCTTTTTTCATATCTGCTACTAGTCAATCCGATATTAAAAGTACAATCAATATGCCTAAAAATACCAAATTAACTTAGATTCTCTTGAAACTTTAATTGCATCTTACTTAACTTATTTGTGACCTGGAAACAAACCTTCTATGTTTATTTCCCTCAACTTAACCTTATAAGTCATTATCTGAATCATTTTAAGCTACTTTTCAACTTCTGTATTACAATTAAGTGCCTAAACTAACTCAGTTTGTCACAAAACTTCACTGACATGTTACACAAGTCATATGTTACCTTTTGAACACATAAACAAGTCTAACATGTTACTAAGGGGATTAAATTTATCCCCTCCTTTTTAAAATTATCCCCAAAATTGTTCACCTCATGCAAACAACTCCAAGTAACTCTCTTAACATAGAATTCTTACTACCATGTAATCATTTTTTAGTACCAACTTCTCCTAATTGCACCTTCTGTTAGAGGAAATCTACTTATCTCTAAGCTCTAGACCCCTCTTCTTGTGAATGGTAAGCTATACTAAAACATAACTTAGCTTTGAACTCCTCCTTAACTTAGCTTTGAACTCCTCCTTGTAAGGCTTTCCAAAACTAACTGTGAATCTAAGATCTCTTTCAGACACTACATTCACTAGAACTCCATGCATCCTAACTATTTCTTTCAAAAGTAGTTTAACCACTTTATCTAGAAAATAGCTAACTTCACTTAGCAAAAGTGGGTAGATTACTTAATCTCTCCACCCTTACTTGCAGCTCAACATATTTTGTTATGTTCTTTAACATACTAGGCCACCAAACATCTTTTTTGACTATTGAAAAACCTTAGTAGACTCTAGATAAATGGTACACTTTCTTTTGTAAGCTTCCTCTTAGATCTCTTTCTTGATTTTTGACCCTCTTGGAAAACAAAGCCCGTCTCTAAACATCATCATTCCCTCTTAGTTGTAACAAATCCTCTAGGGTTCCTTAGAAGATCTGCTCACTATTGTCCCTTAGAGTTTCATTCTCCCTCTGAGCTTCTAAAAATTTGAATCCTTAGGCCTCTTACTATGTCTACATTGCTCATTGAGAAACTATCTAGAATCATTGTCACCGCAAGACTCTAATTCTCGAAACTCTAAAAAAATTTACTATCTCTTGGACTATCATCTGGGATACCTGTAGGAATTTCCTACCTAGTGCATCAGCCACTACATTGACCTTACTCAAATGATATCACAACTCAAGGTTATAAGCCTTGAAAAACTTCACCCATCTATTCTACTTCATGTTCAGCTTCCTCTGATCAACAAGCATCCTTGAGCTATCATAATCGCAGAGCACCTCGAATTAGACTCCTCATGAGTTATGTCTTTATAACTGTAAGGCAAACACCACTATGGCTATTTTCAAATCATATATAGGGTAGTCCTTCTCATGTAGGTTTAACTGCCTTGATGCTTAGGCGTCTACTTACCCCTTATGCATCTGAACACCCCTCAGTCCCATCTTCGAAGTATAACTAACTACCCCAAAATTCTCATGAAAATCTGGAATTACCAACACTAATGTAGTAATCTACCTCCTCTTTAACTTTTGGAAACCATACTCACTCTCCAGAGTCCACTGCTAAGTACTGCCTTTCTTAGATGGCCTAATCTGGGTAGCACTAACTGACAAACTCTACTTATAAACTCTCTACCCTTGGTCACAACAGTTGCTCTTTCCATTGTAGCTTTGCTTAAACTTTACTAGGGTTCTCTGCAATTTCTTCCTTGAGAAATTACATAGCCCGTAAATTGTAGCACTTGTAACCCAAAGCTGACTTTCGGTTTACTTGGCACTTAACCACTTCTCTTCCAAAAGTTTCCAAAACTACCTTTAACATACTCTTCATGTCCTTTCGTAATTCTGGAAAACTCTTAGAGATCTATCCTTCTCGACTTTACTTCTCTGACAACTAGGTCTTAGATCATCTTGTGAGAAAATCTAAAGCTTCTCTCAACTAATCTACCCGATCATCCTTTCTAGACAAAGACATTTATTCTCGATAGTTTTTTTGTTCGACTGCCTAACATTAAGCACAGTCTCACACTTCCACTAAACAAGAACATAACATCATTTGTCTCTCTTAGCAACTAAACCATACCAACTAAGTAAGCAAACTAGATTCAAAAATTAAACCAACATGATTTACATAGTAAATCCATACTTTTCTTATACACATCTTAAAAGATTTCTCTTTACACGTGCTCTTTCCTCATACCAAGTTGAAAGATTTCGTCGCCTCCACTGCGCACTCTGATCTATAATCTGCTTGTGCATCTTGGTACCTTGGAGTCTGATTTACCTATTTCCTTTCAAGTTGCTCATCTTGAAAGCACCCTACTCATACTTATCATCACCCCAAGCTTCCACTTGAACCTGTGTTCCTTTACCTGATAAAAAAATTGAGACCAAGAGGCAGCCTCACTGATTTCAACATATAATCTTTTCCTCTTTAGGGAACCTTCTAACTCTTGTTCCGTCAAGGCTCTGAGATTATCTACTGCTTCACCTCTGCACTCACTGACTAGAGCGAAGAAGTCTTTAATCTCTTTTTGCTTCGTAACTCTTCTAATGCCCTCTCTAAGTCCTACTTTAAATTTTACTCACTTCTAGTCTTCATCTGGATTGGACATAAAATAAGAAAAGAGCTCCTGACATTCCTTGAATTGCTCCGCATACAGGTCCTCAGTAATATCCCATTGGTCAGACCTTAGAAATTTCCAAATTTCTCTTTCTTTCCATAACTTGAGGGAATAATACTTGTCTAGGAAAGTAACTCAAAACACCTACCAGGTGATTTGAGTACTAACCTCTTCTAGTAACCTCTCTGCTTCATCTCAATAGCTTTCAGCTCTTCCTACTAACCTTATGAAGTAAGGTCACCTTCTGTCCATCAGCGCACACCATGACCTCAAAGATCTCTTCCATCACATGAAGCCATCGTTCAGCTCTGACTGAACTAAACTCTCCCTTGAAAAACAAAGGAGTAACTCTTCTAAACTCTGAGAAATACTAATCTCTCATAAGTTTTTTCTCGTTCCTGCACTAACTACACGAGTTCTATTCTATCATTTCTGATAGATTTCTACAAATGACAGTCTGCTCTCTCAAAATAGCATTCATTTCCCTAAGAGCTCTGGTTATATCCACCTTTACCAGTCTCCTAGTCTAATAGGTTTGCCCGGTAGTTGCCATAGTTTCCTGCACATACAGAACATTACATATTGAGTTAGCTAGGCTCAATATCATGTAACTGTGTAACAGTAGCCAATAGCATCCATACCTAAGGCTAGTCATACAATTCCCTTTACATATCTCAAAAAGAGATAAAAGAATGCATAACATTCTATTAAACTGCTACTTATGCCTAAGCACATTCAGTCTATACCCCTGCTCAACAGGATGAACTACTCTGATACCATAATGTAACATCCTAATACAGATATCTAGATATATCCTAGATATACAGAGTTATATAAAGATAAACAATACTAGAGATGTCACTTCTACATACTAACTAATACATATATCCATAATCACAACTGAGTAATTATAGAAAACCTTGAAAGAATGCGAAAAAACTTAAACTAATACATATATATACAACACTTGCCACAAAAGGCATATTATAATACATTCTACTTAAAACATACAAAACAAAAATAAACTTATACATAAGCTTTGTCTAATAAAGCATATAAAAACTATACTAGTCTTCATGCTTCATCTTCATTCCCTTAACAGGATCTTTACCTGGATTTATATGGAAGAACAACTGGGGTGAGAATTAAAATTCTCAATAAAAGTAATTCCAATACTAACTAGCTATAACATTGTATAACAAATATAACAATTGCTATAACTACAAACATAGGAGTTTCCTCCACTAATCCTCATAACTGCCCACTACTAAGTAGTGTGATCTAAACTAATAGCCTACATACCGTTAGATATAAATAACTGCCTATACAATTGTAAATACCAACAGCAACAGACAATGCCCATACAATTGTCTGTAAATGCAATGCAGATGATACGCAATATGATCATGCCTAAGAAAGTTTCTAAAGATATGGTTGTACAATGCTTTGTTTTGAAATACATGCGGAGGTTTATTTTCAAAACACATAAATTCATTAGGAACTGATTCAATATATTATCTTGTGGTGAATAGAGGTATCTCCTCACAACACACGTATCTTGTCATGCTAAGAAGTTTGGTCTTCATCCTTCCTCAAAAAGGCTTTTAAATTTCCCATTTATCTCCTTTGGCCTTGGCACTAACGAAATATCAGGGCTATGTCCTTCCTCAATTGAGTCTATCAGACACCCTTCAATCTCTCTTAGCCTTCATGAATGGACATCAAAGGATACTCACTAAGATCAATACTACTAGACCATTTCTATTTACATACATATATACTTATATACTTAGTTCATTTAAGATCTAAGCATATTCTACAAGGAAATTTTGACTTCTCATGTTTACTCCCTTGTAGATAGGAAAAACTGAAATTTCCACACTACATGCAACCCTAGTACTTGGTTAGGAATACTTATCCCCTTAGAGACTTCTTGACTCCCTTCCTTCTTGGCTAAATGACCTCAAGTCACATAAGCCACATTAAAAGGTAGACAATGCCAACTTATCCTAGTTTACTTATATTTAACATCCCTCATCATCACATCTATAGTGAAGCTAAGTAACAACAAGTTACCATAGGTGATAGACACTTATCTTTAGCAAACCCTTACTCTTGGTTGAACTAGGGTTCTTACCTTCCTTATCCTTACTAGAGTGAACCCTATAATTCATCCTAGTATACTCATCTCCATTGCACCATCTCATCACATCTTGAGTGATATCTAATACAACACTAGGTTGCCTAACGTGATACGTCCTTACCTAGGGCAATCCTTTACTTTTGAATGCTCAAAGGCCTATGCTTTTTCTTTACTTGCTAAGTGACAATTCCTTTCTTGAAATATCCCTATTTGTGTCCTCACATATTTTAGGAAGCATATACTAATGATCTCATCTAGTCCATAGCTTCAAAACATCAAAAATGACATTCTTAGCCATTCTGGGCCTCACGCTGCGGCATTGACCAAAGCACGCCATGGCACCCTAGCCTCGGGTCTCATTACTGGGCATAGCATCACTCTTACGTTGCGGCACGTCGTTCTTTATGTCGAGGAATGTGTTGCAAAATTGACCTCACGCTACGACTTAACTTTCTCACGCCGCGGCACTCAAGCCAGTTCATTTTCATGCTGCAGCATGATGTCTCTCACATCGCGGGGCGCATGAGAACACAGGTTCTGCATAATTCTGCAGAATCGTGGCACTGTTCCATGGTCCAAATCTCACTTCCAATCATCTAAAATTGGTTTCTTGGTGATTTCTAACCGTCGTGCAAGCCCCTAAACTTATTGTAACTCAATTACAATTTATGGATTCTCTTAGGCAAAATCTAGGCCCAAATCACATAACTCCAACCATTGTCTGACTCTTAAATTTATGGATCCTAATGGTTGATCTTGAACCATAAATGACTCTCTTAGGTTTACTAGGCTAAAACTAACTTAACATAATCCTTGAAATCAAGAATCAAGTCAAGAACTCAGATTTAGCTCTCCAAACCCCTATTTCTACTCAAAAACCCTAACCTTATTCAATGAAAATTGAAGAGGAGATTAATGAATAGAAACCCCTTACCTCTTGATCTGATAATCAATCTTCAAGCTCTATGCTTTGATCTTGATCTTCCCTTGGTTTTCCTCTCATTCTTCTCCTTCGTCCTCTTCCTTTCTCCCATTTTCTCTCTTGCCTTTGTTTTTTCTCTTCTCTGTTTCTCTATTTCTCTTCTTTTGTGAGAAAGGAAAGAAATAGGGAATTGGAAACCAACTTGAGTTCCTATGCTGGAACTCATATCTACTAAGGACACCTGAATTATACTAATTCAAGTTTTTCAGCTTCCAATAACTTTAAAATAAATCATAAGGTTCATCTAAATTATTGTTTCACCTATATTCTCTTTTTCCAGATCTGCTACTAGCCAATCTGGCATTAAAAGCACAACCAGTATGCCTAAAAATATCAAACTAACTTAAATTCTCTTGAAACTTTAACTGTATCTAACTTAGCTCATTTGTGACCTAGAAACAAATCATCTATGTTTATTTCCCTCAACTTAACCTTATAAGCCATTATCTGAGTCATTTTAAGCTACTTTTCAACTTATGTATTGCAACTAAGTGCTTAAATAAACTCAGTTTGTCACAAAACTTTTACTGGCATGTTAAACAAGTCATACGTTACCTTTTGAACACATAAACAAGTCTAACATGTTACTAAGGGTATTACAACCACCACATCACCTCACCTTCATCATCAACCTCATCACCACTCCACTACAAAATCGTGAGCCTTTGCCAAACACCATCTCACCCATCTTCAACCTCCACTTCACCACCACCCTCCAACCTCTACCCCGTAATCACCATATCCCACTCTAACAAGCCCTATTCTCCAAACATGTGAGACCTCTAACGTCCAAGCTCTCCATTCCACCATAGCCACCACCCACTCCACCTTTATCATCAACTCACAGCCATGTGATTCCAGCCACATTCCATCCACCGTGTCATAACCCACCAAGCCCGGAAGCCTCCCCTGTTTCCGTGGTTGCTGCCACGTCTCACCACCACAACCTAACCACCCACCACCCAAGCAATGCCATGAATCTTCAACCCGCCACCGTCCCAACAATACAAAACAACCACTACAAACAACACCGTCAACCTCGTGCCACTTTGACCAGAACCACCTTCCTTCACCACGGCTGGTCGTTCACTCAAAGACCACCACTGTGTAGAACCATAGCGCCACCAGCCAGCCCCATCCCATTTTAACTAGCATTTCCACCAAAATCTCTTCACCACTACGCACCAGTCAACACTGTGAGTGACCTTCCCAAACACCTTGAACCCGACAGCAGCCACGCCATCGTTGCTCTACCCCAAATCCGTGAAGTAGCACCACGCTCAGTCACCCACCTGCGTAGCAACCGCAGAACCATCACCATCATAGAACCACTGCATTTTCCAGCTACCCTCCTTGCCAACAACTGCAAACTCATCACCATCGTGAACCAGGAAATGTGTCGTTGCACCAGATCCAGCAACCAACCTTTGCGCGCGCCACCCACTGTAGCCGTGAACCATTCTCCGTGCCCAGCCAGCCACGACAATACCCGCGTAGCAGCCACGCAGTACCGTGCCTCAGTCGTTGCACTGCGTTGAAGCCAGGTTCTGCTTGTTTCTTTTTTCTGTTTTAAATCTTTTTTTAAAAATGAAAACTGACAGAAAAAAAAGTTCAAAAAAAATAAAAATAAAAATAAAAAAATAAAAAGGAAAAAATAGAAATATGATTAACAAGAGAAAATTTAAACAAGGATAAAAAGAGAAAGAAAGGAAAATGAAATAGGATGTTCGTTTCCTCATTTGGTTCTTATATTGCTTATTATCTGTTTTATGTGATCCTTGATCAAATAATTTTTTTTTCAAATAAAAAAGAGAGAAAAGAAAACTATTTTTTAATCAATGCAGTGACCAATGATAATAATTGAATAACGGATGTTATCTCCAATGTCATTTAGATCATAAGGGTTTATTGAGTAGTCTGGTGCTAACTTGAACGCTGTGCAAGAATAAATATATTTTCAAATAAAATCTCTTTTCAAATTTTTTTATTATTTAAAATCAATCAACTCACAATTATTTTCTAAAGAATTACGTGACTTTAAGTTCCTCATTGCACTCAGGAATACGTAGGAGTGGAACTCCTATTCCGTCAAACCAAAAATTAAAATTTCATAATTTATTTGTCTATTTCGTTTATCTTTTAACAAAAAGGATAAAACAAATATTTTCCAAAGTTATAAAAAATTTACACAATTGACTTAAGGTACCGTCTCATGATAGGTGTGTTAGGGGTGCTGTAAGATTAAGTTTCCACCATTCCTTATACATAAATGACTCCCGAATCCAATTTGGTTTCAAATACTATTTTCTAAGAAATTTTTTCTAATTTTTCCTAATTCAAATAAAAATGGTAGTAACTCCATTTTCTTTTATATTATTTTTTAAAATCATTTTTTTGTTTGCCGCTCTCGTCGCAGATCTCAATTGCGATAATGAGGTCTACTTAAATTTTCACTTTCTTTGTACATTGGTTAAAAGAGGATGTGATTAGGAGAACCCTTTAAAATAAATTAAATATTTCTGTTGTTAAGTTGTTTGTTGACATATAAAGAGTCTAAGACATATGTGACTATGATTTAAGTGTTCAATTAACAATAATATGTTCTAACTTACTTTTTTTTTATGACATTCGAACTGTATTAAAAAATTAATTGAAATTGATTCAGGTGGATGCAAAATTGTATGACTTGAAATTAATTTATTCAAGTTTCTTAATTAATTTTTCTCATTTATTTAATTAAATATAATTGAAAAAGAACATCAAAATTTTTTCCTCATTTTATTTTAAATTTTTTAAAACTATTTTTAATTTTATATTTCTTGAAAATAGAAAACTAATAAAAAGGAGAAAAAAATTTAAAATGTTTTGAGAAATAATATAAACAAATTTGAAATTGTCATGTGTATTAATCAATACATGCAAATAATGTGATCATCGATTTTAACTTTGTTAGTAGAGTTTGTTTATAAGTTCTAGAAAATTTGAGTACTTTTCATCCAAATTTAAAAGTTCAAGGTGACTCTACTTCAAAATGAAGTAAAGTTTAGATGGTGTCTATACAATTTTCTCTAAAATCTTATATGACTAAATTTCATTGTTAGGAAAATTTGATAAATGATGAATATTCAATAAAAAGATCCACAATTCCTCCATTTGTCTTATTAGCAAGCATAACCCTCTATACATGCCAAAACCACTTTTGCTAACTTATTGTCAACAAAAACCTATTCATATATATTTCACAATAACAAACTACCAGAGGCAAAGGACATTTTATTTTCGATCATGTTCTATTTAAATAAGTCCATATGAAGTGAAAGAAGTTAAACAATTTCTTTATCTAGCATCTAATAATGAAATAGTTACTTCATAGATTGAAGGAGACATTGGCTTTCCGTGAGAAGATTCTCCTTCAATAGATACCTTTTGAATTAATAAACCAGGTTCCTTTGGCTGAGCTAAAGCACTTTCGTTCGTCAACATCATAATAACAGATGCCATGTTTGGTCTATCATCAGGGTGATGTTGTATACATAAAAGACCAATTTGAATGCAACGTAAAGCTTCAGATAGAATACATGAGTGCCTTAAAGAATCATCAATCAATTCATTTGGTTTGCCCTCTTTCCATAACCTCCATGCCTACAACAATTCAAAACAATTGTCATCCACCATTTCATTAAGGGAATCTGAAGTTATTTGTGTTACTCACATATCCGATAAGATTACGACTGTAGCTTGGATAGATAAGTCCTTTGTTTTTCTTTCCGCTAACAATCTCTAGCAATAATATACCAAAGCTAAATACATCAGATTTTACGGAGAATAGCCCATTAATGACATATTCGGGTGCCATATAACCGCTGAAAAGAACCACAAATAAGTTAATTTGAAGTTCAATTTATGCCTAATAACTTCAACATCATTAAATATACTTACTATGTCCCAACTACTCTATTCGTGTTCCCTTCAATTTGATCACCTCTGCACATTTTGGCCAAGCCAAAATCTGAAATTTTTGGGTTCATATCATTGTCTAATAAAATATTACTTGCTTTTAGATCTCTGTGTATGATCCTTAATCTAGAATCTTGATGAAGATAAAGAAGTCCTCGAGCAATTGCACACAAGATGTGGAAGCGCTTCGACCAATCTAAAAGTTTACTTTGAGCTGAATCTGTTAAGATTGCCAATTTGTTGATTAATATTTTCTTTCCAAAATGAACAATAAAACAAATCAGACTTTTATTATATAATTATCAAGCTTTGCAAGGATACCAACCGAAAAGAAATGAATCTAGGCTTTTGTTGGGCATGTACTCATAGAGGAGCATTTTCTCCTCTCCTTGAATGCAACAACCAAGAACCTTAACAAGATTTCAGTGTTGAAGTTTGGCACACAATATAACTTCATTCTTAAATTCCTTCAATCCTTGTCTTGAACTCCTTGAAAGTCTTTTGACTGCAATCTCTTGTCCATCTGCTAGTGTACCCTAAATTTTATCGTTGAAAAAAATTTGACAAGTAATGAGATTTATGATTTTCTTTCATCTTATTAATTGGAATGTTGCATGTTTACCTTGTATACTGGCCCAAAACCACCTTCTCCAAGCTTGTTGTGACATGAGAAGTCATTAGTGGCATTAACTATTGTAGCAAGATCAAAGAAAGGAAGCTCAAAATCTTGTTGTCCTTCCTCATCTTTCTCTTCGGTTGACATGGTGTTCTCTGTTTTGTCTTTTATTATTAAATGAGATCAACATCATTGATAAATAAGATCTAAAAGTTATAATTATATGTCATATAATTCGAAACTTGTCTACTGTGCTATCTTACTATTAGATGAAAAGGTCCAGCAAAAGGAGTGAGATATAGCTTTTTAATGGATTTTTTGAATAGTCAAATGATATATTAAATGTAAACTATATAAAAATTTAGACATATAAAAAAAACACACAAACAAATTTGTTCCAAACAAAAAAATATTTTATACTTCGCTCTAAATTATATGGTTGGCAACCAATATTGATAACCATATGTTTTAAGTTAGTGGAAATAATAGCTTAAATTTTTACTTGCAGTGTGGACTGTGGAAGGAAATTTTTTTTACTTATACACAAATTTAATATCACACAACCAATCACAAAATGACATCACATTAAAAATGGGACTCATAAACCAAAATCAGCAAAACTAACTCAGCAAAATAAAAATAGTAAGATGGACAAAGAGGAGCTTTGTAGCGGCTTGTTCATCACTGACTTCATTCTTACTCCTTGCTGAGGTTTTTTTTTTTTTTACATCTTTTTATTCTGCCCTTTCTTTCTTTTTGATTTAGTTTCAGTTATTGATTAAAAATTTCTCTTTTTATTCTGTCCCCAACCTAAAATTCTTTCTGTTTTTGATTTGATAGTTTCAGTTATTGATTAAAATTTTCTTTAATCTTATTTTATTTGTAAAAGGTCCCCAATGTAATAATTAGAGCATCTCTTAAAAAATATATATAAATTGATTTTTATATGCAACCCATTTAGAATCTTTCATGAGTTGAATAGTTACAGAAAATCTAGAAGTACCCATCACTGTTACAAAACACTCACTTCTCACTAGATTCAATTGACTTCAATCAAACACAGACAATATCTTGTCACTCACTGTCATAGTTGCTAAAATGCCCAAAAGCGAAAGCTATGCTTTGTGGCTCTACTTTCCCCTTCTGATTCTTTGAAAATTTCCAGCGTTTAGTGGCGGTGCTCCGGCGTAGGAGGTGTGGTGCGTGGTGAAGAAAAAGCGGAGGACGCAGTGCTGCAGGTGGCGTTAGACTGGGCTTGCATAGCGGGTGGAGCCGATTGCAGATCCGCCCAAGGAGGAGGACCCTGCAGCTTCCCCCCCACCCCCACCCCCACCCCCCCGTTTTTTTTTTGGTCAATTTTCACCCATTATCACCCCATCCAGGGAGGAGGAGAATGCTAATACTTCAATTTCTAAAGGGGTTGGGTTTGGTGTTCTGGATAGAAATTCTTGGTAATGGCGTTATGCAACTGCAGAGGACAGAGAGAAAAGCCTAGAGGAAGGAAGCCAGTCTTGAAGTAAGCTGGCTATGGTCTGCTGATGTGTCTTATGATTTTGCTAATTTGGTTTAGTGGGTCCCGTTTTGATGTAGTGTAATTTTGTGATTGATTACGTGTAAATGTAATGTGTTAAGTTTGTATATAAATAAGAGTTTTTGGTGTGCAATGTCTATAATAAGCCACTGCCATAATACATTTATGATATTAATATTGATTTTTTTATATTATTTTTTATACTATTTTTTATATCACATTATTTACTATTGACATGAATATTTAAATAACAAATTTCAAGAACTTTTGTGAAATTGAAAAGAAGGATGTCTGGTTAGGAAATTTACCTCTATGTTTTCTTCTGCTCTTGTAAATGTAAGAGAGTGCGAACAGTGACACAAGGAGCAATAAAAGTGTGAATATAATTACCAAAGCCACCTTTCTCTTATGCCCATGTTTTGCATCTATATTTAAAGCTTGACAAAAAAATGAAGCACTTGTAAATCCCAGATAAAGTAGTGACCCACCGCTCAATAATTGAAAAAGAAAGTTAGCAGAAGAAGATCATAGCCTTTACCTGTCTCTGAAGCAGCCATTCGAATATATAGATCTTGCTCGCTTGCTAAGACCAGTTTCAAATCAATAAGATCACCGAACCAGATGGAACAGCCACTACCGGCTCCCGTTACGACTAAGTTTGAATAAGCCATACAGGAACAGTTTTCCAAGCATTTGGCCTTGCAATCCTCCAGTGTCATACTTCCATTAACCCAAGAATGTGTAGTATCTGGCAATTTCAACCCAGCAAATCTAAGAAAACCATCTCTGTCTTTTACCCCGCAGCTCCAAGGTTCACTGCGCACACATCCTTGTGTCCAGTCCATTGTTTCCCAATTCTGGGGTGATTTTGGCTTGAATCCTTTTAAGCACTGGCAAATTGGCGACTCGTTAGCGATGCAATTTCCATATGGGCCACAAGGATCATAAGTATCACACCTGTCTCCTGGAATAGATAGGTAAACCCTCCAAGATCTGTTTTCTGGAGTCGATATGACGCGTTGGCGAACATAAAGAGTTTGGTTCAAGAAAGTTATTGAAAGCACGGACTTATTCTTGAGGCTGTATGTGTAATACACTTCATCAGCATTATTGACAAATTTGGGGACGACAATTGGATTACCCGTCCATGCGGGTGCTGTACTGAATCCAACGCCATTCCATGGGCCACTGCTCTGGTACAGAACTGAGCCCTTCCACAGTACCAATTCCGGATTGCTGGTAACGACAATACCACAAGTAAAGTTTCCTGGAGATGGGTCGTCCCAATTCTTCCAAGCAGTTAATTTCCGATTAAGACCGGTCTTTAGGTCCCATCCGAGCTTCATTCCTGGCAAGAGTGTATCAGAAGGATAGTCGAAGCTCTGCCACAGGAAACTTTCTTCATTGTTGTTGGCTTTCACGTCTCTAAGTACTAAATTTCCAGTGTCTAAGAGCTGCACAATAGGACTCAAGGACCCCGTTGTCGAGTTTGTTGACCAAAGAAGAGTCTGATTCTTGCTAAGAAGCACAAGGTTTCCCTCTCTGCTTATGATCAACATGCTGGAGTTGTCTTTGACTGGGTTGTCACGGTTGGCAACCCAAACAACAGTTCTAACCGGGATATTTTTGTACCAGATTCCGACGTAGCGGTTTGTGGAACTACCTGGACTGAAGAAGCCCAACTCAAAGCTTCCATCCTTAGAAACCAAGGTGCTGCCATCAGGAAATGACTGAAACTGGGTAATGGCATCAGTTGCAAATGAAATTTGAGAGAAGAACATTAGTAGCTTGGAAATAACAAGCATGACAAGACGAATGGCCATTTTGCGTTAATTGCTGCATACAACCAAAGAAAGTTGAAAATATGTGTGTGTGTGTGTGTATATATATATATATATGCACATTAAGTAGATGAGTAGGAGTGACATGAATACCAAGGGCATTGTTATTTGCTGGCTGACTTGGTCTCATGCAATTACGTTGCATCAATCGGATAGAGAACATAGAGGTAGATCCTTCATATATTTCCATAAATCGCTGCATAGCGGTCTACGTACGGCACTTGTATATCTTCATATCTTTGTTGATAGCGGAAGTTCAGCTGGATTTTTTCCTACATTTGACTAGTGGTGCATAGTAGTGATGTCGGAAAGGTTGGTTGACTGAGTATTGCTGTATTTTTTGACCATACTCGCTATTATTAGACTGGTTTAGGTTGACTTAGTTTGAAAAAATTTCTATTTTAAAAAAAAAAATTGATTCTTTGTATAACATCTTAATATTAATACTTTAATGTATACTAAATGTACAATAATATACATTATTAATCATATCACTTTTAATTTAAATAAGGTTCAAAATTTCTAATAACCTCACATATTATTATGAAGAATCAAGAAGAAAAAGAAAAAATTATATATATATATAACATTAGTCTTAAAAGATATAAGTATAATATATAAAATTTTATATAAATCAAAATAAATATAATAATATAAAAATTTTGCTCAAAAGAAAATAAAAAAAAATATATTCTATTGGCTTCTTCTTTTTCTTTGTTTTTTCTTTTCTTTTTTTTTCTTTCCTTTTCACTTGTCAAACGTGAGAAAATGAGAAAAATAAAGACAAAAGTCAAAGATAAAGACTTGAACCCTTTGTTTGGATGAGGAAAAAATGAGAAAAGAAAATGAGAAGAGAAAATGAAAAGAGAGAAAATAGATAAAAAATAGATAAGTAGTTAGAAATTTTAGTTGTTTGGATAGAAAATGAGAAGAAAGAAAACATAGAAAAGATTAAAATAATATTTTTTTATAAAAATAAAAAAATAATTTTTTACACATATTTTAACCCTAATCCCTATACCAAATCCCACCCCTCTGCGTCCCCACCTCCCAGCCGTCCCCTCCCCTCCCTTCCCTCCCCACTCCCTTTTTTCTTTTTCTCCAGCCGTCCCCTCCCCACCCCTCCCTTCCCCACTCCCTTTTTTTCTCCACCCTTCCCCTCCCCACTCCTCCCCTTTCTTCCTCACCCACCCCTTCCTCACCCACCCGCAAGCCCAGATCTGCTTGAACAGGAACTCCCGTCGTCTGTCGCTGCCGAGCCGTCGGTCGCTGTTCCTGCTCAGATCCGCGCCGTCGCTCGCTGTTCGTGCTCAGATCGGATCAGCCACCGACGAACCCAGCCACCGAGCCACACGCTGTTCCTGCTTTGTTGTTTCTCTTCATTTTCTTCGCAGTTTAGCGAAGAAAAGTTTTTGGGTGGGTCCCACGATTTTTTTTTCTTTCTCGCCTGTTTTCTTGCCTCGTCCAAACGAGAGAAAACTGAATATTCTTCCTCTTTTCTCTCTTCTTTTCTTTCTTCTCATTTTCTCTCGTTCCAAACAGAGCAGAAAGGTGAACGACGTTGGAGAGATAAGAATGAATTAGATATTTAATTAAAAAATTTATATTTTTTAAAAATATTTTAATTTTGCTAATCTAAGTTTCTTATCATAAAAAATCTTAGCATTCGTCACAATCTTATTTCCATCGCTTCCTAGAATTAACACTGATATTCCTTTCCTACCAGAATTCACTTGGTAAGCGGGGTGAGGTAATGGATATTTGTGAGGCAGAGGCAGAGGCCTTGTGTGGAAATCAGTTTTAGAGTTATGATCTCTTCCCTCTCTAAAATTTTCTCTCCTCCTTCTCCCTCTCCCTCATTTCTTTTTCTTTTTTTCTCTTACTGCTATTCTCATTTCTTCTGTAACTTGAATTCCCGGGAAGTATTAATAAAATTTATACCATTCCTCTTAGAGTTACTTGTACTTGGCTATTGTTGCTTGTTCTTGGCTACTATCTAACAGTCATTATAAGTGTGCGTTAGCTAGGTGCATTCTAAATATGTGATATATTTGTTTTTAAATAGAAAAGTAGGAAAGTATTATCTTAAAAAGAATAATCCTTATCTTGATAAAGATAGAGTGTAGGAGTAGTTGATTATCATGTAAATTATTTATAAGCTATAAATACTTATATTAAAAAATTGATAGAGACATGAGAATAGATGTGAAGATTGAGATGCCTAATAGAGATGTAAAGATAATGATGAAGAATTGTGGGATAGAAAGGATTGAAAGTATCCTAGAGATATTCTTTATCCTTATAATCTTGTTGTTTGATAATAGATTTAACTCTTCTCATATGTGAATATAAACATATTAGACCCAATCACGTTAAATTATATATGATTGTTTGTGATTCTTTTTCTTAATTACTTGTATTTATACAAACATGTGTAGAAGAAATTAGGTATTCCCCCACCAGATCCTAACTGTAGGGTTAGAACGTCTGGAAAGAGCTTTGCATTTTGGGAACTACACATAATAAAATAGGTAAGCAAATGTTATCTTCAGAAATACCAATGCACTAAGAAAATAATAGACACAGAGAGATCATGCACTTGTCAACATATCAAACTCAACCGAAAATTGTTGCAACAAATGTAAACAACATTTTCCCTTTATATATGGTTCATTTTGTGTACTATGGTTGGTGTATTAACTCTTAAACAAGATCATGTACTATGATTATTTGACTTGATGGATAATACATGCAAATTGAGAAAACCAAAATTTTAACCGATAATTATTTAGATCGAACAAAAGAACAAATGAAATCATATGTGCCAAGTTCTGAAGCATCTAATTGTTTCCACGCCCAAATCATAGTGCAGACACCAAACAAACAAAGGGAGCGACAGTTAAAAAGAAATGAAGCCATGTCTGTGTGTGTGCAGGTATGCACACGAGTGTTTCCTCCTCTCCCAATCTTTATAAAGCAAATTAGCTATCCATAAAAGAGATGCTGCTGAGTGCATTTCAAATTACAAACTATACATTGAAATCCTATATCAGCTGCAAATAGGGAGCAAAACAGTCAGAATTGCACTTCATTTTGGCAAGAGCTAAGTTCAAACTTGCAAAGCAATGAAGCCAAAAAGAGCCAATTTTTGCAATGTTATAAATCTTATAATACGTTGGCCCCTACAAATCCTGCTAAGATCGATAGTAACATGCAGATATCCTTGTTGCTCTATGCGAGAAAATTTGGCTTTCAAGAGGCATTGTGATGATATTGATTCACTTACAGTGCATGGCATTGAGCAAACCCTTTTTTCATGCACAGAGACAGATGCAAGATCCAATATAAAACTTAACATGGAGAAACAATCAATTTATTCAAACCAATTCAAATGCATGTTTTGCAGAATCAAGGGCATTGGAGAGGAGCATTGATATTGTAACTGGTCCAACACCTCCAGGAACAGGGGTAATGGCTGATGCCACCTTGATTGCCTCTTCGAAGCAAACATCTCCTGTGACATGGAAGCCTTGGCTGCTGGGATCCTGCAAATTATATTAACTAAATCAAAATAATAATAAGTTCATAAGGAAGTAGCCAGGCACGTGCGCCCCCCCCCCCCCCCCCCCCACACACACACACACATCTTATTTGCTTCCATAGACCTTTCAGTTTCTTGTTTCCTTTTTTCTCTTTCAGCATCTGAGCGGTAAAAGGAATTTATGTCAACATTGTTGCATGTTACAAAGTGCACATGAAATGAGGTCCATCCTGGTCGCAGTCTGGTGCCTCTCCATTTTTTTTTTTATGTTAGAAGATTTTATTTTGGGGGCCAGGAAGTGGGGGGACTTAAGTATTTTTTTCACTAATACTCTCACATCTTTTTTTTTTTTCCCTATGATATCTTTCTTTCGTTTTATTTTCTAACTTCCATTTTCCTTAAGCTTGTGCATTATCAGGTAAGTCATTCTAAATTAAGGAATTACAGGAGATCAAGTTGGTTTTTTTGTCTTCCCGCTGCCCCCCTCTCCCTCATTCTCAAGTACAAAAAACAAGAAGGGTAAATCTGAATATAACAAGCAATTAGGGGATTAATATCAATGAAAAACACCAATACGCTGTGATTGTTAAGAATTAATTTGGTAATGATTTTGAATGGATGTCTTGGTGAAGAAGCTCTGTTAAATATTCAATTATTCAATCAAGTGAAGGAATATAGATTTGTAAACTAATGAAGCAATTGATGAGTAGTTTGAAATATTCTTTCTATCACACTCTTTATAGTGAGTAGTCAGGCATCATAGCTTATGTATGTTAAGTAGGATGTCTCTTAACCTAATGTTTTCCTTAAATTGTCCCTGAAAAATTCTCTTTACAGGCTTCATTTAGCAAAATAACTTTGACAGGCTACTTAAACCAATTTAACTTTAACCTACTTCTGCTTTTAGGCCTTTCACTTTTGTCTAGAAATCTTATTTCAGTCTGTACTCCCAAATCATATACTTTCGGCTTTCTGTATGGGCAGCTGGATGCAAAAACTTAATCCCTTTGTCATCCCAGATTTGACTTATTGTTCCACTGCACCAAAATTGCACCGTTGATAAAGAGCAAAGACTGTACCCAGAAGCTATTAAGTGAACACCAGTGCATCTTTGTGTGCCACTGCCACAAGGACATCTTTTATGTTATAATAATCATCCAGTGCATTTTCTACCAAGTGATCAGAGCATAAAAATACCTAAATGTTACCATAAGGCATCTTTGTTTAGGAAGATATAAAAATAGTGCCATAGTCAGTAGTGCCTCTGTTGATCAATTATCTGGGTGTCATTCTAGGTGGCTTAAACAGAGGCTGTCAATGAAAAGTTCTATAACTATCACCAGGGCTTGGTGCATCCAGTTTTCCCTAATGCCAATAACAAAAGCTTGACAAGGACACACCAAGAAACCATGCTAAGTCAAATTAGTTAAATTTCACAAACGAGCGCTATGACTCTGAAGAATATGGGGGTAGTTATAGGAATTATCCTTATTGTACCATATAACATCAACTGAAAAGTAATCAAAGTGAAAAGAATGAAAGTTTAATGAAATCCACGCATCAAACTCCCATAATAAGAATGACACACAGATAGGAACATCCTGCCCCATAAAGTCTAAAAACTATGCAAACACTCCTTATTTCCAAATTATTATAACTAACATTAAAGCTCTATTTATTTTAATCTTCGAGTTGAATGAGCACATGGCAGTGATTACAGGATGAACTTCCAGATCCAGTGAAAAGATAGTCACTAGTTTCAGCTATAGAAATCCGATTTGAAACAATTTTTGGATGGAGTATAATGGATATTCAGTATAGCATGCAGAGTGGTTTCAAAGGGGCAAGGTTTTAGTATCAGTGTGTATGTAGTTTTCTACTATTTTGAATTTACTATCTTTCTCTCGATAGCTTCTGCCTTGTCTATCTTCTTCTATCTTGTGCCTCTTTTTTTTTTTTCTCTGAATATGTCTTTGATGATTCATCTTAAAAGAGCATCAAGTTCTTGGAATAACAAAATAAAAAATTCTAGTATCGCCACGCATTCAGGTGACCATATTATAGCACACCTAAAATATTGAAGAAAGAAGTCAATACCTTAACTTAATTTGTTCCCATGTCAATCACCACCGCTCCTTGCTTTAGCCAATTGCCACGAACTATGTTGGGGATTCCAACATTTGCTACCACAATGTCAGCTTCAGAAGTTATTTTTTCAGGGTTCTTTGTGTATGCATGTAGCATGCTGACTGTTGCGTGGTGTCTCTACTCAAAAGATGATAAATCAGCGATTTAGCAATTGAAACATTCTGCTCAGCAACAACATTTATGTTACCTGCAAGCTGCAATAGCAAGGAAGTCCCCGCAATTTTACTTCTTCCAATTATAACTGCTCTTTTTCCCTTGATTTCCCCACCATGCCTAAGTAACAACTCAATGCAGCCCTTGGGGGCACAAGGGATAAAAAAGGGTTTTCTTCCTCTTATAGCAAGATTTCCCATATTTAAGAGATGAAAGGCATCCACATCCTTTTCTGGACTCACAACATTGATAATTTTTTCCTCATCCAAATGCTGCATCGAATATTTTAGAATAGCTAAGGTATTAATATCAACATCCACCACACAGGACCAAATCACCAAATTATGACAACAATCTTATTTTGATTAGAACTTTCTGATGGAATTAATCTATGAGTACCATATTTATCTTAATGAAATTTGATTTTAGATCAACTGAAGTCTCCAATCTGTCTATGTTGAAATGTTTGGGTTCATAAGCACAGTCAATAATATGAAGTCAAAATGATGAATAAATTACTATAGGTGAATAAATTTAAATGTATTTAGAGTTTGATATGAATAAATTAAATAATATGAATAAATTTGTGAGTTTCTTTAAAGTGTGAGTGTTCCATTCTCCACCATATATTTCATACAGAAGTTATAATTTACATGTAAATTCATTATTCATATTCTATCCGTAGATATGACATTGTAATTAGTTACAATACATTTAGCGGCAAAGCTAGGAAACTTAAACTTATGTTACGGGGCCAAATACTATTTTTATTTATTTGAGGGGCCAAATGTTTTGAGCCATGGGGAGCCTCCAGTGGCTTCGCTCTTGATTGACAAGGGATAGGCCATCAGACGCTCAAGTTGGAATTTGTTCCATTCCAAAAGCGTGTGAAGACACCTCATGGGAAACAAGAAAACACAAGATTGAAGATATATTACTCATCATACTATTTTTGTTTTAACCAAACTAGTATAAAAGCTTGGGAAAAATACATAAACATTACCCAAAATTTTATTTCATTTTAAAATAGCCACCATGAACTTTGAAATTTGGATGAAAGGCCCTTAAACTTTTCGAAACTTCTAAACAAACCATTTCATACACAAGTTAAACAAAAATTGTTCATATGACTTCTATTTATTGATTAATACACATAATAATCTCTAATTTGTTTATATTATTTAAAAAAATTAAAAAATATTCCTCACTTTTATTTTACCTTTTTTTAAAATATCTATAATTTTCTATTTCTTGAAAATAGAAAACTAATAAAAAAGGAGAAAAACTTTACATTTTTAAAAAAATAATATAAACAAATTTGAAATTGTAATGTGTATTAATCAATACATGCAAATCATGTGATCATCGATTTTAACTTTGTTAGTAGACAGAAGGGTATGTTTATAAGTTTTAGAAAATTTGAGCACTTTTCACCCAAATTTGGAAAATCAAGGTGACTCTACTTCAAAATGAGGTAAAGTTTAGATGGTGTCTATACAATTTTCTTTAAAATCTTATATGACAAAATTTCATTGTTAGGAAAATTTGATAAATGATAAATATTCAATAGAAAGATTCACAGTTTCTCCATTTGTCTTATTAGCAAGCATAGTCATGTATACATGCCAAAACGACTTTCGCTAACTTCTTGTCAACAAAAACCTATTCAAATATATTTCACAATAGCAAACCAACAGAAGCAAAGGATATTTTATTTTCGATCATGTACTATTTAAATAAGTACAACTTCTTTATCTAGCATCCAATAATGAAATAGTTACTTCATTGATTGAAGTAGACGTTCGCTTTCCATGAGAAGATTCTCCTTCAATAGAGACCTTTTGTATTAAGAAACCAGGCTCCTTTGGTTGAGCTAAAGCACTTTCGTTGGTCAACATCACAATCACAGATGCCATGTTTGGTCTATCATCAGGATGATGTTGTATACATAAAAGACCAATTTGAATGCAACGTAAGGCTTCGGATAGAATACATGAGTCCCTTAAACAATCATCAATCAATTCACTTGGTGTGCCCTCTTTCCACAATCTCCACGCCTACAACAATTCAAAACAATTGTTATTCACCATTTCATTAAGGGAATATGAAGTTATTTGTGTTACTCACATGTCCGATAAGATTATGATTGTAGCTTAGACAGGTAAGTCCTTTGCTTTTCTTTCCACTTACAATCTCTAGCAATAATATGCCAAAGCTAAATACATCAGATTTTATGGAGAATAACCCATCAATGGCATATTCAGGTGCCATATAACCACTGAAAAGAATCACAAATGAGTTAATTTCAAGTTCAATTTATGCCTAATAATTCAACATCATTATATAACTTACTATGTCCCAACTACTTTGTTCGTGCTCCCTTCAATTTGATCATCTCTACACATTCTGGCCAAACCAAAATCTGAAATTTTTGGGTTCATATCATTGTCTAATAAAATATTACTTGCTTTTAGATCTCTATGTATGATCCTTAATCTAGAATCTTGATGAAGATAAAGAAGTCCTCGAGCAATTGCACACAAGATGTGGAAGCGCTTAGCCCAATCTAGAAGTTTACTTTGAGCTGAATCTGTTAAGATTGCCATTTTGTTTATTAGTATTTTCTTTCTGAAATGAATAATAAAACAAATCAAACTTTTACTATATAATTATCAAGTTTTGCAAAATACCAACCGAAAAGAAACGAATCTAGGCTTTTGTTGGGCATGTATTCATAGAGGAGCATTTTCTCCTCTCCTTGAATGCAACAACCAAGAACCTTAACAAGATTTCGGTGTTGAAGTTTGGCACACAATATAACTTCATTCTTAAATTCCTTCAATCCTTGTCTTGAACTCCTTGAAAGCCTTTTGACGGCAATCTCTTGTCCATCTGCTAGTGTACCCTAAATTTTATAGTTGGAGAAAATTTGAGATGTAATGAAATTCATGAGTTTTCTTTCGTCTTATTAACTAGAATGTTGCATGTTTACCTTGTATACTGGCCCAAAACCACCTTCTCCGAGCTTGTTGTCATATGAGAAGTCATTGGTGGCATTAACTATTGTAACAAGATCAAAGAAAGGAAGCTCGAAATCTTGTTGTCCGTCTTCATCTTTTTCTTCGGTTGATATGGTGTTCTCTGTTTTGTCTTTCATTACTAAATGAGATCAACATGATTGATAAATAGAAGACTTAAAACTTTGATGTAAAAGTTATAATCATATGCCATATATAATTCTTAGATGGAAACTTGTGAGATGTAACTTTTTATTGAGTTTTTGAACAGACAAATGATTATTCTCTTAGATGGAAAGCACTAATTAACAAAAGGAGTGAGATGTAGCTTTTTATTGGGTTTCTTGAACAAACAAATGATGTATTCAAAGTAATTTTGTCAAAAAATTAGCAAAAACTAACCCAGCAAAATAAAAATAATAAGACAGACAAAGAGGAGCTTAGCAGTGACTTGTTCAAACACTCCTTATTCCCCTCCCCTCCTTTCTTTCTTTTTATTTTTTCAATTATTGATTTTCATCCATTATCATCCCCAATGTAAACACCATCACTCACTAACATAGTTGTTAAAATGAGGAGGAAATGCTATGCTTTGTGGCTTTCTGAAAAAAGCGGTGTTGGGTTTGGTGTGGTGAAGAAAAAGCGGAGGAAATTCTTGGTAATGGCATTATGCAATACTTCAGTTTCTAAAGTTTGGTGAGAAGAAAGTAAAAGCATGCAACTCAAGAAGAAAGAAAGAAGTAAGTCTCGAATTAAGTCTCGAAGTAAGCTAGCTAAGCTCTGCTTCTCTGTCTTATGATTCTACTGATTTGGTTTAGTGAGTCCCGTTTTGATGTAGTGTAATTTTGTGATTGGGTATATGTAAAGGTGATGTGTTAAGTTTGTGTTTAAGCAAGAATTTCTCATGTGCAATGTCTATAATAAGCCACTACCATATTACATTTATAACATTGAAGGTGGGGAGGGGTTTAACTACCGTGGATGAACTATTGTGATTGAACAAATGAACAAAAGCACTGTATTGAACAAACAAAGAACACCCTCCAAGGTCTTAACGAGGCGAACAAGTGAAGAAGGAATTATTGAAATTTTGTTTTTAGTAAATTAACTTCCTCGGAGTGTTCGACTTTGTAACCGTTTCATGAGATATTGTAGCTGTTCAATGAAACAAATTTCAAGAACTTTTTGTAAAATTGGAAAGAAGGATGTCTGGTTAAGAAATTTACCTCTACGTTTTCTTCTGCTCTTGTAAATGTAGGAGAGTGCGAACAGTAACACAAGGAGCAATAAAAGTGTGATTATACTTACCAAAGCCACCTTTCTCTTATGCCCGTGTTTTGCATCTATATTTAAAGCTTGACAAAGAAATGAAGCACTTGTAAATCCCAGATAAAGTAGTGACCCACCGCTCAATAATTAAAAAAGAGAGTTAGAAGAAGAGCATAGCCTTTACCCGTCTCTGAGGCAGCCATTCGAATATATAGATCTTGCTCGCTTCCTGTGATCGGTTTCAAATCAATAAGATCACCGAACCAGATGGAACAGCCACTACCGGCTCCCGTTACGACTAGGTTTGAATAAGCCGTACAGGAACAGTTTTTCAAGCATTTGGCCTTGCAATCCTCCAGTGTCATACTTCCATTAACCCAAGAATGTGTAGTATCTGGCAATTTCAACCCAGCAAATCTAAGAAAACCATCTCTATTTTTTACCGCGCAGCTCCAAGGTTCACTGCGCACGCATCCTTGTGTCCAGTCCATTGTATCCCAATTCTGGGGTGATTTTGGCTTGAATCCTTTTAAACACTGGCAAATTGGCGACTCACTATAGATGCAATTTCCATATGGGCCACAAGGATCATAAGTATCACAGCTGTCTCCTGGAATTGATACGTAAAGCCTCCAAGATCTGTTTTCTGGAATCCATGTGACTAGTTGACGAAGATAAAGAGTTTGGTTCAAGAAAGTTATTGAAATCATGGACTTATTGTTGAGGCTGTATGAGTAATACAGTTCATCAGCATTATTGACAAATTTGGTGTTGACAATTGGATTAACCGTCCATGCGCCACCGGGTGCTCCACTGAATTTAACGCCATTCCATGGGCCACTCTTGTGGTACTCAACTGAGCCCTTCCACAGTACCAATTCTGGATTGCTGCTAGGGACAATACCCCAAGTAAAGTTTCCTGGAGATGGGTCGTCCCAATTCTTCCAAGCAGTTAATTTCCGATTAAGACCGGTTTTTAGGTCCCATCCGAGCTTCATTCCTGGCAACAGTGTATCAGAAGGATGGTCGAAGCTCTGCCACCGGAAAATTTCTTCATTGTTGTTGTCCTTCACGTCTCTAAGTACTAAATTTCCAGTGTCTAAGAGCTGCACAACGGGACTCAAGGACCCCGTTGTCGAGTTTGTTGACCAAAGAAGAGTCTGATTCTTGCTGAGAAGCACAAGGTTTCCCTCTCTGCTTATGATCAACATGCTGGAGTTGTCTTTGACTGGGTTGTCACGGTTGGCAACCCAAACAACAGTTCTAACCGCGATATTTTTGTACCAGATTCCGACGTAGCGGTTTGTGGAACTACCTGGACTGAAGAAGCCCAACTCAAAGCTTCCATCCTTAGGATGCCACATAAAGTGGCTGAAACTGGGTAAAATTCAAAAAATTTGAGAGAAGGACATTAGTACTTGGAAATAACAAGCATGATAGGACGAATGGCCATTTTGCGTTTAAACTGCTATATACAACACATATATATATATATATATATATATATATATATAATTTTGATTATATGAAAACATTCTAAACACAATTCCTTTTAATCTTCAATGTATGACAACACAAGCATCTTCATTATATATATAAAAAAAAACCAACAATAATTGAAAATTGAACTGAATGGGCCAAGATTAGAAGATAAATGATGTGATTTTTTAAATGAAACTTTAAATAACTTTTAAACTTGATACCATTGATTATGGTCAGATTTTTCTCTGAACACAATGTATTGAGGAAGAATAGAAAATATTTTGAGAGGAGTGTTTATTGTAAAGGTGAAAGTGAGGGTGATATTGATCATTGAAAGGTCAAGATTAGGACATAAATGCATGTGATTTTTCAAAGTAATTACATGATATTTAAGTAACTTTTAATTTTAACTATTTATGTATGTATGCCATATCAAAATTAATTTCTCTCCCAATAAAAGTTTTTAATTTTATATATATGGGTTGTGTCCAATAATGTGTCCATGTAACTTTTTGACCTTTAAGTAATTTTATATCTTGATCATTTATATATAGTTGTATGATCAAGATTTACTCTTAATCAAGATTTATCTGGTGAGATGAGTGTTTATTGAGATAAAAAAATAAATTTTGATCATTAGATCTTATTTTGAAAATTAAAATATAAATATATGTTACTTTTTTAAGTAATTATATGATAATAACTTTTAGTTTTGATCATTAATATATAATTATATAATCAAAATTTATTATTTTTATTTTCTTATTATAAAAATTTCATTCGATCAACTTACACGTGAGTAAATTTTTTTTTTTATATTTATTTTTACGCGTGTTTTACTTTCATCGATAAAATAATCTCAATCATTAAATAAAAGTCTAATAATTAAAAATAATTACATTAATATATCGATCTTTCCTATATATATATATATATATATATATATATATAACAAACACACATTGAGTAGATGTGTAGGAGTAACATGAATACCAACGTGCTATTTGCTGGTTCTAGTCTCATCAATTAAGTTGCATTAATTAAGTCTTACATAAATATGCTCGCGGTCTTCTTACTACACTCATTAATTGCGAGAGATGTTTAGCTGCTTCGGACACTTATTAAGTCTTTTGTCTACATTTACGGAAGATCAGCTGGATTTTTCTTACATTTGATTAGTCGTGCAAATTAGTGGCGTCCGTCGGGTCAATTGGGTGGATTTTGAAACATTTTTTAATTTGATTTGCTCATGCAATAAGTTGAAGGAGAAAATTTAGTGGGTTGAGCCTCAATAGAAATTATTTTTTCATAACTCATTAATGAAAATTTTGAAAATAATAATTAAGAACTAAAAAAATAAAAAATACACGTTGGGTTGAGTTAGGTCAAACTCATGGGTCCTCCTAAGTTGAATATATTTAAAAATATTTAAAAAAAGTTAAAAAATATAAAAATTAAAAATCAAAAATTCGTTACACATAACATGACTTATGTAAACATAACAAATCACATATTAATTCACATAACTAGTCTTACATAAACATAATAGGTCTAAAATAAACTAAATACAGAAGTGCTTCACAAATTAACAAGTCTTACTAATTTAAGTTCGGAATAAACTAAACTAAGCTAACAGATCTCAATATTCATAAACAATAAATTACTCTAAACCAATTAAAGTCAATGTCATCACATATACTATGTTGATTGACATAATAATTGATTTTAGTATCTATTTTTTCAAGACACTGCAGTTCTTGAAATAGGAAGTTAGGGATTTGGATTTTTCATTTGAGAAACTAAGAATTTGGGAATGAGTGGCCAAAATGATGATTAGTGAAAATAAGTGTATTGTCTGTGTCTAAGTACTTTTTCCTTTTGTTAGGCTTGAAAGTGGAACATTGTCATTCCAGTAGATGAGCTTCTTTTTAGTGGTCGTTTAGCCGCGGTTAAAAATTGTAGCTAAATAACTTTTTAACTACAACTAAACGATTTTTTTTTAAATTTTTTTTTAAAAAGTGGGTGGGTTGGGTACCTGTGGGTTGGACCTTTCCAAACTCACTACTCAACCTACGAATTGCGGATTAGTGTATTTTCCAACATGTGAACTCGACACAACTCACACTTTATGGATTAGGTTGGGTTGAAACCCGTGGGTTCGTAGGTTGACCTAACCCGCTTGACACCCCTAGTGAATATGTCTTCATGTGGCCTTTTATTGCTATTAGAAGATACTTGTATAACCTGAATTCGTGGTTGACTAAGTCGGAAGGTTGAGTCAACGAGTCAACGATCTAACTGCAAGTTAAACAGTTAAATTAAAAAATTTGGATAAAGAATAAAATAATTTTTTTATAAAAGTATTATGTGAAAAAGAATTAATAATGTATGTAAAAAGAAAGTATTAATATGCAATACCAAATAAAAAAATACTATATGTAAAAAATACATCATAAGAAAATAATATTAATAATGTAACCAAAATAGCAATGATAATTATCTAACTCCAATTTTCTAAAATCAAATTTTTTAAATAATAATATAAACTAAAAACTTGTGAGCATTAATAAATAAAAGCATGTGATATAATAGCAACATGTATTTTATTATAAGGGTCTTTTAAGTACCATATTCAAATCTTACAAATTGCATTTTTTGAAGTTTTAATTTTTTTTAGCCTTCAATTAAGAGAGAGAGAGAGAAACCCGAGTTAGCCTAGGTCAAACCACCTGGGCCGGTCAGTAGGTCACTATTCGGGTTTGACCGAATCGCTTAAAAAACCTATTGTAACGAAAGATCGGACCAACCCAGAAGCTAGATCACAGGTTTTTTGGTCTGTACAACTATGCCTTTGATGACCTGTATTCACCTTTATTATAAAAATAATATAGAGGTCTATATTGAGTTAAAAATGATCTACACTATTTAATTTTTTTATATGACTACACTATTTGAATTTTGAAACATTTAAGTCATACTTATTTGCTTTCTTCAAAATTTTCTATCCAATCATCATAGGATAAATTAATTCTATCACTTTTGCACATAAGGTTAACTTCCATTAGACATAATACACTCAATAAGATGTGATAAGGTTGAACAATAAGATGTGGTAGTAAGTGAGTTGCACTCCTAGGGAGATACTTGGCCAAATACCCAAAATAATAATAATTTTTTTCCAAAGTAAAATTATTAAAACAACTACTTTTTTTTGGGTATTTGGCCAATTATCTCCCTAAGGATGCAACTCAATCAAAAAAAAAAGTAGCCTATTAATAGATGGAATGATGGATGAGATTTGGGCTTCTATACCTGTGCTTCTAATATTAGAGTTTTCTTATTGATTTTTTTCTTTGTCTTTTTTAGTTGAGACTACTTTTTCTTTAACTAATTCTGCATCACATATATATTAGGATAATATAATAGCCAATTTAAACTTACCACGTGTCTTCAAGGGCTATTGATACTAATTTTGAGTTTAACCACATAAATTCATTAATTTAACCTTTATGTCAGTCCAAGTTACTTAAAATATTTAAGAGATTTTTTCTTTTTCCTTTTTTTAAGCTAGAGGTGAAGCCTAGCAATCCACGCTTGAACCTTCTATTGCTTTTCTGGATATTTATGGGTCTTTTACGTTAACAAATAAAATAACTTAAATAGCACTTTTTGTAACTAAAGACCAGACCAGTCCAGAAGTTGGAGCATGGGTTTTTCAGTCCGTGCAACTATGAATTTGACGTTTGGTATTCATTTTTATTATCAAAATAATCTAATAGACTATCTTGAATTATCAATTATGTACACTATTTAAATTTTGAAACATTTAAGTCATACTTCTTTGATTTCTTCATAATTCTCAATCCAATCATCAGAGGACAAATTAATTCTATCATTTTTACACATAAGCTTGGCCGTCATGAGAGACAATACACTAGATAAGATGTCATAAGGTTGAACAATAAGAGTTGATTACGGTGATAAGTGAGTTACACTCCCAGGGAGATACTTGGCCAATTACCCAAAAAATGATAATTTTTTCCAACGTAAAATTATTAAAAAATATATATTTTTTTGGGGGATTTGGCCAAGTATCTCCCTAGGAATGCAGCTCGATTACCAAAATTTTAGCCTACTAATAGATGGAATGATGGATGAGATTTGGACTTCCATACCGATTCTTCTAATATTAGAGTTTTTTTTTTCATTTTTTTTGTCTTTTTGAGTTGTGACTACATTTTCTTTAAGTAATTATGCATCACATATATATTAGGATAATATAATAGCCAATTCAAACTTACTACTTGTCTTCAAGGGCTATTGATACTAATTTTGAGTTTAACCATATAAATTCATTAATTTAACCTTTATGTCAGTCCAAGTTACCTAAAATATTTAAGAGATTTTTTCATTTTTCTTTCAAACAAGAGGTGAAGCCTAGCAGTCCATGCTTGAGCCTTCTACTGCATTTCTTGATATGTGTGAGTCTTTCACATTGGCTAAAATAACTTAAATAGTACCTGTTGTAACCAAAGACCAGACTGACCCAGAAGTCAAATCGCAAGTTTTTTTGTCCTTACAACTATGGTTTTGATGCCCAGTATTCATCTTTATTATCAAAATAATCTAAGTCTTTATTGAATTATGAATTATCTACATTATTTGAATTTTCAAATATGTAAGTCATACTTCTTTGATTTCTTCATAATTTTCTACCCAATTAGTAGAGGACAAATTAATTCTATCACTTTTACACATAATGTTAGCCGCCATGAGAGACAATACACTAGTTAAGATGTGATAAGGTTGAACAATGAGAGTTGAGTGCGTGTTAAGTGAGCTACACTTCTAGGGAAGATGAATACCTGTGTAGACCTTGTTTACACAAGTAGTGTGGATTAAATCAATCAATAAGTGATATATTATCACTTTTAATATAAAATAATTGTGTGACACAAAGATTTATGAAATTATTAAGTATTGATTTAATCCACACAACTAAGTAGAAAAGATCTACCTAAGTAGTTCTCCCTAGGGATATACTTGGGCAAATACAAAAAAATTTGTAATTTTTCCAATGTAAAATTATTGAAAAAAACTACTATTTTTTTTTGGGGTAATTGGCCAAGTATTTTCATGAGAATGTGCCTCGATTGCCAAAATTTTAGCCTATTAATAGAAGTGATGATGGAAGAGATTTGGGCTTCCGTACCGATTATTCTAATATTAGAGTTTTGTTATTATTATTTTTTCATCCTTTTGAGTTGAGAGTATCTTTTCTTTAACCAATTCTGCATCACATATGTATTAGGATAATATATTAGGCAATTCAAATTTACTACTTGTCTTCAAATGCTATTGATACTAATTTTGAGTTTAATAACATATTAGTTCATTAATTTAACATTTATGTTAATACAAGTTACCTAAAACATTTTAGTGTTTTTTTCCTTTTTTTTTTCCAAACAAGAGGTGAAGGATAACAATACACGCTTGAGCCTTCTATTGCATTTCTTAATATGTTTAAGTCTTTTACATTAACAAATAAAACAACTCAAATAATATTAATGTGTGTTAGTCTGAGTGGAAATGACTTGGATCTCTTAAGTATGTATTCTGGATTCGATCCCAAGATTCACATATATGAAAATAATACTATTAGAAAGGGTCTCTGGTTAGATACCTAATAATATCTTAAAAAATTAATCTCTTACTTATTTTAGAAATACTCAAAAAAAACTTAAAAGAGCGAATGAGTGAAGTAACACTTACACTTCTTTATTGTTTTCAGTGTATTTGTACTTAAAGTAAAGTATAGGCTTAAGTGTTCTTTTACACTTCTTTATTGTTTTTAGTATATTTGTACTTTAAGTGAGTTATCTAACAATGGTTATATTTAATACAACTTTTAAATATTTATTATGAAACTATCTATGATTAAATATTTAACAACTCATGTTAAGTATGATTCCTATAAAAATACCATACCAATTTCCAGATATTATGCATTTTGAAAGCAATAGCACCATAGTTTGAGCCATAAAAGACAGTCAAAGTCAAGGAAGACTTGTCTTTATCTCCGGTCCACCCTTCTTCCATTTTCTCCAGCGTTCTTTTATAAGACCAAAATATGTGGACTTAAGTTGCAGAACATTAATTAGGTAATGAAAGTTGATATCACTTGTTGCTATGCAAGATGGAGACTTTGTAGAAAATTTTGTTTGAACTTATGTAGTGTACACAAATTATATATGCAGGCTAAGTGGATAACACATTTTATTTTTTCACAAAAAAATACAACTGATAAATTTTCATTTAATATTGAATAATTTTTAAATTTTTGTCTCAAACATATTCTTTTTTTCAAAATAATATTGTGTTAGTTATTTATCCACTTAATTCACGTAAATTGTGTACAACTACAAATCAATAGAAGAATTTTTTAAAGATATTGTTAAATTTCCACTTCTCTATTGCTTCTAACAAGTCAAGCATTTAAAATTTAGACTTGTGAAAAAAGATACTATTTAAGTTTGACATATTTTATTTAAACAAGTGAAATTTAAAACTTAAACTTGACTTACTTAAATATATGAAGTTTGAGCTTAATTGGTTTAATTTATTTCTCCTTGAAGTGACCTTTAAATTTATTAATTGTTTTTAATTTACATTTTCATGTTAGAAGATGAAGTAAAATAAGAAGAGAGTAAAGTATTCTTTGGAAATTAAAGTTAGATAAGTGATAGATAATAAAAAAATAAATAAAATTATAATTTACTAAGTGATAACAATACATGAAATATTATTATTTAAACTTTTTTATATAAAATTACAATTTTTAATTGATTAAACATATATATATATATATATATATATATATATATATATATATATATATATATATATATATATACTATTAAGCTTAAATTTAAATTTAAATTTATTTATTTAATTAAATAAATAACCTTCATCGAATAATTAACAAGTTGAATCCAAATAATTCCTATAGCCCCTACTACTAGGTCGCAGACGGCTCATGTTTTGTGGTAGAAAATCTTCCTTCACTGCACTGATCACATACAGCTTCCATCATCAATAAATTAATTTGGGGATTATTGGAGGTCAGAATTACCTGCAAAATAAATTAACAAGAGACATCAATTCACATTTTATAAATATCTAGCTGGCTGGTGTTACATATTTCAAATAAATGTAGTGCGCCGTTCAGTCACAAGCTGGAATTAATTTTGTTACAAGGGACGATACTGAAGAGTTTAATTAGCATAAAGTATGATAAAGGTGTGAAGAAGATGAGAAGTTCTTCTCCCATTAATGAGTTTGATGATTAGCCTCTTACGGATTAAAATCTTCTGCATTTAAAAAAAAAAAACTGTAGAGAGTAATTCTTAATCGAGAAATGATTTATCCTCCTACTCAATCCTCCTACTAATCTTCCTAATTGCTAAATGAAAAAAGTATTGAATGCTTTTTATATTTTCAAGACATTAGATGCATTTACTTTTTCATTTAATATTTTCTTCATTTAGTATTAGGAGGAATATTAGGAGGATTGAATAGGAGAATATAGAATTATTCTTCTTAATCCAATCATTATCAGTTGTTGCATTATATTTGTCATTAATATTTTGCCGTACAATAATAAAATAATTACATATTTAATAAAACAAAATTTACACATTTTTTCTTAGTTTTTTAACATAATTTAAATAAAAAATTTAATCTAAACCTCATGACTTTTTATTATTAAAAATTTGTATATCCCCTGTGATGCGAATATATGTAATATAAATACAAACAAATGGAATGTAGTGAAACCCAAATTTTGGATAGAGATATTAACATACTCTTTTATCTGTCAACACAATTTATTTATAATATATTCAGGCTCATCCTATGTGGAATTGGCCTGTCTTATTCTAAACTCTCAAATCGCCATTTGATTTTTTTTTTTGGTGGAAAATGGATAAGGTAGAGTCGAACCCAGCTGGTCTTTTACCAATTTGAGAGATCCACGAATCATTTCTGTTGTGTGTAAGTATAAATCACCATGTGAATTCTTTCTTAATTATTCCATTCAATCACACCAGCTTCTCTCATTTGTATTAGTAAGCCACGTTTGTAATTCCTCAAAATTTCCACAACTTGATATAGTATATTCTTAACTCTCAATTATCTTTTCCAAGCATCTTTTTTTATGTTAGCCTCACTTTAACTCTCACTAACATTTCTGTCTCAACTTTAGTCAGTTCAACACATAATTCTACTCTGGCCATCTTTATTGCATTCTCGTTGTTACGGAAATAGTTCCAAGCATCTAGCAAGTTTGATAAAAATGATAACAAAGAAGAAGAAACCACACTATGAAGAAGAAAGCTTTGATTTTAAAACAACACATTTTTGAGTTAGAGTGTTTGAATCCGATAAGAGATTATCAAAGACCTTTTCTAATTCATCATAAGAAAGTTGAGAAGGTTCAGAATCTAATACCTCATCTTCACTTTCCTGTTCTCTTGCTACAAGGTAGAGATGAGTTGTTTCTTCTTGTTCACCATCACTTGAGGACTCTTCTTCAAGGTCCTCCCATGTCACCATGATTGCCTTCTTCTTGAAAGACTTCTTTTGTTGCTTTTTCAACAAATGGCACTCAGTCCTTATGTGGCCAGACAGTTTGCATTCATAGCATATAACTTATCCTTTGGAGTTGCGAATTTCTTTCTTGGGCTGAATGTTTTCACCTTTTCTCTTTCACATCATTTAAATCTTTCTAGATATAAATGCCAACTCACATTCATTAGAAGAGTCTTCTTCTTCATCACTTTCCTGATCTAAATCTACAATGGAATTTAGTGCAGTAGGTTGAGAAGAGTGATGGGATGAGACATGAAAAAAGTGCTTGTTGGAGCTTTTCTAAGTTGACTTGAGAGCTATGAGTTTTCCTCTTGTAAGAACATCTTCATTGATTTCAGCTAGCTCTTGTTCATGAACTTTTAGTGATCCTAGCAACTCATCAAGTGTCAAGATTGAGAGATCCTTTGCTTCTTAGATGGTGGTGACTTTTGATCTTTATATCTTAGGCAAGCTCCTAAGAATCTTCCTTACATGATCTTGATTTGAGTAGGTCTTCCCAAAAGATTTGAGATCATTCACAATCACTCTAAATCTGGAAAACACCTCATCTATTGACTCATGCTCATGCATCTTGAATAACTCATATTGATGGACTAACATGTTAACTTTGGCTCCTTTGACTTGATTGGTCCCTTCATGAGCTATCATCAAAGTGTCCTATATCTCCTTTGTAGTGCTACAACCAATATCTTGTCATACTCATTTAAGCTCAAAGCATATATGAGATAGAACTTGGCTTTGGAGTTCAAGATGTATTTGTTCCTTTCTTATCCAGTCTATGTCTCTTGGCTTTTCTGCAATTCTTCCATCTTTAAACCTTGTCATGGGAATGTATGGACCATTTTCTATGATTCCTTACAGATTAACATGTTGTGATTCAATGAACAACTGCATGCGATCCTTTCAATAGTAGTAATCCTTCCCATCAAATGCTAGTGGTCTATTTGTTGAAGAGCCTTCGGGTATGAAGGTACCTCCTACTTGTTGATTTGCCATTCCCCTTTGATTTTTTTCCTCTCAAACTATTAGATGAGTTCAACCAAGAGGGTAAGCTTTGATACTAATTGAAGTTGGCAAAAGGCACAAGAAGGGAGGTTGAATTATGCTATTCACTCTTTTAAAGTTTCTGCAAGCGCACACTCTTCCCAAACCTTTCTCAAGTGTTATAACTTGGAGTTGAGAAGAGTCGAAATAAAACACAAATCTGGTTATGAGAAATTACTCTTCTCAGCATCGATAATTATTTCAATTGTTATCAAAACTTGAAACCAACCAATGGGTATTCTTTTAAACAATCTTTAAGCACTTATAAACTTATTTTTGAACCAAACAAATATATTTTATCAAATTAAAACAACAAAAGTCTTTATATAAAAAACACTTAGTTTCAAAATACTTAGTTGAGTTCAAACTTGAATAAACTGATATAAACTAGTTGGACAACAGTGAAACTTGTCAAAAAAAAAAAACACTAAAAATAAAAGAGATAAGGTAGAGGAAAGGTACAAAGCTCACCCTTAACCACGTGGGCTATGTCCGGTCCCTAGCTCCTCACCAGGATTTTTTTCACTAACTCTATATTTGGATGTTTTTTCATTAAAGGAACGAAATGGAATAGGTGGGAATAGAGCAAAAAGGAAAGGAAAGGAATAAAACATAGTTTTCATTCTCTTTGTTTGAAAGTTTCATTAATGGAATGGAACGGAACAGAATTACCCATGTATTTCCCCCATTCCACCTCAATTTTGCGGGGAACAAAAGTTAGGCATTTAAGGGGAAGAAAGGGGAAATGATTTCCTATGTGTTCCATTCTATTCCTATGTATTTTAAAACTCCCAAATAAGGAAAGTTATTTCTGTTCCCCTCATTTCCTTTATGTTCCCTTCATTACCTATCATTCAAACATAGTGTAAAAAAAGTATTCTTTGAATGACACAGCTTCTCCGGGCTACAATACATAGGTATTCTTTGGACTGTAACCTTCTTAACCCAGTCACTACTAACTTGTTACCAAGTGGCTTTAAACTCAAGAGATTGATGAATTGAGTTTATAAAATATTTTCACAAATCTTTCACAAAAACACTTATATATCAATTTTCGTTGAAGCTCTTGATTGATTGAAGTGAATATTGAATACTTCACTCACAAATAAACAAGTCAAGATGAATAATATTCAAGTAAGCATATAAAAGTAAAGCACCAAAGTAAAGAGATATAGTTAAGAAAAGTAAACACATGGATTTATCCTGGTTCAGCCACCCCTTGTGACTTACGTCTAGTCCTCAAGTGAATCATCCGAGATTTTCTACTAAACCTTCAAGCTTGAACATGTGCTTGAAAACCTTTACAACCAAGAGCACTCAACACACCTCTGGGATACCTCACCCTTTGTGGTTGAGCCTCAAAATAAGGATACCTCATCCTTTACAACTTTAGAGGAATACCTTACCCTATTTACAAATAAGAGATACCTCACCCTTTACTCTATTAAGGGATACCTCACCCTTTTATATCTTGAGGGATACCTCACCATCTTTTATAGGAAATCAAAGAAAGATTAGATGATAAACTCTCATAATAATAGATATTACAAATTGAAATTCAATGGGTATAAGGATTGATCACACTTTAAGCTTAAAAATAAGGGTTTTTAGATATAGGTGCAACAACTCATAATAATGCTCAACAATATTTTTTAGATTGATTTCCAACACTTTTTTAATGCCCAATGACTTGTATAGCCCAATGCAAGTGAACTAGTCATTAATTTCTATTTCTAGAAACGTGTCTATTCAAATAGGTCAAGCCTCTATTCGAATAGATGCGTTTATAGCATAACCCAGAATGGTTTCTAAAACATTTTATTCGAATAGCACAAGCTCTATTCGAATAGATGCATTTTTGGCACAACTAAGAATGGTTTCTGGAAACCTTCTATTCAAATAGCACAAGCACTATTCGAATATATCCTTTTGAAAAACAAAGGTGCGCAACCATTTTAAGCCTCTATTCGAATAGATGTCCTACTATATTTGAATAGAGCTTGATGGAATGAAAATCTTGGCATTCTGACTTTTGCTATTCGAATAGAGAAACCCTCTATTTGAATAGACCTATTTGAAAAACACTTTAAATAGCTTTGAAGCTTTGCCAAATGTTTCCAAAAGATCCAACAAGCTTTTAGGCACTTGAAAGCCATTTCTTGAGAAACCAAAAACCATTTTAAAACCTTGAAACCATGTGTGCCATATTGGTTCTTGAAAAAAAGATTAGAGCTTAAGTGTGAACCCCTATTACCTTTACAAAAAGATCTAAGTCCTAAAGCTATTCTTGAAAGGTCTTAGACTTGATCTTGTCATCATCTTCATGTTTGTTATCATCAAAACAATCTTCAATGGCCAATAACCAATCTCACAACTATACTTATAGTGGCTAGAACAACCCTCTAGCTCACTACCTGAAACCTAAACAGTTTTTGAAAGAATTTATAAGTTGATAGCTCTCTTAATCACTTAGAGAGTCTTATGCACAATATATAGAGCTAATATAACACTTACAATAGGATTTTAGCTAACGTAGAATTGGTAGGTAGTGAAGATAATAGATAAGAAAAGATCAGAATGAGTTTTCACTGTTATATTCACTTTAAGCTTGTCCATCCTCTTTAAAACTTCAACTATAAGCCCTTATATAGCCTTTGGAAATTAGTTGTTAGTGTTCAGGGCTGGTTTTTGCATTCTGTTTACAAACTAGCTGTTGGCAACATCTCTTTTGCTGACTCAACTTGTCTAGTACAATTTGTCTTATAGCACACACTTGAGAAATGTGTTCCACTCTTTTCAATTTTGATAGAGCTCAAGTCTTCAACTATTCTCAATCATCTTCAAGACTTCTATGGTAGATTCCTTCAACTTTGAAGCTTTGAATATGACATCTTCATGAGAAGATCTTCCTCTTTAAGGGACTTCAAGTCTTCTATTGTTATCTTAGTGAGTTCTTGAATTCTTTATGAGTTGGATGTCATCCATCAGACTTGAGACAAGTGTTAGTCTTCTTAGTAAACTCTTCTCAAGTTAGTTCCCAAGCTTTAAATCCAAATTGGTGGTCATCCAGCCATGTCCTAATCTTTCTCATTGCAGTCTAAGGATCTACATTTCACAACTAAACATAGATACTCACAAGACCAAGTTAAAGCACTCTTGAAGTGATAGAGCTTAAACACCACATTTTCAATATAGTTTGTTAATCATCAAAACATAGTGATAAAACCTTTGTATCAAGAAGGTTTTGGACCTTATAATCTAGATGTTTCTTCAAGTGAAGAAGAATAAAAGGAAGCTGCAAACCTCTACCTGGTTGCAAGGGATCAAGACAGTAATGATAAGGTATCAAACACTAAACCTTCTCACCTTTCCTATGATGAGCTTGAATGCTCTTTTGATAACCTCTTATTAGATTCCAACATCTTGACTAAAAAATGCATTGTCTTAAAAGCCAATTTGGCTAATTTGTAAAAAGAAAGTATTAAAGATGCTAGTATTACCTCCATTTTTAAGGGTTTTTTTTTTGTAATCAGTAATTATTGTGACGTTAATATATGAGTGTGAACACCTAATTTTGTTCGAAGCATTAACACCTTTTTATTAAAAAAAAGAAAATAAAAGAAATAAAAAAATAAAAAAGGAAAAAAAAAAAAAAATAAAACAAGGAAATAAAAAAATAATAACTTAACTTGTTACTAAGTGACCTCAATACTCAAGAGGGAGTAAATTGAATTTATAAAATATCTTCGCAAATCTTTCGCAATACACTTGATTATCAATTTTCATTGAAGCTATTGATTAATAGAGATGAATGGATAGAGAAAATTGAATACTTTCACTCACAAATAAATCAGCCAAGCAAGATAACGCAAATAAAAACCAATGCACAAAAGTAAAGAAGTTGAGTTTAGAAGATCAAACACAAGGTTTATCCTAATTCAGCCACCAATCCACTTGTGGCCTACGTTCAGTCCTCAAGTAATCACTTGAGATTTTCCACTATATCTTCAAGTTTCAACAGGTACTTACAGCCTTTATAAACTAGAGCACTCAATATACCTTGGGATACCTCATCCTTTGTGCTTGAGCCTCAATTTCAAGGGATACCTAACCCTTACAATTCTTTAAGGGATATCTCACCCTCTTTACAGATTAAACAAAATATAGATGAATGAAAACTCTCTCAAGAGTGGATAATACAAATTGAAACTCTATTGGTATCAAGGAATCACATAGTTAAAGCTCAAAATAGGGGTTTATGAGAAATGATAGTAAAACTCAAATTTAATGCTCAAGAATGATTTTCAGATTGATTTCCAACTTATCTTTAATGCCCAAACACTTTCATTTATAGCCCAAAACATTTAAGATTCGTTGGTGGTGGTTGAGAGCATTAAATGCCAAAATATAGTAGTTAGAAAACATTTTTTGGTTGCCCAGATAACCGGTTATTAATTTTTAATAACTAGTTATTTGGTTTTGAATAACTAGTTATTGGTTTTGGCTAACCAGTTATTGTTTTCACTAGAGGTACTGTAACAAGCCAATAACCAGTTATTGGAATATCTATAACCGGTTAAGAGCTTTTAAAAAGAGAGGGTACACTCCTAACTTAGTGAATAACTGATTATAAGAATTCCATAATCGGTTATTCCCTTTTAAAAACATTAAGGCGGGTTTCTGAATTTGGAAAATAACCAGTTATTTGGCAAGTGATAACCAGCTATTGGTTTGTCAAGAAAACAAGATTTCTAAAGGATTTTGTAACCAAAGATTCCCAAAACTTTTTAAACCTTTCTAAAACCATTTTGCTCAAACTTAAACAAAATTTTCATAAGTATAAAACATGATTTTGTAAAGAAGTTTAAGTTGAATAAAAACCAAGATATGAGCTTAGTGTAATTCTTATTTACCTTTAAATAAGATCTAAGTCTTATAAACTAAACTTGAAGAACCTTGGGACTTAATTTTTACACCACTATTTCTTTCTTGTTTGTTATCATCAAAACCATTGCTATTACCAATGTCAATTACATTCTCTCTTTTTTTTTATGATAACAAACAATCATTGAAAAAAGAGTTAGTTCAAAATAAATTGGAACTCACAAAAGGTGTTAGAGACTTACGTTCCCTCTATTTTTTAAGAGGTTATTGGATCAGAGATGCACAGCTCCCCCTTAATTTTGGAATCCCAAGATCATTAAAACTATACCTTTTTCTATTTTACCTTTCTTTTCTCATTGTTGTATAAACCAAAAACTTCTCCCCCTTTTGTCATGATAAAAAGATATGCAATACAGATTTTGACAAAGAGAGAAGTAACACAAAACCATTGCTAAACAATGAATATTCAATAAGGAATTCAGCCAATTCAACATTATATACATTTTAACAAAATATCCATTGCAAAAAAGGTCCATTTCAAAATAAACATAATTAAGCAAGCTAAGATAATAATCATCATGCTCAAGAGATAAACCTATAAAGGTTACAATCTAAAACATAATGATAAAGCTAAAATAGAATGAAGTAATCCATGCCTAAGCCCCATCATCTTGCGGTAGTGGATGGCGACACTCAATTCTATCCAAGCGATCCTCCAAAGCCCTTAATTGGTCATAGATAGCTCCATTAGTATGCTCTTGATAGAGCCAAAAATCCATAATCAGAGCTTGTATACTAACTTGCAAATTTCCAAGGGCAACCAGGATGGGGTCTTCATTGGTAGTAGAGGCCTCTTCCATAGGTACATCAGCAGGGGCAGCGGGCATTCCTTTTTTTGGTGCAACTGCCTCACGTCCATGACCATAAACTCATTCATCGTTTACTTTATTTATTTGCATGCGATTGATAGAGGCCTTTCCAAACTTGTTGTGACCGGTAGTTTCAATGACTCCATTATCACTTAAGCTGAACTTGTATTAATCTAGGATTTTAGCAACGATCAAGGCGTAGGGAAGATCCATCATCATCTTTTCTTTGGCTTTCATCATGTAATACATGATGTAAAAGGGCCAATTGATGTGCAATCATTCTTTAAAGGCCCACAACAGGAAGATGTCTTCGTCCTTAACTAAGGCAAAGTTGCTTGTCCTAGGAACCAATATGTGTATCACCACAAAATGAAGAAGACGATCTTGAGGAGTCAAACATCCAACAATGAAGGACCCTTCTGGTATTTGAATGCTTGGTTGAAGCATGCTCTCGCCAGCTTGTGCTTGATTATATCCCTCCCAAGTTTTGTGACTATCCATCATGAAGGTTTCCCCAGAATGAGTGAGACCAAGCAGGGGAGTCCACTAATTGGGGGCCACAATAACTTTATACATTTTGACATCTAAGACCAGATTCGCTCCAGTGACACTTAAATTGCAAAAGAAAACTTTAGTTGCTTCAAGATAGTATTACTCATATTGGGTAGTGAAGAAAGTTTTCAACCCATGAAACTCCAAGAGCTCCGTGAGGAACATGAATCCTTCTCTGACGAAGAAATCTTAGTCCATGTACTTAGGCTAAATGATATTTTGAGCTTAGAACTGATGGGAAAAGAATCTTCTATGGTCCAGGCTTAGGGGAATGTCTAGGTCGATGGCTGGGGTAGGTGTTTCCTTGGATACAGAAGAATTTTTTGTGCGTGATCTCTTGGGAGTGGGAGGAGCTGCTAGCTATGGTGGAAATAGGGGTTAGGGCACGGTTTGAAGAGAGAGAAAAGATGAGGGGAGTGAAAAATTTGGAAGAAAAAAATGAGTTTTAAACAGTGGGATTTGAGGGATATGAGAGGAAATGGTGTTTGGATGATGGATTTTGGTGAGATTTGAGGTGGGTGAAGTGTTTGAGGGAGTGAATATGAGAGGGTGTTTGAGAGGAAGGAGATGAGAGGCTCGTTCGTGAATGGCAGGGGAGGTGTTGGTTTGCTGTTTAAAGGAACTCAATAACCAGTTATAACCTTTATATAACCAATTATTTTCGTGGCTAAAAAAAGGACCAAATTCTGTTTACTTTGAATAATTGGTTATGTTTTGTCTAATAATTAGCTATTTTCATGAAGGAAAAGACTAGCAGCCTCTGACTTTAGTAATAACCGGTTATGGGATTCTCCTAACTAGTTATTTTATCTTGGCAGAGAGCAGCACCAACATATCATGAAATTTCCAAAGAGCAAATAACTAGTTATTTGCTTCTCATAACTAATTATTTCACCACCAAAACCATAATTTCTTCAAGAAATCAGCCCTTGAAACAAAAACTCATGCCTTCTTGAGGAACATTTCAACTTGGCCTCATTTTTTATTTCCTCTAAAATACCAAGGAATTAGTCAACTAATAGATTTTCCTTCTTAAAAAGCACTAGAAAGCAATTTCTTCAACAAGAACTTGAGATTCAAAATTGGGGGACTTAAGCATGGATCAAACACCTGCAAAACAAAATTGGGGGAAAACTTCGACGCCCAAGTTAGTATTGGATTCAAGAGATAAAAATACAAGTATAAAAATATGCAGCAAAGCTATTTTTTCAAATTAAATGCATGATTGATCCAATATGCCAAGTTCTCTTCTTATGTAAAAGATTGTTTCTTTATTCAAAGGTTTAGTAAAGATATCAGCTAGTTGTTTAGTAGTTTCAACAAACTCAAGCATGTAATCACCTTTTTGAACATGATATCTAATGAAGTGGTGTCTTATTTCTATGTGCTTTGTTCTTGAGTGCAAAATGGGATTTTTAGACAAATTGATTGTACTAATGTTATCACACCTTATAGAGATGTCATCAAGCTCAAGACCATAGTCTAGAAGCTGTTACTTCATCCAAAAAATTTGAGCATAATAACTCCCAATTGCAATATATTCAGCTTCAGCTGTAGACAATGTTACACTATTTTGTTTCTTAATATGCTAAGAAACTAAAGAGCTTCTAAGCAAGTGACATGTCCCACTAGTGCTCTTCCTATCCATTTTGCATTCAGCAAAATCAGAATCAGAATAACCAATGAGGCGAGGCACCCTTAGGGTACCACAAACCCATTCGTGAAGTGCCTATTAGATATTTCATAATTCTTTTTACAGCATGTAGGTGTAATTCTTTAGGATTTGCTTGAAATCTAGCACAAACATAATATCTAGCTTACTTGCTATAAGATAAATGAGTGAGCCAACCATACCTCTATATTTTGAGATTTCTATAGATTTACCTCTTTCATCCTTGTCCAAGTAACAATAAGTTCCCACTGGTGTAGCCATATGCTTGGCATTGTCCATTCCAAACTTTTTGAGTAGCTCCTTATAATATTTGGATTGACTTATGAAATTTACATCCATTGTTTGCTTGATTTGGAGTCTAAGGAAGAAGTTGAGCTCACCCATTATAGACATCTCAAACTTATTTTGCATAGTGTTAGCAAATTCCTTACAAATAGAGTCATTAGTAGCACAAAAAATTATGTCATCAATATATAATTGAACAAGAAGTATGTCATGCTTTTTATGCTTGATGAAGAGAGTAATGTCAACTTTTCCTCTAAAGAAGTCTTTTTCCAAAAGGAACTTGCTTAACCTTTCATACCATAGGAGCTTGTTTTAAGTTATACAAGACCTTTTTCAACTTAAAGATATGGTTGGACAGTTCAAAGTTTTCAAAACCAGGAGGTTATTCCACATACACTTCTTCTTGTATAGAGCCATTTAAGAAAGCATTTTTGATATTCATTTGATAATGCTTGAAATCCATGATGCATGCATATGCAAGTAGTATTCTTATGGCCTCTAATATAGATACAAGATCATATTATTCTTTATAATCTATGCCTTCTTCTTGATTATATCATTTAGCAACAAGCCTAGCTTTATTTCTTATTATCAAGCCCATTTCATCAAGTTTGTTCCTAAAGACCTATTTGGTAACAATTATAGGATAATCATTTGGTCTCAGAACTAATTCCCAAACTTGATTTCTCTCAAATTGGTTTAGTTCATCTTACATGGCTAAAATCCAATGTTCATCATTAATGGCCTCATTTATGTCTTTAGGTTCAACTTGAGAAACAAAAGTCATATGATCACATGCATCCTTAAGAGAGTTTTGAGTGATTACCCTTTTGATACATCACCTATTACTTTGTCAAGAGGATGATATCTTGATGTTCTCCATTCCTTGGGAAGGTTCATGATTTGTGACTCCTCTTACCTTGGGGGATCAAATTTGGGCTTTCTTCTTGCTTTTTGACTTATTTCTCCTTATTTTCCAAGTGTGTTCTTGCCAAGATTTCTGAAACATCATTAACCAAATCTTTTCACGGACCATTTGGGTTAGTTTTATCAAATGCAACATGAATGGACTCTTATATGGTTATAGTTCTTTTATTGTATACTCTAAAAGATTTACTATGCATGGAATAGCTAAGAAATATTCCTTCATCAGACTTAGCATTAAACTTCCCTAAGTTATCCTTTACATTGTTCAAAACAAAACATTTATATCTAAAGATATAAAGGTGTGAAACATTTAACTTCCTTCCCTTATACAATTCATAGGGGTTTTCTTTAAAATTGATCTAATTAGGGCCCTATTCATAACATAACAAGTGGTATTTACCGCATCCGCCTAAAAGTACTTAGGAAGGTAAGTCTCATTGAGTATAATTCTTGCCATTTCTTCTAAAGATCGATTTTTTCTTTCTACAATCCTATTTTGTTGTGGAGTTCTAGGGGCAGAAAAATTATGCTCAATGCCATGTTCATCACAAAAGGTTTCAAACTCATGATTTTCAAACTCACTACCATGATCACTTCTTATGGATGCAATGTAAACACTTTTTTCATTTTAGATAACTTTGGCAAGTCTATTAAAAGATGGAAAAATATCATTTTTGTGAGATAAGAATAATGTCTATGTAAACCTAGAAAAATTATCCACAATTACTAATGCATAGTAGTTTCCACTAAAGCTCATTGTTTTAGAGGGATTGATGTGATATTAGCAAGTGCACCGAATCGTAAAAGTAATAAAGAGTGAGATGAGTATCATTCCCACGAGGATTATGTTAACAATTACTAAATTCGTCAAATTAACACTATTCAAGCTATCGAAGAGAGAGTTAGTAAAAACACTAATGAGCAAAATAAGCAAAAATAACAAGAGTAAAATTTAATCAATTAGGTAAAGATGAAAGACAATGATGTGAAAATGTTAGTGGTTAGATTTTACTTGAACTCTTTTAATGCAAAATCAAATGTTGGGTTTAATCAAGTTCTATTTCAATGATTTATGGTCAATTCCTAAAATTAATCAATATCCAATCCTTTGGTATATTAATCTTCTTCACACTATTTAGAATTAATTAATTCCTTAGTCTAATCCCAAATAGAGAAGGCTTTATCAAAAATGAGAGAATTAAGAGAAAGACCACACAACTCACAACTTCTATTCCTAGCGATTTCATAAATTATGGTGTTTATCACAAGTTCGAGGTTCATGCATAATTTTTTCAAATCATACATAACCCAAAAATTATTCCCAAATTGATCAGGTTTAGAAAAAGCATTAAGAAAAGAGATAAACAAGTAAATTATGAAATAAAAATATAGATTAAACTCATAAAAGAATTACGTCATCCAAGTATCAAGATCCATCATCACCCTAAAAAAAAAAGTTTAGTTACACATGGAAAAAGAAAAAAACAAAGAAAAGGATTCGACAAACTTTATAAAAAAACATGTGGGAAGGTTGAAGAAAATTCATAATCTTCAAGCCTGGATGCGCCCACACTAAGCTAGGGTTTGTGCCTCCGCTTTGCTCTTCGACGACTATAAAATTATGTGCAAGTCTATTGCTCAATGGCATAACTTTTCTTTTTATAAAGAAAATAATGTGCTCTGTTACGCGACCAGCGCTCAGGCGCTAGCTTTCAACGCTCAGGCGCTGAATGTCCTTTCTGAATTTTCTAATACGCAATGCGCACTCAAGCGCTAGGTCTTCAATGCCTAGGCACTGAACGACCAGAAGAAAGTATCTTAGTGTCGTTGAGCCTGACTCTTGGACACTTGGGCTCTGGACACTAGAAATTTGTTTTCAGCTCTTTTCTTCATTGTTCAAGTGTCCAATCCTCTTCCATGTGTATTTACTTATCAAAAAAATAAAATAAAACACGTAATAAGAACATAATTAAAAAATAATAAAAATATAATAAAATTTGAGAACAAAGGTTAATAAAAAAAAATTAAAAGAAGATAAAAACACAAAATTTGAATCATAAAAATATGAATTTTTAAAAGTTCATCAAGGACCAAAAAGATTTATGTGCAAAAGTTGTAAAAGTCTAGAGGTTAAAATAACATTTTTTGTTTTGAAAGAGACCTTTACTTGTTTTCCCTTTTGACATGCGTCACATAGTTTATCTTTTTTAAATTTGAGGTTTGGAAGTTCAATTACTAACTCTTTTGAGACTAACTTATTTAAGTGATCCATGTAAATATGAACAATCTTTTTATGCCATAATCATGAATCATCTTCTTTACTCATAAATCATTTACCATCATTTGAGGATATATCATCAAGGCTAATCATGTATATATTATTGACTCTATGACAAACAAACTTAACTTACTTATCATCTTTTCCTTTAATTATGCTACAATTAGAATCAAATATAACTTTATTTCCTTTATTAATAATTGACTAATACTAAGTAAATTATGTTTAAGCCCTTTAACAAGTAAAACATTATCAATAGAAAAGGAAATGATTTTACTAACTTTGCTAACTCCAAGGACCTTTCCTTTGTTGTTGTCACCATATGTTACACGTCCATTCTTCTTGGGGGACAAAGAAGGAAAACTTGGAGCCATCTCTAGTCATGTGCTTGGAGCAACCACTATCAAGATGCCAACTTGAGCTCTTGGCCTTCAAGTACACCTACAACACACATACAGATTTTAACCTTTGGTACCCAAATTTTCTTGGGTCCTTGTGTGTTAGATTTAGGCAAGGTGCCCTTAGGGACCCAAATCATTTTAGTCCCAACCCTGGTGTTTAAGTTTTTCCTAACATTGCATGTTGAGGCACTATGTCCTTTCCTCCCACAATAAAAAAATTTGATAAAGGGGCTACTTGATGTACTTGAGGAAACAAAAAAATTCTTGTAAGACTTTTGTTGGTTATTGGGATTATACCCTAAACTGGCTTTTTGGAAAACACATTTTTGTTTTCCAAGTAACGCATTTAAGTTGCTCTTCTAAAGGTAAACTTTGAAAGAATGTTTTTTAAATCCTTAATTTCTTTTTCAAATGCTTTATATGATAAGCAAGATAATGGTGTGGATGCATTATCATGTGAAGAACACGTCATGCATGATGAGTTAACATCAATTGATCTTAGAGTTTCATTCTCAATTTTGAGTTCTTTAATCTCCTTGTTTAAAATAAAAACTTTGTTTATTAATAAGGAGATTGATTTGTTGGAAGATAAAACTAATTTTGTGAGTCTCATGGATTCATCATGTAATTCTTCAAAAGCATCTTGTAGTTCACTATAGGAAGGTGAAGAGTCTAGGTCAGAAGAAATTACCTCGGTGCCACTCTCTTCTTCTTCTTCTCCTCTAGCCATGAGACATAGATGAGCTTGTTCATTTTCTGAACTATCGGTAGAATCCATGTCATTGTTCTCTCATACTATGTAGGATCTCCTTCCTTTCTTTTATTTAGAAGATCTTTTCTCAAACTTCTCCATCTTCTTTAGATATATGAGACATTTCATCTTCATGTATCCTGATTTTCCGCATTCGTAGTATGTTGGAGTAGATGAGGGTCATTCTCTTTTATGATAGGTCTTCTTTAGAGGGGGGTAGGTGGCCTTCTTTGAATTTCCTTTTTCTTAAGAAAATTTCCAAGTCTTTTTACAAGGAAACTAAGATTTTCCTCATTTACCTCAAGGTTATCTATGTCATCTTCATCATCTTCATCATCTTCATCATCATCATCAATTGTGGAGGAGGTGGCTTTGAGTGCAATCCTTTTTTACTTCTTGTCATGCTCCTCATTTTGATTGAGCCTATTTAGCTCAAAATCATGTTCTTAAAGCTTCCTAAATAGAGTGGCTAGTGTCATTGTTGATAAATTCCTTGATTCCGCAATAGCCGTTACTTTGGGTTACCAAATTCTGCTCAAACATCTCAACACTTTGTTAATCAAGTCTTCATTAGGAAAGGTTTTTCCCAATGAAGCAAGATGATTTACTATGCGTGTAAACCTCTTTTGCATTTCTTGAATATTTTCTCCATGGTTCATTCTAAATAACTCATACTCATGAGTGAGAGTATTTATTCTTGATCTTTTTACTTCACTTGTACCCTTATGGGTTACTTGTAAAGTATTCTATATCTCTTAGGTAGTCTTATGATGTGTGTGAAACAACATCATATTTTGTTCTTGTTTTGCATGCCTTTTTATACATTTTAGCTATTTTAGTTTCCCTTTTTATTTGTTTTTCCTTTAGTTCGGATAACTGTGGTATTTGTGGTGTTATTGTGCAGGATTGGTGCTAGATTGGCTTAGAAATGGATGGAAAGCTTGCAAGATTGAAGTTGGAGCTTTATGGATAGCAAATTGGGGAAAAAAGACTCATTCTAGAGAGTTCCATGGCCTACCCGTGGAATTTCCCATGGCCATGGATCGAGCAGCTGCGTGAAGAAGCAAAAGTAATTTTCCAGAGAATTCCACGGCTTGGCCGTGGAATGATCCACAGCCGTGGAGTTCTGTCAGCAAGATTCACGGCCAGCCCATGGAATGATCCATGGCCGTGGATCGCAGTACGCATCAGTTTTTAAGTTTTATTTTTTATTTCTTTTGGGACATTTTAACCAATTAAAACCCTAGGGTATAAATAGATGTTCTGAATACAATTTAGGGGTCTCAATTTGGTTTGAAGGAGGCACACTTGGAGGCTTTGGATCTTGATCTTTCTCCTCTCTTTTCTCTTTGATTATAGGTTTGGATGTTCTTGAATTTGAATTCTTGTTTCTTCTTCTCCATGTCTGAGTAATTCTCTTTGTTTCTAGGATTGGACAATGCCCTTTGATACATTGATGATGATTAATTGACTTTGTTTCCCCTTTTATTAATCTTGAATGTTCTTTGATTTAATCCTTATTGCACTTATTCATGTGAATTTGCTGGCCACATATTTGCATCTCATAGATATTTAGGGACGTACTAAGAGGTGAACCTAGGTGTTGGAACCATAAGAATTGAACTTAAGGTCTAAATCACGAGAGTAGGTTTAACATTTCGAGGATTCAATGAATTACCATAAAGCGTAATGGGTTTAATTTAAATTCAATTACCACGAGAGTAGGAATTAGTTTAATTAGGCACGATTCTTGTCTCTTGAGAAAGAACATTAACTAATTTAGGGTAATTCACCTTCAATTAAATTTTAATTTTAATAAAAGGGTTGTCAATTACGATTTGTCTTGTATCATTGTGGTTATCCTAATCTTGGAAACTTTCTTGAATCTGAAAAGAACTTTTCTTAATAACTTGCTATTTTTGTTATTAATTTTGCACTTTAATATTTATTTACTTAATTGCTTAGTTACTACATTCTTATCAATCAACAATTTTATCCCCTTTGTTTAATTGAATTGAATTAATTAATTAATTGGTATTCATAGACACAGTCCCTATGAATTCGATCTTTTATTACTTGATGACGAAACCGTACACTTGCGGATTTCATACACCAAGTTTTTGGCGCCGTTGCCGGGGATTACATTTTCTTGAATATTGATTTAATTTTTAATTTAATTATTTTAAACTTTTTTCTTTTATCATATTCTTACTTTCTTGTTTTCTCTTTAACTCTCTGCAGGTAATTTCTCTTGTTTATGCAAAGTACTAGACGTTCCGAGACTCTTATTGAAGCAGATCCTGAAATTGAAAGAACTCTTCATAAAAAGATAAGGCAATAAAGGCAAAGAGTAAGAGAAATACCTGAACTAACACTTATCATGGCTAAAGCTGAGGATAATAGACGGCTAAAAGAGTATGCAGCCCCTAATGCTCGGGGTTTGCGATCTGGAATTACTCGGCCAGACATTGAAGTTAGGCACTTCACTATACCTCCTACCTTACTTTCTATGATAAGGTAAAACCAGTTTGGAGGATTACCATCAGAGGACCCGAATGATCATGTGGATATGTTCTTGGAGTTTTGTGAGACCCTCAAAATTGAAGGCGCCTCTGTTGATGCTATTCGTCTCCGCCTGTTTCCATTATCATTGAGAGATAGAGCTAGAGCTTGGTTGAAGTCTATTCCCGCTGAGACGATAGCTACTTGGGACCAATTGGAGCAAGCTTTCTTGGACAAATTCTTTTCACTTTCTAAGACTGCTCATCTTAGGACTCAAATCACAAGCTTCGTTCAGAAATATGGAGAGTCATTATCGGAAGCTTGGGATAGATATAAGGCTTTGCTGGAAGCCTGCCCACACCATGGGTTAGAAAAATGGTTGATCATCCACACTTTCTATAATAGGTTAGAATATTCTTCGAAGGTGTCTCTTGACTCCGCGGCTGGTGGAGCTTTGATGAATAGAAGGCTCACAGAAGCTTATGAGATTATTGAGAGTGTAGCTGCCAATCATCACCAATGGGCAAATGAAAGAGGTCATAACCCGAGAAAACTCTCGGGAGGTAAGTTTGAGGTAGACGGTGTTGATTTAATCATATCAAAATTTGATTCTTTGAATAAACGTTTTGACATGCTTGAAAAAGATCATGTTAATGCCATAGGTGCTTGTAACAATTTTTGTGAGATTTGTGGAGTACAGGGACACGTAGGTGTTGAATGCCAAGTTAGAACTGGCTCCTCACAAGGTGCACCGGTAGAGCAAGTGGAATCATGCCATAATTTCCATGACTTCAACCAAAAGGGGAGGAATGATCCGTATTCTCAAACTTACAACCCCGGTTGGAGGTCACATGCTAACTTCTCCTACCAGAATAATCAGTCCCAAGCCGGGCAAGGTAATGCTAATCCCTATTCTAGACTCCAACAGGTACAAAAATTTAGACTTGAGTCTCTTCTTGAGAACTTTGTTGAGAGTCAATCTAAACAGAATGAGGAGTTTATGCAACATGGGTAAGTTGTGACTGAGGCCATTAGAGAGTTGTCAGCTAAGGTTAACAATTTGGCCATTCATAATAAGATGTTGAAAACCCAGATTGCCCAACAAACAAGCACTTCACATAGGCAAGAGGGTAAGTTTCCTGGTTGACCTGAAATAAATCTAGGTAATGAACACTGTAAAGCGGTGAGTTTGAGAAGTGGTAGGAAATTGGAGGATCCCAAGGGTAAGAGGAAGAGTGACAAAGATGAAGGGAAAGAGGAAAAAGAGACTAAGACATAACCCTTAGAAGAAGAGGAAACTACTGAGAAGGTGTGTAAGTATGTACCCCCTGAACCATACTAACCCCCAATTCCTTTCCCTCAAAGATTGGCTAAGGTAAAGTTAGATAGGAAATTTGGGAAATTCCTAGAAGTCCTTAAGAAATTGTAGATTAATGTACCCTTCACTGAGGAGTTGAAACAAATGCCTACCTATGCTAAGTTTCTTAAGGACATTTTGTCTAATGAGAGGAAACTCGAGGAATATGAGACAGTAGCTTTAACTGAGAAGTGTAGTGCTTTATTTCAAAATAAATTGTCTCCTAAGTTAAAAGATCCAGGTAGCTTCTCTATTCCTTGTTTGATTGGTAATACAAATTTTGATAAAGCTCTGTGTGATTTGGGGGCTAGTGTTAGTCTTATGCCTCTTTCGGTGTGTAAGAAGTTGGAGGTGGGTGAGCTAAAACCCACAACTATCTCCCTTCAATTGGTGGATCGGTCTGTCAAGTACCCCATAGGCATCTTGGAGGATGTTCCTATTAAGGTTGGTAAGTTTTATATGCTGGTGGATTTTGCTGTGCTTGATATGGAAGCTGATGCTAAAATGCCGATCATACTTGGGCGTCCATTCCTTGCCACTGGAAGGAAGATCATTGATGTCCATGAAGGAAAATTGACTTTGCGATTGAATGATGAGGAAGTAGTTTTTGATATTTTTAAATATGAAAATAATTCTAATTCCTTAAATTCATGTAATCGCATAGATGCTACTAATTGTTAGCCATGACAACCATCACCCAAGAGGGGGGTGAATTGGGTGATTACAAATTTTAATGCAACTTTGAGAAATTAAGCATTTTGAATCACTCAAGTAATAAATGCAGCGGAACATGCACAACAAAGGTACAACTATTATAGATTACTCAAATACAACTTGGGATATATAATGAATTAAACAAATAAGCTAGATATCAAGTTCATAGAATCATATCACCAAGATGACAAGATATGCAATAGATAAATATACTACACCAAATACTAAAATTAAAGAGTGTAGGGAAGAAAGAATCAAACTCAAGAATTTATCCTGATTCAGCCACCAACCACTTGTGGCCTACATCCAGTCCCCAAGCTTAACTTGAGATTTTCTTCACTATCTCCTAAACTTCACGGGTGCTAGGAAAACCTTTGTACATACAAGAGCACTCCTCATACTTTGGGATACCTCACCCTTGTGCTAGAGTCTCCAATTCTTCAAGCTTCACAGGTGCTTGATGACTTTTACAATTTTGAGCACTCAACACCTTAGGATACCTCACCCTTTGTGCTTGAGCCTCTACTTTGAAGGGATACCTCACCCTTTACAATTCTTGAGGGATACCTCACCCTCTTACAATGATTTCAAGATGAAGAGAAAGAATAGAAACTCTCACAAGAGTAGATATACAACTTGAAGAACAAAGTATGGATAATAAGAAAACTTTCTCAAGAGTGGATAATACAAGTTGAAGCTCAATGGGTATAAAGGATTCACACTTTAAAGCTCAAAATATGATTTTTATGATTCAAGGATCAATTCTAGTGTTCAAGAGGTGTATAAGCTTCATACAACACTTATATATAGAGCCCAAGTGATAAAATAGCTATTGGTAGTGTTTTATAATGATTTTCTATGAAAACTAGCCATTTATAGCCGTTAGAAACGTTCTTGGGCACTTGGTAATCGATTACAAGCTTTATATAATTGATTACAAGCTTTCTGGACACTTTGTAATCGATTACACACTTCCCGTAATCGATTACACGGCTTCTGTCAACGTTGTAATCGATTACATGGCCTGTGTAATTGATTACAACATTTTCTGGTTTTGAAAATTGACTTTAAAAGGTCATAACTTCTTCATTTCTTATTCGATTAAAGCGAATGACTACTCATTGGAAAGATATTTGAGTCTATTTTTATATGAAAGAAGTTTCAAGATAAAACTCAAAGTATTTTGAAAGATATGATCAAAATAGTAACCAAAGGTCATATTTTCAAAACTCAAATTTTAATTGGTCATAACTTTTTCGTTTCCTATCCGTTTAAAGCAAATGACCACTAATTGGAAAGATATTTGAGTTTATTTTCATATGAAATAAGTTTCAAAATAAAAATCAAAGTAATTTAAAAATTATGATCAAAAGAGTAACTAAATGTCAGTTTTATAAAACATAAATTTGACTAATTTTCACAGATTTGAAATACCACCAAGGCTAATTTTCCAAAAACATTTTGTTGGGCATTTAAACATTTTAGAAACACTTATAAAGATGTTTAAAACTTGTTTGAGCTTAGTGTGATTCCTTTTTACCTTTACACAAGATCTAAGTCTATAAGCTATTCTTGAAGAACCTTGGGACTTAATCTTTGCACTTTCAATCATTTGGCTTCTTGATGTAATCCAAGCTTCTGAAATTTTCTTCTCTTCATGTCTTGCATGAGCTTGGAACATCTTTATTATTTTCATCCTTCTTGAGTTGAGCATAGTTGTGATCTTTTTACTTTCTTGTTGCAATGCTCACTCTTGGTACTTGGACTATCCTACAAAGTATTACTCACTTAAAATAAGCATAGTTAGTCCAAATTCATAACTCAATATCTGTTACCAAGTGGCTTCCAGTACTTAAGAGGGGGGTGAATTGAGTATAAAACTTTTTCTCAAAACCTCTTTTTATCAAAAACAAATATTAAAACTTAATAAATAAATACACAGAAGGAACGAGAAGAAAAAAAGAAATAATAAAAGCAGCGGAAAATAAATATGCAGTAAATTAAAATTGCATAAAATAAAGAGATTAAGAAGAGAGAAGCAGACACAATATTTATCTTGGTTCGACCACTAACCCACTTGTGGTCTACGTCTAGTCTTCGAAAGCCAAGATTTTTCACTAAGTATACAAGCTTCAATAGGTGCTTGCAACCGTTATACAAAAGAGCACTTTTCACACACAGGGAAACTCTACCCTTGTGCTAAAGCCTCAGCCTGCAGGGATACCTCACCCTTATACAAACCTTGAGGGATACCTCACCCTCGATACAGAATAGAAAAAAGTAGATGAAGAGAAACTCTCACTCAGAGCAGGTAATACAAATTGAAGTGCTAATGGAGCTCTCACAGAAATATCTTAAAGTTTTTAATCAAAAAGAGTGTAGAAAATAATTTCACAGATTAGAGCAAGCAGAAAATTATTCAGAGTATTGGGCAATTTTATTCGTGACCCAAGGTTCCTATTTATAGATAAAATTAGAAGAAATAGCTGTTGGGTAGCATTAAAAGCCATTTAACCGAATTAAAAACCTGTTTGTTTCCATATCAGTGTTCGTAAATAACGTGTTTATTCGAATAGCTTAACATGTTATTCGAATAACACTGTTCCTGAAGCCATCGTGAAAAAGCCATCTGATATGGGTTATTCGAATAACCTCTATGTTATTCGAATAACACGTTTAAAAAAACTGTTCAGATAGAAAATGTTTATTCGAATAACGTTTGAGTTATTCGAATAATTCACTTAAAAAAATAGGTCTGAGAAACTCACTTATTCGAATAACTATCTTGCTATTCGTATAGCATCTTTAAAAACAAAACCTCGTAAAAGTGTTTATTCGAATAGTCTAAGCTCTATTCGAATAAATCAACGCAAAAACAGTTTTGGACAAAGTGTTTTAAAGCCACTAAGATTCTTTTAAAAATAAGTTTTATCTTTTCTTTTGAAAACAAAGAGATATCAAAGTGAGCTCTGTACAACAGAACCTAAGTCCTAATGCTAATATTATATAAACTTGGACTTGGTCTATTTATCATCTTCATTTAGTCTTCACGTTTGTTATCATCAAAACAAGTCTTCAAAGGTATACGTCCAAACACATTCTCCCCTTTTTTGATGATGACAAACTATCAATGAGAAAAGAGTTAGTGCATATAATTGGAATTCACAAAGAGGTATAAAAACTTACTCCCCCTCTTTAATTATAAGAGGTAATGTATATCAGATATGTGCGCAGCTCCCCCTTTCAATTTGAATCCAATCTCGTGTTAAGTTTACCTAGTTTACCTTACCTGTCTTTTCTCAATTAAATTCAAATAATTCAAATTTTTTCTTCCCCTTTTGTCATGAGCAAAAAGGAGGGGTAAGTTCCATAAACATATATCTAAGTATAAGTGCATAAAAAGAAGCATATTCATAACAATAGATCATCAAGAAACTGTATTTATGCATTAATAAAAAAAGGATTCAATTACAAAAGCCAGAAATAAATAACATAAAGGTAAAAACAGAGATCCTAAGAACTAAGGTTCCTAGAAATAGGTATCCAGAAGTGGTGGTGAAGAAGCTGGTGCAGGAGCAGGTGAAGCAAATCGGAGGGCAGCAACCTCATGTTCAACACCTTCTATTCTATCAAAAAGAATAGAGAAGGTATGTTCCATATATGCTCTGTTATCATGCAAGGTGGCCATGATCTGTTATAAGGTGACAGGAGCAGGAGCAATAGCAGGTACATCAGCGGGGGCAGCAGGAGCATCAGCAGGGTCTAGCTCATCTTCAATAACCTCATCTGGGTACACCCAGCCTTCATCGATTTGGATCATCTTCATTTTGCGTAAGGTGTGGGTGCCAAAGACGTTGCGATGAGTCAGGGCAATGGCTCGCTCAGTCTCCAAGACCTGAGGATACTTGCTCAGTAAGGTAGTGACGAGAATACCATAAGGCAAGTCAAATTTTTCCTTGCCCTTGGCCCTCATCATATGTTTCATGATAAACACAGGCCAGTTGATCTGATGGCTGTTCTTCAAAAACAAAAGCATGAAGATGTCATCTTCACTGAGGTAGGCGTAATTGCCACCGCGGGGAGCCAAGATATAAGCAAAGGCGTAATGTAGAAGCCTATCTTGGCTTTTCAGCATGCCACCCTTGAGACCCTTCTCAAGCAAGGCTAGACTAGGCTTCAGTAAGTCCTCAATCACCTGAAACTTGTTGAACTCTTCAAGGAAAAGGTTGTCACCATCTTTAACAAGGATGCCAGTGAACTACAACCCAAACAGAGTCTGCCAGTCCTGCGGTGTGATCACAATGTTCTGATCACAGACTTCGGATAGAAGGTTTTGGCCATCAAATGCCAGATTACAGAAGAACATCTTCACCAGATCTAGATAGAGAGTGGCTCAGTGAGAGCAAAGCTGTAGAACACCCTGGTTTTGCAGTAGGGTCAGAAAGTCGAAACCACGGTGTTGTTGGAAGAAGGAGAGGTCAAGATACTTGGGCTGAACCAGGTTACGCTCCCAGAAATGGGTAATGAAGCGGGCTCGATGCTCTTCGTTGGATGAGAGCCTTCTCAAGTCAAGTGGATTATTGCATGGAGTCATCTTTGTGCGTGGGCGCTTGCTAGAGGAGGAGGCCATGGTGATTGGAAGTGTGGAAGAGAGAAAGAAGGCAGAAAGATGGTAGAGGAAAGTAAGAGAGGAAGAGACGATGAGCAGAGAAGGTGAAAAGTAGAAGAGAAGAGGGAATGAAACGGTTGGGTGCGCAAGAGCTATTTAAAGAGAGGCCCATGTTTATTCGAATAAATAGAGGTTTATTCGAATAAAACTTGCTTGGAAATTGAAAGGACAGACGTTGAAAGAGTGTTTCAGCTAGGGTTCATTCGAATAGAGGGAGTTTCTATTCGAATAACTTATTTGGGAAAGCCAAGCGTTTTGGCAAACTAACAGGGTTTATTCAAATAACTGTAGAAGTTATTCGAATAAACTGAAAGCCATCAGTCAAGGCTGATAAAACAGGGCTCTGGTTATTCGAATAGTCTGAGTTTTATTCAAATAGACAGAGGGCAAAAACTGAGACTGATAAACTAAGGATTCTGGTTATTCAAATAAAATGAGAGTTATTCAAATAGACAGAGCGCATATTAAACACAGGTTTAAACACAGAAACCAGTTTATTCGAATAGACTAAGTATTATTCGAATAAAGCTGATATTCAACACATTATTTGATAAGCTGGAAAGAATTTTATTCGAATAAAAGCCTGTTTATTCAAATAAAACTAACAAAGAAACATAGAAACGCATACATTCAAGAATTCAAAGCATATATTCATGTGAAAGAGAGATAATTTTCAGCAATAAAACATGTAATCATATATTAGGTTGATCAATTATGCCCAATTTTCCTCGAATATAAAAGAATGCTTCTTTTGCTAAGGGTTTAGTAAAAATATCTGCAAGTTGCTTAGTTGTTTCAACAAACTAAAGAATACAATCTCCTTTTTGTACATGATCTCTGATAAAGTGATGTCTTATTTCTATATGCTTTGTTCTGGAATACAAAATAGGATTTTTTGAGATATTTATTGCACTAGTGTTATCACATCTTATCGAGATATGATCAAGCTGAAGACCGTAGTCTAAAAGTTGTTGCTTCATCCATAGGATTTGAGCACAACAACTCCCGGCTGCAATATATTTAGCCTCAGCAGTAGACAAGGCCACACTATTTTGTTTCTTGTTATGCCAAGAAACTAAAGAACTACCAAGCAAGTGGCATGTCCCACTAGTACTTTTTCTGTCCAATTTGCACCCATCAAAATCAGAGTCAGAATAGCCTATTAGGCTACAAAAGGCACCCTTAGGGTACCACAAGCCCATTTGTGAAGTACCTACTAGATATTTCATTATTCGTTTAACAGCACTTAAATGAGATTCCTTAGGGTTTGCTTGATATCTAGCACACATGCATACACTAAACATAATATCTGGCTTACTGGCAGTAAGATAAAGGAGAGATCCAATCATACCTTTATATTTCATTATTTATACTGATTTACCTCCTTCATCTTTGTCCAAATAGCAGGAAGTACCTATTGGAGTGGCCATGTGTTTAGCGTTTTCCATTTCGAATCTCTTGAGCAATTCCTTGCAGTATTTGGTTTGACTTATGAATGTCCATTCGTTCGTTTATTTGATTTGAAGTCTGAGGAAGAAGTTTAGCTCTCCCATCATTGATATTTCAAATTTGTTCTGCATTGTCTTTGCAAATTCTTTGCACAGGGATTCATTAATAGCACCAAAAATGATATCATCCATATATACTTGCACAAGAAGAATATCATGCTTTTTATTTTTAATGAAGAGGGTAGTATTGACTTTTCCTCTTGAAAAACCATTTTCTAAGTGGAACTTACTCAACCTTTCATACCAAGCTCTAGGAGCTTGCTTTAAACCATATAAAGCCTTTTTAAGTTTAAAAACATGGTTGGGTAGGTCATGATTTTCAAAACCTGGAGGTTGTTCAACGTATACCTCCTCTTGAATAAAACCATTTAGAAAAGCACTTTTGATATCCATTTGATATAATTTGAAATCCATGATGTAGGCATAAGCAAGTAATATTCTAATAGCTTCTAATCTAACTACAAGTGCATAGGTTTCTTCATAATCTATTCCTTCTTCTTGATTATAACCTTTAGCAACCAATCTAACTTTGTTTCTAGTTATTAACCCATTTTCATCAAGTTTGTTTCTAAAAACCCATTTAGTGCCAATTATAGGGTGATTATTAGGTCTAGCAACTAATTCCCAAATTGATTTCTTTCAAACTGATTTAATTCCTCATGCATAGCTAAGATCCAATGTTCATCATCGAAAGCTTCAATTAAATCCTTAGGTTCAATTTGAGAAACAAAAGCTAAGTGATTACAAGCATTTTTGAGAGAGTTACGAGTACTTACACCTTTAGATACATCACCGATAATCTGATCAAGGGAATGATATTTTGAAGTTCGCCATTCTTTGGAAAGTTCCAAAGCTTGTGAATTTTCTTGTCTTTGTTTATCCTCTTGCTTCTTGATTTATTTTTCTTTACTATCCAAATGTGTTTCTGCCAAGACTTCTGCAACATCATCAATAACAAGATCCTTTCTCGATCCATTTGGGTCAATTTCATCAAATGCAACATGTATAAATTCTTCAATAGTCATAGTTCTTTTATTATATATACGAAAAGCTTTACTATGATTTGAATAACCAAGAAATATATCTTCATCAGACTTAGCATGAAACTTGCCCAAGTTATCTTTTTTATTATTTAAAACAAAACATTTGCATCCAAAAACATGAAAATGTGAGACATTTGGCTTTCTTCCCTTACACAACTCATATAGGGTTTTCTTTAAAATAGGCCTTATAGGGGCCCTGTTCATTACATAACAAGCTGTACTTACAGCATCCGCCCAAAAGTACTTAGGAAGAGCAGCCTCATTAAGCATAGTTCTCGCCATTTCTTCTAAAGAATGGTTTTTCCTCTCTACAACTCCATTTTGTTGTGGAGTTCTAGGGGCAGAGAAATTATGATTAATGTCATGTTCATCACAATAATTTTCAAAAACATTGTTTTCAAATTTGCCACCATGATCACTTCTTATAGAAGAGATTTGAAAACTTTTTTCGTTTTGAATAACTTTGGCAAGTCTTTTAAAAGCTAGAAATGCATCATTTTTATTTGCAAGAAATAAAGTCCATGTAAACCTAGAAAAATCATCCACAATCACTAAAGCATAGTAATTTCCACCAAAGCTCATAGTTCTAGAAGGTCCAAATAGATCCATGTGCAAAAGTTGTAGAGGTCTAGTAGTTGAAACTATATTTATTACTTTAAAAGAGACCTTTATTTGTTTACCCTTTTGACATACATCACATAATTTATCTTTTACAAAACTAAGCTTGGGTAGTCCAATTACTAGTTCTTTAGAGACCAACTTCTTTAAGTGATCCATGTGAATGTGTGCAATTCTCCTATACCATAACCATGAATTATCATTCTTACTTAAAAGGTATTTCGCATCATTTGAAGATATATCATCAAGACTAATCATATAAATGTTGTTTACTCAATGACCAATGAATTTAACATGCTTATCATTTTTATCTTTAATTATGCAACAATTTGAATCAAATATAACCTTATTTCCTTTATCACATAATTGGCTAATACTAAGCAAGTTATGTTTCAAACCTTCAACAAGCAACACATTTTCAATAGAGGAGTTAGGGTTCTTACTGACTTTGCCGATTCCAAGAATTTTTCCTTTGTTGTTATCACCATAAGTAACGTGTCCATGATTCTTGGGAATAAGCATAGTGAATTTCGAGTCGTCCCCGGTCATGTGCTTGGAGCAACCGCTATCGAGATACCAATTTGAACTCCTGACTTTCAAGCACACCTACAACACATGTTTAGTTTTTAACCTTCGGTACCCAAACTTTCTTGGGTCCTTGTGTGTCAGTTTTGGGTATAGTACCCTTGGGAACCCAAACCATTTTTGTTCCAATTTTTGTATTTATGTTTTTCCTTGCATTACATGTTGATGCACTATGTCCTTTCCTTCCACAGTAAAAACATTTAATAAAAGGACTACTTGAAACACTAGAATGCACAAAGAAATTTTTATAGAGTTTTTGTTGATTTTTCGAGTTATAACCTATCCCGGCTTTTTGAAAAACCACTATTTGTCTTCCTAATAAAATATTTAAGTTATCTCTTCCAAAGATAAATTTAGAAAGAGTGTTCTTTAAGTCTTCAATTTCTTTTTCAAGCATATGACATGAAGAATAAGATGAAAATGCAGATGTTACCAAGCGGCCTCAATACTCAAGAGTGGGGTGAATTGAGTAAGTAAAACAAGTTCGCAAATCTTTCGCAAAGCGTTTGATAACCAATTTTCGTTGAAGCTATTGAATGATTAGAGATAATTAGATAGATGAGATAAACACTTGTACTTATAAATGTGATAGCCAACGGAGACAATATTCAAGCAATTCAATAAAATAGTGCACAAAATAAAGAGAAGGGTTTAGAGAAAACAAACACAATGATTTATCCTGGTTCGATCATCAATCCACTTGTGATTTACGTCCAGTCCCCAAGCAACAACTTGAGATTTTCCACTATATCTTCAAGCTTCAATGGGTGCTTAACAACCACTACAACCTTGAGCACTCAACACTTTGGGATACCTCACCCTTATGCTTGAGCCTCTATTTTCCAAAGGATACCTCACCCTTTTACGGTTTGGAGGGATGCCTCACCCTCTCTAGAGATTATACAAAGATTGAATAGGTAGAAACTCTATTCAAAGAGCAGATAATACAACTGGAAATTCAATGGGTATATGATTCACAATTTACGCTCAGGAATAGAGTATTAACGGAGGAAAAGATGAAAACTCATTTTTAATGCTCAACCAAGGTTTTTCAGATTGATTGTCTAACCTACATAAATGCCCAACAACTTCTATTTATAAGTCATTGAAGTTTAGAGCCGCTGGGAGGTGGTTGGAGCACTAAATGTTACGAACTATCCGTTAATTTCTGTTTCTGAAAAGCTCTCTTATTCGAATAAGAGAATCCTTATTCGAATAAGGCTTTAAATAGCATAAACGTGTTTTCCTCTGTAATGTGTTATTCGAATAACATCTTGGTTATTCGAATAACCACTTAAATGTATGGCTTCTGGGAAAACATGTTATTCGAATAACATTCATGTTATTCGAATAACTCATTCGAATATTTAATTTCCTGAGTTCTCGTTATTCGAATAACAACATTGTTATTCGAATAACCATTTAAACATGGTTTTGCTGAAAGGCTTGTTATTCGAATAACAACTCTGTTATTCGAATAACCATTTAATAAAATGATTTCCTGGAGATGTGTTATTTGAATAACACTTTGTTATTCGAATCACTTATTCGTGCCAAAACGTTTTTTGAGCCATTTATTCGAATAACACAGGGCTTATTCGAATAAATCTTTTCCTGAAAGATTATTTAGAATCCCTGACTTGTGTTATTCGAATAAGAAACTCCTTATTCGAATAATATATACGAAAAACATGTTTTATGCCTTTTTAAATGTTGCTCTTGATTCCATATGATCTTGTAGGCTTATGGACACGAGATGGTTGATTCTTTGGAAGTTAAAAACCATATTGAAGCCTTGAAAACTTGTGTGCTATTTCGAAATATAAGATTGAGCTATTGTGAATCTTTATATATACCTTTACAAAATGATTGAAGTCTTAAAAGCTATACTTGATGGTCTTAAGACTCTTGGACTTGATCTTGCAACATCTTTAAGTTTGTTATCATCAAAACACATTCTTTATGAGATACATGTCAATCACATTCTTTCCCTTTTTGATAATGACAAACAACCATTGAGAAAAGAGTTAGTTCATTTGTAAATTGGAAATCACAGGATTTAATCAAGGAGACTTACTCCCCCTCTTGTTTGTAAGAGGAGCATTAATTATCAGAGACAAGTGTAGCTCCCCCTTTCTTTTGGAGTCTCTTGATCCTTTTTAGATTAGTTTTTCAGATCTATCTTTTCTCAACGCAATCTCCAAAACCAAAATTTGTCAAAAGTGTTTATCTTTTACAGAGTTAACTTAATCTTGTTCTTCTCCCCCTTTTGTCATGATAAAAAAGATGGGGCAAGACATGCATATACCCAGTATTTACAAACATGCATTTATATCATTTAGCAAGTAATTAAACGAACATTTTGTAAGAGATGTAAGGCAAGAACAGGCTTAGATAGTGTGAAGTCAGTAAGGAAGCTAAATCATACTTTATTCCATTATTGCAAGCATGGCCAAGGATATACAAGTTCAGATGTAGGCAGCCAAAGATACATCAAAAATATCAAACAAAAGGATCTAAAAACTAAATTACTATGATCAAAAATAAGTGTCAGGTGGAGGAGGAGGTGAGTCTGGTGCAGGGGCAGGGGGTGCAACTCACAGGGTAGTAATTTTGCGTTCAACACCTTCTATTCTGTCGAAGAGAATAGAAAATGTGTGTTCCATGTAAGCACGATTGTCGAGCAGAGTGGTCATAATGCCTTCCAGGGTTCTTGGAGCAAGGCTTGAGAGGGGCTTCAAAGTGGGCGATCACAGAACGTGGTTATCGGCAGAATGTAAGACCGCAAAGTCTTCATCTTCTACAGCTTCTTCCAGTTCATCAGGGTATACCCAGTCATTAACATTGTCCGGAACCATCTTCATTTTCTTCAGAGTAAATTCCCCAAAGATGTTGAAATGGTTCAATTCCATTGTTCATTCAGTTTGCCTGAGTAGTGAATATTTCTTAAGAAAGGCTGAGATAAGGAGAGCATATGGCAGGTTAGAGTTCTTTGTGGTCTTGACCTTCATCATGTATTTTCCAATGAAATTTGGCTAGTTGATCTTCCAATTTTTCTTCAGCACCAGAGAAGAAAAATGTCATCTTCAGTCAGATAAGCATAGTTACCTCCACGAGGAGCGAGAATGTGCACGTATGAGTAGTGAAGCAGCCTTTCTTGGCTTTTCAGCATCCCACTCTTCAGACCAACCTTGGACCCAACTGTTCCAGGCTTCACCAGTAGTGACACAGCTTCTTTTCTTTTGTATGCTTTCACACAAGGTCTGCTATCTGGCTCCACAGCAACACCCATGGCGTCTAATTTGAAGAACAACATCCAATCAGCTGGAGTGATGACTATTTCCTGGTCCTTTACTTCAGAGATGAGATTAGGACCGTCCATCTTCTGGTTACAGTAAAATATTTTCACCAAATCTGAGAAAATGGAGTCCTTGTAGCTGCAGAGATCGAGCACACCCTGATGGGAGAGATCATCGAGGAAATCAAATCCTCCATCATCTTCAAAGAACTGGTGATCCATGTATTTGGGCTGAATGACATCTTTGGTCCAGAATTCTTCCTTGAAGCATTTGAGATCGTCATTATTGGACGAAAGTCTTTGAAGATCAATGAGGTTGTTGGTGGGAGCGATTTTGCTACGTGGGCATTTGGAAGAGGAGGCCATGGTGGAATTTTGGTGGGTTATGGAGAGAAGGAGGAGATGGGTGGACACAAAGAAGAGAAAGCAGAGAAGGGGGGAAAACTTATGAAATTACAGAGGAGGCTCGTGAGATCCGTTTATAATTCCCGTGTTATTCGAATAATAGTGGTGTTATTCGAATAACAAAGTGGTTCCTGAAGCGTCTTGGCTTACTGCCAAGCGTTATTCGAATAACAATATTGTTATTCGAATAATAGCGTAGTAGCTCATTTGTTTGGGGAATTCTATCATTTGTTATTCGAATAACATACTTTGTTATTCGAACAACATAAAAATGGTTTTTGCCACTAATATGCTTTATTCGAATAACCAGTTGATATTAAGTTGTGATAACACATTCTGTGAGGTGTTATTCGAATAAGGGAATCCTTATTCGAATAATATAAACGTGTTAGAAAAATAACTAGACTTTACTGGCAGGTTTTATTCGAATAAAGGGCTTCTTATTCGAATAGGGCATAGGATAAAAGACAATTTTATGCATCAATTTGTGGAGGATCAATTTTGCTATCATTTATTAGGTTCAGAGACATGCCAGTTTAATTCCAAACAACATATAATCAACCTTAAATCATTCAAATCAGTTCCAGAATATCTTAAATCAATTCAAATCATCATACAAGCATATAATCTAATCATATTATGTTTCAAATCACTCAATTTTGCAAGAGTACTATTTTTACCAAGAATTTCACCCTTTTTGGTGAAATTGTGAGGTTGTTGAGTTGCTTGGGAATCTTGAACATGAGGGAGCACCTGCAAAACAACTTAGGGGAAATCTCTGACGCTCAAGTTAATATTGGATTCAAATATGATTAATAGCTCAAAAATTATGCAGCAAAATGGAATGATTATGCAGAAAGCAACATGATTTGATTTTAGGATTATGCAGTAAAATGTCTGTCGCGACCGTCAAAAATCGCGGCAAAATAGCAACTTAAATTAAAATTATGTAATTTTAGGAGTCGCCACCAATTTTATTTTTATTAGGAAAAATTGGAAAACCAAAGAAAAAATAGTCTTTGAAAACCAGATCGGATTCGGGAGTCGGTTATGCTTAGGGAAGGGCGGAAAGTTAATCCCACAGCACCCCTAACACACCCGTCCTAAGACGGTACCTCAAATCAATTATGCAAATTCTTAATAATCCTTGAAAATATTTGTTTTACCCCTTTTGTAAAAAAAATATGAAATAAACAAATAAATTATGAAAATTTAATTTTTGGCTTGACGGAATATGATTCCCGCTCCTACGTATCCTCAGGTGTAATGAGGAATTCAAAGTCACGTAGTTCTTTTAGAAAATATTTGTGGGTTGATTGATTTTTAAAAATTAAAAATTTGAATTAACAAGCCGTCGCGACTCAGTTAATCAATTTGAATAGGTGAAGCTCGGCGTCACGCTACAGACGTCACCCACTAATTATCAAGTTTGTTATAAAACTTTTATTTAAAATTACCAATTAGCGATTTAACTAAAAAAATAAAAAAAAACATGATAATAATTTAAATGTAATAATAATAATAAATGTAAATTATCAAGCTGTCGCAACTCAGATATTTACAAAATATAAGGGTTAGCAAGCTGTCGCAACTCAGGTAACCCATTTTTATTCCTTTTTAAAAATGTTTAATTATTTCTTTATTTATCATTTTTAACTCCCAAAATCTAGCCCAACAAACTGATAATAAATGAAATAAAAAAAAACAAGGAAACGTAAAAAGAAAACCAAGAAACAGATAACCCAAAACTGAGAGATACAACAGTAAGGACCTCGTTTACAGTCAAATTAGCAGGGGAGGGTGGCTGGCTTCTTCGGTTCGATGGTCGAATTGCTTTCTGAAGTCCGATGGTCGGGAGTTACTTTCTGAGATCCGATGGTCGAGCACAAGGCTGCTCAATAAACACTCTGGTAATGCAAGAGGTGACTCGTAGGAGAGGGATCTGGTATTGGCATGTACCGACGATCGGTTGGTTAAAGGATTTGGTATCTGATCCGACAGTCGGTTGGTTAAAGGATTTAGTATCTGATCCGACGGTCGGTTGGGAAGGATTTGGAGTTCGACGATCGGTGAGGGGAAAGATTTAGGGTTCGATGGTCGAGTTGGAGGTTGGTGGATGGTGATGGAGTTTGGATGGGTTGTCAGTGAGAGGAGTGGAGCTCACGGTTCGACGGTTGAATTGGAGAATGTAGGTGGTCTTGCTTTTGGGGTCCGACGGTCGGATGTGATGGAGTTTTTAGCTTGAGTTCGACGGTCGGAAAGGGGAAGGATGTGGCTCTTTGGATTTCGACGGTCGATGTATGTGATGGTGTTTGAAATGTGGTTTGGAGATTTGAGAGGTAGGAGGTCCTGGTTTGTGGGATGGTTTGATGATGAGGTTTTGAAGTTTGGTGATTGGTTTTATTTCATGTTGATTCCCGAAGTGTTGGGGGTGTGATTATGGTTTGTGAATGTGCTCTCAATGGAGACGGCAGAAGGTGTTGGAGGTGAATTGGTGAGTGAGGTGAATATTGATAATGAAGATGAAGGGGAATGGGTAAGTTCGTAGGTGTTAGTGCAGAATGCTCACGGTTGAAGCTTAGAGAGAAGGTGTCGGGTGGGGATTGTTTTTAGGAGGGTCTATTAGTGAGCTTGAGGGTGAGGGAAATGAAGGCTCAAATTGGGTTCCGCGTTCTGGAGAGTCTCTCCTGAAGAGAGATGGTGGGCTTTTATAGTGAAATGGGTGGAGGTTTAATTGATGCTAGTGGTCATGATTTTGAGAGTGGAGAGTTGATGATGGAGCGGTGATTATGCATAATGGAGTGGGTGAATTAGTGAGGAGTAGGTGCAATTAGTGAGGGAGCAGTGCAATTAGTGAGGGAATCTGTTTGTTCAAGAGTGCAAGTGGGAAACTAAGTGGGGAGCAAAGTATTGAGGGTGGTTACGGTGGGAGCTGAATTGGGACAACTGCAGTAGCTTTATTTTTTTTATTTTTTATTTTTATTTTTTTTTTATTTTTTTATTTTTTTTAAGTCCAGGATAAAATTGGGTGTTCACAATGTCAATTTATGCATGATTGATCCAAAATACTAAGTTCATTTCTTATATAGAAAAATGCTTCTTTTGCTAAGGGTTTAGTGAAAATGTCAGCCAGTTGCTTAGTGGTTTCAACAAATTCAAGCATACAATCACCCTTTTGAACATGGTCTCTAATGAAATGGTGTCTTATTTTAATATGTTTAGTCCTAGAATGCAAAATGGGATTTTTGGACAAATTAATTGCACTAGTATTATCACATCTTATGGGGATGTGATCAAACTCAAGACCATAGTCCAAGAGTTATTGTTTCATCCAAAGAACTTGAGCACAACAAATCCCAGTAGCAACATATTCAGCTTCAGCTGTAGACAATGCCACACTATTTTGTTTCTTGCTATGCCAAGAAACTAGTGAGCTTCCAAGCAAGTGGCATGTCCCACTAGTGCTCTTTTTATCCATTTTGCATCCAATAAAATCAGAATCGAAATACCTAATAAGGCTACATGAGGCACCTTTAGGGTACCATAAACCCATTTGTGATATGCCTATTAGATATTTCATTATTCTTTTAACAACACTTAGGTGTGATTTTTTAGGATTAGCTTGATATCTAGCACACATGCATATACTAAACATTATATCTGGCCTACTTGTAGTGAGATAAAGAAGTGAGCCAATCATTCCTCTATATTTTGTAATTTCTACTGATTTACCTCCTTCATCCTTATCCAAATAGCAAGAGGTGCCCATAGGAGTAGCCATATGCTTGGCATTGTCTATTCCAAACTTCTTGAGTAGCTCCTTGCAATACTTGGATTGGCTTATGAAAGTTCCTTCTCTTGTTTGCTTGATTTGGAGACCAAGGAAGAAGTTAAGCTCACCCATCATAGACATTTCAAACTCACTTTGCATAATATTTGAAAATTCTTTACAAAGAGAGTTATTAGTAGCTCCGAATATAATGTCATCAACATAAATTTGAACTAGAAGTATGTCATGCATTTTATGTTTTATGAAAAGGGTAGTGTCAACTTTGCCTTTAGAAAATTCTTTTTCTAAAAGGAATTTGCTCAACCTTTCATACCAAGCTCTAGGAGCTTGTTTCAAGCCATACAAGGCCTTTTTCAGTTTAAAAACATGGTTGGGCATTTCAAAATCCTTAAAACTAGGAGGTTGTTCTACATACACCTTTTCTTGTATAAAACCATTTAGAAAGGCACTTTTGACATCCATTTGATAGAGTTTGAAATCCATGATGGAAGCATATGCAAGTAATATTCTAATGGCCTCTAACCTAGCTATGGGAGCATAAGTTTCTTCATAGTCTATGCCTTCTTCTTGATTATATCCCTTATCTACAAGCCTAACTTTATTTCTTATTATTAAGCCCATTTCATCAAGTTTGTTCCTAAAAACCCATTTGGTGCCAATTATAGGATGATCATTGGGCCTTGGAATTAATTCCCAAACTTGATTTCTCTCAAATTGGTTTAGTTCTTCTTGCATGGCCAAGATCCAATGCTCATCATTAATGGCCTCATTTATGTCTTTAGGTTCAACTTGAGAGACAAAGGCTAGGTGATTACATGCATCTCTAAGTGAGTTTCGAGTGATTACCCCTTTTGATACATCACCAATCACCTTGTCGAGAGGGTGATATCTTAAAGTCCTCTATTCCTTGGGTAGGTCCAAGATTTCTGAATCTTTTTACCATAAGTGATCAAGGAGTCTCTCTTCTTGCTTCTTGGACTCTTTCTCTTGATTTTTCAAGTGCGTTTTTACCAAGATTTCTACAACATCATCAACAAGATCCTTTCTCGGCTCATTTGGGTTAATTTCATCAAATACAACATGTATGGACTCTTCTATGGTCATAGTTCATTTATTATAGACTCTAAAGGCCTTACTATGTATAGAATAGCCAATGAATATTCCCTCATCAGATTTTGCATCAAACTTCCCCAAGTTATCCTTTTCATTATTCAAAACAAAGCATTTACATCTAAAGACATGAAAATGTGACACATTTGGCTTCCTTCCTTTGTACAATTCATATAGAGTTTTCTTTAAAATTGGCCTTATTAGGGCTCTATTCATAACATAACAAGCAGTGTTAATCGCATCCTCCCAAAAGTACTTAGGAAAGTTGGCCTCATTGAGCATAGTTCTTGTCATTTCATCTAAAGATCGATTTTTCCTTTCTACAACACCATTTTGTTGTAGTGTTCTAGGGGCAAAAAAATTATGCTCAATGCCATGTTCATCACAAAAAGTTTCAAATTCATGATTTTCAAATTTACCACCATGGTCACATCTTATGGATACAATACAAAAACCTTTTTCGTTTTGGATAACTTTGGCAAGCTTTTATAATTATTGAAAAGCATCATTTTTGTGGGCCAAGAATAATGTCCATGTAAACCTAGAAAAATCATCCACAATCGCTAATGCATAGTAATTCCCACCAAAGCTCATAGTTCTAGAGGGCCCAAAAAGATCCATGTGCAAAAGTTGTAAAGGTCTAGAAGTTGAAACCATGTTTTTAACTTTAAAAGAGACCTTTACTTGTTTTCCCTTTTGACAAGCATCACAAAGTTTGTCTTTTTCAAATTTGAGCTTTGGAAGACCAATTACGAGTTCTTTAGAAACCAATTTGTTTAAGTGATCCATGTGAATGTGAGCAATTCTTCTATGCCATAACCATGAATCATTTTCTTTACTCATAAAGCATTTAGCATCATTTGAGGAGATATCATCGAGACTAATCATATATATATTATTGACCCTATGACCAACAAGCTTAACTTGCTTATCATCCTTTCCCTCAATTATGCAATAAGAGGAATCAAATATAACTCTATTGCCTTTATCACATAATTGACTAATGCTAAGCAAATTATGTTTAAGTCCTTCAATAAGCCAAACATTATCAATAGATGATGAAGGGATCTTACCAACTTTGCCAATTCCAAGAATCTTCCCTTTGTTGTTATCACTATATATGACATGACCATGTTTCATGTGGGTAAGGGATGAGAACTTGAAGCCATCACCGGTCATGTGCTTGGAGCAACCACTATCAAGATACCAACTTGAACTCTTAGTCTTCAAGCACACCTACAACACACATTCAAATTTTAACCTTTGGTATCCAAATTGTTTTGGGTCCTTGTGTGTTAGAATTAGGTATGGTGCCTTTAGGAACCCAAACCCTTTTGATTCTAACCTTGGTGTTTATGTTCTTTCTAACATTGCAAGTGAATGCACTATGCCCTTTCTTACCACAATGAAAACATTTGACAAAGGGACTACTTGAAGTTTTTGAGGAAACAAAGAAGTTCTTATAAGACTTTTGATGGTTGTTTAGATTAAATCCTAAACCAGCCTTTTGAAAAACATATTTTTGTCTCCCTAACAACACATTTAAGTTGTCGCTTCCAAAAGTGAATTTTGTAAGAGTGTTGTTCAAATCCTCAATTTCTTTTTTAAAAGCTTTGCATGACAAACAAGGTAATGATATAGATATGTTATCATGTGAGGAATAAGTCATACATAATGAATTAGCATCAATAAGTCCTAAGGTCTCATTTTCAATCTTGAGCTCGTTTATCTCTTCACTTAAAGTGGAAACTTTGTTTACTAATAAGGAAATTGTTTTGTTAGAGGACAAAACCATTTTTGTGAGCCTCAAAGATTCATCATGCAATTCTTAAAAGGCATCTTGCAATTCATCATAAGAGGGTGGAGATTCTAGGTTAGAAGAGGTTACCTCGGTGTTGCTTTCTCCACTTTCTTCTCCTTGAGCCATGAGACAAAGATGGGCTTCTTCATTCTCCGAATCATCGGAAGAGCTCAACCCATTGTCCTCCCAAGCTATATATACTCTTCTTCCTTTCTTTTCCTTAGAAGGTCTTTTCTCAAACTTCTTCGCCTTCTTGAGATATATAGGACACTCCATTTTCATGTGCCCCAGTTTTTCGCATTCGTAGCATTTTAGAGGAGTAGAAGATCCTTCTCCTTTGTGATACATTTTCTTTTGAGGAAATGGTGGTCTTATTTGAAATCCCTTTTTTTTTAGGAATCTTCCAAACTTTCTCACAAGGAGACTAAGATTCTCCTCATTTAGCTCAATATTTTCAGCATCCTCTTCACCATCTTCATCATCTTCTTCAATTGTGGAGGAGGTGACTTTGAGTGCGATTCCCTTCTTCTTTTTGTCACGCTCTTCATTTTGATTGAGCCTATTTAATTCTAACTCATGTTCTTGAAGCTTTCCGAATAAAGTGGCTAGAGACATTGTTGATAAATTTCTTGATTCTGCAATAGCCATTACTTTGGGTTGCCAATTTCTGCTTAGACATCTCAAGACTTTGTTAGTAAGATCCTCATTAGGAAATATCTTTCCCAATGAGATAAGATGATTAACAATGTGAGTAAATCTCTTTTGCATATCTTGAATACTCTCACCTTGGTTCATTCTAAACAATTCGTATTCATGAGTAAGAGTGTTTATTCGAGATCGTTTTACCTCACTAGTACCTTCATGAGTTACTTGTAGGGTATCCCACATTTCTTTTGCGGTCTTGCAATTTGACACCCTAAAGAATTCATTATACCCCAAAGATGTGGTGATTATGTTCTTGGCCCTCAAATTGTATTGAACCTTCTTTTTATTATCATCGGTCCATTCATTTCTAGGTGTATTAATTTTCATACCATCTTTAGTTTGTGTTGGGACAAAAGCACCATTTTCAACGGCGTCCTACACATCTAAGTCAATAGCTTTAATGAAAATTTTCATCCTTTCTTTCCAATAGGCATAACCATCCCATTGAAATAAGGAGGTTTATTTATAGAAGAACTTTCATTTGAAAAACCATTTGAAGCCATCACTTCTCTTGAAGCTGCTAAGCTCTTTATATAAGAGTCTAGCTCTGACACTTGTTACCAAGTGGCCTTAATACTCAAGAAGGAGGGTGAATTGAGTAAGTAAAACAAGTTCGCAAATCTTTCACAAATCGTTTGATAACCAATTTTCGTTGAAGCTATTGAATAATTAGAGATAATTGGATAGATGAGATAAACACTTTTACTTATAAATGTGATAGCCAACGGAGACAATATTTAAGCAATTCAATAAAACAGTGCACAAAATGAAGAGAAGGGTTTAGAGAAAACAAACACAATGGTTTATCCTGGTTCGATCACCAATCCATTTATGATCTACGTCCAGTCCCCAAGCAACAACTTGAGATTTTCCACTATATCTTCAAGTTTCAATGGGTGCTTGACAACCACTATAACCTTGAACACTCAACACTTTGGGATACCTCACCCTTATGCTTGAGCCTTTATTTTCCAAGGGATACCTCACCCTTTTACAGTTTGGAGGGATGCCTCACCCTCTCTAGAGATTATACAAAGATTGAATAGGTAGAAACTCTCTTCAAAGAGCAGATAATACAACTAGAAATTCAATGGGTATATGATTCACAATTTACGCTCAGGAGCAGAGTATTAACGGAGGAAAAGATGAAAACTCATTTTTAATGCTCAACTAAGGTTTTTCAGATTGATTATCTAACCTACATAAATGCCCAACAACTTCTATTTATAACTCATTGAAGTTTAGAGCCGTTGGGAGGTGGTTGGAGCATTAAATGTTACGAACTATCCGTTAATTTCTATTTTTGGAAAGCTCTCTTATTCGAATAAGAGAATCCTTATTCGAATAAGGCTTTAAATAGCACAAGCGTGTTTTCCTCTGTAATGTGTTATTCGAATAACATCTTGGTTATTCGAATAACCACTTAAATGTATGGCTTCTGGGAAAACATGTTATTCGAATAACATTCATGTTATTCGAATAACTAATTCGAATATTTGATTTCCTGAGTTCTCGTTATTTGAATAACAACATTATTATTCGAATAACCATTTAAACATGGTTTTGCTGAAAGGTTTGTTATTCGAATAACAAATCTGTTATTCGAATAACCATTTAATAAAATGATTTCCTAGAGATGTGTTATTTGAATAACACTTTGTTATTCGAATAACTTATTCATGCCAAAACGTTTTTTGAGCCATTTATTCGAATAGCACAGGGCTTATTCGAATAAATCTTTTCCTGAAAGATTATTTGGAATCCCTGACTTGTGTTATTTGAATAAGAAACTCCTTATTCGAATAATAAATGCGAAAAACATGTTTTATGTCTTTTTAAATGTTGCTTTTGATTCCATATGATCTTATGGGCTTATGGACACGAGATGGTTGATTCTTTGGAAGTTAAAAACCATATTGAAGTCTTGAAAACTTGTGTGCTATTTCGAAATGTAGGATTGAGCTATTGTGAATCTTTATATATACCTTTACGAAATGATTGAAGTCCTAAAAGCTATACTTGATGGTCTTGAGACTCTTGGACTTGATCTTACAACATCTTTAAGTTTGTTATCATCAAAACATATTCTTTATTAGATACATGCCAATCACAGTAGAAGCATGTGAAGAATGATTTGTGCATGCATCAATGATTCCCAAAGTTTCATTTTCAACTTTTAATTCTTCTATTTCTTTATTTAAAGCAAGAATTTGATTTTCTAAAGAAGAGATTGTTTTCTTAGAAGAAGAAATAATTTTTGTGAGTTTTAAAGACTCTTCATGTAATTCTTCAAAAGCATCTTGTAACTCATCGTAAGAAGGCAATAAAGTAGTATTAGAACTTACCTCATTTTTGCTTTCTTCTTATTCTCCTTTGGCCATAAGACATAGTTGAGCTTCCTCGCTGTCTGAGCTGTCAGTTGAATCCATGTTGTTTTCATCCCATGCTATATAGGCTTTTCTTCCGTTTCTTTCCTTGAAGGGCTTCTTTTCAAATTTCTCTTTCTTCTTTTGGTAAACTGGGCACTCCATTTTCATGTGACCGAGTTTGCTACATTCATAGCAAGTTGGAGTCGATGAAGCTCCTTCGCCTTTGTAATGAGTCTTCTTCGGAGGGAAGGGGGTCTTCTTGGCATTCCCTTTTTCCTGAGAAATTTACCAAATTTGTTAACTAATAGACTAAGATTTTCTTCGCTTACCTCGATGTTCTTTGAGCTTTCTTCATTTTCTTCATCATCATTGTCAAATGTTGGGGAAGTGGCTTTGAGTGCTATCCCCTTTTTCTTTTTATTGTTTTCTTCGCTTTGACTTATTCTGCTCAGTTTTAGTTCGTGCTCATGAAGTTTTCCAAAGAGGGTAGCTAGAGTCATTGTCGACAAGTCCCTCGATTCTGAAATAGCTGTTACCTTAGGTTGCCAAATCCTGCTAAAACATCTCAATACTTTGTTTATCAAATCTTCGTTAGAAAAATTTTTACCTAAAGATGCAAGATGATTAACTATGTGGGTAAACCTCTTTTGCATTTCCTAAATGCTTTCTCCTTAGTTCATTATGAATAATTCATATTCACGAGTTAGAGAATTGATTCTCGACCTCTTTACTTCACTAGTACCCTCATGAGTAACTTGCAAAGTGTCCCATATTTCTTTAGCAGTTTTCCAATTTGAAATTCTAAAAAACTCATCATATCCCAAAGTAGTGGTAATAATATTTTTGGCTTTTAAATTATATTAAACTTTTCTTTTGTCTTCATCAGACCATTTATTTTGTGGTGTTTCGGTCCTTACACCATCGACCTCATGTGTGGGTATAAAAGTACATCTGATTTGACAAAGATCTCATACATCTAGATCAATAGCTTCGATGAAGATTTTCATTCTTTCCTTCCAATATGCATAACCATCCCCATTGAAAAAGGGTGGTCGGTTTATGGAAGATCCTTCTGAATAACCATTTGAAGAAGCCATATTCTCTTGAAGCTGCTAAGCTCTTTATACAAGAGTCTAGCTCTAATACCACTTGTTACCAAGTGGCTTCCAGTACTCAAGAGGGGGTGAATTGAGTATAAAACTTTTTCTCAAAACCTCTTTTTATCAAAAACAAATATTAAAACTTAATAAATAAATATATAGAAGGAACGAGAAGAAGAAAAAAAAATAATAAAAGCAGTAAAAAATAAATATGCAGTAAATTAAAATTGCATAAAATAAAGAGATTAAGAAGAGAGAAGCAGGCACAGTATTTATCCTGGTTCGACCACTAACTCACTTGTGGTCTACGTCCAGTCCTCGAAAGCCGAGATTTTTTACTAAGTATACAAGTTTCAATAGGTGCTTGCAACCGTTACACAAAAGAGCACTTTTCACACACAGGGAAACTCTACCCTTGTACTAAAGCCTCAGCCTGTAGGGATACTTCACCCTTATACAAACCTTGAGGGATACCTCACCCTCGATACAGAATAGTAAAAAGTAGATGAAGAGAAACTCTCACTCAGAGCAGGTAATACAAATTGAAGTGCTAATGGAGCTCTCACAGAAATATCTCAAAGCTTTTAATCGAAAAGAGCATAGAAAATAATTTCACAGATTAGAGCAAGCAGAAAATTATTCAGAGTATTGGGCAATTTTATTTATGACCTAAGGTTCCTATTTATAGAGAAAATTAGAAGAAATAGTCGTTGGTAGCATTAAAAGCCATTTAATCGAATTAAAAACCTGTTTGTTTCCATATCAGTGTTCGTAAATAACGTGTTTATTCGAATAGCTTAACATGTTATTCGAATAACACTGTTTCTGAAGCCATCATGAAAAAGCCATCTGATATGGGTTATTCGAATAACCTCTGTGTTATTCGAATAACACGTTATAAAAAAAGTGTTCAGATAGAAAATGTTTATTCGAATAACGTTTGAGTTATTCGAATAATTCACTTAAAAACACAGTTCTGAGAAACTCACTTATTTGAATAACTATCTTGCTATTTGAATAGCATCTTTAAAAACAGAACCTCGTAAAAGTTTTTATTCGGATAGACTAAGCTCTATTCAAATAAATCAATGCAAAAACAGTTTTGGACAAAGTGTTTTAAAGCCACTAAGATTCTTTTAAAAACAAGTTTTATCTTTTCTTTTGAAAACAGAGAGATATCAAAGAGAGCTCGTACATAAATGTAACCTAAGTCCTAATACTAATCTTATATAAACTTGGACTTGGTCTATTCATCATCTTCATTTAGTCTTCACGTTTGTTATCATCAAAACAAGTCTTCAAAGGTATACGTCCAAACACAATATCTTTATATGCATGATTCATAAATGTATAACTATAGTTAGTCTAACATGCATATAAGACTTTCATAGACACATTCAAATAAGATATTTATCAATTACAAATAGATGTGCCTATATAGGATGCAATAAAGAACACTTTACATATTTTCATCAAAATAGAATCAAATCCAATATTAACTCAATACAACTCATATAATGCATTATTGGATATATTATATGATGAATGTTACATATATCTCATTGCATGATTATTAAATGAAATATAATTAGATAAATTACATCATCATGCATGATACAATATATCTCATTAAGCACATCTATGTAACATGATCAATATTCTTTTGTGATGCATTTGACATCTATTAAGCACAACTATAAAGCATAAGCATCATTCTTTTTATTTTGTATTTGTTATCATCAAAACCTAATATATTAAACTATTGGGGCAAACCTATTTCCACATTAATGTTGTGGATAGTGTTGTGCTTTCAGGTGTACAGGAATCAGTGGCTGATGCTATGCTAGAAAAGACCTTGCCCAAGGGTACTACAAAATTTGAGAAGTCTAAGCCCTGCAAGAAATGACCTAAGAAGCAAAATGACAAGTGTGTCGAGAAGCGTGAATTTAAACTCGGGGATAAAGTTCTTGTCAATAACTCGCTTCTACATTTCTGTCTTAGTAAGTTATGGTCGAAATGATCAGGATCATATGAGATTGTTCGAGTTTTATCCTACGGTGTGCTTGAAGTGAAGAAAGAAGGCCATAAGCGTTTCATGATAAATGGCCAGAGAGTGAAACACTTTGAAGGAGTGAGGTCTGAGCACTACTTCGTTGACATCACCTGAGCACAGCAACCAGACCAAAGTCGAGCTAATGACTTTAAACAAGCGTTTCTTGGGAGGCAACCCAAGCTTCTTTATTTTTTTCCCTTTTTATTTCTTCTTTTTCTTTTGATTTTGTGTGTTAGATTGTTGGTTTGATCTTTGTCTCATGGATTTTGTCTAGGTTTGACCCTTTTTGAAACTCAAATTAGAAGGAGGGTGAAGTCAGAAAGTTCCACACCCAGCCCATGGAAAATTCCATGGCCATGGATTGAACACCAGAAGATTTCCTACCACCGTAGTGAGTTTTTTTTTTCTTTTCTACCTTCTGTAGTTATAGATTTTTACATTGGGGACAATGTAAGTTCTAAGCTTAGGGGGGAGTATTTTCATTTTCATATTAGATCATTAGTTTCATACTTTTTCATGTCTCATTTTGTATTGCATTTTCACACCATCATATCTCTCAGCTTTTTGGTTGAACTTGTGGCCCTCACTTTTGGGGATTTTAAGATTGTATTGATTTAGAACCCAATTTATTGATTCTTGTGGTAGGCAACATGCATTATTTTAATTGATAGTTGAGGTAATATCTTGTTAGTTGATAATTAGCATATGTTCTTTGAATTTGTGCTTCTTATTAATTTTTGAACCTCTAAATGTGAGTTTTGAGCCTATATGGGATTTATACACTATATGATTCTTGCTCCTATTCTTTGTGTTGAATAATAATTTCTCATTGATTCTGTGCTCTAGAACTTCATTTGAAACCATTTTGAGGCGAAGTTTTTGGTTGCATGCTTGAATGTGATTAAGGCATCTTAGGTATTTTTCTAGCCTTTTGAAATAATTATCACACTTTCATCCACTAGTTGCCCATTTTGAGCCTATTGCATAATTGTTTTTCTTGATGCCTATGATGATATATTGTTGGTAATCATTTAGAATATTAAATGGAGCAAATTTGGATTTGAAAGTTATGTAAAGTTGTGTTGAGAATCATATTTTTTGACCCTTCTCTTTCTCAAATGAAAAAAAAAAGAAGAAAAAAAAAGTAAGAAAATCATGAGATGAAAGGTTGAAAAGGATGAAGAGAAAGAGGGGAAAGAAAAGTAAGAAAAAAAAGCTTAAAAATATGGAGTTATATTTTTGATTGAAAATTGCCTTTGCTCCATTTATGTTCTATTGAATTTCTTGTGCTTATTAAAAATTTTGTTAGCCCTTTGTGTATACCTTCCTTTCTTTACCCTACCTAACATATTCCCATGGCCCCATTATAACTCTTGAAAGACCTTTTGATTCTTGCATACGTGCTGATTATTAGTGAAAATCTGGTTTCTTATCAAGCTTATGGAAGTGTTTTTTCTTTAAGGAATCTTGAGCGCATTGTCTTCACCCTTAAACACTTTGAGTGTGGTTAGTGGAATGAACCTAATTTAGTGAGGAGCATGATTTCTGAGAACTTTAACCTCTAATTAGACTTGATTTTGATTACCTCTCTAATTCTTTGTTTGTCTTTGCCTATTGCTTGGTTGGGTGTTTTCTCGGGTTTCTCATTCATTATTGTCTCTTGATCCCACTTCTTAGTTTGGCATTAGTTATTGCTTGGGGACAAGCAAAATTTTAAGCTTGGGAGGATTTGATGTATGTGAAATAACATCATATTTTGTTCTTGTTTTGCATGCCTTTTTATGCATTTTAGGTATTTTAGTTTCTCTTTTTATTTTTTTTCCTTTAGTTTGGATAACTGCGGTGTTTGTGGTGTTGTTATGCAGGATTGGTGCTAGATTGACTTAGAAATGGATGGAAAGCTTGAAAGATTGAAGTTGGAGCTTTACGGATACCAAATTGGGGAAAAAAGACTCAATCCAGAGAGTTCCACTGCCTGCCCGAGGAATTCCCACGACCATGGATCGAGTAGCTGCATGAAGAAGCAAAAGTGATTTTCCAAAGAATTCCATGGCCATGGAATTCTGTCAGCAAGATCCACGGCCAACCCGTGAAATGATCCACAGTCGTGGATCGCAGTACGCATCAGTTTTTAAGTTTTATTTTTTATTTCTTTTGGGGCCTTTTAGCCAATTAAAATCATAGGGTATAAATAGATGTTCTGAATACAATTTAGGGGTCCCAATTTGGTTTGAAGGAGGCACACTTGGAGGCTTTGGATCTTGATCTTTCTCTTCTCTTCTCTCTTTGATTACGGGTTTGGATGTTCTTGAATTTGAATTCTTTCTTTTTCTCTATGTCTGAGTAGTTCTCTTTGTTTCTAGGATTGGGCAATGCCCTTTGATAAATTGATGATGATTAATTGACTTTGTTTTTCCTTTTATTAATCTTGAATGTTCTTTGATTCAATTCTTATTGCGCTTATTCATGTGAATTTGCTGGCTATATATTTGCATCTCATAGATATCTAGAGACGTACTAAGAGGTTAACCTAGGTGTTGGAACCATAAGAATTGAACTTAAGGTCTAAATCATGATAGTAGGTTTAGCCTTTGGAGGATTCAATGAATTACCATAAAGCGTAATGAGTTTAATTTAAATTCAATTATCATGAGAGTAGGAATTGGTTTAATTGGGCACGGTTCTTGTCTTTTGAGAAAGAACATTAACTAATTTAGGGTAATTCACCTTTAATTGAATTTCAATTTTAATAAAAGGGTTATCAATTAGGATTTGTCTTGTATCATTGTGGTTATCCCAATCTTGGAAGCTTTCTTGAATCTGAAAAGAGCCTTTCTTAATAACTTGCTATTTTTGTTCTTAATTTTGTACTTTAATATTTATTTACTTAATTGCTTGGTTACTATATTCTTATCAATCAACAATTTTATCCCTTTTGTTTAATTGAATTGAATTAATTAATTAATTGATATTCATAGACACAGTTCTTGTGGATTCCATCTTTTATTACTTAACGACGAAACCATACACTTACGGATTTCACACAACATCTTACAATTTGACACCCTAAAGAATTCATTATACCCCAAGGTACTGGTACTGATGTTCTTGGCGTTCAAATTGTATTGGACCTTTTTCTTGTCTTCATCAATCCATTCATTTCTTGGTGTATTGGTTCTTACACCATCAACCATACGTGTGGGAATAAAGGGGTCATTTTCAATGGCATCCCACACATCAAGATCAATAGCTTCAATAAAAATCTTCATCCTTTCTTTCCAATAGGCATAACCATCCCTATTGAAATATGAGAGGTCTATTTATAAAAGAACTTTCAAAAGAAAAACCATTTGAAGTCATCACTTCTCTTGAAGCTGCTAAGCTCTTTACACAAGAGTCTAGCTCTAATACGACTTATTACCAAGTGACCTAAATACTTGATGAACCATCAACATGTTATATTTTTACGGTTCAATTCCTTGGTTTTTCATATTCTTTTTATTTATTTTTAATGAATTTTGATCATAAGTTTTGTTATATTTTTAGTATTGTTTAATTGTATTTTTATTAAGTATTTTGTGTGTTTTTGTCAGGTACTTGTACGGGGAGAAGATTGAATGTGTAAAGGAACAAGAAAAAGAAGAATTTAGAAACAAAGTCCAGTGCTTGAGCGCTGGTGTTAGGGCGCCTGAGCGTCCAGAGCGTATGCAACAACAGTGATGAAGTGATTCAGCGCTTGAGCGCTGAGAGGGAGCACCTGAGCGAGCAAGAGAAGCAGCAGCGCGCATTGACTTAAGTGACTAAGTGCTTGAGTGCTGAGAACTGGGGGCCTAAGTGCTGAGAGCGTAACAGTAGACGTGAATTTCAATATAATGGGAAAGTTACGCCACAGACAACATATTGAACACATTACACAGAAAATCCCTAATCCTGGGAGTTATTTTACGGTAGCAGACCTTGGAGGGCGATTTCAAAGGAGGATTCTTAAAGGCTTGAAGATCTTAATCTCCATTAAAGAGGTTTCGATTTCTCTTTCTTTTTAGTTTCCCTTTTCCTTTGGGTTTTCTTTCTATGGGTTTGTATTCTGATATGAGTTTGTTTTTATTGAACATGAGTAACTAAACCCATAGCTAGGGCTATAGGGGATCTTGTTTTCCTTATTATTTGGATTTGATTTCTAATTTGATTATGGTAATTTCTTTTTGGGTTTATCATATTGCTTGTATTCTTATCAGAATTTGATCACTTTTGGTATGTGTTAATTCATTGTTTGACCGGTGACCATTCGCATTCAATGAGTGGATCTATATGGTAAGCCTAGGATTAGATTCGTGAATGACCAAACATCGATTTATCCTACCAATGGAATTGATGGTATGTTAGTTGATCTCTTGAATTGAAGCTTATTGCATTCTTGATTAATTCAACTAAATGACTAAATAAGTGAATTAAATTAGGAATAAAATAATTTTTCATCCATGACCATTGGGATTCAATAGCAAATAAGAAAATATTGGCAAAAGAATTACCTACATCATAATTGAAAGAAAATCTAAATAATTGAATTCAAGTGAACCTTGCGCCCTAGTCTCTTTCTCATTGATTATCTTTTTTTTTGTTTAATTGTTCATTATTTTTCTTTATTTATTTATTTTGATTTTAACTTGAATTTCTTCATACACTTTCAATTGTCTGAATAACAAAGAGTTTAGCGAATCTAGTAATTATCAATTATTCTTCGTGGGATCGATAACTAGGACTCAAGTCCTATATTACTTGGCGATAGGTGTACTTGCTCTTAGTGTATTTTGCGCGTACTAAGTTTTTGGCACCGTTGCTGGGGAATAAGTTTAGTAATATTAGAAGTGAAAAACTCTAGTTAATTTAGACGCCCATTTTCTTTTATTCCTTATTTTATTTTTATTTCTTATTTTATTTTATTTTATTTTTATTATTTTGATTTTTGATTTTATTTTATTTTATTTTTATTATTTTTATTTTTATTTTATTTATTTATTTATTTATTTTACTTTTATTTTTGTTGTAATTTTTCATTTCTTATTTCTTGTTTATGCTTACTCGATCTCAGTTTTCTGATTTGGCTTTTGATCTAGAAATGAGAAAACAACTCGCAGGTTAGAGAAGCAGTCTTTTATTGCAGCTGTGGCAAAAGACATAAATAGGATGGAGAGACAACTAGTTGTTGAGGCTAACCGTGAAGAAAGAGCTATCCCAGCAGAGCGGACCATGTTTGAGTACTCTATGCCCACTACTGAAGGGTATGGAGGAAGTATAATAAGACCAGTTGTGGCGGCTAATAATTTTGAGATCAAACCAGCACTGATCTCCATGATTCAAAATTCAGTTCAGTTTGGTGGATTGCCTTTGGATGATCCTAATCAGCATTTGGCCAGGTTCTTGTAGTTGTGTGATACTATCAAGTACAATGGGGTGACAGATGATGCGATCCGATTGCGACTCTTTCCTTTTTCTCTTAGGGACAGAGTAAGCCAATGATTAACGTCACTTCCAAGGGGTTCCATTACTACATGGGATTAGTTGACACAACAATTTCTAGCCAAGTATTTTCCTCCTTCTAAATCTACTAAGTTAAGAAATGATATATCTTCTTTTGTGCAGTTTGAAATGGACACTCTTTATAAATCTTAGGAGTGCTTTCAGGAGTTGTTGAGGAGATGTCCACATCATGGATTTCCTGTATGGTAACAGGTTCAAACTTTTTATAATGGTTTATCACCTGCAAATCATTCTCTTATTGATGCTGCTACAGGAGGTACTATATGGAAGAAAACACCTACTGAGAGCCAAGCTTTGATTAAAGAAATGGCACTGAACAGTTATCAGTGGCTGAATGAGCGCTAGGCTCCTAAGAAACAAGCAGGTGTTCATGCTATTGATTCCTCTACTGCCATTTTGAGTCAGTTGGAAGCTTTGACGAAGAAGGTGGAGACTTTGATGGTGACAAATAGTGTAGCCCCACCTATCATTTGTGAGGCATATGGAGGATAGGGTCATACAAGTGCAAATTGTCAAGTTGGTAGTCCTTTTGCCCCCGAGCCTGAAGGAGTAAATTTTGTGGGTATTCCAACTGGAAGCAGTATAATCCGTATTCAAATACGTATAATCCTGGTTGGAGGGATCACTCGAATTTCAAATGGGAAAATCAGCACGGCTATCAGCAGAATCAGTAGAGAGTTCCACCACCACCTCCTGGTTTCCAAGCACCTGCAAAGAAGCCTAGTTTTGAAGATCTGGTAATGAAGTATATGCAGAATTCCGATGCCAAAATGAAGAACATGGAGACTCAGATCAGTCAGCTGACTACATTGATGATAGCGAGGGCACCAGGGACATTGCCTAGCACTACTGAGGCTAATCTAAGGGAATAGGCCCATGCAATTTTCCTTAGAAGTAGTAAGGAACTTGAGGAGTCCTCTCAAAAGAAAGAAATACCAGAGCTTGGAGATATTCTTATTAAGTCTGTGCATGATGAAGAGAAGGCAACTGAAAATGTCCTTATTGAAGATGTCAATCAAGAAAGAGAGGTTGAGAAGAAAGCACCAAAGTGGCAGAGAGTGAAGAAGGATCGTGAGCAGAATGCAATTTATGAACCATCCCCATATGCCAAGATCTCATTCCCTCAGAGGCTCAAGAATAATCAACCAGATCAGCAATTCGCCAAATTCTTGGAGATATTCAAGAAATTACAAATTAACATACCATTTATTGAAGTCATTTCTCAAATGCCCAAGTATGTGAAGTTTCTAAAGGAAATACTTACAAAGAAATGCAAGCTTGAGGAATTTGAGACTGTATGTCTTTCTGAGGAGTGTTCTACCATTCTTTTAAAGAAGTTACTCCCAAAATGGAAAGATCCTAGGAATTTTACTATTCCTTGCACTATTGGTAACTCTTATTTTGATAAGGCATTATGTGATTTGGGTGCTAGTGTTAACTTGATGCCTTTCTCTGTGTTTAAGAAATTGGGGATGCAGGAACCGAAGCCCACCAATATTTCACTACAGTTGGCTGATAGATCCATCACTTACCCGCGTGGTGTGGTAGAGGATGTTTTGGTGAAGGTGGACAGATTCATATTCCTAGTTGATTTTGTGGTGCTAGATAGGGAAGAGGATGCTGATATTCCTCTCTTTCTTGGAAAATCATTTTTGGCTACTTCTGGAGTTGTGATTGATGTACCTCGGGGTGAGCTAATCTTGAGAGTAGATGGAGATCATATGATCATTAATGTCTTTAGGGAGGCTAAATCTTTCTCAATGTCAAATCTCCATGCTCTTATCAATTTTGTTCAAGCTAAGAAGTAGGAAACCTTAGCTATTAAAGACTCCCCGCCGTCATACAGTGTTGATGTTGATCTTTTGGAAAGTCAAGCTGCTGAGACAAATAAAGTTCCTCCTAAGATTCATGCTTCTTCATAAATTGGTCCTTCATCTGTTGATCGAGTGCGACCATCATGGCCTAGTGAAGTCAAGGCGCAATTGGGACAGTCAAGCTCTTATCAGGTTCACAATTCTATTGGAGGTAGTCCCAAAGCCATTGTTGAAGGGAGGAAGAACTATTTTGAAAAGAAAAAGACGTCCTCCTATTTCTCTTGCTTTAAGCCACCTTGGTTCATCAAAAAAAGGCAACGTCAAGCTAATGACGTTAAACAAGCGCTTCACAGGAGGCAACCTGTGTTTCTTCTTTCTTTATTTTATTTTAGTTGTTTTGTTGTTTTTGTTTTTCTTTTAGATTCTACTCATGTGTTTTGGGATTTTATTTTTCAGATTGTGTTGCTGCGCTGACTCTTGTGCTTCTCCTTTGCCTAACATTGTGTCATTGTCCATCAGGTTGTGTTGTTATTTTCTTTACCCTCTTTATTTCTTTTTCTTCTACATTAAGGACAATGTTTATTTTAAGTGTGGGGGGATACTTTTACATTTTTTGTCAAAAAAAAAATTTGTTGAAGCACTTGAGTATTACTGGTAATTAAGCTGGAATTGTGTTTTGATGTCTTGATTTATTCTAAGCTGATAGAGATAAGTTTTGAAGGGGATTCCATTGATCATGAGCTGATAATGTGTGAAACAATCTTTTTCAGTGAAGAAAAGTGAAATTTAGCATCTTAGTTGAAAATTAGTCATGTTTGCTTGCTTTTGTTCTCTTTATTAACTTAGCCAGAAAGTGAGTTTTGAGGTTTAATGATTGGATTTTTCATAAATGAAATCCTATTTTTCTTCTAGAGTAAGTCTTCTCTTAATTGATGTGCGCTAGAACTTACTTTAATATCTTGTTGAGGCTTTAATGATTCACATGCATACTTGAATATGATTAAGGCAATTAGGCTTAATTCTTTCTTGACTTCCAAAGTTGCATGGATTAAATGACCCATTCGTTGTCCCATTTGAGCCTGAAATTGATTTCTTTGAATACCTAATTGAATAATCAGGTTGAATTCTTTGGAGCAATTGATGTGTTGATTAAAAGGTCTTGAAATATTGCTTTTGTCTTCAAGGGTTAAAAAAAATAAAAATAAAAAGAAAAAAAGAAAGTTTGAAAAAAAAAGGAACAAAAAATGAAAAACGAAACGAAAAGAAAAGAATTGTTGGTGAAGAATAATGAAAATATTGGGTTGAAAGTGAGAAGTTGTTATATTCTTGTGCATCATGCTCAATTTGTCATCTTTTCAGTCTGATTCTACTTTGTATTGATTTATTCATGAGTATTCTTTATCCTATTTTATCATTTCTTCCTACCTTCCATTATACCCTTGGCCTTGTTGCAACCAAAGGAAAGTCTTTTTGATTCTTGTGTTGTATGTGAATTTGAAAGTGGATATGAGATTGATAAGCAAGCCTATGGTATTGCATTTTTTAAGAGAAATTTAAGTGATCTCTTTGTCCTTTAAACACTTGAGTGATGGAAAGTTGAGTGATCTCATATGTTTGATGAAGAGAACAGTTGCAAGCTAGACTCAAGTCTTTCATTGTTTAAGTGCTAAATGATCTTGCTTGATTGGATTTGATTGCTAAACTTGATTTTTTTTAATTGTGAAATTTTCCTTTGATTCATATTTCTTGATGTTGAGTTTTATCTTGTTGTTGATTCCTATTCTTTGCTTGAGGACAAGTAAAGCTTAAGTGTGGGGGAGTTGATGAACCGTGAACATGTTATATTTTTACGGTTCAATTCCTTGGTTTTTTATATTCTTTTTATTTATTTTTAATGAATTTTGTTCGTAAGTTTTGTTATATTTTTAGTATTGTTTAATTGTATTTTTATTAAGTATTTTGTGTGTTTTTTTCTGTAATTGTACGGGAGAAGATTGAATGTGTAAAGGAACAAGAAAAAGAAGAATTTAGTAACAAAGTCCAGACTTGAGATTGGATAAGGATTTTCAAATGGCGCGAGCGCCTTGCAGCGTATTGCCGATGAAGTGATTCATTAATTGAGCACTGAGAGGGAGCGCCTGAGCGTGCAAGAGAAGCAGCAGCGTGCATTGACTTAAGTGGCTGAGCGCTTGAGGGCTCAGAACTGAGCGCTTAGGCACTGAGAGCGTAACAGCAGACATGAATTTCAATATAATGGGAAAGTTACGCCACAGACAACATATTGAGCACATTACACAGAAAATCTCTAATCCTGAGAGTTGTTTTGTAATAGCAAACCTTGGAGGGCGATTTCAAAGAAAGATTCTTGAAGGCTTGAAGATCTTAATCTCCATTAAAGGGGTTTTGATTTCTTTTTCTTTTGAGTTTCCCTTTTCCTTTGGGTTTTCTTTCTATGGGTTTGTATTCTGATATGGAATATGAGTAACTAAACCCATAGCTAGGGCTATGGGGGATCTTGTTTTCCTTATTATTTGGATTTGACTTCTAATTTGATTATGGTAATTTTTTTTTTGGGTTTATCATATTACTTATATTCTTGTCAGAATTTGATCACTTTTGGCATGTGTTAATTCATTATTTGACCGATGACCATCCGCATTCAATGAGTGGATCTATATGGTAAGCCTAGGATTAGATTGGTGAATGACCAAACATTGATTTATCCTACCAATGGAAATGACAGTATGTTAGTTCATCTCTTGAATTGAAGCTTAATGCATTCTTGATTAATTTAAATAAATGATCAAATAGGTGAATTAAATTAATAATAGAATATTGTTTCATCCATGACCATTGGGATTCAATAGTAAATCAGAAAATATTAGCAAAAGAATTACCTACATCATAATTGAAAGAAAATCTGAATAATTGGATTCAAGTAAATCTTGCGCCCTAGTCTTTTTCTCATTGATTATCTTTTCTTTGTTTAATTGTTCATTATTTTTCTTTATTTATTTATTTTGATTTTAACTTGAATTTCTTCATACACATTTGATTGTCTGAATAACAAAGAGTTTAGCGAATCTAGTAATTATCAATTATTCCTCATGGGATCGATAACTGGGACTCAAGTCCTATATTACTTGACGATAGGGTGCACTTGCTCTTAGTGTATTTTATGCGTACCAATACTCAAGAGGGGATGAATTGAGTTTATAAAATATTTTCACAAATCTTTTACAAAAAACTTGATTATCAATTTTCTTTGAAGCTATTGATTGATAGAGATGAATGGATAGAGAAGATTGAATACTTTCACTCACAAATGAATTAGCCAAGCAAGATAATACTCAAGCAAGAAAATAAAAACCAATACACAAAAGTAAATGAGTTGAGTTTAGAAGATTAAACACAAGATTTATCCTAGTTCAGCCACCAATCCACTTGTGACCTACGTCCAGTCCTCAAGTAACCACCTGAGATTTTTCACTATATATTCAAGCTTCAACAAGTACGTGCAACCTTTACAAACTAGAGCACTCAACACACCTTGGGATACCTCACCCTTTGTGCTTGAGCCTCAACTTCAAGGGATATCTCACCCTCACAATTCTTTGAGAGATACCTCATCCTCTTTACAGATTAAACAACGTATAGATGAATGGAAAATGGAAACTCTCTCAAAAGTGGATAATACAAATTGAAGCTCTATTGGTATCAAGGAATCGCACACTTAAAGGTTAAAACAGGGGTTTATGAGAAATGATAGTAAAACTTGAATTTAATGCTCAAGAATGATTTTCAGATTGATTTCTAACTTATCTTTAATGCCCAAACACTTTTATTTATAGCCCAAAGCATTTAAGATTCATTGGTGGTGGTTAGGAGCATTAAATGCCAAAATATAGTTGTTAGAAAATGTTTTCTGGTTGCCCAGATAACCGGTCATTGATTTCCAATAACTGGTTATTTGGTTTTGAATAACTAGTTTTTGGTTTTGGCTAACCGGTTATTGTTTTCACCAGAGGTACTGTAATAAGCCAATAACCAGTTATTGAAATATCCATAATCGATTAGGAGCTTTTAAAAAGATAAGGTACGCTCCTAACTTGGTGAATAACTGATTATGGGAATTCCATAATTGGTTATTCCCTTTTAAAAACATTAAGGCGCGTTTCTGAATTAGGCAAATAACTAGTTATTGGTTTGTTAATAAAACAAGATTTCTAAAGGATTTTGTAACTAAAGATTCCCAAAACCTTTTCAATCTTTCTAATACCATTTTGCTCAAACTTAAAAAAAAATTCATAAGTATAAACATGATTTTGATAAGAGGTTTAAGTTGAATAAAAACCAAGATATGAGCTTAGTGCGATTCCTATTTGCCTTTACACAAGATCTAAGTCCTATAAACTAAACTTGAAGAACTTTAGGACTTGATCTTTGCACCACCATTTCTATCTTGTTTGTTATCATCAAAACCATTGCTATTGTCAATACCAATTACACAACTTTCTTGCATACACTCATAACCTAACCCATTGACCTATTATCTAACACATGACCTATATGCTGCTAAACACCCAAAGAAACCCTAGCAGCCACCATTAGACTCATTCCAAACCTTAGTCACCATCACTCTCCAAACCTTACTCCCCTCCTATAATAACCCATAACCCACACACTTTTTACACATATAGAAACAAAGACAAATTTAGACGAATACACACAACGATCACACAAAAATACCCTAGCCATTTTTTTTTCATTCCATACAACCTCCATAACCACCATCACTTCACCTTCATCATCAACCACTTCGCCATCTTTGACAATCACATAACCACCCTATAACCTCTATAACCACCACATCACATCACCTCACCATCATCATCAACCTCATCACCACTCCACTACAAAATTGTGAACCTCTCGCAAACACCATGTCATCCATCTTCAACCTCCACTTCACCACCACCCTCCAACCTTCACCCCGTAATCACCACATCCCACCATAACAGCCCCTATCCACCAAACACGTGAGACCTCCAACATCCAAGCCCTCCATTCCACCATAGCCACCACTCACTCCACCTTCATCATCACCTCACAACACACGGTTCCAGCCATATTCCATTCACCGTGCCATAACCCACCAAGCCCGGAAGGCCCCCTTGCTTTCATGGTTGCTGCCACGTCTCACCACCATGGCCTAACCACCCACCACCCAAGCAGCCGCCATGAATCTTCAACCCACCGTGGTCCCCACAATGGAAAACAACCACTACAAACAGCACCGTCAACCCCATGCCACCATGACCAGAACCATATTCCTTCACCATGGCTCGTCGTCTACTCAAAGACCACCACTGCGCAGAACCATAACGCCACCAGCCAACCCCATCCCATTTTAGCCACCATTTCCACCAAAATCCCCTCACCACCATGCACCAATCAACACTGTGAGTGACCTTCCCAAACACCTTGAACCTGATAGCGGTCGCGCCATCGTTGCTCTGCCCCCAGATCCGTGAAGCAGCACCACGTGCAGTCACCCACCCGCATAGCAACCGCAGAACCATCACCACCATAGAACCACTGCATTTTCCAGTCGCCCACCCGCGTAGCAACTGTAGAACCATCACCACCGTAGAACCACTGCATTTTCCAGTCACCCACCCACGTAGCAACCGCAGAACCATCACCACCGTGAACCAGGAAACACGTCGTTGCACCAGATCCAATAACCAACCTCCATGCGAACTGCCCACTGTAGTCGTGAACCATCCTCCACGCCCAACCAACCATGCCAGAACTCGCGCAATAACCACGCAACATCGTGCCTTAGCCGTTGCACCGTATTGAGGCTAGATTCTACTTTTTTTTTTCTATTTCTACATTTTTTTGTTTTAAATAATTTTTTAAAATGTAAACTGACAAAAAGAAAGGTTTTTTTTAAAAATAAAATGAAAAAAATATATAAAATAGAAAAAAATAGAAAATATGATTAACAGTAGAAAATTTAAACAACAATAAAAAGAAAAAGAAAAGAAAAAATGAAATAGGATGTTTATTTCCTCATTTGGTTCTTGTCTTGCTTATTGTCTTTTTTATGTGATCCATGATCAAATAATTTTTTTTTTCAAATAAGAAAAAGAGAAAAGAAAACTTTTTTTTAAATCAACGCAATGACCAATCATAACGATAAAATAACATATGCTATCTTCAATGTCATTTAGATCATAAGGGTTTATTGAGTAATCTGGTGCTAACTTGAACCCTGTGCAAAAGTAAATATATTTTCAAACAAAATACCTTTTCAATTTTTTTTAATTAAAATCAACCAACTCAAAATCATTTTCTAAAGAACTACGTGATTTTGAGTTTCTCATTGCACCCGGAGATATGTAAAAGTGAAACTCCTATTCTGTCAAACCAAAAATTAAATTTTCATAATTTATTTATCTATTTCATTTATCTTTTAACAAAAGGGGTAAAAAAAAATATTTTCAAGAGTTAGAAAAAATTTGCACAATTGACTTAAGGTACCATCTCAGGACGGGTGTGTTAGGGGTGCTGTGGGATTAAGTTTCCACTCTTCCCTATACATAACCAAATCCCGAATCCAATTTGGTTTCAAAGACTATTTTTTAAGAAAGGTTTTCATATTTTTCCTAATTCAAATAAAATTAGTAGCGACTCCATTTTCCATTATATATATTTTTAAATCATTTTTTTGTTCGCCACTCCTATTGCAAATCTCGGTTGCGACAAATGGTGACTCCACTGGTCATACTTAGAGAGTCAAGCCTGTTGTTAGTAGTTGTGTAAATTATTAATAATCTCTCTTATTTATTTTACCCTTTTTTGTCTATGATTTTGTTTTCTTATTTGGTTGTAAATAGATTTTTTGGTTTTTATCTGATACTTTATGTAAATTTCTGATAGTGTTATCCCATGTTTACTTTGACATCATCTACTTGTATATATTTTGTTGTTTTAATATTTTATGCTTGATTGTTGAAATCCTAGGATAAATGATTACTGGTTGGCTGTTGTACGTATGTTTTTGCAGGTTGAGGGGTAGTTTTATCTTTTTAAATTATTGTACAAGTTTGTATGCTCCCTCACACACGTCACTATCACTTACCTCACACACTTTTTGGGCTCTATATCCGAGTTTATGTGAACTTGAGGAATATGAGGGCTCTCGACTTTTGTTATTGAGGGGCTTTATGCTCACTTGACATTTGTTAAGACACCACTCAGATTATTACTAGTATCATGGACTAGTCATATTGAGAAGGTTTATCCTTACTTTTGATTAATTCATGAATTGGGTCCTTGTCTTTCAAGATGGGGGTAATTTGGCGACCTTGACTTTTTAGAAGTTTAGATGTCTTGAAAAACCTTGCACTAATAGAGATAGATTAAACATAATGACTGTCAAAATTAGAGTCATGACCTTAAGGAAATCCAACCCTTAGGTTCCACCTAATTAGGATATGAAGGGAGCGTATTTCTAGCTATTCCTCATGTCATTCATTTTTGTATTTAAATATATATATATATATATCATCTTGCATTTTCATGGCATTCTTAACATTATAAAAAAAAAAAGAATACATCATCTTGCATTTTCATTGCATTTCTTGCATTTTTTTTAAAAAAAGGCAAAAGAAGAGAAAATGTTTTCATCACAAAGTTCATTCATGTCATCCTATGCATCTGATTCATTTCATCTCATTTTTTTTCTAATTTTATTTTGTTTTGATAAATCAAATAGAAGGAACCATTGTGTGATCTAGGAAAGAAGAGACTAATCAAACCCAAGTTCATAATACTAGATCTGGGACTAGAATGGCTGCTAGTAATCTTGAGGCAGGGAGAAATTTGAGCAAGGAAGTTGATGAAATGACAGGGTAGATAAATGAGATGTCTGAGACCCAAGTAAGGTTAAAAGTAATACTACAAGATGTGAGGGAGTCTATCAGCTTCATCAGTGGAAATAAGGGTGCAAACTGGGTTGAAGCATATGTAAGTGTGCCATCGATCTCCTCAAAGATAACAGCCTCGACATTCTCGACTATAACCTTAGGCATCACTGTGGGGATTCATAAGCAACCACATCAAACAACATCGATAGTCATGCCTATTGGAGAGGGGTATCGCGCCTTGGAAGGTGCTCATACTAAGATCTCTAGTTATGCTAGACTTACCTGGAAACAATCTCATATGTCCATTCCAGGGCAAGCAACAATGCCTCACTCTGGGAATAGTCACACCATAACTGAGAAAGACAAGATGAAAGAAGAGTGGATAAAGAAAATGGAAGACCATATCAATGTAATCAAGGGCCCTAGTGTTTATGGACCTCTTAAAATAGAAGAACTGTGTCCTACCACAAATGTCGTGATCCTTAAAGACTTCGAGATTCCTGATTTTGCCAAGTATGATGGGATTGGCAACCTTTGGTTTCATTCAATCAGCTATAGAACCAAGATGGTTGTTTAGTCTAGGGATGATAAGTTCCTCATCAATTTTTTCCATGAGAGTCTTATTGTAACATTCTCTCTGACCCAATGGATTTAATCAAGGGTTGTAGAAGCTCATTAACACCAGTATAGGATACTAGTTAATTCTAGTAACTACCTGAGATAGTTTGAGCATAAATCTATGACACTAAGTGTGAGAAATAGTTCTTTTGTGAAAATGGCAGAAAAGATAGAAATAAATAAGAAAGATTTATTTCTAAGTCATGAACAAGTAAGTAGATATTTGAAAGCTTCTTAATTCAATTCCATAGGTTTAATTTAACCCAGGAAGAATAATGAAGCTTAGAGACTGATAGTGCAGTATAAGAAAAGTGATGGAACATTAATCAAGAAAATAGGATGAAATTCCAAAATTTTCTATGATACCAATAAAGGTTAGAAAAGTTGTTTATGAAATATTAAAGTGTTCCTAGCAGATAAAAGGTTATTAGTTAGAATGCTTTATTTGAAAATCTTCCCTACATTTTGCATTATTACATTCTGAAGCTTTCTCACCTAATATTTGACTTTGGCTTCTATTTTCTCTTCATCCTCACTTTTCCTCATCTTTTCACTTTTACTTTCACTTATTTCTCCATTCTCTTTCTCGGCTCATGTCCAGTAAAAGGGAAGAAAAGGAATAAGAAGATCAAAAGGGAAGCAAGTGAAGGAGAGGGAGGAAACAATCAAGTGAAGAAAAAGGGAAAAGGAAAGAGAAATGTGGAAATTTGAGGTAGGGGTTTTCCTCACTTTGTTCACCTTTTTCTTTCCATTTGAAGATAATAGATTCATGATTTTGGTTGAGATTTGAGTTGATAAATGAAAGTGATGATTTTATGAGATTATGAACTCAAGCTTCAAGCTTTGATTTTGATTCATGAAAACTTTGAGATTTGAAAATGGGTATGAAATCCCTGTTTGATTCTTTGCTTTGAAAGTGGTTTGGATGCTTAAATATGATGATTTTGATGTTGATATTGATGTTTATTGGTTTGGTATGAGTTTGGATAGCTTAAAGGCTCTGCTTTCTATAAATCTGTATGTGGTAATCGATTACATAGCCATTGTAATCGATTACCAAGCTTCTGGAATCACAAATTGTGTTTTTGGGTAGCTTGTAATCGATTACATAGCCTTTATAATCAATTAGAAGGCTTCTGGGAAAGGTGTAATTGATTACATCCTATTTATAATCAATTATATGGCTTCTTCCAAGCTTGTAATCGATTACCAGGCTCCTAAATTAAGGATTTTGATCCGAAAATGTTGGAAACATAGTTCTTTATCCCATGTAACCTAAATACAAGCCTTAAACCTTGGATTGAAAGATTACGAATTAATTAAATGTGATATGATTATGCTTCCAAATTATTTGAGCAATGATTTTCATAATGATATTGCATTAAAAGAGATTGAATGAAGGATTTAATTATTGATGATAAGAAAAATCTTTGTATGCATATCCTTGCATGTTGATGAATGATGATTGAGACTGATAATTAATTTATATGAGTAACTCACTATCTAGGATATCCTTGGTCCTAGGGGGAGACTTGGAAAGGGTGGTTGAGGATGGATAACTCCTTACCACCTGAGTTATTGAAGTTGAGGACTAATAATTCCCTCCCTCTTTACTAAAACTCATTCTAGATGGAATTATAGTTGAGGACAGATAACTCCTTCACTACTTGAGGTATTCCTGGATTAGAGATAGTGTGAGGAAGGATGATACCCTATCAAAGTAGTTGAGGATGGATAATTTCCTCTCTACTCATAACTCTATATGAGGACGGATAATTCTCTCATTTGTTATGGACTTGATTGGGTTACTTAGAGTAGCTTTATGTAGCAAATAAGTCGTCATAAATAGGCTAAAGTGCACTAACCTGAAAGTAGGCTACTACCAAGTGAATAGTATTATAAGGAAGAATAATTCCCTCTATACCACTTTGATAAATGATGAATGATGATTATTGATGATTGTTGATGACGATGATTGATAAATGACCATTGTGAGATAGCTTATTGTGTAAGCATATCATAGATGGATCTCTGAATATGATTTTGAGATTTTGATAAAAGTTTGATGATTGATTAATTGTTCAAATGATTTTGATAAAGAACATAAAAATGAGCCTCTGTTTTGGGAAGAAAAGGGACTTGCTTTAGCTTTTGCCACCTTTCTTCTATTTATATTTTATTAATTGAAATGATTTTGCCTCAAAACAGTTGGAATGATTATGATGACATGATTTTAAAATGATTACTGGGAATTGTAAGATTCTCACCCCATTTCTTTGATTTCTATAATGATTCTAGAAATTCTTAGAGCAGTCTATAAAGAAGATGAAAGGCATGATCCTTAGATATTTTGATTCTCTTGATATAACTGAAGTATATGGTTGTAAACCATTTTTGGAGCCATAGAGGCATATGATGTATTTTGATTCTTTTAATGTACCTTGATGTAATATGTATATGACACAGTTCTACTGATATGTAATACATACTTCCACTTCAGGCTCATATTTTTGTATATTGAATGTATATTTCTTTAGAAAATTTGATATTGATCTAAGTGACACTCTTAAATATAAATGTTAATGCATAATTCTAGATATGTTAGTAGTCATAGTATTAGGACGTTACACTTACAGGCCCCACTTTAGAGTGGTGTCTTCAATTAGACCACTCTAAGATTTCTCACTGGACGAAATTAGTTGATCTATTCATAGATAAATACAAGTTCAATCTGGATGTAGCTCCTACCCAGGAATAGTTGTGCTCAATGCAAAAAAGAAATAAGGAATCTTTCAAACAATATGCACAAAGGTGGAGAGCCTTGATAGCACAAGTTCAACCCTCATTGACACTGTCCGAGATGTGTTCATATTTCTTGGAAACCCTGAGAAATCCTTTTATTGGGACAATGGCCGAAGCAGCCTATAAAGATTTTTTTGACTTGATCACTATAGGAGAAAGAATCGAGATTTTAGTCAAAGCTAGGAAGTTGTCAGTGAGCATTGCAAAGAATACCGCTCCTAAGAAGGGATTCCAGACGAAAGAGAAAGAACCTGAAGTGAATTATGCCCAATACCAATAGACCTTTAAACCTCAATATTCACCAAAATACCCTAGGCTTCAACAACCAAATGACCCTAACCTTCACTTTCCATACCAAACACCTACGCCTCCTTATTACCCACCCCACCAAATTGTGCCAACCACAAACATCACCCCAGCTCCACAATTCCAAATCAACAATGTGCTCACACCAAAACCATATGTACTAACTCGCCTAACCTATACCCGATATCCACCTACACTCCACAAAATTACCCAAGCCATGCACAACCTCGGCCAAACTTCCAAAATCAAGGTCGTTTTCGTCCCTAAAACCTACCCTTTTCCCAAGATTATCCATTTCAAACGCATACTTATTCCAAAGGCTGTTTGATGCTTACCTCATCTTGAAAAATCTTGTATGTCCCCTAGAACCACCATTCACAACGTGGTATAACCTGAATTTAACTTGCAAATACCACATGGATATCACAGGGCCTTCAATTGAAGATTGTGAATTTTTCAAGATTGCAATAAAGAAGCTAATTGGTTATGGAAAGCTTGACATTCAAGAGGTGGCTAGACCCAGTATTATCAATAACCCAATTCCTAATCATGGTGGAAGGAATGAGGTAAATGCTTTGGAGATGGAAGGATCACCAGTAAGAAAGGTCATGAATTTGCGTACGCTGATTGTCGAAATATTCCAGAGGTTGAAGAAGGCAGGTTATAGTATTACTGCACTAGCTACCATGATGAAAGAAGAGGAAAAGCACAATAAAGAGTCAAGTTATACTTATCATTGTGGGGGAATGGGACATGATATCGAGAACTATTGGGACTTTAAGATTCAAATCTAGGGATTGCTTACTTTAGGAGTAATACAAGCTAGACAAGGGGTAGCTTCCTCTGAAGAAGTCATTCGCCTTCTATGCCATCTCGTTATTAATGCATTACATGAAGAAGGCCTAGAAGAGTGTAAGGCAATCCGTCCTTTTACTGATGAGGAGCCACTGAAGAGCTGGCAGTCCGAATCAATGATTGATGTGATTATTTCCAAGCAATTGTCTGGTTATACTGTGCTTAGCCGATATTTAATACTAGCTATGTTTTGAGTTTACATTTATGTTACTTGAGACATTAACTAAATGAATTTGCATGAATATTCATCATTCCTCCTCGTTGCATCTTTGGTTTGTCCTTTTGCATTTATCAGATTTCTTTTTGCATTTTTGTATAATATCTTGTTGTTGGTCCATTTATATAACTCTTGCTCTATCATTCCTACTCTATTTTACCATTTCAACTCCACACAAATTACTTTCGAGGGATTTGAGCCTTGTAGAAAGTTTGCCTCTTGAAAGGTACCTCGAAAACTCATCAATTGATTCCTCTACGATGTTTGATGAAGAAGACCATAGATCTGGTGAAGAGGAAAAAGTCATAAAAAAATTTGCAAAATTACTAGAATATTCAGAGAATTGAATTGACTTGAATGGCGAGGTAGCGGAGATGATCAACATAGGGACAGAGGAAGATAAAAAGGAGTTGAATATAGTGGAAAACCCCGAGCGTGAAAAAATGATTGCACTATTCAAAAAGTATATGGATGTCTTTGCTTAGTCTTATCAGTGTATGCCTAGATTAGATATAGAGATAGCGTCACATAAAATCCCACTATGTTGAGGCAAAGAAGAAGAAGTTAAAGAGGATGCATCTTGATATGTCCTTGAAGATCAAGGAAGAAGTCACCAAGCAATTGGAAGCAAGATTTTTGAAAATGAACAAATAAGTAATCATTTTGTGTGCACTATCTTTTTGTCTCAAAATTAAAGTTTTAAAAATAAGCAATCATAATTTGACAATGAAGATTGGTCATCTTTCTCTAACCTTTACAAAATTTTATCATCTTTATTATCAATTGTTATCCCTTTTGAGCTTAAAAAATTTCTTTAAAGAACCTCAGACAATGATCACTCCTACACTAGAGGTTAGCATAAAGTAAAGAAGGTTAATTTTTAAAAAGAAAAAAAAAAGAGAGAAAGAAGAATAGAAAAAGGAAAAGAAGAAGAAAGTGATGAAAAATGAAATAGCTTATAGCAAAGGCAAATGATGAAGTGAAAATAAGAAGAGAATACAAAAGTGAGCAAAAAGTATTAGTGTTCTTGATAATGTTAAAGGCATTTCACAAAGTGTACTAAGGATCCTTGGTTCCATTCAACCCTCAAACACTTGTTTGACCCTTATATCTTTCCTTGCATAACCTTTAGCTTTAGCCACATTACAAGCCTCAAAAAGTCCATTCTAATCAATGAAGGATTGCTGTCATTTTCGTTAACTTTAACTTTGAGACAAAAGGTTCATGCTCTTTCAAGTTTTTAATTCCTTGCAAAAAAAGAAAAAGAAAAATAAGAAAGAAAAGAAAAAAAGAAAAAAGCTCATTAAGTTGAAAACCCGAAAGGGCGACCAAAGCAAAAGTTAGAGCAAATAAATAAGCAAAATTTCAAAGAAAGATGGCCTGAAACTCCTTGAAGGGTTCACCAAATTGGGGTAATTTTTATTTGTGTTCGATTAGCTACACAAGGGAAACTTTGTTTGCGTTCAATTACCCATACTGGGGCAAATTTTTTTGAAGCATTAAGGAGAAGATGTGTTGAAAGAAGTAGCAACAGAGACAACAGTTGAGTTATCAAGCAGTTGCAGGGAATCAATTGGATGAGGGATAAGGAACCAATACTAGGTCAAATTTTTTTCACAACTTTCTTTTGTTTCTATGCTTTCATTTTTCAAGTATGTGTCTTAGCAAAAGTTCATGTACGATTAGATTACCAAAGTAACGAAAGGAAGTTTGTTCATTTAACAAATTTTTGTGTATTCATGAATGCATGTTTACTCATTAAGTTATGTATCAAATAAGATAAATTTAAGGTCAACAATTTGATTTGACAATTCTACAGCAATTCTTCAATGATTAAGTTGGGCTAAAAGATCTCAATAGCTCAAAGCACATATTGCAATGCAGCATTTGTTAGGAATGATTACAATACAAGCCACATAAGCTTTCGTTGCCAAGAAGAAAAGGGGGTTGAGGTAAAAAAAAAAAGAGAATGAAGAAATAAAGAAGGGAAAAAAAGAAGTCAAGAGGATTCCAAACCAACTGAAGGGTCTGATGAAGAAAAGCATATGAAAAGGCTTTGATTGGTCAAAGCTTTCCAGAGTTGTCATTAGTTCAAATTTTTTTTAAGTCCATGTCTAAATGGCACAAATGATTTTATGTCATTCATTTTGAGCGCATAGGCTCCTTGCATTTTATATTCATGTCATTTATTTTGAGTGCATCGGCTTCTTGCTTTTTAAAGTTGTCATTTACTTTTAAGCGCATCAGTTCCCAACATTTTAAATTTTTATTATTTACTTTTGAGCATATTAACTCTCTGCATTTACTTTTCCTGTCATATACTTTTGAGCACATCTGCTCCTTACATTTTAAATTCTTGTTATTTACTTTTGAGTGCATCGACTCCCTGCATTTAAATTTCTGTCATTTATTTTTGAGCGCATAAGCTTTTCGCATTTTATTCTTGCATTGTTTTGCATTTATTTTTGTTTTTGTATCATCTTATGCATTCTGGAACAAAATTTGAGTTCATGTCTTTACTCGTTCCTTACAATGATAATATGAAAAACTGCGGTTATTCATTTTATCTTGTAAGAAACAAGTAAAGAGGGGCAATTATGAACACCTAATTTTGTCTAAGGCATTGACACCTTTTTATTAAAAAAAAAAAAAAAAATAGAAAATAAAAAAAAATAAAAAATAAAATAAAAAACAGAAAAAGGGAAAGAAATAAAAAGAAATAAAAAATAATAACCCAACTTTCTTGCATAAACTTTGATGATCACATATTTGATACATTAATAAGCCTTCATTTTTAGTCATTTACACTCTCCATGTACTTAATTGATTGATTTTGATTATGTTTTGTAAGTTTGGACTCAAATTGGACTTAATTGAATTTTTCAGCATAATTTACGTCTTACGTTGTTTCTGTATTTGGGCTATATCTTGGGATGTAGGTGGTCTTTGGAGGTGATTCTAGTGGCATTTGAAAGATAAGAGAGAGTTCTATAACTTTCATGAAGACTTCAAAGGTCCAATCACACGAGTAGATAACTCAAATTGGGATTGAATCAAGAATCCGAGTGCTTTTCCTGATAGCTTAACCTATGTGTACTATTTATCACAGTTTTCGGGCTAAAGGTTGTCAAATGGGCTGAAATTTAGATGCTGAATAGTTAAGCCCTATATCTACAACCTTCATGTTGAACACTTTTCCAGAATCAGACTCCTTGAAGGTGATATTGGGCTTGGAAGTCAGAATAGAGGAGCTGTGACTGGGCCTGAGCAGTGTGTAGTGATTTAAACGTATATGCAGTTATAGAAATGATATTGGACTCAAACTAAATCCATTTGAAAGCTAAGATCTAGGCCTACAACTTTTATGAAGACCACTTGGTTCAAAAATGACGAATGCAATGATTTTAGAGCTGCATGATTTCGGAGACAAGGAATCTCCATAATTTTCCACTCACCAAAAGTCATTTGGCATTTTCCACTCATTTTCCACTCATCCACCCACTAATGACTCACCCCCTTGTCATTTTGTATCTCTAATCTTCTATAAAATGGGGCCTTAGCATATCATTGAGGGTGTTAGGTGTTAGGTACCAAAATGATGTTAGTTTGTTACTAGATTTTCTTGTAGTAATTTTTCTTTGTTCTAAATTAAAGTCATGTTCTTCTTCTTCTTCTTTTCTCTTTCTTTCTTCTTATCTATGAGTAACTAAGTTTCATTTTACTTGGGTGATGGGGTGAAGCTCTTGGTAATGAAATAAGGTTAGATTAATTTCTCTCTTATGCTTTAATGATTTATCTTTTTAGTAGTTATTATGCGTGTTATATTTTGTTTCCAATTAATTTAGAAACCATCCTTGTAAAGTGGAGTTCTTGATTTGTTGTAGATAAGAGATTGGCACAATGAATGCTTTAACCTATTTACAAGTGGTGGTATTAGAAACTCTCCTTATAAAGTGGAGTTCTTGATTTGTTGTAGACAAAATATTGGCACAATGAATGCTTTAACCCATTTATAAGTGGTAGTAATATTTTTCAGAAACATAATATAAATACGTATATTATTTTAAATGGACTTTTAACGTTGTATTTTCCGATTGGAACCTCCATGTTACGAGGATTCTAATTGAGTTATAAAAGAAATTAATCTTACCTTTACTTTATTTACCAAGAGTGGATCTTTTAACCCAAGTAAATAATTTTTACCATAGTAACAAAATATTTACTTCACCTTAATTAATCTTCAACAATTCCCTATGGATCGACTTCGGACCCGAGAAATTTATTACTTGAGACAACCTGCACTTGGGTTCGCAATGCAACAATTAATCCCGCATCAAGTTTGTAGACTTGTTTGAAACTAAAAATTATGCATCAAGTTTTTACGCGCAGTTCTTGGGACTTGATTTGAAGACCGAATTCTACGGTGTAAAAATTTTTATATATACTAACATACTAACTAGTGGGGAACTCTCCCTTTTTAATTTCGTGCATACTAACTAGTGGGGAAACTCTCCCTAATTTCTCTATAATCTTTAATCATTAATGAAATAATCTTTCTTCTTCTCTCTCTCTCACCGGAGCAAAAAATCGACTTTGATTCGATTCTTTAAATTTTTTCATATTTTAAATTTACTTTCTCCGTACTTTATTTTCTACGTATTTATTTTTTGTCATTTTTTTGTTATTTATTTTCTGTCATTTTTTTTTGTTTAGTAACTTACTAACTCTCTTACTAACTATCTAACTTTTTACTTTTTCTGCTTCTAACATTTTAATTTATCTGTATACTAACTTTTTAATTTTTATGTTTTTTAACTTATTTGGTAGTTGGTTTATACCACACCTTTGTTAATATTTAATGGAAGATTTATACTACTAGCTTGTACATTTTATTTTATACTGTAAGTTACTTGTTTATGCTTAATTAGTATCGTGATTTAAATTCTAGTCATTTGGTTAGAGTTAATCCAGGTACTTTACATATTGATTTGTTTGAATCACAATCACACACATTAAGCACAATGGCTAAAAACAAAAGTGTGCATGAGGAACATGAAAATCAACCGTTGCGAATCATGTGTGAGTATTTGCAACCATCTCGAAATTCTAGTCCATCATGTTTTATCTTTTCACTCAATACCAACAATTTTAGATTCAAGTCAGGTATGATTTCTTTACTTCCTAATTTCCATGGTTTAGAATCTGAAAGCCCATATTTATATCTAAAAGAATTTGAGGAAGTATGTATCGCTTTTCATGATCAAACATGCACTGAAGAGGTTGTTAAGCTTAAATTATTTCTTTTTTCTTTGAAAGATAAAGCAAAAACTTGGCTTAACACTTTGAAACCAAGATCAATTGGCACATGGCAAGAAATGCAATGTGAGTTTCTGAAGAAATTTTTTCTAACACATAAAACCAATGCTTTGAAAAGACAAATCTAAAATTTTTCCTAAAATTCAAATGAAGCATATTTTCAAAGTTGGGAACGTTTTAAAGATTTGTTGAATTCTTGCCCACATCATGGTTTTGAAAAATGGTGCACTATAAGCTTCTTTTATGAAGGGTTAACACCCGAAACTAAACAATTTATGGAAACAATGTGCAATGGTGAATTTCTTGATAAAGCACCTGAAGAAGCTTTAGACTATTTAGACCATTTGGCTGAAAATTCTCAATCTTGGCATGGTACTAATCCTTCTGAAAATTCAATTAGATTTAACCTTGCAAATGCTAGTAAAGGAAAATATCATCTTAGTCAAGAAGAAGATCTAAATGCAAGGTTTGCTAGTTTGGCTAGAAAGATTGAAGCTATGGAATCAGGGAAAGTAAAAGAAATCAAATCTGTGCAAAATGAAGAAATTTGTGGCATTTGTGATGAATTAGGACACTCAACAAATGAATGTCCAAAACTTCCTGTTTTTTAAGAAGTTGTGCTTGAGCAAGTAAATGCAATGAACAATTTTAAAAAGCCAGTCACTTCTTCTTTTTCAGATACATACAATCCGGGATTGAGAAATCACCCGAACTTCAGTTAGAGGAATAGCAACCAGCCACAATTCATGCAACCAACACCTCCTCAGGCACAGCAAGATTCTTAAAATCCTCAAAGATATGCACCCTATATCCCACCATATAGGAAAAATCTTGAAGGAACATTGCATGCATTCATGGAAAAATAAGAGGCCATTAATAACCACAACAATCAAGCCATGATTGACATAAAAGACACTATTGCTAAACATTCTTCTGCACTTGCCATTCATGAGAAAGGAAAGTTTCCCTCTCAACCTCAACCAAATCCCAAGGGTCAGTTTAGCCTAAATGAGGGTAGTTCAGAAAGTCAAAAAATAGATCAAGTCAACTTAGTGATAACTCTTAGGAGTGGAAAGGTTGTTGAAAAACAAATTCCTGAACTTTTTGAGAAAGATGATGAGTCAATTCCCAAAGACGAGGAAGGAGTTGATAAGCCACCTAGCCAAAAGGAGATCAAACCCTCGTCTTCACCCCCATTTCCTCAAGCATTAAACAATTCAAGTAAAATGAATCATAATAGTGATATTTTTGAAATCTTTAAACAAGTGAAGGTCAATATTCTTCTGTTAGATGCTATCAAGCAGATTCCTTATTATGCCAAATTTTTGAAAGATTTGTGCACTGTTAAAAGGAAACATAATGTGAAAAAGAATGCATTTTTGACTGAACAGGTAAGCTCTATTATTTAAAACAATAATGAGTTGAAATATAAAGACCCTGGTTGTCCTACAGTTTCATGCATTATTGGTGAACATAAAATTGAACGAGCTTTATTTGATCTTGGTGCTAGTGTTAATTTGCTTCCATATTCAATTTATCAGCAACTCAACCTTGGTGAGCTAAAACCAACTTCTGTAACTCTTCTACTTGCTGATAGATCAATTAAAATTCCAAAAGGAATAGTAGAAGATGTATTGGTACAAGTTGATAAATTCATATATCTTGTGGATTTTATTGTCTTGGAAACTGAACCTATGGTTGATAGTTCTAAGTCAGTTCCTGTTATTTTGGGTCGCCCATTTTTAGCAACATCTAATGCTTTGATAAATTGCAGAAATGGAGTGGTGAAGCTAACTTTTGGAAATATGACACTGGAGCTTAATGTTTTCAACATGTGCATGCAACCACATGAAATTTATGATGAAAAGGAAGAGATTGAAGGGATTGAGGCCATTATAGATGATTATCTTCAAATCAGGAGTTCTTCTGACCTATTAGAAATCTGTTTAATTAATTCATTTGATTCAGCTACACAATTAGATGATGATGTTTCTGAAATATGCTCTTTGCTTGACTGTACACAGGAAATGGAATACAAAGGAAGGAAGCCAAGATTCGAAGAGTTAAAATCCATGAATAATGATACCCATAAAGAAATACCCAAATTGGAACTAAAGCCATTACCTGATGGGTTGAAGTACATATTTTTGGGAGAAGAACAAAGCTCTCCAGTGGTAATTTCCTCATCCCTGACCAAAGAATAAGAAGGTAAGTTGATAGAAGTACTTAAAAGGCGTAAAAGTGCAATTGGATAGACATTAAAGGATATAAAAGGCATTAATCCATTAATCTGTACACATAGAATACATTTAGAAGATAATCCTAAAACATCTCAACAACCTCAAAGAAAATTAAATCCACACATGAAAGAGGTAGTTAGAGCTGAAGTTCTTAAATTACTTGATGTTGGAATTATCTATCCTATCTCTGATAGCCAGTGGGTAAGCCCTACACAAGTTGTGTCTAAGAAATCTGGAATAACAGTGGTTGAAAATGAAAAAGGAGAATTAATACCTACCCGAGTCTCATCTAGTTGGTGTATGTGTATTGATTTCAGAAAATTAAATGCAGCCACTAGGAAAGACCATTTTCCATTGCTATTTTTTGATCAGATTCTGGAAAGAATAGCAGGACATCCCTACTATTGTTTTCTTGATGGTTATTCAAGGTATAATCAAATACCAATTGCATTAGAGGATCAAGAAAAGACCACTTTTACTTGTCTTTTTGGCACTTTTGCATATAGAAGAATGTCTTTTGGTCTTTGTAATGCTCCGGTAACTTTTCAAAGATGCATGCTAAGTATTTTCAGTGACATAATTGAGCATTATTTAGAGGTTTTCATGGATGATTTGACAGTTTTTGGAAATTCTTTTGAAAATTGTCTTGATAATTTGGAAAAAGTTCTTAAAAGATGCGAAGAAAAAGGATTTGTGTTAAATTAGGAAAAATGTCATTACATGGTTACCTCAGGAATAGTGTTAGGTTATGTGATATCTTCTAAAGGAATTGAAGTTGATAAGGCCAAAGTTGAATTAATTGCTCATTTGCCTTTCCCAAAAATAGTCAGAGAAGTTCGTTCCTTTTTAGGACATGCTGGATTTTACAGAAGATTTGTAAAGGACTTTAGTGCCATATCTAGACGTTTATGTAATCTTCTAACAAAAGATACACCATTTGATTGGACTCAAGATTGTTAGAAATCTTTTGAAAAATTAATTTGTCTTTTGACTTCTACTCCTATCATGCAATCTCCTGACTGGTCTTTGCCTTTTGAGTTGATGTGTGATGCTAGTGATTTTGCTGTTGGCGCTATTTTAGGCCAAAGAAAGGAAGGTAAGCCTCATGTAATTTAATACGCAAGTCGAACTTTGAATAGTGCACAAATGAATTACACCACTACTGAAAAAGAACTACTTGCTATAATTTTTGCATTGGATAAATTTTGAGCTTATTTAATTGGTTCGTCCACTGTTGTTTTCACTGATCATGCTGCTGTTAGATATTTAATGTCTAAATAGGATGCCAAACCTAGGTTGATACGGTGGATCTTGTTGCTTCAAGAATTTAATATCACAATAAAAGACAAGAAAGGAGCCTAAAATGTTGTTGCAGATCATTTGTCAAGGCTGACAATAGGCTCATCTTTTGATAGCACACATATCAATGATTCTTTTCCCGATGAATTTTTATTTTCTGTCAATTCCATGCCTTGGTTTGCTAGCATTGTCAATTTTCTTGTAACAGGTAAGATCTTTGCCTCGGTGGACACACCAAGACAGAGAAAAAAATTTTGATTGAGGTGAAAATTTTCTTTTGGGATGACCCATATTTGTTCAAATATTGTCATGATCAAATCTTTCTGAGATGTGTACCCGACAATGAGGTAAGTAGTGTCATTAAATTTTGTCATTCAGAAGCATGTGGAGGTCATTTTTCTTCAAAGAAAACAGCTGCAAAAATCTTACAGTGTGGATTTTATTGGCCCACTTTATTCAAGGACAGTTATACTTTTTGCAAAAATTGTGAAAGTTTTCAAAAATTGGGGTTCATTTCTAAAAGAAATATGATGCCTTTGAACCCTATCATTGTCATTAAAATTTTTAATTATTGGGGAATTGATTTCATGGGTCCATTTCCATCATCTTTTGGATTTGTGTACATTTTGGTTGCAGTTGATTATGTCTCAAAATGGATTGAGCCGATTCCATGTCGACACAATGATCATAAAACTGTTTTAAAATTTTTAAAAGAAAATGTTTTGAGTCGATTTGGAATTCCTCGAGCTATCATCAGTGATGGGGGAACACATTTTTACAATAAACCATTTGAATCTTTAATGAAGAAATATTGCATTATCCACAAAATTGCAACCCTTTATCATCCTCAGACAAGTGGACAAGTTGAATTGGCAAATAGGGAGATTAAACAAATTTTGGAAAAAATAGTTAACCCAAATCGTAAAGATTGGTCTTTAAGACTAAACAATGCACTTTGGGCTTACCGTACTGCTTTTAAAACATCTTTAGGCATGTCTCCTTATCGATTAGTTTATGGAAAAGTTTATCATTTGCCTGTAGAATTGGAGCATAAAGCATTTTGGGCCATTAAAGCTTTCAACTTAAGTCTTGATGATGCTTCCAAGTTACATAAATTGCAATTGAATGAACTTGAGGAATTAAGAAAGGATGCATATGAAAACTCAAAGATTTATAAAGTTAGAACAAAAGCTTTTCATGACAAATCAATTTTGAGAAAAACTTTTGAAATTGGTCAAAAAGTTCTGCTCTATAATTCTCGTCTTCACCTATTCCCTGGAAAATTGAGATCTAGGTGGATCGGTCCTTATATTGTCAAACATGTGTATTCTTATGGGGCCATAGACATTGAGAATCCTAGGAATGGTATTGTATTTAAGGTCAATGGACAAAGACTCAAACCATTTCTAGAACATCAAGTTGTTGAGGTAGAATCTATTTCTCTTTCTAATCCTTGTTATGAGTAGAATTTATTTTAATGATGTTTCTTTTCTTTTTTTTGCAGTTCTTTGTGTTCCCGGTTAAATGGCGGATAACGGTACTGCGTGACTCTTAAGTTGGTTTGTTCTTCAAATTCCCATAATAACTGATTTCTTCTCCTTTTAAAATGGATGTCATTCTCTCAAATCTAAGAAAACATTTTTCTTCTCTCCCTCTAAATGCTCTAACAAAAGTCTATGAAGCTAGGTGTGAAAGACTGAGACTGTTAATGTATAAAGGCATCCCAGAAGATATACGCTGGATAATTGAAGCAAAGGTTTATTTAGTGGTGAATCTTCAGATTCATTTGTCCCATACATGCCTGGTCTCAGTAAAAGTTCATTTTCAAAAAGGAGAAGAGCAAAAAGAATGAAAGTTTGTTACAAGTGTGCACGATGGAATTGCAACACGTGATGTCACTCTTTGGGGATGGTTTCTGTAAACAGAGAAGATAAAATATTCTTCATTAAGAATGGACTGAGTAAAGAGTCATTAGATAATATCTTATTGACTCTTGAGACGCATTCTTGTGGAGTTGTGCAGCGTGAACTTCTTAGTTTGTGGAATCTCTTCAGACACGAGCAAGAGCGTTATAGTCTTGGGAATCTGACTCAAAAAGACCTTGTTTGCCAATTTATAAGAAAATTGGATGGGAAGCTTATCCTCGACTCATAGAAGGCGTTTAAGCCGTTTCTGGATGTGAAATCAGAGGAAGATGTGAGCCACAATCACAACAACATGTATATATTATCTTGTACATCTTCAAAAAAAAAGAGAAAAAATAAGAAAAAGAAAAAAAAAAGAAGAAAGAAAAAGAAAAAGAAAGAAAAAGAAAGAAAAGAAAAGAAATAAGAAATAAAATAAAATAAAAAGAGGGCGAAACTTCGGTTGTACTTGGTCTTTAATTAGATTAGGAGCCCCTGCTAGTGACAAACCCGTCATTGACTCGGGTGGACCTTCGCACGCCGGTCGGTAAATAAGGTTCGTGTGTCATGCTCTGTAGAGAGCCGCACTCCACAATCCAATGTTCACCATCTAGGCACTGTGGAGTTGATGGACAGATAGAAGCATCCCACTTTGGTTATTAGTGAGAAGTAACCCGCGGCTGCCAAAGCGTATGAGGCATCTAAGCTTGATCCTCTCTTTTATTAAAAGGGGCTCTTAGTGACCTGGGATGGAGCATTCTGGATCTTAGACATTGCGAGTTTCAGATTTTAGCATCTTAGTTGATATTACGAACCCAAGTGCTCTCCAAGTTTTAGACCCAGGATGGAAACCCACGATGGTTTCTTTGTTCTCTTTTCTTCAAACAAGCGGGAGGGAGAAGAATTCCAAGATTAGCTGAGTCGTCTTGGTATTACTGCACTCATGACGCGCAGTATAAAGATCTGTCATGAAACCTGTACATAAAGGTATGTAATCATTTGTTATTATTATTTTATCTTTGTATGATTTTGTTGAATTTTGGTTTTGGACAGACGATCCTTTGGATGGGATCCTTCGGGGGTTTCTAGACTTCTTTACCTTGATGGTTTTCTTGAAGTAAAAAAAAAACAAAAAACAAAAACAAAAACAAAAACAAAAAAACAAAAAAAATAAAAAAAATTATTATTATTATTATTTTTAAAATTTCAAACTTTTCTGACACTAGCCAACCTACCTGTATAGGAGCTATTATTACTTTTTCTATTCTCTTCCCTATTTAAACACTTCATTTTCTTCACTTTCCTGCAACTCATAATCATTCAAAGAAAGTGTGAGTGTAGAAATGGAGGGAGCTTCTTCTTCTGTTCGTAGATTTGTCATTATCTGTGTATTTTGTGGGACAAGTTATGGGAAGAGTTTAGAGTTTGTAAACGCAGTAAGCACTGTTGGTAGAACACTTGCTGCGAGGAACATTCGTGTAGTATATGGGGGAGGTTACCTTGGGTTAATGGGGGCTTATCACTTTCGGCATTTATAAGAGGTGGTCAAGTTTTAGGTGTCATTCCTGAACCTTTAACTCGAAGGAACATCGTTGGAAAGACAATTGGACTGGAAATTCAAGTATCCTCTATGCATGGACGAATGAAGGCAATGCTTGAAAACTCTGATACATTCATTACTTTACGTGGTGGTTTTGGTACTTTAGAAGAAGTCTTTCAAATTGTCTCTTGGGCCCAATTGAACATCCACCATAAACCCATAGGTTTGTTGAATGTTGATAATTTCTTTGATAATTTGTTATCTTTTGTTGACCATGCTATGGAACAGAAATTTGTCACACCTTCAGCAAGACAACTCCTTATCTCTGCTTCCACTGTTGATGAGTTGATTGATAAATTAGAAGCTTTTGTTTATGAACCTGATCCAATAACAGCTCAAATAGATTGGTCCAAAGGAAGCGGTGAGGGAAGCAAAATGAAAAGAAAGCCAGCCAAGACACTCCAACTATTTAAATAATTACAAGCTTTGGTTTTATTTATTGTACTTTGTTTTTGTTTAAATTTGTGTGAGATTTTTCTTTTCAGTAATTGCAGCAACAGGTAATATATTCTATCCTTTACCTATCTATGTTTGACATTGAGGACAATGTTGTGATCTGGTTGGGGGGAAGGATGGTTGTGAAAAAAAAAACCAAAAAAAAACCCAAAAAAAAATAGGAGTGTGTTTGTTAATATGTTTGTTGTGTTTGTCATCAATTTATTAACAACAAAAGTAATTTGGGATGACAGAGTAAAGAGTAAATTATTTACTCTTGAGGCGCATCAAAAAAGATTAGTGGCAGAGTAAGGAGTAGTTGGGGTAGACAACTAGTTTGTGTGGAAGTAGCAACTCAAATTCAGGGAAATTTGCATGATTGAGTAAATTGTCTTCTTTCTTAAAATTCATATGTTTGGTTATGGATGTTGAATTGGTGGACTGAGAATGATAGAATTATGTCTTGTGAGATTTTGAGCCTATTGATGAATGGATTGAACATTTGTACCATTCTTTTCTTTCTTGTGTGAATTTCACTCATGGAATTGTTACTCTAGAACTTGCTTTGATTCTTTTTGAGACTACATTTTCATATGCATACATAAATATGATTGAGACATTTTTCTTGAAATAGCTACTTTAATCAAATAGTCAACCTTGTTTAGCAGCATGTTGTTTCAATATGATATCAAACACTCTTATGACTTCTTGAAAATTCTTTGATTCCTGTTAACATAAAGCATTAGAAATGACCTATTTCCCCTTACTTAACCCCTTTGAGCTTATTTGACTATTCTTTGTTTCGAACTCATTATGTGCCTTAAATGAAAAATCATGTTCTTACTTGACCTTAGGAAATAAGAGAACATTAGTTTTGTCATTCGATAAGTTCTTGAACAAGTGTAGGGGTGTGTGTGCAGAATGGTTAAAAAAATGTATATATGATGTTCTTTTTGTAAATAAAAAAATAAAAAAATATCAATTAAAAAATGTAAAAAGAAGAGGGTCAACAAGGTAATAAAGAAAAAGAAAAGAATATGTAAAGGAAACTTGTATTAGGTGGAGTTGGGATGAACTTTCATGCTTGTTAATTGAACTCAGCTCTCATGCTCTTTTATTCTCTGGTATTTAACTTGTCATATCCATATTACCTCCTCCTTTACCTTGACCCCATTACAACCTTGAATAAAGTCCTCATGATTTGTGTGTACATGTGTTCTGAGTAGTGGAGAAGTAGAAGATAAGCAAGCTTATGGTAGTGCAATTTTCATGGGTTGAATTGAGTGAAATATCTACCTTTTAAACACTTGAGGGATTGAGAGTGAATCTTGTGAAAATCTATCATTCTTGACTCATGCTTTTCAATTGAAATATCATTGCTTGTTGATTTGAGATGTGAAGATATATTACCTCATGAATGTTTTGATTACTTGAATGATTGATTGCTCTTCATTTTTAAATATTATTAGAAATTGAGTCTTTTAGAGTGTTTAGCTTTTGAGTCTGTTTCGTTTTTTTTTTTAGTTTTGGTCTTGTGTTTTGCCCAGGAGTGCAAAAAACTAAGTGTGGGAGAATTTGATGATCATATATTTGATACATTAATAAGCCTTCATTTTTAGTCATTTACACTCTCCATGTACTTAATTGATTGATTTTGATTATGTTTTGTAAGTTTGGACTCAAATTAGACTTAATTGAATTTTTCAGCATAATTTACGTCTTACATTATTTCTGTATTTGGGCTATATCTTGGGATGTAGGTGGTCTTTGGAGGTGATTCTAGCGGTATTTGAAAGATAAAAGAGAGTTCAATAACTTTCTTGAAGACCTCAAAGGTCCAATCACACGAGTAGATAACTCAAATTGGGGTTGAAGTAAGAACCAGAGTGCTTTTTTTGATAGCTTAACCTATATATACTATTCATCACAGTTTTCAGGATAGAGGTTGTCAAATGGGCTGAAATTTGGATGCTGAATAGTTAAGACCCATATCTACAACTTTCATGTTGAACACTTTTCTAGAATCGGACTCCTTGAAGGTGATATTGGGCTTGGAAGTCAAAACAGAAAAGCTGTGACTGGGCCTGAGCAGTGTGCAGTGATTTGAATGTATATAGAGTTATAGAAATGATATTGAACTCAAACTAAAGCCATTTGAAAGCTAAGATCCAGGCTACAACTTTTATGAAGACTACTTGGTTCAAAAATGATGAATGCAATGATTTCAGAGCTGCATGATTTCGGAGACAAAGAATCTCTATAATTTTCCACTCACCAAAAGTCATTTGGCATTTTCTACTCATTTTCCACTCATCCACCCACTAATGACTCACCCCCTTGTCATTTTGTATCTCTAATCTTCTATAAAAGGGGGCCTTGGCATATCATTGAGGGTGTTAGGTGTTACGTACCAAAATGATGTTAGTTTGTTACTAGATTTTTTTGTAGTAATTTTTCTTTGTTCTAAATTAAAGTCATGTTCTTCTTCTTCTTCTTCTTCTCTCTTTCTTTCTTTTTATCTATGAGTAACTAAGTTTCATTTTACTTGGGTGAAGGGGTGAAGCTCTTGGTAATGAAATAAAGTTGGATTAATTTCTCTCTTGTGCTTTAATGATTTATCTTTTTAGTAGTTATTATGCGTGTTATATTTTGTTTCCAATTAATTTAGAAACCCTCCTTGTAAAGTGGAGTTCTTGATTTGCTGTAGACAAGAGATTGGCACAATGAATGCTTTAACTCATTTACAAGTAGTGGTGTTAGAAACTCTCCTTATAAAGTGGAGTTCTTGATTTATTGTAGACAAAATATTGGCACAATGAATGCTTTAACCCATTTATAAGTGGTAGTAATATTTTTCAGAAACATAATATAAATATGTATATTATTTTAAATGGACTTTTAACGTTGTATTTTTCGATTAGAACCTCCATGTTGCGAGGATTCTAATTGAGTTATAAAAGAAATTAATCTTACCTTTACTTTATTTACCAAGAGTGGATCTTTTAACCCAGGTAAATAATTTTTACCATAGTAACAAAATATTTACTTCACCTTAATTAATCTTCAACAATTCCCTATGGATCGACCTCGGACTCCTGAGAAATTTATTACTTGAGACAACCTGCACTTGGGTTCGCAATGCAACAATTAATCCTGCATCAAGTTTGTAGACTTGTTTGAAACTAAATTGTGCATCAAACTTATAACCTGACCCATTGACCCATTATCCAATCCATCACTCATATGCTACTAAACACCCAAAGAAACCCTAGCAACCATCGTTAGACTTATCCCAAACCCTAGTCACCATCACTCTGCAAACCCTGATCCCCTCCTATAATAACCCATAACCCACCCACTTTTTACACATAGAGAAACACAGACAAATTTAGACGAATGCGCACATGACGATCATACCAAAATACCCTAGCCATTTTTTTCATTCCGTACAACCTCCATAACCACCACCACCTCACCTTCATCATCAACCGCTTCACCATATTCAACCATCACATAACCACCCTACAACCTACATAACCACCACATCACCTCACCTTCATCATCAACCTCATCACTACTCCACTACAAAACTGTGAACCTCTACCAAACACCATCTCACCCATCTTCAACATCCACTTCACCACCACCCTCCAACCTCTACCCCGTAATCACCATATCCCACCATTATAGCCCCTATCCACCAAACACGTGAGACCTCCAACGTCCAAGCCCTCCATTCCACCATAGCCACCACCCACTCCATGTAACATCATCTTTAACATGTTAGACTTGTAAATAGTTACAGAGGTAGCTTAATACTTGCTTAACATGCCTGTTAAATTTTGTGACAATCTAAGTTAGTTTAGGTAATTTGCTGCAGTTCGAAAGGTTAAAAGTAGCTTAAAATTAACCAAATATTAGCATAGATGGCTTAACTAATGAAAATAGATGTGGATAATTTATTTCTAAGTCACAAATGTGTATTCTATGATGTGGTTAAAATTTGAGAATAATCAGAGTCAGTTTAGTATTTTTAGGCATACTGGTTATGTATTTTAATGTCGAAATGACTAGTCACAAATATGAAAAATGATGGTTTTGGTGCTACAAGATTTTTTATGAATCCTGTGATTTATTTTAAACTTGTTGGCTATAAGAAAACTAGATTTGAAGAAATTTAAGTGTTCTCAACAGATCGAGAAGTATCATTTGGTCAATTAAGTGACCAACCCTCTCACGAATGTAGCCATCTTTCTTGACTTCCTGGTGATATTTCTTTCATCCTTTCTTAGTTTTTCATTCACTCTTTCTTGGTTGTTTAAACTAAACTAGCAGCAGTAAAACAACAAGGAGAAAAAGAGGAAAGAGAAAATAGGAAAACTAAGGGAAAAGGCAATCTTGAAGACTTGTGATCATCTCCATCATCACCTCCATATTTGCTATTCAAGGTAGGGGGTTTTCTATCCATTTATCCTCTTTTGTTCATGTTATATGACTTTAGGGTTCTTGGAAGAATTCTTGGTTTAGTGAACCATATCCTTACTCTTAACTTAGTTCTTGATCCCAAGAGTTGAGTTAGAGTGTTTCTAACTCATTGGAAACCATGGTAACTTGTTTTGCTTGATGGATGTTCATATACCTATTTGAGAAGCTTTTAGGTTTTAGATAATTCCATGGCTTGATTTGGTTTAAATCCATGTTTGATGAGTTGAGTTGTTGATTTATGATTCCAATATGTTAGGAAGCATGATAGGGATTAGAAATCACCTAGAATTTGGTCATGAGTGGTTGAGTCTCATTTTGTTCCTTAATAGAATAGTAGCAGTTTCTATAGAATTTTACAGATTCTGTTCTGGGCAAGGAGCACGTAGGAGCCCTTAAGGGAGCGCCTGAGTGCCCTCACCCCAGAAGATGGTCGCATGCTGCTGGACGATCAGTGCCTAAACGCCCGTGTTAGAGCGCCTGAGCAACCAACGTCCAGAGAGTCTCGTGTGAGGCCATTGTTTGCACGCCTAAGTGCCAGTCTAGAAGCGCCTAAGCACTGAGGCAGAGCAAAGAATACAATTTAGCATGTGTTGGTAAAATAATTTTCTACTTGTTGGGATCATTTGTGCAAGTCTTTTAAGGTGTAAAGAGACACTTTTGGGGATATTTCTTGGAGAGAATTATCAACTTGCATATATGAAATGTTTGGGAAATTCTTAGACATTCAAAGTGTGACAGAATGGCTAGGTTAGTGTTTAGAACTTTAATCAACATGAGGTTGATTTCTAAATCACTTGTAAGTGATTGTGTGATGTTCTAGATACTGTTTAGCTAGAGATATCAATCCGGCTACCTTGTTGGATAAGTGAAACTAAGATTCTTATATGCTAGTGTTTATAATATAGCTTGAATATTTGGTTTTCAAACTTGGTATTTAATAATTTCCTATATATTGTAACCTGAATGGTGTGCACAACCATGTGGCCTGGGAATGAGGTATTGGACCCTAATTCTCCTTGCATTTATGCTTGCATGGTCAGGGTTACCGGTGTGAGGGTGGTAGTAGTACTCTTACGGTTGTGAGAGGTAGGTATTCACCTATTACCAAGTAGGTTTAGGCTTATAGGCTTAACTTGCTAGTATATACAATAAACGGAGGTTCTTGAGAAATAAGTAGCTTAAGTTTTCAAAATTTAAAATATGCATTAGCATTGCATAATCATTCTATTTGGACTTTGGTTGAGCATAATCATACCTCATAACATAAAGCATTGCATGGTTGATAATTGTATGTCCAGTTGTCATTATTTAATCGATTGATTATTTGGTTGCTTGTCGATAGTACCTTAGGATTGTATAGACAATTCTTTGATGTTATTGATTTTTGGATATTTTATTACATAGGGTGTTTATATGTGTTTAGTTGATTTATTTGTTGTAAATGATTAATTGCTGGTCTTGGTATGTGAATACTGAGAAATTGTGATTTCTCACTTCTGTGTGTTCCATGTAAATCCAGGTGATGTCATTCTAAAAGAGAAAAAAGGGCAAGAAAAAGAAGAAGCATAAGGCTTAGAGTAGTTGTTATGTGACTTTTTGAACCAGCTTGTATAATTATACTATTCTAGTTATTTGTAAAATTTTATGTATACAGTATGGTGTTAGCCAGTGGTGTATGTATATATGATCTTTTTATCATTTGTGGCTCTCTATAACGACTGCACAAGTTATTATGGATTATGTTTTATGTATTTTAGGAAGTGACATGCTTAATGCGATTTGTCTTGAAATATTTCATTTATTTTACGATAATTGTATTAGGGTGTTACACTCCACCTTCATCATCACCTCACAGCCACGCAGTTCCAGCCATATTCCATCCACCGTGTCATAACCCACTAAGCCCGGAAGCCTCCCCTGTTTTCGTGGTTGCTGCCACGTCTCATCACCACGGCCTAACCACCCACCACCCAAGCAACCGCCGTGAATCTTCAACCCATCACCGTCCCCATAGCACAAAACAACCACTATAAACAACACCATCAACCCCTATTTGCCATCGTGTCTAGAGCCATCTTCCTTCACCTCTTACCGTATTTGGGCTATATCTTGGGTGTAGGTAGTCAAATGAGGTGAATCTAAGACTATAACTTTCATGAAGACCTCAAAAGCCCAATCACGCGAGTGGATAACTCAAACCATAGCACCACTAGTTCTGATAGCTTAACCTATGTGTACTATCCCATTTTAGCCACTATTTCCACCAAACTCCCCTCACTAATGGGTGATATTGGGCTTGCAAGGAATGAGGAGTTTGACTGAGTAAAGTGTGCAGTAATTTGAACGTATCTGGAGTTATAGAAATGAAACACGCACCAATCAACACTATGAGTGACCTTCCTATACACCTTGAACCCTAAATAATTTTGGAGATAGAATCTCCCACACCATCGTTGCATTTTTACCCACCTTGGCAGATCATTGAATTCGTGAAGCTAAAACACCACGTTTTCTTGTAGTAATTTTCCTTTGTTCCACCCATGAGTAACTAAGTTTCATTTTGCTTAGGTGAAAGAGTGAAGCAGATTAATTTCACTTAAATGATATATTTTCAAGTGGTCAATCATCACCACCATAGAACCATTGCAAGTTTTTCTCTCCTTATAAAGTGGAGTTCTTGATTTGTTGTAGACCACCCTTTAACCCATTTATAAATGGTGGTAATAATCGTATTTTTCCAAGCACCCACCCATGTTGTGAGGATTCTAATTGAGTTATAAAAAAACATCACCACCGTGAACCAGGAAATACATTGTCGCACCAGATCCAGCAACCAACCTCCGCGCGAGCCGCCCACCGTAGCCGTGAACCATCCCATAGAACGCACTAGCCACCGTGAACCAAAACACACGTCGCACCAAATCGAGAACCCGCATAATAGCCACGTAGCACCGTGCCTCAGCCATTGTACCACATTGAGGCCAGGTTCTACTTTTTTTTCTGTTTCTTCATTTTTTCTATTTTAAATCTTTTTTTTTCAAATGAAAACTGACAAAATGAAAGGTTTAAAAAAAATAAAATGAAAAAAGGAAAAAATAGAAAATATGATTAACAGTAGAAAATTTAAACAAGGATAAAAAGAAAAAGAAAGGAAAAATGAAATAGGATGTTTATTTCCATATTTGGTTCTTGTCTTGCTTATTATCTATTTTATGTGATCCATGATCAAATAAATTTTTCTTTTCAAATAAGAAAAAGAGAAAAGAAAATATTTTTTTAATCAACGCAGTGACCAGTGATAATGATTGAATAGCGGATGTTATCTTTAATGTCATTTAGATCATAAGGGTTTATTGAATAATCTGGTGCTAACTTGAACCCTATGCAAGAGTAAATATATTTTCAAACAAAATCCCTTTTCAATTTTTTTAAATTAAAATCAACTAACTCACAATCATTTTCTAAAGAATTACGTGACTGAGTTTCTCATTGCACAGAGGGATACGTAGGAGCGGAACTCCTATTCCGTTAAGCCAAAAATTAAATTTTCATAATTTATTTGTTTATTTCATTTATCATTTAACAAAAGGGGTAAACAAATATTTTCAAGAGTTATAAAAAATTTACACAATTAACTTAATGTACCATCTCAGGATAGGTGTGCTAGGAGTGTTGTGGGATTAAGTTTCCACTCTTCTCTATACATAATCGACTCCCAAATCTAATCTGGTTTCAAAGACTATTTTCTAAGAAAGGTTTTTCAATTTTTCCTAATTTAAATAAAATTGGTGGTAACTCCATTTTCGATTCTATTTTTTTTAAAATCATTTTTTTGTTCGTCACTCCCGTCGTGCGACAATAAGATATACTTAAATTTTGGCTTTCTTTGTACATTGGTTAACACGGGATGTTAATTAGGAGAGCCCTTTAAAATAAATTAAGTATATCTATCGTTAAGTTATTTGTTGACATATAAAGAGTCTAAGACATATGTGACTATGATTTAAGTGTTCAATTAATAATAATTTTTTTCTAATCTAAGGTTATTTTTTTATGACATTTGAACTATATTAAAAAATTAATTGAAAGTGATACAAGTGGATGCACAATTGTATGACTTGAAATTAATTTATTCAAATTAAGCTTTTAATTAATTTTTCTCATTTATTTAATTAAATATAATTAAAAATTACAGATAAAAGAGATTAATGAAGATTACAAATTGTAAATTGAGGCTGCTAAAAAGCTGTGAAAAAGGCTTAGCCCACCCCATCAAGCCCTAGCCCACGTGGGATAGGGCCAAAAAGCCCACAAGACAAAAAAGCCCACAAGGCCAAAAGCCCATAAGGCCAAGTGGGTTAGGGCTAGCCCATAGGCTAACCCATAACCAAAAAAATTGAATTTGACCCACTTATTTAATAGGATGGCCCACTAAAAAAAGCTTGACCCACGTACTTTATGGGCTAGCCCTAGCCCACTATATGGGTCAAAATTAGAATTAGAATCAGAATCTAGAAGATGTGGAAACCCGAGTATCTAAGAAAAACAAATTCGCCATCTATATCTTGTTCACATCCCTAGCTAATCATAAGTTAGGAGCTTCTATCATGGAAGGGTAAAACAACCAAGACTGAATAAAACAAGTCAGAATTCCTGTAATGAGATGTTCAAGAGGAATGTTTACTTTCTAAGATCTTCAACATATCAAATGCAATAAAAATGAGATTAAACACACTAAAAAAAGGCAATCACATTTATGGTATTCCATATCTGTAATGAAATTTTGGAGTAAACGAAATTAATGTTAAGTGAAGGAACAAAATAAATCTTAAGCGGAATATAAATAATTACAGAGAATATAAATAAATCTTCATTCTATAGGTGAAGTGAACAATGGAATGTATACTCTTAGTTGGTCTCTCTTCAAACTATTTACTTATATTTGACAACAAATGCACATTCTCTAGTATACTTATTATTTTGCAGCTAAAGTTGCTTGCAAATCATCAGCCACATAACCTTCAAATAGAAATTCTAGTTAGCGTCTAGAAGGAAATTGGGGGAAGAATGGCCATCTACTTGTCTGTCAGATTATGGTCCTTTGAGTATATTACCTTGAAACATCCATCCTTTATGTTCTAGGGAAAAAATGATTCGATAATTGTAAACAAATTTAAGAGAATATGAAGAAGCATAAAAGTAAATATATAGTAAAAACAATTTCAAGGGATAAGATGATGGAAATGAAGAAGCATCGTTTTTAGAAGACAAAGAGAAAGATGATTTTACACAAGTAATAAATGAAACTCATAGAAGCAAAACATATTTCAAATTGGCATCCTTGGGAAGCCTCCAATAGTCTATTGCAATGGCAGGAGCAGGAACATTTTCAATTGCAACACTATTAAGGTCCTTCAAATACTCAGTGTATGAATGTATAGCCTCCTCCTCAAGATAACCAACACTTCTATGAGCCAGCTTTAGGGAGAGTACATAAAGCACAACGAATAGATTGAAGAAAACTCTCTATACAACAAGATGTAAGAACCAATAGTCTTTCTAATATTTAGGCTTCACAAGCAATGCTTTGACCCAACTACCACTTACAATTTATTTGAAATTCAACACCAAAAAAACTTCCCAAACCAATAGAAACACAAATATAACAATAATTTATTTGAAATTCCATAAATATGAAACTCCTAAGGCTTTTGCCAGATTAAGGTTTCAAAGATATTTTCACAAGCTTTGTTCCAAACCCTAGGGAATTCAAATTCCATAGTAGCATACCAGAAAAATTTCTCAATGAACATCAACCAGATATGACACAACTAAACAGGTTCACTTGACACAAACAAAGAACATTTTCTAATTTTCAAAATGAACCCACAACTTAAATCCAATCTTAAAAATTCAAAGTTAATTCAATTCAGTGTCTAATCATCCTTCTCAAAATTGTAATGGGGACTTCCAAAATGTGACACACATATGAACTAAACACCAATTGAAAACCAATTTCCCTTTTTCTAGACTGAGTCAAGGTGAAAATGATTACAATTCAAACTTAACACACTAACAAATATATAAAACAAAAGAGACATACCAATAACAATAATGCAATTTCAAGTGCTTTTGGATCTTTAAATGTCACAAATGCTATCTTTGATTTCCCAGATTCTCTGCAACAAAAATACACAAGCATCCAACCATAAATTTGTTTGCTTACAGCAAGCATGAAGAAATAAAGTTAAATAGGTGCAACATCTGAATCCAAAACACAACTTTTTTCAACCCACAAAGAAAATTCTAATCCTAAATAGAAAATATTGTGCATAATGTAATTCAATGCAAAACTAATGCCTACAAAAACCCCTCTCCCTTTCTTTCTCTCTCACTCTCTCTCACTCACTCTCACGTGCTAAAACAAACCATAACAGAACAAAACCAAGTAACCAACAATGAGATTGAGAACCCAACAGCCTCATCATCTCCTCATCTCCCTCCTCTTCATCGTAACTATATTCTGCAATCTCCACGCAACCAACATTGCTGGAGACAACTGCGCAACCACCAACAATGACGGTGGCTCCACCAATTTCATCTGCACGAGTTGCAACACCATGCTCTACCCTGACGTCTGCTACACCTTCCTGTCTCACTACGCCAATACGGTGTAGCAATGTATATGAAGTATTTAGGGTTTTTTTAAGGATGAAAAGATTTTGGGAATTGAAATAAAAAATTTGAGGTGGGGGATGACCCATCATACAGCCCTACCCTAACCCACTTATAAGTGAGGCTTTGTGGGTTAAGGGCCAAAAAGCCCTACTAGTGAATGGGCTAATAAAATAAATGGCCCCATGCAGAGTTTAGTGGGCTGTTCTATGGGCTTTAACCTAAATTGACAACTCTATTACTAATAACTCCACCTATTGCCTAAGATATTATATATATCGATATATACTTTTGATGCCTTATAATTTAAAAAGGCAATAAAACTCGGTATATGCTATATAGAAATGAGATTGAGATCTGTTGTCCTGGTTCTCTGTACCATTTCCTGTCCCCCAATTAAATTATGCCAAGTAAGATAAAATTGAAACATTATTACCTTACTCTCTGTTAAAAAATTAACGTCGTCCACTATCTTATTTTTTCACCATCTTCTTCCCTTCCATGATTCTAAGTCTCTCTCTTCTCTCCACTTGTTTCATTCTTTCAGATGATACACCATTAGTGATATATACACTTCTAATTCTCTTTTTTCTTTTCTTTTCCACTGCCTTTCATAGAAAAAGAAAATCGCATCCCAATAAAATCTCATTTTTTCCTTTTTCAAAGTTTCCTTGTTTTCATAAAATTGGTTATTTCATTCGATTTTGCTTTCTATGCTAAGATCTAAGTGCTTTTTACTAATTGGTCCCTTAACAAAAATCAAAACCACGTACTGTGCACTGCACCACCGCCTCCCTCCCACCTTCCACCCATCTCAGTCACAAGGGACAAAATTACACAAGAGCAAGGTGTTAACAGTGGAGTAAGGGTGGCTCAGGTGGACCAGTGCGATGGTGTGGCTTGGTGGAGTGGTACGTTTTGGCAAATGGTGCGAGGGTGAGGTGCATGCAATTGCTCAGAATCCTGGGCAGTGGGTCAAAAAATTAGACTTTGGGTGAACTGCTATTTCAAGCAGCGACATTGGGTTTCAATGGGAGAAATTGAATTGGATTCTTTTTTAATCTAGTTTTTAAATTGACACAAATCTAAAATTTCTACAATTAATTAAAACAGTTTGGCTGCATTATAATTTTTAGGGTATGATAATATAAACACTAATACGAGATCCGCAAAAATAAACATATACAAAGAAAAAAGAAAGCAAAAAGTGGAAAGACCTCAAAAAAGAAATACACTTCAACACTTGAGATAATAAGGATGTACTATCTCAATTCTCAAATGTTGGAAGTAATGCAGTAAGAGAAATAGACAACGATATTAATCTTTTTAATAGAGTGTAAGTTAAATGATGTGTCAATTTTTTTTTCTTACTTGACATAATTTGATTGGGGGAACAAGAAATGATACAGGGAACCGGGACAACAAATCACAATCCCTAGGAATGATTTTGATGAATAATTTATAATAAATTGATTTTTACATTACTAATTAAACAATGATTCCACATAAATTTTATTCAACACTTTGGGATCTTGAGTGGAAAAGAGAGAGAAAAAAAAAGTATGTCTTACCTTACCCTTTCCTTACCTTTCCTTAAAAATCTTCTAAACAAGTTTAGGTCACTTCTCTCCTTCTATCCTCTTTCTTATCTTCGACATCTTAAGAGAAGTGATAGATGCACTGAAAAAGTACATACAATAACTTTACAATTTTTAAATCGATGAATGAAAATTTCTCATCCATCATATTATACAATGCTTAAAAAAAATTCCTATTCATTTTGTTTCTTATGAGAAATTTGTAACCATTCTTTTTCTATGTATTCAATATTTACCATTTATATTAATTAGTGATAAATGCATTAGAAGGTAGGATTAAGAATGAATGTATTAGAAAGAAAGCACGGTTAACATGTATTGAGAAAAATATGGTAGAATCTCTTTTTAGGTAGTTTAATCATGTGAGGAGAATACAATTAAAAGTCTCGGTAAGAAGATTATATTAAGTGGAGGATAGCGCAATAGTTAGAGGTAAAAGGAGACCAAGAAAGTTATAGATGAAACTATTAAAAAGGACCTAGATTTGAATAACTTTTATGATGACATAATTTATAACATAATACAATACCATTGTTTTATCTATCTAGTTGATTCCATCTAATAAAAAAAGGCTTTATGGTTGATGTTGTTGTCTTGATTAGTAGTTTTGAATAGGGTAGATTCTTTCAAAGTGATATGGAATCATATTCTAACCACTATTCTTACTTTTGTTCAAAACTTTGATATAAAATCTTTAGAGGACACATCATTGTTTCTATTATTCTAAATACATTTTGTCCCATAATATACAATGTATATCTAACTCTTATTCACCATAACCTTTTCAGCTATACCCAAGTGGCATCATAGTTTTCAAATACTAAAGAAACTTCTTAATACACATTTGTGATATGTATTTAAAGGTTCATCGAAATCAATGCATCATTCTCTTTTATGTTCTACAAGTTTTATAAAGGAGAGGATAACTGACGGTGGCAATAGATGAAGCCATTTTTACCAAACATATCCTATTCCAGAAAATTATGAGGTGGAGAGACTTCAGGGAAAGTTTGAGCAAGGAATTCTCACTATTACAATGCTAAAGAAATTCATTTAACAGGTTTCACCTAAAGCAAAAGTGAAAACAACCCAAGAAAAAGGTCCAAGTCTTTCAAAGAAAGTTGTGGCTGAACCAAAGAATAAAATAGCCAAGGAAACCATTACTCAAAAATCAACAACTAATAGAGTGGAAGAACCTATAGGAGACAAGAAAAATCTTCACTTCCAAGTACTGTAAAAGACCCAACTGATTTAAAGGATCGAAAGGGTACTCAAAAGGATACTCCTCCAGCTCAAAGACCTAAGGAAATTAGCCTAGACCTCTAAATGTTCCAGAGGAAACTATGCAAAAAACCACAATTACAGCTGCAACCCCAAAAGAACAAACAGGTAAGCTTTAAAAAGGTAAAGAGGAAATTGAACCAAAACCCACATTAACAATGGATCCCAGAAAGTAAATAGATGAAAAGCGTCAAGAGGAAATCAGGAAAAAGACCATATTACCAATAGCCAAAATACAATTAAGTGAAAAGGATGAGAAGAAAAAAGTCACAAAGAAGGAAGTTCAAGAAGAAGATAGGAATCCTTTTGATTCAAGAAATCTAGAGAAAGATATGGATCATCAGGTGAATTTTAAAGGAAATGAGTCATCAAAGATAATAGAACCTTCTGTTCCAAAAGCTCAAGAAAAGGAAACTAGCAGCAGAAGAACTACTCCCAGCGAGGAAGTAAAGAGCAAGGATGATGTGATTGACACAATAGGGAAGGGAAGCAGAGAACTAGTTGCTTCTGCTTCGCATGTTGTTACATGAATAGGAGAAGGAAAATTTAATGACCAAGACAAACCTTTAGTTTCAAATTTGGGTGTTGCAATTCTAGTAATTGTAGCATTGGGAGCTTATGTGTCCTATAAGTTTTCCTCTTCTGGGAGAACCTAAAATTATCTGTAAACATTTCCACTAGAATCATGAAGTGTAATTCAAATCATGCATGGTGTAAGAGTATGTGTCAATAATATATAATTTGACACTTGGATTTATTTGTCTTGTAAAGAATGTCCATAGCTACCTTGATTATGATAACAAGGTAGAAATTAATACTCCAAAGCACTCAAATTATGCACTAAAATAGCTGCATAACAGTGTTTCTATTTCCATGTAGTATTGGAAATTTAATTTAAACTCGATACATTCACTTAATTAATTATTATTTATATATTAGCACATTCATGTATTTGTATGTCTAACTATTTACCTATGTATGTACTTAGTTAATAGGTGAATTCAATATTTTAGGGTTAAATTCATTATAAGGGTTGTGTTTAAGAGGAATCATGTATGCCCATTATTCTTATAATTGTGTTTTTCATGTATGTTTGGAAAATTCAAGTTAGACAAGAATATCAAAGAAAGTGAGTTTCTTTAGAGTGTGAGTGTTCCATTCTCTACCATATCCTTCAAATATGACATTGTAATTAGTCACAAAGCATTTAGCGGCAGAGCTAGGAACCTTATGCTACAGGGCCAAATACTAATTTTATTTATTTGAGGGGTCAAATGTTTTGAGCCATGGGGAGCCTCCATTGGCTTTGTTTTGGTAAGGGATACGTCATCAGACGCTCAAGCTGGAATTAGTTCCACTCCAAAAGTATGTCAAGACACCTTGTGGGAAACAAGAAAACACAAGATTAAATATATGTTACTCATCCTACTATTTCTATTTTAACCAAACTAGTATAAAAACTCGGGAAAAATACATAAACACTATCCAAACTTTTATTTCATTTTAAAATAGCCACCATGAACTTTGAATCTGGATGAAAGACCCTTAAACTTTTTCGAAACTTTTAAACAAACCATTTCATACATAAGTTAAACAAAAATCGTTCATACAACTTCTATTTATTGATTAATACACATAATAATCTCTAATTTGTTGTTATTATTTAAAAAAGAATATTAAAAAATCTTCCTCATTTCATTTTAACTTTTTTAAACTATTCATAATTTTCTATTTCTTGAAAATAGAAAACTAATAAAAAGGAGAAAAAACTTTAAAATGTTTTAAAAAATAATATAAATAAAATTGAAATTGTCATGTGTATTAATCAATACATGCAAATCATGTGATCATCGATTTTAACTTTGTTAGTAGATAAAAGGGTTTGTTTATAAGTTTTAGAAAATTTGAACACTTTTCACCCAAATTCAAAAGTTTAAGGTGACTCTACTTCAAAATGAAGTAAAGTTCAGATAGCGTCTATACAATTTTCTCTAAAAATCTCATATGACTAAATTTCATTGTTAGGAAAAACCACTTTTGCTAACTTCTTGTCAACAAAAACCTATTCATATATATTTCATAATAGCAAACCAGCAGATGCAAAGAACATTTTATTTTCGATCATGTTCTATTTAAATAAGTCCATATGAAGTGTAAGAAGTTAAACAATTTCTTTATCTAGCATCCAATAATGAAATAGTTACTTCATTGATTGAAGGACACGTTCGCTTTCCATAAGAAGATTCGCCTTCAATAGAGACCTTTTGTATTAAGAAACCAGGCTCCTTTGGCTGAGCTAAAGCACTTTCGTTGGTCAACATCACAATCACAGATGCCATGTTTGGTCTATCATCAGGGTGATGTTGTATACATAAAAGACCAAGTTGAATGCAACGTAAGGCTTCAGATAGAATACATGAGTCCCTTAAACAATCATCAATCAATTCATTTGGTTTGCCCTCTTTCCACAACCTCCATGCCTACAACAATTCAAAACAATTGTTATCCACCATTTCATTAAAGGAATATGAAGTTATTTGTGTTACTCACATATCCGATAAGATTATGACTGTAGCTTGGATAGATAAGTCTTTTGCTTTTCTTTCCGCTTACAATCTCTAGCAATAATATGCCAAAGCTAAATACATCAGATTTTAGGGAGAATAACCCATCAATGACATATTCAGGTGCCATATAACCACTGAAAAGGACCACAAATGAGTTAATTTGAAGTTCAATTTATGTCTAATAACTTCAACATCATTAAATATACTTACTATGTTCCAACTACTCTGTTTGTGTTCCCTTCAATTTGATCACCTCTACACATTTTGGCCAAGCCGAAATCTGAAATTTTTGGGTTCATATCATTGTCTAATAAAATATTACTTGCTTTTAGATCTCTGTGTATGATTCTTAATCTAGAATCTTGATGAAGATAAAGAAGTCCTCGAGCAATTGCACACAAGATGTGGAAGCGCTTAGACCAATCTAAAAGTTTACTTTGAGTTGAATCTGTTAAGATTGCCAATTTGTTGATTAGTATTTTCTTTCCAAAATGAATAATAAAACAAATCATACTTTTACTATATAATTATCAAGCTTTGCAAGGATACCAACCGAAAAGAAATGAATCTAGGCTTTTGTTGGGCATGTATTCATAGAGGAGCATTTTCTCCTCTCCTTGAATGCAACAACCAAGAACCTTAACAAGATTTCGGTGTTGAAGTTTGGCACACAATATAACTTCATTCTTAAATTCTTTCAATCCTTGTCTGGAACTCCTTGAAAGCCTTTTAACGGTAATCTCTTATCCATCTGCTAGTGTACCCTAAATTTTATAGTTGGGAAAAATTTGACAAGTAATGAGATTCATGAGTTTTCTTTCATCTTATTAATTGGAATGTTGCATGTTTACCTTGTATATTAGCCCAAAACCACCTTCTCTGAGCTTCTTGTCATATGAGAAGTCATTGGTGGCATTAACTATTGTAGCAAGATCAAAGAAAGGAAGCTTGAAATCTTGTTGTCCATCCTCATCTTTCTCTTCGATTGACATGGTGTTCTCTGTTTTGTCTTTCATTACCAAATGAAATCAACATCATTGATAAATAGAAGACTTAAAACTTTGATCTAAAACTTATAATTATATGTCATACAATTCAGAGCTTGTCCATTGTACTATCTTACTATTAGATGAAAAATCCCAGCAAAAAGAGTGAGATGTAACTTTTTATTGAGTTTCTTGAATAGTCAAATAATGTATTAAAAGTAAACTATATAAAAATTTAGACATATATAAAAAAAAAACACACAAAAAAAATTCCAAACAAAACAATATTATATACTTCGCTTTAATTGTATGGTTGGCAAGTAATAATGTTAACCATATGTTTTAAGTTAGTGGAAATAATAGCTTAAATTTTTACATGCATTGTGGACTGTGGAAGGAAATTTTTTTTGCTTACACACAAATTTAATACCATGCAACCAATCACAAAATGACATCACATTAAAAATGGGATCCACAAACCCAAATCAGGAAAACTAACTCAGCGGCTTGTTCATCACTGACTTCATTCTTACTCCTTGTTGAGTTTTTTTTACATCTTTTTGTTCTGCCCTTTCTTTGTTTTTCATGTAGTTTCAGTTATTGATTAAAAATTTCTCTTTAACTTTTGCTTGTAAAAGGTCCCCAATGTAACCAATTAGAGCATCTGAAATTGATTTTACTGCAACCCATTTAGAATATTTCATGAGTTGAAAAGTTACAGAAAATCTAGAAGTACCCATCACTGTTACAAAACACTCACTTCTCACTAGATTCAATTGTCTTCAATCAAACACAGACAAGATCTTGTCACTCACTGTCATAGTTGTTAAAAAGCCCAAAAGCAAAAGTTATGCTTGGTGGCTCTACTTTCCCCTTCTTCTTCTTTGAAAATTTCTGGCGTTTAGTGGCAGTGCTCAGGCGTAGGAGGTATGGTGCGTGGTGAAGAAAAAATGGAGGACGCAGCGCTGCAGGTGGCGTTAGACTGGGCCTGTATAGCGGGTGGAGCTGATTGCGGATCCATCCAGGGAGGAGGACCCTGCAGCTTCCCCCCCTCCCCCGCCGCCGCTCTCTCTTCTTTTTTTTTGTCATTTTTCACCCATTATCACCCCATCCAGGGAAGAGGAAAATGCCAATATTTCAGTTTCTAAAGAGGTTGGGTTTGGTGTTCTGGATAGAAACTCTTGGTAATGGCGTTATGCAACTCCAAAGGAAAGAGAGAAAAGCATAGAGGAAGGAAGCCAGTCTTGAAGTAAGTTGGCTAAGCTCTGCTTATGTGTCTTATGATTTTGTTGATTGGGTTTAGTGGATCCTGTTTTGATGTAGTGTAATTTTGTGATTGGGTACGTGTAAACGTGATGTGTTAAGTTTGTATGTAAGTAATAATTTTTGGGGTGCAATGTCTATAATAAGCCACTGCCATATTACATTTATAATATTAATGCTGATTTTTTAATATTATTTTTTTATACTATTTTTTATATCACATTGTTTACTATTGAGATGAATATTTATATGTAAATATTTTTCTCTTATTTAATCACAATATTAATATGTGATATAAAAAGTGTTTAACTACCGTGGATGAACTATTGTGATTGAACAAATGCACTGTATTGAACAAAGAAAGAACAACCTCCAAGGCCTTGACGAGGCGAGCAAGTGAAGAAGGGATTATTGAAATTTTGTTTTTAATAAATTAACTTCCTCGGAGTGTTCAACTTTGTAACCATTTCATGAGATATTGTAGCTGTTCAATGAAACAAATTTCAAGAACTTTTGTGAAATTGAAAAGAAGGATGTCTGGTTAAGAAATTTACCTCTATGTTTTCTTCTGCTCTTGTAAATGTAGGAGAGTACGAACAGTAACACAAGGAGCAATAAAAGTGGGATTATAATTACCAAAGCCACCTTTCTCTTATGTCCATGTTTTGCATCTATATTTAAAGCTTGACAAAGAAATGAAGCACTTGTAAATCCCAGATAAAGTAGTGACCCACCGCACAATAATTAAAAAGAAAGTTAGAAGAAGATCATAGCCTTTACCCGTCTCTGAAGCAGCCATTCGAATATATAGATCTTGCTCGCTTGCTGAGACCAGTCTCAAATCAATAAGATCACCGAACCACATGGAACAGCCACTATCGGCTCCCGTTACGACTAAGTTTGAATAAGCCATACAGGAGCAGTTTTCCAAGCATTTGGCCTTGCAATCCTCCAGTGTCATACTTCCATTAACCCAAGAATGTGTAGTATCTGGCAATTTCAACCCAGCAAATCTAAGAAAACCATCTCTGTTTTTTACCCCGCAGCTCCAAGGTTCACTGCGCACACATCCTTGTGTCCAGTCCATTGTATCCCACTTCTGGGGTGATTTTGGCTTGAATCCTTTTAAACACTGGCAAATTGGCGACTCATTAACGATGCAATTTCCGTATGGGCCACAAGGATCATAAGCATCACAGCTGTCTCTTGGAACAGATTGGTAAACCCTCCAAGATCTGTTTTCTGGAATCCATGTGACGCGTTGACGAAGATAAAGAGTTTGGTTCAAGAAAAGTATTGAAACCACCGACTTATTCATGGGGCTGTATGTATAATACACTTCATCAGTATTATTGACAAATTTGAGGTCGATAATTGGATTACCCGTCCATGCGGGTGCTGCACTGAATGCAACGCCATTCCATGGGCCACTCCTGTAGTACTCAACTGAGCCCTTCCACAGTACCATTTCCGGGTTGCTGCTAAGGACAATACCCCAAGTAAAGTTTCCTGGAGATGGGTCGTCCCAATTCTTCCAAGCAGTTATTTTCCGATTAAGACCGGTTTTCAGGTCCCATCCGAGCTTCATTCCTGGCAAGAGTGTATCAGAAGGATGGTCGAAGCTCTGCCACAGGAAACTTTCTTCATTGTTGTTGTCCTTCACGTCTCTAAGTACTAAATTTCCAGTGTCTAAGAGCTGCACAATGGGACTCAAGGACCCCGTTGTCGAGTTTGTTGACCAAAGAAGAGTGTGATTCTTGCTGAGAAGCACAAGGTTTCCCTCTCTGCTTATGATCAACATGCTGGAGTTGTCTTTGATTGGGTTGTCATGGTTGGCAACCCAAACAACTGTTCTAACCGGGATATTTTTGTACCAGATTCCGACGTAGCGGTTTGTGGAACTACCTGGACTGAAGAAGCCCAACTCAAAGCTTCCATCCTTAGAAACCAAGGTGCTGCCATCAGGAAATGACTGAAACTGGGTAATGGTATCAGTTGCAAATGAAATTTGAGTGAAGAACAATAGTAGCTTGGAAATAACAAGCATTACAGGACGAATGGTCATTTTGCGTTAATTGCTGCATACAACCACACAAGTTGAAAATATGTATATATATATATATATATATATATATATATATATATATGCTCATTGAGTAGATGTGTAGGAGTAACATGAATACCAAGGGCATTGCTATTTGCTGGCTGACTTGGTCTCATGCAATTAAGTTGAAATTTGAGAGAAGAACAATAATAGCTTGGAAATAGCAAGCATGACAGGACGAATGGCCATTTTGCGTTAATTGCTGCATACAACCACACAAGTTGAAAATATGTATGTGTGTGTATATATATATATATGTGCACATTGAGTAGATATGTAGGAGTAACATAAATACCAACGGCATTGCTATTTGCTGGCTGACTTGGTCTCATGCAATTAGGTTGCATCTATCGACAAGAGAACACAGGTAGGTTCTTAGTATATTTCCATAAATCGCGGCATTGCGGTCTACGTACGGCACTTGCAAATCTTTTTATCTTCGTTTGCTCTCCACATTCTTTAACATATACTTACTTTTCATTTAATAATTTTTACTTTAATGAAGAGCAATAAATGTAATTTTTATTTTTAACCTAAACTCTTATTTCACATATTAACAAAACTCTTAGGTAAAGGTAAGTCATCTATGCTATCACTTTAATCTTTACAAGAAAAAGTCCTCTAGCCATACTCATCAAATAACACCAAGTCTTTATGAAAATTAAGTACTACTCATCAGGAAAAACAATTTACAAAAAAAAAAAAATGTTATGAATTCACTAAAAAAATTTACAAAACTAATCGGTATAATAGTATCCCAATTATAAAGCTTAAGCCTAACCTATGAACTTGAAATAGACCAAATTTTAAAACATAGTCTGAACCTTTTAAAAATTTTGCCTGACTTAAAAACTTATTTAAAAGCTTATTTTGCAATATAACCTTTAAATAGACAAATAAATCTATCTTTAAATAAGTTAACATACCTTTAAATAAGCTTTACATTTCTACTTTTAAATAGACCAACAAGTTTTTATATAAGCTAATAAGTTTAAATCTTGAGTTAGGCCAATAGGCCTAGGCCTTTTGAATAAATCAATAAATGTATAATTTTTAAAATATTATATTAAAAATCTAATATTCTAATTCAATAATTTTAATTTAATTCTCACTCCTTATTTTTATATATATTCATAACTTTTTTGTTCTAGTTTTAGTCATGTGGGACTTATAGATAGGCTTACAATATTCCTATGCCTTAGTCTCCCTAGCAGATTCATCCTCACCAAGTGCATCAGCTATGCTCCTACGAGTCCACACCTTCACAGGGGATGAACCAATTTCTCCATCCCCTTTCAGTACTATTCCAGTTTCTACTCTCTTTCTTCAAATGACCAAGCTCATCCGACAAATATTCAGCATTGATGTAATGGCATTCCCTTCGGGTCTTCCAGAAAAGGACTTCCACAAACAGGAGGGGTTGCTTTTTCATTTTCTTTAGCATCTTTCTAACCAAACTGGTCAGGAAATCAACTATATCTGCATATTCCTTGCAGGGACAAGACTTTTGTTCAACCATGATGTCATAAAAATTCGGACAACTGCAAGAATAATAAAATATTATAATGTTCTAATATTCTAATTCAATAATTTTAATTTAATACTCACCCTTTATTTTTATAGATACTTATCATTTTTTAAGACCTAACCTGTTTAATTAAATGAGCTTTTAAAAAAATTTTGACTCAACTTATTTAATAAATAAATCAATTCAAACTAAGCCTCAAACAGACTAGAGTATAAGCCCCTAATAAACAGTCTGACATATTTCTACTCCTCCTACTCCTGAAACTTTCATTAGTAAACTAATATATACAAATAACCCCAAGGTTGGCATACTCGTTGATCAGGTGTGCATATGACTTGTAATTAAGTGCATTCACAAATATTCAAATCTCAATTTTGTCAATTCTTGTGATCAACACTGAAAGAAAAAATGAATCATCTTATGAATCTCAAAACCACTATGTGCAGGGCATAACACCACTTGGTTATGATACCAAAAATATGAAAACTAATATATGCAAATATTTTATCTTTGGACTTTAATTAATTATTTTGGAAGATACAATTACCTATGTATTATCATTACTTTTACCGTTTCACATAAATCGCTATATAAGTTACGAGTTCTTATGGTTAAATTCGTCATGCACTAAGGGCTTATTAAGGAGGGACTTACGGTTAAATATTTTACATGAATACCAAAGGCATTGCTATTTGCTGGCTGATTTGGTCTCATGCAATTAAGTTGCATCAATCGACAAGAGAACAAGGTAGGTTCTTCGTATATTCCCATAAATCGCGGCATCGCAGTCTACGTACGGCACTTGTAAATCTTCCTTATCTTTGTTTATGTGCAGATGTTCAGCTGGATTTTTTTCTTACATTTGACTAGTGGTGCATATTAGTGGTGTTGCCTGGGTAGATTGGGTAGGTTCTGCAATATTTTTTAACCTGATTTATTTATTAGAGTAGTAGGTTAGGATAAGTTAGGTTGAATTTTTTTTTCTCAACCCGACTCGTTCAAGAATGGATTGAGTTGGGTCAAATTTGTAGGTCCGATATATGTTAAAAAAAATTCTTGAAAAAAAGTTAAAATACGAAATCTAAAATTCTTTACACATAACATATCTTATGTAAATATAATAAATCTTATATTAATTCACATAACCGATCTTTTACAAACATAATAAGTTTCAAATAAATTAAATACACAAGTATCTAACAAATTAACAAGTCTTACTAATTTAAATCTGGAATAAACTAAACTAAGTTAATAGGTCTCAATATTTATAAACAATAAATTATTCTAAACCAATTAAAATCAATGTCATCATACATACTATGTGGATTGATATAATCCTTGGCTTCACTTTCTATTTTTTCAAGACATTGTAGTTTTTGAAATAGGAAGTTAGAGGTTTGGATTTTTTATTTGAGAGACTAAGAATTTGGGAATGAGTGGCCGAAATGACGATTAGTGATAACGAGTGTACTGTCTGTGTATGAGCATTTTTACATTTTGTTAGGCTTCAAAGTGGGACGTTATTCCACTAGATGAACTTTTTTTTCAGTAGTCATTTAGCCGCGGTTAAAAATTACAGCTAAAAGATTTTTTAAGTTCAACTAAATGACTTTTCTTTTAATCTTTTTTATTTTAAAGAAAAAAGTGGGTGGGTTGGGTACCTGTGGGTTGGATGTTTTCAAACCCACTACCCTACCCACGGACTGCGGGTTGGGATATTTTCTAACCCGGCCCAACTCACGAACCTGACCTAACCCACAAACCTGACCTAACCCACATTTTATGAGTTAGGTTAGGTCGAAACCCGTGAGTTCATGGGTTGACCCGATTCGCTTGACACTCCTAGTGCATATGTCTTCATGCGGCCTTTTATTACGATTAGAAGGTACTTGTATAACCCAAATTAGCAGTTGACTAAGTTAGAAGGTCGAGTCAACGGGTCAAAGGTTCAACTGCAAGTTAAGCGATTAAATTAAAAATTTTGGATAAAGAATAAAATACTTTTTTATAAAAGTATTATATGAAAAAAGTATTTTACATTTAAAAAAATACAATGTGCAATACCAAAAAAGGAAAAAAATACTATATATAAAAAATACATCATATGAAAATAGTATTAATAATGTAACCAAACTAGCAATGATAATTATCCAACTCCAATTTTCTAAAATCAAATTTGTTATATAATAATATAAACTAAAAACTTGTGAGCATTAATAAATAAAAGCTTGTGATATAATAGCTACATGTATTTTATTATAAGGGTCTTTTAGGTACGTACTATGTGCAAATCTTACAAATTGCATTTTTTGAAGCTTGAATATTTTTTTTTGGGTTTCAATTTAGAGAGAGAAAGAGATAAAACTTAAGTCAACCTGGGTCAAACCACCTAGGCTGGTCGGCGGGTCATTACCTGAGTTTTTTCTTTGTTTTTTCAAACAAGAAGCGAAGCTTAGCAGTCCACACTTGAGCCTTCTATTCCTTTTCTCAATATATGCGATTCTTTTACATTGAAAAATAAAACAACTTAAACAGTACCAGTTGTAACCAAAGACCGAACAGGCCCAAACACCATCGCGGGTTTTTTAGTCTGTACAACTATGGCTTTGGATTCTGGTATACATTTTTATTATCAAAATAATCTAATAGAGTATATTGGATTAACAATTATCTACACTATTTGAATTTTGAAACATTTAAGTCATACTTCTTTGATTTCTTTATAATTTTCAATCTAATCATTAGAGGATTCTATCACTTTTACACATAAGGTTAGCCACCATGACAAACAATACACTAGATAAGATGTGACAAGGTTGAATAATAATAGCTGAGGGCAGTGGTAAGTGAATTGCACTCCTAGGGAAATACTTGTCTAAATACCCAAAAAAATAGTAATTTTTCAACGTAAAATTATTTAAAAAAACTACTATGATTTTTTTGGATATTTGGCCAAGTATCTCCTTGAGAATGTAGCTCGATTACCAAAGTATTAGCTTATTAATAGATGGAATGATGGATGAGATTTGAGCTTCCATATTGTTTCTTCTAATATTAGAGCTTTCTTATTGGTTTTTTTTCTCATCTTTTTGAGTTGAGGCTACTTTTTCTTTAACTAATTCTGCATCATATATATATATATTAGGAAAACATAATAGCCAATTCAAACTTACTACTTGTCTTCAAGGATTATTGATACTAATTTCAAGTTTAACCGCATATAAATTCATTAACTTAACCTTTATATCAGTCCAAGTTATCTAAAACATTTAAGAGATTTATTTATTTATTTATTTATTATTATTATTATTATTATTATTATTTCAACCAAGAGGTGAAGCCTAGCAATCCATGCTTGAGCCTTCTATTGCTTTTCTCAATATATGTGAGTCTTTTGCATTACCAAATAAACAACTTAAACATTATCTATTGTAACTAAAGAGTAAACTGGCCTAAATTTCGGATCGCGAGTTTTTCAGTCTGTACAACTATGGCTTTGACTTCCTGTATTCATCTTTACTATGAAAATAATCTAATAGACTATATTGAATTATCAAATATCTATACTATTTGAATTTTGAAACATTTAAGTCATGCTTCTTTGATTTTTTCATAATTTTCAATCCAATCATCGGAGGACAAATTAATTCTATCACTTTTACATAGAAGGTTAGCCACTATAAGAGATAATACACTAGATAAGATGTGATAAGGTTGAATAATAAGAGTTGAGGGCGGTGGTAAGTGAGTTGCACTCCTAGGGTGATACTTGGCTCAATACCCAAAAAAATAGTAATTTTTCCATCAGAAAATTATTATAAAAAAAACTACAATTTTTTTGGGGTATTCAACCAAGCATCTCCTTAAGAATGCAACTCGATTACCAAAATTTTAGCCTCTTAATAGATGGAATGATGGATGAGATTTGAGCATTTGTACTTGTTTTTCTAATATTAGAGTTTTGTTATTTTTTTATTTTCTTGTTTTGGTCTTTCTGAGTTAAGACTACTTTTTCTTTAACTAATTCTGTATCACATATTTATTAGGAAAATATAATTGCCAATTTGAACTTAGTACTTGTCTTCAACGACTATTGATACTAATTTTGAGTTTAACAACATATAAATTCATTAATTTTACCTTTATGTCAGTCCAAGTTACCTAAAACATTTAAGATATTTTTCTTGTTTTCTTTCAAACAAGAGGTGAAGCCTAGCAGTCTACGCTTGAGTCTTCTATTCCATTTCTTGATATGTGTGAGTCTTTTACATTAACAAATAAAATAACTTAAATAGTACCTATTGAAACCAAAGACTGGACTGGCCTAGAGGTCGAATCATGGGTTTTTCAGTTCGTACATGCGGGTGTTAAAATAGCAAAAGTTAGCTTTGCCTAGGAAGTAAAGCCAAAGTCCACACTTTCACCAGTGTCCCACTATAGTACGTGCTTCGCCTTAGAAAAATCCCAAAAAGGAGAACTTACCTTTCGATGTGGGTTCTTGAGGTAATAAAATAAGCTCTCAATAATGGATCCAATACAAATGACTTAATCATTGTAAAGAACATTGAATTGCATTAAAGAACTTGAATCCAATGAGTTACAAGTAAGAAAGCTGAAATACTATTAAATGACTTATGCTCTGAAATACAAAGCAAAGGAATTTGCATAAAGTAAAGATGAAAACTGTATAGAAATGCTGTAAAGTGCTTGGAAATGTAAAGAAAAATTGTAAATGACTAAAAATCTAAAGGAAAAGTTGTAAAATACTGGAGAATGAAAGATAAACTGTATGAAAATAGATGAATTTTTGTGTGATTGTTTGAGATAGACTTCTTCAATACTTTAGAAGCCTATTTATAGAATTGGAGCTGTGAAAATTGTATCTTTAGTGCACCTTCAGGCCTCAAAGTCCACCTTCCTTAATTTCAAGAGCATGATTTTCAGCCACTTAGTCACTCCATGCACTCCTAGGTCACGGGGCATTCCCATCGCATGTTTTTATCCAGCTTCAACAAAGAAAACTGCCAAAAATATCCTTCTCTACATGTTTGAATGTTAGCAGCAACTACCAAATCTCAACTTCCTATTTTTTAGGCACCTCTTTCTCTATTATTCTTATCTTCGATTTTAACTTAGTTAACTAGACTTTAGCCTAGCTTCAGATAGTAAAACACAATGTTTTTACAACTTCATTTCCACTGGGCTACTTATCTCTTTGGGCCTTACTAGCCCATGACTTTATGTCCTAGCCTATGGTCCATAAGCTTAACTCGATATTTTTGGTTTGCCAACAAAGCCCTGCATTAGTTGTTAGTTGGATACCTATTCAACAAATTGCTAATGGATAAAAAACCCAAGAGAACACATGGCTTTTTTTAAATTTCAAAGCCTAATATAACCATCAAATCTAAGCTGCCATTACTTTCTTATCGCATTAAATGCGCAGCAGGCTAGCTAGGTAATTTGGAAGTGATCAGGTTTAATTACTATAAAGAGAGATTAAATGCAAGATCCAGGCGTCAGGAGATGCATCAGTAATCAAAACTTAATATTTTTATAGCTAGCGAAATTAATTAGACACAAAGATCCATAAAAATATTAAGTTTGGAAGTGATCAGGGATTTATGTTTAATCTCCCTTACTATAAAATCCCACCTTAAGCAGCTCACCTACTCACTTCACTTTTGAGCTTTCTCTCTTCCAAACCCTAGCTTCCATTGCAAAACCTTCCTTCCTCTTCTTCTTCTAGCAGCCATCAAAATATCAAGTGCCTCTGATTCTCAAAACCAATCCATGGACTACCCGAGTGACAATTCCTCATCATCTTCACCTTTCTTTCGGTCGAATCTTAAAAGTTCATCTTCACCATCTTTATCCTTTCCGGTCGAAGTCCAGGCAGCCATGACTACTAATAGCACTAAACCCACTGCAGCAAAGCAAAGCCAGTTCATTGAAGACTTATAATTTTGCCCAGTTTGCTCAGATGCACCCAATTGCCAAGTTGGTCCCTTCAACCATTCCCCAGAAATAATGATCCTTTCACCAAATAGTTTCCAAACCCACTACCCCTCCAATTGCTTTTAGAGAAATAGTATGCCATCACCACCAGCTGGAAAACAGACTGACATCCTTAGCTACGCGATGCTTCTCCTGATTATAGAAGGTGGCACAAATGTGTTAAGGAGGTAAAAGAACCTCTCTGACTTGAAATGGGGATTGTTCATGCCAGTCGACTCTCCATAAAGAACCTGAAAGTTGATCTAGCTTTTCTACAAGCAACTGTCCTATTTTAGTAGATACTCATTAACACTTTCAACTTTCCCTGCGACATGATGACCCCAACTTTGCTAGATGTTACAACCATTACTGGATTGCTGCCAACAGGGGAGGAGCTGCCGATTTACTTTGATTCTAAGGCCAGAGCTAACTTTGACGTAGAATTCAATATGTAGATTACTGGCTACAACAAATTCATCTCTGTAAAAAATAAAGCTCCTGGCCCGGTAAATGATTTTGAGCACACTTCTTTCATAGTTTACTGGCTTTGCAAGTATTTTATATGCACTACCTTCATTCAAGTTCTAAAGGAAACCCAACCCCCGACGGCTGCCATAGCGATAGGCAAGGCAATAGCTTTTGGCAGCTTCTTGCTTAGGAGCCTGTACAGGGGGCTTTTCAATCTAACTTCAACCATGCATGTCCACGACAACCTGGATTTCGTTTTTGGCCCCTGCAGATATGGTTCCTAACCTATTTCCTAGAGCTCTTCCAAATAGAGTCTTCCCTAGATACTCCTTTTGAAGAACGACAAAGTTATCGAATCCACTGGGACATCTTTTATAAGCTCCCTCTCTGTGATAACACTGCCATGGGGTTATTTCAATTTTTATACTAACAAAAAGAAAGATCTGCTTCCACTCTCTGTAAGTATTGCCTTTTTACTTTTGGCCCCACAATGCTAAAAACTATCCTGGAAGATATTGCCAATCCAACTCCTATCCCTAAGACTTCAGCCTTCTAGGTCATGGTAGTAGCCAGCCGCAAACTACTCATGAATTATATTCTATGCGGCTGTTATAACCTGCTCGGAGTTGAAATTTATTTTCTAAAAATATATGGCAAACCAGTTTAGCCTAGGGTAACAAGTTCCCATTTCTTACTCCTTTAGCCTCAACACTTGGGCAATTGAAAGAGTTACCATCGACTCAGTTCTGAAAATTGTCATGGTCCTCTCATATCGAGACATTGTAATAAGGAAGTTCCAGTATTGGGCCTACTAATCAGCTCCAACCTGATTCATCGAATTCATCCGTTCGTGGGAGCATTCTTTAGCTCCTTGTTTTGAAACTTTGTTTGTTGTTCGGCTGGAACTAGTTTTCAATCTTGTTCTGGCTGCTTCTAAGAAGAGAAAAGATCCAACAAAAAGCACGGTCAAAGAAAAGGCAATAGGTACACTTTTCTTCTTAATAATATTTCTGTTAGCCGATTACTTGTAGCACTCTGATGTATTTCACTCTGCCCTTAATGAAGTTATCATAACTATTAACTCAAGTGATTCTTCTCTAAGCCTACCATCTCCCAAAAAAATCTTATCTTCTTTCTTCGGCAATGGTACAATCCTCTACAGTGGCTTCTAAGATAATATTTTAGCTTATAAGCTGCTCTATTTTTGTTTCTTATTTTCTGCTTAATGGGTGGCAATAACTTATTTCTTTTTTTTATTATTTTCAGGCTACTGGTCGAGTTTTAGAAAGCAAGGCCAAAAAGGAGCCAAAGACGACTAAGAGAAAATTAGTCATTTTTCCTACTGGATCTGAGTTTTCTGCCCCTGCCGCAACTGAGAAACAAGTTCCATTGCCTTCCCCTACTTTTGCATTCCAAAAGCCAATTGTTGTAATGCTAATCTGCTCTACCCCCAATGCCACTGAAGAAGAAATAAGAAAATATTTTGCCGAGAGGAAATCTTCAGCTTTCCCAAAGCTGGCTCAGCTCCTGCTCCAACTGAGGTCCAAAAGAACTTGCAGTTGGTGGAAGAACTTTTTAACTCCCTATTTCCACCATAATCTCCAAAACAAGATTCTTTCCACTCAGCCCTCAAGACTTTGATCAACCTTGAACAACCATCAAGCCTGAATGAAGAAGCTCTAGAGCTACTGTCGAAGATATCTGCCAAGTTCAACCACCTTTAACTAAAAAGAAAGATGGCCTTCAACCAGAGAGAAATGGCCAGAAAAGAACTGCAGAACCTGTAGAAGCTTTTTGTCCATTCGCAGGCCATTGTGAAAAGGTACTTGGAGATTAAAACTTATGATCAAGCTTTCTTAAGCTAGATTAACAAGGCCAAGCAGGAGCTTGCTGAAAAGAAAATTTAGATTGAACATCTGCAGGCAGAAGTAAAGCTGCTAGAGCCACATATGAATACTTTGTAATTTAATCGCAATCAGCTCTAAGATGAAATGCATCAGCTTTTCTCCGAGAACCAGTCCACTAAAAGTGAATTACTTCCCTTGAGGCACAACAAAATATTCTATGAGTAGGAAAAAGAACTGGGGGAGGCAAATTTGGCTGAAGTAAAGATAACTTGGGAAGAATTCAAGGTAGAGTTCCTGGAGGTGAAGGTGGAGAAGAAAGAAAAAGGATCACCAACTCTAGAAACGGGGCAAGTAAGCACTATTACTGAAACTGCAGCTCCAATGGAAGAGCACCAACTGAGTAGCCTTGAGCTTGCCAAAGATGTTGTTGAATCTGTAGGAGACATGACCGGAGCCGGTATCGGACCTCAACATAAAGAGCTTCCAAAAGCTTAACTTGCCTTTCATTTTTCTGTTCTTGGAACAACTTTAATTTTAGCTTTTTTGGTTATGTGACCGGCTTGTGGCCGTAATTAACTAGGATTTAGATAAAAAAAATTTAAGCGGTATCCGTTTTTGCATATGTAATCAACTACCTACTTTTGTTTTTAGCTTTCTAAGACCCATTCCCTTCCTTCCACATAGAAGGATAATAAAATTCCAAGTATTTACCATCAATGCTTTTTGTATGCTCTTCGCCGTTTATATTCATCAAACTACAAGCACCTATGACTAACACTTTACTAACTTGAAAAACGCCTTCTCAATTAGCTGACCATTTTCTAAATCCATATTTTTTTGCTCCCAAAGGCAATATAGCTTTCCAAACTAAGTCACATTTACTAAATTTGTGTGGCCTTACCTTTCTATTATAACTCAAAGCTACTTGTAGCTTATTAGCTCGAGTTATTTCTAAGTCCAACAATTGGTCTACATTCATTTTGTCTAACTTTATATATATAGCTTGCAAGTATTATTTGGAGTTAAGTGCATTTTGCTTTACTACTCGTAAAGACTACACGGCTATTTCAAGCAGTATCATTGCATAATGGCCATAGTAAACTTAAAACGAGTTACCGTAGTAGCAATTTTTTTCAAAGTTTTGTGTTTCCAAAGGAGTTCTAACAAAGTCTCATACCAATTTCTAGGTTTGTCCTCAATATGCTTTTTGATTAGGCTAATAATGATCTTATTAGTTGCTTCGATCTGGGCATAATAAGGAGAAGAAAAAAGTATTTTAATGCCAAATTACTCCACAAAATCCAAGACCTTATCACCAATAAACATGGTACCTTGGTCAGTTGTTATAGTTTATGGAATTCTAAATCTAAACAAAATATGCTCCTTAATGAACTTAATTACCTCTTTTTGAGTAACATCTTTTAACAGCACAACTTCAGCCCGCTTAGTGAAATAATTAGTAGCTACTAGGATAAAGCAGTGTTTTTTTGATGAAGGATGATAGATTTTTCTAATGATATCCATTGCCCAACTGCGAAACAGCTAAGGTTTGATAATAGGATTGAGCTCAATAGCAGGAACATGTTATAACTACCCATGCTTCTGGCAAGCCTGGTAGCTTTTGGCATATTGCACACCATCCTTTGTAATGGAAGGCCAGAAAATCCCATGGCATTGTAGTAGCCAACGCATCTTAGGTCTGGCCTGATGTTCACCTCAAAGTCCTTCATGGACTTCTCCCATGGCTGTCATAACATTGGCAAGACCCAAATAAGTAAGGAGCAACCCTTTCAAGCTCTTTTTGTATAGCTTCCCCTCTATAAGGTAGTATACTAACACTTTATTTTTCAAAAAAAGATCTACCTTGAAGGTTGGCTAATTCAAGTAAGCTATTAGATCTTCATGCCAATCAACCTCATTCCTAACTTGGCACACAACTTTAGTGTTAGGAGATGATGAAGCAAATTTCAAATTTTGTGGTGTTTAAGAAAAGCACTTGTATCCTAAAGCATCTTGTGCTAGATTGTTAGCTTCAATATTGTAGCTTCTTGGCCTATATAGAAAGATTACATTAGCTAACTATCTTAACAAGTCTAGAGCAGTTTTGTAGCAGCGAGCTAATGGTGGACTGAGGCATTGATATTCTTGGCCCCTTGGGCAAGCATAATCCTAAGGCCAAGGATAAGGGCTTCGTAATCGACCTGATTATTGGAATAATGATTTTCCAACTCAAGCCTAAATGTGCCTCTTTTGCCCGTAGGGCTGGTAATTGGCATACCAATGTCAGCTCCAGTGGTGGTACAGGAGTCATCAAAGTACAAAAGCCAATAAGGCAACCCCACAAAGCAGTGTGGATCAGCTAAGGGGGCTTGCACTTCCAAGCAAGGGTGCTCAGCTAAGAAACTTGCCAGAGCTTGACCTTTTACTGCTTTAAGCGAGGCGTATTCTAAATTAAAATAATTCATCTTCATAACCCACTTAGTTAACTTGCTTTGAAAAACTAGTCAAGACAAAAGATACTTGATAATATTTATTTTTGAAAACACTAAAATAGTTCATGGCAACAAATAATATTCTAGCTTTGTACAAGTATAATATAAAGATAAACATAGCTTTTCAAGTGGGGAGTATATAGTTTCTACATCAGTTAACATTTGGCTAAGATAATAAATGGATCTCTCAGTACCATCTTTCGCATCATGGGCCAAGAATACCCCTATTGATCTCTCTACATCCAAAATGCATAGTTTCATTGGCCTTACATTAGATGGTGGCACCAAAACAAGTGACCGAGTTAGAAATTGTTTGATGTCTTTAAAACCTCTTTCTTGTTGTTAGGCGGTCTAGCTTCTAGAATAGCTTTGGCCTTGGCTTTATCCACTTTTATACCTTTCTTATGAACCAAGAACCCTAAGAAATTTCTAGCTAAGATGTCAATAGCACACTTTGTGAGATTCATTTTGAGTTTGAACTTCCACATGCATTGAAAGGCTTTCTTGAGGTCGATCAAATGATGATCCTTGCTTCGGAACTTGACAACCACATCATCAATATGCACCTATATGATATTTCCTATCAAGTCATGGAAGATTACATTCATAATTCTTTGATAGGTTACTCCAACATTCTTAAACCCAAACAACATCATTACCTATTCAAATGTGTCGATTGCCCTAGGGCATCTGAAATTTGTTTTTGAGACACTAGCTTTAGTTATATATATTTGATTATAACCATAATATCTATCCATCGAGGATAAGACTTCATGAGAAGAGGCAACATCCACTAACATATCATCCATAGGCATGGTATATTCATCTTTTGGGGTCACCATGTTTAGGTCTCTGAAGTCTACACATATTCCCAGCTTATTATTCTTCTTTACTACGGCACAATGTTAGCAAGCCATTCTCTGTACCGGGAAGTTTTGATAAAGCCAGCTTTGCAGCAACTTCTCAACTTCTTCTTTGATCTTCAAAATCAGCTCCGGTGCGAACCTATGGGTGGCCTGCCGACAAGGCTTAGCTCTCAGCTTAAGGGGTAACTGGTGTTCAACTAGGCTGCGGGTAAGGTTGGGCATCTCATGGTAGTCCTACGTGAAGCTATCTTTGTACTTGTGAAGCAACTAAACCACATTTTCTTTGAAGCTATCTTCTAAAAAACCCTAACAAAAGTTATTCTGGGCATATCGGTTGTGCCTAAATTAATCTCTACCAATGAATCCTGAGTCTCCACCATTTTCACATCTTCTCGTAAAGGAGATTCAGTAAATATTATTTTACTAACCTCAGCTTCTTCAGGCACAGTCGATGTTACCTTATTTTTTGCACTATAAGTAGCTAGTCTGTCTTATATATCTCTCATAGCTTCCATTTAAACAGTTTTGATGGTTGAGGTTTCTACTTTATGTTTCACCTGGAATCCTTTATTAGTCCACTCAACAGAGTTATCTTCCCTAAAGGGCTCCTGCATTAAGTCAGATAGTTGTGACATAAGGGAATGGAATTGAGCTTCAGCCATACCTACGTTCGCTGCAAAGGGCTTATGATCAGCTTTCATGATCTCTACCTCATCATTATTCCAGTATATAAGAATTCGATGCAAAGAATAGGGAATACATTAGTTGGTATATACCTAGTCTCACCCCAGAATCAGAGTATAAGTACTCTTAGCATTAACCACAAAGAAAGTAGTAGTTGTCGTTTTACTCCCAACATTAAGCTCCACAGGGATTATGCCTTTAGCCGTTATGGCTCCACCAGTGAAGTTTGTCATTTGCATGGTGGTAGAGACCAAATTGGCATTAGTTCTCCCTAGCTTTTCTCAGTGTTATCATCAGTATTATGTTTAAAATGGCACCATTGTCAATAAAGACTTTAACAATAAGCTTACCATTCACATAAGCCTTGATATAAAGGGGATTCAAGTGTCTAGTCATAGCTTCCCTAGGCTTTTCAAACACAACTTTAGCTACTTGTCTTGGGTATTCATCAGTGGACAATGTGGCCCCTTTAGCTTCTAAGGCGAATACATCCTTTTCCAAATGGTTAGCTAAATTGCCTTGAGGTCAGAAATCGATAGGGAGTACACTAATCATGCTAACAATCATCATCTCCTGTAGTATTCCTTGCAAGTATGAATCATTTGGTATATCAAGGGGTTCTTCTTCTTTCTCCAACAATTCCTGCAACTCCAAATCCAATAACTCATCTGCAGTTAATGGCTTTGTTGGCCACGAAATTAACTGAAGTTGCAAATCTCTTTCTTCCTTTTCAGGTTCATTTTTTTGCCACAACAACTTCATTTAGAGGTTGTTGGTTCTGTTGTGTTGCTATTCATCTTTATTATCAAAATAATCAAATAGTCTTTATTGAATTATCAATTATCTACACAATTTGAATTTTGAAACATGTAAGTCATACTTCTTTGATTTCTTCATAATTTTTTATCCAATCATTAGAGGACAAATTAATTCTATTACTTTTACACATAATGTTAGCCGCCATAATAGACAATACACTAGATAAGATGTGATAAGTTAAACAATGAAAGTCTAGTGCGGTGGTAAGTGAGCCGCACTCCCAGGGAAGAGGAATACTTGTGTAGACTTTCTCTACACAAGTTGTGTGGATTAAATCAATCAAGAAGTGACACATTATCTCTTTAAATATAAAATAATTGTGTGACACAAAGAGTTATGAAATTATTAAGTACTGATTTGTTTAGTCTACACAACTGAGTAGACAATGTTTACCTAAGTATTTCTCCCCAAGGAGATACGTAGTCAAATATTCAAAAAAATTATAATTTTTTCCAACTTAAAATTATTAAAAAATTTACTATTTTTTTTAGTATTTAGCCAAGTATCTCCCTGAGAATGTGGCTTGATTACCAAAATTTTAGCCTATTAATAGATGGGATGATGGAAGAGATTTGGGCTTCCATACCGATTCTTTTAATATTAGAGTTTAGTTTTTTATTTTTGTCTTTTTGAGTTAGGAGTACCTTTTCTTTAACCAGTTATGCATTACATATATATTAGGATAATATATTAGGCAATTCAAATTTACTACTTGTCTTCAAATGCTATTGATAAAAATTTTGAGTTTAACCACATATTAGTTCATTAATTTAACTTTTATGTTAATTCAAGTTACCTAAAACATTTTAGTGTTTTTTTCCTCTTTTTTTTCAAACAAGAGGTGAAGGCTAGCAGTCCACACTTGAGCCTTCTATTGCATTTCATGATATGTGTGAGTCTTTTACATTAACAAATAAAACAACTTAAATAGTATCAATGTATATTGGTCTGAGTGGAAATTACTCAAATATCTTAATTATGTGATTCTGGATTCGATTATGAGATTCATGTATATGAAAATAATACTATTGGGAATGGTTTTCTTTTAGATGTCTGACAATATCTTGAAAAATTAATCTCTCACCTATCAGATAAAGAATACTTTAAAAAGAAACTTAAAGAGCGAATGAATGAAGCATAGACTTGTGTTTCTTTGCACTTCCTTATTGTTTTTAGTGTGTACTTGTACTTTAAGTGAGTTATGTAACTTGTTAGATGTTGGTTATATTTAATAAAACTTTCAAATATTTATTATGAAACTATCTATCATTAAATATTTAATAAACTCATGTTACGTATGATTCCTATAAAAATACCATAACAATTCCTAGATATTTTGCATTTTGAAAGCAATAGCGCCAGCTTTTGAACCATAAAAGACAATCAAAGTCAAGGAAGACTTGTCTTTAGCTCCGGTCCACCCTTCTTCCATTTTCTCCTGCGTGCTTTTATAAGCTACTAGAATATATGGACTTTAGTTGCAGAACATTAATTAGGTAATGAAAGATTGATATCACTTGTTTCTGTGCGAGATATAGACTCTGGAGAAAATTTTGTTTGAACTTATGTAGTGTCCACAATTTATATATGTAGGTTAAGTGGACAACACATTTTATTTTTTTCACAAAAAAATACAACTGATAAATTTTCATTTAATATTTAATAATTTTTAAATTTTTGTCTCAAACATATTTTTTTTCAAAATAATATTGTGTTAGTTATTTATTGACTTAGTTTACATAAATTGTCTACAACTACAAGTCTACACAAGAATCTTTCAAAGACATTAATAAATTTCCACTCCTCATTTGCTCCTAACAAGCCTAGCATTTAAAACTTAGGCTTGACTTATGAAAAAAGATATTACTTAAGTTTGGCATATTTATTTAAACAAGTCAAATTTAAAACTTAAATTTAACTTGTTTAAATATATGAAACTTGAATTTGACTTATTTAATTTATTTATAATTTGATTATTTTCATTCTGATTATCAGATTCTCCTTGAAGTGACCTTTAAATATATTAATTGTTTTTAATTTACATTTTCATGCTAGAAAATGAAGTAAAGAAAGAAGAAAGTAAAATATTTTTTGAAAATTAAAGTTAGGTAAGTGATAAATAATAAAAAATTAAATAGAATTACAATTTATTAAGTGATAACAATATATAAAATATTATTATTTATACTTTTTAAAATATAAAATTACATTTTTTAAATGTTTGCACAGATATATACACACACACGAACCATACGTACACGAACTATTCGTGAGTTTTCAATATTAAGCATATAAAATTTAAGTTTACCTCATATATGCTATCAAGTTTATATTTAAGTTTAAACTTATTTATTTAATTAATTAAATAACATCGATCAAACAATTAACAAATCTGAGTCCTAATAGTTCATAGATACGATAAGTCATTTATAGCCCCTACTACTAGGTCGAAGACGGCTCATGTTTTGTGGTAGAAAATCTTCCTTCACTGCACTGATCATATACAGCTTCCATCATCAATAAATTAATTTGGGAATTATTGGAGGTCAGAATTACGTGTAGAATAAATTAACAAGAGGCATCAATTCACATTTCATACGTACCTAGCTGGCCGGTGTAACATATTTCAAATAAATGTAGTGCCCCGTTCAGTCACAAGCTGAAATTAATTTTGTTGTAAGGGATGATATTGACGAATTTAATTAGCATAAAGTATGATAAAGGTGTGAAGAAGACAAGAGGTTCTTCTCCCATTAATGAGTTTGATGATTAGCCTCTTACGGATTAAAATCTTCTACGGTTTTTAAAAAAAAACTGTAGAGAGAGTAGTTCTTAATCCAACCATTAACAGTTGTTGCATTATATTTATCATTAATATTTTGCCGTGCAATAATAAAATAATTACATATTTAGTAAAACAAAATTTAAAAAAAAATTATTATTTTTTTACATAACTTAAATAAAAAAATTAACATATTTTTATTAGTTTTTTAACATAATTTTAATTACATTTTTTAACTCATGACTCTTTATTATTAAAAATTTGTATATCCCTTGTGATGTGAATATATGTAATATAAATACAAACAAAATGAATGTCGTGAAGCCCGAATTTTGGATAGAGATATTAACATACTCTTTTATCTATCGACACAATTTATTTATAACATATAAATTCAGGCTCATCATATGTGGAATTGACCTGTCTTATTCTAAAGTCTCAAATCGCTATTTGAGTTTTTTTTTTTACATAGAAATGCGATAGCTGATTTCAGTTGGAAAATGGAGAAGGTGGAGTCGAACCCAGGTCTTTTACTAATTTGAGAGATCCCGAATCATTTATGTCGTGTGCAAGTATATATCACCATGTGAATTCATTCTTAGTTATTCCATTCAATCACACCAGCTTCCCTCATTTGTATTAGTAAGCCACGTTTGTAATTCCTCAAAATTTCCACAACTTGATTTAGTGTATTCTTAACTCTCAATTATCTTTTCCAAGAATCTTTTTTTTATGTTGGCCTCACTTTAGCTCTCACTAACATTTCTGTCTCAACTTTAGTTACGTTCAACACATAATTCTACTCTGGCCATCTTTATTGCATTCTCATTGTTAGACCAAGGATCTAGCAAGTTTGACAAAAATGATAACAAGGAAGAAGAAAGCACACTATGAAGAAGTAGGCTTTGATTATAAAACAACACATTTTTTAGCAAGAGTGTTTGAGTCAGATAAGAGATTATTAAAGGCCTTTTCTAAATTCATCATAAGAGAGTTAAGAAGGTTCAAAATATGATATCTCATCTTCACTTTCTTGTTCTCTTGCTACAAGGCAGAGATGAGTTGTTTCTTCTTATTCACCATCACTTGAGGACTCTTCTTCAAGGCCCTCTCATGTCACCATCATTGCCTTCTTCTTAAAAGACTTCTTTTGTTGCTTTTTCAACAAAGGCCACTCAGTCCTTAAGTGACCAGATTTTTTGCATTCGTAGCATATAACTTATCCTTTGTTGTTGTTGGAGTCACCCTTCTGAAGTTCTTTCTTGGGCTGAAAGTTATCAGCCTCTTCTTTTCCGCATCCTTTGAATCTTTTTGGATATGAATGCCAACTCACCTTCATCAGAAGAGTCTTCTTCTTCATCACTTTCCTTATCTGAATCTACAATGGAATTCAATGCAATAAGTTGAGAAGAGTGATGGGATGAGAGATGAGAATAGTACTTGTTGAAACTTTTCTAAGCTGACTTGAGAGCTATGATCTTTCCTCTTCTAGGAACATCTTCATTCATTTCAGCCAGCTCTTGTTCATAAACTTTTAGTGATCCTAGCAACTCATCAAGCGTCAAGATTAAGAGATCCTTTGCTTCTTGGATGGTGGTGACTTTTGATCTCCATATCTTAGGTAAGCTCCTAAGAATCTTCCTTACATGTTCTTGATTTGAGTAGGTCTTCCCGAGAGATTTGAGATCATTTACAATCACTGTGAATTTGGTAAACATCTCATCTATTGACACGTGCTCATACATCTTGTATAACTCATATTGTTGGACCAACATGCTACTTTGGCTCCTTTGACTTGATTGGTACCTTCATGAGCTATCATCAAACTATCTTATATCTCCTTTGCAGTGCTATAACCAGCTATCTTGTCATACTCATTTCTACTCAAAGCACATGTGAGACAAAACTTGGAGTTCAAGATGTATTTGTTCTTTTCTTATTCAGTCCATGTGTCTCTTAGCTTTTTTTTGCAGTTCTTCCATCTTTAAACCTTGTCATGGGAATGTATGGACCATTTTCTATGATTCCCTATAGATCAATGTGTTATGATTCAATGAACAACTGCATACGATACTTTCAATAGTAGTAATCCTTACCATCAAATGTTGGTGGTCTATTTGTTAAAGAGCCTTCAAGTATGAAGGTACTTCATCCTTGTTGATTTTCCATTCCTTTTTTATTTTTTTCCTCTCACACTATTAGGTGAGTTCAACCAAGAGGTTAAGCTCTAATACCAACTGAAGTTGGAAAAAGGCATAAGAAGGGAGGTTGAATTATACTATTCACTCTTTTAAAGTTTCTGCAAACACACTCTTCCCAATCCTTTCTCAAGTGTTATAACTTGGAGTTGAGAAGAGTCGGAATAAAACACAAATCATATTATTAGAAATTGCTCTTCTTAGTGCTGAATTATTTTAGTTGTTATCAAAACTTGAAACCAACCAATGGGTATTCCTTTAAACAATCTTTAAGCACTTATAAACTTATTTTTGAACCAAACAAATATATTTTATCATATTTAAACAATAGAACACTCTTTATATAAAAAACACGTAGTTTCAAAATACTTGGTTGAGTTCAAACTTGAATAAGCTGATATAAACTAGTTGGACAACAGTAAAACTTGTTCAAAAACACTGGAAATAAAAGAGATAAGGTAGAGGGAAGCTCAACACAATACATTTATATATGTTCACCCTTAACCACGTGGGTTATGTCTAATCCCCAGCTCTTCACTGGGATTTTCTTCATTAAAACATGTATTCTTTGAATGACACAGTCTCTCTGGGCTACAATACATAGGTATTCTTTGGACTGCAGCCTCCTCAGGCTAAAACCAAGTAGTATTTGAACCCAGCCACTTCTAACTCTACTCATAGTGGCTAGAACAACCCTCTAGCTCACTATCTGAATCCTAAATGGTTTTGGAAAGAATTTATAGGTTGATAACTCTTATAATCACTTAGAGAGTACTTATACACAATATATAGAGCTAATGTAACACCTACAACAAGATTTTAGCTAATGTAGAACTGGTAGGCAGTAAGGGTAATAGATGAGAAAAGTTCATAATGAGTTTTCACTGTTATATTCACTTTTAGCTTGTCCAACCTCTTGAAACTTCAACCATAAGCCCTTATATAGCCTTTGGAAACTAGTTATTAGTGTTCAAGTTAGTTTTTGCATTTTGGTCATAAACTAGCCATTAGCAACGTCTCTTTTGCTAACTCAGCTCATTTGGTACAATTTGTCTTGTAGCGCATACTTGAGAAGAGTGTTCCACTCTTTTCAACTTTGACAGAGCTCAAGTCTTCAACTCTTCTCAACTATCTTGAAGACTTCTTTAGTGGATTCCTTCAACTTTGAACCTTTGAATATGACATCTTCATGAGAAGATCTTCCTCTTTAAGAGACTTCAAGTCTTCTATTGTTGTCTTAGTGACTTCTTGAATTCTTTATGAGTTAGATATCATCCATCAGACTTAAGATGAGTGTTAGTCTTCGCAGTCAACTCTTCTCAAGTTGGTTCGCAAGCTTTAAATCCAAATTGGCGGTCATCTAGCCATGTCCCAATCTTTCTCATTGCAGTCTATGGATCTACATTTCACAACTAAACAAAGAAACCCACAAGACCAAGTTAAAAGCACTCTTGAAATGATAGAGTTTAAACACCACATGAATTAAAGATGGACAATGCGGCTTTGAATAAGAGAGTTAGATCCTTGTTCAAATGGAATATTGAGTTGATAACTCAATCTAAGATGAATAAGTTTGAATCTTCTCACCATTATTTTCAATAACTTTCTCATGTGTTAGATGAGAATGAGTTATAGAAAAAGAATGTGGAAGATTTAACAAATGGTCTGGCCAAGTTTGTCAATGGTACTAAAAATCTTGAGAAGCTTCTAGGAAGCCAGCAATTTGCATTTGATAAAGCTAATCTAGGATATAAACAAGGATCCAAACAAAAGTGGTATAAGAATCTTTTTGTGTCTAAAAAGAAGCTTGGATTGGTGTATTTTTGCTGTAACAGAATTAGACATAAAGCCTCTAAATGTTACTTCAAAAACAAACCACCAAAAGTCAAACCATTTAACATGAAAGGATCCAAGAAAGTTTGGGTACTTAAAACTATGAATCCTTCTCATGTAAATTTGCTTGGTGATCAAGAAAAAGAAGGACAGATAGTACCTAGACAGTGGCTGCTTCAAACACATGATAGAAGACAAAAGCAAGTTCCTGTTACTCAAAGACAAAGATGGAGATGATGTCACTTTTAGGGACAACAACAAGGCAAAAATAAAATAACTCTACCATTGTTGATAATGTGTAGGGTTTAGAACTCTACCATTGTTGATAATATGTACTATGTGAAGGTTTAGAACATAATCCTCTTAGCATAAGTCAATTTTGTGACAATGGCTATGAAGTTGTGTTTGAACCACTAAGTGCATAGTTAGAGAAACCAATAATGGCAAAGTCCTCTTTTCTAGAAACCAAAACAAGAATGTTTATAGCATCAAATTAAAGGACCTTAGTGATCAAAAGTTAGAGTGTCTTATGTCTATGAGTTCTAAAAAATTGTTATGGCATAAGAAGGTTGGCCATGTTAACATGAAAATAATTTCTAAATTGCTAAAACATGACCCTGTGATAGGCTTGCCACAAATTAAATTTGACAAAGGTATGGTATATGAATCATGTCAAAGAGGCAAGCAAGCAAAGTCAAGTTTTTAGCCAAAGAATGTGGTCGCAAATCATAGACCTCTAGAACTTCTACATATTGATCTATTTGGACTTACTAAGACTGCTAGTCTAAGAGGAAGGAGGTATGAATTTATCATAGTTAATGATTTCTCAAGATTTATATGTGTTCTTCCTAAAACATAAAGCTGATTCTTTTAAGGTCATTAGAACCTTTTGCAAACAAGTTCAAAATGGAAAAAGCTTTTGTATAACTATCATAAAAAGTGATCATGGAGAAGAGTTTGAGAATGTTTATTACAAAAGTTTTGGTGAAGAAAATGGAATTATCCAGAATTTCTCCTGTCCAAGAACCTCACAGCAAAATGGAGTTATGGAGAGGAAAAATATGACCTTGCAAGAAATGGTTCGAACTCTCTTATGTGATACTGATCATCCAAAATATTTTTGGGCTGAGGTAGTAAGAACCTCATGCTATATTTTAAATAGAGTTTCCATAAGGCTAATACTAAAGAATATCCCATATGAATAATAAAAAGGAAGGAAGCCCAACATATCATACTTTCATGCATTTGGATGTGAGTGCTTTGTGCTACACAATAAAGAACAATTGGGAAAGTCTAATTCTAAATTTGATAAAGGAATCTTTCTTGGTTACTCTCTACCTTCCAAAGCATATAGAGTTTATAACTTGAGAACATTAATTGTTGGAGTATACATGTACTTTTCAATGAAACTAACTTTCTTAATGAGAAGAAAAAACTTGTAGATCTGGATGAGAAAATGGATAAGTTTTCTCTCAATGAGAAAGGTGAAAAAAAACAATAAGAAGAAAGATGGAATAAGTCCAAGCAGTGGAAAAGATCATTCCAAAGATGAGAAAGTTGAATCAATAAATAAGAAAGTTGAGTAGAATATGAGAAAGTTCATAAACCTTCTCACCAATCTTCTTAACTACCTAAAGACTAGAAGTTGCATCATTCTCATCTAAAGGAGCTTATCATTGGTGAAACCTCTACTGGAGTCAGGACTAGATCATCCTTTAGAAGGCTTGAACACAGTAACTGCATTACTCTCTCAGATTGAGCCTAAGAACATTGATGAAGCTCTTCAAGAAGAATCATGGATAGAGGCAATGCAAGAAGATCTCAATCAGTTTGAAAGGAACCAAGTTTGGTTACTAGTCCCTGCTTCCAAGGATCACTCACTCATTGGCACAAAATGGATTTTCAAGAACAAGCTGAATGAAAGTTGGACAGTGGTAAGGAACAAGGCAAGGTTAGTAGCTCAAGGGTATAATCAACAAGAAGATATTGACTATGGTAAAAGATTTGCCCCTGTTGTTGGATTAGAAGTAATAAGAATACTTCTTGCATATTTTGCTCTCAAAGGCTTTAAATTATTCCAAATGGATGTTAATGGTGAATTCTTAAATGTAATCACAAATGAGGAAGTGTATGTCCATCAACCTTCTAGATTTGAGGATGTTGAACATCCAAAATATGTTTATAAGATCTCCAAAGTCCTTTATGACTTAAAACAAGCTCCAAGAGCTTGGTATGCATGGCTGAACAATTTTCTATTGGAAAATGGTTTTACATGTGGGAAGGTGGACACTACCTTGTTTAGGAAATATTTAAACAATGAGCTATTAATAGTCTAAATATATTTTGATGACATAGTATTTGGATTTACTAATGAGTGCTTATGTGGAGAATTCTCTAAGTTAATGAAAAGTGAGTTTAAAATGAGCATGATAGGATAGTTAAAGTTCTTCCTTGGCTTGCAAATCAAGCAAAACAAGTCTGGAATCCTTATTTACTAAGAGAAGTATGTAAAAGACTTGCTAACAAAGTTCAACATAGAAGGGGCCAAGCCAATAAAGACTCAAATGCACCCTTCAACTATAATTAAAAGGGATAAGAAAGGTAAAATAGTAAGTAATAAGCTTTATAGGGGTATGATTAATTCTTTACTGTACCTAACAACTAGCAGAATTGATATTGTCTTTAGTGTGGGTTCAAGTGCAAGATTCCATGCATGTCCTAAAGAATCTTATCTCAAAGCTGTGAAGAGAATCTTTAAGTACCTACTTGGAACATCTAACTATGATTTGTGGTATAAGAAAGGTTATAGTTTTGATCTAGTTGGGTATTACAATGCTGACTTTGCTGGAAATAGAGTAGAAAGGAATAGCACAAGTGGTGCTTGTCACTTCCTAAGAAATGCATTAGTGACTTGATCAAGTATGAAACAAAATTTCATAGCACTTTCAACTACAAAAGCTGAGTATGTATCAACCTCTAGCTATTGTTCACAACTCCTATGGATTAAACATCAATTAGAGGATTATTCCTTGAAGTAAAACCACATTTCTATTCTTTGTGATAACACAAGTACTATTAACTTGTTTTAAAATCCTATTCAACACTCAAGGTCAAAACACATTGAGATAAAGCATTACTTTATTTGTAATCATGTCCGAAAGAATGATTTTGAACCAAAATATCATCAATTGACAAATGTATTTACAAAAGTCCTTAGTGAGGACATATTCTATTTTATAATAGGAAAACTCAAAATAATGCCTCTCAAGTGATTGATGTTGATTTCTGAATTGTGATGATAGGTTATTTAATGTTCATATTGATATTTAAGCATGTTTGAGTACATAAAAATCTAGTTTTTGTCTATGAATTAAATGTTGAGAGTTTAAAGTTTTGTTGAGAAATATGAGAAAGTTAAGTGTCAGAAGGTAAGAATGTTCATGAGAGAGTTGGTGAGAATGTTCCCAGATCAACCTTCTTACCCTCTTTTGACTCTTCTTAACAATTATTTACAATGGCTAGTTTTGTAACTCAATTGTTCTCTCTCTTCATAAATTAGTATTTATTGCTCCCCGATAGTAAAAATGGTCTCAAATAATCAAATCCCATCCTCTATAAATATCCCACCATCACTATGTCGAATCACTCTCACATTCTTACCAAATTTCTCTTGAACACTCTCCATCCCCCTCTCATTCTCATTCTCATTCTCTATCTTTCTCATACATTCATTCTCTCTTAAAACCAAAGCCCAGAGATTTCTCTTGATTCTAAGTATAGAATGCAAGTTAAATACACAACCATGAGAACCAAGAACCTAACCATAATCCTTTCTTCTCAAACTTAAAGCGATGAACCTACTTCATCTTCTTCAACCTCTCCTGAACTTTCACCCAAACTAGAAACTTCTCAACCATAACTTGAGCCTCAAGTTGCTCTTACCAAAATAAGAAGGTCGTTGAGGGTAATGTCTGGGGTGGTGAAATCCACTAGATCCAAGAAGAAAGCAATAATAGAAGATGTTGTTATTTTAGAGGAAGAAGAAGATAAGGAAGAAAGTAAAGGAGATGAAAACTTTTCAGGCTAAGTCCATGCCTCTCACTACCAAAGAGGCCAAAAAGAAATTTAATGAATAGCTTAAGTATAAAAAGGTCGTGCCAGAAAGAAACATTTTTTTGAAGAAATGGCTAAAGAAAGAAAAGATTTTAGACCCCACATGCGCATAATTAAGTGAGATAACTTCTTCAACATCTTTGAGAAGGTATATCCATCCCTGTGTCAAAGGTTCTATATTGGGGCTTCTGTGGTAAATGAACCTCCCTCATTAATCTCTACTATAAAAGGGGTCCAAATCAGTCTTGATATGGACACCCTTGCTGAAATCACTGAGGTTCCTAAAAAGAGATTAGAAGCTTATGATCAGGGAGGATGGAATATAGGCTATAGTACTTTGGAAGAAATGATAGACATTATGTTTCTTGATGCTAAAGAATCCAAGTTATCCAATAAATTAAATTCCACTACCAAATTCCTTTATTCTTTATCATGTCACTTTGTCATGCCAAGGATTGGTAGCACTCAGAAGATCCACAAGGCAGACAAGGTAGTGATGTACCATATAAAGGAGAAAAAGCCATTGAACCTACACTACATAATCCTGAATACACAATCTCAGCAATTGAGAACACCAAGATGACTGCAAGCCTCCCTTATGGGGTGTTGCTAACGAAGTTATTCAAGAACTTCAATGTTGAATTATCCAAGGAAATGATTGAGAAGGAAGGGCCAGTTTTCTCTAAGAAGAATCTCAAGGAAATGCACTTGGAGAAGAGAGAAGTTGAAGACAAAGGATCAGAATTTAGAAGCAAGATGAGGCATGATCACCCATCTAAGCTAAAGAGTCTAATAAAGGAAGCTGAGAAAGTTAGAGAAGCCAAACCTGATAAAGTTAAATCAGAGAAAGATTCAGAGGAAACCATTGTTAAGAAAGTTAAGAGCAAAAGGAGAACAGAAAGATAGAAAGAGAATAACAAGAGAAAAAAAAAAGAAGAAAAGAAAAGAAGGAAGAAGAAGAAATATGAAGAGAAAAGAAAAAGGAAGTTAATGTTGAGACTGAGATGGTTGTTGAGAAGGTTACAAAAACTGAACCTTCTCACCTTAAGTTGAACCTTCTCAGGGTTTGGAAGAATCTTCTCAGGCATATGAAAAAGAGCCTCTTATTGAACTTGAGTAAAAGGAGTATTGCTCTACTGAAAAGAACCCTGCAACTCCTTTTGAACCTGAAGTGGTTGCAAGAGAAAAGCCAGAAGTTGATTCTACCCAACAATACTCCACTGTGGATCCACGAGTCACAGTTGCACGCATCCTCACTCAACTTTCTTGAGAAGGAAGTCTGGTACCTAAAGGTCCTCTGATCTCTCCAAGACAAGAAAAGGTATAAGAAGAAGGAGAGAAGGAAGAAGAGAAATGATAAGAAAAAGAAGAACGAGAACAAGAGAAAGAAGTTGTCCAAAAGGACAAAAAAGCATCACAAGGAGGAACTGAGAAGGTTGATAATGATGAACCTTCTCAAAACACTGAGAAGTTCCCATCTCCTTAACCCTCTCAGCAATAAGATGATGAAGCATCCTTTTTATTTGAGAATACTGGCCAAGCTAAAGAAGCTCCTCATTCTCTTGTTGAATATGCTTCCCCATATTTCCATCTCTAATTTATGATGCATAGCTCCAAGAGTGGAACGAGACTTAAGTCCAAAAACACTAGCCTTCCCAATTACACTTGCTAAAACTTTGGATTCCTTAAGAAGGTTGTTATCTCTTGGATCCTATTTGAATGTGCTTGCTGAAGAACAAGGGGCAACAAGGTTAATCCTACTCACGGAGTCATGATGGAGGGAAGTGAAACTCATCATGGATCCATTTAAGCATAACCTACTCCCTTCAAACTTGCTATTAGAAGGACCTATCAATTAGCCAAAAAGGAGATTAGGTAGTTGAAGGCTTAAAACAAAAGCTGAGAAGATAGGTCAGAAAGTTGAATGCTAGTCAAAAAAAGAAATCAGTTCTACCCTGCACTCCTTCATGACCAGATATCTTATGTGTAACACCCTCGATAACATGTTCGACTTGTATATGGTTACATAGGTAGCCTAATACTTGTTTGGCATATTTATGAAGTTTTGTGATAAACTGAGTTAGTGTAGGCACTTTGCTATAACATAGAGTGTGAAAAGTAGCCAAAAATGACTTAGAAAATAGCATAAATTACTTAGTTGAGGGAAACAGATATAGATAATTTGTTTCTAGGTCACAAATGAGCTAAGCATGATGTAGTTAAAGTTTGGGGATAATCGGAGTTAGTTTGGTATTTTTAAGCATACTATGTGTGTATGTGTGTGTTTTAATATCAAATTGACTACCAGCAGATGTGAAAAAATAAGAAAATGGTGAAACAATAATTTAGATGAATCCTAGGATTTATTCTAAATTTGTTAGAAGTTAGGAAAATTGATTCTGTGAGATTAAACTATTCCCAAGAGGTATAAAGTTTTAGCAAACCATGGTGATTATCCTTTAAGAAGTCAAGTTAGACTTCTCTTCCCCATTTCTGATGGCTGAAACATAAAACAAAGGGAAAAGAAGAGAGAAAGGTGAAACATAAAACAAAGGGTGTAACACCCCGATTTTTCTTTCTTTCTCTGTTATATGTGTTTTTCTAATTTTTGTGATTTTTGTAAATTATTTGAATTATTTTGATTATTATATTATTATTTTTAGACTATATGTGTGTTTGAGATGGGCCTACAAAAATAAAAGTTTTTCTGGACCAGAAAGTTTTGGATTGTTAATGCGGGGCCAGGAGAACTCACTAAACCCGAAACTGAAAACAATTTTCAAAAATTTTATTTATCTGAGTTTTTGTCACATTCTATTATCCATTGGGTGATGTTATTATTCATTAGATAATGTTATTATCCATTGGATAATGTTATTGTGTTTTAGTTCTATTCTGTTATCCATTGGATAATGCTATTATCTATTGGGTAATGTTATTATTCATTAGACAATAAATAGCAGTAGCTTTTGTCCATTAGGTAATAGCTTTTGGGAAATATCTTGAGGTTGGTCAAAGATGATGATTATGACATCTTTATGAATAACCAATAAGAAACAAGCTTAGTGAAGAAGCTTTGAATGTCTACCCTTGATCTAATCAATGGTTGTGAGGAGTTGTAGTGAGCAAATTGACCACTCCTACTTTCCATCAAACTCACGGCCATGAAGGGCCTTAAGAGGCCAAAAATCAATTTTTCTATCACTTTGTTAAGCTTATCATCTTTCATGCAAAGCTAAGAACCAAAGCTCTCTCTTCCATCTTCTCTCCCAAAGCTCACGGCAATAGGTCTTTTAGAAGACCAAAGATTTGGTTTTGCTATCACTTGGTTCATTTCCATCCTTCTATCAAGAACCAAGAAGCCAAAATAAAAAACTCTCTCATTTTTCTCTCTTGGAAGCCTCACGGCCAAGCACCTTAGATTCACTTCCAGTCTTCAAAAATTCAAACCAACCTTATATCTTGAACCTATACACAATTCTAAGACACTTTGGTGTTGTGATCAAGAGCTAGTTCAACCATCTTCAAGCTTATTTTTCAAACTTAAGATCTAGGGTTCTAAGGTGAAGTTCTTGATTTTTCAATTCTTGTTTTATGAAAAAAAATGAAAATTTTAAAAAAATTAAAGCGGTGGGGTTAATTCTCCTTTTATTTTCTTGTTTTTTAAAGTTCAAAGACCATACTTTGATCTATGGTTATCTTAATCAAGCCTTAGATGTTAATATGTTTGTGTTTACTTTATTTCTAAGAGCAACTTGGTGGTGAAAGTTTGATACAAGGAGACCTACAAAGAGTGATTTTTAAGGATGGTATATAATTAAAAATATTTTATTTAAGAAAGTTTTTATTTAAAGTAATGAACAAAGAGTGATTTTCGGCCTTAGTATGGAAATAAAGTTGGAATGATGTTTTGAAATTAAAGTATCTTATTTAATAAGGGTAATGGAGAAAGATTTTTGTAGTATCTTGATTTAATGAAAATAAATCTAAGTTTTTGTAGAAAACATTTGGAAATATTAATTAGAGGTGGTTTAGTGAGAAAATGTTGAAATTAAAGTCCAATTTTTATATTAAACAAGACAAGTTTTAAATTGAGCTTAGAATGTTAATAAAATGTTTTACGTGATTGAAAATATGTAGAGAAACTCTTACGCGATTTAAAAATGATGATTTTTAGATACAAGATTAAGAAAACGTTTTAAAATCTTTACGCGATTGAGAAAATGTTGAAAAATTGTTATACGATTTGAAAACATAACAAAAGTGTTACGCGATTATGAAAATGTGATAAAAATGTTACGCAATTGAGAAATATAGTAATTTGCTGTCAAGCTAATGTATTGGACTCGTATATATTAACGTATGGTTATAGCCGGTAGTGGCTTGTGAGAATGCATTGAGTCATTGGTCATGCATTATTTGTTATGGATGTTAAAATTTGGTGTGGATTGAGAATGATGGCTATATATTTCTGAGATTTTGAGCCTATAAATGAATGGATTGAACATCTGTACCATTCTCTTCTTTCTTACCTGATTCTTTTTAAGGCTACATTTTCACATGCATACATAAACATGATTGAGACAAATTTTCTTGAATTAACTACTTTGACCAAATAGGTAACCTTACATATTTTCCTTTGCTTAACCCTTTGAGCTTATTTGACCATTCTTTGTTTCTAACGTAAATTCGGCTTAAATAAAAAAAAAAATTATCTAACCCAACCTTAGGAGTTGAATTATACCTAAGTGCGGGTGCAAATTTCATAAAGAAGGTCTATGAATGATCTGGATGGGCGTGAAGGAGTGCGGTAATTCCACCAATTGGTGGCATTGTCAAATAGTGCTATTAGAGAAGGAATGAAAATCGGGAAAGTTTCGATGTTCTCAAAATGCACTCCGTAACGATCTCGATGAGATACTAGTCCTATTCTCGATCAGGCATAGAATGTCTTGTATAATACCTTATGTGCACATTGATAAATTATAGCACTGAGAGTCTAAGCAAGTGAGGCATCATTCTTGATCATACGAAGTTTCATGAAGAAATGTTACTTCATTGTTTTGATCCTTGATCTATTCTTTTCTTGGATCATTCTCTCTAAAATTGTGTTTAGCTCCATGGAGTAGGAAATGGGTGCATTGTGCATAAAGATGGTCAATATACATATTGTGCATGTGCATGGTCAGTGTACATATAATTGTGGCATAGTCAGTATACTCATTTTTGTGGTATGATCTGTATTCATATATTGTGATATATATTGTTAAATTATTTGTTAGTCGATAACATGATTATACCTGTTGTTCTGTGATATTGCTATATATGAATGACATTATTGTCATTATTGTTTCTTTGCTGCCATGATAGTATTGATGTAGGGGATCTCACCTCTTTATTGTATTATTCTCTACTTTTCAAAGTGTGAAGTTCTTTCTATATTTATGTTTTGAGAAGATATTTTGTTTCGTGATGGCGGCTTTAACTCATTTACAAGTGGTGGTAATAATTAAAGGAAACATAATAGAATCTTCGTATTGAGTTTCGTTAGACTATAGTTTCTTGAAGGCGCTAATGCTTGGCGTGTCCATTGGGACACAAAGCGTATAGAGTATTATGGAGACATTACTCCATGTTGCGAGGATCCGTAAGTAGAATCCGCCATTTACCAAGGGGCCACTACAAAATATTTTTCTTTTTTGCAACAACTGTATTTGTAGAGTTTGTTATACCTATCACTTGGAGTTGTGGAATGATCTTCACTATACTTCTAGGGAGGACTGGCAACCGAGATCTCTTCTAATGCTTTCGGATTTCTATTCTTCGAGACATTGCCGGAATAAGTCTATGGGAATTTGAGGATTTCGAGGAGGACTCTTCTTATTAGGTGTTGTGAATTTGGGCCAGTCTAGGTTGGTTATGTTAGATGTTTTATGTTTTTGGGTATATAAGTATGATATACTTATGGTTGTAGTAAACTATGTTTACATGTGAAGTATATTATTCAAGTTCTTATATCTTATGTTTCTATAATACCTTCTTTGTGTTTAAGTTTATGTTACCCTTTTCTCTCGTGAGGATACCTCAAAATGATTTCAAGATGAAGAGAAAGAATAGAAACTCTCACAAGAGTGGATATACAACTTAGAAAACTTTCTCAAAGTAGATAATCAAGTGCTTGAAGCTCAATGGGTATAAAGGATTTACACACTTAGCTCAAAATAAAAAATTTGGAGAAAAAGATGATGAATTCCGTTTTCAATGTTCAAGGGTAATTTTCAAAATGTTCTCCAACTTGTTTTTGATGCCCAAACACTTTTATTTATAGCCCAATGAGTTTTAGAGCCGTTGGAAGAAATGAATGAAAACTTTATAGCCGTTAGAAAAACCCATGGGCATTAAAATAATATCAAATATTTTATAACTTGTGTAAAGAATTAAAAGGGAGTTGATTTGAAAATGTAATGCCCTAAGGAGGGTGTTACAAAGGGAAAAGAAAAGAGAAAGAAAGGGGATGAAAGAAAGAAGAGAAAGAAGAGAAGAAAGAGAATGAGAGAAAAGGGGAAGATCCAAGAGCAAGTTCAAGACTTGAAGATCATCATCCATACAAGAGGTAGGGTTGTTTTCTATCTTTGTTTCTCCATCTTTTCTATGCTTGGAGTTAGGTCTTTAGATGGAGAAGATGGGTTTTAAAGAGTGAACACTTGTGTTCTTTGTTTGATTCTTGTTTTCATTGTTTGGGATTAACTATTTCAACTTAATGAGAACATGAGAGTTGGATTCATCCATAGATATAATCAATGGGTTATTGAGTTGGAACCTAGGTTTTGATGAACTAAGTATAAGATTTTTAGTTATTGATCTAAGTTAAGTGAATTAATAGGTTGTAAAAGTGTTACAACATGTTTAGAAGGAGTTGGTGAAGCTAGAAATCACCTAAGAAACAATTTTAGATGATTAGAAATTAATTTGAAATCAATGGAATAAGTGAAATATAATTAGATAAAGTACAGTAAAAGATTTTTTCTCATTAAACACAATTTTGCAAAAAATTATCTATAAAGCACAAGTATAAAGCATAAGCATCATTCTTTTTGTCTTGATGACATCAAAACTTAACATATTAAACCACAAGGGCGCTGAGGACACCTAAGAACCAATTTTAGATGATTAGAAGTTAATTTGAAACAATGGAATGACTAAGAACCATGACAAGGTAAATGAATTTTGACGTTGTGCACCGCAACATGAAATGATCCACACTTGGGCGTGAGGGCATCCGAGAAAGACATACGCATGGATCGAGAACCACACCAAGCGTGTGAGATAGAAAAAGCCGCTACGGCCAAGGGGCGTGAGTTCTAGAAATTTACCAGAATGCTATTTTTGATGAATTGAGTTCCCCACTTGTTAAAATCCTTTGCTTATGCCTTGTTAAGAGTGATGAGATACTAATAGAGGTATTTCTTAGAGAGAAAGACCATGTAGCATACAAGGGAAAGTAAGGAAAGTTTGTGCATCCATTAGACATAGATTGCCTTGGACAAGAGTTAGTTTCTTAAGCAACATAGGGTTACATAGATATCACATAAGAGGTGATTAAAAGCTGAGGAACTAGATGCAAGTAAACAAGTTAGTTTGCCAATAGTAGAGTGCCATAGTGTATGAAATACTCTCATAGAGTTGAGGTAGAGTTAGTAATCTAAGGATAGAAAGTATACTAAGTCTAGTTTGGCAATAGTAGAGTGTCATAGTGCATGAAATGCTCTCATAGAATTGAAGTAGAGTTAGTAATGCAAAGATAGACTTAGTATAGAGTTATGTGATGGTTGTGTAAGAATTAGACATGACACCACATTTTTCACTCACAATACATTTTTCACATACTTGTTATTCCTAAAGTTGAAGTAGTGGGAAAGTCCACTTAGTTTAAGGTAGGTTAAAAGAGGTTACATATTCCCTTCCTACCTAGTAGGTTCAAGGAGGTTACATGTTAAAATAACAGATTCCCTCCCTACCCAGAGGAATCGTTAAGTTTCATGACATTGCACCTATATTATCATACACTTTTTCTTTGAGCATCATCATACATAACATAATCATTGCATATTTTGGTATTGTCTTTGTTTGTGTTTTATGATTCTTTTATGTATATGTTGCATTTGCCTTTGGAGATAATTGTATAGGCGGTTGTCTTGCTTGATGACATCTTATGATTGTATAAGCAGTTGTTTGATATCATTGTTTGTTTTAATCCGAGTTAAGGTTATATATTGCATTTTGAATATTACATAGAGTTAATGTATATATTCTTGTGTAATAGTTGGTTTATTCATTGTGAATGATTAAACTCTAGTTTTGGAATACTTATATTAAGAATTATGATTTCTCACCCCGTGTGTTGCCATATAAATCCAAGTGGAAGCTCTTCCAATGGAAAGAAGAAAAAGTATAAAGTCTAGAGTATTTTTTTATGCTTAGTAGTTAAAGCTTGTATTTATTTACATTACTTTGAATATGTACAGAAAGTTTATGTATACGATGTGCCCTTTTGAGGCAAGGGTGTATGTGTATAACTTTTAGTTTTCGCAAGACTCTCCATTATTATTTGTTTAAATGATATGGATTAGTGTGATATTTAAGTTAGAAGTAGCATAGCTAATACTGCTTATCCAGGTATATGCTAGTTATACTAGGTTGTTGGTATTAGGATGTTACATTATGTTTGAAGAATGGATGGTGAATAAGAAGGAAAATGAAGTCATCCCTAGAACCACTAGGAAGGAGCATTGTCCCTATCTTCCACACACTACTATTCCTTATTTAACCTCTTCATCTCATCTTTTGGTCACTCTACTCCCTCTGGTTACCAACAAACTTAGGACTAGATGACTTATCTTTATCACTAATGCCAAATGGGGGGAAATAAGAAAATGGATGAAAATTTTAAGTTTTTCCTACATATATGTATGAACTTAGGGGTAACACCAAGACTAAGGGTAAAGAATTCTATTTCTAACTTGCACTTCTTATTTTCATCATCTTATATTTATTACCTCTCCATTACTCCTAATCTCGTTATTAGATGGAAATTTTTTTCTTTTCTTTCTTTCTAACGACTTCTGCCTTTTTCTTGATTCTCAAGCTAACCAATCACATGACATTTCACAGTTATATTTTTGGGGCTAACTAACAAAGTTTCTTTACTTTTACTTTCATGCAACCCAAAAACTAAATGATTCAATATATACTTGTCGGGAATATACAAAGAAGATAAAATAGCTCAAGATATGCATACTAGATTAAGTCATCATAGAGTCTAGTGTTCAATACAGACAACCAAGATAACTATTAGTAGTACTTATCTTGAACCAGGCACCACAAGCTCTGGCAACATACACTATATACAAAATAAAGGTTTAACAAATACAAGTTAACCCTACAAAATTGGTGCTATCACAAAATAGATAAAGCTCATGATGGGTGCTACTACATCATATCCACTAGTTAGTAAAATAAACAATATAAGCAATTATGGCTCACATGAATCCATCAAGCTTTTGGACGTGTACCTAAACATAGTGAATCTCAATAGTAATAGTGAGTATCGGTATAACTACTGCTAATGATCTGGAAACATTAGATAAATAGGGTGAGAATTTAAAAATTCTCAGTAGCAAGAAAAACTTGCAGAAAATGTTAGTTTGAACTATAATGCTTCCAATTATGTCGGGACACAGAAAATAATTATTTTTGCCTTCAAACACATATAGATCATAAATCCAAATCAAGAGAACAGATCACACAAAACAATGCAATAGTTCATGATATGTTTATAATGCATGAAAAGGTTTACTTCTCTTTTAATTCTTTTATCTGTGATTTACCTTTTTTAATTTCCAAGAGACAAGCCTCACTACCTCTTTATCTGGATTGGCCAATTAGGGCACTCTAACCCCTCAAATCATATGTGCAAAGGTGTGAGCTCACTATCCATATCCCCCCTCGACAATCTCTATCTCGGTGGTACCAACCACACTGGCATATGGATAACTAACTGAATAACCTCCCTCTTTGAGGATCATTTCGCTGGAGGCCTTGTATGCCCATACAGAAGGAATCTCACTGTGTCTTTTCACTTTGATTAATGTGTTTTTTATCATCATCATTAATTCCATGATCATGTCACAAATGCATGTAATGGCACAAGTCTCATTTTCACTTTTTACACATAATAGCTAAAATTCATGCAACCCAAAACATGTCATAATTTTTCAATAACAAGCATGATCATAATTAATGATATCAAATGTCAACACCAAACTAAGCATGAAACCTTTTAAACTTATATGGCTTAATTTCACAAGTTCAATCAAACAACGTTACCATTCATTTTTCGTCTCAAGACACCATTAAGGAATCACATAATCAATCTCAACAATATATCTTAATCAAATTTGTTAGCCATGGCAACCATCACCCAAGAGGTGGGTGAATTCGATGATTATAAGTTTTCAAAATAGCATTAAGAAATTAAACATTTTGAAGTACTCAATTAATAAATGTAGCAGAACATGCATAAATAAGGTACAACTATTAGAGATTACTCAAATACAACTTGAGTTATAAGATAAATCAAGCAAGTAGCTAGATATCAAGTTCAACTCAAGCATATATAATTAGAGTGCAAATATAAAGGAGATAAAGTTAAGAAGAGTAAATATAATGATTTGTCCTGATTCAGCCACTAACCACTTGTAGCCTACATCTAGTCCTCAAGTAAACCACTCGAGATTTTCTACTATCACTTCAAGTTTGAACAAGTGCTTGAAACATTTACAAACTAGAGCACTCTTCACACCTTGGGATGCCTTACCCTTTGTGCTAAAGTCTCGACAACCAGCGATACCTCACCCTTACAATTCTTTGAAGGATGTCTCACCCTCTTTATAGAGAATCAAAGTATAGATAAAAGAGAAACTCTCATAATACAAATTGAAGTCTTACGAAGTTCTTCAAAAATATCTCAAACTTTCAAAAAAATAGAGCACAATAAAATGAAAGGGATAATTCACGGATTAAAGCATAGGAAATGTGTTTCATGTTGTTGGTTATGTGTAAAAGATGTGTCAAAACCCTATATTTATAGAGTTCTAAGAAAAAGAGTCATTGGGGGTAATTTATTTCAGCACTAAATGCATAGAAAATAGTCGTTGCTAACTTTCAAACTCGTGGTAATCGATTACCATACCTTTGTAATCGATTACCAAGCCTTTAAAACAAGTTCTAGGAGCGTGGTAATCGATTACCATACCTTTGTAATCGATTACCAAACTTTTAAAACAAGTTCTGGGCTTTCTGGGCACGTGGTAATCGATTACCAAGCTTTTCTTTGCTAAAAACATGTTTACAACATTCTGATGCTTGGAAAACGACTTTAAATACCCATAACTTCTTCATTTCTCATATGTTTTAAGCATATGACCACTCTTTAGAAAGATCTTTGAGTCTATTTTCATATGAAAGATTTCACAAAAAAATCAAAGTATTTTGAAAGTTATGATCAAAAGAGTAACCAAAGGTCAGCTTTTCCAAACTCAAACTTGACTATTTTTCATAGTTTTTAACTACCATTGTGAGTAGCTTTTCAAAACATGTTTGTTGGGTATTTTAACATATAAAAACCATTTTTAAATATTTAAAACAAAGCATATTTGAGCTCTCTCAAAAACATTATAAAACATTCTAAGATATCTAGAAAGCTTCTCACATAAAGACCCTAAGTCTTATAAACTATACCATTTAATCTTCTTTTGGACTTGGTCTTTGGCTTAGCTTTGTTATTATCAAAACCTTCATGATCTTTTGCTTTCTTGTTATAATGTTCACTTTTGGTACTTGGACTATCTTACAAAGTTGATGTGATCACGGCAAGTGTATCGGATCGTCAAGTAATAAAAATGGTGAGAAAACCAGATATCATTCTCAGGGATCAATAACCAATTACCAATTCACGAACTTAGCTACTATTCAAACAGAACTTTGGTTCAAAAGGAGCTCAATTGTAAATAATTAAGCATGAAAAAAATTAAACTAAAGAAAAAGATTCTTTTTGGTATTTTAGCTTTGACAATTTAATAAACACTTAGAACACAAAAGAGATAGGAATTCAAAGATAAGAAAGAGTTGGGATCAAGTTTCATTTGATTTCATTTACTGCATGTTAACCTGGAGTTAAGATAAATGTCTACTTCTATTTTGTTATTGGATTCTCCAAACTGTCCAAGTCCTAATCCCTTAGGCACAAGAACCTTAAATCCTAGTTAAAATCCTTAATTCCTTAGGTGATTCTAAAAGGGAAAAAGCATTAAGATTAAGAATCCAACGAGATAACAAGCATTCATCGACTATTCCTAGCACAATGAATCACAAGGTTCACAATCTCAAACAAAGTTCACACATCAAATTTCCATCCAATGCATAAACCTAAAAATCATTCTAAGGATGATCAAACCCTAGAAAGCTTTAAGAATAGAGATTATAAACTCAAAACAGAAGTATTCATTAAGCATAACTGAAACCTAAGTCAAATACAAGCAAAATCCATCAAAATTCACTCAATCCTAACAAGGGAGAGTTTATCTAAACATAGAAATAAATATAGAAACTAAAACAATAGAGAAGAATAAGTAAAACTCCATGGAAGATTGAAGAAAATATGAGCTCCGACTCTTTTTCTCTTTAAGTTCACCTCCAAGTTTTCCAAATTAAGTAAAGTCTCCTATTCCCTTTCGTCCCCCCTCTTCAAAGACCTCTTCCCTCAGCTAAAAATGCCCTCCTGACGTGAATTGGGCCAAAATGTAAATGGCTATGCGTCACGCTCATCGCCCAGCGGCCATTTGGCCGCCCGACGGCCTGGTTTCTGCTTGTTTAGTGATATTTTGACTTCCCACCGCCCAACGGCCTGACTTTTTCTGCACCTTCCTTTTCCTTTGCTTTTCTGAGCTACTGGGGTCCAAATTGCATGTATTACAGTTTAATGACATTGCAAGCTCTTCCATTTGAACCCATTCTTCATAGTTCTAACCTTCATCCTCCTTTAACCTTCACTGTAAATAAGATAACACAAATGAGATCAAAAACATTTCAAAATACAACCAAACTCCATGGGATTCATCAAAGTGATCATCTTATGCCATCATGGTCAAAATAAGATTTAAATGAGGCAAAACAAAGTTAAAAGCTAAATGCATATAGCTAAACTCAATCAAAAAGCATAGGTAAAAATAGATAATTCGCAGGATTATCACCACTCCAAACTTAAAACTTAACTTGTCCTCAAGCAAAAAAATAAAATCAAAGAAAAGAGAACACAATAGACACCAACTCTGTGTTAACCGATGGAAGGGGAAAAAGTGTGTCCCACAAGACACCAACAAGCAAAAGAATCATCCAAGAAGTCCTAGGAGTTTAACCATCAACTGTGCAGCTTGAGGTTCAAAGAAATGAGAAGTTGGAGTCATACCAATAATATATTGATCAATCACAACTTGACAGTTAATGGATTTGGCAACTAATGCATGCAAAGTGATTTGCTTTATTAACATCTCATTTATGTAGATGTTCACTCATGCTCTCATGTATTTGGGCTTGTGTTTCTCTCAGTCAACACAATTTAAGCCGATCTCCCATGATTTGATTTTCATCTTAAACATACAAGCTCATGATTCACACAATGTAACAATCAGAAGGACATAATTGAAGGTTGCATTGGTGCCAAGGTATAAGGTAGATAAAATGAACATGTAAACTGCTACCTTAAAGAGCAGATGAACATTGATTCTTCTAACAAAACTTTAACTCACAAACCTCATACCTTTCAAATTCTTTTCTTCTTTTTTTTTAATTTCCCCAGTAACTTACATGGTCTCAAAGGGGTACCTGATCATTGTGTCAAGTATTTCCCACTAACCCATCAATCTCAAAGGGGTGCCAAATTAATAATTCAACTATTTTTTTTCATGCCTTCATAGAATTCAATTTGAACAATCAAACCAAACTAAAAACATCCTACTCTAAACTTAGTTTCTTGTTAACTCCTTAATATCTCAATTCCAATGCTCACCTAGCTCCTTCAGGTGGTTCAGATGTTGCTTATGTGGCTAGGCTCAATTAGAGGGGTTTAACTGTAACACCCCAAACTTTCTATTTATTAAATAGTAATTTTGACAGTTAACAGAATTCTACTATTTAGTGATTTCTGTGTACTGTAAAATTATTTTGAATATTCCGTCTGTATATTTGATCGTTTTGAGTAATTTGTTCCGTGTCAGGAAAATAATAATTTTTGGGCCGAAAAAATTTACGTAATTTAATTTTTACTGTTTAGTCTTCATTAATTTACGTAATCTGATTTGATATTTGTGAATTTTCTAATTTTTGTGATTTTATGTGTGATTTTAAAATTTTTACTGTTTGTGGGCCCCACGAGGTGTATGTGGGCCCAGGTGGCCATACATGGGCCCAGGTGGGTCCTGCAAAGTGAAAAATTTTCTACGTATAGAAAAATTTGTACTGTTTAGGCAGAGACAGGAGATCTTACTAAACCTGAATTTGGAAACAGTTTTAGAAAAATTTCCTTTACTGTATTCTGTACTGTATTAAATTATCGAATGATAAAAATATAGTAAATATATTCTTTCATGAGGTTATAATAGATAAAAATAAAATTCTATACTGTTAAGTCAATATTGGTGGTTTGGATATCCACCATCAATTTAATTACCGTTAGAGATTTAATCTTGATTTAATCAACGGTGGAGATTTGATCTTAAAAGTAAATAGGATCAATTATAACCATTGGATGGAAATTAAATCAAGGGTAGAGATTTAGTCTTATAAATGACTATGGTCATTATCAACCCTTGGATGTAAAACTAATCAATGTTGGAGATGGATCATTAATGACCATTAGATTTGGATTTAGATCAATGGTGGAGAATTGGTCATCAAAAATGACTACAACCATTTTGGACCCTTGGATGTAAAGTTTGAAGGTGTAATCTTGACCCTTCATTTTGGAGACACATTCAATGATTAGGATTACAAGCCAAAAGTGATCCAATGGCTCAAATAAAGTCTTCCATCTATAACCTAAACCTAGTAACTATTTTTAATCCAAACCATTCTTTTAATCAATGGTTAGGATGACTTAAAGTGATGATTATGAAATTGTCACATTTGGAATGCATGAAGAGGGGGGGACGGTTTGGAGAAGCAAGGAAGAAGGGAGACAATTTTGTATAGGCTTTTTAGGCCAAAGAAAAGGATGAAGACAATAGTCAAGTGTCAAGACCATTTCCTATTGATCATTAATGATCATGTTTTTTTTCAAACTTCACTTTACACTTCTCTCCAATACATGCTACGGTAATATCACTTTGGAAGACCAAGAAAATTCATTTCTACACTTCATATTATCACTTCTTCACCTTTTCCACTTAAGCTTCAAGAACAAACCAAAGAAAACTCCATTCTCCCTCACAAAAGAAGACCATTCGGCCAAGCATTCTAATTCTCTCCTCCATCACTCTTTAATTTCATACAACCCACTTTCTTGAATCCTTACCTTATTCTAAACAACTTTCATGTTGAAGACTTTCTCTAAATCTTCCATCTTGAAGGACTTTTAGTAAGATCAAGTTCTAGAGTTTTTGTTGGTGAAGTGTAAGGAAACTTCATTTATTCTTTTCTTTTTCATGTTCTAAACCATATTTGACCTATGGTTCTTCTTATTCAAGCTTGATATACTAATTTTTTTGTATTTGTTTCATGTTTAAGAACTTGTGTTGGTGGAGATCTTGTTCAAAACACAAAGCAACAAGCTTTTCGGTAGTTCTTCAAGAGGTAAGAGGGAGATCCATCTCACCAACCAAGCATGGTGGTGAGAGATAGTTTTATATTTGGTGGATGGTGAATCCATGTGAGGATTCATATCCATGGTCATGTAATAAGTTATGTGTGTTATGTGCTTTGATTATTTTTGCCTATGCTTGATATGCTTTACATGATTTACTTGTGTATGCATGCTTAGTATGATTTTTATTTGTTTATATGGTATGCTTATAATATGCATGATGATATATGTTAAATATATTATGATGGATGTATATTGAAATAAGCAAAATTTTGGCTCCAAAGGCCATGGAGGAGGTCACAGTTTTGAACTTCCAAGACTAAAGTTATTATTGAAAATTTTCAAGAACTATGGAGTTTATTTTTAGTCCTTGAACTAAAGTAAATTTTCGGATAAGACATCAATCAATTTGGTGTTCACAAAATTATATTTTCATAAATAATAAAATTGAATGATTTGAGAAGTAAAGAAAATAAACAAAAGAGTTTGTTTTGTAAAAAGAATGCACACGATTTTTGGAGTTGAGTTTTCATGAATTTATTTTGGGTAGAAACAAGAATGAAATTTATTTAAGTTAGAAGAAAAATATTTCATGGTTCCAATGGCCATCTATAAGGTTTTGATAATTTAGAAAAATGTTTTGATGTTATAAAATATAAGAATTTTCAAATAAGGATTTTTGAAAAGGGAATTAAAGTGTTATCAAGTGGAATTTTCATAAAATAAAAGAAAAAGGGAGATTGAAGGTGTTGAACTTCAAATTATTTTAAAGAGAATTAATTTTTAGAAGTGATTTAGAAATATAAAAGAAAAAACGTTTGTAACTTAAATATACTAACGTAGAATTTATTTATTGGGTTTTGGAAAATGTTAGGAAATTTAAAATTAGAAACAGTAATTAAATCAACTAAATGTGATTTTGTAAAATTAAATCAATAAAAAGTGATTTTGAGAAAATATATTATGGAAAAGAATTTTTTTTTACTAAGAATAGGAAGAAAATAAAGTAAGAAATTATATTATTGTAAGAAAAGTCCAAAATAATATTTTAACATTAAGAAATATTTTACGAAGGGTAAAAATGGTGAAAAATGATTTACGTAATTCAAAAATATAAATTTTTAAATTATGCGATTTGAAAAATGTTAAAATATTTCTACGCAATTTTTAAAGCGTTTAAATATTTTACACGATCGAAATGTTGTAGAAAAATCACTATGCGATTTAAAAATGAAAGAATATTTTTACGCATTTTAGAATACTATAGAAAATTGTTACGCAATTTTTAAACGTAATAGAAATGTTACAAATCATTGTTTACGTAATAAAATATTACGTGACTGTAAAAAAAAAGATGACAAAAATATTTTGTGAATGAGAAAAATGCAATAATATAAGGTTACTGTTAATTATACAGTAAATTTTACAGTTAAAAATCAGTATGTGAATACTGTACAAGAAATTAAGCAATTTGCCTATAATTGGCATAAATCCATTTTACGAACGTAAAATAGTATTTGAACTTTGTATGAGAAATTATATGATTTACCTTTGGTTGGTAATTGGTGCATTACACATACATTGAAAATGGTCTGATGGACTGTATATGGCTAATTGCCTAGGAGAAACGTATACCTCTTGAGTGGGTGCGATACGCGTAGTGTAGGTCACTTGTTGACCTTGGAGGCATCGGGGTGCGGGTTGCTCGCAATGGGCAGTTGGTAGCTCTTCTGTACTGTGAGTTAGACCGATGCAACACACCGATGATCCTGACCGAGACACTATTCTTAATCGAGATTTGACAAAGACTGTTGTGTATGTGCTAGATGTGCAAGATATAATTATAGCACTTGGTCTGAAGCACGTGGTACCGGCAGATCTTTTCGATCAATTTCTCCGACTTGAGTATTAGCTCCATGGAGTAGGATATTGAGTCTATGTGCGCATGCATGAAACTGAGCATCTATATCTATATTATGGTGTTGCTGTAATTATTTTGTGATTTAAACAGTGATAGTGGCATGATGGTAATTATTATTTTACACTATGATGATGGCATAATTGTGATCTTGATATGATATTTTTGCATGATATGTTGTTTGTATTATCTCTGTGCTATCATGCTGATATTGGCGTAGGTGATCTCACCTCTTTGTATGTATATCTGTATATTGTATTTATAATTGGGTGAAGACGTTGAGAAAGAAATGGTACAAGAAGGAGAAGAGGAACTACTTCTCACATCATGGAACGAGAATTCGACAAGTATGACGTCAAGAGCCACTTTCTTCGGATATGTACGTCTACAATTTCATGGAGGAGCTGGAGAATGGAGGACAAGTCCCCGATGAGCGAGGACTTATTTACGAGGGGTACATTTGTTAGTATTAGTAGACTGTTTCGTGGAGATCCATTTTTCTGTGTGACTATCTTTGTTCGTGTTGAATTTCCTTTGCATATCAGGCGACATTGGGATACTAGAAATTATGTCCCAATGGAAATTAGCATAGTATCGTCAGCCCGGACACCTGTCCGTAAGGCTACTCGTCATAACGGATTCCTACCTGCTGAGGAACCCGAGGAGGACCCGTCTGAGGGGTCTTCTACTTAGTTAAACTTGGGCAAGTTTGAATTCTGATATAAACTATGTGTGTAATTATTTAAGTGTGTTTATTATTCCGAGACACAATCTGTAATAAATAAGCCTGACAGCACTTGTGTAATATGTATATGATGTAAATTATGTGTGAGATTGTTGTATAATAGTTTTATTTTTCGCTAAGTCCATTTTATTGTTATCCATGAAGAAAAAAAAATTTACAACTCATATTTTTATCACAACATCCCATTTTATGACTATTGAGGGTATTTTGGGTAATAAAGTAACATAAATGTGACACCCTACGGTGGGTGTTACATTAGTTGGTATCAGAGCCCAAGTTAGAGTCTTTTGGGGTTGTGGTTAGGTTTGTCTTGTTTGTGTTGTGTGATTCTTTGTTATTATTTTTTGAAAAAAAACAATATTGTTTGAAGATTGACCTTACTTTCTTTGTATTGTCCAGTTTGAGTAGAGAAAGTAATGACTGGGCGAGGACGTGGACGTGGAAATAATAGCACAGATATGGAACTTAATGGGAATGATAATTTGAACATGGCTGCAGCTGTAGCAGTAATGTAGAGAATGGCGGAAGTGGTTGCACAACAAAATCAACAAGCTAATGAAAATGTGCATAGTTTGTCAGAGTTTCGAAGGAATAATCCACCAAAATTTTGTGGAGAGTTTGATCCGGAGAAAGCTGAACTTTGGATCCAAGAACTTGAAAAGATATTTGATGGTATGAGATGTGCTGTTGAATGGAAGCTTACATTGGCAACCTTTATGCTGGTAGGAGATGGTGAACGATGGTGGGCAGGAGCTAGAAGACTGTTGGAAGCCGAAGGAAGGATGGTGACTGCATTGCCATATGATCTGAGTGTTGCTACTCCTACTGATAAGTCTGTAGTTACATCAACAGTATGCCTGAATTGTCCTGTCTGTGTTAGGGATAGAATCTTTTATATGGACTTGATCTGTTTGCCTCTTTCCAAGATTAATGTAATCTTGGGAATAGATTGGTTGTCTTCTAACCATATCCTAATTGATTGTTCGAATAAGACATTAGTAGTTCCTGAGGCTAAGGATTCTAGATTCCTAACAGCTATTCAAGTGGAAGCTTGTCTGAAAGAAGGAGATCGTGGGTATTTGTTATTATCTTCTTTGGAAGGGCAAAGTGAGGATGTCTTGAAGGATATTTTCATGGTTAACGAATTTCCTGAAGTGTTTCCTAAAGATATACCAGGACTACCACCGGTAAGAGAAATCGAGTTTGCCATTGATCTTGTACCTGGAGCTGGACCGATATCTATAGCACCCTATCAGATGTCACCGGTAGAATTAGCCGAACTGAAGAAATAGCTAGAGGATTTATTGGAAAAACAATTTGTGAGACCAAGTGTGTCACCTTGGGGAGCTCCAATTTTATTAGTTAAGAAGAAAGATAGGACTTCACGTCTATGTGTAGATTATCGGTAATTGAACAAAATCACGATTAAGAATAAATATCCACTTCCAAGGATAGATGATCTAATGGATCAGTTGCGAGGAGCCGCAATATTTTCTAAGATTGATCTACGTTCTGGGTATCACCAGATACGTGTGAAAGTGGAGGATATTCCCAAGACTGCATTTCGGACGCGCTATGGGCATTACGAATATCTTGTGATGCCATTCGGTGTAACAAATGCACCAGCTATATTCATGGACTTCATGAATAGAATTTTTCGTTCATACTTGGATAAGTTTGTTGTCGTCTTTATCGATGACATTTTGATTTATTCTCGAAGTCAGGAGGAACATGCTGAACTTCTCAGGGTGGTTCTTCAAATTTTGAAGGAGAATAAGTTATATGCCAAGTTATCCAAATGTAAATTTTGGTTGAATGAAGTTCAATTTTTGGGACACGTGATATCAAAAGAAGGAATTAAAGTTGATGCTTCCAAGGTGGAGACAGTTTTGGAATGGGAAAGACCAAAGACTGTAACAAAAATCTGTTGTTTTATCGGATTAGCTGGTTATTATAGACGGTTCATTGAGGGGTTTTCAAAGATTGCAGGACCTCTTACCCAACTTACACGAAAGAATCAGTCGTTCGTGTGGACTAACGCATGCAAAGAAAGTTTCCAGGAGTTGAAAAGACGATTAACTACTTCACCAGTATTGATTCTGCCTGATCCAAATGAACCTTTCGAAGTATATTGTGATGCTTCGTACCAAGGATTGGGTTGTGTACTTATGCAAAACCGTAAGGTGGCGGCTTATGCTTCAAGGCAGTTGAAAAATCATGAAAGGAATTATTTGACTCATGACTTGGAGTTGGCAGTTTGTGTTGAAAGTATGGAGACATTTTCTTTATGGAGCTACGTTCACTGTTTTTAGTGATTATAAAAGCTTGAAGTACTTGTTTGACCAAAAAGAGTTGAACATGAGGCAGAGGCGTTGGTTAGAGTTTTTGAAAGATTATGATTTTCAATTGCAGTGTCATCCCGGAAAGGCGAATGTCGTAGCGGATGCATTGAGTAGAAAAATACTTAGTGCTTCTCTTATGATGATCAAAGAAAAGGAGTTGATAGAAGAATTTTGGGATATGATATTATCTGTGAAATTGACGCCGGGCAAGATGCGTTTAAACATGATCACCATTTCAAATGATTTAATGGATAGAATCCGTGAAGGACAAAACAATGACCAATATTTGCAAGAAACAAAAGAAGCAAAGAGCCAAGGAGCAGTGTTGGAATTTAGCGAAGGTGTTAATGGAATTTTGAAGTTTCAAGGAAGAGTTTGTGTGCCTAATGATCCGGATCTTAGAAGATTGATTTTGGATGAAGCTCACAGGAGTAAGTTGAGTATACATCCAGGAGCCACAAAGATGTATCAGGACTTAAAATAATTATATTGGTGGCAAGGAATGAAGAAAGATGTCGCTGAGTATGTATCACCCTATTTAGACTGTTAGAAGGCTAAGGTGGAACATCAAAGACCTTCGGGAATGTTACAATCTTTGCCTATTCCTGAATGGAAATGGGATGACATAGCAATGGATTTTGTGACGGGACTACCAAAGACTCGGAAGGGTCATGATGCCATTTGGGTAATTGTTGATCGGCTTACTAAGTCAGTGCACTTTTTTTCGATTAATATTAAATACTCAATTGAAAAGTTGGCCCAAGTATACATCAATGAAATTGTTAGACTTCATGGTGTACCATCCAGTATTATTTCGGATCGAGATCCAAGGTTTACGTCGAGATTTTGGAATAGTTTGCAAGAAGCGATGGGAACAAAGCTACGTCTAAGTTCTGCTTACCATCCACAAATAGATGGTCAATCAGAAAGAACAATTCAGTCTCTAGAAGATTTATTGAGAGCTTGTGTACTGGAGCAAACTGGAGGCTGGGATGAATTCTTACTATTGATAGAATTCACATACAATAACAGTTTCCATTCAAGTATAGGGATGGCACCCTATGAGGCATTATATGGGAGGCAATGCAGAACACTGTTGTGTTGGTATCATAATGGTGAGAATGCTATGTTAGGACCGAGAGATTGTTCAATGACATTAACCGAGAAAGTGAAGATGATTCAAGATAAAATGAGAATGAGTCAAACTCAAGCAAAAGAACTACGCTTGATAAAAGGAGAAAATCTCTTGAGTTTGAAGAAGGTGACCATGTATTTTTGCGAGTGACGCCTATGACGGGTGTTGGACGAGTGCTTAAGTCCAAGAAGCTCACTCCAAAGTTTATTGGACCATATCAGATTTTACGTCGGGTAGGTCCGGTGGCATATCAGATTGCATTACCACCTTTTCTGTCAAATCTTCACAATGTATTTCACGTATCACAACTACAGAAATATATTTCTGATCCTACTCATGTTATCAAGGCAGACACAATACAGCTGAAGGAAAATTTAACCTATGAAACTTTTCCAATAAAGATTGAGGATCGAAAGACAAAGCAACTTCGAGGTAAGAAAATTTCATTGGTTAAAATTATTTGGGATGATATAAGCGGGGAAGCTACATGGGAACTAGAAGAAAAGATAAAAGAACAGTATCCCTATTTATTCTGAGGATGTGAAATCAAGTTCATCAAGTTTCGAGGACGAAATTTTTGTTAGAGGGGGAGAGTTGTAATACCCCAAACTTTCTATTTATTAAATAGTAATTTTGATTAATGTAATTCTACCTTGTTTAGTGATTTACGTGTAATCTTGTAAAATTATTTTGAATATTTCACTGTATATTTGATCGTTTTGAGTAATTTATTCCGTGTCAGGAAAATAATAATTTTTCGGGCCGAAAAAATTTACATAATTTAATTTTTACTGTTTAGTCTTAATTAATTTACATAATCTGATTTGATATTTGTGAATTTTTTAATTTTTGTGATTTTATATGTGATTTTGAAATTTTTACTATTTGTGGGCCCCACAAGGTGTATGTGGGCCCAAGTAGCCATACATGGGCCCAGGTGGGTCCCGTAAAGTAAAATTTTTTCTACGTATAGAAAAATTTGTACTGTTTAGACGGAGACAGGAGATCTTACTAAACCTGAATTCGAAAACAATTTTAGAAAAATTTCCTTTACTGTATTCTGTACTGTATTAAATTATCGAATGATAAAAATACAGCAAATATATTCTTTCATGAGGTTATAACAGATAAAAATAAAATTCTATACTGTTAAGTCAATATTGGTGGTTTGGATATCCACCATCTATTTAATTACCGTTGGAGATTTAATCTTGATTTAATCAATGGTGGAGATTTGATCTTAAAAGTAAATAAGATCAATTATAACCGTTGGATGGAAATTAAATCAAGGGTAGAGATTTAGTCTTATAAATGACTATGACCATTATCAACCCTTGGATGTAAAATTAATCAATGGTGGAGATGGATCATTAATGACCATTGGATTTGGATTTAGATCAATGGTGGAGAATTGGTCATCAAAAATGACTACAACCATTTTGGACCCTTGGATGTAAAGTTTGAAGGTGTAATCTTGACCCTTCATTTTGGAGACACATTCAATGATTAGGATTGCAAGCCAAAAATGATCCAATGGCTCAAATAAAGTCTTCCATCTATAACCTAAACCTAGTAACTATTTTTAATCCAAACCATTCTTTTAATCAATGGTTAGGATGGCTTAAAGTGATGGTTATCAAATTGTCACATTTGGAATGCATGAAGAGGGGGGGACCATTTGGAGAAGCAAGGAAGAAGAGGAGACAATTTTGTTGATAATTTTTAAAGCCAAAGAAAAGGATGAAGACAATAGCCAAGTGTCAAGACCATTTCCTATTGATAATTAATGATCATGTTTTTTTTCAAACTTCACTTTACACTTCTCTCCAATGCATGCTACGGTAATATCACTTTGGAAGACCAAGAAAATTCATTTCTACACTTCATATTATCACTTCTTCACATTTTCCACTTAAGCTTCAAGAACAAACCAAAGAAAACTCCATTCTCCCTCCCAAAAGAAGACCATTCGGCCAAGCATTCTAATTCTCTCCTCCATCACTCTTTAATTTCATACAACCTAATTTCTTGAATCCTTACCTTATTCTAAACAACTTTCATGTTGAAGACTTTCTCTAAATCTTCCATCTTGAAGGACTTTTACTAAGATCAAGTTCTAGAGTTTTTGTTGGTGAAGTATAAGGAAACTTCATTTATTATTTTCTTTTTCATGTTCTAAACCATGTTTTACCCATGGTTCTTCTTATTCAAACTTGATATACTAATTTTCTTGTATTTGTTTCATGTTTAAGAACTTGTGTTGGTGGAGATCTTGTTCAAAACACAAAGCAACAAGCTTTTTGGTAGTTCTTCAAGAGGTAAGAGGGAGATCCATCTCACCAACCAAGCATGGTGGTGAGAGATAGTTTTATATTTGGTGGATGGTGAATCCATGTGAGGATTCATATCCATGGTCATGTAATAAGTTATGTGTGTTATGTGCTTTGATTATTTTTGCCTATGCTTGATATGCTTTACATGATTTACTTGTGTATGCATGCTTAGTATGATTTTTATTTGTTTATATGGTATGCTTATAATATGCATGATGATATATGTTAAATATATTATGATGGATGTATGTTGAAATAAGCAAAATTTTGGCTCTAAAGGCCATGGAGGAGGTCATGGTTTTGAACTTCCAAGACTAAAGTTATTATTGAAATTTTTCAAGAACTATGGAGTTCATTTTTAGTCCTTGAACTAAAGTAAATTTTCGGATAAGACATCAATCAATTTGGTGTTCACAAAATTATATTTTCATAAATAATAAAATTGAATGATTTGAGAAGTAAAGAAAATAAACAAAAGAGTTTCTTTTGTAAAAAGAATGCACACGATTTTTGGAGTTGAGTTTTCATGAATTTATTTTGTGTAGAAACAAGAATGGAATTTATTTAAGTTAGAAGAAAAATATTTCATGGTTCCAATGGCCATCTATAAGGTTTTGATAATTTAGAAAAATGTTTTGATGTTATAAAATATAAGAATTTTCAAATAGAAATTTTTGAAAAGGGAATTAAAGTGTTATCAAGTGGAATTTTCATAAAATAAAAGAAAAAGGAGATTGAAGGTGTTGAACTTCAAATTATTTTAAAGAGAATTAATTTTTAGAATTGATTTAGAAATATAAAAGAAAATGTTTGTAACTTAAATTTACTAACGTAGAATTTATTTATTGGGTTTTGGAAAATGTTAGGAAATTTAAAATTAGAAACAGTAATTAAATCAACTAAATGTGATTTTGTAAAATTAAATCAATAAAAAGTGATTTTGAGAAAATATATTATGGAAAAGAATTTTTTTTACTAAGAATAGGAAGAAAATAAAGTAAGAAATTATATTATTGTAAGAAAAGTCCAAAATAATATTTTAAAGTTAAGAAATATTTTACGAAGGGTAAAAACGGTGAAAAATGATTTACGTAATTCAAAAACACAAATTTTTAAATTAATTTGAAAAAATGTTAAAATATTTCTACGCAATTTTTAAAGCGTTTAAATATTTTACACGATCAAAATGTTGTAGAAAAATCGCTATGCGATTTAAAAATGAAAGAATATTTTTACACATTTTAGAATACAGTAAAAAATTGTTACGCAATTTTTAAACGTAATAGAAATGTTACAAATCATTGTTTATGTAATAAAATATTACGTGACCGTAAAAAAAATGTGACAAAAATATTTTGCAAATGAGAAAAATGCAATAATATAAGGTTGCTGTTAATTATACAGTAAATTTTACAGTTAAAAATCAGTATGTGAATACTATACAAGAAATTGAGCAATTTGCCTATAATTGGCATAAATCCATTTTACGAACGTAAAATAGTATTTGAACTTTGTATGAGAAATTATGTGATTTACCTTTGGTTGGTAATTGGTGCATTACGCATACATTGAAAATGGTCTGATGGACTATATATGGCTAATTGCCTAGGAGAAACGTACACCTCTTGAGTGGGTGCGATACGCGTAGTGTAGGTCACTTGTTGACCTTGGGGGCATCAGGGTGCGGGTTGCTCGCAATGGGCAGTTGGTAGCTCTTTTGTACCGTGAGTTAGACCGATGCAACACACCGATGATCCGGACCGAGATACTATTCTTAATCGAGATCTAACAAAGACTGTTGTGTATGTGCTAGATGTGCAAGATATAATTATAGCACTTGGTCTGAAGCACATAGTACCAGCAGATCTTTTCGATCAATTTCTCCGACTTGAGTATTAGCTCTATGGAGTAGGATATTGAGTCTATGTGCGCATGCATGAAACTGAGCATCTATATCTATATGATGGTGTTGCTGTAATTATTTTGTGATTTAAACAGTGATAGTGGCATGATGGTAATTATTATTTTACACTATGATGATGGCATAATTGTGATCTTGATATGATATTTTTGCATGATATGTTATTTGTATTATCTCTGTGCTATCATGCTGATATTGGCGTAGGTGATCTCACCTCTTTGTATATATATCTGTATATTGTATTTATAATTAGGTGAAGACGTTGAGAAAGAAACGGTACAAGAAGGAAAAGAGGAACTACTTCTCACATCAGGGAATGCAGAATTCTGACAGTATGACGTCAAGAGCCAATTTCTTCGGATATGTACGTCTACAATTTCACGGAGGAGCTGGAGAATGGAGGACAAGTCCTAATGAGCGAGGACTTATTTACGAGGGGTACCTGACTGTTAGTATTAGTAGACTGTTTCGTGGAGATCCATTTTTCTGTGTGACTATCTTTGTTCATGTTGAATTTCCTTTGCATATCAGGCGACATTGGGATACTAGAAATTATGTCCCAACGGAAATCAAGCATAGTATCGTCAAAGGACACCTGTCCGTAGGCTACTCGTCATAACGGATTCCTACCTTTGAGGAACCCGAGGAGGACTGTCTGAGGGTCTTCTACTTAGTTAAACTTGGGCAAGTTTGAATTCTGATATAAACTATGTGTGTAATTATTTAAGTGTGTTTATTGTTCTGAGACATGGTCTGTAATAAATAAGCCTGACAGCACTTGTGTAATATGTATATGATGTAAATTATGTGTGAGATTGTTGTATAATAGTTTTATTTTCTACTAAGTCTATTTTATTGTTATCCATGAAGAAAAAAAAAATTACAACTCATATTTTTATCACAACATCCCATTTTATGATTATTGAGGGTATTTTGGGTAATAAAGTAACATAAATGTGACACCCTATGGTGGGTGTTACATTAACAAAGAAAGGAATCATTAGGCTCAAGGGGCAATGCAAAAGATGTGAACATTGGGTTAGCTTTTGGCTACTGGCTTAACAAACAAAATGCCTTTATCATGTTCAAACATTGTGTAAATCAAGATGGCATCAGAGAATCAAGCAAATTTAGGAAAGTTAAGCCTCAAAAGTGTTCGCTCAGCAATAAAGACATGTTAGAGGCTCAATACTCCTTCCCAGGATTATGAATGCTCACTATTCACAAAAAAAAATGGTGCCAAATCATTAACAATCAAGCAACAAGATTTATGTATACATGGTATGAACTAATTCTAATGGGCTTCAAACATCAAGATCACATAATTTTTAGGTTCCACACATAAGCATGCAAGTTGACTGATTCCATCATAATCAGGTCTGGGCACTCAAAAGAAAACATACCCCCACAGTCTAGAGCCAAGTTCAAAAATAGGATAACTAAAGAAAACAAAACACAAGAAAAACTATCATGCAAATTCCTAAATTAATCCTATTTACCAAGTAGAACTAAAAACTCCTAACCTAAAGATAAAATACTGGAAAACTAATAAAAGTTGGAAGGGAGAGAAGGGAAAATATCTGGTGGGTTCTGAGCAGAACCCATAGCAAATCTCCTCATAGTCCTTTCTCTTTAAAAGCTAGGATGGGCTAGTCCTCGTCTGACTCCTCCTCCTCTGAGGCATCCTCTCCTTCATCTTCTTCTTCTTCAGTCTTTTCTTCAGTCTCTTCAGCTTGATCCCTTTCATCTATTGCTGCCAAACTAGAGGTTCCAAAGGGCCTCTAATCCACAAACTGTTCCTCCTCCTCAGCTATTCGGCTACTCATAGGAGTGATATTGAGATTAAGTCCCTCCCACATCTGTATCATGATATCCTCCATCCTTTGGTTATCTTCTCTTGAGACTTACCACATTCTATGTAAAGCTTCCATGTTGTGACGCATGATATCCTTTTCTTGCCTAACTAAGCTCAAATCCTCTGAGGTTGACCCCTGTCACGGATCTCTCCTAGTTAGTCTAGTCCTCGGAGGTCTTCCTCCACCCCTCACAGGCTCGGTGTCCTCCACTAAACAATGAGTGGAAATGAAATGCATGTCAATCTTTGTAGGACTCTTCATTGGTGTCAGGTTAGCCTTCGACACCTTAGCTCTTTCAAAGAGTAGAGTGATCAGATGTGGATAAACTAAGGTTGTTGACGTTGAATTTGCTATACTATGTATGTTTTCACAAAGGATCTTGCCAATATTCAGAGTCTTCCTACTCATGATTGCACATATCATTCCAGCTCAGTCAAACTTCACGTCTAATTTGTTTGTGTTAGGGAGGAGGTTTGAAACGATGTAAGATGCCTAGAATCTGGGGATGGTTTTAAGGTCAGCAGAATTGACTTTTCTGGGCTTGTTTCCCTTGGTGAATTCCCAGGTAGCTCCTAGTCGGCATAGTAATCTCAACATTTTATCCAGCTCTTCCTTTGTCATGGATCCAGATCCTCTTTCCTGAAATTCTTCCCAAATGCTTTTGCCTTCCCAATTGGGTTGAGTGCTCAGGACTTCATTGATTGTGTCAGCATCAAAAAGGACATACCTTCCCCGAACATAACTCATTGCTGTTAGGGCTTCCCTTTTTAGGATGAAAGCATTGGCAAAAAATTCTTTCATTATTTCGCTGTACCCCTCCTTGAGGTACGAGACCAATGTTTCCCACCTTCTTCTTTGAATCTCCTGCACTATCAGGAGAACTTGAGAAATTTCAGACAACACCACTATTTTTTCTTGAATTATCCCCCTCTTATGTATAGTGTTGTAGTGTTCCTCACATTTTACAGATCAGAATCGTTATCTGTCAACTGCACGTCCACTCAAAGATGAGCCATCAGCTTTCCTCTTCACAGGTAGCTTAGATGCCATAGTACTCAACCTGCAGAATATCAACAAAATCAATACTCAATTACAATCACACAATATCCTACAAGCCAAATCTTATGCTCAAGCAAAGCTAAGTGCAGTGGATCGATGAAGTTCAAGAGCAACATCTTTTCCATTTTGGAAGCTTTTATCATTTTAACATTCATATTTAATTCAACATTCCAGAACTTATCAAGAACCAACAGTTGTAGACCCATAAAGTAATATGGAAGTTTATTCCCAAAAATTCAATCTCAACTAATTCACCAAAAATTTTCACAAGTTTAGGCTAAGGACAACCCACATTTAACTCTAATTGCGAGTCCAAAATCTCAATTTGCTAATCAAAGCCAATTATATCAAAAAGCCCCAAATTTAGTCTCACCAAACCCCCCATCAAACAATTTTCTCAATTATTTCTCATTATGGGCATAATTCAACTGATTGAAAATGGAAACATATAATACATTAGCTAAATTGCATATCCAAACAATCAATTTGCAAAAAACCCCATGCTACAAGAAAAACCCAATTTTACATAGTGTGAACCCTAACCATACAAATTAACACAATTCCACTTCATTTACAAACGATATCAAGAATCCAACAATGGAATCAAGTTAATAATAATCTCAATTGCAAGATTAAACCATCAATTTATCATAAAATGCATTTCACACAAAACCCCCAAGTTGACACATTCAAACCCTAAGCATGCAATTAACCCAAAAAATGAAAACACTCATCATCCAAAACATCAAAGGAAACCCACCATTAATTTTCAGAAAGAGCAAAAACCAAACAAATCGATGGGTCAACTTGAAAGATATTTTGGGTAAAAGAGCATACCTTACAAAATGGCAAAAATGGAGGAGTGGAAGAGAGCACGAAGATGGAGAAAATGCAAGGAGAAAGAGAATGTGTGAGAGAGACGTGACTAAGGGAAAAGAGAAGAAGTGAGAAGAAAAATGGTGATAGTGAAAGAGAGCTAGACGTAGGGAGCTCTGTTCTGTGTGTGTGAGAAAGTGAAAGAGAATAGTGAAAAGTGAAGGAGTGTGTGCTACGTGAAGTAAAGAAGTAGAAAAGCTTGATCAAATTTTTTTTTATATAAATACCGCCCAGCAGCACTATGGCCGCCTAGCGGCACATAGTCTGTTGCTTTTTTTTATGTACCGCCTAGCGGTCACGTTACTGCCTAGCGGTACAAAGTCAGAGAGGAGAGTTTTTTTGCCACACCAGCCGCCCAGCGGCATAATGGACCGCCCAGCGGCTCATAAAAAAATGTACCACCCGGCGGTAAAACTACTGCTTAGCGGTACAAACTCAGCAGATGTTCAATTAAAAACCCATTAGGCCGCCCAGCGGCACTATAACCGCCTGGCGGTGTGTATGATTCCAGGTCACCGAGCGGTCAAAATGGATGCCCGACATCCTCAACTCAGAGAAATCCCTCTCCCGTTCTTCTTATCACCGCCCAGCGGCCATTGTGCCGCCCAGCGGTGTGGCTGCTGCAAAATTCTGTAGCTAAAACTTTTTTTTAACCTAAGCAATTCATGTCTCCTAAATTAAAACAAACTCTCAACCACAAGCAGGATCACACAACAACAAAAACACAACACGAAAACATGAAAATAAAAACATAAAACAAACTACAATTAAGCCTAACATCTACATAGATGCAATTAACCATGGCAAATAACTCAAACTGAATAAAATGGAATTTAAGCTGCAAGCTAAGAGTTAGAAAAGCCTGGGCATGAGTTGCCTCTCATGAAGTGCTTGTTTAACGTCATTAACTTGACATTGTGTTGCTTTAAGTGGAGATCAAGTTGATGGACTCCCTTCTCCGCTCAACATCTCCCCCAAAATAAAGCTTGAGCCTCTGCCCATTCACCTTAAAGCTTCTCTCAGAATTTGGGTCTTTCAATTCCACGGCTCCATATGGAAATACTTGTTTTACTTCAAAAGGTCTCGACTATCGAGATTTGAGTTTTCCTGGAAACAACTTGAGTCTTGAGTTGAATAGCAGTACCAATTGGCCTTCCCGGAATTCTTTATGAACAATCCTCTTGTCATGCCACTTCTTAGTATTCTCCTTGTAAATTTTGGCATTCTCATAGGCCGAGTTCCGGAATTCTTCAAGTTCATGGAGCTACAAGATCCTTGACTCACCCACTTTTGTTAAATCAAAGTTTAAGTACTTTGTTGTCCACAGTGTCTTATGCTCCAATTCAAGAGGTAAATGGCATGCCTTGCCATAAACCAATTGGAACAGAGACATACCAATTGGAGTTTTGAAAGTTGTCCTGTATGCCCAAAGAGCATCATCAAGCTTCATTACCCAGTCTTTTCTAGATGAACAGACTGTTTTCTCCAAAATTTGCTTCAACTGGTGGTTAAACACCTTAACTTGATCACTTGACTGCGGGTGATAGGGAGTGGCTACTCTATGATGGACAATATACTTTCTCAACAACATCTCCAACTTTTTGTTGCAGAAATAGGTTCCCTCATCACTAATCAATGCTCTAGGCACCCCAAACCTTGAAAATATATTCTTCTTAAAGAAATTGATCACCATTTTTGCATCATTGGTTGAGGTTGCAACTGCTTCCACCCATTTTGAGATGTAGTCAATGGTCACTAAGATATATACCTTAGAAAATGAAGAGGGAAAAGGACCCATAAAGTCGATACCCCAAACATCAAATACTTCAACTTCCAAAATGGGATTTTGGGGCATCTCATTCTTCTTTGATATGTTTCTGGTTCGTTGGCACCTATCACATCTCTTGACATAAACAAATGCATCCTTGAAGAGTAATGGCCAAAATAACCCGAATTGTAGGACCTTTGCTGCTGTCCTATCTCCACTGAAATGTCCACCATACCCAGAATTGTGACAATGCCACAGAATTTGTTCTTGCTCTTCCTCGGGCACACATCTTCTCAATAGACCATCAACACCTCTCTTATACAGAAATGGTTCGTCTCACATATAGAACTTGACTTCATGAAAGAACCTTTTCTGCTGTTGTGAGTTAAAGTCCATGGGAACCACCTTGCCAACCTTGTAATTGGCTATATCAGCATATCATGGCAAACTTACCATGGCCCACAACTGCTCATCAGAAAACTGATCATTGATTGGTCTTTTCTCCTTATTTTCTTCTGCACTTTCCAACCGAGATAAATGATCAGCCACTGAATTCTCGGTTCCTTTCTTATCTTTTATCTCCAAATCGAACTCTTGAAGTAGTAGAATCCATCGAATAAGCCTTAGTTTCGAATCTTGCTTAGCAAATAGATACCGGACAACTACATGGTCCGTATATATAATCACTTTAGAACCTACCAAGTAAGAACGAAACTTGTCAAATGCATAAACCATAGCCAATAGTTCCTTTTCAGTAGTAGCATAATTAAGTTGTGCAGCATTTAAAACATGACTCGCATAATAAATCACATGCAACAACTTATATTTCCTTTGGCCTAAAACAGCACCTACAGCCGTGTCACTTGCATCACACATGATTTCAAATGGCAAACTCCAATCGGGTGCAGTGGTCAGTTTATGCTTCAAAGTGTTAAAGGCTAACATGCATGCATCATCAAAATTGAATGGAGCATCTTTTACAAGGTGATCACTCAGAGGTCTAGCAATTTTTGAAAAATATTTTATGAATCTCCTGTAAAAGCCAGCACACCCCAAAAAGCTACGAATGTCTTTTACATTAGTGGGAGGGGGAAGTTTTTCAATAACTTTAACTTTGACACGATCAACTGCAATCCATTGGTTAGAGATGCGATGCCCTAAAACGATTTCCTCTCTCACTATGAAATGACATTTTTCCCAATTTAAAACCAAGTTTGTTTCTTCACATATTTTTAAAACTAAAAACAGGTTATGCAAGCATATATCAAATGAAGAACCAACACAGAAAAATCATCCATAAACACTTCGATATGTTTTTCAATCATATCAAAAAAAATGGACATCATACACCTTTGGAATATGGCTGGTGCGTTGCAAAGTCTGAAGAGCATCCTTCTGTAGGCGAACACTCCATAAGGGCATGTAAATGCTGTTTTCTCCTGATCCTCTGGAGCTACAGCAATCTGGTTGTAGCCAGAATATCCATCCAAAAAGTAATAATAGTTATGCCCGGCTAATCGCTCTAACATCTAGTCAATGAAAGGAAGTGGGAAGTGACCCTTCCTTGTTGCATCGTTCAGCTTCTGATAGTCAATACATACCCTCCATCTCGTAACAGTCTGAGTGGGTATCAATTCGTTGTTTTCATTTATAACCACTGTTGTCCCACCCTTTTTGGGCACAACTTGGACGAGACTAACCCAAGGGCTGTCCGAAATAGGGTAAATGAATCTAGCATCAAAAAACTTGAAAACCTCCTTCCGAACTACTTTTTTCATGACCGGATTAAGTCTCCTTTGTAGTTGCACTACTGCTTTATGATTTTCTTCCATGAGTATTTTGTGCATGCATAGAGAAGGACTTATTCCTTTCAAATCACCAATTGACCATCCAATGGCCTCCTTATGATCCCGAAGTACCCTCAACAATTTTTTTTCTTCCAATTGACTCAATCCAACATTTATGATGACAGGGCAAGAATTGTGCTCACCAAGAAAGGAATATTTTAAATGTGTGGGCAATGGTTTGAGCTCAACTTTTGGCATTTCATCTTTTTTTGTTGGGTTCCATCTCCTCCTCCTACTAATTCCTCCCATTCCGGTTGTTCATTTTTAGGAAAGGGGAGTGAGTTTTCTAACAAGCTGAGTATTTCTTTAACTGTCGGATCATCATCTTCATCAACTTCCACCTTTGATCCAGTAAGCACTTTTTCAAGAGGTGAAGAGAGGCTGCCTTCCATATAAGATTTGGAGATCACAGAATCATATACATTGATGCTAAAACATGCTTCTTTATCTCCCGGGTGCTTCATAGCTTCAAAAACATTAAAAGTGATGGCTTTATCTTGGATCTTCAATGTTAAAGTCCCATCCACCACATCAATGAGAGCTCTACCGGTTGCAAGGAACGGCCAACCCAAAATCAATGGAATGTCTCTATCTTCTTCCATGTCAAGAACAACGAAGTCCACCGGAAAAATGAATTTATCTACTTTCACCAACACGTCTTCAATCACCCCATGGGGATGCTTCATAGACCTATCTGCAAATTGAAGAGTCACCATGGTGGGCTTTATTTGGCCAATTCCCAATTGCTTGAAAATGGATAGAGGCATGAGACTAATGCTTACACCAAGATCACATAAAGCATTCCCAAATGTTCTATCACCAATGGTGCACGGAATTGAGAAAATTCCAGGATCCTTAAGCTTAAGAGGAAGCTTCTTTTGTAGAATTGCGCTGCACTCCTCCGTAAGCATAATGGTCTATTCATTCCCTATCCTTCTTTTCTTGGACAACAACTCTTTCATGAATTTCACATAGGAGGGCATTTGTTCTAGAGCTTTGGCAAACGGGATGTTGATTTGCAGCTTGTTAATACCTCCAGAAACTTCCCAAACTATTTTTTATCATGCTCCTTCTTGAGTCGTTGAGGGAATGGCAACTTGATAGTTAGTGGTGGCATCTTCACTTTTTGCTCCTTTGGTGACTTCTTTTCATTAGAGTCATTGAGTGAGTCACCTTGAGATGTTTTAGCTTCCTTGAGAGAGACTTCTTCACTAGGCTCTTCTCTTTTGTCTTGACTCTTTTTCTTTTTCCCTGGTAGCGGCTCAATCACCTTTGTACTCCTAGTTGTTATAGCTTTCGCATGCTCCAATCCTCTAGGATTTAGGACCGTGTCACTTGGCAATGAACCTGGAGGTCTCTCCAAAATCTGTTTTGCTAGTTGGCCCACTTGAGATTCCAAATTTCAAATTGATGCCTCTTGATTCCTAAATACACCTCTTGTCTCATCCATGAAATCGGTAGTCTTTTGGACAAAAGAAGAGGTTTGAGAGGCTAGTTTCTCTAAAGCTACTTCCCATGAAGCCTTCTTCTTAATAGGTGGAGGTTGAGATGAAGAGCCCCAATGCGAAGAGTGCTGAGGAGGACCTTGGTATGAAAATTGTTGTCTTTGAGGAGCTTGGTTGCCTTGATTACCTTGGTTACTCCATGAAAAGTTAGGGTGATTCCTCCGCCCCAGATTATAGGTAGGGGTTGTGTTGTTGCCTTGGAGGGTTATTCATGAAATTGACTTGTTCTTGAGATGGAGATCCAAACATGTTACCTGGACAATCTACATTCTCATGTTCTGCTCCACAAAAATCACACGACAAGGACACATTACTTACTGCATTCACCTTAAGAGTGTCAACCTTCTTCGTGAGATTCTCAAGTTGTTGAGTCAAGATTTTGTTCTGGGCTAAAAGTGCATTCATCGAATCAACCTCCAAGTACCCTTTCTTCCCCACTGCTCTTTCCCCATTTCTTTGGTAGTCATTATTGGCCATCATTTCAAATAGGTCCCAAGCTTCTTCCGGAGTTTTATAGTTCAAGGCCCCGCCTGCTACAACATCAACCATTGCTCTAATTTGAGGTAGCATGCCATTATAGAAGCTTTGCACTTGGATCCAGAAGTTGAAACAGTGGTGTGGGCATTTCCTTAATATTTCATTGTATCTCTCCCACGCTTCACTGAGAGACTCCCCATCAAGCTGCCTGAATGATGTGATATCACTTTGCAACTTTGTAGCCTTGGACGAAGGGAAATACCTTGTCAAAAATTTCTGCACCAAAATTGCCCAGGTAGTAATGTTTCCCCTTGCCAATGAATCCAACCAGCTCTTAGCCCTGTCCCTCACAGAGAAAGGAAATAGTCTTAGACGAATGGCATCCTCACTCACTCCATTCAACTTCACAGTATCACAAATTTGAAGGAACCCTTGTATATATGCATGTGGGTCCTCAGTATCGAATCCCCCAAACTGATTATTCTGAATCAAATGGAGTAGAGCTGGCTTCAATTCAAAATTGTTTGCTTGAACTGGAGGTCTGGTTATGCTCGCTCCACACCCATCCATGCTAGGAATAGAGTAATCCATAAGAGTCCTAGCAGGTTGGTGTGGTGGTGGAGGATCCACATTTTCTCCATTGTTTTCCACATTTTCTCCATTGTTTTCTCCATTAAGCCTAATTGAACCTTAAGAAGCCTAGTGAGAGGATTACAAAATGTATAAAATACAGTGTTATCAAATTCTCCCACATTTAACTTTTGTACTCCTGGGCAAAACACAAAAGACAAAAACCAAGAAAAGAAAAAAAAACACAAACTCAAAAACTAAAAACTCTAAAGGATTTAATGACTCAAGAAGAGCAACTAGACAATCAAGGGATCAAAACATTCATGAGGTAACATTTCTTCGCATCTCAAACCAACAAACAAGGAAACTTCAGTTAAAAAGAATGAATTAAGAATGATAGATCCTCACAAAATTCACTCTCAATCTCTCAAGTGTTTAGAAAGGTTAGTATTTCACTCTATTCAACTTATGAATAATTGCACTACCATAAGTTTGCTTACCTTCTACTTTTTTGCTACTCAAAAATAACATATATACACAAATCATGAGGATTTTATTCAATGTTATAATGGGGTCAAGGTAAAGGTGGAAGTAATATAGATATGTCAAGTTAAATACCAAAGAGAATAAAAGAGCATTGTGTTACAGTTAGAGTGGAGAAGATGTTTAAGAACATTCAGTCTAACTTTCCCAAGATTTTCTCAATTCTTTCTCTGTTTGTTTTTTTCTCATAAAAGGCATTGACCAATATTTGACTAATGTTTCGTTAAAGATCAATTGGTCGGTTGAATTCATTGTTAGGCTTGAACATTCTCCTTCTATTCCTGTTATTTCCAAGAATTCATTGGCCAACTCTTTTTTTTTTTACTGATCTGCACATGCACCCCCACACTTGTTCAAGAACTCATCAAATAACAAAGTCAATGCTCTTTTATTCCCTAAGACTGGGTCAGAACATGGTTTTTCATTTAAGACACGTAATGAGTTAGAAACAAAGAATAGTCAAATAAGCTCAGAGGGGTTAAGCAAAGGAAAATATGCAAAGTTGGCTATTTGGTCAAAGTAGTTAATTCAAGAAAAAAATGTCTCAATCATGTTTATGTATACATGTGAAAAAGTAGTCTAAAAAAGAATCAAAGCAAGTTCTAGAGTAACAATTTCATGAGAAAAAATTACACAAAAAAGAAAAGAATGGTACAAATGGTCAATCCATTCATTGATAGGCTCAAAATCTCATAATGCATATATCCATCATTCTCAATCCACAAAAATTTTAACATTCATAACCAAGCATGTGATGTTTAAGAAAGAAAACAGTTTAATCAATCATGCAAATTTCCCTGAATCTATTTGCTATTTCCATACAACAAAGTTATCTACCCCAATCTAGATGCGTCTCAAGAGTAAAATTACCTCCACAGCAAAATTTACTCCTTACTCTGCCATCCTTAATTGGTTTAGGTTAGAAAATTACTAACAAATATATAAACACGACAAACATATTAATAAACACACTTCCTAAATTTTTTTAAGCAAATATTTTATTTTTCAAAAAAAAATTTACACAATTATTTACACAACTATCCTTCTCTCCAACCAGATCACAACATTATCATCAATGTTAAAATAAAATAGATAGGTAAAGGAAAGAAAATAGTACCTGTTACTGTAATTACTGAAAAGAGAAATCTCACACAAATATAAACAGAAACAAAGTACGACAAATAAAATTAAAGATTAAAATTATTTAAACAGATAGAGTGTCTTGACTGGCTTCCTTTTCTTCTTGCTTCTCATAACACTTCCTTTAGACCACTTCTTGCTCTCTCTTTCTTTTTTTTTTTTTAAATCTATACAAGAAAAATATATATATATATATATATATATATATATATATATATATATATATATATATATATATGTAGTTGTGATTGTGGTTCACATCTTCCTCTCGATTTTACGTCTAAGTAACGCTTAAACGCTTCATGAGTCGAGGATAAGCTTCCCATCCAATTTTTTATAAATTGACAAATATGGTCTTTTTGAGTCAGATTCCCAAGACATTTTTAATATATATATATATATTTACAAGTAGGCAGTATAAACTGCTATGATAAAAAAATATATATTAAAAGTAGGCGGTATAAACCTGCCATTAAATATTAACAAAGGTGTGGAATAAACCAACCACAAAAAAAAATTAAAAATTGTGTGGTAGAAATCAACCACCAAAAAATAAATTAATAAATAAATAAAATACAAAAAATAAAATGCGAAAAGTGTAACACCCCAAAATTTCCTATCTTGTAAATAGTAATTTTGACAGTTAACAGAATTTTACTATTTAGTAATTTCTAGATACTGTAAAATTATTTTGTTTATTCCGTCAGCGTATTTGATCGTTTTGAGTGATTTACTCCGTGTCAGGAAAATAATAATTTTTGGGTCGGGAAAAATCTTTCTGTATTTATTTCTCTTTTGTTAATTATTTTTAACAATCGACTTGATTTTCATATGTTTTCTAATATTTATGATTTTTGTGGATGATTATGAATTTTTTGGTTGTATGTGGGTCAGGTGGTCTTAGGTGGGCCCAGGTGACCTTACGTGGGCCCAGGTGGGTCCCGCAAAGTGAAAATTTTTCTACGCATAGAAAAATTTATACTGTTTAGACGGAGGCAGGGGATCTTACTAAACCTGAATCCGAAAATAGTTTTAGAAAATTTCTTGTACTGTGTTTTGTACTGTATTTAATTTATCGGATGATAAAAATATAGTAAATATATTTTTTCGTGGAGTTTTAGCAGATAAAAATAGAAATTAAATTGCTTAAGTCAACATTGGTGGTTTGGATATCCACCATTGATTTAATTAACAGTGGAGACTTGATCTTGATTTAATCAACGGTTGAGAAATAAATTTAATAAAGAAACATTGGATGTTAACCATTGATCTAATCAATGGTAGAGATTTAATCTAGACAAGCTTAATAAGAAAGGTTTCAATATCAACCGTAGATTTAATCAACGGTGTAGAATTGGTCTTGTAAAGTAACAAGAACCATTTATAACCATTGGATTTAGATTAAATTAAGGGTGGAGATTTAGTCTTAAAAAGTGAAAAAAAACCATTTATGACCATTGGATGAAGAATTAATCAAGGGTGGAGATTTGGTCTTAAAAAGTAGCAAATACTAATTATGACCCTTGGATTAAAAGTAAGAAGGAGTAATCTTGACCCTTCATTTTGGAGACACATCTAATGGTTAGAATTTAAAGGAAAAAGATCTAATGGCCTAGATTAAGTCTTCTAAATCAAAAGTCTACCTAAATCCTAACCATTGAATTAATCAATGGCTAGAAATGCTCTAGATGGTGACTAATAATGATGACAACTTCATGAATGCATTAGGAAGAGGGGGACGGTTTTGGAGAATGCATAGGAAGGAGGAGACAATTTTGAGTAGCCTTTTAAGGCCAAAGAAAAAGATGAAGTCAACAATAGTAGTAGCTTTAATTTGATTAGTCACTAATTAATCCTAATTTGGTTAATCTAATGACCTAATTAACAAACTAAGTAAACTAAATTAAATGTTAAATTGTTATAATTTAATTCTTAATTAGATATCCTAATTTTAATTAGAGGATATAATATATACAATTATATGTCTAATAATCAATTATGTAATTGGATAATTAATTAAGATTAGTTAGGAAACTAAACCTAATTAACTAGTGATTTGATTAGCAAGTAATTAGACTTGAATTAAAACAAATTAATGTCCCTAAAACCCCAAGGAGTCCCACGGTTTGCAGCAGCTTGGAGGAGTCATCTATATGGTTCTTGAACCATCCATAATATCCATACAAGTCAAATTGATGACCTATGCCATGTGCTACTCCATGTGCATCCAATTGGTGATATTTTGAGTCAAGCAAATCCTCTAATTTCACTACCCATTCACGGCAGCAGCCTTCCATAATTCAATCTCACAAATTTCATTTTCTCTCTCATCCAAAAAGCTTTCATCTTTTCTCTCAAAAATCCCAAGAACCAAAGCATCATTTTTCCTTCCTTTTTCCTCCATAGGTTCGGTCTCCACCACCAAATACACTATCCATCACCTATAATTTTCACTCTCATCATTTCCTAAAGCTAAACACCATTCTAAACACTTTTCATTTAGAAAGTTTTCCCAAAATCCCACTCTAAGTGCTTCAAAATCCCACTTTTACCTTACTTCTTTGAAGGTAAACTTTGATTTCTATGGTTTAAATTCATGTTTATGATTTTCTAAGCCATGATTGTTTCATAGTTTGTTATATTGAGCTTTGTTTGTGATTTACTAATTATTTTAGAATTATTAGGAACTTATCAAAGTTCTATCATCTACAACCTTGTTCTTCAAGTTAAAGATCAAAAAGCTTATATTTTCCTTCTTGTGAGGAATTCGGTCAACCACCCTAAAACCACCCTTCAAGTTTGTTTAATTTAATCCAACCATAGATCTTGAATCTACATGATATTCTAAGCAACTTTCATATTGGAGACTTTCTCTAAATCATTCATCTTCATGGACTTTCTTCAAGATCAAAGTTATTGGATTTTTGAGGTGAAGTGTAAGGAAACTTCATCTCTTTTCTCTTTTTCATGTTCTAAACCATGTTTGATCCATGGTTCCTCTTAATCAAGCTTAGTATACTAATTTCTATATATTTTGTTTTGTATTTGAGAAGCCTTTGGTAGTGAAGGACTTGGAAAAAGAAGCAAATCAAGAAATTTTTGAGGATCTTCAAGAGGTAAGAGGGAGATCCATCTCACCAACCAAGTATGGTGGTGAGAGATGGTCTTATATTTGATGGATGGTGAATCCATGTGAGGATTCCAATCCATGGTCATGTAATAATTTATGTGTGTTTTATGAGCTTTGATTTATTTGCTTATGCTTGATATGCTTTGTATGATTTTATGGTTTTGATGGTATGCTTATACTATGCATGATGATAATATGGCATGCTTTTGATATATATATATAATGTGTATGTATGTGTATGCCATGATTTGATGATGGAAAGAAAATTAATTTCTGGTCCCAATGGCCAAGGAAAGACTACGGTTTTGATGCCCTTGATTAGGGTTCATATTAAAAATTTTCAAGAACAAGGGAATTAATTTTTGATCCCTAGAAACATGGTGAATATCGGTTAAGACACCTCAAGATAGGTGTTCATAAATGAATATTTTCATGAATGATGAAAATGGATGTTTAGAAAAATAAGAAAAATAAACAAAGAGTTTATTTTTCAAATAGTAGAAGAACATAGTTCTTGAGAAATTTTTATTAATTCATTTTGTGTAAAAAGTTTCTAAGTGTTTTGTAAAACATGAGATTTAAATGAAAATAGTAATGATGATTTTAAGAATTTGCAAAGAAAGTGAAAAAGGATTTGCAAAGAAAGTGAAAAAAAGGAATTTGCAAAGAAAATAAAAATGAATTTGAACAAATGGGTTTGAATTTATAACCATAAGTCTTGCGGTTTTGAAAACAAAATTTTTAATGGTTTGTTTGTGTAAAACCATATCAATTTAGAAGAAAAAATATTTGATGGCTTCAATAGTCATGTCCACGTTTTTGAAGGCTTGTAATGTCTTGATTTTTATGAACAAAGTGATTTTCAAAGTGGAAACGTAACTTGATTTAATACAAGAATTTGAAAAGGGAATCAGAGCATTTTAATCACTTGAGAAATTAAGTTTTTGTAAACAAGAATGTTTTCGAACTTCAATTTATTTTGAAGAAGGTTGTGTTTGGAAATGATTTGGGAAAAATGAAGAATATAGTGGTATTATGAAAATCTACTAACGTATAACTTATTTTTGAGTTTTGAAGTACGTTAGAAAATGTTAAGTTTTGAAACGTTGATTTATATCAATAGAAAAGTGATTTTGTGAATTATATTTTGGAAAAAGATTTCTTGAGTAAAGAAATGTGGAAAAAGATTTTCTTAAGTAAAGAAAATGTATTAAATAAAGTATAAAGTCATATTATTTTGAGGAAAGTTGAAATGAAATTTTTGAAAAAATGAGAAATATTTTACGTAATGGAATTGTGGTGAAAAATAATTATTTACGTATCTTAAAAATATAATTTTTAAAGTACGTGATTTGAAATATAGTAAAATATTTTCAAGTGTTTGGAAATACAGTAAAATATTTTTATGCGATTTGAAATATGATAAAATATTACTACGCGATTGGAGATGCGTTGAAATATTTTTAAGTGATTTGACTTACGTTTAAATATTTTACGTAATTTGAACTACTGTTGAAAAATCACTACATGATTAAATAATGAGAGAATATTTTTACGTGATTGTGAAAATGATGAAAAATCATTATGTGATTTGGAAAGTGTTTTAAATATTTTAAGAATGATGGAAAATGATTTATGCAACTTAAAAGAATGATTTTTAAGTTACGCAATTTTGAAAATGATGAAAAATCATTACGCGATTTGAGAAACGTATATTTTTATGCGATTGAGAAAAATGTTAAAAAATTTAATACGTGATTTAAAGGTGCAATGAGAAGATTACTGATGTATTGTGAAAATGTAACATAAACGTTTTGGAATTGTGAAAATGAAATGAAAATGTTGCAATTTTGTGAAAACACGACGAAAGAATTTTATAACTATGAAAATGTGATAATATGATTTTCCTGTTGAAAATACAGTATAAATACTGTAGAACCAATATATGGATGCTGTGAGAAAATGACATGTTTTGTCTGTGATTGGCATTTGGTGCATTATACATGCATTGGAAAGATATGTCTGTGATTGGATTTGGTGCATTATATGTACATTGAAAAAAATATGCATTGAAGCATATGATTACATTGAACAAATGAAATTGAAAAGATTTGGCCCTTTAGGGTTGGACTTACCTTGATATATTATATTGCATTGTATAAAATATAGCTAATAGCTATTATGGCCCTTGTGGTTGAAGAGGGAATGAAAATTGATAGTGAGGTCTATGATGGATCTTGGGGCGTCAAGCGGCGGTCGACCAGTGGACAGTTAGCGAGTACCCTGTGCCACTTAGCGATGCGATCGTTGCAACGCATTGACGATGCCGACAAGAACACGATTCTTTTCAACAAGCGGGAGATTGTCTTTGGGCTAAGGCTGACAATTAACGAGCATTCTTCTCGAAATTGTGAAAACCTCCATGGAGTTGTTTTTGATAAAATGAGTCTTTGTGCATATGCATAAATTTGAGCATTTATATCTGTGTGATATATTAATTGAGGAATATTGGTTATTGGTTATGACAATTGTTTTGAATACTTGGATGATAATTGAATTGATAAATGATTGGATGATGATAGTTGATTAATGTTGATGGCATGATCATAATTGCGGTATGATCTATCTGTATGATATTGCTATTTGTGTTATCTCTGTGCTGCCATGTTGGTATTGGTGTAGGTGATCTCACCTCTTTGTTATATTATTTTGCTTTGTCGTATTGTTAAAATTATACAATAGAAGGAATGAGTTGTTTTAGACATAACGAGTGGTAGATACTCGAGAGATTGATGGAAACATTGAAAAGTGGTTGCCTCAAGTTCGAAGATGTGCCGGGTAGACAAGGAGTAAAGTTCTGATGCATCAAGTTGAGACAGAAAAAGGAATAAGTATGTTAAAGTTTCTCGTTAGTGTTGACCGCTATTAAGTAGTAAAGTCATGGGGTTTGCTCTTGAAAAAAAATCTGTTAATTTTATATTTCTCTTTAATTTGTGATATTAATTGGTGTCAATATTACATAATGAATAGTTGAAATATGATTTTCAATATCACCTAATATTTTCAGTAAAATTTACTTTTCAGTAAAGAAGAAATTTTGAAACTCATCTTTTATAACTCAAACTTTGTGCAAACTTCTTTTCAGATTATGAGTCGGGAGTCGGAAATGTGATGCCCTAAGGAGAGTGTTACAAAAAGTAAATTACAGAAAAGTAAAAAGGAGAGTTTCCCCCACTGTTAGTATGTACAAAAAAATAAAAATAAATAAAAGTGAGAGATTTCCCCCACGGAGTTAGGATGTACAAAAAGTAAAAAGGAGAGTTTCTCCCACTATTAGTATGTACAAAAAAAATAAAAGGGAAATGTTCCCCCACAAAGTTAGTATGTATAGAAAATAAAAGGGAGAATTACCCCATTTGTTAATATGTACAAAAAAAAAAGAAATTACTCCCATTTGAGTTAGTATATCTGAGAAAATAAAAGGAGAGTTTCCCCACTAATTAGTAAGGACAAAAAATAAATAAATAAAAATAAAAAGAGAGAATCCCCCCATTTTGTTAGTCAGTAAAATAAAGAGATAGTTTCTCCCATTGTTAATATTTACAAAAATTAAAAAAAAATTACACATTGCATGAGAAATTAAAAAATGCTTAACTTTTTTTAATTTTTTTATTTTATTATTTTATATATATATATATATATATATATATATATATATATATATATATATATATATATATATATATATTTTGTTTTGGTGGTCACAGGTGTGACCACCTTTTTCTTGAATTTTCAAAATGGGGGACAACCTTGTCCACCATTATTATTATTTTTTTGTTTTTTTATTATTGTGGGACCTTTATGTTTTTTTTTTAATATATAATTTTTTTACTTTTTTACCATTCATACATCTTTTTTTAATTTTATTATTTTTTTATATTATTATTATATAAACATTTTTTACTTTTTTACTATTTATACTATTCACATATTATTTACCCTATTCATACTATTCACACTATTCACCCAAAAAATTTTTTACTATTCACGTTACTATTCACACACTATTCATGTACTATTTACACACTATTTACTTTTTACTATGTACAAAAATATTTACACCAGAAATTTATTCTTCAAAATAAGTCTCAGTACAATGCACTCAAAAACTTGATGCACACTTTTTAATTGTCGCATTTGCAAACCCAAGTGCAGGTTGTCTCAAGTAATAAATTTCTCGGTGAGTCCGAGGTCGATCTACAAGGAATTGTTGAAGATTAAGGTAAAGTAAATATTTTATTACTACGATAAAAATTATTTACTTGGGTAAAAAGATCCACTCTTGGTAAATAAAGTAAAAGTAAGATTAATTCCTTTTATAACTCAATTAGAATCCTCATAACATGGAGGTTCTAATCGAAAAATACAACGTTAAAAGTCCATTAAAATAATATACGTAGTTATACTATGATTCCTTTAATTATTACTACCACTTGTAAATGGGTTAAAGTATTCATTGTGCCAAAATCTTGTCTACAATAAATCAAGAACTCTTCTTTACAAGGATGGAGTATTCCCGTCTGTCACTGGAGATTTTAAATTATCAGAATCAAAATATAACACGTATAATAACTACTAAAAAGATAAATCATTAAAGCACAAGAGAGGAATAAATCTAACCTTATTTTATTATTAAGAGCTTCACACTTTGACCCAAGTAGACTGAAACTTATTTACATACAGACTAAAAGAAAGAAACAAGAGAAAAAGAAAGAAAAGAAAAGTGAATGGAGACTGAGGAGAGGAGGGAATTCCTCCTCTCCTCCTCTGGAAATAAGCCCAGAGGCTCCTCTTCATAATGTCCGAATTCAATTCTTCAATTGCCTTTATATAGGCAAATTTGGCCACTGTAGCTACAGTGGAAACTTAGTGGCTAAGTTTGTAACGTATTTTTCCTTTTTTTTAATAATAATTGAGCAAACGTGTACAGCCGTGCGTCCAGTCATTTTTTCATTTTTGAGAGAAGTGGTTTTCATGAAAGTTGTAGGCTTGGATATTTGCTTTAAAATGACTTTAGTTTGAGTCCAAAATCATGCCTAGAACTCAAGATATGGTCCAATTACTGCACACTATTTAGGCCCGATTTCAGCTCCTCTGTTCTAACTTCAAAGCCCAATATCACCTATTAGACCTCAGAATTTGGAAAAGTGTTCAACATGAAAGTTGTAGAGAATTGTCTTAACTTTCTTACAAGACCAAAATCACATCAATAAGATATTTGCAACTCAAGTTATAGTCAGTTTACTGAACATTGCCAAAGAGATAATTACGGCTAATTTATGCAATAATTTATTTAATTGTCCAATTCGACTCAAAATCATAAAATGTGTCAAAACCAACTTAATTAAGCCTAATTGAACCTTAAGAAGCCTAGTGAAAAGATTACAAAATGTATAAAATACAGTGTTATTACCATGGAAGATTAAAGAAAATATGAGCTCCCACTCTTCTTCTCTTCAAGTCCACCTCCAAGTTTTCCAAATTAGGTCAAGTCTCCTATTCCCCTTCGTCCCCCCTCTTCAAAGACCTCTTCCCTCAGCTAAAAATGCCCTCCTGACGTGAATTGGGGCAAAATGTAAATGGGCCTGCATCACGCTCATCGCCCAGCGGCCATTTGGCCGCCCGGTGGCTTGGTTTCTGCTTGTTTAGTGACATTCTGACTTCCCACCTCCCAGCGACCAGCTGGCCGCCTGGCAGCTTGGCTTTTTCTGCACCTTCCTTTTCCTTTGCTTTTCTGAGCTACTGGGGTCCAAATTGCATGTATTGCAGTTCAATGACATTGCAAGCTCTTCCATTTGAACTCATTCTTCATAGTTCCGACCTTCATCCTCCTTTAACCTTCACTGTAAATAAGATAACACAAATGAGATCCAAAACATTTCAAAATACAACCAAACTCCATGGGATTCATCAAAGTGATCATCTTATGCCATCATGGTCAAAATAAGATTTAAATGAGGCAAAACAAAGTTAAAAGCTAGATGCAAATGGCTAAACTCAATCAAAAAGCATAGGTAAAAACAGATAATTTGCAGGATTATCAAAAATATTATTCACTTAAACAAACATAGTTAGTCCAAATTCATAATTCAATATCTTCATATGCATGATTCATAAATGTATAACTCTAGTTAGTCTAACATACATATAAGACTTTCATAGACATATCCAAATAAGACATTAACAATTACTAATAGATATGTTCTATATAGGATGCAACAAAAACATTTTGCACATTTTCATTTAAATAGAGCTAAATCCAATATTAATTCATTATAACTCATATAAAGCATTATTGAATATATTATATAAAGAATGCTACACATATCTCATTGCATGATTATTAAGTGAAATATAACTAGATAAAGTACATAATCATGCATGATACAATATATCTCATTAAGCACATTTATGTAACATGAATATCATTCAATGTCTTGTACTTGTCATCATCAAAACTTAACATATTAAACTATTGAGGCAAACTTATTTTCACAAAATTCAACGTACAAGAACCATACTTAATTTTAAAAGCTCAATTTGTGACCCTAACTCTAGGTATGGCCGAATTCTATATATAGAGGTTCCTAGGATCAATTTGTCACTTATGGATGATACTTACTTGAATTATAAACATATCATAGTCCCTAAACTAGCCCTAGCTGAATGGCCTATTAAAATAAATCACTAATTTTATTTATTATTTTTAAGTGCTTTATTTTTCTTTTTTTAATAAATTATAGATTAACTTAGATGTTCATTGGTTGATTCTCAAGAGTGCATGCATTACCTTCTCTAGGTATTTAGTGCATTAGGTACAATAAGAACATTCACTTACTTTTTGTCTTTCCTAGAGGTCATGATTGGCCAACTCTGAAAAACTAATTTATTATTATATACTACTTTTTCTCTCTCATACTTTTCTTACAACTTTTTAAACTAACCAATAAGACACCATTATTCATCGTGAAAGCTTCTAATCTTGATTATTGAATTCAAATACTTAGATAACTAAATTAGAATTAGGAAAGTGAAGAGTTCCTCCTCTTCCACTTAGCTTGGCCAAAATCTATACTAAGAAAAAGGGTGAGATTTTATTTGCATTTTAACTCCATTTTTAAGCCAATCATCATCCAATTTTAATTATCTTAAACACCTAAATGTTACTTTAAAGATTTAAATTCATTTCCTTCTTCCTTATTCTCTCTTGTCTGAAACCCTCATCACCAAAACAAAGCCAACCTTTTCATCAATCAAACTACCACATCATGTCATCAAGAACTATAAAGAAACATGCAACTGTACCATCATCAAAACAAAGCAAAAAATATCATCCCAACCTACATGGATTTCAACTTTGACCATCAAAGAAACAATAAGAAGTTCATCAACATAAGATTCTAAGATTCAAAATCAAACCTCAAGTACAACACCATTCTCATATTCAAGCCTAATCTCATCATTTTGACATCATAAAAATCATGTTTCTTACAAGAGACACGCCCAAACAAACATGGATATATATATATATATCATTCCCAATCTCGGATTTGATGCATAAATCTCCATAATCAACACTTTAACATGATCAAAACCAATAAAATAGTAACTAAACCTCTTAGAATCAAAGCTATGATCAAATATGAGCTTAGAAGAAAAAAGTTTTCCCCTCTACCTCAAGGTAAAGCTCATGGGTATGGGTGAGAAAAGGAGAATTGATCCTAGCTCCAAGTCCTTCAACTCCAAGACCATGTTTCCAAGAACTTCAAGCTCTCTCTTTCTCTCCCAAGCTCTCGACCTCTCTCTCACTCTCTCTAGTTCTCAAATTAGCTTAAGTGAATAGGTGTTTGAGTGATTTTGGGAGTGAAGGTCATGGGCCTTATACAAACGGAAGGGTTGAGTGTCTTAAGCTAGTGGGTTTTCACCCATTGGTCATCATCTAGATATTTACTTAAGTTAACGATTATTTTAATCCTTACTTAAAGAAGTGACTCAAGTGTTTTACATAGTAAGTAGTAAATTAATATTTTTTACTTTGTCTCCTCCATGTGTCACGCCTAGGTGCTTACACATTACCTCGTGTGAAGAGTTCTAGATATTTCTACTGGCATTCTTCTTCCATTTCCCATGCAACTTCTTCTAGAGACAATCCTTCCCAAATTACCTTAACTAATAGAATGGTTTTATTCCTCAATTGCTTAAAGGTTCTATCAATGTTCTCTACGGGTCTCATTTTGAAAATTATCCTGCAATTGTATTGACTCTCTTTCAAAAAAGTGTGAAGGATCGGGGTGATATTTTCTGAGTTGAGAAACATGAAAGACACTGTGTAGGTTAGAAAGATCTGGAGGAAAAGTAATTTGGTAAGCTACTGGGCTAACTCTTTTGAGAATTTGGAAAGGTCTGATAAATCTAGGACTCAACTTTATAGATTTCATAGCTCTGCATATCCTAGTTGTAGGAGTAACTTAGAGGAACACATGCTTTCCTTCTTGATATTCCAAAGGTTTCCTCCTCCAATCAACATAACTTTTATGCCTACTCTGTGCAATTGCCATTCTTTCCCTTCTATTTATCTTCTCAAAAGTTTCTTTTTTGCATGATGATTTTTGAATTTTAATGTGTTTTAATTTTTTATATAATTAAATATTTATAATATATATTTATTTAATTATATCCGACTCAACTAGTGACTCAATGACCTGGTGCCTCAGCTTAATTGATCACTGGGTCGAGGATACTATCATTTGATTGCTAATATAGAATTATAGATTATTATTTTGTTGTTTGATTTCAACTGCTAACTTATTTGGAAAATGACATGGTTATAGATCAATTAAATTTTGAAGATAATGATTATGATGATGCACAAGACAATACCATGGAAAATGCAAACCAGAATGAAGGCAATGTTGGTCAAGCTTCATATTTATTTGATGAAGAAAGAGTGCCTGAATTTGACACAAATTTGACTCCTTGGGCATAATTGTGTTATAAATTGTAGTTGTGAACTTGTAATTTGTGAGTTTGTGTTGTGAACCTTTGTTGTTTAGTTGTGTTTTGAACTTGTGATTGTGAACTTTTGTTGTTTAATTGTGTTTTGAACTTGTGAGTTGTGAGTTGTGATTGTAAACTTGTGTTATTTATTTATGTTTTGAACTTGTTAAATTGTGTTAGTTACTTACATGTGATGTGGACTTATGAATTTGTTTGAATTTTAATGTGTTTTAATTTTTTTTATATAATTAAATATTTATAATATATATATTTATTTAATTATATCCGACTCAACTAGTGACTCAATGACCTGGTGCCTCAGCTTAATTGATCACTAGGTCAAGTTTAACAACTATCTTAAGAGGATACTATCATTTTTTGTTTGAAAATTTAAAATCCAATTGGCAATTAGGATTGTTCCCTAATTTATTTGTCATTAGCATAAAAATAAGTTGCCAAATTTCTTATTTTTCATTGGTTTAATTTTTTAAAGAATAAATTCATTACATAAATTTTTTTAGAAAGCAAAAGAGTTGGGGTTAATCGGCTGCCCACACAACATGCAGTCCACAACAAATTGGGTTAGGCTAACAAATTGCTAATTCAAAACATACTAAGCCTGACTTAACCTGACCCAAAAGACTAACCCATTTTGATACCTCTAATCGGAGCTACAACTCTTAAGTTGGGTGCTAGTTTTATTTGTAAACATTATGCATATTCTTTCATCCACACTTTATAACATTGAAGCAAAAGCAAACTTAGCTCGCAAGCACCATCAACAAAATTGCTACTGCAACAATGGATTTATCTATTAGGATAACACGTATTTGGCACACATCCCAAAACCAAGAAAAAGCATAACTAAAGAATAGTTGATGCAATGCGTATTCTCGTAAGCACTATTATTGGGAACTCAATCAAACTCAGCCCTGCTACCTTCATTTATATTGAGGGATCACCATACAAATCCTAGCAGCAACCCCTGCCAAGGAATAATGCTATTAGCCAGACAAACTTTTACCAAGATGTTATAGAAACAGGCCCTACCAAAGTATAACTAAGTACTATGTTCATTGAGTTTCTTTACTATTGAAAACGAACATAACATAATGTTCTTTATCCATGCTTAATCTTTGTTGCCTTATTTCCTTCCAAATAGCAGACAACAGTTGGATTACAAGCGCCTTGTAGAATCCATCTTCTAATTATATACAAATCAGTAAATTTAGCACCTCCTAGGTAAGCAACAACGCCTGGACTAAGCCAATTGTCACACCAAAAGAAGTCCTCTCAGGATCTCACCATTCCCAAGCTGGTGACGAATACAACCATTTCCTGATTTTCTAATAGCTATCGTCAATGCTGAATATGAAGTGCCAACATATGATTCTGTTGCGATTGACCCAAATTTCTTTTTTGACAAGTGTTGATAGTTTCCTATTTTTATTAGTAGATTTAAATTTTGAATTGTAATTTACGTCAAGATAATGGAGAGATATTGTTATGAATGGCATGTTAGTTGCCAATGTGGAGAATGACTTGGAATCGGTAGCAATTCCAAGAAAAGGTGCACACAAGAAAGAAGTTTCAAGAACGTTGAGGGATTTTGTGTTGCTACCTGTGTAACAGAATTCACACCGATATCCCTTTCCTAACAGAATTCACGTCCTAAGTGGGGTGAGGTAATGGGTATTTGTGAGGCGGAGGCCTTGTGTGGGAATCATTTTTGGAGTTATGATCTCTTCTCTCTCTTTCTGAAATTTTCTCTCCTCCTTCTCCCTCTCCCTCATTTATGTTTCCTCTTCTCTCTTACTACTATTCTCATTTCTTCTGTAACTTGAATTCCTGGAAGAATTAATAAAATTTATACTCATTCCTCTTAGAGTTACTTGTACTTGGCTACTGTTGCTTGTTCTTGGCTATTATCTATCAGTCATTGCAGGTGTGTGTTAGTTGGGTGCATTCCAATTGGTGCTTCCATTGAATAAGCACCAATGTGGATGCACGCAAATGTCTTCATGAATTGGAATCGGCAATAGCGATTCCAAGAAGAGGTGGACGCAAATGGTATCAACGGATGCATGTGAATAAGAAATTGGTTTGGTGGGACCAATTTGCTCAGGCTGTTCGTACGCGATTTACCACATTAGACTATGAGGCTCTAGAAGGCCAATTAGCAAAAATCACCTAACAGTCCACGGTAGAGGAATATTAGAGATGCTTTGAGGATATAGTTAGTCGTTCGATGCAACTTCCGGCCACCTTCCTCGTTCTGTAATATCTTGGACCAATGGGGATAAGGTGGGGAATAAAATTAGTCGATGGCAGGAGTACACACAATTTTGTGCAAAGTCGGGTAGCCAAATTCTTGGTGATAAACTGCGATGCAAGGGAATTGTTAAACAAGTCCCACTCACAATTCAAGGTAAGGAAATAACCACAAACCTGTATGTGCTTCTAATACATGGAGCTAATGTTGTTTTGGGAATCTACTGGTTTTCTACCTTAGGACCTATGGTGATGGACTATGCAAATTTGTTGTTTGAATTTTAACACCAATAAAGGTATCATAGAAGGGTGAACCAACACCTGTTATGCAGCAAGTTCAATACCAAGGTATCCGCCGATTACATGAGACTCAGGCACTTGCAATGTATTTTCGTGTAGAATTAATAGAGGACCTGCCCTATTCCATGGATGTTAGCTCTAGTCAATTGGTTGCCTGCCTTGCTTGATCAGTATAGGGATGTCTTCACCAAGCCGCATGCTTTACCTCCAGCTCGGGAACAGGACCGTGCCATTTTTCTAGAATCGAATGCCCTGTTAATGACAGGATATATCGTTACCCTCTTTTTCAGAAGGATGAGATGGAGAAACTTACAGGTGTAAATTGGTTCGGATAACCCGACTAATCCGACCAACCTGAACCAAACAAATTAAGTTGGTTTGGTTTGATTTTGGTATTTTGATTGGTTCGGGTAAAATCCAAACCAATGAGAGCTTAATTGGTTGGTTCTCAGATTTAGAATTTTAAATCCGAAGAACTACCCGAACCAAACCACCACTGCGCACGTACAGAGACATTAGACATATGCGTTTTCATTTTCTTTACCAAAACCGTGCCTTTCAATTTTTTACCAAATATGAACCCTAACCCAAACTCACCCTCTGCCTCACGGCCTTCCCCCCGTTGCTGCTCGGCTCGCCACCGCCGCTCGTTGATCGCCGTTCACGCTGCTCCGCTCGCCGTTGTTCTTCTTCTTGCTGTTGCTGTAGCTTGTCATTGACGTTTGCTACCATCGACTCACCGTGATGTTGCTACGGCTCGCCGCATATGTGTTGCTCTACCTCGCCGTGACGTTGCTCGGCTCTCCGTAAGTTTCCTACTTTTTTTCTTGGAAGCAAACACATCTCACCAACTCTATTTTTTATTTCTAGTGGATTTGCATTAATCTATTGCTCACCCAACCCAAGAGCACAAGCAAAGATCTTCTTAAATCTGTTACTCTTTCGGATCCCCCACAATTCTGCTCTTGAAGGTGAGAGTTTAAGTGTATTTTTTATAACTTCCTTTTTTGTTTTTGTTAGAACTGATGTTTGCCGTTGAGTGTATCTATTAATGCCTCTTTTTGGTGCAGTTTGCAGTTTGCTCTGCTATCCAGGCCATACACCATTTTCGTTCATCCAAGTTCCAACATATTCTACATTTCTACTGCTTCATTTGATACTACATAATTTTCTGACCATATTTTATGACAGAAGAACAACCTTATGTTACAAAATGGCCACAATAATTAACAATCAAAGTGATCCTGATTCTTTCATGAGAGTGACTTAATTTTAGAAACTTGGAATATCCCATGGAAGGATCCTGATTCTTTTCGAGTTCTGTTCCCTTTTACATAGGCTCACGTTATATTTCTTTTAATTATGTCATATTGTAAAATAAAAAGTGTAACATCCTAATATTGATACCCTAGTATAACAGACACATACCTGGATAAACAATATCAGTCATGTTACTTTTAACTTAATCTTTAACTAATTTATATTTAAATAAATAATTATGGAGAACCATATCTAAAAGTCATATATATAAGTGTTATACATATAACTTTTACATACTCAAAGCAAATATAATTAATTACATAAGCTCTAAATTGAAAACTTTAAAAAATAATTTAATCTTGCTCTTCTATTTTCTTCGTCTTCTAAGGGAACCAACTCTAGGTTCAACCCTAAGGGAACCAATCTCTAGGTTCAACCCTAAGGGAACCAATCTCTAGGTTCAACCCTAAGGGAACTAATTCTAGGTTCAACTAAGGGAACCAACTCTAGGTTCAACCCTAAGGGAAACAATCTTTAGGTTCAACCTTAAGGGAACTAATCTCTAGGTTCAACCTTAAAGGAACCAATCTCTAAGTTCAACCCTAAGGGAACCAATCTCTAGGTTCAACCCTAAGGGAACCAACTCACTATTGTTACTATCTCATTTCAACTCAACTTATTGAGAGAGTAAAGTATTTATCACAAAACTTGCATATCTAACTCAACTTTAACTATTAAAGGATTTACTAGTGTTTCTAGAACTCAAGCCATCCCAAAACACCTCCAAATCTTACCTAAAAAGACTGATTTTTAAGATTGTACCAAATGTGCATCCTAACTCATAAAATTCTAAAATTTTATGAGAAGATAGCTCTCTCTCATATCTTTCCAGTGCCACAAACCTCACCTCTTTTGGCTGAGCGTATCTAAAGTTATGCGACATTTTGCAGAAGCAAAAACAGAGGATTTACTGGTTTACCTATTTCAGCCCTGACTTTAAACTGCAACTGGGATAAAAATACACATAGGAAAATTATGAAATTTTCCAGGTAAGAAGCCTTACACGTTAGATTTAAAATTCCACTAGTTTCATGTGAAACGGACATCGAAGTAGGAAGTTATGTAATCTGGTTTATTGGCTACCAGAATGCATTTTCTACAGAATCTGCCTTGGATTCAAATAGAAACTAGTACTAATTGGCTTAGTGGAAAATTCTGAAATTTTTGCCACATGTAGCCCTATGTCTTATCTTTAAAATGACATAAAAATCATGTCATTCCGATGTTTGTAACTCAAGTTATGCGACAAACTCCACCAGCTGTCAAGATAACTCATTTTTTCTGGTTTAAGGGAGTCTTTGCTGGTTTTCTGCTCAAGGTTGCAGAAAACAACCGAAAATCACATTCCCAAACCTTCTAAAGGTTTTCTACCTCTAAACATGATTTCTAATTAGCTCTCTAACCGATTAGAGCTCTTCAATAATCAGTTAAAGTTCCTAATAATCTATTTTCTAAAGATGCCTAACCGATAATATACTTTTGCTAACCGGTTAGGACTTCTCCATGAGCTCTTTGTTTTAATTGAATAATTGGTTAGGACATTGTCCTAACCGGTTATTCACTCAACCAGAAATATATTTTGCCTTGCATAATCAGTTATAAGCAATCCATAACCAATTACCTTACGCTCAAATACGTTCTGCCTTACTAAATAATCGGTTAGGGAGCTCCCCTAACCAGTTATTCAAACTGATTTGCACCAGAAAATAGGGCAACTGTAGCCCTCTCTTATGGCAAGTCTCCTTCCTTTGCTCTTTCTCATGGATTCCACGTGATTGGCAATCCTAATCATGTTCTTTAACATGTTAGTTAGAATTATCAATCACTAACTCAGATCCATCTCAAAGATCAATGATTGTGTGACTCAACTTGAAATTGAATGTTCATTGCCTGATGAAAGAGCAAAGGTTAGTCTATGTTCTAATATTATTTGAAATTTTAGATACATTATATGCACTTTTCTGTATTACATGTATAGTTGTTTAGCTAATTTTTGTATTAAAAAAATAATGGTTAACCCGATCACCCGAATCAAACCAAACCATAGATATTTGGTTCGATTCGGTTCGGATTTGGCTATCAAAAAATAAGAAAACCGAACCAATTAATTTTGATTAGTTCAGATTTATTTTTTCCCAAAACCCGAACTAACCACCCACTTACACCCCTAGAGAAACTAGTTGCCAAGATGCTTAAGGAGGGCATTACACGTCCCTGTAGCAGTCCGTACTCTTCGCCAATCCTCTTGGTAAAAAAGGAGGATGGTACTTGGTGGTTTTGTGTGGACTAAGGGTGTTCTTGGATCGATTTGGATCGATTTTGAGGCAGAAAACTATCCAATCCAAACAATGTAAGTATCATCAGTTCGGTTTGGATTGGATGAATTCCAATAACCAAAATGATCCAATCCAAACCAATTTTAATCGGTTTGGATTTGATTGGATGATTCGGTTTCAAAAAAAATATAAGTTTTACTTACATGTAGGTATACTCCACGTCAATATACTCAAATTTGAGCAAACATCATAGAAGTTGGCTTGAATATAATATCTTTATTTTACAAATTATACTGTCATTCAGGTTAAAGTCCTAAATGGTTTTCCCCAAACATTTATAGGCTTATCACGTTGCTTAATATCATAAAAACAAACGTCCACCCAACATTCTGTGCTCCATAGCATACCATTATCATGACCCACCACGACAGATTTAGCTGCTCAACTTATATAATTGTGTATCTTCCAACTTAAAACGAATTTTCATTACTTTTAATACACATCCTAATTGAATGACAGTTATGCCTATTGTCCAACACCAAACAGTTCCTTTTCAATAACTTCACTACGTGATAAGAATCAGATGTAAATAACACAATGCCAAAGTAGATCAGGAAAATTAAATCACCACTAAGAACTACTATCACACATCGACTGAACCCTTCAACAGTCACTACAATTAACATCAAACTGAAAATAAGCACTTTTTTGGATTTCATCATCGAATCGAACAATCACAGTGTTACACACCTGCCCCGGCATGATTGGCTCCGAAACAACCATCTTCGATCCCTGGAACCTGCTTCAATCTGCAAAATCGAAAAGAAAAATGATTCAAATCAGCGAAGAACCACGCGCATTGGAATTGGAGATTTGAAATCTAAGTGATATACCGAAGATGAAGAAATCGAAGAACTTGATTTTGGTGAAGGAAGCGTGTCAAAGTGTGATCATAAATAGCATAGAGAAAGAAACCCTAGAGAGAAAGAAAGAGAGAGAGAGATCAAAAATAGCATCACAAATCTGGGCATGGTCGAGGTGGCATCACAAATATGGGCTTGGTCGCAGTGGCCGTGGATGGGGTTTGCAAGAGCATGGGTGGAGAGGGAGATGGTGAAAGTTGGAGATGAAGATTGCTGCGCGGTGGAGGCCGAAGTGGAGGGGGCAACTCGCGGTGGAGGCCGAAGTGGGGGAGTGGGAAGGTGGGGGGGAAGGGGTGAAGGTGGGGGCACTCGCGTTCGCGTCGGCGTGGGACGTGGGGGAATGGAGGGGAAGGGGGAAGGTGGGGGGGGGACTCGCGTTCGCGTCGCAATGGGCGGTGGGGGAATGGAGGGGGAAGGGTGAAGGTGGGGGGAAGGGTGAAGCTGTGAAGGTGGGGGGGAATGGAGGGGTGAAGGTGTGAAGGTGTTGTCTTGAAAACGTGAAGAAGGGTGAATGGGGGGATTCCGTAAACGTAATACTGTAATAGGAACTGAAAACGTAATTTTATGGATATTGTAGGGACATTTAAGTAGTTATATATATATGTGTGTGTGTGTGTGTGTGTGTGTGTGTGTGTTGTAGTAATCGGTTTGGTTCGATTTGGATCTATTTCACAAAATGGAACCAAAAACCGAATCGAACTGAACCGATCGATTCTTTCAAATTTTCATCCAAAACAATCCAATTCATTTCGATTTTTGTCAGTTTTCAATTTTTTAAGATCGATTTTCAATTTATTTATTTTTTTGGATTGGTTTGGATCTGAACACCCTTAGTATGGACTATAGAGCATTAAATGCCATCATGATCAAAGACAAATTTACGGTTCCAACAGTAGATGAGTTATTTGACGAACTACATGGAGCAGAGTATTTTTCTAAACTGGATTTACTTGTTGGGTATCACCAAATTTGAATTCAGGAGGAAGACATTGCTAAAACGGAATTTAGAGCTCATTAGGGACATTATGAGTTTGTTCAATAGTGGACACTATGACATTGATACTTAAATTATGAACAGATAAAGGCAGTTATGAACGTTATAATTTCGTAAGATCGTGATTAGCAGCTACGGATATTTTGAGATTCATCATCTGCACAAATCTTATGATCCTAAGTTATTTGCTCAATGTCACAATCTAATATACATGGTACCGAAATTTTGACAATGTTCATTGTTTAACTAAGATGTTTATGATGAATTCCAATAATACTCGTGTCATATTAATGCACTAACTATGGTCCAAATTACAGTCCATAACAAAGTTCTTGGTCATGCCTTTCAACTTAACTAACGCATCCCCCACCTTCCAACCCACCACAAGTTTCGTATTCAAGCCCTACCTTAGATACTTTGTACTAGTATATTTTTTATGACATTCTGATATATATAACTACCTTGGATGACTATATTCAGCATGTGAAATTAGTTTCGGAAGCCTTACGTCATCATCAACTTGTGGCAAAGCGGTCCAAGTGCCTTTTTAAACGGACCTCCATTAATTAGTTGGGCCATGTGATCTCTAAGGAAGGGCTCCATGTTGACACCGAGAAAATAGAAGCCATTCAAGCTTGGCCACGATCTTCCAATGTTAAGGGGGTTACGGGGTTTCTCGGTTTAACTGGCTACTGTAGGAGGCTTGTACGAAGTTATGCCTAGCTTGCATCTCCCTTGACTGACCTGCTAAGAAAAGATGCCTTTTGATGGAATTCTGCAGCGCAAGTGGCATTTGACCAGCTTAAACAGGTGTTGGTTTCAGCTCCAATCCTGGTGCTACCTGCCAAAACAAGGTTGTAGACGCTATTTCCCGAGTTCATTCCTTCTCCCATTTTTCCATTAACGCCAGAATATGAGTTTATTCAACAATTACGAAAGGAAAATCTCAGCCATCCACAACTTGTGTTAGTCTAAACTCAGCTGGTGACTAATAGTGAATTACAAAAGAATTTTGAATTTAAAGACAGGTTACTCTTCTTCAGGAGCAGATTGATGATACCAGACGACTCACCATTAAAACAAACCCTCCTCCATGAATTTCATGCTACGATTACCGGGGGACATTTTGGAGTTACACGAACTTTTCATCGCCTAGTAGCCAACTTCTATTGGTGGTCAATGTGCTAGGATGTAAAGGATTATGTTGTAGCTTGCCAAGTTTGCCAGTAGATGAAGGAGGATCACAGACAACCAACAGGGTTATTATCACCCTTACCCATCCCTGATCAAATCCTAGAGGATGTAGCAATGGATTTCATAACATTCCATGCTTAAGTATTGGTATAACATAGCATACCAGACATCAGCTAAGATGACTCCGTTTCAGATTGTTTATGGAAGATTACCCCCTAACTATTCCAAGGTATATTATGGGTTCTAAAGCTGATTCATTAGTAGAGAAGGAATTGTTGCAGCTTGACCAGTTTCTTCACCAATTAAAGAATAATCTGCAACTAGCGCAAGAGAGGATGAAGCATTTTGCTAATCAAAAATGGCGTGAAATGTCTTATGAGGTGGGCGATTGGGTCTTTGTCAAGCTGAAACCGTACCGACAGTTATCAGTGTGGTTGCAGCGCCACTAGAAGCTCAGTAGCAGGTGCTTTAGCCTCTTCAAAATCCTTAGAAGATTTGGTGAGGTTCCTTATCTTTTGGATTTACCTTCATCCGCTAGAATACATCCTATTTTCCAAGTGTTTGTCCTCAAGAAATGTGTGGGATTACCAGCCCATCAAGTTACTCCAATCCAGTTGGTGGACCAACAGGGTACTTTTGAGCTTAAACCGGTGGCAGTTCTGAAACAACGACAGATTCTTCGCAATGGCCATCACATTCCTCAACTGCTGGTCCAGTGGGATGGTTTGTCAGGGGAAGACTCAACTTGGGACGACAACAATATTTTCCAATTGAAGTTTCCCTCTTGGAACCTTGAGGACAAGGTTCAAGCAGATGAGGGGCGTATTGTTATGAATGACACATCAGCTGTCGATGTGGAGAATGACTTGGAATCGACAGTAGCAATTCCAAGAAGAGGTGCACACAAGAGAGAAGTTTCAAGAAGGTTGAGGGATTTTGTGTTGCTACTTGTGTAATAGAATTAACACTGATATCCCTTTCCTAACAGAATTCACGTGGTAAGCAGGGTGAGGTAATGGGTGTTTGTGAGGCGGAGGCCTTATGTGGGAATCAGTTTTAGAGTTATGATCTCTTCCCTCTCTTTCTAAAATTTTCTCTCCTTCTCCCTCTCCCTCATTTCTATTTCTTTTTCTCTCTTACTACTATTCTCATTTCTTCTGTAACTTGAATTCCCAAAAGTATTAATAAAATTTATACCATTCTTCTTAGAGTTACTTGTACTTGGCTATTGTTACTTGTTCTTGGCTACTATTTATCAGTCATTACAGGTGTACGTTAATTAAGTGTATTCTAGATATGTGATATATTTATTTCTAAAGTATTATCTTAATAAGAATAATCATTATTTTGATAAAAATAGAGTGTAAGAGTAGTTAATTGTCATGAAAATTATTTATGGACTATAAATACTTACATTGAAAAATTGGTAGAGATATGAGAAGAAATATGAAGATTGAGATACCTAATAGAAATGTAAAAAATAATGATGAGAAATTATGATATAAAAGAGATTGAAAGTACTCATAGACATTATCCTTATAATCTTATTGTTTGATAGTAAATTGAACTCTTCTTATCTATGAATATAGACATGTTAAACCAAGCCACATTAAATTATGCATGGATGTTTGTGATTCTTTTCCTTAATTAATTGTATTTAAGCAAACATATATAGAAGAAACTAGGCATTCCCCCACCAGATCCTAACTTCTAGGGTTAACTTGGGAAGAGCTTTGCATTTAACTTGGGAACTACACGTAATAAAACAGGTAAGCAAATGGTATCTTCAGAAATACCAATGACTAAGAAAATAATAGACAGAGAGAGATCATGCACTTATCAACATATCAAACTCAAATGAAAGTTGTTCCAACAAATGAAAACAACATTTTCACTTTATTTATGGTTCATTTTGTGTACTATGGTTGGTGTATTAACTCTTAAACAAGATCATGTACTATGATTATTTCACTTGATGGATAATAAATGTAAATTTTGAGAAAAACCAAAATTTTAACCGATAATTATTTAGATCGAACAAAAGAACAAATGAAATCATATGTGCCAAATTCTGAAGCATCTAATTGTTTCCACTAGTGCAGATATCAAACAAATAAAGGGAGCGACAGTTAAAAAGAAATGAAGCCATGTCTGTGTGTGTGCAGGTATGCACACGAGTGTTTCCTCCTCTCCCAATCTTTATAAAGCAAATTAGCTATCCATAAAAGAGACGCTGCTAAGTGCATTTCAAATTACAAACTATATATTGAAATCCTATATCAGCTGCAAATAAGGAGCAAAACAGTCAGAATTGCACTTCTTTTTGGCAAGAGCTTGGTTCAAACTTGCAAAGCAATGAAGCCAAAAAGAGCCAATTTGCAAACCCTATTTGGTTGAGGCAGATCCTTGCAATGTTATAAATCTTATAATACGTTGGCCACTACAAACTCCTGCTTAGATCAATAGTAACATGCAGATATCCGTGTTGCTCCATGAAAGAAAACTTGGCTTTCAAGAGGCATTGTGATGATATTGATTCACTTACAGAGCATGGCAATGAGCAAACCCTTTTTCATACACAGAGACAGATGCAAGATCCAATATAAAACTTAAGATGAAGAAACAAGCAATTTATTCAAACCAATCCAAATGCACGTTTTGCAGAATCAAGGGTATTGGAGAGGAGCATTGTTATTGTAACTGGTCCAACGCCTCCAGGAACAGGGGTAATGGCTGATGCCACCTTGATTGCCTCTTCGAAGCAAACATCTCCTGTGACACGGAAGCCTTGGCTGCTGGGGTCCTGCAAATTATATTAACTACATCAAAATAATAATAAGTTCATAAGGAAGTAGCCCCTCATGTTATTTGCTTCCATAGACCTTTCAGTTTCTAGTTTCCTTTTTTCTCTTTCAGCATCTGAGCAGTAAAAAGTAATTTATGTCAACATTGGTGCATGTAACAAAGTGCACATGAAATGAGGTCCATCCTGGTCCCAGTCTGGTGCCTCTCCATTATTTATTTTATTTTTTTTTGTTAGAAGATTTTATTTTGGGGGCCAGGAAGTGGGGGGACTTGAGTATTTTTTCACTAATACTCTCACATCTTTTTTTTTTCTTTTTTTTTTCCTATGATGTCTTTCTTCCGTTTTATTTTCTAACATCCATTTTCCTTAAGCTTGTGCATTATCAAGTGACTTAAGTAGTCATTCTAAATTAAGGAATTACAGGAGATCAGGTGGGTTTTTTTGTCTCCCCGCTGCCCCCCTCTCCCTCATTCTCAAGTACAAAAAGCAAGAAGGGTAAATCTGAATATAACAAGCAACTAGGGTATTAATATCAATGAAAAAAACCAATACGCTGTGATTGTTAAGAATTAATTTGGTAATGATTTTGAATGGATGTCTTGGTGAAGAAGCTCAGTTAAATATTCAATTATTCAATCAGGTGAAGGAATATAGATTTGTAAACTAATGAAGCAATTGAAGAGTAGTTTGAAATATTCTCTCTATCACACTCTCTATAGTGAGTAGTCAGGTATCATAGCTTATGTATGTTAAGTATGATGTCTCTTAACCTAATATTTTTCCTTAAATTGTTCCTGAAAAATTATCTTTGCAGGCTTCATTTAGCAAAATAACTTTGACAGGCTACTTAAACCAATTTAACTTTAACCTACTTCTGCTTTTAGGCCTTTCACTTTTGTCTAGAAATCTTATCACTTTCACTCTGTACTCCCAAATCATATACTTTTGGCTTTCTGTATGGGCAGCTGGATGCAAAAACTTAATCCCTTTGTAATCCCAGATTTGACTTATTGTTCTACTGCACCAAAATTGCACCGTTGATAAAGAGCAAAGACTGCACCCAGAAGCTATTAAGTGAACACCAGTGCATCTTTGTGTGCCACTGCCACAAGGACATCTTTTATGTTATAATAATCATCCAGTGCATTTTCTACCAAGTGATCAGAGCAGAAAAATACCAAAATGTTACCATAAGGCGTCTTTGTTTAGGAAGATATAAAAATACTGTAGTCAGTAGTGCCTCTGTTGATCAATTATCTGGGTGCCATTCTAGATGGCTTAAACAGAGGCTGTCAATGAAAAGTTCTATAACTATCACCAGGGCACGGTACATCCAGTTTTCCCTAATGCCAATAACAAAAGCTTGACAAGGACACACCAAGAAACCATGCTAAGTCAAATTAGTTAAATTTCACAAACGAGTGCCATGACTCTGAAGAATATGGGGGTAGTTATAGGAATTATCCTTATTGTACTATATAACATCAACTGAAAAGTAATCAAAGTGAAAAGAATGAAATTTTAATGAAATCCACACATCAAACTCCCATAATAAGAATACCACAAAGATAGGAAGATCCTGCCCCATAAAGTCTAAAAACTATGCAAACACTCCTTATTTCCAAATTATTATAACAAACATTAAAGCTCTATTTATTTTAATCTTTGAGTTGAAAGACCACATGGCAGTGATTACAGGATGAACTTCCAGATCCAGTGAAAAGATAGTCACTAGTTTCAGCCATAGAAATCCAATTTGAAACAATTTTTGGATGGAGTATAATGGATATTCAGTATAGCATGCAGAGTGGTTTCAAAGGGGCAAGGTTTTATTATCAGTGTGTATGTAGTTTTCTACTATTTTGAATTTACTATCTTTCTCTCAATAGCTTCTGTCTTGTCTATCTTCTTCTATCTTGTGCCTTTTTTTTTCCTCTGAATATGTCTTTGATGATTCATCTGAAAAGAGCATCAAGTTCTTGGAATAACAAAATAAAAAATTCTAGTATCGCCACGCATTCAGGTGACCATATTATAGCACACCTAAAATATTGAAGAAAGAAGTCATTACCTTAACTTGATTTGTTCCCATGTCAATCACCACCGCTCCTTGCTTTAGCCAATTGCCACGAACTATGTTGGGGATTCCAACATCTGCTACCACAATGTCAGCTTCAGAAGTTATTTTTTCAGGGTTCTTTGTGTATGCATGTAACATGCTGACTGTTGCGTGGTGTCTCTACTAAAAGGATGATAAATCAGCAATTTAGCAATTGAAACATTCTGCTCAGCAACAACATTTATGTTACCTGCAATAGCAAGGAAGTAGGTAACCCCGCAATTTTACTTCTTCCAATTATAACTGCTCTTTTTCCCTTGATTTCCACACCATGCCTAAGTAACAACTCAATGCAGCCCTTGGGGGCACAAGGGATAAAAAAGGGTTTTCTTCCTCTTATAGCAAGATTTCCCATATTTAAGGGATGAAAGCCATCCACATCCTTTTCTGGACTCACAACATTGATAATTTTTTCCTCGTCCAAATGCTGCATCAAATATTTTAGAATAACTAAGGTATTAATATCAATATCCACCACATAGGACCAAATCACCAAATTATGACAACAATCTTATGATTAGAACTTTCCGATGAAATTAATCTACGAGAACCATATTTATCTTATTCAATGAAAATTGAGTTTAGATCAACTGAAGTCTCCAATCTGTCTATGTTGAAGTGTGTATTTGGATTAGAGTTGATAAACTTAAGTTTAAGTCAACTTAGTTTTACAAACTTAAGTTTAGTTAAAAGTGAATTTGCAGTAATATGATTTATATTTGAGAACTTTTATCTCAAAAGTGAATTTGACAAAATGAATGTTGTTTAGATAAAAGATTAAAATTACTTTTGAAGCAAAATTGAAAGGAAAAATGTTCTCTAACGAACTTTTGCCCAATGAAAAAACAAAAAATTTTTGCTTTCACTCCGACTGAGATTTGGGGACTATTTTCCGTTGAAATTGACTGAATTTTCGCAACAAAAAAATTTGCCAAACATGTTGGCACATCTTTCAATGTTGCAAAGAAAAACATGTTTGGGTTCATAAGCACAGTCAATAATAAGAAGTCAAAATGATGAATAAATTACTTGAGGAAGAGGAAGTTGCACAATAATGCCATGTACATCCGGGTCATCATTGAAACTTGCAACAGCATCAAGCAGTTCATTTTCAGTAGACTTTTCAGGCAACTGGGCAACCACTGTTTCAATGCCAACTTGATCACAGGCTTTCAACTTAATGTGGATGAAAGTGTGAGAGTCTCTCCTATCACCCACCAAAACCACAGCCAATCTGGGACACTTCCCAATGCCACTCTTCATCCTGCTTATCTCATCAGCTACTTCAAATTTTATGTGTCTAGCAATCGGTTTACCCTCGAGAATTGCAGCATTATGCCCATTAACCCCTAAAGCATCACAAACAACCAAAAAGAAACAAAACCCATTAACTTAAGTAACCAAAGCAGAGCTTTAGAGCACCGTAGAACTTGAAATTTATACCATAGAACTTACATTGGAGACTTTCTGAAAAATGGGTATGAGGGGAAGTGTTCTCTGAGGGTACCCAAACATCAGGAAGGTTGGGGCCAAGAAGAGCACAAGAAGATGGAGCAGAAAATGAATGCAATGCTTTCTTCAGAGTTCTATGCCATTGTCTAGCCACCACCCCAGCAGTGGCACAAGTTCTCATGTTTGAGTTGATTTGAGAATAGGAAAGTGAAAAGATTGAAGCCACCAACAGAAGAAAGCAACTTTGGCTGTGTCTTCCCAGTGAGCTCTCTATGGATGGGGGTTTTGGTAGTTCAGTTTGAGGAAAAAGATGAAAACCTTTGTCGAATGAGTTTTGCTTTGATATCTTGTTGCGAGTCTTGAGATGGGATGGACTTGAGGGGCTGCATTTAAGAGGTCCATCCATGCTACCGTGATTTTAAGCCATTGGATTAAAATATATTTAGATGAATAGTTTAGATTGCTTACTAGATATTTGTTAATGAGAAGTTTGACTTTGCAACTTGATACATCAAAAAATGAGATATTCAGTTTGTGAAGATTAGATGAATGGTGTGGATGCTTGAGGTAATAGTTTGTCTTCAATGTCTTCTCTCTCACTCTCCAATTTTCAAGTATGAAACTGCATTGCACGAAAAACAGTAAAAAAAAAGGCCAATATCTTTTTGGTTTCAACACAAAAAAGCCAAGAAAAACATGAACCCAAACCGCCAGAGGCAAGCACACCACTATCTTCACCACTCGTACACGCCCACCATCTCTGGCGTGTCGTTCCTAAACGGGTCCACCGTCATCAGCCCCGGCACCGTCAGCTCCTCCTTGCACCCTAGGAACCCAGACGCGTTGGAGATGGCGTCACCGTGATCAACGGAAGACGCAGAATCAACGGAGTCACCGCCGCCGTTCACGATGAGGATGAGATGATCAGAAGGGGGGAAGTGTTTGGGGTTAAATGGAAAAATACATTCTAAAAGGACTCGTTTGAAAATAAGCATTGGGACGTTATTTTTTAGAAAAATAATCATCTTATACCCTTAAAAAAAGCTGTAAATTTTATTGATATTTTTTAAGAGAAAAATTGATTGAAAAAAAAAATAATAAAAAAATATATATAATAAATAATATTAAATAAAATATAAAAAATAATATATATTATTTAATATAAAAATATAATAATTATTTTTTAAATAAAATTAATTTTAATTTATTATTTATCTAATTAAAATATAATTAATTATATCTAATTTATTCATAAAATTATTTTATATATTACAAAAATATTACAATTATATAAAAATAATTTAATATCTTTATCGCGTTAAGATATTATATAAATATAAATATAAATATATTATGATCTACGTAAAATAGTTTTCAATTAGCTACAATCATCGATTTTTTAAGAGGTTTATCGATCGATGGATAGAAATTCAAAGTGTCCACTGTAAACACCACCGATTTGTGGAGGTAAACCTTTTTAGTTGATCCCCACGTCTTCAGTGTTCTGCGGCTGCCACGCCACGTAAGTAACCAAAAATTATTAGGTTAAACTAAAATAACACTAGGGATTATAAAAAAAAAATTAAAAATAATATATGATAGTTATATTGTTATTATAAAAATATATATTTATAATTTTAGTAAGAGATTAAGGATGATATAAAATTTTCACATTAATATTTAAATATTTAATTATTTTAGGGTGTCAAATAAAAAGTTTATATATAAAATTTTGATAATAATTTAAAAATTCCAAAAATTATTGAAAGAATATTTTAAGTCTTTTGGGGTGTGACATCAACTTCCTTAACTTTATCTATATATATTATAGTATTATTTGACACCATAATAAAAATATTCTTATTCTATAAAAAATCTTAATAAAGTATTTATATATATATATATATATATATATATATATAAAACATTATTATTACATTAATAATTACATTAATAAGATAATAACAATGAACTTCAAATTTAAATTTATAATAAGTTATTAATGACACAATTTAAAAATAATACTTGTAAGAAAAAATTTTAAAATAATTTAAATTTTTCTTTAATATTTTCTTTGAAATGATAATATTAAAATTTAAATTCAAATTACATTAATAATACAGCCTAAATATGACAATTGACAAAAAAATTATATTTTCTTTTAATTTTTCTTTAATATTGATAGCACAATTTAAAATTACCACTTGATAGAATTCTACAAAACTAAGACTTTCTTTCTATATATTTTATATTTTATATTGATTAATTGATTGATTAATCAAAATTAGCATTTTGCATCCGTGCAATGACATGATAATTAGTAAAAATATTATGTGTTTGGAATGCAATAAAAAAATGTGTGTGGGATAATTAATAAAAATTTTAATTATATGATTATTGAAAATATAGTTAAAAAATTATTAGTTCATTTATAATGCATTAATATCAATAATAAGAATATATTATATAAAAAATAAACATAATAGTCAAACAATTAATTTTAATGTATACAAACAATTAATTTTAATGTATAAAAATTATTATAAAACTATTTTATAAATAAAAAATTATTTAAATATATATAATAGGTGAAATTACTACAAAAAAATGTGTAAATTACGGTACTTATTTTTGTATATTACGACAGTTTTAACTATCGTTTTTGGCGTCAATGACGGTTTTCAAAACTAACGTAATTAACTTTACCATTAGATATAATACGACAATTTTTTATTAACTGCCAAGACAACCACCACAATTTACCATATATAAAATGACAGTTTAGTTTTGCATAAAACGCAATTAGACCTACTATAATTTGCATAATACCTACACACAAAAACAAGTAAATTACGCTGATTATAACGGCCATAATTTACATAACACCAAACAAAAAATGTAAATTACGGTATTAAAACTGCCATAATTTATCTAAAATCAACAAAAAAAAAACGAAAAGCTCCACCACAAATGAAAAGCTAAGATCAAATGAAACAATACACCAAAAGGAATGAATAGAAAGCTACTATCATATTTGTTTTGGTAGGCATTAAATTTAAAAATTAAAAATAAAATAAAAAACACTAAAAGGTTACAAAAAGAAAATAAAAGATATTAACCTTTACCTGTCATTCTCCTGCTATGAAATGTTTCTACTTTCTACTTTCTACTTTCTACTTTCTACTTATCAAATTAACATTTAAGGCAGCAAAAGCCATAAGCCACTATTTTCCGTCCTCAAGAAAGAAATATCAAAATGAATAGTGCAGTAAAAAATGAACAAATTGCATATAATGCTTTCAAGAATCTTTCATCAAAAAATATCACAGATAAACATTATCAAGCTAGTTGATGACAACCAAAGTATCTCTTCCTATTTTTGGTGCTTTGGCTGGGATGAAATCTTAGGTATTTATTGGTTTGAATACACATCATTTCATGCTACAGATGACATGTTTGCTGATGAGACCAAATCAACCCCATATCATACCGTACGGATATACCATCCAGGGTAAGGTGTGCTGGAATTCTGCTCTCATTAATTGGTGCTTATATTTTACAATGAAATTCTAGCAGTAAACCGGAGAAAAAATCATCTCTAACAAAAACACATAAGAATTCAATCGATTTACGTTCAGATATAGCAACTTGAGTCTATAGGGTTTCTTGCAACACATTCTCAATGAAAATAAAATAATGGAAGAATTTGCTTTAGTTTCCTGTTCCCAGTAATTGGCTCAAAATGGTCCTCCATTCTAATACACAACCATGTTTTGTGCCCAACATTTATTATATGCCTTTCCTTAACAAATTGGGATTCTATACGTTTCAAATCCACTTTGAGTGTGTTTGGAATGTAAAAAAATGAGAAATAATTTCATTTGTAAATCAAACTTAATTAAATTTTATGTTTAAAATGTTAAAAAATAAGAAATGATTTGATTTTTAAAATCTCATGGATTTCATTTCTTTTGTTTTTTAAATTCTATCAAATTTGATAAGATTTGTTAGGAATTAATTTAATTTGAAATAAATATACTATTTTACCTTTAATAATTATCTCTAACAACCTCTCATAAGGATTAAAATATAAAATGATAAAATCAAATTAAATCAATTCTCATTTTAATAAATTTCAAACACAAAATTCGATTTCTAAATCAATTCAAATCCTATTTTTTTTTTAAAGTTTCAAACACAAAATTTGATTTCTAAATCAAATCAAATCAATTCAAATCAAATCAAATCAAATCATTTCTCATTTTTATTCATTCCAAACACACTCTTCGAGAATATATAACTTTCTTATGGTCCTCATATAGAGCCGTAGGGGACATAGCCTAAAAATGATGGGCTATACTACACCAGATAACACTTAAATGTAGTAATGGAAAAAATGTATATAATATAATATTTCATCCTTGAATCTACTTACATGGCATGCATAAGTATTGCCAGGAAGCTAGCAGATCCTATTATTGATGGCATGAAAGCAGATGCAGGCACTTGTGGCTTGATATTGGTGGCATCTATCCTTATGTTAGAAACATACAGTGCAAGCACGAAATAAAGAAAGATGGTCCTTACGATTTGTTTCTGAACCAAGCCTTCTCCTAGATTGAAACAGGACTAAAGCAAGTATGCATTTTGCTCTTTCTGTTTAGCAATCCCACACCTTAGCTCAATAACATTGCAATATACGTTAATCTTTCTTTCTCTCTTTTCTTCTCTTGGGTGAAGTCTCAATCATATTGAATCTCATTCTCATATTCTCATCATCATCATCTTCAGAGAGAGTTCAGATTCAATCTCCATGAGCACGCCACTGCCTTCAGGGGTATCTCTCTTTCTCTTTCTATTTCATCACAATCAGATCTTGCTATTTCACTGACTTGAGAGTTACTTATTTTTCACCAATTTTGAATTTTCAATTTTGAATTTTTGATTGAGTAATGGGTGGCAGGGCACGAGCCTCTTCTCATTATCTGGGATCACTCGCCTCTGCAAGGGCCTTGCACTGGTATTGGTTGCTGCTCACATTCTCCTTCACCTTTTCCCTTCAGTTCTCTCCTACCTCGCTCTCATTCCCGCCAGGTATCTCTCTTTACACTCAATCACTTGTTGTATCTGCATTCAAGTTTTACTCTTTCAACTCAAATCACACTGCTTCACAGATTCATTCATTCATTCATTCATTCTGAGTTATGAGGGAGTAGGGATCCAAGTGAAAGGTTACACCGATGGTTTATATGAATATTGCTCAATGCAAGATATTAATGACATGGTCACATGTGTCAACAACCATGACAATCAAAATTAGGCATGGCAAAAATAAAAAAGAGATGGTAACTCCAGTACCTTGTAGAAACAACTAGTCCCAAATGGACAGGTCCCATTTCCAAAGTTAAAAAACTCGCAATCAATCAACCTGTAAAAAAAGAATACAAGAATAGGAAAGATTAAATATCAAAACATTAACACTCTTATTGATATAATTTGAGCCATGTCTCTTAAATATAAGAATTATAAGTAGAGCTTATCTGTGATATTGATCATCAGATCTTGTCCCCTAGTTAACTGAACTAAGCATACAGTGCCCTTCTCAAAAGAATGTGCGAAAAGTGAACACAAAAGCATGTAGGGACAGCGTGTGTGTGCAGTTGGGGGAGGATATAGGGAATAAGCAGGGAAGGGGGAAATAAGACACTCTTTATCAATGAACCATAACTAAAGAGAAATCCAAAGTAACCAACCAGTCACTAAGAAATTTAATTTCAGCAGGTTAAGATTCAAATGGGGAAAAAAGATAACTAGATAAGAAATTACTTGCAGTTTGCCTTGTAGTTGTCGATAATTGCCTCTTTTTCTTCTTTCGAAGAATACCAAATGTCACTTGGAATGACAAAAGATGAAAGTTTGCGGCACACAGGGCAGGTTGTCACTGTGAAGTCCAATCCATATGTTGGGGCACTCCTACTACGCCAATTCCTGATACATTATTATATAGTTGAGGGTTCATCTAATTCACAACTCATTTGATGGAATTCACGTTTGGCAAGGACAAGGGCAATTGCTTGGATAGTCAATATTATATAGTTCTCAGTTCTCACAGCATCCAGAGTACAAAAAATTAGCAAACTTATATTATGGCTTACCCGTGGACTTGGAGCAGAGACGCGACGGTGGAGGCGCGACCGTGGAGCTTACCCAGCCTTCTGCAGCTTGGGCTCGTGTTGGCTGGATCCGGGTGGAGGCGCAACGGTGGCGCGGGTTTCACGGCAGCTGGGCAGATCCGGACCTGCGATAGCAAGAACAGAGGGGGAGAGGGAGAGATCTGGCGTAGTGCGTCGCAAATGCTGCGGCTTTGAGTGAGACTGAGAGGGAGGAGAGCGCGAGATAGAGAAGGTGAGAGTGAGATTGAAACGGAGAGCGCGAGAGAGTGACTGAAGTGAAAGTTTAGAGTTTTTAAATAAATTTTAATTAAAATTTAAAATAAAAATAATGACAGTTAAAATTGTCGTTTTATACATTTAAATGTTATTTTTTACCTGTAAAATATAACATGTGCAAAACTGCCATAATATACTAAATATTACGGCAGTTTTTGATAATTACCGTATTAAATTGCCATAATTTTTTTTTTTTAGTTGACATTTCAATATGTCTATTCATACTTTTTATTATTTATTTTTTATTGCACTTTTAAATTTTACCATGTCTTAAATTTTTTTTAAAAATTAATTTTTCATTAAAAATTAAAAAGTACAAGTGCAAATAAACATATTATAGTGTCAATAGTCACACTCATATATAATTAATTAATTTAGATTTCTTTTAGTAAATTAAATTTCAATTAATTTTTATCAAGTTTTCATATAAAGTTTTCTCTTGTGATTATATATATCAATATAATTTCATGTCAAGTTTTCAATATCATAAACTGTAAATATATAAAATTATAATGAAAAGAACAATAGACAACTTATTTTCTTTTGAATTTTATCACTTTTAAAATATTATGATTATATATATCAATATAATTTCATGTCAAGTTTTTAATATCATAGGCTGTAAATATATAAAATTATAATGAAAAGAACAATGGACAACTTATTTTCTTTTGAATTTTATCATTTTTAAAATATTATGATTGAATAACAACTTGACTGTGTATATGATATGTTACTAAATATTTGCATAACAAAAAATAAATCTTTTAAATGAAGCATCAAAGGTCTTTGTATATTAAATACGTATATATAATGAAAACCTATTTATACAATTAAGAATTTTTTTCTTATTGATTTGTTTAATTAATAACGTGAGCAAGATTAATAAAATAATCAATGCATTATATATATTTTTTAATTAAATCATTTGAGTACATGGTGCTTTTAAATGTATGTAAACCTATTTGAGATTTGAGTTATTAGATGGTATACTAAAGAAAATGATTTTCAATTGGAGGGAAAAGAGAATATATGTAAAAGTGACATTTATACAAAATTTTCAAGAAATGAGCTTATATATATATATATATATATATATATATATATATATATATATATATATATATATATATATATATATATATATCTATTGATCAATTTTTAACATATTTAAACGTAATATGACAAATATTAAAAATATTGAAACTTTGACATATGTATATTACACAAAACTTTGACATTTGTATCTCATTTTAAGTAATTGAGTTTACATGATACAATAATTAATATTTATGAATTATAATCTAAAAAATTGAAATGTAAGTAAAAAATATATATTATTGTACCATTTTATTAAAAAATTAATATATTTTGCATAGCAATAATATTTTGGTTGTTCTGATTGCTCCTAAATATATTTATTTGTATCATTTTAGATCATGTATAAAACATATATAACATTAAAAGTGTTTTTTTTTTTAATTTTTCACACATAAATAATACAAATATTTTTAAAGTGTTAGAAATTAATAAAAATACATAAAATTGGTATTAGATGTTCTACAATTAAGGATGCGATAACTTATTCCAGATGCAATTTTAGTAATACATCTACTAAGACACATTTACTTACGTAGACATGTTTACTTATGTAGACACGTTATAGTTAGGATAAAATTTAGCAATTATTGCCACAAAATTACTTTAGTAAAAGAAAGTTTCAACACACATATGCTTAGCATCAGCTTCTTTGTTCTCAATCACCAAATATGTGCAAAGACTACATGTCTAAAGTGGATTGATCCCATTAAGAAGTCCCCGTGAGTTTTAGCACATCGTACGATCGGGAAAAAAATCGCATTTGTTATATTAAATCCAACATTCATGTATTAAGATAAAATAATTATATAGGAATAGAAGAATGTTAGTCCTCATTCTCACCGAGTTTTAAAAAAAAAAAAAATTAAAAAACTTTATATCAACATAGAGGTGGGTGTATACTTCCATAACAAAAGAATATAGCAACCCCTTATAAGAAAATTTATCTATGATTGACATTCACAATAACTGCATCAAAAAGTCAGAAGACTTGATGAGTTCTGATTTTGAGGAATTGCCAATTTGTAATTTCTTTAAAGAATTATTTTTTATTTTTAATAATAATCTAAGTTGGATTCGGACGTGGATTTATTAAATGAGGTGAATTCATCATTGTTTTTAATAGTTAAGATACATGCAATTTTTCTCTAAAGTATATATTGTATTTTAGAGGAGCCAAATTCATGAGTATATATTATCATTAAGAAAAAATTTTTTAAAATAAACAAGTAAGAATATATTTATTTTTTATTTTATTTAAAGTGTATCATAATCTTTACTCACTACAATAGATAGAATAGCGGGAGGAGAAGAGAAAATATAAGAGAAATGATTCAGAATAAGCATGTTTTGAAAGGTAGTATAAAAAAATGAATTTAATTTTAATGCATTATCAGTATAAAATTTTTTACATCTTCAATCAATCATACATCTCTACATATGTGACATTTTGAGATAATTATTGTTAAAGTCAAAAAAAAATTATGACATGATAATGTATAGTTGAATGACAGTGCTATAAATTTTTACACTGACAATACATTTAAGTTAAATCCAAAACAAACAAAAAATTACTTAAAACTAGAGTGGCTTATTTCCAAATGTATTAAGAGAAGACACCATAGTTAAAGCAACAATTGCACAACTCTAAAATTAATAAAGCACAAAAAATATTTATATAGTACATGAAAAAGAAAGAGTGAGAAAACCCTAAAAAGCTTATGGCAACCAATTATTACACTCTAATTAATAGAAAAGTGTTATTTACTATGTAATCATTTGCATTTACTAAATATTTGCATAATATTGTGAAAAAAAATTATAAAACAAAAATGGAATTAATTTTCTATTCAATTAATCAATTGACGCGTCATTATCTTCAAGCAAATAGTCAATTAATAAATTAGTTTTTCTGTAAAGATATTGCTTTTTATAAATTCATTGCATGATTTCAATCAAATTGAATTATCATTTATTGTTTTAATCAATTTATTATTTTAATTTATTTGTGTACAAATATTTTTGCTTTTCAAATTTAAAATTTTAAAAATCTTACTATTAGAAAAAAAAACCTTGAAAAATTGGAAGAAATTAAAGTGCCTTATAAGGTGACACATGACATAAGTTTTCTTGATAGAGATTTATATATATATATATATATAATTTTATTCAATTTTCAAATAAATTCTTATAGTTTAAAAGCTTTTATTTAGGTTTGTATATTTCGAAAAAGTTTTAAACAAGTCTCTACTAGTAAATGATTGTCTCAACTCCATTAATTAGGGGTGATCACAGGTCGGGTCAGGTCGGGTTTAGAGGAGAGAAAAATCCAAATCAATCATGTGAGTTCGGATCGGGTCGGGTCGAGGGAAAAAAATTTTGAGTAACCCGAACCGAACTAACCCGATTAGAATCGGGTTGGTTCGGGTTGGTTAATCGGGTTAATAGGATTGATCGGGTCACCGGATCGGGTTATAAGAAAAACAAACTTGAATATAAGTAAAATGATGTCGTTTTATTGGGTCATCGGGTCGGGTCATCGGGTTGGTTCACTAAACCCATTACCCGAACCGATATTCAACAGGTTTATAAAATTTAACCCGAACCAACCCGGATATATATGAACGGGTCGGGTCGATCGGGTCGGCGGGTCGGGTTGTACACCTCTACCATTAATTGATGTTTTTAGGCCATTCTATATTGTTATTATAAGTTTTAGGGACTTAATCATATAATTTTATAATTAATAGGGACATATTGAAAATTTAATTTAATTATAGGAATTTATTTAAGAAAATTTAGAAGTATAAAGACCTCATATAAAACTTTAAAATTATAGGAACCTATTTAAAAATTTAATAGAACTATAAGAACCTATAGATATAACCAAAATTATTAAAGGAATAAGACTTAAATATGTTTTTGATCCCCCTAAATATATTAGTTATTAGTTTTGGTCCTTGAAAAATTTTTGTTACAGTTTGTATTTCTGTAATTTAAAAAATGAGTGAAATTGATTTCTACACTCATTTTTAAAAATAAGTAAAATTGACTAAATTCAACTCTCTTATATTAAATTTTCTTAGCCCTTGAAATGATAGAAGGTTTAATATGATAGGGGTTGAATTAAGTCACTTCCACTTACTTTTGATATTACATGGATACAAACTATAACAAAAAAATTTAAGGGACCAAAACTAAAAAATGATAAATTTAAAAGGACCAAAAATATATTTAAGCCAAGAGAAAAATATATCTAAAAATCATAAAGAAAAAAAGTAGAAAAATGTCTTGATGGGTCATTCTCATTTGGATTTATCCGTATTCTCAAAATTGGATTAGACCGGACCATGTAATTGTGAAATGGTCACTTAGCTAGTTAATGTAACAAATGTTGTTATGACTTGAACCCATGAGGTGAACCCAACCTAAAAAAATAACCTCATAGGTGGGAGAGTCTCATGGTTTAAGTATTATATTAAAAATTTTGAAATGGTCACTTAGCTAGCTATTGTAGAAAAATATATCTCTAAAAATCACAAAGAAAAAAAAAATAGAAAAAGGTCTTGGTGGATCATTCTCATTTGGATTTATCTGGATTCTCAAAATTGGATTAGGCCGGACCATCTAATTGTGAAATGGTCACTTAGCTAGTTATTGAAACAAATGTTGTTACGAGTTTAAGCCTATGAGGAAAGTTCAACCTAAAAGAATAACCTAATGAGTGGGAAAGCCTCGTGGTTTAAGTACCATATTGAAAATTTTAAAATGGTCACTTAGCTAGTTATTGAAACAAATGTTGTTACGACTTTAAGCCCATGAGGAAAGCTCAACCTAAAAGAATAACCTAATGAGTGGGAAAGCCTTGTGGTTTAAGTACCATATTGAAAATTCTAAAATGGTCATTTAGCTAGTTATTGTAACAAATGTTGTTACGACTTAAGCCCATAAGAAGAGCCCGACCTAAAAGACTAACCTATTAGGTGGGAGAGCATCATGGTTTAAGTATCATATTGAGCTTCCTTACTTACTCAATGTAGGACTCGTAACATTGCTACCCCTTTAAGATAAATTTTTTTTTATATGTTGCTATTTCGTTGGTTCATTATAAAAACAGCATGAACATATGGACTTGTTCTTGAATAAGAATCGAAGTTGTAAATATTGATTTTGATTCAAATATCAATTAATCAAAATTGTAGTACTGATTTCAATGCAAATACTAGTATGGGATCATTTTGACTTCATAATAAGTAGAGATTTCGATTCAATATCGAATTCGAGATTTGAAAAGTAGCTACACTTAGTAAATTCTTAAGAAGAATAGAAGATCTCAACTTAACAAAAAATTAGAAAGTGGTTGAAGATTCAAGTTTGAATTCAAAAAGAGAGATTTCTGAATTTAAATTAGAAGTTAACAACGGTTGTAGATGTGAGATCAAGACAACATAAGGATTGATGGTTGAGACTAAGTAATTACTTGTAGTACGAGGATTGCTGACAAGGATTTGGTGGTTATTAAATAACGATTACTAATCATTTAGTAGTTATCTTTATTTTAGACACATGTCAAGATCTTGTAAAAAGGGTAGTTATATAGGGAGTCTATAAATACCAAGAGGATGGAAACATTTAGGGGTTAAAAATTTATTACTCACAACCACTTGTAAACTCACGCTCTCACGCCCATTGACATTTCGAGTAAATAGCACGCAAGTTTAGTCCAGTATATTTCCATTCACTTTCATTTCTGTACAATTTATCAATTCAATGCAAGTTTATTTTTTTAGTTCATTTAATTTTAGCCACTTTACTTTTCAGCAAAACTCTTTTCTACTTCTGATTAAGTGTTCTCTCGAGATCATTTGATTTCTTTTAATTGTTTTCTTTACTTTATTGCAAAAAACTCTTTTCTACTCCTGATCAAGTGTTTGTTCGAGATCATTTGATTTCTTTTAATTGCTTTCTTTATTTTACTACAAATTTATTCTATTGCACTTTACGTACTTGCACATTTACTTTTCATTGCATTTATTTTAAACTGCTTTACTTTATGCTCTTTATTTTAAGCATTTTACATTACTTGTCACATTTATTTCGATTGCTTTTTAGTTTCTGTCATTTATACTTAACTTATTTTCATCTGCATTTATATCTTTTATTTCTCAAAAAAACAAAGTCTCTTTTATTTTCAAACTTATTTTTCATTAAGTTGAAAGCAAGTATAAACATTCAATTTTGGATTTGCATAATTATCTGAAATTTGAAATAATTATTTATATTCCTTTAAGATAACTTAGACTAGAATCCTAAGAGGAAGCGATTCCCTTCCCTGAATTGAGATCGAGAATTAAACTTTGTTCACTGAACAAAGGGTTTACCACAACCTGATTTGTAATAATCAAAAATTTTGGTAAACAAATTGGCACGCTTGGTGGGACAGGTCAATTAAGTTAAGATCTTAAGGGATTTTGTGAAGCTTATGCGCTTGGGAAGTGGTAGAATACTGCTAAATATATCTAAAAACACATCTTTGAGTGCTCAGAACCCTCAAACAGGGAATGATGAAGCCAATGGCAATGAAGACACTATAGTCTCTGCAAATTTACCACAAGCCTTAGAACCCGTGACAAGTGAAGTCACAGGGGCCCTTATTTCAAGTTCAGAAACTAGAACTCTTGGGGTAAATAGAACTACACTCTTATATGGGTTTGCCTCCTAGGTTTACCCCCCAAAATGTCACACAAAACATAGGCACTGTCCAAGCCACATATACAAGTCCTATACCTAACGTTTCACCAAGGAACCAAATGGTAAATGGTGGTGGCCAAGTTGCAGAAATAAGTACCAATCGAACGAATAGGCAAAATATGAGAATACTAGTATTCCCTAACGTGCCCAGAGATATGCCTTCGATTCCTTCAGGGAATACGAATATAGTCTTAAATAATATCAAGCAACAGATTGATGAAAGTAATCATGAGATGGTCTATATGCAGACTCAGTAGATGACTACTGTAATAACTCCACTCATAGAGTCAACCGATAATACCTACACCACATTGGCTAGACAAATGAGTAGGATTGCAAATGTTTTTGGTAACCTAGAAGACTCTGTAGGTAATCAAAGGGTGAATAATCAGCCTGTTTATCAAGAGAATGCCCAGTTGGTAAATAATCTCAATGTTAACAATACAGTTGAGGATATCCAGCCAAGGAAAATTCCACATGGCCCAAATGTGGGATTTCAAATTGTTAATCGAAATCAAGATGCTGACAGCCTCCTAGAAAGGATTAGGCTTAATAATCTTGGGGGGCAACAGAAGATTAATCAAGCAGTTGAACAAGTGCTTAATAGATATGGATTTAATGTGGGATATGAAAATAGACCTATTTTGTGTTAGTTTTCCCTGAATTTATCCAACAAGCAGAATTGCCTAGAGGATGGAAAGCATCTAAGATTTCTAGCAAATTTGCTGGGGAAAATGGAGAATCCATAGTAGAACACATTGCTTGATATACAATCGAAGCAGGTGATGTAGCCACAAATGAGTATTTGAAGATGAAATACTTCCCAAGCTCTCTAACTAAAAATGTCTTTACTTGATTTACAACTCTTCCACCAAATTCGATTCACTCTTGGAACCAGTTAGAAAGGAATTTTCATGATCAGTTCTTTAGAGAAGAGACAAAAGTAAGTCTCGTAGATTTGTTTAACATTAGAAGAGGACATGAGGAGTCAGTAGATGATTACTTGGCCAGGTTCAGGAAAATGAAGGCTAGGTGCTTCACTGTTACTCCTGAGTCTGAGGTAGTTAAAATGGGTGCTAGTGGCTTAGACTATTCCATTCAAAAGAAACTAATAAACCAGCAAATCCTTGACATGTCTCAACTTGCTGACAAAGTAAGACAAACTGAGCAATTGAAACTCGAAAAGGAAAAACTTAGGAGAAATTTAAGAAAAGAAAAAATTGTTTATTTCAAAACTTTTGATAGAAAGGATAAGTATTTTAAGCAATCGAAGGACAATAAAGTAGTTTATGTCGAAATCGATGAAAGCAAAGATGATAAGGAAAATGATATTAACACAGCAGAGTTAAAGTCTGGTCCTCCTTATACTTATTCATCTTTAATGCCTAATCGAACTAAGGACCATATGAAATCCTCTACGAGGCCAACTTATGCTTTCGATATTTCCAAAGCTGATTTAATTTTTGATGTCTTATTAAAAGATAAAATTAATCAAACTTCCTGATGGACATAAAATCCCTTCATTGGAAGAAATAAATAGTTAAAAATATTGCAAGTATCATAAGTATCATAATAGATGGATGCTAATCCAAAAAAGCATCATGGAAGGTGGATGCTAATCCATTCCAAGTAAATGCTAGCTATATTGAGCCAATTGGCTTCACAGAAGTTAATATGGTCGAGGTAGGAGAATCCTCTCTTGACCTCAATGACCGTAACCTTGATGTGTTCGAGGCTACAGAGGAAGAAGTTTTCCCCAAGACTAGGGAAACTTTAGTTGAATTCCTTTTGAGAAAAAAAGGGGGAGAAAGAAGTCTCTTTGTGCCCCAGATGCAGTACTGTCTTCGACAGGTTGGCGGCCAAGTCTTACCAGGCAGCCTTGAAGTAGAAGTAGAAGGAAAAAACCACTACAGGAGCCTCCATCAATATTAATAATCAGCAAACAAACCACAATGTTATGGTAATGCAAGGATCAGAGAATCCCAATAAGGGGAAGATGAGGGTTCCCCCTACAAATGTGGCCCCTAATCAATGGGTTAGAAACAATCCACAACCTCACAAGATTCAGAACAGGTCATTCTGGCCAAAATTCGAATATAGGATGAGTTCTTTCAATGGGAAACCAAACACTTGGTTTCGAGGAGAAAGTTCGAACCCGAACCAAGGTTTAACCCCATATTTATCAAAGTCTCAGTGGCGCAAAGCATAGAGGCTATGACAACAATAGTTACAACAACAGGCATTGGCCAAGTTGCAACAGCAACAAAGGTCATTTACCCGGGAGGTCCCTGAAAATAGAAAAACAAAAACCTCCAAGTCCAATGGACGAGGACGTTATTACAGATTCATTCAAATTTGGGTTCAAGGATGATTTAGACACCATTTTTTGTGTTAATGTTGTGTCTCTTCTTCCTTATAACTTTTCCATTTCAGATGACTAGGAAGTGGATCAGGAGCAGGATTTTGAAGATAATGTGGAAGAGACCAGTTGGTATATTGTCAAAGAAGATACAGTCGAAGTAATGGAGAATTCGGTAGTCTTCAATACTCTCTCCCTTGAAATGAAAAGTCGTCTCCATCCGTTTTTTATCAAGGCAACAGTAAATGGTAAATTAGTGGGCAATGTGTTGATCGATGGGGGAGCTGCCATTAATCTTTTGCAAAAGCATTTACTGAAAAAATTTGGCAAAACAGAGGCTGAATTGTTACCGCACAATATGGTGGTAACAGATTTTTATGGCAAATCCTCCACATCTGAATGGGCTATTATTCTCGATGTCAAGGTGGCTTCAGTAACAAGGTCAACCTTGGTCATAGTGGTTCCTTCGAAGGCTAGTTACAATCTACTATTGGGTAGAGAGTGGATTCATGCTGTGGGTGTTGTCCCTTCGACCGTCCATCAAAAGATGTTCCTGTGGAATCAGGTAAGGGAACTCGAGATGATTGAAGCTGATGACACCCTGTGTCATGTCAGTCAGAACCATGCAGATCTAAAAATATATATGCCTGGTGTTAGACCATTCTGTATTTAGGATTCAGTAGCTCTCGACGGGAAGGGAGTTGAGATGGTGGCCCTTACCCCCAACAAGTTTTTCTGTTATTCCAAAAGCTGATTCTTTTCAGTTTCAAAATTGTAATGATTCTAGGGCGTATAAACACCTATTCAACATTTCAGGCCAAGTATATTCAGCCTTAATTTGTAATAATGGAACTTGAGAGCCATATAGCTCGAATTACAGCCTATATGGCTGAAAATTGCTTAGAAAGTGCAATTTTGAGTCAGCTAACTTGAATATCAGCTTATATGGCTGAGAAATTTAGTACCATGGAAGGAGCCAACTTGGACTATATTTATGATGATTCCTCTTTAGGATTCAAACAGACCCCTCTATCTGAGATTAAAAGAATAGAAGTACAAGATCCTTTAGAGGAAATCAATTTAGGAAATGATGTAATAAGAAAGCCTACTTTCATAAGTAATTTAATATATTCTAATTTCAAGTATGAGTTGATTCACTTGCTCGAAGAATATAAAGACTGTTTTGCATAGGATTATGAGGAAATGTCTGGGCTCAGTCAAGATTTAGTGGAACACAGACTACTAATTTGAGTAGGATAAAGACCAATCAAACAAGCTCTAAGGAGATTTGCCCTTAAAGTGGTCTTAAAGATTAAGGAGGAAATCAAAAGGTTACTAAAGGCTAAGTTCATTCAAACTGCCAGGTATATTAACTGGATTTCTAATGTTGTTTCTGTTATGAAAAAGAATGGTAAGTTAAGAGTATGCATTGATTTTTGAGATTTAAATTCTGCTACCCCTAAAGATGAATATCCTCTGCCTATTGCTGACATGTTAATTGATTCAGCCTCAGGTTATGAAATTTTAAGTTTTATGGACAGTTATTCTAGGTATAATCAAATTTACTTTGTAGAAGAGGATGTGTCGAAAATAGTTTTTTGATGTTCAGGAGCAATTGGAATCTTTGAATGGCTAGTCATGTTGTTTGGATTAAAAAATGCTGGGGTCATATATCAAAGAGCTATGAATACTATTTTCCACGATGTTATTGATAAATTCATAAAAGTTTACATCGATGATGTGGTGATAAAATCGAAATCAGAGCAGGAACATCTCTCAAATTTGAAACAATCATTCGAAAGGATGAGGAAACATGGATTAAAAATGAATCCTTTTAAATGTGCTTTTGGTGTTTCTGCAAGAAATTTCTTGGGATTCCTAGTTCAAATGAAAGGAGTAGAGGTAGATCAAAACAAAACGAAAGCTATTCTGGAAAGCATCACCTCCTTCGAATAAGAAGTAGCTTCAGTCTCTGCTAGGAAAGATTAATTTCCTAAGAAGATTCATTTTGAACTTATCTGGAAAAACTGAAGTTTTCTTTTCACTCTTAAAGCTCAAAGCTGAAGAAGAGTTTCGATGGGAAGAAGAACATCAAGTGGCATTCGATTAAATCAGGCATTGTTTGGCTAATCCTCCAATAATAACACCTCCAGTGCCTGGACGCCCCTTGAAGTTGTATATTTTACCATTGAAAGAAACAATTAGGTGTATGTTAGCATAGGAAGATGAGAATGGAATCGAAAGAGTAATTTATTATCTTAGTAGAGTTTTGATAGATACTGAAACAAGATATTGTGCAATCGAGAAATTATGCTTAGCTCTGTATTTCTCTTGCACTAAGTTAAAGTATTATGTAAAGCCACATGATGTACTTGTTATTTCGAGAATTGATATAATAAAGTATATGTTATCCAAACCTATCTTGCATGGTAGAGTAGGAAAGTGGGCTCTTGCTTTAACAGAATTTTCTTTAAAGTATGTACCACAAAAGGCCGTGAAAGGCCAAGTATTGGTAGACTTTTTGATTGACCACCCTTGTATTGACATCGAAAAAAAAGATATTGACTATGTTGGTTTGAAACCATGGAAGTTATATTTCGATGAATCAAAACACATTGGAGGTGTGGGTCTTGGAGTTCTAATTACATCACCAATTGGGACTCCAACCAAATTTTTATTCGAATTAAAACATGAATGTTCAAATAATGAAGTTGAGTATAAAGTTTTAATAGCTGGTTTACAAACTTTAATTTCGTTCAAATCCAGAAATATTAAAGTTCTGGGTGACTCCAAATTAGTTATTAAGCAATTGACTCGAGAATATAAATGCATTAATTAGAATTTATTTAAGTACTTTACTTTTGCAAGAAGGTTGTTATGTGAATTTGATGAAGTTATATTGCAGCATATTCCAAGGGAAGAAAACTATGAAGCCAATGAGCTTGCCCAAATAGCTTCAGGCTACAAGATTTCGAGTGTAACTTTGGTTAAATTAATCGAAATTAGAGAAAAAGTATATCCATTTAAGAATTTAGAAGTATGTTTACTCGAAGATATAGGTGACCTTGATTGGAGAAAACCAATTATTGATTATTTACGAAAACCCAAATATATCAGTCAAAAGGAAACTAAAATATAAAGCTCTGCATTATGTTATAATGGGAGATTCACTTTATAAAAAGTTAGTAGATAGAAATTTATTGACATGTTTGAGTGAAAAAGTAGCATATACAGCTTTAGTAGAAGTACACGAAGGTATTTGTGGTGCTCATCAAGCTAGTGAAAAGATGAAATGGGTATTACGAAAGCAGAGAGTCTATTGGCTGACAATGGTAAAAGATTGTCATTTATACACCAAGTCATGTGAGGAATGTCAAAAGCATGGAAACATTCAGCATATTCCTGCAAGTGATTTACATTCAATTATAAAACTTTGGCTGTTTCGAGGATGGGCTCTCAATCTGATAGGCCAGATTCATCTGTCATCTTCTAAAGGATACAAGTATATTTTAGTTACCATTAATTATTTTACGAAGTGGGTCGAGGCAATTCCTCTGAAAGATGTTACCCAACAAGATATTATTAATTTTATTGAAGAAAATATTATTTATAGATTTGGTATTCCTCAAACTCTAACTACTTACCAAGGTACCGTGTTTATTTGTCGTTATATTACTGAGTTTATTAAAACAAAGAATATCAAATTACTCATTTCGACTCCTTATTATGCGCAAGCAAATGAGCAAGTCGAAGCAGCTAATAAGATCTTAATTGGTTTAATTAAGAAACATGTTGGTCGAAAACCAAGGAGTTGGCATGAGACTTTGAGCCAAGTTTTATAGGCTTATTGAAATTCTCCTAAGGAAGCTATTGGTACAATGCCATATCATTTAGTTTATGGTCATGATGTCATTTTACCAATCGAAATTAATCTTCAATCAGTTAAGTTATAACGTCAAGATGAAATTCCTACTCAAGATTATTGCGATTTAATATTTGATAAACTAAATCAATTAGATGAAGAAAGATTAATTACTCTTGAAAATTAGATTCGACAAAAAGAAAGAATTGTAAAATTCTATGATCTTTAAGTCAAAAGAAAAAAGTTTGCTTCAGGTGATTTAGTCTAGAAGGTTATTTTACCTATAGAGAAGAAATCAAAGTCATTTGGAAATTGGTCCCCAAATTAGGAGGGGCTATATCGAGTTGAAAAGGTTTATTCTGGTAATGCTTATTCGATTATGAATTTAAATTCGAATGAAAAGATTACTTCGATAAATGGCAAATATTTAAAGGCATATAGACCAACCATACATGAAATCAAAATCTTATAAGAAATCATGGTGTTGATTCAAAACAAATCGAAATTAAAATTATCATTACAAAATGAATGTACAAAGGTTTATTGAAGCCTTGAAAATAAAGAGGTCCAAGCATCTAAGATCCTAGCCTTTTCCTTAGAAGCTACCTCGAGGGAACGAGCTAAATCTTGAATAGCTTGCTTCACCTATTTACCTTCATTGGTCCATCAATGGTAGTCCTCATCGAGAGCTCGTTCTTGACTTGCACAATCCTCAGCAAGGGCTCGAAGTTCACCTTGTTGATCTTTAAGCAGTAGCAGTTCTTGTTTAAGCTCAGCAATTCGTTCTTCGTTTTGATTAATGTTTTGCTGAGTCGATGAAAAAATCAAAGTGAACTTCAAACGTTTTCTCGTTACCTTAGCAATAGTTATCATCAGTTGTTTCTTCTTTTCGAGGAGTTCTTGATTATTGGTGATAACTTGATCAATGCTAGGAAGCTTGGTTGGCAAGTCCTTTGTGAGGTTGGCCAACTCTTGAACCACTGTTTGGGCATTTGAATCCAAAAGATGCTTGCTTTGGTTCAATTGGTCAAGAAGGCAAAACAATTTTTTCTTTTTGTCTTTGGCAGCCATAATTTGATCTATCCTAAGGCTTGAAAGATTAACTAGCTCTTTTAGGAGTTGGGGGGCAGATATGCTTTGAACTTCGATTTCAGAATGAGCTGTGGAATGATGTGATTTCAAGGATAGAGATCGTTTAGATAGAATATCTTCTAGTCGTTTCTGAATATCATTTTCATCCTCGTCATCATCGATGCATATAGTCTTTGCTTCTTCCTCAAAGGTAGTTTCAGTTTGTCTTAAATGGACTTTGGCAGAAGAAGAGGGGATAGCCTTAGAAATCTGGATTGCTTCAATCGAGATAGGAGCTTCGATATCGGCAGGAATGGAAGCTTTAGGAGGAGAATTGATGTTTGCCTGCAATTCAAAAAAAATTGAAAAGATTTTTTTTCGTGAGATTTTGATCTAAGTGTAATATTTCAAGTTTAAAATACATTAGTGATAAACATGAACATCTGTCTCAACGAATGGAATCGTGGAATTAAGTCCATCTATAGAAACTATGTTTTCCTGAAAAATGTAGAGATAAGATTAGAATAATTCGAAACAAGTAAATGATTGGATAAATTTATTCAATATCAAATCTCAACATTAGTTTTGATGGGGATGTCCTGAGCTCGAGTGCTGGTTTCTTTTTCGGTTTGAACCGTTGTTTTGAGCATCCCATCAAAACGAGAACTCAAGGCTGAAGTTGTTTCTGGCCCAAGGGTGAGTTGTTCTAGTAAGAGAATCGAATCCCTTGGAGGAGAAGGGATAGGGGAAGGTGTCCTGAATCTTCTCAAAGACATTGGAGTAGATTCTCTATGTTCTTTAGGGGAGGATCCCTATTCGAGATAAAAGAAGCATTAGTGATTTTAAAGACTTCGAAGAAAAAAAAAAAGTTAATATATATATGACTCACTGCTGAGGGTTTGACCCTTTGAGTGTCAAATGCTAGTCCTGCACTTTTTGAAGTAATGGGCTCTTCATCCTCTTTCGAGGATTCATCAGAGCTTGTAAACAGGATAATTTAAGCCTATTTCGATATAATATGTTTTACATGTCTAGTTTTTATTGGGTTTTCGGCAACTATTTTTTCCTGGAAAGATGAGAAAAGAATCGAACATAGATATGACGAGTTTATATAAAATGAAAAAAAAATCATTTACCTTGGATTAAGAGCTAGCAAGTGTAGTTGTTTCGATCACATTTTTCTTTTTCTCAGCTATCATTTTTTAAGGTGCTAGAGAAGGTTTTTTCGAAGGTTGAAATGATGAAGTTGTCCCTGAGGCCTTCGACTTGGTTTTCTGAACTTTGCTTGGCCTTTGGGGCTCATCTTCCCAATCTTCATTTTTAACCTCCATTATTTTGCTTTTTTTTGAAATTGCATTATATCGAGTTTAGAAATAATGGTTAAAATATCAATAAAGACTATGAAGATTAAGGACTTAAGACTTTACCATATGGTGGATATTTTATTACTCGAGTATATCCATAAATTGGAACTCGACAGTTGTCCAAATAGCAGTTGGCAAAAGTTACTTCTCGTTTCTTTGAATCCTTAACAAAACCCAACGCTCCACCTTTGGGGTCTAGATATAGATTGGCCATACCAAAGGGAGCATTAGGAAGTGAAGGAAACTTTAGTGGGGTTTTGAATTGTTTGAATGAAGCCAAAGGATTCAAAACTAGCGCACCAATGAAATGAGCATAACATAATTGATGATGCTCTACTTTCTTTTGTTTTAGGACTTGTTCTGCCTCTCGAACCACCAGTCTTAACTTTCGAAGATCATATTTGACTTTGAAGAATTTCTCAAATCTATAAATCTCTTTAAGATGCATACCTTTGGATTTCTTACTAGCCACTCCTGTCTGCATAGATGAAGATGAATTAGTAAATTGTTGGAAGCATTCTTCGACTGTAGGCTTCTTAGGAAAGTAATATTTTCTCCACCAGTTTTTGAACCCCTAGGTCGAGTAGAATGATGGAGTGCATCGAAAGGATTAAAACCTTCTCTCCTTCCAATATTTTGCTTCAAAAAGTGTTTATATTGTGCCAGATCCCTAGCTTCAGAGTCACATATTTGATGTTTGTCTTTTAAGGAAATTGGAGCAGGAATACATTGGGAAAAACCCAAGTTACCTTGAGGCACAGGAAGGAAGGTAGAGTTGGAGGCTGAAGTCATTCGATTTAGGGAGGCCAGGAGATAAAATTTGGGTAGTTAAGGTATGAGCCCATATTTCTAGGTTTTCAGATTGTGCCCCAGGAGTTTCATAGAAAAATGGTTCTTGAAACCATTTCGGGCCATAGTTACGGAGAGCAAAAGGGGAGAAATCAAAATTAATTGATTGGTGGTGCATGTTCATGAATAATGAGAAAAAAAAATTAAAAGTCTTCAATTTCATTGTCTGGCTGCGAGGCATAGCAAAGTTGAGATAATCGAGGACCTTCAATTTTTGTGTAATTAGTGGCTGAACTAGAACTTTGAAGGTGTGGTTTGAGGATGGTCTTTAGCCAAAGTTGTAACAACCAGAATGGACCCCTAAGGTTTGTAAGGGGTTTATCATTGGATCGAAAAAGATTTATGGCTTCTGTCATTGAAGAATAGAATTGAGCAAGGATTAATTTGCTCAAATAAATGGGAGCACCTTCGTGGAGAAGGATGGCTAATGGAAGAAGAGATTTTGGGATTTGAAGTGATTTGGTGCAAAAAATAATAGCACTGAGCCAGAATATAAGGAATGCTACATGTTCTTCATCAGAAATTTATATTGTGTCGAGATAGTTATTCTGAATGAAAGTTGTATATGTAAATTTCGATAAGTTAGGCTCGATAGAAGTTCTTGGACTCAAGGTGCTTTTGACTATTCTTCCAACAGGCTTAAGGCCAGTGATGGCAGCCATGTCAAAAATAGTAGGAGTTAGCATCCAATAAGGGACATGAAAAGAATTTGTGGATCTGTTCCAGAAAAAGAAGGAACTTATGAGCATGTAGGCATTGTATTCGATACGTTCCCTACTCAATTGGATAAAATCGAAAATACCAACTGACTTCCAAACAAATCTTTTGGCTTTTTTGATACGGTTTAGCCAACGAAGATAAAGGGGTCTCGTATGATTACTGACAGGTGGTGAACTTCGAAAAACTTTTGAGAAATGATTGAAAAAATTAGTTTTGAGAGAATGATGGAAGGCAAATACCGTTTCTCCTTTGATGCAATGAAAAAAGGATTGAATGCTTGTATATTCCTGTTCAGGAATAGTTGGACCTAAAAATGTAAACCTATCGTTACCAATGGTAAAGGGGATCATTATCTGGGACTTCCAGAGTTCAGAATGGTCTGTGGAAGGATCAGGAGCGTAAAAAACCCCCATCTTTTATCACTGGAGCAGTCATAGTGGCAACATTGGGTAAGACTACTGTTTCTTGTGATTCAGAATTTGAGTGTGAAGCTTGAATGGAGGAAGCAGTCTTGTTAGAAGAAGAGGCCATTGATGATTGAAGGTTTTTGAATCTTAAGAGAGAAATAAAGACAAAGATAGAATTTAACAGGAAGATTCAAGGTTTAGTAATGACAAAAAAGTGTGTGCAAAGAGGGAAGAACTCAGAAATTGGAAGAAAAGGAAGTGTAGGGAGAAGTTTTTTTCTTCACGATGTAAATAGAGGTTTTCAAATTAGAAGAAAAAGAAAATATGAGCAGTAAATTCATTTCATGCCGACATGATGGAGTACGGCTGAGGCCATTTTTATCCATTAAAAGCCATCATTGGCTTTGTAAGAGAGGCGGTTAGTTAATGGGGAATGGCCACGTAGTGACAGTTTATGTAAGTGGAGATTTAAATCTCAAATTATAGATTTTGCCATTTGACTTTTCAGTTGCTTTGTTTTACGTTGAATTGATAGGCAAAATCCTAGTAAAATTCCTAAGTCCAATGGCAATTGAAAATAGTATTTGAAAGAGTAAAATATTTATCTCTCATAGTTCGAGAATAAATATTGGGGGGCATCTGTTGGTATAAAATAAACATTTTTTGATATGTTGCTATTTCGTTGGTTCAGTATAAAAACAGCGTGAACATATGGACTTGTTCTTGAATAAGAATCGAAGTTGTAAATATTGATTTCGATTCAAATATAAATTGATCGAAATTGTAGTATTGATTTCGATGCAAATACCAGTTTGGGGTCATTTTGACTCCATAATAGATGGAGATTTCGATTCAATATCGAAATCGAGGTTTGAAAAGTTGCTACACTTAGCAAATTCTTGAAGAAGAATAGAATATCTCGACTTAACAGAAAACCAAAAAGTGGTTGAAGATTCAAGTTTGAATTCAAAAAGAGAGATTTTTGAATTTAAATTAGAAGCTAACAACAGTTACAGATGTGAGATCAAGGCAACATAAGAATTGATGGTTAAGACTAAGCAGTTACTTGTAGTACGAGGATTACTGACAAGGATTTGATGGTTATTCAACAAAGATTACCAATCATTTAATAATTATCTTTGTTTTAGATACATGTTAAAATCTTGTAAAAATGGTAGTTACTTAGGGAATCTATAAATACCAAGAGGATGGAAATATTTAGGGATTGAAAATTCATTACTCACAAACACTTGTAAATTCACGCTTTCACGTCCATTGACATTTTGTGCAAACAGACGCAAGTCTAGTCCAGTATGTTTCTATCCACTTTCATTTCTGTACAATTTATCAATTCAATGCAAGTTTATCTTTAGTCCATTTAATTTTAGTCATTTTACTTTTCTGCAAAACTCTTTTCTACTTCTGATTAAGTGTTCTCTCGAGATCATTTGATTTCTTTTAATTGCTTTCTTTACTTTATTATAAAAAACTCTTTTATGCTTCTGATTAAGTGTTCTCTCGAAATCATTTGATTTCTTTTAATTGCTTTCTTTACTTTATTATAAAAAACTCTTTTCTACTCCTGATCAAGTGTTCTTTTGAGATCATTTGATTTTTTTTAATTGCTTTCTTTATTTTATTACAAATTTATTCTATTGCACTTTACGTACTTGCACATTTACTTTTCATTGCATTTATTTTAAAGTGCTTTACTTTATGCTCTTTATTTTAAGTATTTTACATTACTTGTCACATTTATTTCGATTGTTTTTTTATTTCTGTCATTTATACTTAACTTATTTTCATCTGCATTTATATCTTTTATTTCTCAAAAAAAAAAAACAAAGCCTCTTTTATTTTCAAACTTATTTTTCATTAAGTTGAAAATAAGCATAAACATTCAATTTTATATTTGCATAATTATCTGAAATTCGAAATCATCATTTATATTCTTTTAAGATAACTTAGATTAGAATTCTAAGAAGAAGTGATTCTCTTTTTCGAATTGAGATCGAGAATCAAAATTTGTTCACTGAACAAAGAGTTTACCACAGTTTACATGCCAAGAATATAAATCATGCTCCCCAGCTAGGTAGGCCTACATTTTAGTTCCATTCCGGTATTCGTAATAAAGTTCTTATATAATCTGACTTTAGAATTCCATTCTGGTATTCGTAATGCTTAATTGGAAACATTTTAGTTATTGAACTATGGAAGTAAATCAAGTAATTATGCTTGATGGAACAATAGAGATCATGAATGATATGCATAATAAAAAATATAAATCACCTTTGCCCCCGCTTCCTAGAATTTTAAGTGTATGAGCCAAACAAAGAACTTTCACTTTATTTATTAGAGAAGTAATACCTCACAGATGACTAAGGGAAATTCACGAAGTTTAATCACGTTGGAACACTAAAGCAGCCAAAAAGGAATAGTTTCGCTTTTAAGAAAACTCAACATCATCAACTATTGAACTATTCATTATAAATAAAGGAACCAACAAATCCAATTCAAGTTCCATTATAGCATTGCCATAGTTAGCTGAAATTGAAAACAAAGACAAGAGAAATCAACAACAATATCAACTGTTGGAAATGTCTACCAGGCCATCCTACGTTCCACCTACCTATGAAGATGTGGAGCTGAAATATGAATCGGAGGAGACTCCAGAATCACACCTTCTGCTTGTTCACATTCCTGATGGTTTGTTTGGTTTAATCAACGTCATATTCTTGCTTTTCTTTTATCCTGCATTGCTTTTCAGAGTTTCCATTAATTAAAAGGATTTTACTTTTCTACTTTTAAATTCTACTATACTCTATTTGTTTTAAAATATTTGTTGTTTAAATTTTTTACATAAGAATTAAAAAAGTCATTAAATAGTCTCAATTATACAACAATACAACTATATTTCATTAAATTATCCTTGTGTGTCATTCAATGTGTGCTACATTAATATTGTGTGTCATTATTACCTCTTACTTTAAATATATTTTTTTATATTATAACTAATATAACATATTGATTGGTACAGATCACAAAATTTCTCTTATTCTAAAAGCACTTTATAATTTTTCATATTTTTACGTGATAAAATGAGAGTTTACTCAGATACTTTTGAGAAATTCAAAATTTTCTTTATGGTTATTTTGCCTCCATTCGATATGCAGTACTCTTTATTTTGCCTCCATTCAACATGTTACAGTTTTCAGATCTTAAAATCGTATGAACAAAGCAAATATTTATGATATGCATACATTTATTTTAGAAAACTCTATCAGAATTTTTGGGTATACGCATATTAAAAGAAAATTGCATAGTGGCATATATCATACGTTCATAGGTAATCCTCTTTCTTTTGCCCTCTCACCCGAAAAAAAAATTATCATAACTGATAAATATTAAAATCAATAGAAAAATAACTCTTTAAAACGAAAAGAAAAAGTCTAAATTTTATTAAAATATTTTTTATAACCATGTGCTTGTTGTTCCCCTTGATATGCTTATGTCTTGGCTTTTACAGGCTTTGCACGAGAGCACATTGGTGCTAGAGTTGAGTTCGATTTTGGAAGAGTAAGGGTTTTTGGTGAACGACCACTTGGAAATAATAGAAGCAGCCGCTTCAATTTAGTGTATAATGTTCCAGCAAGTTGTGATCTTAGCAGAATTAAGGGAAAGTTTGAGGGAGGAATTGTTACCATTACAATGACAAAGAAGGTCATTTCAAAGGAAGAACTACAACCAACTGAACAAGAAGCACCCAAATCTCCAGTTCAAGAAACTGAACCAAACCCTGAGAAGGACCAGGAGGGCATTCCTCCACAATCTACAACTGGAGATGATCAAGAGAAAACCACTGCTGCTGAGGTAAAAGATCAAAAGGGTCAAGAAGGCATTTCTGATCAGGATCCCAAATCAACAGTAGAAAGTAAAGAAGAGGCTGATCATGAAACATCAACCCCACCTGAAGCTACAGAAGAGTCTATACCTCAAAAGGGTCAAGAAAAGGATCCCCAAGAAGCTACATTTGCAGCAGATGCCAAACTTCAAAAAGAAGAAAAATTTACAGGGTCAACTGATGAAAACGGGGAAAAGCAAACCGTTGGAAAGGAAGAAACTAAAGATGATGTGGTGGATGATTCCCCTATTACTGAAAAGAAAAGCAATGAAGAAAGAAAAGAATCAGCCGTAGATGGAGAAAGTACTTTTGTCCCAAAGACTACAGAGAAAGAGAGTGAAAATGAAATAAATGGTAAATTTGGTGCTGATACAGATAAAGGGAGTTATGTAAGAATCAGGGAGATGGCTACTTCTGCTACTCAAGCTGTAACTAGTCTGGCGAAGAGGTTCAATGAAGAAGATAAGCAAAAGCTAATATATATGGGTGCAGCAGTTCTAGTGGTGGCACTAGGTGTTTATGCTTCCTACAAGTTACGTTCCTCACCTAGACATTAGGCAAAGGCATATCTATTTCTTTTCACATGGTTTCTTATAGAAGTTTGGTTTCAGTAATGACATATAATTGACGATATTGTAGAACAAGCATGCCAAACTCTATGAACTCCATGATCAAGTCGAATTACAGGGATTTACCCACTAGTCTCCGTGGTTGAATCAACGAAAAAATAGATCATGGAAATCCGGAGATATAAAAGCAATTGTCTTGGCAACAAATGTATTAGACAAATAAATCAAAGTTACATTGTAGTTTAATTGCAAATATTCTTCTAAAAATAATCAGAAAATAAAGGGGGGAAAGAAAAAGAAAACTAGCTAGCATATATTCAAATAATTTTAAAAAAATACATTAATTAATTAACTCCTATATTCTTTTCTAAGATCACTAGTATTTTCGCTAGTATTTCTACCCGCACGTTGCACGTATATATATTTCATATATATATTTCTTATGTATGATAAAAAAATTCATTAAATGTTCACCATTTGTTTATAAAAAAGCATATATTGGTCGAGGTGATATTTAGTACATATATATTAAAAGTATCATGGAGTCATCATCAATATAATAATAAAAAATATTAGAATTTTGTAATGTAAAATGTAGTTGACTTGTCAAAAATATAAATTTCACAAAGTAGCAAAATAACAATTAATTTATAAAGTATAAACAATTATAATAAAGTAATATCATTCAAAATTCTATAAAATAAATAATATTACTAATCATTATATTAATTTTGGAGGTCATTTGTTGTTCATTAATCCATTCGTATCATTATATATGTCGTTTTTGAGAGAAAATTTTGTTTTATTATTTTATTTGTCATTTTAAAAAACTAAGAAGCCATTAATTACTTTTTTATCAATTTTATTCTTATATCTTGGTATCTCCACTGAATGAAATGAGAAAGCATTAATGGAGAGAGGATAATTCAGTCAAATATAGTTATATTTTCCTAAAATTGAGAGTATTTAACACATTTATAATTTTTTAATCCTTGTGCAAAAACCTGAAACGACAAATAATATAAAATGGATGGAGTATATTTTATTTTCACCTCCAAAGCATAACTAACCTAAAAAATGGATATCTCTCTCCTTCTCTCTTTTCTTTTGTTTTAATCGTCTCTTTCATGAGAGTACAAGAGCGAGAGGTTGCTGTTTTCCTTCTTTGGCGACAGCCCCAACGTCTCCTATTCTTTTATTTTGGTATGTTTTTTCAATAAGTGGCTCAGATCTATTAGATCTTGAGCTTGTTTATCTAGATCTACTTCTCTCAATAGTAGATCTTGTGATTTTTATTTTGTTTTTATTATCCTTTTTGTAGGTGTTTTTGTTTCCTCTTATAGTTGTTCATATCTTGATGGTAGGTCTTACAAAGTGGGAGAGATTTTCAGATCTATTTTAAGAGAATGCGTAATACACTCTTCAACCTGCAACACTTTTCGTATTGGTCTCCGATATGAAATATATTTAGACATTGATAGTCTTCGAACAAATAATAGAACTAAAGATCGTTGATTAATTCAGTATATAGAATGTATTTGTTTCTTTTTTTTTTTAGATTTTATGTATCTTTTCTAATTTGTAAGTGTCGTTAAGATTCATTTTTAATTAATCTATTTTTCTTGTAAAAAAAAACCTAAAAAATGGATTATTACAACAAAATGTATTAACACACAATTGATATATTACATTAATATCTCAAGAAAAGAATTGGATAAATGCCTAAGCAAATGTTATGAACATAATTAATTATGAACATAATTAATTATGAAAATTCCAAATTAATCCTATGAGCAAAGTTTAAAAAATAAAATTTGTATTAGTAAAAGTAATCGATATTATATGAAAAATATATATTTAATACAAAAATTGTTTATAATCCTATAAATAAATATTTTTTAATTAATTATATTTTAATTTCAAAAATTTTTCCTACTTTGTTGCTCGTAACATTTGAGTCTGATAGAACTAATTCCTACACTTAGCTTTATAGAATTATCTACAATAATAATAATATGAAAATAAAATCAGCTTCAATCAACAAATTAAATAATATGGAGTTGATAGATAAATATAGTAAATTAATAAAAAAAAATATGTAATTGTATGAGTTTAGAAAATTATATATTGTTGGTTTTCATATAAGTCGTTAACTGTGCAATGTAAATATTAAATTATTTAAATAATACCCAAATTTATATATATCATAAAAAATATTTTAAAAATATAATTAGTTTAATTTTCTTATAATAAATTGCATTTAACTAATTTTATTAAATTTCATTTAAATTTATAGTTTCGTGCAATGTAAATAATAAAATTTTAAAGTTATAAAATTTACATTGATGTAAAATTTTAATTATATTATATATTTGATAAAAATAATTATAAAATATATATTTTTAATAATGAATTATATTTTAATTATTATATTATGCTACAAAATTTTCACTCCTAGTAAATAAATATAAAATATATTTTCATCTAAGATTTCAAATCTCCTACAATGTAAATATTTAAATATTTTTAATCCTAAAGAAATTAGGTTCAAAAACATCAAATTAAATCATTGAGAAAAGGAGAAGTAAAAAAAAAATGAGAATAGAGAAATACATGGAAATTTGGGAGTGGAGACTTAAAGAGTAACAAAAGCATTAAAAACAAAATGAGTGGAAAGTATTAACAGCAGCAGATATAACATAGATTTTAAGATTAAAAAACCTCAGTTTGAGAGAGAAAATAAATTTCTTTGGCAACTCTAGTACAAATGCTGACTGTATTACTTTTATATATAGAGATGTGACTCCCTCTTTCTCATTTGAGCCACAGGAGCTGATACATATACTTGGTGAATCCAGTAGTTAACTAATTGATTATTTAAATGAATTGAAGTGCCACAACTGTATAAATAAATATCAAACGTCCCACGCTCATCAACACTAAGAACTCAAATATACAGATTGAATGGCATCCTAAAAGCAGAAATTAAATGTAAGAGAAAATTATGTACTATATATTAGTACTGCCTCAGCCAAAACATCTTCAAAAGAGTAGAATTTTTTAAGATTTCCCTCTCAACGCAACCTTCTTGCTTCTCTTTCAGACTTGAGTAAAGTGAGGATATCCCCCCCCCCCCTCACTGGACCCTTTATGTTACCTCGTAATTTGTTGGTGGTATTCTAGATATGGTATTTAATTAACTCACTCATGATTCTATAGGATATGGTGGAGTTTTTGCTTCTGCAATTTTCTGCAGCAACTTAGAATAGAAAAGTGTCGGAGCTGAATTATTTCATTTTATTTTAACTGGATTGTACCAGCACATACACATATATTTATAACCAATGAGTGACTCTTAGATTACATAAGTGATTCTTAGATTACTAGGAAGTAACAGTTACATTTAGCCGCTCATAGTTATAATTACTCATCATAACTCTAACAATAAATGACAGCATATTACTCATTAAGATGCTTTCTTTTAATGTGATGCTTCAAGACTCCCATTGCTTCTCTAAGTAGTTGGAATTTTGCTCTTGGAAATGCTTTGGAAAAAATATCAACTAATTGCTATTATGAACAACAAAAAACTACATGCACCTTTCCTTTTTCAATTACTTTTCGAATAAAATGATGTTTTATGTTAATGTGTCTAGTCCGGCTATGATAAATTGGATCCTTTGCCAAAACAATGGCTGATTTGTTGTCACAATGAAGTTGAACACTTTCCTTTTACTTCTCTCCTATATCTTTCATAATTATTCTCAATCAAATTGCTTGTTGTGTTATTAAACCAATTGCTAAATACTCTACCTTAGCTAAAGATTGTGCCCATGCTTCTTTTTTTACTCATAAATGTCCTGGTTTACTCATGAATATAGAGAATTAACTAGCAAAATACATCAAACATGCCTTGAAGTGGTAAAATAAAACAGACGTTCAACCAAGCTTCAATACATAATTGTGTCTACTAATCTTCCACCATTTTCCTTTTAAGTTTTTCATTTATCATCAAAGGAGTATCAACAAGTTTGCCGTGAAACATGCCAAACATCTTCAAAATATTTTCCACATATTTTTTTTTTAACAAATAAAAACTCCATGCTCATCTTAATAAACTTCAATTCCAAGAAGATAGTGTAACAATTCAAGATCACTCATCTCATGTTTTTCTCATCATCTCTATTTTAAATTTTTCAATTATTCTTTTGTTGTTACCGACCAGTATACACCAAACCATCAACGTAAGTGTAACAAGAAGAATACCATCCTTACCTTAATGCTTGACATACAAAGTAGGCTCATTTTTTATTCTTTGAAATCTTTGCTTAATGAAGTAACTATAGATCTCATTATACCATGCTATAGGGGCTTGTGTTGGCCCATAAAGAACTTTCTTCAATCTATATAATTTCTCTTCTGGACCTTCAATCACAAAGCCTTGAAGTTGTTTAACATACACTTCAATTCTCCATTTAAGAATACATCTAATCAAGTTAGTACATATTCCAACATTTTTGAGCAACCAATCCAATAATTACTCTAATAGTATTCACCCGAGCTATTGAAGCAAGTCTCATTGTAGTCAATACCAAACTTTTGTGCTTAGCCTTATCACCATTCTAGCTTTGGTTTTTCGCACTTAACCATCTAGATTGTGCCTCATCTAGATTGTGCTTCCCTTTACTTTATGGATTAAAAGACATACATCTATGGCTGATTTTTGGCTTGCCAACACTCCTCACAAAACTACCCAACACATATGTGGCATTTGTTTGCAGAATAAGAACTATTTATTATGGTGTTCGTCGTTTGAATTGATTGCTTTGAGAAAAAAATATGGACTCAACTATCTGGACATTCTTTGTTACCAAGGATGAGGATGACAAGAAAAAATATGTGCGATAGGACACAGCAGCTTTTTCATAAGACCAACACCAACTTTGAAAAATTGACCAAGGATAGAGAGGGTGGAGTGAAAGGCTTAAATAAAGCTGTGCAAAGGAAAGAATTATCAGAAGTGAAAAACAAATAAACACAAGAAATTATAATAAAACTGTGCTTTTTATATATAAGAATTTCGTAATCTACAATTATTCATCATAAGGCTCATCACCATAAAAACCGTTACCATTATCCTGATCAACCAAAGATTTGCTCTTAGATTTTGCTAATTTGCTAGATTTTGAGGGTTTCTTAACTTTTTCTGCCTGCAATTCCAACACCTTCTCTGAAGGTTTCCGCTTTCTTTTCATGCGCCCTCCAGCATCATCTTCAAAAATAAATAAATAAATAAAGGCCACATAAGAGTCACAGACCCATATCAGAAAAGTGCATACACAATATATTCACAACTCAAGCTTATTGGAGCTAATGAACAAGAGCTAATGCTAAGAAGGCAAACACATTCCCACCACCTCATGGGGATACAGAGGAGAACTTTTAAGTCATTGCTACAACAATTTTTGTTTTGGGAGACTTATATGTAGGGAACGCTTTAGATGCATAATTACAATTAGAGAGCAAATAATCACTCTAAGTGGTTATTTGGTTCTAAACTGTAATTAACAGATTAAAAACTACATGTAGTTATACCATTTTTTTTAATAGTAGAGTAAATAAAGTTCAGAGTTGCAAATTCCAAATTCAACCCCATGAAATAAATTTGCTGGCAAAATTACAAAATCGTGATTCACCCTACCTTTTATTTTATGGAGGTGGGGAAGGTGTTTAGAATTTGGAATTCTTAAGAATTCAAATACTTAGTTACAAGCATATAAAGCAAGGCATGGTGTTGTTACCTTCAAGTGGACTTGACGCATGATTCATCATATGTCCATTTGTTCCAGCTTCTTCTGAAAGAGGGGATCCAGTGTTATTGCTGTCCACCAACTTCAAAGAACTTTCTAAATACTTCTCTTGCTGCTCAGGAACATCACGACTAGGAGTTGCTGGCAAGAAACAAAGCTCTTCTTGAGACACATCAGAATCACTGAAAACAGCATCTTTCTCCAATGCTACAATGTCAACTTCCTCATCTTCATTAACATCAGATCCTTTCACCTGCATGCATATGACATCAAAAAAGCACAGGCGAAAAGAAAATAGGACATGCATGACCAATCTAATACATTAATACCATTTTACCTTCTCAGTCTCAGGAATCAGATCAAATTCATCTTCGCGCTCTACATACTCCTCATTTTCCTCAAGCTCTTTAAAATCAGGAGCAAATGCACTCCAGTTCTCAGTATAATCTTTTGCCCATATATAACCTATGCCATTCAGGGAAACAGATACAACAATAGGATGTACGGGATGCCATACTAAATCTATAAGAGCTTCCTTAGGTCCTTCAAGGATTTTCACAAGATGCCCAGCTCTATCCCATATGTAAATCTTGTGCTCTCCTTTGCTAGCAGAACCACCAACTACCCACTCACCATCACCACTGAAACAGGGCACTTTCCAATGCACCTTTGTGATGGAATCTTGAAATTCTCGGAATAAAATTAAACACTTTGATCCAACAGCCTTCAACTTCTCAACACCATTTAGATCACTGAGGTCCTCAGCCAGGTCATCAAGGGCTCTAACTTCATCTTTCAGGGGCAGAAGGTTTTCATAGATCCTTATTATTCGATCATTTGAATTTGTGAGCAGATACTGCCCATTCCTGCTGAACACAATGTTCTTTACGACAGAACCACCAGAGATAGGAACCATGGCACGCACTTCGCCATCTTTGTAGTCAATGATAAGAATTTCCCCTTTTGAGTTTCCCAAATAAACCAGATTCCCATACTTATTAAAACAAGCAGCAGTTGGTGTGAAGGAAGTAACTCCATCAGAACACTTATTGCGTGAAGGAGGGGTTGGTCCATTGCATGTCTCTGAGACAGAAACTTTAAGCAAAGTTGTGTTTCCCGTATTCAGGTCAACAACCATTGGAGAACATGAGAGAAGGCATGCTAAGCATAGAGATGGGGTAGAGGAACCTGGATGAAGACGAGCTTGAAGAGGGGTTTGTTGCAAAACTATTCGTGTTATTTTCTTACCACTCATAACATCCCACAATGTTAATGACTTATCAGCAGCAGATACAAGAATTCGATGACCATACTTTGACCAACAGATACTGGTTATGGGAGAAGAACATTCATCATCGTGAAGCACTTTAGCAATGCCCCTGGTTTCAAAATCCCAAATAACACAACTTCCATCATTGCACCCAGCTGGTTCAATTAAGCAAATCAAGAATCGAAAGTGAGAAAGCTGATACCGAAGAATAACTCCAATACATATTTCGCTATAGTTCAACACTTGCTATAAAATATATATATACATATACACACACACACACACACACACACAAAACCAGGGCTGAAAGAAAGGGGAAAAACTAGGCAGAAAGAAAGGAAAAAAAACTAGGCAGAAGAAATACAATGGCAGGGTAGAGTCACCCCAATCATATCCGCTAAGAGCAAGCACTTGATATAATAATATTTACCCAACCCACATTTGAACAAATAGGCACAGAGCATGAAAAAAGTTCATGCTTCAGAAAATGAATTACTACATAAATCAGAAAGAAATCCACTGATAGTAGTTGCTCTTGAAATCTAATCACAAAAGGAAAAAGTTGTCTACATAAAATCTATTCAGAATGCTTTCTCAAAATACTTAAACTTAACATGCTTTTCCAAACTGGTAAATGAAATATAAAATAGAATAACCATTGGCTTTAGTACATAATTGAAGCGGATACTTTAAAACATGAACTTCACAATCAACTCAGTTTGTCAACACCAGCCAATAATTTTGAATATAACAAAGGCTACTCCATCATAAAGAGCAAAGGTTGAGATGAGAGCCAGATCATAGAAGGTTTGGAAAGAGTTTGATACATTATAACCACTTGCATCCTGACATCTACACCTGGAAGGTTCTTTAGAAAGTATAAAAAATAGGGTTACCTTACATACAAGGAATACATCATCAATTACACATCAAGTTCCTAGAAATGACCAAAAGATTGAAAAAAAACATAATCAGCATGAACTGTGAAGATTATCTCATTGCACAACTTTTTATCAGTCCAGAAAAGCAATTTCACAAAAAAAAAAATGTAGAATAAAGAGTTTTCAGATTCTATCATTTCTTTCATTCTTGTGGTTGACTCCCAACCCACCAAGGTAAGGGGGTTTGTTAACTGATGCCATTGCTGGTATTGCTTTAATTTCCCACTAACCACCACTTCACCAGCATATATGCCAAGATTAGTCCCAACAAGATTATGTATACTTGTCGAACAAAATTTTGCAATTAATTAGTATTGCAAGAACCTTTTAAAAACATCATACCAAGCAACATATGACAACACCTTCCATCATAATCCACACAAATCCTAAACCCCAATCAAGCAAATCCTCCGCAACCCCCATCTGAACCTCTCTCCAACTTATTGTAAGAAGACTGAGTGTATGTTTGGATTAGCTTATTTTTTGTTCAAGACTCTGAGAGCTTTCGAAAAAAAAAGAGATTATTTTCCAAAAAATAAGCATTACCAAACATGCACTGACTGTTGTACGAAATTATTTTCTATTATCCATGTTTTCAATTGACCAACTAAGAGATTAACATTCAGAAAACTTTGAGAGAGCAATTAAGTCAAGGTCCTCCCTAAAAAATAATCCACTGTTTACATTTATTTCTCATTTTGTACTACATCCTCAGTTTATGATAGGGCACAATAGCGTCGTTTGATCCATGTAGTTAACCCCACATAGTAAGAAAATGCTTGGTTGTTGGTATTTGGTTGTGCTACATCCTCAACAAGTCCAAGCATCAACCATAGCATAAGATAATTTTTAATAACAAATGCTTCATGGTATCAGCAACCAGTCTCTGGCAAATTCCAAAACAGCAAAGGTAGAGAAAAAGGGAAGCAAAGAACCAGATATTTAGCATGTACTGATCAAAGGCAATGGCATGCTAAATAAAACATACTCATTGCCTTGTCCCTATGGTCTCAAAGCACACAAATTTGCAGCGCTATAGAGTTAAACTTCAATCGTAAAGGGTTGACAACTGTCCTATCCACATAAAGCAGACGCTCAAAGGAACAAATTCGTTGCTAGCTCTTACCTGACAATCATATTCTAGTTTTGGTCTTTGTAGTTAAACCATTCATACCATGATTTTTTCCAGTACATGCAATAATTACAAATGACAATTTAACCATCAACCATCACATTGAGCAGGACTTGCATAGAAAGTTAGCTTATGTTTTCTATATGAAGTTTAGAGGCTAACAAGGAAAACAATGCAATGAATTGAACCATCAACCATCATACCATGTTTTTCCAGTAATATATAGTAATTAAAATGGCAATATAACTATTAGCCATGCTATTGACTATTACTTGCATACAAAGTCAGCTTAAATTCTCCATACAAAAATTCAAGAACTGCAAGGAAAAAGACAAAAGAGTACACCAGCTGCTCTCTTTGCTTGAACAGCAAAGCCAAATAAATGCACACATACCCATTACTGCCTCGTAAAATTTCTCCATTATAATGGTGAAGCCAACATCAAGCACATCATTCATACCATGTTTGTCCAGTACTTAGAGCAATTACAATGGCAAAGCAACCATCTTCCATGCCATTGAGCATCACTTGCATCATTACTATAGTAAGTCAAAATATACGGATACCCATTACAAAATTTCTCCATTACCAAACCAATAACAAGAGACCAAACCAAGCTGCGAAAAATCAAACACGGACTCCACCCTTGATGGTAGAATCGTCAAATTCTACATAAACCCCACATGGAATACAACCAAAACGCCCTCTATCTAAAATTTGTTGAGTAAAACTAATGCCTTTTTCTTTTCTGGGTCATCAAGGAAAAGGGATTACTGACTAAAGTTTGTTACTTTAACCTTAAAATCTCCCCTTAAAACAGACAAATCAGTTTTTAACCACAACCCATTTTCCAAAATCAGATTATTTGCACAAACACAGGGTACACAAACCAAAAAGACAAAAACTTCGCAAGTAAATGGCATAAAAATGCATCAAAAGAGAATAGCCAGAAAGGACCATAGCACCCGTTGAGTAAGTAACATAAGAAATCATAGAGAGAGAAAAATTACCAGCAAGAAGGGTACCGCGACGATTGAAAGCAATGCATTTCATACAGCCATGTTCCAAATATTCTTCAATCACTTCTGGAAAATCACCCTGCAATGGATCTTCAATATGGCGCACACGAGAATGTCAGAAAAAATTTTACAAAACAAAACAAAACAAAAGTTGCAAAAAAAAATAAATGATTTCAGGTGAAAATAGACAAAAGGGTATCCAAAAGAAGAAAACAAACCAATAATGGGGGCGTTCATTGTTTCTGGAGGTTCAAGACGCCGAAGAATTAACAAGTGTAGCGGGAGAGAAGTGAGAGAGCAGCAAAACTGAAATAGGGAATTTAAGAGGGAACAGATGGCAAATAGAATAAATTTGCCTAGATGTCCTTTTTCTTTGAAAAAAAAAAACTTGAACTGAGTGTATTTATCTTTAGTTTAATTTAAATAAAATTTAATAATAAATGTATCTGACTTACTTGTCTTGTGAAACATTTTCTCTTTTCTTTGGTCATAAAGGACCTATGGACATAAAGACAGGCGCTCCCCCGAATAATACTATAGTTGGTTAAACGGTAACGACCTTTGGGCTGAACTGTTCCACCTGTAAGATTAGAGAACAATAACTTAGCAGTCACTAGGCTGACGTATTTAACTTAGGAAAATAATTATTTTATATTTTTAAAAGAGATATAAATATTGTATATATTTTTTTTAAAAGTGTATAATTAAAAAATAATAATAAAAATAAATAAATAATATTATATAAAATATAAAAATATATATATATACTACCTATAATAAGAATATAAGAGGTATTTAACTTATATCTTGGGTAAGTTATGATCACGTATTTTGAGGCATGATTAAAAGTTGGTCTATGGCTCTATGGTTAATAGGTTGGGACTTGCTCACCCTGCTAAACACTTATTTAAATAATAACAATAACTATTTTAAATTCTTTTTTTTTTAAACTAACTCTCTTGTTTGATAATAATAAAAAAATTCACTCCAAGTCAAATGATTTCAATGACCTAAATGTAATAGAGTACAATATTCTAAATAATTTTTTTAGAAAAAGAAAAAAAATTTTAAAAAAATAAAAACAAAAAACAAATAAGAAACAAGTTAGTGAGCTAGCACGCAAACTTATAAGTTACGATGAGTTGTGCTCGAGTTGACATTTTAATGGCATATTTAAAACATTGATCTATTGGTCTGGCTCATTTATAATTAATTTATTGTCAATCGAGTTAAAATACAACTGTATATCAAGATTGACCCATTTACTCATGATCTATTTACTCATATTTACTTATAACCGGTGTAGGTTAGGATCATGTATATTAAGAGATTTTCAAGTGTTCTTGAAATAAGAAAAAATTCTCTTTTAGTATCATTTAATATATACCACCTCAATTATGTAATTCATTATTGTATCCTACTTTAACAACATTTTTTTGATAAAAATAACATTTTTAATGTTATATCTAAGTTGGCATACACTGAATGTGAAACACCTATGAATTTCTCACATATTGCATAGTTGGTTAAAATGCATGTCTACACAATTCAGTTTGATTAATTTGTGAGTTAAGTGGATTAGGATAGGCATCCATAACTTGGTAACAATGTTTAAAAAAAAAAACCTAGAACTTAATGAGGCATAACCTCAAGCGAAAAGTTCAATCTATTAATAATGATTCACCCAAGCCCAATAATCATGGTATGCCTCAACCCAATATGAAGTATAATATAAAAATTTAAAAAATCAACAAAAATATTAAAATATATATATAGACAAGAGGGTTTATGAGTCCAAGGTTAAGTGGACAGCCTTAGTTGTGTAACATTCTATTTTTTTATAAAATATTTTTGTAAAAAATAAAATTTTAATTTCTTTAACTTAAATATTTTATTTAATTTTATTTTACAATAATTGTTACTAATAAGAATGAATTAGACAAAAATTGTAAGAATTTAATTAAAATTATTGAAATTAACTTTCCATATAAATTGGATAATAGAACAAAAATTTTGAAGTTAAAAATAGGAATTTATAGAAATAAAATTTAGCATTTAATATTTAATCAAAAGTATTTTTAGTATTATTAATAAAAGATAGAAATATTTATAAAAATATATTTATGAAATAATTATTATTTTAATATAAATATCTACCCTAAGTATCTAAGATAAATATCAAAGTGTAATAATTATTAAAGATAAATATCTAAAAGAGAGAGAGGGGGGTGTTACGTTGCACCTCGAGAATTGACGCAACATACTCATTGACATCACCCAGTTGATATCGTCAAAAGCCATTTGTAATGGCTATAAAAAGGGTGGGGGAAATGAAGTGAAAGGAGATAAGAATTAGGAAGAGAGGGAGATAGTAAAAAGAAACTGAAAAGAATGAAAGAAGGAAAAAGAAGAGAGAGAAAGAGAAGAAAAGATGAAGAAAGAAGAAGAGAAAAGAATGAAAAAAAAAAGTCTATGAGAGGTAGGAACTAAATTTTTTTGTTAAATAAAATCATGGCATCAACTATGTTTATAGTTAGTAATAAGTATGATTATATACTTTATTAGTAATTTAATAACGTTAATTAATTTATTACTTTAGTTTTTTGTGCATATTCTTATTATTGTCAAATTAATTATGCATATTTAATGTTGTTAGATTATAGAAACTTAATATTTGCTTTTGTGCTTAACTTTGAAATTCTTATGGTACTTGACAAATTTTAGAGTTATTATAATTTGAATATTGACTTTTTCATGGGACCAATATTATAATTTATAAAAACTAAAATATTATTCAAAACTTAAGCTAAATAAATATTCTTAATTACGTTGAGATATTATTACATTGGCTTGAGGACATTTTATGACCTTTGCAAGGATAATACTATTGTGCAATGAACATATGTGCTTGATCTACATGAAATTTTTGACATACCTTAGCTTTGAAATAATTTTATGGCCTTTATATTGACATTTACAATAAAAAGACTTTTGTGCATTGAATGCACTATCAATACAAGGACAAACTATAGGTCATGATGAAAACTTGACAAAATATGAACTATGATAAAGACCTGACAAATTATGGACAATGATGAGAACTAGACAAATTATGGATTATGATGTAGACTTTTAAAATAATTATTAAATTAATTTTAAATCAAAGTTGGTCCCTTGGGGAGTTAATATTTAAATTTAATAACTTTAAGTTTTGTGAATTTTATTTAATTGCCATGATTTTTTTGAAAATAGACTTGTATAGAATGAATTTATTTGTCACATATTGGTGAATTGTATTGCTTATATTTGTGTGTAATGGCAAATAAGTGATCTAAGAAAAAGTTTGCACCTAACCGTTGAGAAGGCAGAGGGATAGATGTCCTTTTATGTCACCTGCCTTGGTTAGGGTGCGTGTGTCTGACTTTATTGTCATGATGTTAAAGTAACACTAGAGATATGGTAGATTTCCTGTGAAAGTGAAAGTCTTTGAATGAGATGTGAGACAAGCAGACCTGGAAATAAAAGAAAACTTTAAAGGGTGGATTCTCTGTGATGGGAAAAACTTATTTGCTGATGTTTTTATATATAATATTGTATTGCATGATTTATTTAGCATTCAAAATCATTTTATTCTTGTCATACTTTGATTGTCATATGATTTTCTGTGTACTTTACACAGCTAAAACTCACCATGTGTTTTCAAATATTTTATAACTATTCATTTTCTACTGAGAATTTTCAATTCTCACTCTGTTCATGGTTATTTCAGACTAGCATAGGATGCATTATTGTTATCATCATTCAGATTAATTATGCATAGATTCTAGTTCTAGAGGTGAAGGATATATATTAGAATTATTAGAAATATATGTATATTTACTTTTGAGTAAACACTATGACTGGCATGCAATGTTATTTTGAAAAGCTATAGATGTATATATTATGACTTTGTGTTGTTCTATGTGCCGATACTTATTTCCTTTTGTATTTTGGTTATATGTATTTAGTGATGCCTACTTATAGCCAATATTATTATATATAATATATATATATATATTTGACTAAATAATCATTTATGATATATATAAGCTCTTGATAATAATAATAATAATAATAATAATAATAATATAATAATAATAATAATGATAATAATAATAATAATAATAATAATAATAAATTCTCAGGTTCATTTTTGTTAATTCATGTAATAATTTTTAATCATTCGCTTAATAAAAGTTGAGAAATTTTACTATTAGTTTAATATTTATGAAAGGGGTTACAAGTTGTATAAATGAAGACAAATTTATTAAATGGGCCAACACGGAGCATTGGTTGCCAATCAAACCCGGAGCTAAACCTTATAGGCAAGTTGCATGGAGATTTGTACCAAAGTTTATTCCCAAGATTAAAGAAAAAGAGGAGAAGATGTTAAGAGCTGGTTTCATGAGGACTAACAAGAACATAGAATGGTTAACAAACATAATACTTGTGATCAAGAAGAACGGGAAGCTGCAACTATGTGTGGAGTTCAGGGATCTGAACATGGTCTCATCTAAAGATGAATACACTATGCCCATTGTTGATACACTTGATGATGCTACTTCTTCTCATGAAGTTCTATCCCTAATGGATTGCTATTTTGGCTATAATTAGATTTATATAGCCAAAGCCAATGTATCTAAAACGTTCAAATGCTCGGGGGTAACCGGCACATTCGAATAGAGGGTGATGTTGTTTGGCCTCAAGAATGAAGGAGCTACTTATTAATGAGCTATGAATGTGATCTTCCACGACTTGATCAGTGACTTTATGGAGGTATACAATGATGACATGGTTTTGAAGTCTTGAAGTAGAGAACAACACTTATCTACTCTTGAAAATTCCTTTCAATGCATGAGAAAGTTCAACTTAAAGATGAATCCTACCAAATATGCTTTCAACATTTCAACTGTAAACTTTCTAGGGTTCTTAATTCCCAAGAAAGGCATAAAGGTAGACAAGAACAAGACAAAACAATAATTGAAGTTGGACCACCCACCAATAAGAAAGAGCTTTATAGCTTGATAGGCAAAATCAATTTCTTAAGGTGGCTCATAGCTAATTTTGTAGGCAAGTTACAAGCATTCTTAAAATTTTTGAAAGTGAGAAATGATGAACTATTCATTTGGGATGAAGAGTAGAAACAGGCTTTAGAGACATCAAACAATGTCTTGCTCGACCACTTGTCTTGGTGTTGCCATATAATAAAAGGCCGCTGAAGCTATACATTTTGGTTGCGGATAAATCAATTGGGGCATTCTTGGCTCAAGATGCAAAAGATACCACTGAAAGAACCATTTATTACTTTAGCCGAATGTTAATCGGTGTAGGAACTAGATACACCCCTCTTGAAAAGCTATATTTGTCTTTATATTATGCTTGTACTAAATTGAAATATTATTTGTTGCTGAAAATAACTTTAGTACTTTCAAAAATAAGTATTATTAAATATCTCATGTCTCAACCTATTTTTCAAAGCAAGTTAATTAAGTGGTCAATGAAGTTAAATGCTTTTGACTTAGAATATACCTTGCTTCAAGCTATCAAAGGCCAAGCTCTACCTGACTTCTTAGCTTAGCATCTTTGTTTGGATGTGCAAGATCCACTAGCCAATCAAAACAACTTTGAGTAGCTGCCTTATTGGCTTTTGTATTTGGATGGTTCCTACGCCGCCATTGGAGTTGGCATTGGTGTAGTAATAACAAGCTCCACTAGTAAACAAGGCATATTCAGGCTTGAGTTGGAGAATCATTGCTCCAATAATTAAGTTGAATATGAGGCTATTATCCTTGGCCTTAGAATTTTAATTGCCCAAGGTGCCAAGTATGTGAAAATCATGGGAGAATCTCAATTAGTCATTAAACAGATGATTGGAGAGCATTAGTGTGTTATCCCAACATTGGCTAAGGGTCACAAATTAGCTTCAGACTTGTTAAAACAATTAGTCGATGTTGTCTTTGTGCATGTACTTAGAAGCTACAATGCCAAAGCTAACAATTTAGCTCGAGACATTTCTGGATATAACTGATTTGCTTCGGCCTTACTCACTAACCCCGGGAAACGTACAATGACATATTACGGACCTCAGCCCTTTGGAAAAATATCACAAGATCCGAAGTTGGCACTATAACTAAAATCCCTTTATCCATTGCGGGCCGTGTGCTCTTATCAAACTCGGATACTTTGACACTTAATTGTCCCACCTAAGCGTCAAGTTAAGGACAACTGTTTTGGACTGGGTTATAAGTCCATGGATCTAGAGCAACTTGGCCCGCCAAAGTGAACATTCCAGACATCACTACGCTCGTGACACAACCTATTTACTAGGCATAACTTCCTCAACAAATATCAATTCTAATCATGCCCCACATAAATAGTGGAATAATGATAAGGAATAAAGGTTTCTACAATTACAGGTAATGACATTCAATGTGCACTGACTACTCAGATTCTTCACGCCCTAAAACGCTCATAGACACACACACACACACGTAAAAAAAGTGCAACATGATTCTCAATACACACACTACCTTCCTTGCACACACACTAAATTGAGTATCAGAGTGCATTTTGCAAGTACTCACCCTTTCGCTTCATTATTGTTGTTGTTGCACCACACACACACACACTTAGCAAGGTACAAAAAAGTGCAACATAATTCTCAATACACACACTATCTTCCTTGCGCACACACTAAATTGAGTATCAGAGTGCCTTTCGCAAGTACTTACCCTCTCACTTCATTGTTGTTGTTGTTGCACCACAGAGGAATCCACCGTCTTTTACCTTATCAGGTAATCCTCAGAACTTAACTCTGAATAGCATTATAATAGTTTTTTTTATAAGCTTAAACATTATGATTTTAGATTATAGATTATTTTAAAAGTTTTGAGATGTAAATATTATTTTGTCATCAATCAAATAACTTCTTTAATCATTCTATATTTATTTTGATAATTTAATATATAAAAATGATTTTTTTATACCATCTAAATAAAATAGATTATTTTAAAATCACTTTTTAACTAATATATCAAAATATAAAATTAATTATATTATAATCAATTATACAAAAATTAATTATTAAAATAATTAAAATTTTCACAACTAAATCAAACACACGCCTAACCTAATCTAATCGATTATTGAAAAAAAAAAGTCAAAGCCACATTTTGTCCTTTACTGCTTTTAGAAGACCCCACTTGCAACATTTTGTGGTGTTCCTTTATTCACGCCTCTTTCAGATGACATAAGAACAGCCAAGTGACATCATACTGAATTTATTATTATTATTATTATTATTATTATTATTATTATTATTATTATTATTATTATTAAAGTATAGGTTAAATTATTATTTTGATTCATATTGATTTCACTTATTTTAATTTAATTTTTATATTTTTTTAAATCGATTCATATATTTATAAATATTTTTAAAATAATTTTTTTTATCAATTTTTATTATAATGTCATTATAACATTGTTAGTTAGCTAACCCAGTAAACATAGTTCTATAACCTAAATCGAGGGTTAGCTTGCTTAGAAGGCCAAATCACTGAATTCGACCGTAGGTCAAGTGATCGAACTAAAAAACTTGGATATAGAATTTTTTTTTAAAATACCTCATATAAAAAATGCTATATTAAAAAAATAATACAATAAAACATACTAAATGAAAAAATATTTTATATGATAAAATATTATATGATGTAATCAAATTAATAGTGATAATATTCTAACATCATGTTTGAAAATTAAATTGATTAGATAATAATATAAATTAAAAAACTAAGAACATAACATAATTAAAACACATATTTTAACGGCATAATGTACTTGAAAAAAAAACTTTTTTATGTGCAAGTTCAAATCTTATATGTAGACATTTTAAAATTTTATATCTACAAACCTGATTTGAGAGGTCAACTGGTAATTTAGATTTGACCGACTCATTACGAAAACTATAAATGAATAAGAACCGAACTAGCCCATAGGTCAAGTTACGAGTTTCCAGTTTCGACTGGCCTGGCTAGATCGGGTCAAACAATTATGTCAATAACTATTTCTTTATCTAATAGATACTCTTTTATATATTTTTTCTTTAAAAATGTCCCTGTAAGTATTCCTTTATTCCAATAAATACTTCTTATTTCTAAATAAGTATTTTTTTTGTTTAATAAGTGTTCTTTTATATTTTTTTATATGTAAAAAGTTTAAATTAGCGATGTTATAATGCAACACGACGGCGACAAAGACTATCATACAAATATTTGTAAATGTGAGAAATGATTTTAAAAAATAAAAATTAAATTAAAAATAAATCAAAGCTATAACACCAAAATTAAAATTTAATATAAAGTATAATATATTAATATTGTGGGTTTATATTAATTTTGTCTTGTGGATTCCTCAAGCCGTGATTTGTGAAGTCTATCTGTTCACGGAATAGTCAATAAGATTAGCCGCATCTCTAGTCTTTTAGATGTTCAATGTGTGCCTATCCTTTGTTCGCCAATGAAACCATTTATTTAACCTTCTAGATTGTATTAGACACTTGAGTTTCGGTAGTTTAGAAGAGTTAATCATTCCTGTCAGCAGAATACGAATATAGTGGTTGGGATTTATTTTAAGATAACACTATATATTAATGTATGTTAATGTAAGTAAAAGAGACTCAAATATCTTAAATATGTAATTTGAATTTGATTTTAAAATTTATATTTATAGAAATAATACTATTAAAATAAGTTTTTGGTTAAAGGTCTACATATATTTTGAGATATTAATCTTTCATTTACTAAATAAAGAATACTTTAAAAAACTAAAAAAAATAACATTGTATTAATATTTATGACAGTTAAAAGAGAAAAAATAATATAAATAAATAAAATTATTAAATTATACTTCAAGTTGTTTAAAAATTTAAATTTGAAAAATTAAGAGATAAATCAAGTAGTATAAAACTATATATGTAAAATCTGTGTGTGTATTAATCATTATTATGGATGTTAAGAATAAAAAATAAAAATATAATGGTTAAAATATATTTTTAGTTCTTATAGGTGACACTTATTTTTAATTTGATTCATACACCAAAAAATATTTAATTCCTATATGTATAATTATTTTTAATTTAGTCACCACCTTTTGTTGCCGTGAGTGTTACATATAAGAACTAAAAATATATTTTAATATAAATCTATTTTAACATATATTTTTTGTTCCTATTTTTTAAATTCATTTTTAATTTATTCTTTACACTTCATTGTTTTGTAAATGGCAACATATAGTGGGGACCAAATTAAAAATAATTGTATGTATAAGGACTAAATTAAAAACTTCTTTCGCATAAGAATTAAATTAAAAAATAGTGTCACACATAGTTATTTGACTCGGATTAGTCTAGTGGTTAGACTAGGAAATCTGTAACCCAACATCTGAGCCTATTCAGTTATTGTTCATTATGAGCTTTTGTAATGAATTAGTCATACTCGAGTGACTCATTGACATACGTAGATTAGGTTGATCCAGGTTTGTAGATATATAAAATTTTGGTTTAAAGTAGATTTTGGTTCCAACAATTATCATCAATTTAGGTTTTGGTCCTTATAATATTTTTTTTAGGTTTTAGTCCTTATATTTCTATTTATTTGGTTTTTGGTCCCTATTGTTGAGTATCGATTCTTATATTTTTTATTTATTTAAATTTTAGTCTTTATAGTTTCTATTTATCAAAAGTGAATGATTTATATTCTCTATGAAGAGTTAGTCCTTATAATTTAACTTACTAAGATATTGGTCCGAGAGGAACCAAAACCTTAATGGTAGGAAACTTTAGGACCTATACTAAAAATATATATATTGGGACCAAAATATACCTTAATCCTAAAATTTTAAAATGTCCATTAGCAGGATTTGTACTTGATACATAAAATGTCCTTGTGTTTAAGTGTATTATGCTATTCGATTATATGTTTTTACTGTGTTATATTATTAGTTTTTTATATTTATATTATTATCAAATCAATTTAAATTTTGAATATGATACTAGAATATTATCATTATTAGTTTGATTATATCATATAATATTTTATCATATGAAGTATTTTTTTATATAGTATGTTCTATTATATTATGTTTTTAATATAATATTTTTTATATGAAATATTTTTTTATATTGTATTATTTTAAAAGAAAATTTCTATATTCGACTTTTTCGATTTGACTATTTGATTCGTAATTAGATGCATTGACTCAATCTTTTGATAGTATCAACTTCTGATTTGAGTTATATACTCATAGTGTTACGTATAAGGATTAAACTTAAGCCTTTCAAGCTAATTACTTCGGTCAATATTAAGGGTGTTGAAATTTAATTTAAATTAAAAAATTGAAATCTAATTAAAATTGAATAAATTTAATTGTTTTATTTGATTTTTAAAAATATATTGGATTAGATTGATTTTTTATTTTGATTTTTAAAATCGATCTAATTTAATCTAAACTAGTTAACATTATATAATATATTTATTTGTTATTAAATTTATATTTTTACTTATAATAACTCTAATTTCTCACATATTTATTTCACTTTATATGATCAAAAATTATTTTAGGAATGTAAAATAAACTATTTCAATTTTTATTTCCTTTATTTCTTGTTTTTTCTTTTTAATAGATTAAATTACTTTTAACTCACAATATTTTTTTTTATCAAAAATCAATTAAACTAATCTTCAGTTTTTAAAATGTAATGAATTTAATTTAATCAAATCAAATCCAATTGATGTAAATAATATTATTTAAATTAATTAACCTTTTTACTCAAATACATACCGAATTACAAACAAGCTTGGTCAATACCAATCAAACCAACCCCGTTTGTAATTAGCATTGACTAAAACAATAATTTTGATGATAACAAACAAGAAGGGAATGAAAGTATAAAGATCAAGTCTCAAGACTCTTCAAGTTTAGTTTATAAGACTTAGATCTTGTATAAAGGTAAAAAAGAATTACATTAAACTCAAACAAGTTTTAAAATCTTTAAAAGTGTTTCTTACATGCTAAAATGCCCAACAAACTATTTTTGGAAAGTTAGTCTTGGTGGTAGTTCAAACATTTGAAAAATAGCAAAGTTTGTGTTTTGCAAAATTGACCTTTGGTTACTCTTTTGATCATAACTTTCAAAATACTTTAAGTTTTGTTCTAAAACTTATTTCATATGAAAATAGACTCAAAAATCTTTCTAATGATTGGTCATTTGTTTTAAATGGATAAGTAACAAAAAAGTTATGACCATTTTAAGTCAGTTTTCAAAATCAGGATCCCATAACCGATTATGGAATTCTCATAACCGGTTATTCATTAAGTCAAGAGCAAATTCTTATGTTTTTCAATAGGCTCCTAACTGATTAGAAAATTTTCCTAATCAGTCATATGATAAGTCAAGAGCATTGCCTCTTTGTTTCTAAAAGGCCTAATCGATTAGGCCAATTGCCTAACTAGTTATTGAGAATCACAGGAGTTAAAATTGTAAGCTCCTAACCGATTAGGAAGTCCTCCTAACCGGTTATTCTAATTCTCAGAAGCCAAAATTAAAAGCTCCTAACCGATTAGGAGCTCATTCTAACCGATTAGGAAATGGTTATTTACGAACCAGAATAGATTTTCAACGGCTCTATTTTGACATTTAATGCATCATAACCACCACCAACAGCTCTAAAATGATTTGGGTTATAAATGAAAGTGTTTGGACATTTATGAAAGGTTGGAAAACAATCTGAAAATGACTCTTGAGCATTAAATTCGTGTTTCAACATCTTTTTCTCCAAATACCTATTTTTGAGCTAAGTGTGTGATTCTTTGATACCATAAGCTTCAATTTGTATTATATACTCTTTGAGAGAGTTTCTATTCATATAAACTTTGTTTGATTCTCTGTGAAGAGGATGATGTATCCCTCTAAAATAAAGGGTGAGGTATTCCTTTGAGAGTGAGGTATCTCTCAAAGATTGTAAAGGGTGAGGTATCCCTTAGAGACTCTCAAAAGTTGTAAAGGGTGAGATATCCTTTGATTGTAAAGAGGGTGAGGTATCCCTCAAAAGTTATAAAGAGTAAGGTATCCCTACTTGAGGCTCAAGTACAAAGGGTGAGGTGTCCCAAGGTGTGGTGAATACTCTATGTTGTAAAGGTTGTCAAGCACCTGTTGAAGCTTGAAGATAGTAGAAAATCTCGAGTGGTTTACTTGAGAACTGGACATAGGTCACAAGTGGTTAGTGGCTGAATTAGGATAAATATTGTGTTTGCTTCTCTCAACTCTATCTCCTTTACATTTGTGCTTTAATTATATATGTTTGAGTTGAATTTGATATTTAACTTATTTACTTGATTTATCTCATAACTCAAGTTATATTTGAGTAATCTATAATAATCGTACATTTGTTAGACTTATTCCGCTGTATGTGTTAATTGAAAATATTAAAATGCATAATTTGTCAAAGTTACATTAAAATTTATAATTATCTAATTTACCTCTCTCTTGGATAATGGTTGTCATGACTAATACTGTTGTCAATTATTTTCATATTGCCTTGATAAACAAGATAAAACTAATTCATAAAAAAATATATATATATACACAAGACAGTATGAAATATAAGTGTCCAGATTTCTCTACACATTACATGGGAAGGCCTAGGCCAGCATAAGCCATACAAAGAACGTCCTACAACATATTATAACCAGTGTTGGCTGGCCAACAATATTCCACAGCTAATGTAAACAACATAATAAATTCCATAGCTACCAGACTTGCATCAAACAAGAATTGAACTTAGAAGGCTCAAGCGACAAATTCAACACCATCAAGGAGGCAAGGAATTCAACTGCCCATGTGAAAAATTTAACATGTAACATGTAATCAACTTTTTTCTTTTCTGCTATAATCAATGTCAATTTACAACAGGCTAAATTTATCGATACAAAAGAATAAAACTACAACAAACCTCTGCAGTGATAACAAAACCTTCTATCCTTCGGATAGCAAACAATGAAATCCCGCAACCAACAGAAATACTCTGAAGTAGCCTAAAGAATATGCAACTTTACAAAAGAAAAGGAAGAAAAAAAAATGGCACAAGATCACTTCTCATATAGGTGGACCATCTGACATGGGAAACATTTCTATCTGTCCACCTTCAACAACTCCTTCATTCCCAATCTTCTCAGCTTCTCTTGAAATCTGAATATCATTAGGAAAATAATATTGATAAATAAACTTTACAACGAAACGAGGAAGCAATGCTGCTATCACGATTCCGAGCAAACATAACCAGAACAGTCCAGTGCGTGCAGCATGAAAGAAGGCCCTGCCAAAGTTGTGGAGAAAGATGCGAAGGTTAGTCTTTACGTACAGAAGCAATGTAGAACTGCAAAGGCTTTTCAATCTAAGATGGAGTGAATGGCAACAAAGAATTCATTTGAATTGGACATGGTTTTTTTCCATGATTAGTGCTACAACAACAACAACTAAGTCTTATCTCACTAAGTGAGATCGGTCACATGGATCAAACTATGTCATTGAAAACCAAATTTTCAGAATAACCATTTAGATCAAAATATTTTTCAATGGTTTCTCCTAACGCCAGATCTCCAGGCAATCAGCAAGGAAAGGAATACAAAATACAGGAGTCTGTTGTGTGTAAAATGATTCTGAAACATGAATTATTGTTTGCACGCCATTTATATTGTGAAGCCAATTATACCAAGCATTCTATTGTTTTCCAACCTTTTTTAACCTCTGCTCTAATTCCCTGCAGTTAACACATGAAAATTGAGGGAACAATAGATACAGACTACAGTCCATAAGAAAACTAGTCACACCAGCAAATGGCAATAATTAATAATGTATACAGCAGAATGCAGAACAATAATATTACTTGAATATCTGACATGTCCAAAACAGCAAATATGCCTAACCTTTAAATGAATGATATGACATTAGATTTATTTGTATAAAATTGAAAAAGAGAGCAAAAGAATGGGAAAAAGATAATGCATACCAGTAACCAGACAATGTGGGTATAGCATCTATGATCATGACACAAATGAAAGTTGCAACGATGGACCCCCAAATGGCAGCATGAGTCAACCAATTCCACCTGACGACATCCATGGCCAAGTGTAAATTAACCAAAATAACCACTGCAAGAGTCCAAAGATCTCCTATACTTGCCACATCAACAGTGCTATTCCAATATGCAAACAAGGGAGCCCAGAAGATAGTTATGCTTTGCCACAAGGTATCAATCATTGTCCACAAAAATAACTTTTTGTTGTAGGCCTCGTTTCTCTGCCCAGCCCCATAAAGCTGAGGATACTTTAGGAGAGTCCTTTTACTAAGATCCTTGTCGAGAATACCAGCAACAATGGTTGGCAATGAACTGTAGATTATTGAATACAACGTGGAGCTCCATTCATTTATAGCAGTTGTCAAAGTGAAGGCAGTGAAGAGAACATACCTGAATAACAAAGGCACATAACAAAGTAACATGTTAAAATTTGGAGGAATACATCTAACAGCCAAAAAGAGCAAAATACAATTATTATCATACTTTTAGCACAAGAGAGTTTTTAGAACACATTTGCACCCATAACTATAGGAGAATATTAAACGCATCAAAAGCCACCAAAAAAGAACCATAAAAGCTATATTGATTTTTATCTAAATCACCAGGTTGGTTAAATGAACTACAGGCTAAAGCACATCAGGCCCAAAAATAATAACTTTTTAAGGTGAGGTTTGTGGCATAATTTAGAAGTTGTATGACCAAAGCAGATACATATATACATTTGCTGGATTATAACTTACCAAAATAGGACAAGGACAAGGACAGCATTTCTGTAAAAATTGTATAATATCATGTAACCCAGCCGTTGGTAATTCCAGTGCCCATGTATCAATAAGAGAGGAACTAAAAACCTAAACTGCCCCATTGCAAAATCCGATGCCATCACAGCTTGCCGACCCTCTTGTCCACTGATACCAACTCCAACATCAGCCATTTGGATCATTGAGACATCATTAGCACCTGTAACACATGCATAACGAATTTATTATACTAACACAAACACAAATCAGAGCAGTCAAAATTATTCATTATTTTCTATTAGTGTTTTTTCTTTTCTTTTCTTTCATTCTCTTTATTCTTGTTTTCTGTTTTCAATTTTTTGAAGGGAAATGACAAGCAGAAACAAGTCAACAGAGGAATTCATACCATCTCCAATGGCTAGTGTCATGTCGGCCGTCCTATTCTTCACAAGGGCAACAATCCCAGCCTTTTGCAGTGGAGCCACTCGACAACAGAGAACAACAGAACATTTACTTGCAAGTTGAAATAGCTGAATCAACATAAGTAGCCAAAATCAGCAAATAAGGCATCAGCAAGAAATACATTATTGTAAACACCATCCAATATTTAATGAAACTAACCTGTTCTTCAAGTTCACTGTCAAGAATATGTACAAGGCTGGTACCATCAATAATCAAGGCTATTGGAGTTGAAAGTGAATCAGAACTTCCTCCTCTAGTAATGTTGGTAACCCCAGATGTGGACATGAGTTTTTTAGACATGACAATGGCATCTTGTAAACTCTTTCTACATGACTCTCTATTGTTGCTATTAATTATAATTTGAGTCATGTTGTTTGTAAGGAGCTTTGAGGAGTAGCCAATTGATATGGCAGTTTCCTGTTTGTCCCCAGTCAACACCCACACTTTAATACCTGCAGTCCTTAGAGACTCAATGGATTCTGGCACACCTTGCTGCAGTTTATCTTCAATAGCAGATGCACCCAATATGCAGAGATTGCTCTCTACATTGATAGCAATCTTGCGAAGCATAGCAGCCCTACCAAACAAAGCACTGCTTGCTGCCTCAAAGGCAGTGTGCCATTGCTCAAATTCTGAAGAACTCAATTCCCTCATCCCAATAACAAGTGTTCTCAAACCCAGCGAGGAATAAGAGTGAAGATGGGATTCAGTTGCTCGTATTATGTTCATGTTAAATGATTTATCTATCACACTAAACATGGATGTATCTGCCCCTTTGACAAAAACTTTCACAGAATTGTCAGGGTACCCTAATATAACTGACATCCTCTTCCGATCACTATCAAATTCATGCAAACCCAAGACACTGAACCTGCAATGCCCACAATGGGAAGATTCATTAGAAAGAGGATAATCAATGTACCACATTAAAGGAGGTTTCATGTTATTAGCTAACAATCAAGATAAGTAAACTTACTATGTGCACTACATAATTGCATAGCCAGGGAAGAAGACAATAATGATCACTACTAATAATCGTAAAGGTAAAACAATAAAAAATACACAAGAAAATCCAACAATATTTGCAGACACGTATCTGCTTAAAAAACATTAATAATAGACTATTAACAACAAATTGTTTCCCATTGTCATTGTGAAAATAGAAAGTTTGTCAATAACCATTTGTGGAGGAAGAAGAAGAAATAAATTACTAAAAAAAAAAGCAATTCAACTTACTTTTTTCTTTCTCCCTGAAAATCAATGACTATATGGCCCGAGGTTCGTTCTATAAGCGTAAAACCATAGGCAGCGGCAGCATATGTCAATGCTTGTTCATCTGGTGATTCCCCTTGGTAATCTATCAGCTTGACATCAGGATCAGATGTGTCAACAACAAGAGGCACAATAGTATTGCAGGCTGCCAGTGCTAGAAAGAAATCATGAATTCGTTTTCCCTCCTTATTTTCAAGTCCACTTCTTGATAATTGCAAAAGCTCTGGATTAACTTTAACCTTCATCTTTGGTCTCAAGACTTTTCCATCTACTGAGAGTATATAACGACAAAAAAGAAACATGTTATTCGAATTATAAACAAGATCAGATGCATTAAAGGCAATGCTAAAAGTGTATTAGAACAGATTGACACAATTGAGGAAGCAATCTCACCTTGCACAGAGTATTCAACTTGCTCATTCTCCAGGCTGGCTTTTGTAGAACTGTAATCAAACCCCCAGATGCTTGCACATTGAAACTCCATCTTGTTCTCAGTAAGTGTACCAGTTTTATCTGAGAAGACATATTTAATTTGCCCCAAATCTTCATTAATGTTTAAGGCCCTGCACTGAAATCTTGAATTTGTTGCCTCATCATACATTCTGTTGTCTCGGATCATGAAGTAGGCCTGACCAACCCGGACAAGCTCCATAGAAATGTACAAGGATATGGGAATCATGACCTGGAACACTATAACTGACATGAGGAATGTGAAAAAGACTTCCAATCCCCATCCATAATATTTATAGCTTTCATCTTTCCCATCAGAAACATCCAGTTTCCTATAATAGGGCAAGAGATTTAACTCATCCTTGTGGCGCTTCAACCAAACACCAGCACAGACTGTGACGACTGTACACAAGGCTACAAGAAAGAAAGAGAGCATGATGATCTCAGAGTTCATGCGAGTCTCCAAGCGGCTCCTCTTCGATGGAGCTCCTGAGTTGTTGAGCATAACTTTGGTCTCCTGGCCACAATATACAGCAACACCAATTGCCCAACTAGTATTCTTAAGTTCACATCCTCGAAGGACAATATTGGAGGATCCAAGTGACAACCTTTTGCCATCAATTTCCATGTTAGCCTGAAACCCATATATGTTCCTATTGGGTTTCTCACACTTAATTAACCCATGATATCTCTCCTTTTCAGGCCACTTTGAATGTGTCTCTTGTTTTGCATACCTAGTCTTCAAATTGGACTCTCCATCTAGATTAATGGTCTGCACATATGCAACTCCAGTTGGATCACTAGTTGAGAGCAACACAATATCACAAGGAATGGTTTCATTTGCTTTGATCTTTATGATCTCACCAACTCTTATATCCTTCCATATCTTCTCTTCGAATTTATCATTAACAAAAACTGATGCTAACCTGTTATTCTCAACTTTATCCGACCCGTGCCGCCTCCAGTCCTCAAAAGCATCCTTAACAGCTGTAACAAGCAGGACAAAGGCCAGTGGCACAATAGAAACACCCCTCCCAAACACTGCAAGCTGAGGAAGCTGATTGAGAATGGCAATTATAAGAAAATAAATGTAAGCAACTCTGTGGAATTGTTCAAACAGATTCCTGGGAATAAAAGTGAGGATGGAATATTTAGCAGTACGAATTGAATTTCCTGCAAATTCAAACCTCTCATTGTCATTGGTCTTCTCAGGATCATTTATATAAACCAACCTTGCATCCTCATCTTTGAGTTCCTTCTGGGACATGCTGAGTCCTTCAGAATCAGCACCCTTTGAGCCATACCGAACGGGCTTTGATCCTGAACGGCTGAAATTCACTTCCTTCTCAGAGTTCTTACTGCCAGAGCTCCCAGAGTGAATGGAAAAGGTTCTTCTGCGTGATGATGAATTTTTCAGGTTCAGGGTGGCTTCAAAATTTGAAGGATTCTCAACTGGGTTGCTAGAGTCCATCCCAGAGGAGGTGACAGTGGTGCTGGAACTTGACTTTGATTTAGGTAGCTCAGGGAAAACAGGAATGGTGGGAAGAAGGTCTTGGGTATTGGGAGTTCTTGGAGATGCTAACAGAAGTGGCCTTTTAGAATCCATGATCCAAAAACCACAGGTTCTCTCAGCCGTGGAGAGATTCTTCAACTACTGACAAAAACATGTGACCCTGCCTTAGGTTCTAAGTTTGTATTAGAAAACTTTCTACTACGACAGCAACAACACCTACAGAACTTGAAGAAACAAGACCAACCCAGAATTGCAAATGGTCAAAACTGTAAAGTTATGATCTTATTACGCACAGAGAAATATAATCAATAAGACAAGGGAACTGTTGTGCACCAAATTTGTAGCACTTTTTGAACTCACTAGCACGGCTACACGTTGAGATGAGAAAAGTTGTAAAAGAATGGATGCGTTGAAGTAGCGTGTGGAGAAAGAGAGAGGTGGAAAATTTGCACAAGGTCAGAGGGCATTGTAGAACGAAGAGGAAGAGAAAGTCTACGACGGAAATTGTAAGGAGATGAAAAGCAAGTCGTAATGCGTGGCGATAGCATGGGTGTCTAGAAACAAAGAAAAATATATAATATTTTTATTTAATATTCTAATTATGGAATGAAAAGTCTTTCTTGAGAGAGAAAGTAGAGAGGGAGTGAGATTTGAAAAGAAGTTATGTGTCACACTATTCATTAATCAAGGCAATACCATTCATCACATGTTCGAGTCTTCTAGAATGTCTGCAGAGAGGATTTATTATTCAATTTTTGGGGTGTCAGAATTTGAATGGACTATCTTTAAGAAATGGAATTATTTGATTTGATATTTTTTTAAAAGTATTCTCATTGTTTAGTTGATTTGAACTTTTCATGCAATTAATCTCTGATTGATTGCAAGAGTTATGTAGTATTTTAAAGAAAGTTGTTTTTTTTTATATTTGAACTTATATTTTTATATTAATAAATTGATGTTATTCAATATTCATTACATCGATTCATTATTGTAAGTATTTTATTTTATTTTTTTATTTAGGTAAATTTGGACCCGAATATGGAATTATAATTATGTATAAATAAATTATTAAATATTTATATATATATATATAAAACAAATCAATAATTAAATATGTACTAAAAACAAATTATTAAATTTTGTAAGAATTTAGAGAGACGAAATTATTTTTATAAATTTAATCGACATTTTTTTTTTGGTACATAAGAAAGAAAACAAACAGACTACAATCTTAGAAAACGGGAATCAGCGAGTAGATGCAGAAGAAGAGCAGAGGGAACGGTATCCCAGGTCGAGAAAGGATCAACTCCAACAGCCCCCATCATAGCTAACAAGTCACCGCATTGGTTATCTTCATGTAAAGTACGCTTGACAGAGGAAACCCAATCCAAAGACAAAAGGTTATTAGAGCATATTTAAAAAAGATTAAATTGTTTTTATTTAATTATATTTAAAAAATTAAATTATTTTGTGAAATAATTATTATATTTAGATAAAAAAATTATTTTTAAAAAAAGTTTTTACATGAAATTTAATATAAAATAATTTTTTTCAGTTAATAATCATAAGTTAAATATTAAAATTTATGATTTTAATTTATAAATTATTTTTTACATTTTAATATGTAAATATTATTTTATCTTTAATTAAATAATTTTTTAAATTATTTTATATTTATTTTAATAATTTAATACATAAAAATAATTTTTTTATATCATTCAAATAAATTATATTAACTTAAAATTATTTTACGATTAATGTATCTAAATATAAAAATAAATCAATTATAATCGATTATAACAATAATTAATTATCAATATAATCTATAATTTTTAACTTTTCCAAATAAATCCTTATATCAAAGATAATAGATCCATTTTAGTTCAAATTCTAAAATTAAGAAATTTTTAAAGATGGATAATTTGAAAAAAAAAAAAAGGTTAAATACCCCTACTTGTTAAATTTTGTATCCATACTTGTCAAATAATTAATTTTTTTTTTATTTTTTTCAATTTTCTATTTAAGAGAAGAATCAATTTTTTCTCATCATTAATATATATATATATATATATACACACACACACTAAACGTATTTAGTGATAAAAATATTTATTATAAGAAGTAAAAAGAATAAATCTTAATCATTGTATCTTATGTGAATAGTCAAAATTAAAAAATAAATACATGTAATTTTTTTAAGTAATCACATGACCTTTAAGTAACTTTTAATCTTGACTATTTATGTATAGTTGTATATAAGATTTACTCATCTCACAATAAAAACTTATCTCAATATATATATATATATAGCGTATCTTATGAGAAGATTATTTATTATAAGAGATTAGATGAATGAATATTAATCATTAGATCTTACATTAATGATCAATATTAAAATATAAATACATGTGACTTTTTAAGTGATCACATGATTTTTAAGTAATTTTTAATTTTAATTATTTATGTATAGTTATATTATCAAAATTTAATCATCTTACCCTCTTATAATAAAACTTTCTCTCACTAAATATATCTTTTATATATATATATATGTCACACGAAACGTTTGCATGTTATGCATTAAGTGCCAACACCATTTGGTATAAAACTAAATTAATGATTAACATTGATAACCTGTAACTTAAAGTATATGTCATATTTTATTTATTTATTTTTTATTATAAATAATTATACATATAAGAAATATTACAAATTTTGATAAGTAATATTTATACATACACCCAAGTCTTTACACACGAAACTTAGACTACTTCTCTTTTTTTTTAACCATAAATAATTGTATGTATAGATAATTTTATAAATTTTAATTAATAATATTTATACATATAGATAAATTTAAAGGGGATGAGTATGAACTTTGACCCCCTCTCTTCTCACCAATTTTTTAAGGTACTAATGATTTAATCTAATTTATTAAAAAGATAGTGGAATAATTACATTAATCTTTCATAAAATTAGTACTTATTACATTTAAATTTTTATTTAAAAATTATACCTACATATTTAATTTTATATATTGTTATTATATTTTAACACATTTCTTTATTTACCAAATTACACTTATCTCCTTTACTTTATATACAAACATTACATAAAATCTTGTTAAAAATACAAAATAAGAAAGGTATGAGTAATTTCTCAAATAAAAAAAGGTATCAATATTATAAACACTAACCTATACCAAAAATAATATGATAAAGTTAAAAAAAGTTTATACACGATATATATTTGATAAGTGATTCAAAATTATTTTATATACATTGATATTACAATTTTAACTCCTCTTTCTATTAATTTTTAATTTTTATATAATAAACTTATTAACTTCTCTCACTTTTAACTTCACTCTCTTCTTTTTTTTTTATATATATATATATAAACTTTATTTTATCTATCAATCATGATGTAAAGGATAACTACTATTGTGATACATTTAATATCTAATATAAATATTTTTTTACCTTTTTACTTTATTCATAAATCTTTCTATATAATGAAAGGAAACTACTCTTCTAAAGTGGGTAAATAAGAATATATTTACTCTTAATTTAAAATAGTATATTTTAATCTTAACTATTAAATAATCTAAGGATGAACACATCTTTATTTGCTAACTTTGAAATTCTTTTTTTTAATTTAATAATATGATTCATGATTTTTGACTCATTCACTAAATATTTTTTACATCCATCTCTGTTTATACACATTTTTATTGTTATAGATAATTAATTATCTATATAATAAATTTTATAAATTTTAAGCGATAATATTTGTATACACTCAAAATTACAACAAAGAATTTTGAGTTTGAAAAGTTAAAAAAAATCAACAGTTCTATATTCTTCCTATTAATAGTGTATATACTTCTTTTTACACTTCTCTTAATATTATTATCATATTTATTTTTTCTTATCATTTTTTTCATTAAATCGACACCCTTAAAAAAGTATCAATAAATAGTGCATATATCTCTAAAAAGATTTATTATACTTATTTTTTTTATTTTTCTTATTAAATCTAACATCTTTAAAAATAATGTTAATAATATATATACTCTTAAAAAATGTATAATAATATTTTTTCAAAAATCAAATAATCGATTATAGTGGCTAAAACCTGATTAGTGCATGCGTACACGTTATGGTTTACGATAAACGTCTCCAACTTTCTTCCATATTAACAAACTTACATAAGACAAAGATAGGGCTGCATCACTGTAACATGACGAATTGTTGGCCGGATTCGGAAATAATTTAATGCATCCAAACGATGGCTTTAATAGAATGACGAAATTGAATTTAAAATTTACAATTATCTGTAATATACTTATCTTTATTATTTCTTTTTCATCAACATTGGGGCATCAAGCCCAATTAACTAGCAACAAGAGAGAAAACAGTGCGATTACAATCAGATACAAAACAAGGTCATTGTAACTATATACCCTCCTATGTTTGGGTATACAGGGCACCTTAGCAAATTTTTTTGGTAGATTTTTTTTTTGTTTTTTATTTTTTATTTATATATCACCATCATCACTGTTGTCGATCGGCAACCATCTACCATTGATCAGCCATCATCTATCGGCCGCCAGCCGTCTGCCACCACCATTTTTTCAAGTTATACTATTATTTTTTTAAATTGTATAATTGTGTAAATAATATTAATTAAAATAATATTAGTTAAAACTATACCATCCTTATAACTTTTAAAAATAATTGTATATACTGAAAGCTCTATATATTTTAATTGGTAATATTTACACACAATAAAATTTATAGAGTTTTCAGTATGCATAATTATTTATGAAAAAATATAAGGATTAGTACAATTTTAAATGATATTATTTTAATTGTTATTATTTACGCAGTTGTGTAACTTAAAAAAAATGAATAGTATAACCTGAAAAAAAGTGGTGGCCAGCGGCGGAGGACGGTGGCCAGGAGCCATGGTCGGTGGCCGTCGGCGGCGGCGGCAGTGGTGTGTAAAAAGAAATTAAAACAAAAAAAAAAGAATGGATCAGCAGGTTACAGGTCATTCATCATAGTCGTTGATGTATTTTTCAACACAATCTGTGGCTATGATTGACGAGGTGCATCATACACCCTCTTTTGAAGGGTGTATATTAGAATTAACCACAAAACAAAGCGAAAGAAAAGAGCGTAAAACATGAAAACTCAAAACATGAAAACGATGAAAACTCAAAGGGTGGCCTTTCCTAGGTAAGGAAACAAGTCAGGCTTGCTTTAAACTGGCTTGTGAGCTAAACTGGCTTGTGAGCTTGAAATATATCTATTTTTAAAATTTAATCTGATTTTTTTAAAAGTTTAGCCTGACTTGAAAGTTTATTTAAAAGTTTACTTTGTAATAAGACTTTTAAATATGCTAATATATCTATTTTTAAATAGACTAATAAGTCTTTAAATAGATTAATAGACTTATCTTTAAATAGTTCAGTATATACTTTTGTTGTAACTTAACACTCATCATATTTTTATAGATGTTCACCACTTTCTTGTTATAGTCTTTAGTCGATGTAAGACTAACAATGAATATGAGTGAGTGTAAATAGTGAGATGCAGATTCTGAGTTGCCTTGACAGTTACCATTATGTATATACACATTAATTGCATTAATGTTCTAGTGAGATGCAGATTCTGACTTTGCCAATTTTCAAGTCTTTTAAACCATTTGAAGTACCTACCATTTTCCCTAATCTGGCTGTTGTCAAAGACACCTACTGTGAGCACTGTTGATGGATCAAAAACTTCCTAGCTATATTGCTCATTGTATTTTGGACAAAGATTGTCAACAATGGTCCTTGTTCTGACCTATTTGTGACCATATTTTGCCATACAATATGTGTCAGATGTGCCCTTTCCATCCCTTGTTTTCATTGGATAGAGTTCTATTGCATTCAACACTCCAAGTTCTAGAACCCCAATTGGTGGCTTCCATAGTTGCTTTGCTGTGGGGCAAAGATCACTACTGTAGTGAGTTGACTCATCAAGAACATGATACCCTCCATCTAAACACACACTTGGGTGAATTTTGCTAGAAAACTTTTCTTTCTTCAACAAATCAATATCCATAGCAATTGGCTTCTCTAGGTTGAACCATCTTGAATGAATGATTCTATCATCTGCACACCTATCTACATAGTTCAATGGTATGATCACCCTCCTAATGATCTCATATTTTCCTAGTTTAACATTATTCATATTTTGTAACTATATGCCTTCAATAATTTTATAACTTGGTATATCTCCAAGTCTCACATCGACCAAAGACTATAACAAGAAAATGGTGAACATCTATAAAAGTAAGAGGTGAGTGTTAAGTTTTAACACAATTCTAATATACTATTTCCATTCCAACTTACTAACTTAGGTTTTAGTTATCGACTTTTATTAAAATGTAATTAAAAATATATTATTATATTATAATAAATTAATAATTATAATTATTATAATAATATATATTAAATTATATATAGTTAAACAGGTCGGCCTACTAAGCCTAAAAGGCCTATTAGATAGCCTAAAACTTGACTTTTTTAATTAAATAGACTTTTAAAAAAAGCTTTTTTTACCCAGCTTGTTTAATAAATAGGCTATGATAGGGACGGGCGGCCTGACCTATTTCTACTCCTACTTATAAGTATGCTGAAAGAACACTTCTCAGTCCCTTCTCATAAGCTCCTTGATCTAAGTCATCAAAGCAAAATAAGAATGACAAGGATGTAAAGAGGAATGCAATAACTGAATAGCACTAGTATAGAAATCAGTCTCAATGATAACGTGTCTGTAGCCCAAGGAGAAAGCCAAATAAAGGCCAAGCAGGATCCCCCATAACTCTACCATTATGATCGTATACCAACCAAGGTTATTAGTGAAAGCAACAAGAAGAGCACCATCATGGTCTCTAACAATGTCACCACATGCAGTCTTGGAAGAATGCAAAAGGATAGAACCATCAACATTTATCTTAGTCCAACCTCTAGGGGGGTGACCAAGAAATAGTTGATGACTTTTGGAGAAAAATTAATCCCCTTGATATAATCAAAAACTGCCATTTTGTTTCTACGCTCCGCAGCCAAGTAAAAAAATATGGTGAGAGATTTGTTGGAAATCATCCTAACAAGCTTCAAACATAACTTTATTTCTTTGAAACCACAACATAGCACACCCTGTAACAAATATACTCACCCAATCATCATTGCCACATCTTCTAGGATCATCAAATATACTAGCTTCTAGCTTAGCATTCATATTCACATAACTTAAGAAAGGATGCAATGGGCTAATTCCAAGAGCTTTCCATGTATACTTTGTTGGACAGCAATCACAAAGGATATGGAAGATGTCTTCTTCCGCACAACCACATACACTATAGGTAGCATCACTAGTCAAATGACGCCTAACATGTTCAGTATTCATGTGTAACTCCTCATTAGTAACCAGCCACATAAAAGTTTTGAAGCAATGAGGGACTTTCAACTACCATATTGTCTTAAACACCCTATTTCTCACCTGATTATAATTACCAACACATAAGGAGTAAGCTGTGGACACTCTACATAACCCCAAAGGATTAGGAAACCAAGCAATAGAGTCATTAACTCTATAGTAGATGGCTTGGAGATAGCCATAATGAGGTGAAAGAAATTCGAGGGGATAACCATAACGATATTTTCCTAATTCCACTCACCTATATCAAGACAAAAACCCTTAACCGTAGCTTGCATTTGTTCATCATCAGGGGGCACAATAGCAAAATCGTGGAGAACATCAACACCAGGAATCCAATGGTCAAGCCAAAAACAAGTCTTATTCCCACTTCACAACCGCCAAATTAAGTTCCTTTGAAAATCCTTCCAAACAGAATTAATACCATTCCAAACATTTCAAGAATTATTTCTATGATGGACATGAAGAACGTACTCATTCGTCCAACTATATTTAGCTCTTAACACTTTGACCCACAAGGCATCAAGATGATGGATAAGACCCCAAGCAAGTATCATCATGAAAGACTAATTAATATACCTTGTTATCCTAAGGCCCAAACCTCTTATATTCTTTGGTTTACACATATCCTTCCAACCAACTAAATGAACTTTCCTTTCATCCTCTGAAGACCCCCATATAAAGTCTCTACATATCTTGTCAATCTTATTACAAACTTGAAAAGGAAGCCTTAGTTGTTTGCATCACATAAGATAGGATTGTAGACAAAGCAGAGTGGGTCAAAGTGGTTCTACCTATTAAAGAAAGAGTAAAGGCTTTCCAACCATTCAAACAAGTGGACATCCTATCTAAAATATATTGGTACGCTCCTATAGAGGTTCTTTCATGCAGTAAAGGAACACCCAAATATTTTCCCTAATCATTTGTCAATCTAAGACCAAAAGCTTCACTAAGTTCAATCTTCCTCACATGGCTAACATTTTTAGAAAAAAATATGCAAGACTTAGTAGCACTAACCTCTAACCAGAACTATTACAAAATAAATCCAAAATCCCTTTAATCACCTGGACTTGACTAATAGATGCATGAGCAAAAAGAACCAAATCATTCGCAAAACATAAAATGAGACAAACAAGACCCATCCTTAGAAAGAGAAATTAGTTCCCAAATATTATGCTCAACAGCTAAGGAAATCAACTGAGATAACTTTTCAATACAATGCACAAAGAGGTGAGGGGAGATAGGATCACCTTGTCGGATATCTTGTGAAGGTAAAAAAGCATCAGTACATTCATCATTCTAGAGAACTTGCATAAAAGAAGGAGTTATACAATGCCATATCACTATGATCAAAGAATTCGGCAACACCACATCAATTAAAGTATCCCTAATAAAATTCCAATTTAGTTTGTCATATGCTTTTTCTAAGCCAATCTTAATAGCCATAAAGCCTCTCTTACCTTTCTTCATTCTCATGGTATGAATCACCTCTTGAACAATAATGATATTATCCGCACTCTGTCTGCCAAGAACAAAGTTGCATTGGGTTGGGGCAACCAGTTTACTCATAACTTCCTTAAGGCAAGAAGCTATAGTTTTAGTAACCAATTTATAGTTTACATTACATAAGCTAATTGAGCAAATTTGAGCATAGCAAACTGGACTATCAACCTTAGGAATCAAGGCAATAATAATGGAATTTGCCTTTTGAACCCAAGTACAAATAGTATCTTTAACACTGTCTCATTGAAAATGATAAACATAGCATGAAAGTGATAAAGACCCGGAGCTTTTGAACCTCCCATAAAAAAAACACTTTTCTAATTTCCTCCATTGAGACATGCCATTGAAGAAAACTAAGCTCCTCATTAGACAAAGAAAGGAAAAATCCAGAGGCTTCAAATTTTTCATAATTACCTTCTGTTTCATATAATTTAGAGTAAAAATTAATGCCTATCATTTTTAGCTCAGAGGGATCATCCACCCACTGATCATCATCTGATTTTAGAGCAATACCATGAAAGTATTTGGTGTTCCTATCTCCAAAGTTAATCCACTTACATCTAAATTTTTTTTGCCACAAAAGTTCCCCCTAAACTAAGATAGCTTCATGTTCTTTCCACAATTATTTCTGTACGTTATCAATAATATTATTTACCTCAAAGGAAAGGCAACAAACAATCCCCTCAAGTCTGGCCAAAACTCTTTTCTTCCTTTGCCCAATATGACCAAATACGTCCCTGTTCCAAATCTTTACATCTCTAGTGAAGGAATTAATATTCTCCAGCAAATCATTTGATGAGTGCCATAACTCTTTCACAAAATTATCAAAATCATTAAGCATTAACCAAGAAGCTTGAAAATAAAAAAGTTTAAGTTCAGCAGATTGAAAACCCCCATTAGAGAAGTTAAGGAGCAAAGGACTATGATCAGATTTGATTCTAGGAAGATGTTGGACAAAAGCATGTTGAAAACGAGTCACCCATTCCACGTTTGCAACAAACCTATCCAGTCTCCTTCTTATGGATCCATGCTACCAATTGAAAGGATGTTAAGAGAAACCCAAGTCTTGAAGCCCCGAATTCAACAAAAAATTCTTGAACCTTTGAGCATCAGGACTAAAAGTCTTGGAACCCCCACAAGCAGTTATGTTTATTATAGAGTTGAAATCACCACCTATACACCACTGTCCAACAAGTGTCTCAACAATACTCAATAACAAAGACCACAGTTCCTGTCTTATACCTGGTTGAGGACTTCCATAAACAGTAGTATAGAACCATGAAGGTTCATATAGTAAGCAACCTATAAATGGAGAAACTGTTTGTTGGATTGCAAGACCTGAACTTCCTAAAACGTTTTGTGCCAAAGACACCAAAGACCCCCTGAGAAACCCACTGCCTCTTCCAAAAAAAACCCATTAAAATTGAATTTCTTCGCCAACCTCCTAGCCTTAGCACCACTGACATGTGTTTCCATCAAAACAAAAAGATGAGATTTATTCTTCCTACCAAGACCTTCAAAAGGGATGAAAAACATTTGCTACAAGCACCTCGATAGTTCTACTTCCATACAATGACATTCATAGGAAACCACAAGATAAAATACCACAAAGGCTAAGAACTATGTGTAACATCTTGAATTTAATAACCATAGCATAAACTATATTATACTACAGTAATTAGATCCAAGAATGCTACTTGCTGCAACTAAGCATTTTCAAAGATGATCATTAAGCATATACAGATAATATGAGCCATGAATTGTCAAACTTACATAATGCGTATATTATTTATAAATACAAAAATATGTACAAACTTCATATACTAGGCCTCTCAAGGCTCTTATATTACATGTTTTCAAAAGAAACATTAAAAAAATAAAATAACCCTATACTAATTCTTCAATTTTTGCTTTGTCTTCATGTTTCGTAAGTCTTCCTTTTTCCTGAAATCATCATGAAAACACACATATGGGGTGAGAATCATACATTCTCAGTAGTTTTACTCCAAAACATGTCATCATAATAATTCTAGCCATTTCAGAGGAAAACACTTTTAGTTCTCAAAACTTATATATAAACATACTAGAAAAGGGGCAAAAGCCAAAGCCGTTTCCTTTCTCTTCTCGAAATGGAATCCCAATTTTGTTTATAAGTTTGTATAAAATCTCATTTTCACAAATTACAACTCACAGATCAACATTTCAAAGAATAGCAATTGCCCATACAATTGCCATGTATAATTATGTTATGATTAGCAACTGCCTATATAATTGTCATGCATATGCTTAGTAATGCCTTAAGTTCATGTCTATGCAATAAACCTAAAATGAATGTGGATAATGTCATGATTCCTTAGACTTAGCGAAGAAACTCATCTTCAGTCCCTCAAGAAATGTATGGTATGCATGAGCCTTGAACAAAACAAAGGAACCTGGTTCCACAAGTCCTGAACAAGCATTGGAACCCAGTTCCAATCATTTCACAGGGTGTGAAGGAATGCACCATCCTCAACTCATCACTATGATAGGGAAGACATGTTATCTCTTCACTTACAATCATGTATGATCACTCCAAAACACATGAGTATGGAAAATAATGATGCTAATTACTATAATAACTAGCATACCAATTTGTTTACAATCCATAATCATTAACAATGAGGAATCTATCCTCAGTAACATAGTTGTGAGATACAATGATGCCAATTAAGACTAACTAGCATGCCAATTGATTTGCACTCATAACCATATGTGTGAATTTCAATGATGTCAATCACTATATAGATAGCATACTAATTAATTTACATCCATTATCTCAAAATTGGATCACAATGATGCTAAATATCTCCATAATTGACATACCAATTGATTTATATTCAACACACAACACTTCATTAAATACACCTATTAGAGTCTCAATACTCATAAAAAAATGCATATAATAAAGGTCCACACAAGTTAAGCACTTCATTTTGCTCAAACAAGAAAATACTCTCAAAAACTGTGATGGGCACCTAGACGTTCTCAGTTGGGCGGTTAGGTGCTCAGGTAGCAAAGAGTCTTCCCTGCATTCTCCTGTAATGGACGCTCAGACACTCTTTCATGGGCGTCTAGGCGCTAGCTGCACAGCAGCACGCACAATCTTGCTGGGCGCTGAGCGCCTAGACGCTTCACTAAGGGCGCTTAGGTGCTTTATGACAGGAAAATAAGTTATGCTAAATTCTATAGAACTGCCATTATTCCCTTGAGGAATCATGGACTTTCAATCACTCAAGCTCTAATTTTTAAGTAATTTCCTACCTCCAAAAAGATCCAAAAACTCATTTCAATTCTTAAAACCATTTCAAAAATACTCATCATACCTCAAAGTATCATCCATCACCATAAAAACCTAAAATACCATTTTTACCTCAAATGGAATCATAAGTGTTTAAGGGATGAAAAATACATTACCATATAACCAATAACCCAAAAACAGGCCATCAATTAGTTTTCTAACAAGAATTAAGCCAAATCCCCAATTTCACCCTAGAAATCCATTTCTCTCATCAAGAACTCCCAAGAACCAAATGAAAAAAATGGAAGAAAATAGTGAAAGCAAGGTTTTCCCCTTACCTCAAAGACCAGAAATGAAGTCACTGAGAAGATCTTCTCCACCTTTATCCTCTTCCTCCTCCTTGGTTGATCCTCTCCTTGGATCTTCTTTTTTTCTTTTTTCCTTGCCCTTGCCTGCTGTAACTGAGAGAGAAGAGACGAGAAAAATGAGAAAAATATCTCATTTTGGATGCCTAAATAGCCAAGGCAACAGAAGAAAGAGACGCGTGCTCTTTGGTCACTTAAATGGTCATTAACAAATTTTAATTTGTTAAGAACACTCAAATTTTGTCAAAACTGGTTTTTCTTACTTCCAACAAATCCAAAATAGTTTCTGAGATTCGATAAAATTCTTATTTCGTCATTTCCACATTTTTTCATATCTGCTGGTAGTCAATCTAGTATTAAAACATATATTCAGTATGCTTCAAAATGCCAAATTGACTCCAATTGATCTCAAATTTTAACTATAACCTCTTCCTTACACTTGTGACCTAGAAACAAATCCTCCACATTTATTTCCATTAACTAAGCAGTTTAAGCCACTTTCATAGCTAATAACAGCTATATTAGACAAATAGTATTACAGCAAAGTGTCTAAACGTGCTCAAAAAGTCACAAAACTTCACAAGCATGTTAAATATGTATTAGACTACCTTCATAACTAGGTACAGGCCTAACATGTTTTCCCAGAATGTTACACTATGTGTGAAGATCCCACCATCAACAACCATATTGGTTAGGCTAGCAATAACAAGACTGCCACTAACTTGGTTCTCTTCACCTGTATGGCCTACATCACTAGGGTCTGGAGGATCGCCGTCCCCCATCCCAAACACTACATATCCCTGCTAGAGCTGCAAGAAGGCAGTATCATTTTGGGAAGAACCATAAATTTGATTTGGCATAAAAAAATCCACATGCTCTCCATTCTCATAACGACGCCTTATGTCATTTTGCATTCTCTGGAATAATTCTCAATTTCCCATGAATCCTTATAATCTTTGAAGGACACAGACATGGGACACGACACAAACATGGTTACGGGACATGACACAAACACGGACACGGGACACGACACAAATACAGACACATTAAATTTAAAAAAATTGTAGGATACAAATACGACATGTATATATATATATATATATATATATATATATATATATATATATATATATATATATATATATATATATATATATATATAAATTAATTTTAAAGTGAATTAAATAACTTGGTTTATATATATATTTATAATTACAAAATTTAAGAAAAAAGATTCATAATTCATTAATATCATTTCTATAAGCTTGAATATTTACAATATCTTAATATATGTTATTGTCATATGTGTCAATATTTGTTACCTAATAAGTCCCTCCTAAAAAATATGTAGCATAACTTTTATTGACCTATTCTAAAAAATCTCCTACACCAATTTATCTTAATAGAACTAACCATGTAAAAGTATATGTGCAACAACAACAACAATAACAATAACCAAGTTTTTTCCTACTAGGTGGGGTCGGCTACATGGATCAAACGACGCCATTGTGCCCTATCATAAACCAAGTTTTTAGAAAAGTTATACAAATCTAAATCTTTTTTAATCATTTCACCTATAATCTTTCTTGGTCTCCCTCTATCTCTAACTATTAGGCTATCTTCCACCTAATCTACTCTTCTTACAAGAGCTTCTAAGGGTCTTCTCCTTACATGTCCAAACTACCTAAGGTGAAATTCTCCCATCTTTTTCACAATTGATGTTACCCCTACTTTCTCTATAATATATTCATTTTTAATCCTATTTTGTCTTGTATGACCACACATCCAGCACAATATCCTCATATCAGCGACACATATCTTATGCTCTTGCTGGTTTTTTACTACCCAACATTCAGTACCATACAACATCGTGGGTCTTATAACTGTGCGATAAAATTTACCCTTAAACTTGATAGGCACTTTTCTATTACAGATAACTCCTAAAGCATTCATCCATTTCATCAATCCAGCTTGAATCCTATGGTTTACATCTCTCTCTATCTCTCCATCATTTTGTATGATAAATCTAAAATATATAAACTGTGTGACTTGTGGTATGGTATGGTCGCCAATTTTTGTTTACAAATTAGTTACAGAAAAATTCGTAGCTAATCCGTAGTTAAATTTATTAGTTACGGATTAGTTACAGATTAGTCCGTAGTCTAAATCTTGTAGCTAATTAGCTACCAAAAATTTTCGTAACTAATCTGTAGTTAATTTTTAAATTTTCACAGCTAATCCAAAGCTAAGTTGTAGTTAATTTTCATTTAGAGTTTCCTTCATTTTCATAGGTAATTAGTTACAAAAAATTCTATAGCAATTTCGTAATTAATCCGTAGCTGATTTTAATAATTTGTAGTAATTTTGTAGCTATTTCCTAGCTATTATGTTACAAAATCCGTAGCAATTCTATAGCTAATACGTAATTAATTATCCTAGCAATTCCGTAGCTATTTCTTAGCTATTATGTTGCCAAATCCGTAGCAAATCTGTAGCTAATCGGTAGCAATTCTGTAGCTATTCCCTAGCAATTATCCATAGTAATTTCGTAACTAATCCGTAACAATTCTGTAGTTATTCCCTAGCTAACCAAAATTAATTTTATAATAATAATTGATATATTTTAAAATTATACCTGTATAAATATTTCAATCAAAATAGAAAAACTCAGCAAATAAGTTGTACAAAGCAACAAAATATCATAATTGCATTAGTAAAATCAAAACATGTTCTACAAAGAAAGGATAACTAATGAATAAGTCTAAATTAATACAAATAGTTCTAAACAAATTAGCCCTATCATCAACAAACACAACTAATCAATCCAAGTTAACCCTAAGATCATCAACTTCAAGATCATCCCCAACTGCATCGCTTTGTGATGGTGTCTGCAACACACCACTTCTTGCTAGGGAGCCAATAATCTCACGGAGGATGGGCACCAGCTACGTCTGGACAAAGGAAGTCATCGCTTCATTAACGGCTTCTTTTATGGCTTGTGTCAGAACAGTGCAGGACGAACCACCAACCTGTGAGGATAAACAAGAGCTAGATCTATGAATGCTAATAAAATACCTTAATTACTCTAATGATGTTGTGATACTTTTTCTTTACTGATAATATATCAAGTTTTAAACTATTAATGGATGAAATTTAAACTCTTAACTTGAAGAAATACTGACTACTAATTTATGTCGTACTCCATAAAGCGGTAGAAAGGTTTTGACGAAGGAGCATGCGAGTGCACCCGTGAACACATAGCTATCCACTCTGTCTAGTACTCCACCTGCATTATATATAGTTAATAATATGTTTACCTTTTAAATGCTTTCTATTAGAGAAGAAAATGAGGTCAGATCTGAATATGAGCTGTTCATCTTTGGCAGCAAGATGACATGCTTGAACAAAATTTTCAAATTCAACCAAATGATCTGTAATTACTTATTACTAATTCAGAGATGGCCAAAATAGCAGGATTATTTTATATCGATCTGCATATTTTGATGGTAGATATCCATTATAGAATTAGAAATTTTACTCCTAATGAAACTCATGATAATGCCTGATTTCTTTTGGGACAAGGCTTGGTTGTTCTTGATGTTGTACCATTGTTAAGGACTTAGTAGGATGTTTTATCTAACTCCTTCATTGTTATTTTTCTTTACTCTCCAGTAAAATTTCTTCATATATCAAATAAATAAAGCATTTCTTACAGAAGCATTAATAAGTAAAGAGTAATTACCATGACCAGGTATTAGGGAACCAGAGTCTTTCACACCCACATCAAGTTTAATAATTGATTCAGTGAGATCACCAAAAACAGACCTAAAGAAATTCAGAACACCAAAAGTTATTGCACTGACAAAAAATCGTGTAAAAACCACAAATTACCACAAGTGTCAAGAACTGTGCTCAGGATATAAAAAGTTGCATGACAAATGTGTGAATGTTTATCTTAAACTAGAAAAATCTATTCACTGATTAACATAAAACAAGTAACCTTGCAATGAGCAAAAAAGATATGCTATAACTGCTTAAACACCTTAATCCTTAAATAAGTGGGGCCAACAGAATAACACATGATCAAACCTCTATGTTGTATATACTCTATAGTTTATATAGCAAAGATAAAGGTCAAGAACCAGGTCACAAGAGGAAGATACCTAATTCTTGAGAAAGCAGGGTGATTAACAATAACAATATATTGACTAATATGCTAATGACGTGAATCTCCAATATGGTACTACTACTGACTGCCAGCATGTCTAAAAACTTCAAGAAACTCCCTATTTTCTAGTTGGAAAGGTTTTTCCCATAAGAAGATGATCATTGCATAAGTTGGCCTTCATTCAATTTCTCCAGTAATGATAAATTATAATCATCTAATCTCACCAAAATAATGCAATTCATAAATACTAAGTAACGTTCTATTTACAAATTTATCAAGCAAATAATTACAATAGGCACATCTAATTGAAATGAGTAACACACTGACATTAACTTTGAGGACAGGTAGTGTACCTTAATAATGATATTGGCCAGCTGAATTTTTTTTTATAGTACAACAAAAGTATTCCTTATCCTCTGCCTTTGTACTTCTCAACCCAGCTTTTGTAAATGCAAGTATTAGTCCCCTCAAAATTATGGATCTTACATAATATCAAACTCACTAATGCCCCTTAGAAAGGAGATATGCCAATATTTCACAACCCAAGGCTTTAGATTGTTGTCTCTATGAAGATTTACACACCTATTTTGGGACTAGAAACAATTTTTGTTATCCAAAGGAAATCCTTCAGGAAACTAATAAACGAAGTGCATGCCACTCTTCAAAATAGAGAACAACAACAACAACAAAGTCTTTTCCCACTAGGTGTCTTCAAAATAGAGAAGAATGAGAATTTTCCAAATTAATTATTAAAATTGTCTTCTTCCCTGAAGAATAGGGCTCTAAAAGGTGAAGTTCAACCAGCCTCAAGATATTATAATGACTTTGACATAGATAGATAAAGCAGAAACACATTACATGATTTCTCATAGGTGACAGTTACCATCACAGAATATTGATGATAATCAGTTACTTGGACTTATAACCAAGATAGTATTAATTATTTTATTTTCCAACAGAATAAAATCAATGACTAGTTCCATTACATGCTCTTGCCTCTTAGTTGGTTGTTGCTAGAGAGGTGGACTGTATGACCGGGATATCTCATTAAAAGTAACTTTTTTTTATAGAAGATTAAAATCAACTTTGAATACCATAATATCATATATGATTAGAAAATGGGTGGACCATACAAAGTTCAATATAATTATACATTACACATGAAAAAAATAGTGGGAAGACAAAGAATTAGAACACATGCCTTAGCACTAGAGCAAAATCGGAAGGTCAAGGAGAAATAACCATCTCAAGAATCAAAGAAACGAGAGTTTTGGACAGGAAGCTTACAGGGAATAAAACTATGAGACCATAGAAAGGGCACATCCTCAGGTGCGCAAATAAAGCTATACGCTTAACCACTTATCTCTGAAATAGAAGATCAAGAATGCAATTGTTTTGAACATCAAGAACTCCTCTCTGCATTAAGCTCCTACACAGGGGTCCCACATGTGTAAAATAGTTATCAAATAGTGAAAGATTGATGAAATTCTCTAGCACTGCACATATCACTTCCAGCACCATGCTAAGCAGTATATTACCAACCAAATTAAGCAGCTCCACCTTCTCAAGGCAACTGAAAGAGAATGGTGAAGGACCTGTTAACTGGCTAATACCAGCATCGAACACTGGCTTCTTCAAGAAACCTAATTTTATAAGGTAGGCAACCTATTACCAACAGGGAATGAAGAAGTGCTTTTGCTGCCATCTTCCTCTGCTTTAAAGAGAAGAAACAGAGAAAAATGGAGAAAGATGTTTAAATTTGATCACATGCGAGGCATGTGGGTAACCCACAGTTAGATATAACACGGAACACCCCACTTAAGAGTTTCAACGTGTAACCCATGGTTAGATATAACACGAAACACCCCCCACTTAACAGCTTTAACGTTCACCAAAGTTCAAGGGTGTAATGTGTCACAAGATGAACTATATGTACCAAAAGTAGAAATGACCTAAACTTCAGGAAGGTATAATCTATACTTTACCCTATAAATAAATAGGTTAGCCAATCAAAAATGAATGTGGAGCAACAGAGAATGACATCCATTCATAATTATTATGGGAATATAATAACTACATATTCTTGCATGTATAGAATTGTCAATCAACTCTACCTATGCTGAGCTTTGTTGCAAATATCCACATAGCCGGTCCCAAGCCCGGATAAAAGAGGAGGGTTGTGTTAGGCAGTCGATACCAACGTAAAACTTTGTCGAATCTTTATGACATGGATCAACGAAGTAATTGTGTTAATGTTAGGTCGTTGCCCCTAAGCAACGCTTGTATTTGTATGGCTCGAGTACAGTGTCAAATGAGCAAGGCCGCCGCATCGCCGCCTTGGGTGTAGTGAAAAATAAGCAAGGGTTCCCACATTGTCGTGAACGGGTGTGGGTAAAGAAGCTAGTTCACAAGAGTGAGATGCGCTTTGGAACTTGGAATATAGGCACACTTACAGGTAAATCTATGGAAATAGTTGACACCATGATTAGGAGGAGGATTAATTTTATGTGCCTACAAGAAACTAAATGGGTTGGAGAAAAGGCAAAGGAACTCGACTCTTCGGGTTTTAAGCTTTGGTACACCGGCAAGGTTAAATCTAGAAACGGGGTAGGCATAATAGTAGATAAGAATTGGAAGAATATGATTGTGGATGTGAGAAGGCTCGGAGATAGGATCATAGCTTTGAAGTTTGTTGTGGAACAGGAGACTTTTAATGTTATTAGTGCGTATGCACCCCAAGTAGGGCTAGACGAGCACTACAAAATTAAATTTTGGGAGGATTTAGAAGGTTTAGTTCAGGGAATACCTTTAAGAGAGAAGATTTTTCTAGGAGGGGACCTAAATGGTCATGTGGGGAGCGAATCTAAGGGATATGAGGGTTTGCATAGGGGTTATGGTCTAGGAGTAGCTAATGCAGAGGGTAAAGCGATTTTAGATTTTTCGGTAGCGTTTGATTTTACAATAGCTAACACTTGTTTTAGGAAGCGGGAAGAGCATCTGATCACATATAGAAGCGGGAGTTCTTACTCTCAAATTGATTTTTTTTTAATAAGAAAATCTGATAGAAAGCTTTGCATGGACTGCAAAGTCATCCCTGGAGAGAGCTTGACTACCCAACACAGGGTTTTGGTTATGGATGTACGGGTCAAGATGAGAGTAAAGAAAAATTGTCGAAACAGAGAGTCAAGGATCAAATGGTGGCAATTAAAGGGAGAAAAACAAATGCTCTTTCAGAGGAGGATTATGGATAAAGAAATTTGGGAAATACAAGGGAGTGCTAATGATATGTGGGACGAGATGGCTGAAGGGATTAGAAAGGTAGCAAAAGAGACACTCGGTGAATCAAGAGGCTTCGGACTCAAGGATAAAGAATCTTGGTGGTAGGACACAAGTGTACAAGATAAAGTTAAGGTTAAAAGGGAATGTTATAAAGCTTGGCATGTATGTAAAAGTGATGAAAATTGGGAAAAATATAAGGCAGCTAAAAAAGATACTAAGAAGGCAGTAAGTGAGGCAAAAACTAAAGCGTTCAACAGGTTATATCAATCGTTGGGTACCAAGGATGGAGAAAAGATTATATACAGGCTTGCTAAAAGTAGGGAAAGGAAGACAAGAGACTTGGATCAAGTGAAATGCATTAAGGATGAAGAGGATAAAGTCTTGGTTACGGAACAAGACATTAAGAATCGATGGAAGGGTTATTTTCACAAGTTATTTAATGAGGAACATGAGACATTAGGGGACTCGGACATTCTAAACACTAGAGAGGAGGACCAAAATAAAACTTTTTTATCGTAGAATCAGAGAGTTCGAGGTAAAAGAAGCTTTGAAGAGGATGGATAATGGAAAAGCGGTCGGACCGGATAATATACTTATTGAGTTATGGAAGTGCCTAGGAGAGAAAGGTATAAGTTGGATCACAAAACTGTTTAACGAGATAATGAGGTCTAAGAAAATGTCAAACGAATGAAGGAGAAGCACTTTAATCCCTATTTATAAGAATAAGGGAGATATACAAAACTGTGCAAATTACAGAAGAATTAAGCTCATGAGTCATACCATGAAATTATGGGAAAGAGTAATTGAACGGAGATTAAGACAAGAGACTCATATTTCAAAGAATCAATTTGGTTTTATGCCTGGGAGGTCAACCATGGAAGCAATCTATCTTCTACGAAGATTAATGGAGAGGTATCGGAGGAAGCAAAAAGACCTACACATGGTTTTTATTGATCTGGAAAAAGCCTACGATAGGGTACCGAGAGAGGTCTTGTGGAAGGCTTTGGAGAAGAAAGGAGTTCGTATCGCCTATATTCGAGCAATCAAAGATATGTATGATGGGGCTAAAACTAGTGTGAGAACACAGGGTGAGGCTACAGAAGATTTTCCTATAACTATAGGACTGCACCAAGGGTCAGCTTTGAGTCCATATCTTTTTACCTTGGTCTTGGATGTGCTTACTGCGCATATCCAAGAGCCGGTGTACACAATGCATGCTTTTTGCAGATGATATAGTCTTAGTTGGAGAGTCGAGAGAGGAAACAAATGAAAAGCTAGAGCTATGGAGACAAACTTTGGAAAAACATGGCCTTCGTCTAAGTAGGAGTAAGACGGAGTATATGGAATGTAAGTTCAGTAAGAGGCGTGTTAATGATAGCTTAGCGGTGAAAGTTGGAGATCATACAATACCACAAGTCACACAATTTAGGTACCTTGGATCTATCATACAAAATGATGGAGAGATAGAGGGAGATGTAAACTATAGGATTCAAGCTGGATGGATGAAATGGAGGAGGGCTTCAAGAGTTATTTGTGATAGAAAAGTATCTCTCAAACTTAAAGGTAAATTTTACCGCACAGCTATAAGGCCTGCGATGTTGTATGGTACTGAATGTTGGGCGATAAAAAGACAACAAGAGCATAAGATCAGTGTCGCGGAGATGAGGATGTTGCGTTGGATGTGTGGCCATACAAGACTAGATAGGATTAGGAATGAATGCATTAGAGAGAAAGTAGGGGTAGCACCTACTGTGGAAAAGATGGAAGAATCTCGCCTTAGGTGGTTTGGACATGTAAGGAGAAGACCCTTAGAAGCCCCTGTAAGAAGAATAGATCAGGTAGATAATAACCCAATAGCTAGAAGTAGAGGAGGACCAAGAAAGACTATAGGTGAAACGATTAAAAAAGATTTAGATCTGAATAGCATATCTGAAAACTTGGTTTATGATAGGGCACAATGGCGTCGTTTGATCCATGTAGCCGACCCCACCTAGTGGGAAAAGGCTTGGTTGTTATTGTTGTTGTTGTTGTATAGAATTGTCAATCAGATTAAAACTACTAAATAACTTTGCTCTGGACCGTGATATGGGGTCCTATTTAATAGGACCAACCCGACACGTGTGGGCCATATCAGCATCCCTTAGGTCTGCACAGGCCTTAACACTTGTCACTCATGACCCCTAAGGTGTGGGGACCATAGCTGTCTGCTATAGCAGGTGACTACTAACACGACATCCCTAAACTTTAGGGACTTGTCTGGACGATCGTGGGAAAGAGGCACCCACCGTTAGGGCTCTGCCTGAACGATCATGAAGCAGAGGCACCTCCCCATCAAGACACGATCTTAACGTACCTGCACCTCTCTCAGATCACCGAGGGACCCTGCGCATGCTCCATAAATACCAGGCTAAGTCATTCTAACAAAGGGATCTGAACATCTTGAATCTTATAGTGAAAAATCCTAATAAAATGCTGCCTAACTTGAGCGTTGGAGTCCTTTTGCAGGTACCCAACCCCCCTTGGATCGCTGGGCAATAGTTGCAGAAGAAAGAAACCACCATACACGTGTCTTCTCAGGCACCCTTTGGTTCTACATCAGAACAAACTTATTATTGATAAGCTATTTTATCATCTAAGAAAATAATATTCATAATTTAAATTTTGACTGCAGAAAGAAACCGATGCAAACGCAAAAAAAAATAATAAATGGTAATATTAATGTTATCAAAACTACTATGATTTTATGGCTCATGGATCAAAGCTTCAAATTTTCAAAGGTTCATTCTATAATTGGGGTGAAGCTTAGACCTGGTAACATGATGCAACTATCCCAATATAACTAAAAGGAACCCAAATAATCAGACAAAATGTTTCAATTACCAAGCAAAGAGAGGGCCCCAAAATGAGATAATTTCAGTTTATTATCAACACAAATGCATAATGTGGAAAAATGACTGATCTGGATTTATAATTTAAAATTAAGTTACCATATATGACAATTCCTTACTACTTCATTTCCAATCAGTTTTTTCTCCCTTGTTCTCCAATGAAACAAGAACGCCAAAAAGGCATTCCATAAGTGAAACTAATATCGCTAAATTTTCATTGTTAAATGCATACGATGTCTGTAGCATATAGCAGAGATTGTCAGATGTAAGCAATCATGGAAAATTAAGGCACACTAACCAATCTTACATGATAAACAAGGGCATTAAGGCACAAATGACAGAGCAGACTTGTGACACATAGCAGGGAGGAGGTGTCATTCCTTCAGTAATTCCATGACTCCGAACTAATTCAAAATATTCACGTGCACCAGCAAAGACAGCGGCAACCATGGCTACTGTGAAAACCCATCCTCCAACCAAAACAACTCTACCTACAGTTATCCCAATGCCAAGTCCAAATACAACTCTGTTCCTAAATTGACTAACTTGCTGTTGAGATTTCAAGAGTAAATCCTACTACAAAGGCAAGATTATGGCTTCCATTAACTTCTTAGGAGCACCCATTTCAGTGACTATGTTCTTTTACACATGCACATGCTCAGACAATATTAAAAAAAATACAATAATTTCTTATTGGTTCTTCAAATTTTTAGGTATTGAAAGCTTCAGTAAGTTTAGTTTTCACCATTAATTAAATTCCAATCAACTTCGAAATTCATCATTTTTTTATCGAAATACCATACATCACAACATTATTAATATTTATTAGACATAACTAAATGGTTCATACAACCCCAAATTCAACATAGTACTCCAAAATTATCATATCAGCGAACTAAAAAAAAAATAAGCATTGGATTACACTATTCTTGCACACAAAATTAATAGTCAGAGGCTGCAGCAACGCGATTGAGAGATAGCAAGACCACTGAATTCTCAAGTTATTTCTCGCCTTATAATTGATTCAAAACAAATGGATGAAATCAAAGAATTCAGAAATCAAATTAATTTGCGCTAAGTTCAAAGGTACAAACTTTCTATCTTAAACAGGAATCATCTTGTTAGTTGTTATAGAAACCATTTGGGGATGAGAGAGAGAGAGAGAGAGAGAGAGAGAGGGAGAAAGGAACCTTGTCAGGTGGAGAAGACGCCAATCGTTCCATGAATGCATTGCGTTCCTCGATGGAAGGAGGGGGCAACTGCTGGACATTAAGGACGATATCAACGCAGAGATTACCCAGCATGGCAACATCGACGTGTTTGGCTCTGACGCTCCCAAACCTGCAATCGGGCACGACAACTGAACCGGGCAAGGAAGAGACGAATTTGGGGGTGGCGAATTCGAGACCCTTGCAGGCGAAAATTGAGTTGTGGGGGCGGTTGAGAGGGAAAATGCTCAACCCAAGTTTTGGGTGGGATTTGGAATGGAAGGAAGGTCCATAGGCGTGGGAGGGAATTGGGGATTTGAGGGCTCTTGGTGGGAAAGGCATTTAGCGAATAATGAGAAAGAGAGAAAGAAAGAAAGAAACGATTTAAGATTAAGATTGAGCGAGTGATTTGGTCTCGGTGAAAGGATTTGGGAGAGGGAGAAAGAATGAGAGGGAGGGAAGGACGGAGGAGGGATTTGAGGATTTGGGAAAGTTTAGAATGGGCGCGTGTAAAGAGAGCTGATTTAGTCAAAAATTTTGTATGCAATTGAAATTTAGCTACGAAAAAATTTGGTAGTTAATTTGTAGTTAATTAACTACGGTTTAGTGATAGATTAGTTATAAAATAAATTTTTTTAGTTAAATTATATAGTTAAATTGTAATAATTTTGTAACTATTTGTTTGATAAAAAAATTTTCTTCGTGATTCAAAATTTAACTAGAAAATTTTATTTTGTAACTAATCCATAACTAATTTGTTATGGATTAGCTACCAAATTTTTTTGTAACTAAATTTCGTAGTTAAACTGTAGCTAATCTATAACTATTTGTTTGATAGAATTTTATTCAAAATTTAGCTATAGAAATTTAATCTGTAGCTAATCCGTAGCTAATTAGCTACAGATTAGCTACCAAAATTTTTCGTAGCTAAATTTGGTAGCTACTTTATAAAATTCTTGTAGCTAGTATTAGCACACTTCTTATTGAATTTACATTTCATATACTCTGTCTTACTCCTCGTTAAACGAAAGTCGTGTTCTTCGAAAGCTCGTCTCTATAACTCTAGTTTCTCATTTGTTTCTTCTCTCATCTCCTCTCTCGATGTACAAGTACATGTGCATAAAAAAAATTAATTAGAGGAAATATTAGTGTGAGGCAAACTTCAGTGACGATGAAGTGGACGACTTGACACGAGCAGAGGTAGAAAGAACAGATGAAAATAATAGTGTGTGAAAAGATAAAACTTAAAATACTAATATGTAAAAATAATAACTTGAGACGTCAATCATGTGATTGGGTTTAGGTGAGTTACGGAGTTACTAATTGAACGTTAGTCATGGAAACTTATTTTTTTTTAAAAAATATTAATGAGTCTTGTCTAAGTCGTGTCTTAAACATGTCAAAGCGTGTCTGAAACGTATCCAAGCATACTTGAGATATGTCTAAATGTGTCTAAAACGTGTTCAAACTAAAAAAAAATCATCTTTTTAATCAGACACATTCAAATACGCAAAACACGTGTATCGTGCAGGTATCCCTATATATTCAACATATACACATATATAACACGCACAAATACATCTCAAAAAAGACGTGTTCGTACTTCACAACTTATAATCATAAGTAGCCTTTTTCAAAGATTCATTGGGACCACGTCGTGCTGAGGTTCTGACGCTACTAGCACTGATTGCTGCACTGGGGCTTTGGACGAAACAGGCTTCTTCTGTTTCTGCATTAGAGGCAAACTAGTAAAGACTTGGGCTTATTAGACCTTTTACTTGGTCCAATTCTAGCATTCCCTTGGTCCCTTTTTTTCAAAGGCTCATCAGACGTTAAAGCATAATCCACATGTCCCATTGTATCTTCTTTATTAACCTCCTGCTCATAATCAGGATCTTTATTGTAATAATTGGTACCTTGATTTCATAGAGAATCCGTTTGAATTACTACCCTTATCATTGCTGATAAATCTGTTTCATGAAAATTTGCACCGTTGACCTTTTTTTGCCAACATCCAAGGGCCAAAACAATTCACCCCATCATCATTCTCCTTCAAATCTGTAACTCTTTTGAATTCAAACTTTGTGCATTAAGCACAATAACATCATTAATTGGTGGAGCTGAATTCCCGAGTGCATTAACTCCTTCTTCATGTTGCATCGAGTCTGTCTTGGCAACCATGGCAATTGGAGTTTGGTCCATTGGCACATGAAAATCCAAACATTTATTAACTTTATGACCATATTTTTCACACTTGAAACATATGAGATGAAGACCTTCATACTCAATCTTGAATTCTTTCCCAAGAGCTTGGATGCAAGGAACCAATTGCCTCCTCAAATCTCATTCAACATAAATACGAGCAAATCGTCCCTGGGAATGAACTGACACTGATAGAGAAGAGAACGTTTTCCTTGGATTCGAGGTCAAGAGAGCCTCCAAGAAATGAGGAAAAAGAGAGGAATTTTGTTAAACTTTACTGCCTTTCATTCATGTACGTCATGGTATTTAAAGCAATGCAAGATGCCAATCATTGGCTATCCGTAAAAATAGGAAACCGAAAAAGGAATCTTCCTAGTGGTATGAGAATAAAAGAAATAAATGTAACAATGTAATGGCAAACATAACTAACTCTCGTACCCTCTCTTACTGACTCAGCAAATATTGCCCTCACACATAATCACTCAATCGAATGGGCCTCTTGACCACTCTCTTGGGTCTATGCAATTGGGCTGCTGCAGGTCCTTCAGCAATACTGCTAACATCATTCTCCCCTGGGATAATCACCTTGTCCTCAAGGTGATAAATGCGTTGAAGCTCCTCCCATCTTTCCTAGCTTGTATCTTCTGGAGCTAATCCCAACCATTGTACCAGTACTAATAGAGACGGAGGAGAAGTATCCTTGTCCCATTTGCTCTCTAAAATTGCTAACGGTTCCACCAAAGGATGATTGGCATAAGCATCCGCAGGCAAAGGATTAGTAGGCTGGTGTAAGGGTCCTTGGTGTTGCTTCAACAAAGAACAATGAAAAACAGGGTGAATTTTGGAAGTGGGAGGAAGTTGTAGGCGATATGCAACAGGCCCAATCCTCTCAATGACTTGAAATGGTCCATAAAATTGCTTGAAGAGCTTGTGGTAAGAGGAATTAGTAGCCGAACTCTGGCGGTATGGCCTCAATTTGACATAGACCCAGTCACCTTCATTTGTAGCTTACATCCCTGCGCCTATTGTCAGCTTGTATCTTCATGGCACTTTTGAGTTTTGATTAGGCGAGTTCTAAGTGTTGTCAGCATATTTTGGCGCAAAGAGAGAAGAGTATCAACAGCTTCCACATTAGAGGATCCAAGTAGGTACTGTGGGATAGAAGGAGGGCTCTTGCCATACATGACCTCAAAAGGAGTGCGCCCAGTGCTCGAATGGACTGAGGTATTATAAGACCATTAAGCTAAGGCCAGGTAGGTGTACCACTTGGAGGGGTGATCATGCACAAATGAGCGCAGATATTGTTCTAACACCCGGTTCAATACTTCAGTTTGGCCATCGGTCTCCGGGTGATATGAGGTGCTCATACGAAGTTTAGTGCCACATAATTGGAATAATTCACGCCAAAATTGACTTACAAAGATGGGGTCACGGTCCGAGACTAAGCTCCTTGGGAATCCATGGTGTTTGCAAATCATATCCATGAAAAGAGCTACAACTTTGTAAGCTGTAAATTGTGTAGGCAGTGCTCCAAAGTGAGTGCCCTTGGAAAAATGATCTACAACCACAAGAATAACAGTGAAACTGTGTGATGTAGGTAGACCAGTGATAAATCTAAAGACAAGTCCTCCCATACAGCACAAGGGACTGGGAGCAGTTGTAATAGGCCTGCTGGCTTCTTAGTTTCATATTTGATTTGTTAGCAAGTGGAGCACTGGGAAACGAATTATTACACTTCGTTCCTCATATTGGCCTAGAAAAAATTGTCTTGCAGTCTGTTTAGTGTCTTGGCAATACCCATATGTCCCCCTATAGGAGTCTTGTGATATTCTTCAAGTAACAATGTGTGAAATGGATTTGAAGAATCAATCCATATCTTTCCTTTGAAAAAGAGCAGCCCATTATGGATTTTGTAATGAGGAAAATCAGATGGTGCCTACCGGACTTAGGTCATGAGTTGCTGAAATTCAGTGCTCTCTTGTAATGCCTTTCGTAAGTCATCAAGGAAAACAAAATTGGGCATAGACAGTACCAATAGTTGGCCCGCAGAGGCCTCAAGGACCCGAGAAAAGGCATCAAGAACTAAATTGCTTTTGCCCACCTTATACTGGATAGTGTAGTCATAACCCAATAACTTAGAAAGGTACACCTACTGTTCTGGCGTCTGCACCACTTGAGACATCAACTCCTTCAAACTCTTGTGGTCAGTGAGGATGACAAACGAGTGACCCAGCAAATATTGTCGCCATTTGCGCACTGCGGTGGTGATAGCATGTAGTTCACGCACATAGGTGGAGGCACGTTGTAATCTTGGACAGAAAGGCTTGCTAAAGAAGGCAATGGGGTGATCGTGCTGCATGAGAATTGCCCCCATAGCTAACCCGGATGCGTCAGTTTCGAGGGTGAATGGAATTGTGAAGTCCGGGAGGGCCAGAACTGGTGCCTCGGTCATGGCTTTCTTGAGTAATTTAAAAGCTGTTTGAGCTTCTGGACTCCATTGGAAGCAATCCCTGCGCAACAAGTGGGTTAGAGGAGAAGCAATGTTAGCATACCCATGAATAAATTTGTGATAGAAACCCGTTAAACCGAGAAAATCGCGTAGGGACTTGATTGTAGTGGGCACCGACCAATCCACCATAGCCTGAATTTTTTATGGTTCAGGCTGCACACCCTGTTGGGACACAATATGGCCAAGATATTCAAGCTGTCTTTTACCAAAGAGGCACTTTGACCCTTTAGGGTCTGTTTGGGAACAAGAATTAGAAGGGGAAGGAAATGGAGGGAAGGGTTTGGAGAGGATAAACCCTTGTTTGGGAGAGAGAAAAACAAGAGGGAAAGGAGAGTGGGTTTTTTATAAACCCTCTAAAATCTCTGATTTTCAGTTCCCCCAAATTGGGGAATTTTGATCAAATTTACTCATTTATCCTTATCTCACTCATCTCAGCTCACCCCACCTACCCAGCGTCCATTTTGATGAAGTGGAAGAACACGTTTTCCGGGCACGAAGAGTGGCGGAGGACGGAGTGCACGGCGGCGATGGAGCCCCGGAGGTAGCCGGAGTCGAGGGTCAGGGCGATGTGAACCAGAGACGAGTTGCACGACAAGACCGACAGACGGTTCTCGGATCCGGGGCAACCCGCTCCGTTACGATAGTTCGGAGCCTCCGCAAAGTGGAAGAAACTGTCAGCGACGGCAAAGGTTGGAAAGTAGCGAATCCCGAGGCAGAAGGGTGGGAAGAGAGAGCACAAAATGAGGGGTAAAACGACGGCGTTTAACCGGAGGGGAAGCATTTGTGATTGTGGGTGTGGTCGGAAGAGGGGGAAGATGAAAGAGGGTGTCTTGGTTCGTGGGTCGGTGGAAAAATTGAATCTTGATGGAGAAAAATGATGGGGTTTGAGGAAATGTTTAGAATGGCATTTCTTGGCTTTCTGTTTTTGTTCTTTTTCTTTTGAAAGAGAACACGGTTTTGGCTTTGCTTTGTTTTGATTTTGGGGTTTTTCTGGAACCAAGAGACAGGAGTTCCAGAGAGGGGAGAATTTGCTCAATTTTTATTGATAATTTTTTATATTAGTTTTTCACTTTATGATTTTTTGTAAAACATTAATTATGTTATTTTTTTTGGAATAAAGGGTAAAATAGTAAAAATATATCTTAAACCCTTCATTTCCTTTCCTTCATATATTTCACACTCTCAAATAAGGAGAAGGATAAACCTCCTATTTTCCTTCCCTTCCTTTCCCTTTAAATCCCTCCTCTTCCTTTCTCTCCAAACTTCCAAACACACCCTTAAGGGAAAACTGGCCATTGAGCAGGGCCTGAAAAACGCTTTCTAGATGAGAAAGGTGTGCATCGAAGTTGCTGCTATAGACGAGAATATCGTCAAAGAAAACAGCTGCAAACTTGCGAAGGAAAGGCTTAGGTAATTCATTCATTGTGGCTTGAAATGTTGAGGGGGCATTGCATAGCCCAAATGACATCACCTTATACTCATAATGGCCTTGGTGGGTACGAAACGCGGTTTTGGGAATATCTACCTCATCCATAAGTATTTGGTGAAATCCTTGTCGCAGGTCTAGTTTAGAAAACAATGATGCATTGCCCAATTCATCCAAAAGTTCATCAATAGTGGGCATTGGGAATCTGTCTTTAACTGTGATTGAGTTTAAAGCTCTGTAATCCACTCAAAATTGCCAACTACTGTCTTTCTTTTTAACAAGTAAAATAGGGGATGAGAAAGGGCTGTGGCTAAGTTGTATAATACCCGAAGATAGCATATCATTAACTTGTTTTTCGATCTCACCTTTTTGGAAGTGGGGGTACCTATATGGTCTAACATTGACTGGATTGCAATTAGGCAATAGATGTATTTTATAGGTAATTTCTCTAGGTGGTGGGGGTTGGGACGGTGTTTGGAAAAGGACACGGTATTTGGCTAAAAGGGAGGCTATTTCGGGAAGTGGGTGAGTCGGTGTGGTGTTCAGGACCATGGCGTCGGTTTCGGTGATAGATATATGAAAAAATGCAGAAGCAGCGTGTGTTTGGAAGAAGCATCGTACCTGTTGTGGAGTGGCATCCTCTAGAGTCGTGGGTGCATTTACCTGAAACTAGATGAGGGTCCCATGTAACGTGAATTGCATGGTGAGTGTTTCGTAATCCATGGTCACTGGTCCTAATTGTTTCAGCCATTGAATGCCCAAAACTATATCAGCACCGCTAATGGAAAGCACGTGCAGGTCAACATCAAATGATTGGCCTTGAATATGTATCGAAGTATGTGGACAATTCTGGCGGCATTTAATTATTGTTCCATTGCCTACCATAACATTCAGCGGCTGAGTGTCCACGGTTGGCAGAGAATGGAATTTCACTATGCGATTTTGCACAAAGTTATGTGTGCTTCCACCATCGATTAAAATTGTAACCTTGGTGTCACCAATGTACCCAAAGAGGCGGAATGTTTTTGGAGCAGAGGTGCCCGAAAGAGCATTAAAACTGATCTGAGCTTGGTTATTTTCAGTGGGTGTAGCAGAATCACAATCAATAGGAGTGTCATTGGGAAGGATGAGTGGTTCTTCTTCTTCATCAATGACTAATAAGAAGAATCATGCTTTGCATTTATGTTGGGGCCCAAATTTTTCATCGCAATTATAGCAAAGGCCCTTTTCTCTGCATGCTGCCATCTCCTCTGGGTTAAGTTTCTGAAACTGGACTTTGGGTGGGTTAGGCAATAGTGGAGTGTTTGGGGTAGTGAGGGTCATGGATGGGTTAGAAGAGGAAGCAATGGAGGTTGCTGGTTTACCTCGGTAGTTGCAACGGTGATCCTCGATCTTGTCTTCCTGAAGCTTGGCCAAAGAAACCGCCTGAGGAAGTGAAATGGGTTGCAAAGTTTGGACCTCACGTCGTATTTTCTGTGACAGTCCGAAAAAGAAGTAGCTCAAAAGGAATGGTGGAGCTAAGCCAACAATGCGATTTGCCAATCGTTCAAACTCTGTTAAATATTCATTAACTGTGCCTCTCTGTGCGAGTTTGAACAAAGCTCCTTTTGGGTCATTATAAAACGAATGTGTAAACCTTGTTTCCAGGGCCTGTAACAGAGCTGGCCACGAGGTGATGAACCTGTTCCTGAACATCCATTGGTACCGGCTTAATGCGGGACCATCCATGTAGAAGGAAGCGACAGTAATGCGCTCCTCGTCCGAGGTGCCCTGATAATCAAAAAATTGGGAGATCTTGAAGATCCATCCCATCGCGTCTTGGCCGTCGAAACGTGGAACTTCGAGCTTAATGTGAGGACGGTTATGGGGTGGTAGGGGAGGTGGGGGTGGTGGTGGCGGTGGCGGTAGTGTTTGAGGTGGGATAATGGAGGTGGTGCTGAGGGTATTTAGTTGTTCGAGTATAGCTTCAACTTTCATGGCAAGGTCCGTTTGGGTGGAAGTAATGGTGGTTTGTGTTTGAGTAAAGCGGAGAACTGCTTCCTCGAGGCCTCCGTGGCTGTCTTAGAGCGGGTATTGTGATCGGACATGGTGGAAGAAGGTGCAGGTCGGACCAATTGATAGAGAAGAGAACGTTTTCCTTGGATTCAAGGTCAAGGGAGCCTCCAAGAAATGAGGAAAATTTGAGGAATTTTGTTAAACTTTGCTGCCTTTCATTCATGTACGTCATGGTATTTAAAACAATGCAAGATGCCAATCATTGGCTATCCGTAAAAATAGGAAACCGAAAAAGGTGATCTTGGTGATCTTTTCAAAAGAGTGATGTTATTTGATGAACTGGTATCATTTTCATTAACATAGGTATGCAATGATAAAAATAATTTATAATTAAAATAAAATCAATTAATTTCAAAAGTCTTAGTAGTTGAATTGATAGAAAGTGAGAAATTTTATCTTAAAGTTAAAAAATTTGACTACATACATTATTCATCATAAATAATGTCATGTCTGAATCAATTATATTTCCAAAATTGTCAAAAACTGAATCTTGAAGATTAGAGCCCTGCAAAAACAAAAATTAAAATAAATTATATTAATTATAAACATTGAACATATACGTGATGAATGCTTCTTTGAGGATTCAATTTAAAAATTTATATAAGATTGTGCTGAACTCTAAGAGATGCTTTAACAGAATCTCCATCAATAATACTCACAATTTCAATATCATTTGTTGTAAGGGATCTTCCTTCTGAAAAGTTAGTTAATATATTTGTTGTAATGACCACCTACATAAAATGAACCAACTTTATGCTAAACAAATATGGTAACTGAAACATATATCTAATGGTCTTTTAACAATTTGAAGTTGTGTTCACAAGTTTATTGTGTAACTTACATGACTCTGTGGTAAAGAGGAAGCAAAACAATTTATCAATTCAGGATCTTCAGTGAGTTTTTTCACAGTAAAACTTGAATATGGGTCTGCCGTAGTGAAATAACTGATTTTTACTTTAAACATGAATTTTCTCTTGAGCAAACAATCTAGTTCTTTAGGAAATCCATCCTCATCACCTTCCAGCTAATTAAAAAAAAGATGAAAATTATATGCATCTCACACAATTTTATTAAGAATTTTATTAAAAATAAAGAATTAGTTGGAAAGCAATGTTATTAAATAGAACAAATGAAGCAACATTTTCATATGAATCCTTGACTTCCACATGGATCTTGTACATGTCCAAAAATGCACCATTTGATAATTTAAAGATTAAATTTCAGCCACAAGTAAGAAAATAAAATGTATTAAAGATGAGAACTTAAACTTAATGATAATAATAAAAAAATTAAATCACCTATACTTAAGTGTAAAGTTTTATTTAGAAGCTCTACCTCTGGACTATTAGATGCGAGGTTTGTTCACATTTTTTACATGTGAGCAGCCGATCTTGTAGTTTCACTTTGTTCCCACGGACTGAGCAAGCATCAAAGTACCAATTGAATTGAGTTTCAATCTTCATGATTGTAGTCAAGGTTGTGTAAATTTCATTATGCAAGTGTAAGCAAATAAATGACTGATTTAAAATATTTAAAGATAACTAATTGAGAAATGAGTTAGATAAGATACTAACTTCTTGTATTTCTTTTAGTTCAGATAATGTCTGCCTTGCTTCCAAAAAGAGGAAGTTTGTCAGAATTTTAGATTTAGATTGAATGTCAACTTGATTGAATTTTTGTGACATTGAGCTTTTAGGTAAGTTCAAACTGAAATTAAAATCAATAAACTTATTCATATTAGATGCATAAATTAATAAATAAGTAATAGACCAATAACAAAAGCAAATTGTCATGAAAAAAAAAGTAAATGAAAACTTTAATTTCATGAGAAAAATTATTGAAAACTATTTAAAAATGACTCAGGTACCTTGACTTAAAGTCAACAACAACAACAATACTTGGATTAATCCTGAACTGAGAAGCATTCCAAGAATTTGAAACCTTAAGTCCACCTAAAATTGCATAAGTAGTAAGATTAATAAAGATTATGGCTTTGTGTGATAAGATTTTCATTTTGTAATAAGAATGTCTACATAAAATGTCTATTCTACCTTTTGAGATCGCACATAATTGGAACACAACAATAAGTGTTTAGTCTTGTGAGTCTCTCAAAGTGTTTGAAACTACATCTGCATAATCACTAAACAATGTACACTGCAATTTATTGTTCCTACAAAGTTTAAAGAGAAATTAATGAAATTATATCTTGTAACATGTAAAGGAAGAAAAAAATTATTAAAATAATTCAGTTACCTATTATCTCGAAGACAAAGTTCCATGAGCTTAGACTTCACTCTGTTCCTTAGGAAATGTTGACAGCTTCCATAAGTTCTCCAATGACATCTTTATTATGACCAAGAAGTGTAGACTTTAAATAGAATTAAAAAAATAACAAATCATATAAAGTGTAATTGTACTCAAGAGATTAAACTAACCTAGTAAATAACCTTTAGGAACATTCCCTTTTATGATGTCATCAAAGGGAACAAAATCAAATGAATGCAAAGGAATGTTGAGTTCAGTGGGTTGTACATCGGTTCCAAAGTAGAAATTGATTTTGAACTCGTGGTGAGCTGCTCGATACTCTTCACTATTTGGGAGCACAACAAATTTTAGGATGATGTAACATTTTTCTTCTAAAATAGATGTTTTGTACTTGTTGATTAATTTATCTGTTGTAACAGAAGCTTGAATCTTGTCTCCCTATTTAATAAAAACATGAAATCTTAGCCAGTAATCTATTTTAAAATAATATAGTGAAAATAAAATCATATTGAATGATATAATAATGCTATGTTTTTAAAGAATATTCATGTAAAAATAAAAAGAATTTGTACATACCTTTTGATCAAACTAAACCATTTGAATACTTGATATGACATTAGCAGAATATGAAACATTCCACTTTCGAATCACTCTGACACCAATTTTCTAGGATTCCTTGTCATTTGTGACTTCAACAATGTAATTTATCTTCCGAATAATCATTTTCAACAGCTGATTGAATCTGCCCATTTCAGCAAGACAAAAGTATTAGTATACTTATTTGGGATTCATGACAGCAAATAAACAGCAAGCTAAAAACTAAAAAATGAACGATTCACCTTATATCAATAAGCTAAAAATATAAACTACAAATTTTGTACCAATATTAAAAGAAGTAAGTGTGTGTTTGGGATAGCTGCAAAAATTTAATTATGCTTAGTAATCAATTATTGTATAAAAGTTTTTTGTTATAATCGATTATAATTGATTCATTTTTATGTTTGGATGCATTAGCTGTAAAGCGATTTTACGTTAATCTAATTCGTTTGGATGATATAAAAAAGAATCACTTTTATGTATTAAATTACTAAAATAGGTATAGAATGATTAAAAAAATTATTTGACTGAGGACAAAATAGTATTTACATATCAAAATGTAAGAAATAATCTATAAGCTAAAATCATAAGCTTCAATCTTCAGCATTATAAAAATCAGCTTTAAAAAGCTTTTATTTTACATTGAATTTCGTGTAAAAGCTAAAGCTAATTTTACCAAACATGATTAAACACTATTCAAACAGCTTTTTTCCCAAAAAAAACTGTTGAAAAGCCATACCAAACATGCACTAAATCTATAGTAACTTTGAGATTCATCACACAAACTAAACAAAAAGAAGTTATAAAACACAACATGAATTTGTTCAAAAAGATTGTATATATAGCTGATAGGGAGCAATAATTTGTTAAATTTAATAACATCAAATATAAAAGATTTTTGGAACAGCTAGGATAGATCTTGGAATATCTCTTTGTAGACAACATTGTTGGTTTCAGTCAGTGGTTCATTATCAGCATTGTGGATCAAAATCCATAGTCCTTGCTTTGATTTGACTCGTGAAAGTGCCACATAAAGTTGACCATGAGTGAAAATGAGTTTTGGTAAGTATAACCCAATATGGTCAAATGATTGTCCTTGGCTTTTATTAATTATCATGCAGTATGAGATGATAAATGAGAATTGTCTCCTTTCAAGTCTAAATGGCCAAACTGACTTCAAAGGACTCATTGTCATGCGAGAAATGAATACTTTTTGCTTGAAATTGGTTCCTGAAATAAGCTACTTCAATGATATCTCTTCCCAGTTTAGTAACAATAAGTCTTGATCCATTGCAAAGTCCAAAAGATTGATCTATGTTCCGAAGAAGCATGACTGAAGTGCTAACTTTTAAGATTAAGCTATGATTTGGCAAGCCTGAACATTTAAGAGTGTTTAGATACTCATGTGGGTGTGAATCTTGGGAAAAAATAGAGTGTTCACTTGCTCTGCATATCAAGTATGAACTTAAATATTATTTCACCTCACAAAGAATAAGAGAAAGAATGTACTCATTGACGTTTTCAACAATGTCAAGTGTTGGTGTCAAAATAGCCCTTTCTTTCAAATATTTCAGATAAGTAATTCTCAATTAAAGAAAGATAGGTGCTGTTGACAATTGCAGCAATAAGATCTTCAAAGTCTGTGATAAAAAAAACTCTTTAGGGATTGAAACTTGTTCCTTTCCATCGTTAGGTTCAAACAGTTTGCCATCGTTGAGCTTGAGAATCCAATCAAAAAATTACTCCAGTTCATCAATATATGTATTCCCAGAATTAATGTGCAATCGCATATTCTTAGACAATGTCAACACAGGACAAAACTTCCAAAGATATGAGGATTTGATTGCTGCATGAACAATATTGGATCTTGTCCCCCTTGGAATGATAGGTAATATTTGTCTAAAATCTCCACCTAAGACAATTGCTTTTCTACCAAAGGGAAGATGTAAACTATTTGGATTGTCAAACCTTAGAATGTCACGAAGAGTCTTGTCAAGAGTCTCAAAGCATTGCCTTTTGACCATAGGTGCTTCTCCCAAATAATCAGTTTACTTCTTCGAAGTAACTCTGCAAGTGAAGATCCTTGCTTGATATTGCAAGTTAACTCATCAGTGAGTTCTAATGGAATATGAAATCTTGAGTGAGTTGTGTGGCCTGCAGGTAGTAAAGTTAATGTAATACCGCTTGAGGCTACTATTAAAACAACAAATCCTTGGGGATCTTAGAGTAGATGTTAGTGCATTCCATATATAGGTTTTTTCAGTTCCTTCATGACCAAAAAGAAAGAAGACCAGACCCTCATCTTTAGACACAAAATCCATTATCGTATCAAAGACAACTCTTTGTTCAAGTGTCATACTACTAAGAAGTGTCTTTTATTTCTCCAGAAGTTCATGTCTATTGAAATTAAGTTAATCAACAATGAGCTGGTTTTGGAAACCCAAATCAACTACCGCTTCAGGTGTTAGCATTGCTGGATAATCTGTTAGACTATACCCATTAGATCTCAACAACTTCTCAATCTCAACAAGACAAAGGTTCTGTTTTTGAATGTCCATAAGCTGCAAATGTAATACAAAAGGCCATTGTGAGATATTAATCAAATAGATGTGTAAAGATGTGAAATGGTACTTCCAACAGATGGCATAAAAAATCGAGCATGACAGAATTACTTAATTTTATCTACTGAACATAACATATGCTAACCATGAAATAGGAAAGAAATTATATATTAAAGTAAAAATGTTGTCATTTGATAATTTTTTAAAACTAAAAATTTAGTTGCTACTTGTTAATAGCTAATAAAAACATATTAATAGGAACCTTAAAGATTAATTCTATGAAAATTAAGCAACATATGCTTATACTCAGATAAGTTGAAACTACAATTTATTTTGTAACTACATCAAATACTCATGCTTTCTAACACAAGTTCATAATTTTATCTAATAAACAAAACATATGATGAAATATTATATATGCAATATTTTAAAAGTTAACATTATAAGATGACAATTATCTAAAAAGTTAGCATTGTACAATAAGCATGGTAATGTAAATGATAATTATGAAGATTGCCTTAATCAAAATACTTTTGGATCTAAAACTTAGGTATACCTTTCGGGAATGCTATAGAATTTGAAATAGAAAGCTCTTGGTTAGTTAAATTCAAAAAATTATAGAATTGGAAAGAAACTTATGTTACTAGAACATCAGAAGTGCCTCCTTTGTGTATAAAGCATATCCTCGGAAATTATATGCTAAGTTTTCTCCCACACACACATCCTAGTACCCCATATAGATGCTTGCTTAATAGCTTCAATGTACTCTTTGCCATCATTGAGTTACCCAATTTGGTAGCATGTCTCTCTGTGAGTTTCATAAACAATATTATCAATAGTTCAAATATCTTCATATGATTGAGGACCTACAACTTTAATAAGGAGGATTCTTTGATAATAGAGTTCTCCGCTAGTTGGAGGAACATAATGAAGTCGACCAATGGAGAATCCTCGCTTTCTTGGAAACCACATGAGCTTTGGAACATTGAACATGAACTTTGATGGAAATTCTATGTATGTAAGATGTTTTGCCTCTTCCTATATTTTGTTCATTTCAAACCAAACTATGAACATGTTGTCTTTGTTTCTAGGTTTCTCAACAATTGAATCAAGTATTTCATTCTCCTCATAGATTACATATTGTTCATCAGGAAGATGGAAGCTTAGCCTTTCTACTGATGGTTGCCTATAATGTATATCAAACCCAAATATCCTCCAAGATGCTTCACAGGCAGATATATACCTACAATCCAAATAAAGTTTAATCTCATCCACATGATTTTGATTTGTCGAAGTTCTAGTATCTTCATATAATGTTGCAATGACACGATCATTTTCCTTATTAATGTACTTAAACAAATACTTGATTGATGATGATTGATTACAAAACTCAACATTGATGTGAGATGCGTACTTCAAAAGTAATTTTGAGTTGTATGGAATAACAAACTGATTATCAAGAGGGATATCATTGTTTTCTATGAACCTCCTATCATCTCTTCTTCTATATTAGGGGTATCCATCCTCATCAAAAGTAGTCGAGTCCACAAAACTTTTGGGATAAAATTTAGAACATCTTTTATCCTTCATGCATGGTCATTGAGGATTCAAATGACCACATGGGCCATACATCATGAAATTTGCCACAACATCATATGCTTTTGGATTAGTTTCTTTATTAGGGATCTTTGCAGAAATGACCTTATCAAGGTCTTCTGGACTATGATACTTGTCATGTGGATGTAATAATAGTAAGATGTGAGCATGAGGAAACCCCTTTTTTTTGAATTCTATCGTGCAAATGACTGTTACAAACAAATAATAAAGTATAACTTAATGACAAATGGAAATGAAAAAAATTTAAATGCTGCAACTTAACAAAAAAAAACAAAGCAGAATTATAACTCGATAAAAAAGTAAGTGTAATATATCTAAACATTTTGTAAGTGCAACACATCTATTATGTAAGACATATAAGACATCTTATAGATATTAGGAAATACATCTATTACATTTTTATCATTTTCCAACTTAACATTGAAAGTGTAAAAACTTAAGAATTAGGCAGCAGTATTTTGAGGACATATTTAGAAAGAAATGAATACGTGAAAATTTAAAAATTAATGAGAAGATTATGTGCTGATCAGATTAGCAACTTTAATAGGTGCTGCTATTTCAATGCTTATAGAGTAAGAGAAATAAGCAAATGAAATATATAAGTAACTAAAATAGATGTGATGTACAAAATAAATTGTACAACTAACTAATTAAAGGCATTTAAGATGGAAACCGAAAAATAGATTGTACAAAATAGACCACTCATTATTATCCAGACTAAGTTATAAGAGGTTTAATTTCATTTAATAGAAACAAAATACCAACAAAAGAGGTTTCAAGTGGAAAGTCTTGAAATATGGACAATCTAAATTGTGAATATTGTACATAGATAAGAAAAAAGACTTTGAGTCTACCAAATACCATATAATCCATATATCAATTTTATTAAACCCAAACACATAATATAAAAAGAAATACAATGTGTAAGTAAAAGATAAACATAATAAAGTATATGTTGCAAATAAGATAAAGTTATTATCAAACTAGCTTTGAGTCTGCCAAAAGATTTTCCTTTCCTTTAGTTCTTTTATAAGCATTGCAAGCTTCATCTTAAAAACACCAGATACTATATCTGGCCTCTCTTTAGAATTCAAGTTAAATTTATTCAAACGATAAGTAATCTCAAGCCAAGCTGGGTTACATGTGAATGTGATAAAAATGTCAGGATATCCAACCCATTTACAAATTGTCATGGCATCTTGATAGTTCTGAATCATATATCTAGCCCCTCCAGTGAAACTTGAAGATAAGATAATGCATTTAGTCACAAAAGATGAATTAGTTTCCCTTCGTAATCTGATCTGAGTTCATTTTTATGATACCTAATATAGTTCAATCTCTGATATTCTATCATAGTGTAGCCATCTACTATAAACTGTTGGAATAATCTTCTTGAGTGCAATAAGACTGATTTTTCTTGATCCCTATCCTGAATTCTAAAAGCAAAGTACTCTTGGAGAGTGAGTTTATTTTTTTCCCTACAGTTAAAATAAAAGACTAACTATGTATTATATTTTCCTTATAACCATCTTCCTCATATGAAAATAATAATGGGTACTGCATAGGAAGATAAGAAGAATGTAATTCATCAACCCTTTGCAACATGCCACGCTGAGTTTCTACTATTATATATTTCCCATTATTTGAGGCATCAATATCACTAACTATTACAACTGCTACATTTAAAATAGTTGGAAGATTATAAGTTCAACCATCTTTCTCCTTTTTTCGAATTAGCCTTAATTTGAAATGTGCCACATTTTGATTTTGGAACCTATCTCTGGCTATTCTAAATGCTTGTGCTAGAACATTAAAGTCATTGAGCATTCTCTTTAACTTTTCAACAATTTCATCATTAAGCTCTCGCCTTTCATTATTAGATTTAAAAAATGGCAGGAAAAAGATACACGAAGAAAACTATTCAGTAATTTCATTAATGAAAACCAAAAGTGCACAAAGACATGAAGAAAATTCATGTGGGCACATAATAAAAAGTACCTCAGAACTCTCACTCTGTTTTCAGCCTCATGTTGTGTGTCATATATGCAAAGTTATGCAAATTTTGAAGATTGACCTTAAGGAGGTAGAAGGCTGCCTATGTTGTGATAATTAACACCAGACATTCTGTATATATATCGACCACCACCATTATTTACAGAATTGTCAACTTTACCTCCCATGGAAGTGAAAAAGAACATCATGTTATATGTTCTAGCATTATCCATATAATGTCTGGAAGTACTGGACTCTTTGTTAAACACAAGATTTAAAAGATAGATGGGGGCCTCTTTTAATAATGGTAATTGAATCTTCCCCTGACAGCAACACATGGAAAACTTAGGGTTTAAAGAATTCCTCCATTTTGTAGCTATTTCTGAAAACCATATGCGAGCACCACAAGATTGGCAGATATAATCTGGATCGCCCAAATTAATATAATTTATCAAATGAAGGGAAGAAAAAATGAAAGTTATATTAAACATATAGAAAGTAAGACCATTTTCACTAAAAAAAAGTATGGGTATTTATAAGATACAAAGTTTACCATGATCATTAAAAATGCAGCGTGAAAGTACTCTATCATCCATATAATCTATAAACAAATAAGAAATCCACCACCAAAGTTTAGATTATAAAATCATCACAAGTGATTGCTTTGTGTATAAAGATGATAGTTTAATAAATTTAGATGCACCATCAGAATCATTCTCAGATGCATCACCAAATTCTTCAACATTTGGAAAGGCTCAGCATTGCCTGCATCACAATTGAAGGTGAATAAGAAAGAGAAAATGGAAGGTAAGTGAATGAATATAAAAAAAACATGGAAGAAAATTCAAATATACCAGTGGGAAATGGTTGATACGGATCTCGTAGTGAAAACTGAGCATTAGGGGTCTAACCAGCAATTGTTTCATGTATACAACAATTGCAACTACTTTTATTACAGATCTCACTATTCATGATGACATGTTTTCTAGCCAATAAAGGTGACATCTTATTACTTGATACATTATTTATCGATGAAGAGCTTTGAGAAACTTCAAAAGTGAAGTTATTGGACAAACTGCTAAGAGGACTTGCTAGGTCAGTTTTAAGTCGGTTGTTGCTACTTGGAGATTGTACTATATTCAATTAAAAAAAACTCCAAAATTAGTAGCATGCATTGTGACAAGAATTAATATTAAAATAGCTTTGTTTTGTACAAATAAGCTCATACCTATAGAAGCAACTGAATTGAATTCACAGTTGAGGCTTTGAGCACAATTTATCAGATCACTTAGAGGAAACCTTTGAAAATTTAAACATGGCACATGACTTGTAGGTGACAAATTGTTTGTAGCGAGCATGTTTTCCATAAAAGGAAAAACAACCTTTCCACCATTAATAGTCGAATGAAAATGTATGTTTGATGAGAGAGTAGACAAATCAGAAGTTGGACTCTTCAAAGACCGCTCACCTGTCAACAACAATGAAAAAAAAAGAGAGAATTGGAACTAAAATAAAAATTTAATTGACCATAGAAGTAATTGAAAATAAATGACTGAGAAATTGCTTTATGCTTGGGGATAATCGATATGTTAATAATAATAAGCTTGAATCAAAGATATAGACTATTATTTTCAAGAATGTTTGGCATTATAGTTTTAACTTTAAGAGACCACCTTACTTAAACACAACACGGTAGAAATTAGAATAATCAAGCATATACAATTCAGTAAAAGAATGCATGTAGTTTTAAATTGGAAGCATTTTTTATGTAATAAAAGAAATTAAAGGAATGTATCAGCATAATAAACATTTTCAGAAGTAAGATGACTTCTTACTTGTAAACAAGATAAAGCTAGAGGCATACATCAGCTAGAATACAAACATTTCCATATCCAACATAATTATTTTCCTTTGATCTCATTTTTTTATGATTCCTTTATTGATAGAGGAGTTTGGCATAACTCAGAAGTAGGAGTGTGCATAGAAATCCCACCTGACAATAATTAAAATAAAATAAAGTACACAATTGATAAAAATGATCAATCCAACATTGATGTAAACAATTACAAATTACCTTTTCTATGAGAACCATCAACTGGTATCCCACCAAGGTCGCTAAAAACCCTTGAACCTCGATTCTCACTTTTATTCACAAAAGAAAAATTCTAAAATGCAAACCTCACTCTCTTTTGATCTCATATTTGATATTGACTTCTAACATGTACCAAATCCTTTAACTTCCCACAAAAGACTTAATATTAACTAAGATCTTCATCTCCATCTCAAGTAGCTAGAGTTATATGGGACTTCTTCTTGCACTTATCAAAATATTGCTTTAGAAGATTAATAAAAATACATTTTGAAGAGTGAGATGTCCAACATAATGAAAACACTTCATAAGTACTAATGACAATATAAATACTATATAGGATACCATTTTTTATCCATATAAGCTAAGAGAAAGGAAAAGAGATACCAAACTAAGATAAAGGGAAATAGATACCAAGCTAAGAGAAAGGAAAGAAATAAACCATTAAAGCAACATAATATAAGTAACTCATAAAATAACATAAAATTGGATAAAATAGCAATTGGAGTGTTTATAGAAGAGATCTTTACTGAATGGTATCACCAAGTCTCCTTACCAAGAGAAATAACTCAGCAAATGAAAATATTTCTCTATTCCAAAAACAGTATTCAGCTTTGCTTATCAGAGGATAAGTAACAAATAGAATTGTGTTATCTAGATACAAAAGACTTAAATAGGTGATAAAAAAATTAGTGCCAAAACACATTCCCCAACCTGTTGCCAAGAGTTATATGATAGCTAAGTCTATTTTCAACACAATAAAATACCACAGCAACAAAATAGTATTATCTGATACACATACTAACTCTAATAGGTGTAATCAACACCTAAAATCTATATTTTCTTTCATAGCCATGAGATAGTCAGCCTTAAGCCTACATAGATAATAGGGTCATTCTTAAATAAAAAATTTGAAATCTCTGAGCATGCAAAAAAAAAGGAAGGAAAATTATTAACCTAAAATGCAACAAAAAAATTAGTACCACAATGAAATTTTGAACCCAACTCATTTTTCAGATGAAAAAAATTAGAATTATAATATTTCTAATTATAATATACCATTAAAACAAATTACCTGCATTGTTGCTGCAAATAGCCACCTTTGACACATACAATTTACGAAACAATGGACATGCAACTTTGAATAGAAACCCCAAAAAATCATCAGCTAAAAAATGGAAATCCCTAATAATGTTGAAATTGTAAGAATAGCCAACAAATGGAAAGCCATGATAATGCCCAAAAAATGGAAAGCATGGAGCCAAAATCCATATTGCCAACAACCAAAATGACCTTTGTCTACTTCAATTTTTGAAGACATGGTGACATATGACTACTACACGAAACAATTCTTCTTATCAGAAAATGAGAAATTAATAGGAATAGAAGAAAAGAAATAAATCAATATAATAACAATAAAAATGAAGAAAAAGTATGGAATGAGGGAAGAGAAAATGAAGAAACAAAAACATGCATTTAATATGATCAGACATAAAGAATGATGGAGAGGAAAATCTTTCTTTCCTACCTTCACTTTTCTAGTTGGCAGACAATTGCCAATTACCAAATTGTCCATAAAAGTAAAAAAAAAAAAAAATAAGTCAATTAAAAAATCTCTTATTATAATTCACATAATAAAAGGTGAAAAAAAATAAAACTTGAGGATATTTAGCTGAAAGTGATATTACACTAAGAGGGATGGGATATGGGCGGGACAAATTACTGTGTAAAATGTTGACAATTTTTATGAATTAAGTAGATTAAGAATACAAACCCATACTGCTATCTTCTTGACCTCTGTTTCCACAAGTTTAAATATCGGTCTCCATCTCTGCACCAATAAGTAATGATCTGCCACCAACCATGGACCTTCAAATAAAGCATGATTATAATCACCTTCATTAGCAAATTTGACTAGAAAGAAATCCTCATTGAGATCAAGAACATGAACAATTCCCTTCTTAGCCTATAAATGTTGCAGCCAAGAGTCCATTACTTAAATTCCCAATCTTTTCCTATGGAGCTTGACAATCAAGGTATACTTCCAGGGCTTACAGCACTCATCATATTCTTCTAGTGAAACCGCCACACAGGGTTTATAATCAAAAGGAAGTAGAGGCTTATCCCCTAATTCTTAGATATTATCCACCAGAACATATTCTTCCAACACCACTAGGGCAATCTACTCATGGGAAAAATTATCTGAAATACCATCCTTAATCACAGAATCTTTATAGGATAGCTTAGGATAATCAACATTCCTTTGCACATCCTTTGCTACCATGTTGTCATCCACAATTTGGACTTCTTCATCAACATGCTCCATAACCACTTCCTCACCACCTTCCACTTGCATCTTAACTTTTTTAATGCTCCTAACTGATAAGTTTATATTTTATAGTCTTATACTGGATAACTTGAAGTGATTTGCTTATATTTATTAGTAAATTTTAGATGGATCCTTATCATTGTCTTCGTTTTTACAGATTTAGAGAGATTTAACACATTTGGAAAGAAAGTAGGCAAAGACACTGCGATCTCAGAGTAAAAGGAGACCATTTTAGCTAGGCAGAGCCATATGAGCGATTGAGGAGTTAGACACAGCCGTGTCTAACTTGGGAAACCTTTCTGTTAAGCTCACATAATCGTGTCTAACTTGAAAAATGCTTCTGTGTGACTATTTTTAAGAGACACGACTGTGTCTCTTGGTCACATGGCCGTGTCTCACTTACGGTGTGAGTTACGTAATTCAAGTTCACATGATTGTGTTGAGCTTAGACATTGCCGTGTAGGGTCTCCTGTGACTAAAAATAATAGTTTTTCACCCCAAACGTTATAAATAGAAGCAAATCCCTAATCTTAAAGCACACTTTTGCAACGGCAGAAAACTAAAGATTGGAGGTTAGGGCTCTGGAGAGAAGCGCAAGAGCAATTGAAGTTCAACCATTGAAGACATTTTCTCTTTATTCATCTTCTCCATCTTCTCTTTTTATTTTCTTTTTCCTATTTTCTTGAGATAGAATCATGATTATTTTTTTAACTTTTGTTCTTGTGTATGCTACATTGGTCATGAGTGGCTAAATTCCTTTTTTTAGGATTAGGATGCAACTCTCTACTTCTCTATGTTGAATTGTTAATTTGATTCTTTGTTAATGGAAAATTGTTGTTCTTGATTCATTTTTGGTATGCTTAATGCTTCTGGTATGTTGTCGGCCATATTTACATGATCTTAGGCTTTAGGTGAAGGATCGAAAGGTGAAACCTATTTGCTAGATAATCCAAGAATTAAGCTTAGGAATTGAGACCTAGATATAAGCTTAAATCCTTTGAGGAGCAAACGGTTGTCATAAAACTTAATGGGTTGAAACTTGGATTAATTGCCATGAGAATAGGATTGATGGAGTTTTAGCACGTTTTTAGTGTCAAGAAATTGAGCTTTAAATAATTTAGAAAAAATCACCTTTAAGAACATAATTGAATATTAGTAAAGATAAGATTATAATTTATCATAGGGGTAGTGTAATGAATTCTTAGTCCTAGGCCTTTAAATCTTGGTTGAATCCTAACTTTTCTAGATTTAATTGCTTACTTTATTGCTTTGATTTCATTTTGATTTTAATTGAGTTTCACTATTGATTTTTATTGCTTAAATAATCAAAGTTGCCGTAAGAGTTAGTAATCAATTGATTTTCATGGGAACAATATTTATTTTACTACTTGAACGATCCATGCATTTGAGAAAAATTCACAACAAGTTTTTGGCGCCATTGTCGGGGATCGCATTGATATTAACACAAGCGACAATTTGGTTGATTTAAGCATTTTTTTAATTTTAATTTTATCTTATTTTATATAATTTATTCTTTAAATTTTTAGGTGTTATTTCTTTCTTATGCGTATAATGAAGAGTCAAGAAGATATTACTATCTCAGTTGATCTTGAGATCAAGAGGACACTTTGTAATATTAGAAGGGAAAAAAGAACACTAAGAGTTGTGGAAGACCACATGGCGAACAACAATAACCAAGTCACCAATCAAGAACGAAGGCTGAGGGATTATGGAACCCCCGACATTAATGCTTGTCAATCTTCCATTGTAAGGCCACGGGTAGAGGCCAACAATTTTGAGATCAAGAAGTCATTAATCCAGATAGTCCAACAATTACAATTTAGCAGGTCAACAATTGAGGACCCAAATAAGCATTTGGATGAATTCTTAGAGCTATGTGACACAATCGATAAAGATAAATGAGGTTTCAACTGATGTTATACGGGTCAGACTTTTCCTCTTTTCTCTTAGGGGGAAGGCAAAGAAGTGGATTCACTTGGAAATCCAAAATTCACTTACCACATGGGAATTGATGGATCAAGCTTTCTTGGACAAGTACTATCTGGTTGGAAAAACAATCAAGCTTCGTCGTGACATCACTACCTTCTCCCAAAAGAAAGATGAATTACTTTATGATGCATGGGAGAGGTACAATGATCTCATTCGTTAGTGTCCACATCATAAATTACAAGATTTTGTTGTTATGCAAACATTCTACCCTAGGTTAACTCTTTCTACAAAGACAACTCTTGATGCCGCAGCTGGCGGTACTTTGATGGCAAAGACTCCAACAGAGGTAAGAGCTTTGATTAAGAAGGTCTCTTTGAATATTTATTTGTGGCCAAGTGAGAGATCATCTTCAAAGAAGCAAACTGGAATAATAGAACTTGATGTTATTACTATGTTGAATGTCAAGTTTGATGCCTTGACCAAGTCGCCTGAGAAACTGAATGTCAATGTTGTCGCTACTCTTAACATAACTTGTGAAACATGTGGCAGAGGGCATTTGGCTTCAGAATGCAATGTAGTAAAAATGTATTCTCAAGACCCGTCTTTGGAGCAAATGAATTATGTTCAAAATGGTAATTTCAAGGTTCAAGGAAATCCCTTCTCTATATGGTACCCAACAAAACCAAAGGGCTCCATCCAACAATAGACCCCCACCTGGATTTCAACAACCTCAACAATCTTCTCAAGGAGCAAAATCTAATTTAGAAGCCCTCATGGAGAACTTCATAGTCACCCAAAAAGAACAGAATCAAGTTGTCGCAACCGGGATCGCGACGGGACGACCGAAAAAATATAAAATCAATGGAGTCGCCACCAATGTTTATTTAAATTGGGAAAACATTAGAAAAACCCTTTTATCAGGAAAACTGGTCTTTTGCAAATGAGTTTGAGTCCGGGAGTCGATTACAGATAGGGAAGGTGTTAGCACCTTATATCTTGCCCGTTCAAGAACTAGTACCTTATGTTAGTTGTGCAAATTTTAATAATATCAAATATATTTATTTTAACCCTCTAAACAAAAGACTTTGTAATTATTTATTATTTTCTCATTTTTTACTTTTGAAAAGAAATAAAAGAAACAACCAAATTATGAAAATTTATTTTTTGGCTTGACAGAAATGGATTTCTGCTCCTACGTATCTCCTGGTGCAATGGAGAACTCAAAGTCACGTAGTTCTTTATAAAATAAGTGTGGGTTGGTTGATTTTATTTAAAAAAGGATTTTATTTGAAAGTGAATCCATTCTTGCACAGGATTCAAGTTAGCACTAGGCTACTCAATAAACCCTTATGATCCAAATGACATTGAAGGTAGTATTCACTACTCAATCATCATCATTGGTCATTGCATGGATCAAAAGATTTTTTTTTATTTTTTTTCTTTACCCTTCTCTCTTTTTTTTTACCAAACAGTGTATCATTATTGCATTCACATGGAACGGGCAGCAGCCTACGTGATTCAAACTCAAACCTCAATAGGCAGTCAACAATTCAATTTAAAGGAAAGAGAGCTTGAAAACTTGGGTAACAATATCAGAGCACATACCAGAGGACGTTTGGGGAGGGGTTTGGACCCTGAGATTCGACGGTCGGTGTGGAAGAATTTAGTTTCTGAAATTTGACGGTCGGATGCAGAGAAAGATCTGGTGAGATCCGACGGTCGAGTGCGGAGAGGATCCTGGAAATTCGATGGTCAAGTGCGAGAGAGGATCTGGAAGTTCGACGGTCGAGTGTGGAGAGGAGTCTGGAAGTTCGACGGTCGAATACGGAGAGGAGCTGGAAGTTCGACGGTCGAGTGCGGAGAAGGAGCCTGGAAGTTCGACGGTCGAGTGCGGAGAGGAGCCTGGAAGTTCGACGGTCGAGCGCGGAGAGGGAGCTGGAAGTTCGACGGTCGAGTGCGGAGAAGTAGCCTGGAAGTTCGACGGTCGAGTGCGAAAGGGATATGATTTCGGTCGGTTTTGGTAGGGTTCCAATTTGAGGTTCGACGGGTCCGGTTTTCGGTTCCCGGTCCGACGGTCGGTTCGGTTAGGTTCCGTGGTTTTCGGGAGAGGTTATGGAAATTGCTTGGGTGATGGGGATTATGGGATCACGGTTTGGAAAGTGGGACCCGACAGTCGAATGTGATGGAGATTGGTTGATGGTGTGAAGATTTGGATGGGTTGTCGGTGAGGAGTAGTAGTCGCGGTGTGGTTCGACGGTCGGTCGAAGGTGTGATGTAGTTCGACGGTCGGTAGAGGGAATGATGGTATTTTGTGAAGTGGTTCGACGGTCGGTGCGAGAGGATTCGGGGTCCGACGGTCGGTTGGTTGAAGGAAAGCTCGGCTTCTTGGGTTTCGACGGTCGGTGAGGGTGTCGGTGAGAGGATGGTGGTGGTGTTGGTCGGTGAAGGTCACCGGTGTGGTTCGACGGTGAGGGTGTCGGTGAAGTTGGTCGGTGAGATGATGGTAACCGGTGTTGGTGAAGTTCGACGGTCGGTTTAGGGAGATTGGATGGTTCGACCGTCGGATATGATGGAGTTTGGGGGTCCGACGGTCGGTTGGTTGAGGGGAAGGATCGCTTCTTCGGGTTTCGACGGTCGGTTGGGGGTATGATGGATCTGGTGTTTTGAACTCGACGGTCGGCTTAGGGAGATTGGATGGTTCGATCGTCGGATATGATGGAGTTTGGGGGTCCGACGGTCGGTTTGTGGGGTTATGAAAGTGAAGTGATGAAGGGTTTATGTGGAGGGAGATGATGAATAGTAGTAGAGTGGTTTGTCGGTGAGTTGGACGTGAAGGTAGAGAGGTGGTGTAGTGGAGGTCTTTGGAAATGAGGTGCGAGCTTGAAGATAATGATGAGACGATGAATATTAGTTCGGCCAAAGTGAGGTAGTGGAGATGAAGGTAATAAAAGGGAGATGGATTCACGGTTGGAGAGTGGATATTGGGTTTCAGTCAGGGAGGCTTGAGTGGATATGTAGTATTCATTTCAGGTTGAGTGCGAGAGGATTCAGGGGTTGTGTGCAAGTGAGAATAGTTAGCAGAAATGAGTTACATGACATAAATGCGGAAGGTTACCTGTGGAGTTCAAGGTGGAACAGTTGAAGTGAATGCTATTCCTCAGCAAGGCTTCTGTCTCCTTCTTGTTCCCTTCTCTCTGTCTCCCTTGTGATGGCTGTGCCCCTGGAAGTTTATGGTGATGAAGGATTTATGTGAAGGGTGGGTGAAGGTGCTGTTCTTGGTGATGAGGGTGGTGAAAATGGAAGGTGTTTTTCTGGTTCTTGAAGGTGAAAAAAAAATGTGTGAAAAAAAAGATCCCCCCTCCTTCTCTTAAGGAGAGCCCTTTTAGGCGTTTTTGATATCTGCCCGTGAGAACTGTGTTGTCTCCCTCAATTTTCACTTTTGTGCTTTGCTTCCCTGTCTCACCATCCTCACTCTTCCCCATCCCTGATGCTTTCCTCTTTCATGTCAAGCAGTCCCCCTTGCTCATTCTTTGCACTCTTGAGGCTCCTTTGCCTTCTTTGAGGCGTAGAGGGGATGACTACTACTTCGTAGCTATCGATGCAAATTTCCTTTTTTTATTTGTTTTCTTTTCTCTTTTCTTTTTTTTTGTTTTCCTTTTTTTGTATTAAATTAAATTAAGAAAAAGAAAAGAAACATTGCAATTAGGCATCAATTAACACAAAAAGTAGTTCCTGATTAAGCAAGAAAATAAAATTTTATGGACAAAATTAGGTATCAACACAAGTCATTCAAGTACAAGTGCAACAACATGGGAAGTCCATCAAGCAATTCAATACTCGCCTAGATCAAATTACTACTCACTTCAAGATACTTGAAACTCAAATAGCTCAACAAGCAAGCTTGTTCAGCATGGTTCAAGGGCGAATACCAAGTCAACCGAAAACTAATTCAAAGGAGCACATTCAAGCAATTTCATTGAGAAGTGGTAAGCAACTTGAAGAACCACAAGGGAAGAAAAACTTGAAGATAAGGAAACCTATGAAAAGAAGAAGAAGCAAGAGAAGAGCAAGGATAAAGAAGGAGATGAAAAAAGCACTAAAAAGTATGTTCCTCCAAAAGTATATATTTCACCTTTGCCCTTCCCTCAAAGTTATCAAAAGGCGAAGCTTGACCATCAATTTGGAAGATTTTTTGAGGTACTTAAGAAGCTTTACATGAATGTTCCTTTTACGGAAGCTCTCTCCCAAATGTCCTCTTATGCTAAGTTCTTGAAAGATATTCTCTCTAATAAGAGGAAGCTTGGGACTATGAAACCATTGTTTTGATGGAAGAATATAGTGCAATAATTCAAAACAAGCTTCCACCTAAACTTAAGGATCTGAGTATCTTTTCAATTCCATGCTTAATTAGGAACATGAATATTAATAAGATTTTGTGTGATCTTGGGGCAAGTGTGCGTTTGATGCCACTTTCTATATATGAAAAACTTGATATTGGGGAGCTCGAACCAACCACTATATCTCTTCAATTGGCGAATAGGTCAATCAAATATCCTATTGGCATATTAGAGAATGTACCATTGAAGGTGAGAAAGTTTTACATACTGGTCGGTTTTGTTGTACTTGAGATGGAAGTAGATGCTCAAATCCTAATCATACTTGGGCGTCCATTCCTTGCCACTGGAAGGGCAATGATTGATGTCCACGAATGAAAATTGACTTTGCGATTGAATTATAAGGAAGTAGTGTTTAATGTTTTTAATTATGAAAAAAATTCTAGTTTTTTTGATTCATGTAATCACATAGATACTACTAATGTTATGGATAGTGTTGTGCCTTCATATCTGCAGGAATCTGTGATTGGTGATGTGCTAGAGAAGACCTTGCCCAAGCCTGTCACCGACTTTGAGAATGCTAAGCTTTCCAAGGGGAGAACAAAGAAGTGACACAACAGGCATGTCAAGCAGCATGAGTTTAAGCTTGGGGATAAAATTCTTGTCGATAACTCATGTCTACGTTTCTTTTCTGGTAAGTTGTGGTCAAAATGGTATGAACCATATGAGATTGTTTGAGTCTTATCGTATGAAGTGCTTGAGGTGAAGAAAGAAGGCCAAAAAATATTCTTGATAAATAGCCAGAGAGTGAAACACTATGAAGAGGGAGTGAGACTGAGCACCATTCCATTGACATCACCTAAGCATGACATTAACCCATAGTCAAGCTAATGATTAAAACTTAGTGCTTCACTAGAGGCAACATGTGTTTCTATCCTTTCTCATACTTTCTTTTAGTTTTCTACATTTGGTTTTTTAATTTTTGCTTTGTTTTTCCCATATATAAAATAAAAGAAAAAATTTGTCTTGACCGGCCTTTTTTTAATTTTTTCTTGTGCAGTTTTAGACCATATGTCACCACTCAGTTAGACTTGATGTTTAAGTTCATGGCTACAATCCTCCCGCTGGCTCCACTTCTCCCACCACCTTCGTGATCTTGTATTTCCATTTTTCAGGGAAGTTTCGTTGTCCTTTGTTTTATTACTTTTCTCATTTAAATATTGAGGACAATGTTTATTTTAAGTGTGGGAGAAGTACTCTTAAATTTGGTGAAAATTTTTGTGAAATCAATGAACACTTCAGTATTGTTAGTAATCAAGTTAGAATTGTGTATTAATTTCTTGATTAATTCTGAGCTAATAAAAATATATTTGAGAGGGGAATCCATTACTCATGAGCTGTTTTTTGTGCAAGGTAATCTTTTTCAATTGAGTATTGAAACATTTAATATCTTATTTAGAAATTAGTAATGTCTGCTTGTATTTGTTCTCTTTATTAACATTAGCCAAAAAATGAGTTTTGAGCTTTAATATATAGATTTTTCATAAATAAAATCCTATTTTTCCTTCTGGAGTGAGATTTCTCTTGATTGATGTGCGCTAGAACCTGTTTTGATATCTTGTTGAGAGTTTAATGAATCACATACATACTTGAACATGATTAAGGAAATTAAGCTTAATTCTTTCTTGACTTCTTGAGTTGCAATGATAAAATAATCATTTAGTTGCCGCATTTAAGCCTGAAATTGATTTCTTTAGATACCTATTTGAATAATCAAGTTGGATTCTTTGGAGCAATTGATGTGTTAATTGAAAAGTCATAAAGGATTTTTTTTTTGTTTTCAAAGATTAAAAAAAGGAAAAAAGAAGAAGAAATAAAAGGATTGTTGGTGAAGAATATTGAGAATATTGGGTTGAAAGTGAGAATCTGTTATATCATTGTACATGATGTTCTATTTATTATCTTTTCAATCTGATTATGTTTTGTATCAATTTATCCATGAGTATTCTTTACCTTTATTTATCTTTTTCTTACCTTTCATTATTCCCCTTGGCCCCATTACAACCAAAGAAAGACCTTTTGATTCTTGTTATGTATATGAACTTGGAAGTAAAGATGAGATTGATAAACAAGCACGTATTGCATTTTTCAAGAGAAATTTGAGTGATCTCTTTGTCCTTAAACACTTGAGCGATGAAAATATAAATGATCTCAAATGATTAGTAAAGAGAAAAGATGCAAGTTAGACTCAAACCTCTAATTGTGTTAAGTGCTAAACTATCTTACTTGATTAGATTTGATTGTCGAGCTTAATTGAATTTTTAAATTGTGGAATTTCCCTTGATTCATGTTTCTTGATGTTGAGTTTATTCTTGTTTTTTATGCTTATTCTTTGCTTGAGGACAAGCAAAAGCTCAAGTGTAGAGGGATTTGATAAGCCTATATTTTATAGTCTTATATTGGATAAATTGAAGTGATTTGCTTATATTTATTGGTGAATTTTAGATGGATCCTTATCATTATCTTCATTTTTGTAGATTTAAAGAGATGTAACACATTTGAAGTGAAAGCAGGCGAAGACACTACGATCTCAGAGTAAAAAAGGATAATTTTGGCTTAGTCAGTGCCCTATGAGCGATTAAAGAGTTAGACACGGCCGTGTCTAACTTGAAGAACGCTTCTGTGTGACTATTTTTAAGATATACGGCCATGTCTCTTGGTCACACGGCTATGTCTCACTTATAGTGTGAGTTACGCAATTCAAGCTCACACGGTCGTGTCGAGCTTAGACACAGTCGTGTGAGGTCTCTTGTGACAAAAAATAGTAGTTTTTCACCCCAAACGTTAAAATAAAAGTGAATCCCTAATCTTGAGGCACACTTTTGCGATGACAGAAAACCAAAGATTAGAGGTTAGGGTTTTGAAGAGAAGCGCAATAGCAATTGAAGTTTAACCATTGAAGACATATTCTCCTTCTCCATCTTCTCCATCTTCTCTTTTTATTTTCTTTTTCCTATTTTCTTGAGATAGAATCATGGTTGTTTCTTTAACTTTTGTTCTTGTTTATGCTACATTGGCCAGGAGTGACTAAATTCCTTTTTTCTATGATTAAAATGCAACTCTCTACTTTTCTATGTTGAATTGTTAATTTGATTTTTTGTTAATGAAAAATTATTATTCTAAATTCATTCTTGGTATACTCAATGCTTGTGGTATGTTGCTGGCCATATTTATATGATCTTAGGCTTTAGGTGAATGATCGAAAGCTGAAACCTAATTGCTAGATAATTCAAAAATTGAACTTAGGAATTGAGACCTAAACATAAGTTTAAATCCTTCGAGGAGCAAACGGTTGTCATAAAACTTAATGGGTTGAAACTTGGATTAATTGTCATGAAAATGGGATTGATGGAGCTTTAACACGTTTTTAGTGCCAAGAAATTAGACTTTAAATAATTTAAAAAAAATCACCTTCAAGAACATAATTGAACATTAGCAAAGATAGGATTACAATTTATCATATCAGGTAGTGTAGTGAATTCCTAGTCTAGGCCTTTAAATCTTGGTTGAATCCTAACTTTTCTAAATTTAATTGCTTACTTTATTGCTTTGATTTTCATTTTGATTTTGATTGAGTTTCACTATTGATTTTTATCGCTTAAATAATCAAAGTCACCGTCAGAGTTGGTAATCAATCGATCCTCGTTAAAACGATCTTTATTTTACTACTTGAACGATCTGTACGCTTGTGAAAAATTCACAACACTAACCATCCGATCCTCCTCCTCCTTTGACCGCAGCTCATTGGAAGCCATAGAAGACTCTCCGCTCATCTCCGCCTCACTTACTCCTTACTTATCTTTATTATTAAGTTAACTAATCCAGAGTTTAGACGAATCAGACTACAAAAGTGTAAAACTCTCATTGATTTTTTTTTCATTTATAAGACTCTAACTTGAGACTTTACTTAAAGAGAATAATTGTCAGCCACTTGAACTAAAGAGTTTGTAGTCAACTTTTAAATTTTACAAATTTTAATTTAATTTAAAGTTGTTGGCAATTAAAAATTCGTTGAACAACTAAATGCTTGTTTAGATTAATTTTGTTTTAGAAAATTATAATTTATATATTTAAAAGAAAATTTCTAGTTGAATAGTTGTTTTTAATGCAAAGTAAATTAACATACAACGGATAGCGTTCAAAATGGATTACTAACATTTAACTGATTTGTTGAAGGTTAACATTCCCATATTATAATATATATATATATATATATAATTTCATGTATATTTTCATATGGCTAAACATGAGGGTTTCTCAAATTCGAATCAGAGTATTTGGTTGTATCTATATTCTATAAGGAGGAGCATCGATAGCCAAATGATTAATAATCCGTGTGTGCATGAGTGAATGAGACAACAAGAATAATTCTATATTCTCCTAATGAATCAGCAAATAATTCTCGCAATTAAAAAATAAAGTATCAAATGCATTTTAGACACTTTTTCATTTAATAATTTTTATTTTAAATAATTAGATAACGTTAAGAGGGTATGCAAGCTTCTCCAAGATCTATTAACCTTTTGCTTCTGCATTTGCATTACCGTTTTTGAAGTCCAGGAGCACATGATCATATGCTTTGCTCAGAAGAAGGTTTAAGACAAGTATATAAGCTGAAACACACACAATTCAATATGAACAAAATTGCAAACTGGAATTAGTATTCCTTTGGTTCTACTAGCTGTGGCATCATTGACACTCCAGAACTGGTTACGAGAAATTTGCAAAATTAGTTTGTTCAAAAGGTCAAGCATAATTTAAGGTCTAATTGTGGATCACCACATATTATGCAACCATACAAAGCCTACCAACAAAACCATTATGATTTCCGAATCCATTCATATCATAATCAAATTCTAAAATTTGGACTACAAGAGCACAAGCCCAAGCTCTGATGGCTTCAGTGCTTGCCTTAATCGGTAGTTGTAAAGATAATAGTGAAGTTTCCCATCACCTGGTCCAAACTTCAATTCCTTCAAGAACGATTCATTATGCATGACATCCAATGCATTGAAAACGTCATAGTCCTTCCGTTTTGCCACAATGAGAGCATCATTCATCAGCTGAAGCAAAGGGGTCTTCGTTGAAACATTATAAAAGGAATAAGCTGCTTTCAAAATTGTATAATTTTGGTTGCCAAGGATAGTAGAAGGAAGTGTATAAAAACTGCAAAAGTCCGTGATCTCATGAGTTTCAGGACTGTCAACCAGATAACTATCAACAACATTCTCCTCTGAAAGAAGCCAATGCTCCACATCATTTTCATCAAAATCAGGTGCAACAACAAACTGGCTTAAATAATTCCTTAGCAGCCTCGTAACTGCAGGAACATCATGGATTTCCATCTTTCTGAACCCTGGGGTGACTGTTGACTCTGGTAGCTTGTAAAGCTTTATTGTTCGGCTCAATGTCATCCGTGCACCAAGCCGAGAGAAACCAACATCAATTAGCTTCTTAGGATTTAAAGATCTATGCCAGTATTGGCAACTTGCTATTGGTGTAGGAAGAATCACTCCGGCAGTATAGGCTGCCTGCCAAATATTCTCCAAGTGCACCCTCCTGGTCACCTCTTTGATCATGACAGGAGCAAGCCTTTTCGATCTAAGCTTCTTATGAACACACAGAAAATTAATCTCTGCCATGTTAACAACCTCATCACGAACTCGAATTCTAGCAGGAACACCTGTTATAAAGGCAACCAACTTCTTGGAACTCTTAACACGAACACCAATGTGCCAACTTCTAAAATAACCAGGTGGTTGCAGAGCCCAGCGCAGAAATTCCTTTGAGTAGTTAAATCTGAACATGTTCTCATCATCCTCAACATAATTATTAGTAAGAAGGTTATAAACCTCATTGCACATCTCCTCAGAGCTGATGTCACAAGTAATCCATTCATAGAGGTTAGGAAGGTTGTATGGTTCTTGTTTGACCTCAGACAAGGGGGTTGGGGGTTCAATAGGGCCTTCTGGCAAACTGGTGTCTCCTATATCCTTGAACTGCCCAACAGGTTGGGTTTCCCAAAATTTATGTCTTTTTTCAAGACGGAGAGACTCTTGAACATTTTGTGCTAGAGTATCCAGCACAAGATCACTTTCAGAAGGTGCATTCCCATCTGGGATGGGATTTTGAGTTTCTTCAGGGGATCCAGAAGAAGCATTGCTATCAACCATTTGGTACGTCTCCAGAAAGGTAGCCTGAAAGACAAAATAACTACTTTATCAATAAACAAATTTGATGGAATGAGTACAGTTTTTTCTATAACACTGTATGGCTGCAAAAGTTTAGAAAAGATACTCATCTATGTCATCTTAGGAAAAAAAAATCTAACTCAACTTTGCCTGACAAAACCATATTTGACCTGTTGAAATTCCAATCCAAACCAGACCATTCCCTTTTTAAGTAGAAGTATATTCAACCCAACCTTTTCTTCAATTCTTATAGACACAAATCAAAAAATCATTTAGAAGATAATAACCAAACTATCCACAAAGTTTCAATCTCTAGAAACATAAGCACTAAACTTAAGAAAATTTCCGTCAATTGCACGATATTACAAAGAACTGCTATCTGCACTGAAGGTGTACCATAAATATTACAATATTTGCATTTTACAATTAATTTTTTGACCTTTTGCATTCTTTGATGTTTCAATAACCAAATGAATGATGCCACAAACAAATACTCAACATCATGTAAATTTTAAAAGATGGATAGCCAGAAAAACGTATATTTACGAAGTTAAATTATTGGTACAATAGCAAAAGCAAATTGCTTGCCTAATTTGTCAGTCAGATAGGGATAACTTGCCAATGATTAAATCACTTCTGATGTTTAGGATGCATTTTGCTATATTTAAAAAAGACTTCTAGTCTACATATATTAATTTGGCATAAAGTGAAGTAGTTGATGTTTCAAAATTTGGTAATATTAGTCAAGTTAAGCGTTTGGTTGGAAGGTGACTTATATTGTTGTGACAAATTCAGGACTTCCTCCACATGCACCTAGGAACACTGGCAATTCAATAGTCTTTTGGAGAGAATTTGGAAAATTAATTTATTGAAATTATGTTAATTTATTGAAATTATGTTTATAAAATATTCAAAATGGTGTTCTTGAGATCAAAACATTAAAGGAATCTAATAAACTATAAAATACTAACATTAGAGCGCTGTAGAAGTCGGCAGAGGAAGAAAAGAGGTAATAGATGATAACTAGACAGCACGCAAATCAAATAGTGATTTGTAATCCAAGATCTAAGCAAAAGTTCGTTATATGTTTTCTTTCAGTTTTCAGAGTAAGCAAACGAAATGCAAAAGAAGAAGGTTGGGAACAAAAACACGATAAGAGAAATAAAGGTTTTTTTGAAAATAAAAAATAAAATAGATTTACCTGGAGATTGCAGTTCTAAAGAAGATGAATATTATCAGGGAAATCCCTCTCTATACTATAGCTCGATTTCTTCGACAAGAGAGAGAGAGAGGGGTTGGAGACTTTGAGGACGGAGGAATGAAAGCTTTGGGGGAATCAGAAAAAGAGTCTCAGTGCGGGAATTTTATTTTATTTTCCTTCTCCTGACACGTTTTTCCATATTCTTTGCATCCTCCCTCTGCTGACCATTTTTCATAAGAGAATTTTTTTTTTCTGATATTTACATATCTTTTTTTAGGTTAAAACATTATATCTTTCTCTTTAAGTAAAAAATAGAGAGAAATAATTTTTAATACTAATTTTATCTTTTTTTTTCTCAAAATTAGAAACCAAAGGAAGTGCTTAGATGAAAAAACTATATTTTTATTAAAAAAAGTAACTTTTGTATTAGAAAAGTACTAAAATTTTTATTTCAAATTAAAGTGTGAATTTTTTTAAAAAAAATTATGATATAAAAAATTGTTCAAATATTAAAAAATATTTTTTAAAATATTACATCTAAAAATAAAATATCTTTTACATTTTAATTTTTTTTTAAAAAATACATTAAAAAATCTTATTTTAAAATTTCTTTTAAGTAAGCCTTTAATCATTGATCCGTGGAGAATATTTAGAACTTCTCCATTTAAAGAGGTAAACTTGGAAATCTATTTTGTTTAGAGTAAAGCACATATTCGATCCTAAATCCTAAACTTTTTTGTTTTAACTGAAATGCATTTAATTAAGAAGAAATATCCAAGTTCAGAGCATCAACAATAAACTCAAGAGGAGTACCCACCCAAGTCTTTCACTCACTCTAATATGGTTAGCCAAAATAACAACAATAATTAAACTTTTTTTACTAAACGAGGTCAGTTATATAAATTAAATGATGTTATTATATTTTATCATAAATTAAATCTTTAAAAATATTATTTAAATTTAAATTTTTTTAATCATTTCACTTATAATATTTTTTAATTTTTTTCTATTTTTAATTATTATATTATTTTTCACTTGATTTATTCTTTTTACAGAAATTTCTAAGAATTTTTTTTTTACATATCTAAATTATCTAAAGTGAGATTCTCTCATTTTTTTCATAATAAATATTATTTTTACTTTTTTCTAATACATTTATTTTTAATCTTATTTTATCTTATATAACTATGCATCTAATACAATATTCTCATATCCGTAACACGGATATTATGGTATTGTTGACTTTGTCAAAAGAGTGAACATACTATCAGAATACTCAAACCATGAAGGAAACATAAATATAACCCAAAGGATATTACCGTTGTAAGATCTGCCTTCCTGCATCTCAAAAATACTCTTATAAACTGCACTAGCATCGCCCTCCAGAATTACCTTCTGCAGCCCCATATCCCAGGCCATAATAAGACCAGCCCTTGCAGCTAGCAATTCACCTGCATAAGGCTCAACAATTCCAGCAAAACGTTGAGAACGGCCAGCTAGAAATTCCCCTTCAAAATTCCTGATGACAATCTCAATTCCAAAGGCTCCCATAGAAGGGAATTGAGCAAAATCAACATTAAGGCAAAGCCTTCTGCGGTTTTCTTCCCTTTGCATTGGCTCCTATCAATCAACTGCTGATCTTTGTGATTCAGAGCTTCATAACATCCTGTACCAACGTTGACTCCCTTACTTGCAAGTCTAACTCGAGTAGGGAGCACATTGCGACACACCCTCCAAGCAAAAACTTTGGTCTTCGGAGGAATCCTTAATTTCGAGAGATGTTTCCAAAGATATGAAAGTTGAGATAACCTCTGGTATTTATGGTAACTAGCAACATTGTTCTCAATTTTATGGGTGATGACTCTCTCCCAAGCAGTCTTATATGCACTTCTCACTAAAAATTGACCCTTAGGATCTAGGACTCAAAAGACGCTATCTTGTAAGTCATTACCAGCTAAAGGAATATGCAAAATAGCATTCGTCTCTGCCTCGTTAAAAACTGATCGAATAAGCCTTTCATTCCACCTTACTTCATGAAAAATAAGCTGGGAAACTTTTTCTACGTCCACGTTATTATTCTGAGGGCCCTCACTTTTATACATAGGTACTCCTGGAATCCATGGATCGTGCAATTTCTCAATATTTTCTCCATTAGCTACTGGCCACGCTACTCCCAGGTCTAGCACACTCCGGCCTGCCATTATATTTCTCCATGTATAAGATAGGTTAGAACCCAGATCAGCTGAAAGAAATTTGCCATGAGGGAAGTACTTTGCTCGGAGTATGCTGGTAACTAAAGCATCTGGTCTCGATAAAATTCTCCAACCTTGCTTGGCCAGCATAGCCAAATTAAAGGTATGTAAATCTTTAAACCCCATTCCTCCTGCTATTTTTGGCCAGCATAATTTTTCCCAATCAATCAAGTGAATTTTTCTTCTATCAGTTTGGCATTCCCTCCAAAATTTACACATTATATTTCCAAGCTCCCGACAGCGAAGCCAGGATCTGAAAACAAGACACGGTAAAGGTTGGTATAGCCCCCATTCCTCCTGCTATTTTTGGCCAGCATAATTTTTCCAAATCAATCAAGTGAAATTTTCTTCTATCAGTCTGGCATCCCCACCAAAATTTACACATCATATTTCCAAGTTCCCGGCACAACGAAGCCGGGATCTAAAAACAAGACATGGTATAGGTTGGTATAGCCTGAGCAACAGCTTTAATCAAAACTTCTTTTCCTCCTTTTGAAAGTAGCTTCTCCTTCCATCCTTGAATACGTTTCCAAATCCTATCCTTCAATGACTAGAAAACAGTGATTTTTTGCGGTCGTTGCGGCGTGAATTTTTTTTAAACTTGCACAAAATATATAAAAAAAATCTATAATTATTTTAACTCTTCATATATCTTTATTTATAATGTTTTATAGACTTTTACTCATTTAATAAAAAATTTTACCATCTTAAAGAATAATTAAAATTGAATTCATAACCAAAATAACATAATTATTGTTATCATAGTTATTAATAAGTCTTTTAAAGTTTTATTTAAGCATATATAAGTATAAGAAAGTAAGAAATTAAATAATATATAAACTTAAATAAGTTTCAAATAAATTTTATGAAAATATTTCATATTTTTAATACCTCATCAATAATTAATATTAATTTTAAACCCTTAATATAAGTTATTAATTAATTATAACTATTCTTAATTCAATTTTAACACACTATTATCAAAATTTTTAATTTTTTCACAATTTTTTTCAATTTCCTCTTCCCAAATTTTTCCCACTCTTTTCCTCAAATTTTTTTTTTCCAATTTTCCCCAATTTCCCCACGGCCCATCTGCCCCCAAATTCCTCTCAAACCCAAGCCCAATTTCCCCTCCCTAATACCCAGCGTCCCAGCTCCAATTTTTCCTTCCTTTCCCCCAATTCTCCATTCTCCCTACCTTTCACTCACAGAACTCGGTCTTTCACTCTTTCTGTCTCTACTCTCCATCTCCATTTCTTTGTTTCTCACTTTCTCCATCTCCATCTCCATCTCAATCTCACAACGGCTGCAACTCACACTTCTGCGCGCGCCCCTCCACCTACGGCTGCAACCGCGCGCGCCCCACCCACGGCTGCAACCGCGCGCGCCCCACCCACGACCGCAACCCATCTCTTCTCGGGCCCCCCCCCTCCTCTTCCTCTCGCTTCCCCCCCTTCCTCTTCTTCTTTTTTTCTTTTGAGTCATTCGACAACAACGTAACCGAACCAGGCGAAGTATACGTTGCGGACTTACTGTTGCCGCCAAGTAGCATTGTTACGTTGCGCCGCAACAAGCGTTACGTTGCGGCCGATTCACGTGATTTTGAATCACAACGCAATGCGGCCTGCTGACGTCGTTGAATGCCGCAACGGCACATAATGCGGCCGCACGCATCAAGTGATGCGGACCGCAATTTAGAACCCTGCTTCCAACCATCGTACGAAGGCCTAAATACTTCTCCGAAAAAGCCACTGTGGACGCATTACAAACACCCATAATGTCCTGCTTTACCCCTCTAGTCACATTTGGGCTAAAGAAAATAGTAGATTTATCAAAATTAACTTGATGGCTCGAATCACATTCATAAATATGCAAGATTTCCTTAATGGTCAAACAATCTCTCATAAATGCTTTAGCAAAATTTAAACTGTCATCTCCAAAGAATAAATGAGATGCCTTGGGGGTGGCCTTGCAAACTCTTAACCCAGAGAACCGATTCTCCTCCTCAACACTGTCCAACATAGAAGATAATGCCTGAGCAACAATAACGAACATGTACGGGGATAGAGGATCTCCTTTTCCAAGGCCCCTTTGAAGAGAGAAAACTTCACAAGGAATAGCATTCACGAGCACTAAGTTTGTTTGTTTCAGCTTATTTAGCTCTACCAACAATTTTTTTTTTTTATATTTCAGCTGTTACAAACCAACAACAACGTGTATGGGTAATAGAGAAAAAAGTTAGTTCATGCTCCACTCATGTACAGGCAACAACTTTTGAAAAAAAGATAAAAGTGGAGTATTTTTTAAAAAAGATGTCGAGATTATTCTAAATTTTGTTATGATATTATTTTGTTCTTAATTAAATAATTTTTTTAATTATTTTATATTTATTTTAATAATTTAATATATAAAAATAATTTTTTTATATTATTTAAATTAAATAAATTAATTTAAAATTATTTTTTAATTAATATATTTAAATATAAAATAATTCTATTATAATTAATTATAATAAAAAGATTATATAATAATTAATTATTAAAATAATTAAATTTTATAACTATCCCAGATATTAAATAAGAAATTAACCTTACATAGTTCCAGCAATCCATCTATCAGCAAAACCCATCTTCCTCATCATCTCTTTCAAGAAAATTCCATTACACCATATCATAAGCTTTGCTTATGTCTAACTTCACGGTTAGGTATCCTTCTCTCTCAGACTTCTTACTTCTTAGAGCATAAATCATCTCGTAAGTAGTTAGGATGTTATCCGTAATTTGTCTGTTCCGAACAAAATCACTTTGGGATACTGAAATAATACGAGGAAGAACTACCTTCAATATGTTAGCCGGAACTTTAAATATGATTTTATAAAATCGTATTACATAAAGATATTGGTTTAAATTGCATCATATTTTTTGGATTTTTTACCTTCGGGATTAGAACAATAAAGATCTGATTTATATCTGTTAACATACCTCCCCCATTCAAATAATTTAAAACCACCCCACTAACATCATCCCCAGCTATATGTTAATATTTTTTTTTAAAATAAAACGGGCATACCATCGGATCTAGGCGATTTTGTAGCACCCATCTGGAACAAAGCTTCCTTGACTTCAAGAGGCGTAATTCTCATGATCAGGAATTGATTCATATCATCATCCACTCCTCTAACAACTCCAGCCAAAGCTTCATTTATTCTATGAGGGTTTGCTATGGTAAATAAACTCGTAAAATAATCATTGATCATTTCTTCTATCTTTGGTAGCTCTTTCTGCCGGACACCATTCTTTTTCCTTATCTTTCAGATTCTATTTTTCTTTTGTCTCAAAGTAGCTCTGCCATGGAAGAAACCATTATTTTTACCGCCTTCCCTAAGCCAATTTACCCTTGATCTCTACTTCCACATTATTTCTTCCCAATACAAAACGTCATTAAGCTCAGCCTTCAACTTTTAAACTTTGCTTTCGGTTTCCTCATTTTGTGGCCCAAAGGACAAATCCTGTATAAGGTGTTTGAGGGTTTGGGCTTTCTTACTGAGATCCGAAACTGATGTGCAATTCCAGGCTTTTAATTTGCGTCCGACAACTGAAATTTTAGAGACCACTGATTCCAAATCTCCACCAACATTAATATTCTCCCACTTATTGCAAATAACGTCTTCACAACCATGAATCCTGGTCCACATATGCTCAAACTGAAATGGTCTTTTCTTCCCTGGAGCCTTATACGTGCATCTTGATCCCAACAAGTCCAGCATAATCGGTTAGTGATCCGAGTGATGAGAAAATAAGTGGTAGACTTGATCCTGTATCCAAGATGCTACCCATGCTGTGTTTGCCAAGAATCCATCCAAATAGACTTGGCCATTCTGATCTTGCTTCCTGCCATTATTCCAGGTAAATTTATATCCTGTAAAACCTAGATCATGCAATCCGCATGCTTCCACAACTTCCTTAAAGCATTTTTCTGGTTAAGTGGTCTAAAAGGAAATAACTTGCCTCCAAATCCTAACAGGAGGAGTTCCTCTAACTTTCATACAATTTATTATCACGTATTTATTATTCATTTAATTTGTTATTATGTATTAATTTTAATCTCATTTAATTAAATAATTAAATTAATTAATACATGACAATAAATTACATAAATAATACACACATAATAACATATTATATGAGAGTTAAAAGTACTCCCTTCAACTAGGGTTGAAGACAAGTTTTGTACAATCTAAAATATCCTCTGTTTTTTCATGTTGAGAAAGTATCTCATTAAAATCCCCTCCCACAACCCATGGCATATATTATTCTCCCCTAATCTCCTCAAGCATTGCCAAGACCTCCATCTCTCACTAACCACCGATTCTCCATAGAAGCCAGTAAAATGGAATTTTGTTTCTCCATCTACCAACGAAATCACAATATCTAAGTGGTTTTTGCTATAAGACCTCACTTACACTCCAACACCTTGATTCCATAATAAGCCAATCCCCCTCTCCGATCCTCACAATCTACACCCATTCCTTGAGAAAAGCCTAGCTTCCACTTCACACCTGAGAATTCATGACTTGAAAGTTTTTTTTCACAAAGGCACACCACCTCGGGATTTTCTTGCCTCGCTATGAGGCGTAGAGGTGGAATTGCCTGTGGATGAGTCGTAACTTTTTCCCTTGTCTGGCTCACTGACCTAGCACATTTCTTCCACTTCTTGTGCTTCTTACTCCCACCCAAACCTGGACTTTTCTTATCCTTGTTATTTTTTTTGCTTGCTTGTAGGGGTATTGTTTGCACTCTGTATGACATATGTGTCTTTCTTCTCCATTACTACTATTTGCTTTCCTCCTCCACCTTGGCTACTAGTGACTTCCACCGAATTGCTATCATCTCAACCCTCTTTATCACTTTTTATGGTTGAGGAAAACGAGACCACCTGGTAGTTAGAAACTCGTTCTGTAGCAGACCTTGCGCCCCCTCCTAAAACCCTCATCTAATCTCTAAACTATAGTTTTAAATTGCGGTTGTAGTCGCGATTGCGGTTATTACTATTGCGGACATTGAGGTTGTTGCAATGCGGATTAAGGTTGTTGTGATGTGAATTTTTTTTAAATTTGTACAAAATATTGTGTTTGATACGGTTTGATGCAATCGTGATGTCAATACGGTCGTGATATAATTCAATGCGATCCTGATACTGTCACAACGAGGAGTTTTTCTGTAATTTCTTATCACGCCCTAATTACAATCTGATATGATTGCAACAGTAGTCGTAACCATATTATTACGACTGTATCAGGTGATGTAATTCGCATTTTAAAGCCATGCTCCAAACTGTTGCACCTCAGAATTTCCTACGTCCTCCATTACAAGTCCCAGTTTATCACATGAATAACACAAGTTAGGTAAGCGCTAGTACTGGACGTAAAACCACTGGGGTTCAAGATCCAAGGCTAGTTGAACCATCACTCCCCTCCTACGAGACTTGCGAATATCCAACTGATCCTGAGAGAGGACCCCACTAGATATCCGTTTGTATCAGTAACAACCTCTCTGCACTCCCCAATCACATTCCCAATCCTTTCACCCCAGGTCTTGGTCATATACTTTACTGGAAGGTCTAGCACTCTGATCCAGAAGGGTGAGAACGAAAAATCCAGATCAGATGGGCACGTAGTACCATCATAAGGATTCAAGAATAGCTGGTTCTTGTTAAAACTCCATGGAACCCCTTGGAGAACTCTGTCACAGTCTTTCTTATTATTGAACTCAAACAACATGATGTTTTCTCCTAACTTCTTTATCTCCTTTCCTTTCACAGGTCGCCAAATCATGGCCATCGTCCTTCCCATTGCTTTTTCATTGAAGGGACGTACAGAAAGCATCTGCCCCGTCAAACGATACTTCTCCACTACACTCGACCCTCCACCATCTTCCTTTCTTGGTCTTATGTCCACTGTTTCTTCCTCCGATAACACTAGTTTTTTCCAACTCTGTACCAACTCATTCGCCATTGTGAAAACACCACGCTGAAAAACTTGAGTCTTCCGACTATTGTCTTTAACTTTATTTAATCTATTTTTATTCGTTATTTTTAATTCTATTTAATTGAGTTAATAAATACATAATAAAATTAAATAAATTCAAAGGCAAAGATTGAAGCCAAAATTTGAAACTAAAGTTTTGTTCCACTGAAAAACATCCTCTCACGATCTTCATCGGTAAAACGGAAAGGAGAGACCTCACATGCACGTGAGACTCAACTTCCACTACAAATCCTACGGCGCCGTCAAGGAGAAAGAACAAATCCCTAAAGTATGAGGGAAGATTTTTCTTTATTTTTAATACTATCCTAAATCCTATGCTTTAAAACCCCCAATTCGATTCTAAATAATTTAATAACATATACATTAGTTCCTAAAAAATAAAAATTTTCAACGTGACCTATAAAAAAAAAACCTCAAAATATTCACCATACTAGTCCTTGTCTTAAATTTCTTTTAAGGCTAATTTGTCGGCCACGTTAATTTTTATCAAAGGAATAATTTGATGTTGGCAGTCTTCATTTATCAAGAATTAATGTGTGGCCACTAACACGAATCTGAGGTTTACTGTTGGGTTGATGGTTTGGGTCCCGTAAATACAATCTACATATCACGCACTGGTTCCTTGATCCCCTCTTCCTCCCGCACAGCAACTCCATTCTTATTCTTTTTTTCTTTTTCTTATTCTTTTTTTTTTTTTAGCTGAGCCACAAGCCCTTCGAAGCAGCTTTTTGCGTTTTGAAACCACCGGTTTTGTTCAAGCAAGCATTCTTGCTTGAACAATTACTGGTTCTCTGGAATTGCATCTTTCGTGAGGTCTCTCTTTCTTGGCCTCTCCTTTTTTCTTTTTTCTTTTTCTCTCTCTTTCAGACTCTACCTTCCTGAAAACTATGATATGATCGATGTCTCGGAAAAGCGCTTTGAACTTATCGTTCCTGCTTCGAAGTTGTGTGCCACATTCCGCTGTCTTGCACGCCAAGCAATGCCACGCCCAATGTATTCTCCAAGGTTTACTTCCCAACGTCACTCTTCAAACTGATCTCTTGTTAGTGTACTCTAGATTCAGCCTTTTCCTTTATGCTCGCAAAGTATTCGATAGAATGCTCAACAGAAACATGCATTCATGGAATATCATGATTGCCTCCTACGTCGAGAGTTTCATGTATTCTGATGCTTTAACCATTTTTGGTGAGTTCAAGAGCTGCGGCCTTCGGCCTGATCATTATACATTGCCTCCACTATTTAAGGCTTCAATAGGAGTAGGCAATATTTGTTTCGGTAAGATATCTCATGGTTGGGTTATAAGGCTCGGGTACGAGGGATATGTCGTTGTAGATAGTTCTGTTCTTGAGTTTTATGTAAAATGTGGGGCTTTGCCTGAGGCACGCTCGGTGTTTTCCAATATGTTGTGTAGGGATTCTGTGGCATGGAATTTGATGATTTTGGGGTTTGGAAGGTCTGGCTTGTATTCGGAGGCTATCGGTTGTTTCAGGGAAATGCTGCTTCTAAATGGGCTGAAGATGGATTACATGACTGTTCCCAGCATTTTGAATGCTTGCGGAAGGGAAGGAGACTTGATGAAAGGGAAAGAAGTACATGGGTATGTAGTTAAAAACTTTGTCTTTAATGCAGATGCTCCCATTGGGAATGCATTAATTGATATGTATGGGAAGTGTGGATGCTTAAAATATTCAGAAAAGGTTTTCAGGACCTTGCCCCATGTGAATCTGGTCACATGGACCACCATGATTTCTTGTTATGGGATACATGGAAAGGGGGAGGAATCGCTTTTGCTGTTTAAGAAAATGATAGATGATGGGTTTAGACCGAACTCTGTCACAATCACAGCAATCTTAGCCAGTTGTAGCCACTCAGGTCTGATAGATCAAGGCAAGCACATTTTCATCTCAATTTATTCTGATTATGGATTTGAGCCCACTGTTGAGCACTATGCATGTATGGTGGATCTTTTGGGCCGTTGTGGGTATCTTGTGGAAGCACTTCAGTTATTGAAAAGCATGAAATCATCAGTGACAGGAAGCATTTGGGGTGCCCTTCTCGCTGGTTGTGTAATGCACAAGAATGTTGAAATTGGAGAAATTGCGGCTCGTCGTCTTTTCCAATTAGAACCAAATAACGCTAGCAACTACATAGCCCTGTGTGGTATCTATCAATCTCATGGTATGCTTGATGGCATTTCAACTGTTAGAGCGAAAATGAGGGACTTAGGTTTGGTTAAAACTCCTGGTTATAGCTGGATCAACATTGCAGGAAGGGCTCATAAATTCTACCAAGGGGACCTTTCTCATCCACTAGCTCAGATGATTTACAAAATAATATATCAAATTAGCAACACTCAGTTATTGACTATTGATTTGGAAGTAGGGAATCTGCTACATGATGATACCTTGTTCATGGGTTTGTAGATCATTAGAGCCAGTTCATCTGATTGCATTCTCACTGAAACTGTTGTGAGAAATTAGACATCAAGCATCACATTTTATAGAGTAAACCTTTCTTTGTATGGACACAATTTGGAACTCCATATAATTTATGCATAAAGATTATTTCAATACGTTTTGGTGAGTATACCCGTATTTGTTCCACTTCGTTGATATAAGAAATCTTTATTTTGCATATAGTTAACTTTTTTGTTTTATTGATTTTGTTGTTATTTTAAACCAGATCTTTCTTTCAAGACTTAATTATTTGGACAGTGCTTATAATCTTTTCCATCATGTGGAGGAGTTGATTCACCTCAATGTTTACAAGGTCTTAACAAGGCGACTCCTCTTTCTACTTTTGTGTCATTGTCTCACTCTACAGCACACTACTCCCACTTTGTAGCTTTGATTTTTTTTGGAAATGGTGGAGAAGCTTCTGATTTGATGTCATTTTTAGCTTTTGCTTAAACCTGTTCAGTTGTCCATCTAATTTAGATAGGACATATAGGACTCTTTTCTTTCAGTTTGTTTCCTTGTATTGCAAGTCCTTTCCATTTCTTAACAATGTTCTGAAAGGAGAAAATTTCATCTTCAAAAGTCACTTTAGATTTCTAAAGCCCCTTGTAGGGTCAAGTCCTTCATTTGAACATTGATACTCGGTAAGATTGATATGTTGCAGATTTATAGATCTTGTAATGCTTTGTCTCTTGATATCTGTGTGATGTGTTGTTCTGATTCAGAAAAAACCACATTATTTCTTCTTTGTACAGCAGCCAGTTATATGTGGAATAGACTTTGGTATTTTTGGTGGGTGATGAGGAAAAGTTGAAGAGCAAGTGGAGGACAGTGCCAGTGAGGGATGCTAATGTGTAAGGATGGGTGAAATTGGCGAAGACTATGGCTAGGTATTCTTGCTAGTTGCAGATCACCCAGGTGGCCCCAGAAGAGTATGGACACAATGGAACGGGAGTAGAAAAAGAAAGTGGTTAGAGATATGGGGAAGGAGAGAACGGTTATATGGAAAGATGGAAATCCATGAAGTCCCTGCAGTTACGAGGCTACTCGGGAATTATTTAAGCCTGTTTGTTGTTGCACCTGATTTTAATGAAGATGATGTGGAGCATTGGCATCTTCGAAAGGAGAATGTTGTTGATAATTATCCGGTTGAAAGTCCTGAAAATAATGAGATCACTGACTTTTGCAGTTTTTACACACTTCAGTCTACTATTCTTGGCAACCAAAATTATTCAATTCTGAAAGCAGCTTATTCCTTTTATTATGTTTTGACAAAGACCACTTGCTTCAGCTGTTGAATGATGCTCTCTTTGTGGCAAACAGAGGGACTATGACATTTTCAATGCATTGGATATCATGCAGAATGAATCGTTCTTTTTGAAGGAACTATAGTTTGAACCTGGTGATGGTAAACTTCACTATTATCTTTGCGTACTTAATAAGGAAAGCACTGAATAGTGGGATTCCCTGTTTGGACTGCAGTGGGTAATTCTATATAAATTATCCAGTTGACTCACGGAGCAAAACTATGGGTCATGATGGCAACCATATTGTGTGTTTGGACTTTGGAGTAGCTTATTTTATGTTGAAAACAATTTATAATTAAGCTTTCTGAGAAAACTTTTGAAAAAAAAATGATTATTTCTCTGAAAATAATCATTACCAAACATGCTCTAACTAGAAAGCAGCTTGAAACTATCATCGGTTTCATATTACTGTGAGCGTAGTATATATTGTATACTCGATGTGAACTTCAGATTTGAATATTCCTCTTTTCATTACCCCTCTTTTTTGGCACTTTTTGAAGCCATTTTCTGACTGTGTCATGCTGAATTTTGGAGCAGTGGGATAAGCGGTATCTGACAATGATTTTTTGTATTTTGGGTACAACCATTATATTCATATATCAAATAATGTATACACTCTTTTTCACATTTCATTTAATATCATTCATTATACATTTTTTTTCATCAGCATTTTATTCTGTTCGTTCATTTTATAAAATAAAAAACATCCCTTAAAAAAGGTGTGAATAAGATTTAGGTTAGGGAAGAACAAAGAGAGGGAACACTCAGTTTTTAGGGATGTAAGATGATCATTTTTTCTTTTGAATATGGCATATACCCGTCTGCCTGTAGAATGTATTCTCCACATATTTAAGATAAATGGAAGTTTAATGCTTGTCCTCCTTTATGTGTGGATTGTAAGTTTGGCTCTTCTGTTACATGGGCACTTTGAACCATCCATCCAAACACACACAACATAGAGAAGAAGAAGAGAGGAAATGTTGGACCACCTAAAGTCGAAGAAGAAGAAGAAGAGAAATTAAGATGACTCTTACTCTTAGACTTGCGACACCCTTGGTCGATCTTTTTTGGCTAGCTGAAACCACAAGAAATTGGGATGACTCTTGCTCCCAAACTTGCCCTGGTCGCACCATCCTAGTTGGCCGCAACACTCTAGTCACCAAAAACATTACCTACGATACCCTTGCCTGCCATAGAAGAAGAAAGGAGGAAAGACCACCCATAGCACCCTTGGTCATGCATAAAAGAAGAAGAAAGGAGGGAAGAATTATAGTCTCAGCATAGAGCCCACACTCAGAAGGAAGAAGAAGAGTAGAGTAACTTGCACACAATATGAACCATAGGGGTGTGCAAAAAATTCAAAAGGACTAAACCAAACCTTAATCTAAACCAATTTTATAACCTGATCCAATTTTTTTTTAAAGTAGTTCAGTTAACCATTTTTCAATCTAGTTCACTGTTAATAACTAAACCACTCCACTCTTTAGAATTAATCTCACTTTTCACTTTTCTCTCATAGTTCTCACTTTTCAGAAATCCCTCTCAAAATTTATGAACCCTAACCCCCAATTTACTAAACACTAACCCCAAGTCAAGCACCACGAATTGCTCAATTGGAGACACCTTTAGGCTTCAAGAGTGGTCGCTACTCACTATGTCGGTTACTTGGGGCCGATTTGCTTGCAAGTTGCGAGTTGCAACGATTCACTGCGTCTTCATCTCTTTGTATCGGTTTGCATCTTCATCTCTCTGCTTCAATCTTCATCGATTTCCTTCTGTTACGTCTTCATTGAGTCGCTTGGGGGGTGTTGATCATTGTCAGTGCTCATGCGATTGGCTTCTACTAGTGTTGGATCTTCATCTTTCTAGTGAGTGGTGATTTCTTCTTCAACCTGAACCCTTGATTTCTTTTTTTTTTTTTTTGGGATCATACATTTACATTTTCATTTTTTAATTTGGGTTTTTTGTTTGTTGTTTTTTGAGCTTCACGCAACCTTGATTGCTTGATTCTTCTCTTTTGAGATTGATTGATGGATTGAGTTGTTTTCTTGAGAATAGATATAACCGATAAAAAAAAGAACATAATTTCTTCTTTAGTTAAAATGCATGTTTTTCTATATTGGTTCTATTAATTGGCGTTAATCTTGATTATGCTCTACATTTGTTAACTTTGGTATCGTAAATAACTTGAGACTTCATGTACTTGATGACAAACTATTTAGATAATATATTTAATTATCTATTAAAAAAAATTAGATAATATTGCAATTTAAATTTGCTTGTTTGACTTACTTCTTGGGTTTCTAACTGGCTACAATTGAGCCTCTACTTGCAGATTTTGCCGACAAGGCATTTGAACCGTGTTTGCTACTGGAGCGTTGGTTGTTCTAGCATTTCTTTTCTTTCTGCTGAAAGTTATCATTCAAATCAACTTTATATTGATAACCAACTTTTTTAGTAGTTTAAGTATCTCAGTGCTCTCTGCTGGTTTATTTTTGTGAAGGCCTATAAATATCTATTCTCACTTTATTGTTAATGTGCCAATTAAGAAGAAAATATTTTGTTGTGGTCTTTTTCTTTCCTCTGATAATGCTAGCGGTTTTGGATCCCGTACATGCCCCTAGTTATCATGTGCCAAAGAGAATGTGATTCCAAATAAGCTATCATTACTCAGTAGCATAATATTTGCAAGTTCTGCTAATATAGTTTTGTAGTGAAAATATGAAATAATCGTTCTTCTTAACATAATGAACACTATTTACAACAGTAGCTGATTTGTTGTAAAGTGTGGTTATTTAGAGTTTAGTTTTGATAACAAATAAAAATAAAACTATAATAGTACAATAGTTACCAGAAGCGCCAGTTGTGAATATTGTGCACAACCAGCATCACCTAAGAATACAGTGGTAGTTGTGATACTTGCCAATTCCTCTCTAAATTATATGAGTGTCCCTTTTGTAGTTCACAAGGTTATCAACTATTTTTGCTGCTACTTTCATATTGTATGCCTAGTTTTAGAGTTTTGTTTTGATAATGAATAAAAATAAAACTATAATAGTACAAGAGTTTAGTTTCAGGACCAAAGCTGATTGTTTGAGTTCCTTTTGCATTTTCTAAAATGTTTGTCTCTGGTCTTATGAAATGCAGTGTAGCATTGACAACCTCTTGGATCGGACCATAAAGCACAAGTTGTATTTACGAGAGATAACTAGCCAGGCTGAGAAATTGAAAAAAAATTGCGCATCTGGAGGTAAGGCTGACTGTGTTTCTGACAATTTATATCCAACCATAATCCCCTAGCCTAGGATTTTCTTTTCTTGGTCACCCAAAACAATTTACACATCAACAACGAAAGAATTGTTCCTCCAACTTTCATTCCACACAAAAGGTTCATAATCTTATCTTTCTAAAAGTGAACAAGTGGATTGTAATTAGCATAAATATTTTTGGGGAAGTATAAGACATTTGAAGATTAGGTGAGTGTGAATTGATTTTTGCTGCATTACTGTCTCTTCCCCCTCCCCTTTTTGCATAGAGTGAAAAATTTACAAAATCTAGATTGACACTGCTTCATCTATGGTCACTAATATTGATATCAGTGGATATCAGTTCAAGAGAAAATCTTTACAACTAAGGAAGAAGAGAACAGAAACAGAAAATACAAAGATATTGATAGAACACCTGCAAATCTTTGAGGGTCTAATAACCTCCTTGCCCAAAGATCCCAATTCTTTACTCAAATAATTGGATGTCTTCTCCCTTCCTCCACTTCCCTATTTATTCTCTCCACTAAGTACTTATTCATTTGTCATAACCCCCTTAATTAAATGCTAATTGCTGCCTCACTTTATTCTCCACTCCCACTAGCTGTAAATGCTCTTTGCTGCCTCCTCTTTACTCTTCCACTCTCACTAGCTATAAATTCTCCTTGCTACCCCTTATTTACTCTCCACTCCCACTAGCTATAAATGTTCCTTGTTGCCCCTCATTACTCTCTCTAACCCACTCTCCTTCTTCATTTCCCTTCTCTTATACTCAAGTGTTAAGGGCCCATCAATACCCTCCCCTTTCAGTTTCACCTTTTCCTCAAGGTGAAGGTTCGAGTAAAGGTCCCCTAACAATTGAAGGAAACTTCCATCTAGGTAAGCGAGATTCAACGATGGAAGCTTGGCCAGTGTATGCGAGTTCTAAACACAGCCACAAAAGCTGACCCATCCACCTGCATGGAAGAGACCAAGTCTGGTGGTTCCGGTGGTGGTGGAGGTTTGTCTGGATGGCTTGAAGTCTTGAATTCTGTTTTCATTGCAAGCTCTTTCTCCCATTGTTCTCCCATCGCATGACCCATAGAGTGGGGCTTCCTCATCCTTTCTTCTTGCAAAATAACCATATACTCTGATTGCACAGCAGTGAATGACCTTCTGGCTGCTGCATAGCAGTCTAGTTTCTCTCACTGTGGTGAAAGCATGCTCAAGATCTGGAGCTCTGATTGGGCTTCGATCAAGTGACCCAAAGGAAAGTCTTCCATCATAGTAATGATCTCCTTCTAGAATTCCTCTTCCTTCTCAATCTCCTCCTACTGTTCTTCAGATTCTAGCATAGCCATGCCAAGAATAGTGTCAATGGTCTCTTCACTCCTTTCTGAAATGCCAGTGTAGCGATTTTGATCTCTCGTTCGTTGACCTTAATCGCAAAGCCCAAGGGCATTTCTTGGTCTAACTAGGAGAGTGAGAATAGATTGCTCTTGGCTTTTAAGGCTATTGTGACCTCTCTCCGAAGTGGTCTTCAACTCTAAGATCTCCGGCTCTTCAAGTTCTTCTTCCTCCTTGATGCGGCCATTTTTAATGCCTCGAGCTTCTCCAATTTGCTTCCACACAAATCACCATCATACGCTTACTTGTCTTCTAAACATCTCTTGCAACAAGTGGATTGCCTATGCCCCTCCACCTGTTGTTCCAATGCCTCCAATCTGTTCTCCATTCTCGTTGATACCATCTAAGCTCCCCAGGATCGGGAGCTCTGATACCAATTGATAGGAACCAAAAAATATAATAGTAATTTTATTGAATAATTCTTTGTGTATGGTCACTAATATTGATATCAGTGGATATCAGTTCAAGAGAAAATCTTTACAACTAAGGAAGAAGAGAACAGAAACAGAAAATACAGAGATATTGATAGAACACCTGTAGATCTTTGAGGGTCCGCTAACCTCCCTGCCCAAAGGCCTCAATTCTTTACTCAAATGATTGGATGTCTTCTCCCCTCCTCCACTTCCCTATTTATTCTCTTCACTACGTACCTATTCATTTGCCATAACCCCTTTAATTAAGTGCTAATTGTTACCCTCTTTATTCTCCATTCCCACTAGCTGTAAATGCTCTTTGTTGCCCTCTCTTTATTCTCCACTCCCACTAACTATAAATTCTCCTTGCAGCCCCTTATTTACTCTCCACTCTCATTAGCTATAAATGCTTCTTGTTGCCCCTCATTACTCTCTCCAGCCCATTCTCCTTCTTCCTTTCCCTTCTCTTATACTCAAGTGTTAAGGGCCCATCAATATGCTCCCCTTTCAGTTTCACCTTGTCCTCAAGGCGAAGGTTCGAGTAAGGGTCCCTAACAATTGAAGGAAACTTCTACCTGGGTATGCGAGATTCAATGATGGAAGCTTGGCAGTGTATGCGAGTTCTGAACTCAGCCACAAAAGCTAACCCATCCACCTGCATGGAAGAGACCAAGTCTGGTGGTGGAGGTTCGTCTGGATAGCTTGAAGCCCTGAATTTTGTTTTCATTACAAGCTCTTTCTCCTACTGTTCTCCCATCGCATAGAGTGGGGCTTCGTCATCCTCTATTCTTGCAAAATAACCATATGCTTTGACTGCACAGCAGTGAATGACCCTCTGGCTGCTGCATAGCAATCTAGTTTCTCCCACTGTGGTGAAAGCATGCTCAAGATTTGGAGCTCTGATTAGGCTTCAATCAAGTGACCCAAAGGAAAGGTTTCCTTCACAGTAACGATCTCCTTCTGGAATTCCTCTTCCTTCTCAATCTCAACCTCCTTTTGCTGTTCTTCAAATTCTACCTCAGCCATGCCAAGAATAGTTCCAATGGTCTCTTCACTCCTTTCTCCTGCCACCAGCAATTTTGATCTCTGTTTTGGTTGCAATTGCTTAATCGAAAAGCCCAAGGGCATTTATGTGTCTCGAACAGGCGAGTCAAGAATCGATTGCTCTTAGCTTTTAACAGTCACTGTGACCTCTTCTTCGAGAGTGGTCTTCAGCTCCAAGATCTCTGGCTCTTCAAGTTCTTCTTCCTCCTTGCTGCGGCCATTTTGATGCCTCAGAGCTTCTCCAATTTGCTCCCTCACAGTCACCATCATCTGCTCCATTTGTCTTCTAAACATCTCTTGCAACTCCTGCCTAAGCCCCTCCACCTGTTGTTCCAATGCCTCCAATCTGTTCTCCATTCTCGTTGATACCATCTAAGTTTCCTAGGATCGGGAGCTTTGATACCAATTGATAGGATCCCAAAAATATAACAGTAATTTTATTGAATAATTCTTTGTGTATGGTCACTAATATTGATATCAGTGGATATCAGTTCAAGAGAAAATCTTTACAACTAAGGAAGAAAAGAACATAAACAAAAAATACAGAGATATTGATAGAACACCTGCAGATCTTTGAGGGTCTGCTAACCTCCCTGCCCAAAGGCCCCAATTTTTTACTCAAATGATTGGATGCCTTCTCCCCTCCTCCACTTCCCTATTTATTCTCACCACTAAGTACCTATTCATTTTCCATAACCTCCTTAATTAAATGCTAATTGTTGCCTCTCTTTATTCTCCACTCCCATTAGCTATAAATGCTCTTTGCTGCCCTCTCTTTACTCTCCACTCTCACTTCTCTTCTTCTTATTTACTATTCTCACTAGCTATAAATTCTCCTTGCTGCCCCCTATTTACTTTCCACTCCCATTAGCTATAAATGCTCTTTGCTGCCCCTCATTACTCTCTCTAGCCTACTCTCCTTCTTCCTTTCCCTTTTCTTATACTCAAGTGTTAAGGGCCCCTCAGCAACACACAGAAAATCAATGGCAACCATCTAGGAAGGAGCTACACATTTGACTTTGAAAGTGAAGTCTTGAGTATGGCCTATTATCACCTATAATCATTGAAGATCTCAATTGCTCAGGGCATATGATCATAGAGGTATGCTCTTTTTTTCCGTCTCCCTAGCTAATTAAAACTTGGTTCTAAAATTAGCTTCAAAATGTTAATATCTAAAAAAGAAATCAATATCATCATCATTGATGATACTTGAAAATATAATTTCTATTCTACACATTTTCATTCTGCAAAAACCTAAATCCAACGTTGAGTGTTGACTAAGACATTTTATAGTGCATTGTATACTAAGAATAATAAGATAAAGGATCCTACAGGAAATCCTAATTGTTGATGTCTCCTATTGTTTAACTATGCTTGTTGATTTCACAATATTCACCAATGACTCCTTTTCATTGACTATGCTTTGTTTTGATATTTAATTTAATATTTTTGTTGGTTCAATGAGTACAATTTCTAAGAATTCTCTTTTTATTGTTAGCATTGGTGTGGATTTCACATATCTAATCTTGTTTGGTTGAAATTTTTATTTTTCTTTTAGATTAGTTGGTATAATAAAATGGTTTCTAATATATTCAGTAAGTAGACAAGTAGGGATTTTTCTGTTTGTGAAAGGTGGGGCTTTTCTATTATAACTTCATTTTATCTAATATATTGATACTATTCAATATGAACTGCTTTTTGACCTATTCCATATGGTTTTTGAACAGGTTTAAAATTGTTCCTTAGCATATTTTTAATGGTTTTTGAACTAGTTCCGTGTTAAAAAAACTAGTTAACTAGTTCTGAACTAGTTCAGAACTGGTTTCAAGTTGTATTTTTAATGGTTTTTGAATTGGTTCCATTTAAAAAAAAAACTAGTTACCTTGTTTTGCACTGGTTCTGAACTGGTTTTTACCTAGTTTTCTGAATTGGTTACATGGAAAATCGGTTCTGAACTAGTTTTTAAACTGATTTTCTGAATCAATTTTTTGAACTGGTTCCGTTAAAAATAGGTCAACCAGTTCAAAATCGATTTTGAACCTAAACTGGTTCTGAAACCCAAATCAATTCTGAATCGGTTATAAACCTAAATCGGTTCTGAACTGGTTCAAAACCAGTTTGCCTAACCAAAATCGGTTCGGCCCCAAAGAAATTGGGTTCAATTTTCAAACCACCAGTTCGGTTCAATTTTTCATGCCGAACTGAAATGCCCACCCGTAGTCACAGTTTGGCTCTGCTCACATAAGTCAGCTACCATTTGGCATGTCATAATTTTAGTTTATTTTTGTATATTTTCTTTTTGGTGTGTTTAGTTGTAACAAGCTAAGACTTATAGCTTGAGGAGGACTATTAGAATATCTCAGAGTATTTTATAATATTTTAGTATATCTTAAGAGTAACTTAGTTGATTTTTAGAATATACTGTGGAATCAATTAGTTATCTAATTGAGGAAACAATCTTAGCATATTTTTAGTATAAATAGGATTATTATGTTAATATTTTGTATCATATCATTACACATCATATCAATTTTATAGAATATTATTTAGAGTCTTATTTCTCTGTGTTCCTCCTTCCTTACCTAAACCTTATAATCCCACAAACCTTCCAAAAGGTCTCTTCGGACTACATAGCTTGGCTAGACAGAGTAGAAAAATCCAAAGAAGAACATTAAAAACAAATTGGGATTTTTTTCAGCCATTTAAATTTCCAAGCATGATATTAAGGTTGTTCGTACCATTATTAGTGTAACTCTATGTTTTTGGAATCATGCGATAAACACCTTCTTTCTCAGGCACATTATGATGGGCATTTCTCTCTTTGATGTGACCGCAACTACTAGTCTTCAACCTGATGAGTCCCTTATTTTACCCACCTCTGACCCTATGTTTGGATATTTTTTCATTAATGGGACGAAACAGAATAGGTGGGAATGGACTGGAAAGGAAAGGGAAGGAATGAAACATAGTTACCATTCTCTTTATTTGAAAGTTTCATTAACAGAACGGAACGGAACTTCATTACCCATGTGTTCTCCCTATTCTACCTCAATTTTGGGAGGAACAAAAGTTAGGCATTTGAGGAGAAGAGAGGAAATGATTCTCCATGTGTTCCGTTCCGTTCTCATGTATTTTAAAACTCCTAAACAATGAAAGTTATTTTCCTTCCCCGCATTCCCTTTCCTTTCCCCTCATTACCTATCATCCAAATATAGTATAAAGGTGGTTTTGATTCTATCCAAAAGGAGTTATGAATTACTAATCACCAATATCATAGCTACTCTCAATGGGTTAAACATTACAGGGATTAGGAAGGTGAAGAGGTGGACGACAAGGAACACATGGTCTTCCTTACCTTGTGGCTCTACAAAAATGTGTTTTGCCCTACTAGAATTAAGATTTCTCTAAACATGGTCTCTATTACTGCTCTAATATTGTGTCCCAAGGAATATAGCCTTGGACAGTTGGTCTTAGCCATGGTTTACCTACCTATGGATGTGATTGTTCAAGGTACGAGGACACGAGAAAGTCAGAGAATGTGAAAAATCTTGGTGCACCTCTTTGGCTATTGTAGTTGTGGCTAAACGCCATACTTGCAAACTAATTGGGACTTGTCATTCCTAAGGATTTGAAGGTGTACTATTATAGAGTAAGATTAACCTATCTTCCTACGGACAGAGTTGATGTCGCTGACCAAATCCTTCACTTTTTTTAGGTTTTTTTACTGTTTAGACAAGTCAAAGAAACCTAAATTTTTGTTCCCTTTTGCTGAGAGGAAGTATAGGGGAGATGGTTCACTGGCCCTCCTTCTTCAAGAAATGAAGAATGAATGAACGCTTGAAGAAAATATAGGCCAATTTTCTTTGACCCCGAGATCTTTTTGCTGACTTCCTAGACCAGAATGAATGTACCCTATTTGTACAGTATACTTAGTCTATATCATGATAGTTTGGGCTAGTACAGACTCTTCCCAAGCCCTTCAAGGACTATTTTCTTACGACAAGACATGAGTTCTTTGAAAATTTTGGGTTTGATCTCAGATACTCTAAAGAAAAAGCAAGAGATGCAACAAGACTTTTTGTTCTACTAAATTTAGAGCCAAGTGGCTTTCTATTTTTGCTGGCAGATTTTTCAATTCTTGTGAGGACCTAACTTGCACGTTTGTTTTTGTGCAGATAGTTAATCCCTTACTTAAATCTCAAGATATTCACCATCAATAGATTATTCCTTTTCAAACATATTACTTGGCTTGTTAGGAGCATCATGACATAGAGGGAACGATTGTCAGGGCTAAACTTAACTTTCTAGAGCACCAAAGGAGGCATTCGACTCTTACATTAGAATTGGTAGAGGGCAAGCCAATTCAATAATTCTATAAGCATATTTCCTTTTTTGAAGTCTTTCAAGCCAAAGCCCTTGCCTAATGCTCCTTTCTTTTTCGCCCTCTATGTCAATGATTTGGTTCTGCCAGCTAATGATTTTTCTTCTTTCTCTCACTTTCAAGCTTTTTCCTTTCCACCATGACCTCATATATTTTCTTGTATTGAAAAGAACAAGTAGCAATAGTTGTTCCTATCCTGGCAGAGAGGGAAGGCCGCGACAAGAGAGAATCTAGGCCTTCTAGATCAAGAAGAGTAACTCGATCAACTTTTGCAGTCACCAATTCTCTTAGACCCCTGGTGATTCGTATTCTTTTACTACTCTTACACCCCTGGCTATTATGCCTTTTGCTTATTGAAATTCTAATTTCAAAGAAGAAGTACCCACTCTAGATCACTTATGTCGCTAACTTCTGGTCATGAAACTTCACCAGTAAGTGACTTACCTTATGACCCATTCTTTCTTTTCTTTTGTACCACTCATACCCAGCTTTAACAGGGGAGAACTAGTGACACCATCCTCTGTGACCTGTCTTATCACTATTTCACTACTCAGTTCCTTGAAATTTGGAACTCTTTTGTTTGGTATTCTCAGTTTCACCCTACCCTAGTTTCTACCTTAATTTTTAGCAATTGTCTTTCCCTATCCCCTCTGCCATGTATTTTTTAGCCATTCTTTGTATTTCTTGTTCGTAGATGTCAATAGCGGTTTGCCTTCATCAATGGGCTTTTCACCTCATCGCCGCTGTCATCAACTCTAGTGTTCTCTGATCGGCTAACCCCTAAAGCCACGCTACCATTAAATCTCATGTGCCTTCACACACTACTCCCTTATCAAAGCTCTAGTGGCTATGCGCCACCTTTTGTCGACGCATGAGGGAGTGACTAGTTGTTAGCCATGGCAACCATCACCCAAGAGAGGGGTGAATTGAGTGATTACAAATTTTTATAACAACATTAAGAAATTAACTATTTTGAAGCACTCAATTAATAAATGCACCGGAACATGCATAACAAAGGTACAACTATTATAGATTACTCAAATACAACTTGAGATATATGATAAATCAAGAAAATAAGTTAGATATCAAGTTGAACTTAAACATATATAATTAAAGCACAAATGTAAAGAGATAGAGTTGAGAAAAATAAACATAATGATTTATCCTAGTTCAGCCACCCCTTATGACCTATTCTAGTCCTCAAGTGAATCACCCGAGATTTTCCACTAAACCTTCAAGGTTGAACAGGTGCTTGAAAACCTTTACAACCAAGAGCACTCAACACACCTTAGAATGTCTCACCATTTGTGCTTAAGCCTCAACAACAATGGATACCTCACCCTTATAATCCTTTGAGTGATGCCTTACCCTCTTTACAGAATAATCAAAGTATAGATGAAAGAAAACTCTCACAAGAGTGGATAATACAAATTGAAGTTCAATGGGTATCAAAGAATTACACACTTAAAGCTCAAAACAGGGGTTTATGTGAAATGATAGTAAAACTGATATTTGGTGCTTCAAGAATGATTTTTAGATTGTTTCCCAACTTTTCTTTGATGCTCAAATACTTTCATTTATAGCCCAAAGTATTTTAGAGTCATTGGAGGTGGTTTGGTGTATTAAATGCTCCAAAAGAGCCGTTAAAACACGTTTTCTGCTACCCCAAATAACTGGTTATTACTGTTCAATAACAAGTTATTGGTTTCCAATAACAAGTTATTGGTTTCTCATAACCGATTATTGGTTTTTCATAACTGGTTATTGGTTTCATCAGGAAACACTGTAGCACGCAAATAACCGGTTATTGAGATGCCATAACTGGTCAGGAGCTTTAAAAACATGAAAAACGCTCCTAACTTGGTGAATAACCGGTTATGAATATTCCATAATCGGTTATTGCACTCTGGTTTCGAAAAGTGACTTTAAATGGTTATAACTTCTTTATTTCTCATCTGTTTAAAACAAATGACTACTTATTAGAAAGATATTTGAGTCTATTTTCATATGAAAGAAGTTTCAAAATAAAACTCAAAATAATTTGAAAGATATGATAAAAAGAGTAACCAAATGTTAGTTTTGCAAAACACAAACTTGACTTTTTTTCATAGTTTTGAACTATCACCATAACTAGCTTTTCAAAACATGTTTGTTGGGCATTTTAGAATATAAGAAACATTTGTAAAGATTTTAAAAACATATTTGAGTTCAGTGTGATTTCTTTTTACCTTTACACAAGATCTAAGTCCTATAAGTTAAACTTGAAGAACTTGGACTTGATCTTGCCATCATCAATTCTAGCCCTTAGACTTGTTGATGTAATCCAAACTTCTAAAATAATTCTTCTCTTCAAATCTTGTAAATGCTTAGAACATCTTATCATTCTCATTCTTCTTGAGTTGAGCATAATTATGATCTTTTGCTTTCTTGTTGCAATGCTCACTCTTGGTACTTGAACTATCCTACAAAGTATTGTTCACTTAAAACGAATATAGTTAGTCCAAATTCATAATTCAATATTTTCATATACATGATTCATAAATGTATAACTCTAGTTAGTCTAACATGCATATAAGACTTTCATAGACACATGCAAATAAGATATTTATCAATTACTAATAGATATGTTTTATGTAAGATGCAACAAAAAACATTTTGCACATTTTCATTTAAATAGAGTCAAATCTAATATTAATTCATTATAACTCATATAAAGCATTATTGGATATATTAAATAAAGAATGCTACACCTATCTCATCGCATGAGTATTAAGTGAAATATAACTAAATAAAATACATAACCATGCATGATCCAATATAATCTATTAAGCATATCTATGTAGCATAAATATCATTCTTTTTGTTTTGTGTTTGTCATCATCAAAACTTAACATATTAAAATATTGGGGCAAACTTATTTCCACACTGGTGACATCTCTATTTGCCTTCGACACTATTGGACTCGCTTAGATCTTCTCTATTTTGATCTAGCTTAACCTCTTTTGATTGTGGTATGAGTTGACTAGTACATCTACTCGTACATGTTTAGGTATCATGTGGTTGATGTTTTTGTCCTTTGTACTCTAACCTATGTCTTCTTTTAGTCCCACAAACAGTTATAATGCTAAACACTAGCATTTTCCCCCTTTTTTAGGCCACCTCCACCATTGTTTGCCTCACTACACCATCTCTGATCAAGCCCAACCCCTATTGCCTCTGTTTGCCACCTCCACGTGGTTGTTTGGCTCCCTTAGGCTATTGTATATCATGTTTGACGCTCAGATCTAGTGAGTTTTTCCTAGTTTCATCAAGTTTGAGTTGTTTTTCAGTTGGCTTGGGCTATTTCTTGGCATTCTCTATGGTAATTTTCTCTAGTTTATCATTGTTTTGGTTACTGTTTAGCTCTTTTTTAATGCTAACCTAGCATTGAGAGAGAGAATAAGAATGATGATATGTCTCAACTTATACTTCAATACAAGTGTTTGTCACACCGTTCTTTTCTGACTGATGAATCATACCAGTGACGATCATTCCGGTGATAACTTCTTTTCCATGGATAAATCATATAAGTGGTGACTTATCTTCCTATTGATGATCATTCTAATGACAATTTATGTTGGCTATGAATCACAACAGCTTGTCTCAGTCCTAGATGCATTGGCCCCGTCAAATGCAATGGCCTCGTCTCCTTCCCACCTGCGCTTGCCCCATTTCCGTCTCGACTGCACAGGCCTTCTCTCCATCCCACCTACACTAGCCCCGTCTCTGTCCCAATTGCAGTCACATATTTTTAGTGTGTTTAATTGTAACACATTTTAAGCCTAGTAAGCTTTAGCTGAAGGGGAGTATTAGAATATCAAGAAAATATTTTATATCTTTATTATATTTTAGAATATTTAATAGTATTTTAGATGATCTCTTAAGAATTATTTCTATTCATTGTATTTCCTAATTTATTTCCTTATTTAATTAGTATTATGAGTCTAATATTAATATAAATATGACTATTGAGTTAATATTTTGTGTCACATTATTATATATAAGAGAATATTATTTTGTGTCTTTATTCTCTCTTTTCATCTTATTGTATCTAAACCATACAATATCAACACTCTTTTCTCTCTATTCCTAATGAGATTATTGCACTCAATCATAGGATGCATTGACAAATGTTCTAGATGGAATATTTTTAATAAGTGAAATGTTTTATGCATATCAGAATACGCACATCGTATTTACACCGTATGTTAATATGAGAGATATGTCAAATCATTTTCTATGCGACTGTAGCATTCTCACGACATACAAAATAATTTTGTAAGTGAGTTAGATAAAATTGAACGTATTTTAGTTAGACAAATAACGAGGCTGTTCTATTAAATTGCAACATAAAGGTGATGGGACATTTGTAAGATAGCAACATTTTAACTCAGAATAATGCTTGATACACATTTGTTGGGTGAACATAACATTGATCATAAGTAACAGAATAAGAGTGTAATTGCATAAAAAATAAAATGAGATCAAATGTAATTAGATAGTAAAATGTATAAATATGTGTGAGTAATATTATTGTTTAATTTAATCCTTTTCATGGATTGGCAATTAAATAAAGACAGAATTTAACAGGCAGGCTGCTGTAGGCTGAAATAATCTTGGGATTGCCCACTTGATTCAACAGATGTAGAATCTAAAAAACATAAAAATGAAAAGTAATAGAAAAAAAATTAGAATTTGAAGGTAAGAAATGTTATACATCTAAGGAACAATTAAAAAATTATTTTTTATTGAACTCTCGAGAATAGGGAATGAAAATCAAATAGCTTTGTTCATCTCTTTGAAATAACCTATGATAAAGGAAAGTTAACAGTAATAACTCCAAGGTCCATTATTCGTAAATTATTGTCCTACCCATCAAGCATCTCGTTATGTATGTTCTACTATTAATATCTATCAAATTTTTGATATGGAGATTTCTCTTCAAACCCGATTCCCACATATGTCATCCCAATGTATCATTATTGTGAACTTGAAAATAATACTCGTGCCATAGGTTTGGTAGATAATTAATCTTGCCAAAATGAGACGCTTGGAATCAAAATATACTAATTTAGAAAATAAGAGAAAAGCGTGATACATTGTAGCAAAGTCCCTAGAGTGCTAATATTTAGATGAAAAGAATAAAATATATTGTTCACCTGCTGTGTTCCTCAAATGTGACACAGAATCCTTATTCTTCAAGCGAACACCTTCTTGCCATGTCCAACACTGGCCAACATCCTTCCATTTGTATATGCAACCAAATTCAGCAATGAGGAAACCTGTAATGAAAAATATGGTTAATAGTACTTTCCCATAATAGTTTAATGCATAAGGGAGACAATAATAAAGGATTTTCTACACTCAGGAAGGAATTTATTTGATCATAAATGCTACTTAATGAAAAACTAAATTTATATAATATATAAAAAGAGTCCAGTAATAAAATGTTGCAAGACCATGTTGCCAAGTGGCATATTGAAACGACAATACGCTTAAGATGTAATTAAGGAAGAATAATTTGAATTTCAGATAACAATTAATTTTGGAATGAATTAGAAACCAAGAGATGGGCGTGATACCTTGTAGCGAAGTCCCCAGAGTGCTCATATTTAGAAGAACAAAATATTGTTGGGGTTAATATTAAATTTTATCTATTGACACACGTGCAAAATAAGAACATGATACTAGGATACACTTGGCTGACATATTGCGAAAAGGATAGTAGTACTCATGTTGTTGACTAGTCGACAGTATTGATGCTGTTAACATAAGGGATGTCATCAACAATCCTACAATACTAAAATTATCTTGACGATAAGAGGAATTGCCCAACAACTATACAGGAGTTAATGCAGGCAATCTCATGATGCTTGGGTAGTGTTCAGGCTACCTTGAAAAGATAGTACCTAGGCTATTTATGGTCACATTAGCAGTACTGAGGTTGTTGAGGAAGGAAAATGAGTGGTAGTATATCATGTTATCACTAGGCTGATAATACTGATATTGTTGACAAAGAGATTATGAATCTAATTCTGAAGATATGTATAGTGACAATACTAACATTGTTGAAGGAAGCTTCAAAGATAACAAGTATCTTGGAATTAGTTCAAAATGTGTTGTATAGCAACAATATTGACATTGTCAATAGGAATTCTAAGAGCAACTTAGTCTCAAAGTAACAAGTGATGGTGAAGGCAATATACTAATTAGCACGTGATATTCTAAAAGCAATGTAGTTATAAAAGCATGTGCTAAGTAGGGGTGAAAATGAGTCAAGTCAAGCTGAGTATTTGAAATTCAGGCTTAGCTTGTGAAAAAAAATAGACTATTCAATCTTGCCTCATTTATTTAAGTGAACACAATTTAAAACTTGAGTTTAGCTTGTTTAAAAATATGAAAGTTTGGGTTAAGCTCATTTAGCTCGTTTCGGAATTGATTATTTTATTTCTTTTTATCAAATCTCTTCTGAAAGTATTTTTTTTATTTTTTAAAATTTATTAAGCTAATAATTAGTAAACATCTTTATAGTAAAAGATGAATTAAAAATAGAAATAAAGATTTTTTTCCATAATTCATTACATAAAATGATAAAAAAAAATCATAGTCTTCCACTATTACAAAAAGAAATTTCAAAATAAACGTTAACACTTGAAAATATTTATCATATTTCCATAATGAAATAATCTCCTTCTTTTGTGCACGGAGATAGAGTCCATTGACAATTGTATATACTTGTTGTTAACATTTTATAAATACTTATTAAGATAAATAACTTTAACAATCCTACAATTTTTATTTTCTTATTAATTATGGTAATATCCACCTACATTATATATATATATTTATATATAATCGAGCTATTCACGAGCTTTTAATGTCGAGCCCATAAAATTTGAGATTGACTCATTTATATAATCGAGCCTAAATTAAAAGCTGGGGCTTGTTTGTTTAGTTAAACAAACGAGCTTGATCGAGTATTTAATAAGTCGAGTTCGAATAGTTCATAACAGCTCAACTCATTTACACCCTTAGTGCTAAACAAACTACCAATGAACACCACGTCTGAACTAAAGGGTAGTTATTTTCACCACTCACCACTTATGTATACACGATCAGAAGAAGCAAAGCATATACCAGAAAGTGGAAAATGTGCAAAAACAAAGTAAAGTAGCTTGTAACTGTGAGAGACAAGTGGCATGATCACAGTGTATGCAGCTCCCATATGTCATAATCCAATAGAAGAAATGGTTACTACTATTGCCTATAAATAAGAGGTCTTGGTCACTCTGCAAAAGGTCTTGAAACTCCACACTACTCACCAGCAGCAGGAAAATAAGTTACCAAATATCACCCTTTCATTTCTTAGATTTTCTAGCATTTTCCTAGATCTTCATAGCTTTAGACTAGTAGAATCTAGCCTTAGTCATAGATTGGAGCACTAATCGATCTTGTAATTGGATTGGCTTGTATGCGCAATATAGGTTCAATCATATTTCTTCCTACTAAGTATTGTTTTTATCTCTTTGATATTTGGTAGTCATTGAACACATTGAGCACACACTTTTGTTTATCAAATATCATGATATTGACATTATAGATAACATTGCTTTGATCATAATGCAAGTGACCATTTAACTCATCCCAAGAGAGAGTTGGCTCCCCCCCTCCATTCTAGTTAAGGGACCTGTAGGATCAAGCATTTACCACTAGATAAAAAACTATAATTATTAGTCAAGGCGCAACTTTATTTCCTTATAATGGCAATGCATAGCTCCGCATCTATAATATGTTGCGGCCAACCGGCCATAAGGGGCTTTATAATGCACACATGGCTCGTTGGCTGTCAAGTACTTTTGATGTACATCCATATACACATTCGAGTCCTACAGTGATTGCTGGACTACCATAAATCCAACAATCTCCCCCCTAGCGACACTCGGAGGATTTGAACCTACAACCTCGTTTTAATACCACTTGTAGGATCAAACATTTACCGCTAAGCCAAGTTATAGTTATTAGTCAAAGTGCGACTTTATTTCCTTATAGTGGTAGTGCATATAGTCTTGTGTCTATAATTTATCGTAGGCATACATGAGAAGCTTTGCAGTGTACATGTGAGGCACCAGCAGGCTAGGCTGTCAAACACATTTGATGTATGCCCATACACACATACAATTCCTAAGGTAATTGCTAGACTCTCATAAATCCAACAGAACCAAAATCCAAAAATCGATTGGCCTCATGTTTAGATCACTGGCCACGCGTCCTAAAACATCTCAACTTGAAATAAATATATTGTTCACATGCTTTGTTACTCAAATGTTGTACATAATCCTTATTCTTCAAGCGAACACCTTCTTGTCATGTCCAACACTTGGCTAGCATCTTTCCATCCGTTTATGCAACCAAGTTCAACACTAAGGAAACATGTAATGAAAAATGTGGTTGATAGTTCTTTCTCGTAATACTTTTATGTATAAGGGAGACAACAATAAAAGCCTGTTTGACATACCGTATTAGGTCTGATAGGATAAACTAATACAATATATTATAATCTTATCAATTATTTGGTGTAAGCATTATATTGTATAAACTTATACATCAAACTCTTCTTATACATTAAAATGATGGATAATTTAATCAAATATTGGGAGTGAGATTAGGCTCATTGAGTTTTAATTTATAAGTTTTTATAAAGACTCTTCCATTATAATTTTAAACATCTCAATATCTCCAACATTTATATATTAGACCTTATATTATTAAGTTTTATATTATCAGGCGTTATACTATCAAGTATAATACTATAAAATCTTATCATATCATTCATACCAAATAGTCCCTAGGGATTTTCTACTCTTATAAAGGAATTTATTTGATTATAAATTGTAATAAATAAAAAATAAATCGATATAAATATATAAAGAAAAATTCAGTAGTAAAATATTGTAAGGATATGTTACCACACATGACACACTAAAACCACAACACGTGTGAGATAAAATTAAGGAAGAATCTATATATCTATATAATATATAAAGAAAGATTCCAATAATGAAATATTGCATAAACATATTGCCATATGAGACACTGAAATGAAAATACATGTAAGATGCAATTAAGGAAGAATAATTTGAATTTTAGACAACAATAGATTTTGGAATGAATTTAAACTTGAATTTGACTTTACAATAGTGTTGTCTTATCTTCTTTTTTTGAAAAAAAAAATCTACCTAGCATGCAAGAATTAGACATTCAGCAATCCATTTCTAGTTGTAATGATTTGTTCTCTTAGAATTTATCACAACCCATTTTGTAAACGATATCATTTTGACAAGAAGTGCATTGTACATTTACTTTCTTTGATATGTTTCCTTTTACTTTTTAGCTTATTATTTTAAAATTAATTATTATCTTAAATTTTAACGTACTATATTTTCTTTAAATAATAATAATATAAGATTTTTACTTTTTTACTTATTATTTTTTCTGTTTATTATATAACGTTTCATATTATCTCATACATAATGCATGACTTATACAGTTATACATGTATGACATTTGATTTGCACGTGTTGTGCACGAGCGCTAGTTTAATGTAGATAATAACAAAGTGCAACGTCAAGAATTAGGCTTTAAATGCATCCTTTGACTTGGATATTGGAATATTGCAATTGTTTTGTTTAATTATTACTTTTTTTAAGAATATAGCAACCAATTCATACCGTAGAATGGGATAAAAAAAAATTTAAAAAAACAGTTTGGGAGTCGTGGGTATTGAACTTATGATAATTTAATAATTAAAAGATTAATTTTTTGTTGGAATTACAATAAGGTCAAACGTGACATGATGCTATCTACAATTTTTTGATTCTTTTATTTTTTTCCCTATAATAATTGGAAGAGATTTACATTTAATGATCATGTATTCATGTAATCAAATTAATGCGCTTGTGTGTGTTAAACATGTGAAACGTTGAGAGAAGCTCTAATTTTTCCGTAAAACTTATTAAATATATTTAAACCAAATAATAACATCGAGAAGAAATATCTTAAACAAATAGCTTCGATGTTTTCACTTTGTATTATGATTTTCATATAAAGTTTCTCTTTATTTCTAATGAGATTATTTCACTAACCATAGGATACATTGACAAATGTTCTAGATGGAATATTTCCAATGATTTGCAACATAAAGGTGATGAGATCTTTGAAAGTAGCATCAACAAAAGAAGAGGAGTGAATCGTACTCACAACTTTCTTAATTTTTTCTACAAACTTAAAAGCTTCTCTATTATTTTAACTTAGATAATATAAATGTTAGGAACAAAGCTTAGGTAAATGAGAAGTATTGCTCAAGGTAATCAAAAACTTAATTTCAAAAGAAGTTTGGACACTCTTCTTTCCAATTAGAGAAGCTAGTTTAGAGTCCATATGACAAATATTAAGAAAACAACACATGTCAGAAACTTAAAGAGAAGAGTTAAGAAACATCACATAGAGATTTTATATTGGTTCGACCAATCACTTGTCTACGGGTAGTCCCTAGCAAACTACTTGGATTTTTACACCACAAGTATTCTTTAATCCACCGTTATTTCTTCAAGGTAGATTACAAGTAGTCTCTGATCGACCATAGCATCTTCAAACTAAATCTTTTCAATGATCACTAACGAATCAGGTTTGGATTTCCTCATTTGTAGTCTTGGCCTTGGCCTATGCGTTCTCAGCCCGAGTAGCTAGGGACTTTCGATCCTCCTCCCATTTGGCCTTCTCACCTGGAGCTTGTCCAGCTCCTCCTCCTACTCTTTCATCCTTCTAGCCTGGAGCACTAAGCTATCCAAGTAGTGGAAGAAAGAGACATTCTGGAGACTCCGAACTTCATCCATGTGGAGTTGGTGGGCAAGGTTAGACTTTGCCATCTTCTTCACATGTCAATCAACTCCCCAGCCAGGTAGTCCTTCCCACACACAAAGGAGGACAGAAAGCGGATGGGGACATTAAGTGAAGTTTCCTCATCCCGGTCCACCATCAAATCCATGATGGAACTCGTGGTCGACGTAGCTTTCTTCAACCGACTCTTTCCTACCTACAACGCTAACTTCCTCTTCCTCCCTTGTAAACTGGTAGCCTACCTCGAGGACTCAAAGCTCGACTCTTGGAATTGAACCACAGGCTCGACCACAACTCTAGCCCCATCGTTGGTGCTGGCAACAAAAGCCATTTTCTAAGCAACATGCTCTGCCATCCGCCTCTGGAGCTCATCAAGGTTCTAGGCAAGTGCCATGCTTTCTGCAAAAGGAAAAACACTAAGTGTTAGTCATATTCACGAAGATAATATGTGCAAATATACAAACAGAGAAACATGGTATCCCATCGCCCTGAAACCCACTTATAGTAGCCTGGACATCGTTGTCCAGCACATTGATGATGTAAGGTGTCTTAATACATTCCCTATCATTGGTCCACCTTTAGATGATTCAGCACTCCATACTAGAACTCAATGAAGGGCAAACCATACTTCGAGACGTATGAACAACGTCTTATACAAGTACATGAACTGTTGAGGTCCCAAAGTCTGAGTTGTACACATTCACTCTTAGTCTCCTAGCAGATTCATCATCAACTCGTCATCTTATGCGCCGTCTTCCATAAGTTGCAGGTAGGATCTCAACCTTGCCATTTCCCCCGGCGTGTTGATATGTGATAACGTCCTCAATAACTCCTTATCCACCCACCGATATAGGGACATATCCTTAGGAGGTGGATATTGGTCCGAGGGAGCTAAAACAACTTTTTTTCTCCTATGACGAGACCCTAGATCTATAAAGAACCACCCATAGAAGCTGAACTTTCGGTGTCAGAACTTGAACTACTAAAAGGCCCATATTATTGTTCCAACTCCGCGATGATCCCTGAGGTCTAACGGTTCACTTAGGGTGTTGCCCTTTGCCTAGATGCTTCCATCTGTCTCAAAATCTCATTCTGGATATCTATCCAAGATCATGGCCTATGCACCTAGGGGTGTTCCTTCTCCTTAGGGCTCTCCTCTACCACTTAAGAGAGGCTTTCCAGGGAAGAACCCTCTTTCATGTCACTCCCAATCTTTCTAACCCTTGCCATTCCTAGAAAATAAGAAAAAAGGAGAGATAGAATAGGGAATTACCTCGAGGAATGAAAGGAAATAATGAAAAATAGGTTGAAACTGATAAGAGACTTGTCGAAAAATACTCGTTATCGTAGGAACCATTGTGTGCCACTACAAAAAACTTGTCAAAAATTGCCTAAACTCGTTGGAGAAGAAGAAGAGAGATAACATGGAGAGTAGAAATAAGCTCACTCTCCACCCCTCCCCTTTTATAAACGCCACCCACTTCTCAACTGCCGCCATTCCTCATGGGCAAAAAAGTTATTTTGTACCAATTTGAAAACAGAGTAAAGCGAAAACGAAACTCTACATCATGCACTAATATGTGGCACAATCCCACAAGCTGAATAACTAAAATGACCATGGCTCCTAGGCGAAGCATCTTGGGAAAGCCAAGCGTCTCTTCGTTGAAAACTGACATACGAAGAGCAACAGATGCCAAGTCCCAATAAAGATGAGAAACTCCAAAGAAAAGAACTATAGCGACAGATACTGGAAAAGATGCCTCGAGGGATCCATACCACTAGGGGGCCACAATCCACTTTAATTACGGATTGTGGGTCCAAACCATTGGGGGCATAACGATGTCACATCGTGAGTCTTAGCAAATAACATCCACCTTGTATTCACTAAGGGCAATTCATTGCTAATACATGATAATAGATCTCATTACACACCCTTTGTTTAATGGATCCTGGCCAAACTCTGCACTTAGAAAGATCCTTGCGATTGTGGGCATTACACATTCCTATTAGTCTTGGCATATCATATCTCGACACTCAGTTACCACATTAGAGCACCAACCTGGGGCAATTATTTTAGTGTGGTATCTCAGATACAGAGCTCAATAGTGAGGCTCAATTATGTTGGCCAAATAATGGCCCCAACTCGCTAGCAACTTAAGTGCTTGCCGGCCCACCTTCTAGAATATCATCATAGCCTAACAGAGTCTCTTATTTAATGAAGATATTAGGGATCAAATTCCCTCATAACTACCAATTCCTATTTATAGGAAAATTATATCTCCTTATATATATTCCTTCCCTAGTAAGTAATTACATGCTATAAATGCAAGGTTAAGGTACTTAAGTATGCACATATTTCATACATTTTTCCCCTTCTAGTACAAACCTTAACTTAAGTGTTAGAGTGTCTTGCAAATACACCACCTGTAACGTCCTACTTCTAATTTTTTCTATTTTAATTAATTTTCATTTAGGTTTTAATGCGATTTAGAGCTAGACATTACAAAATTACTACTGGTATTAGCTTTTATGTACAATATTTTACATAGTTTTCAAAAGTACAAGCCCTTCTAAAGTTAGTTTTTATATATGCAAACATTTCTAAGTTAGGCACCAATTTTCCAAAAAGTGAGGCTTGCAAAAGCCTTCTCAAGGTGCCGTTATTTACATATTTACAAATATTATTCATTTTAACTATTCATCAAAAAGTAAAATTATCAGGAACAAGTCTCCTAATGTGACATTGAAAAACATAATCCCCTACCTCAGACATATAAACTTGTTAAACTCGGAACTCAACCAGTACTTTAATTGTTGGCATTATTTGAAACATCACGCAAAAATAAGTGAGGCTTGCAAAAGCTTTCTTAAGGTGCCACTATTTACATATTTACAAATATTATTCATTTTAACTATTCATCAAAAAGTAAAATTATCAGGAACAAGTTCTCAACGTGACACTGAAAAACATAATCCCCTAGCTCGGACATATAAACTTGTTGAACATGGAACTCAACTAGTACTTTAATTGTTAGCATTATTTGAAACATCACGCAAAAATAAGTGAGATAAAAATCTCAATAGGAAAGAGTAAAAATAATAAGAAGTTTGAACTAATGATATTTCAGTCGTCACTAGTACAGAAAATAGTTTACCACTCTTTATAGCTTTTTCTTTCTTAAACCATAACTAAGAATCCAACATAAAAATTCATGGCAAAAATTGTCAGTAATAAAAGGAATAAATAACTCATAAAACCAGTACAAGTAACTTCATAAAAATGAAAGAGTAATTCATAATAAATAACTTCATGTAAAAATCAAGCGATTCTCTTTTCAAAACTTCTCTTTTCAACATCTCATTATCATTTTTTATCATTTCTTTATTGTCATCATCATTATCTTTTTATCACTATCTCATTTCAATACTCTCAACCAAATGTGCATTTCTCTTTATGATAATGAGGCGTCCTTCAAAGTCCTCTGATTATGACCATAATAATCTCTAATCAAGGCGTCCCCCAATAATCTCTAATCATGGTCATTGTAATCTTTGTTTGAGGAATCCTCAGTAACTCTTGACAAAGAGACGTCTCTCAATATCCTCTGATCAAGGTCACAACAATCTTTAATCAGGGCTGCTTCCCTCAATAATTTCTAATTATACGATATCTCTCTGCACATTAATTTATTTTTATTCATGAGATAACATTTCTTAAATACTCTCTTCATAAAAACATTTAATAGAAATTTGTGTTAATAATAGATATCATTAGAGTATAAACAATGCAAAAATAAAAGTACTAATAAAGATCTTTAATAAAACAATGAAATAATCCAACTAAATCATCAATTATAAAAAATGGTGAAAAAATTTAAAAGAATAATATAAAAAAATGATAAAGAAAATGAATCACGATTGAAATCTCAATTTTTGTCATTTAGAAGGAATGTTATTCAAATAGACAAAAAGTCTAGTCTATTTGAATAAACTTGTTAAAAACTCTATTTTAAAAGCTTGCTGTCAAATCTTATTCGAATAAGAAAAAATTTATTCGAATAAATCCTTTAGAAAACAACATTTGAAATGTTTTCTAACAAGGTTTATTCGAATAAGTTAATGCTTATTCGAATAAATCATTCGAAATCATGTTGCAAAAACTAGAAAAAATAATTTCTTGTCATTCTTTCTTTAAGTAAAATAGAGTAAACGAAAATAGAGGCAAATGAATTGGCTGAGAGGTATGGTTGGAAGAAATAAAGAAGAAAGAGTGGTGTTTTTGTTATTTCCTACCTTGTTTATAGAATTAAAATAGATTTGAAGAGAGGTTGGAAATGAGAAATAAGGTTGCAAAAAATAGAGCTTCTTATATTAGTTGGGTTGAGTGTTTTTAGATGAGATTGAGGAAGGGAAGGACATATTTATAGAGCAATTTTGAGCTTGCTTTACGTATGGGATGATGTAAGGAGTGATGTGGTTGTGCTTAGTTGTCAAAACGGGATTCAATCCTCAAGAAATATTCTTCTGTAATCCAAGTTGAAATTCCAGAATTCTCTTCAACAACACCTATGTGCTTAACTTAATTCCTGCCTCCTGTTCCATTCATTTACTTCATGTAATCATTATTATGATTCTATGAGCTTCCCCTAATGGCACATGTCTCAGCTAATATGCTTAGTTCATCTTTATTTAATGTTTGGCCACATGTTTTTCTTTTTGGCCGTGAGTCTCCATCTGTTCATTCTGTTTTCTTAATTCATTGGACACATGTCTTTATAATCATTTCTCTTCTTCCTAACGTGGAGTGGCTTATGAATTAAGCCTTGTTAATCTTCATTTTATTCCTCCCTATTCTGAATTTCTCTTTCTGATTCATTGATCATTCTTCAAAATTCCTTGAGTTTCCTCTCTGACACCTGTTGGTGTTGACTTCATCAATCTTATCTCATCCATTTAAATCCATTCAAACCATGGGAATTCAAAATTAAATAGAGAAAAACTAGTTGAAAAAACTAAATGAAAATTAAGTTTTCATTCTTTGTTACAGTGAGACGTGTCTCTCATTTATTTTGATATATGTTACTTTATTCAAATAACAAAATTTTTTTTTAATAAAGTGACATAGTTTCTCTAATATTTTTACACAGCAATAACTTTATTCAAATAACTATGTAATTATTCAAATAAAAGACTTTTATTTAAAAATTTTTATTTGTAAGATTTTGTCTCATTTATAGGTTATTTCTTTTTTAAGATTATTGTATTATACATTATAATTATTTAAATGTTTCATATAATATTATTATTATTATTTATTAATATTTTTAGAAATATTACACCACCTCCTCTTTTGCCGTTGTCTAATAAGGAGTAGCCACCCAATTCAGCTACTTACCACTGTTTGGAGCGAAATCAAGTATTACCTTCTTATCTTGATTCTAAACAATAATTACTAAACCAGTATTATTTGAAGGTAACACATTTTGCACAAATGACTCCATATATAAAGTTACAATGCCAAAACAAAAGTGAAGTTTCATAAATCTGCATTAATTTGTGTATCACAATATAGTCATAATAGCATGATAAAAATAAAACGGTGTCGTGTATTGAATATTTTCTAAACGATTTACAAACGAAGGCGTTGATGTCATGAAAACGACACTCTTTGGATCTTATAAAGGGTCGTTGAATTGTTATTTTAAGGAAAAAAAGAAGAACAGACAAGAAGAGGAGGTGAGTGAAGAGGAGCAGCGAAACAAAAGATTGATGGAAGAAGATTTTGATTTTGAGAAGAAGGTTTCGATAAAGGAAACGATGGAGGTTGAAGAAAACGCCTCCAATTCAACCAAAACCGTTCTTTTGCTTCGCGGTTTCCTTGGAATCCAGCAACGCAGAGCCCAAGCATATTCCAAGCTCAAAAGGTTAGACTGCAAGATTTTGTTAGGTTTCCTCGAAAACATAGGGAAAATCAGTTTTATCTATTTGTTGATTCTATTTTCCTTCTTTTTATTTTATTTTATTGATGATTGTATCTCTTTTCTGTGTTTCTTTGTTCTGTAATCTATGGCTCCATGGAATTTTAGTGATTCTTAAGGGTAGGAATTTGAGCTTTAGGCCTAATAAAAAAAAAACTAAATGAAAAAATGGGCAAAGTTTGATTTCGATTCGAGATTGATCCAGGGAAATGGACCTGAAGAATAGTTTCATTTTTTTTTTTTGCCCATTATTATTTCGTGTATAAAAAAGGATTCCATGATATGTAATTAAAGTCCACAAATACAAAATTCCCAGATCTTATCTAATAGCTTTTTTCCCCCCTACTTGGAAGTTAATTTGTATTTAGCTTTTAGATGCATATATCGAAAGAACTATTGCGTTTGAGATGTTACTGATAGTGTGTCAATGTTACTTTTCCATGAATCTTTCAATTTGAGATGTTTTGAGGCTGTCATTGTAACTCCAATATATGTAGGTAGAACAATTGAAAGCTCCTTATCATGTTGCAGTAATCTAGTGCTGGTATTTCCGAATGACATTGGAATTTGACACTTGAGACAACCTTGGCAGGGGTTTTTCTGACTACATGACTTCTGGAGGGGAATTAGCTTACCAGCAACTTTGCAGTGAAATCACAATAGAGTTTAATGATTGCTCAAAAAAAGTTTGACACATGACCCCAATGTTATTTTTGTTTTTTTTTGGCTCACCAGCTTTTGTTTAATTTCACTGCATTTCTTTAATTTTTTTTATGCTTTAGCACAGGTCCTCGAAATGGAAGCACTATTTCGGAGCCCTGACTACTGCCGAGTTGATCTAGCACAGCTCCTTAGAGCTGTTCAAGATCAGGAAAAGCAGAAACTGCATCTGGTATGTCCCTGTATTAATTTAAGGATCGTTCTTCTACTAAAAAAATTGACAGTGTTTGTATTGTTGCATGAAACTTATTTTCTTTTATGAATTTATCTTAGCTTTTTATAACTTCTCTGTAGGCATTGTTGATGATGATCAAACTAACACATGCTACCCTGTATATTTCTGAACTTGTTGCATACGTATTATCTGGATATCATGTGAGAACTTTGTCCATTGGATATCCAGCTGTTCTTCTGTTGTTATAATTTGTTAAAGTGTTTCATTAAGGTGGTAAGCACAGAAATCCTGTTTAATTTTCTATTAGTAGTGACATAATAAATTGATCCTGTTGGAATGTTCAACCTGTGTATTGAAGTTTCATGACCCCAAGGATGTGGCTAGCTGCATGTGCCTTTAAGCCCCAAGGTTGCTCAACCTGTTAGGGCTCTCTTCAGTAGCTTAAATGGTTAGTTCATCCTGGTATACACGCAAATGTAGGTTTCTTTCTTTTCCTTTTTTGGGCCATACCAAATGTAGGCTCTCTAACCCACCTGTTTCAGAAAAAACAGAATTTTATGCACTCAGTAATACTGTTGGTTGGACTAGGATAGTTTCTCCAACATAATAACTAAAACTTCTGTCCTGACCAAAATCAGACAACACCTCCTTGAGCTTATGTCAGTCTGGCCATTAAGAACAGGCTACTACATGCATATTTAAACCCCAAATGTTTTATCCACAAAAAAAAAAAGAATTTAAGCCCTAAAAGGGCTAGCCAATATTTAGACATTTTCCGATAAAAATGACTTTATGTTTCTTAAATTTCTTGTACTCCAGCTCCATCTAGTAAGCGTTCTATGTGGGACTGATTTGACTTAACACACATTAATCCTATACAGATACATAATCACGCAATAGGGTAAACAAATATAATTATGTTGAATGGAACAATTATATTCTATTTTTCCTCTCCATCGGGTGGTGTTACTTGCAGTTGTTTAACCTTGAAAATTTCGCACAGATCATATGATGACAGATATCAATTAGTTATTCTCCTTGCTCTTAATTGCCTCCATGACTTAGAACTCCTTATTCTTTTTAAATTGCACTTTCCTGATTCTTGCAACTCAAATATAAGTGTCGTTCAAATGTTTTGGTCTTTACTGACAAGTACTTTACTGTAAAGACAGCTACCATTCAGGTGTTAAAGAAAGCTGGTCGCCCATCTGAACGTCTGGTGAGCCATGAGAATTGCAAATATACAAAGCCAGCAGAGCATGAGTGTGTTCATGTTCAGGAGATTACTGAAGCTTCTGGGACTGAAGAGGCAGAAGCGGATGCTGAGTATGATAATGCTCTCAAGGAAGCTATTAGAGGTGTCCAGGATGCTGTCACGGCCATAAATGAACATCTGGAAGAAGTCAGATATGAAATTGCTGCCCTTGAAGCAGAGTGATTCTTTGCGTGTTCATTTACTTATATGTTACTGACCGATATTCACATTCAAGCATAATCATTTGCCTGTGAATGGATAGGTACAGACACTCAGTGCTAACGATTATTGGTATTTGTCTACAACCAGTGAAATGTACATAGACGCCCCAAAGTGCAGTTCATGAATTTTGTTCAATCATCAACAATTTATATTAAAATGGCAAAAAATCCAAGAATTCTTATTAAAATGCGCTATTAAACACTTTGGTACTTAACGGAAATTGATGGTTCTTAGAATCAGTTCTCTGGTTCGGACTTCTGGTTTTGACTTCTGAAGTGTTGGTTGAGTCAACTGCTTTGTGTTGTACGAAGAACTTATAGAAAAAATCATGCCCATCTCATCTAGCTTCTTTTATATTTTAAAAATGAAATGTTTTGTGTGCAACATCAATAAATTAATTTTTCTGATCAAAATTCATGGAAACTGAGCTTAGTTTCAGTTCAGCAAGTGAGTAGGTTCTTCGCAGTCAAAAGCCTATACAAAGTTACAAAATTTAAGGAACGTCCTATTATGAGGATCTGTCTATGAAGAACACTTAAAGGCCCGAATTCGTGAACAACTTTTTAAACTGATAATAGCTAAAGTAGACCAAAAAAGAAAACAGTGATAATAGCTAAAACAAATTTTACACTACAAAAACACCAATTACTTTGCCCTCTGCAAGTAAAACACTGCCCCCCAGAAGCCCTTCCCTCATATTGGGGAGTTGTAGGTGATCGTGTTCTATCTCCACATGTGAAGTGGATCCCATGAAGTTCCAAAACGAACTACACCCTTTGCAGTTAAAGGTCCAAAAGTTAGTATTTCATGAATAATTTTTATCTTCAATATTTTATTGTAAAAAAAATATTTTATATGGCTAAGATCCTATTTAAATGTAATTATTTTATATGACTTATTACCCTTCTGACCATCAAGCATTAATCCTCATACGTTTTAACAATCTATGGTCCACCCAAACCATTATAGGTTGTCCAAGTGTTGTAATTGTTTCTTTTGAAACTTGTCAAAAACTAGGGTGCTGGTACTGGTTTGCAGCTCGCAAATGCTATATGACTGTTGCGGACAAGGCCTACTCCCACCAGATACAAAAATATAACAAGTTCCCCCGAAACTAAATCCGCCTAAAACCAACTAGAACGCGATTAAGTGCCATTATGAGCCTAGGTGTAGGGTGATACCCAAGACAGCCCATAATGTATTTTTCTTGAGAATTTTGATGATCTGATTGGCTTCACAGACTTCTAGACACAATTCTCCCAAAGTATTCAGAGTTTGGAAGAAGGGATTCCGTGAGGACTGTAGGATCAAGTGGTATCTTAGAGATCTTAGATCCGTCTAAGAGAGAATGACCAAAAATCATTAAAACCCCTATTATGCTTAAAATGTCTTATTTGTGCTAATAGACCTTAATGACTTGTTGCTTATAGTATGACATATCCCCATCATAGAGAGAAAAGAGAAAACCTTAAAGAAGTTGAGGGGTATTTAGGTCCAGATCAAAAGACTCGGTCTTTTTGTGGGACCGTAAGATATAGTGTCATCATTTGAAATTTGAAAATGCAAGACCTGATTTGATTAACTATCAGTGTTAAATTACCAAACATTGATGAATAATATTAATTAATACTATAAGTTCTGGTTAATACATTCAAAACAAGTAAGGTCCAAAAGTTAGTATTTCATGAATAATTTTTATCTTTAATATTTTATTATAAAAAAATATATTTTATATGGCTAAAATCCTATTTAAAAAATTATTGCAGGGGCTCTTGATCCCTCTACATGCATTAATTCATACGTTTTAACAATTATTAATAGGTTGAATAAGTGGTTAATGGTTTGATTAACTTGTCAAAAATAAGAAAGAGTTACAAAATAGGTAAATGGTATTCATGGTTAAGACTTGCAAATGTTAATCAATATTAGTTTTGACAAGGCCTAATCCAAGAAGTACAAAAATAGAGCAAGTTCCCCTGAATCTAAATCAACCTAAAACCAACTAGAACGTGATTAAGTGCCATTATGGGCTTAGGTGTAGGGTGAATGCCAAAAGGGAAATCATAAATATTTTTCATGGGAAATTGAATCCGATGGTTTGGCGTTAGGAAACAAGTGGTTTTCAAGTATTCAGACCTTGGAAGAAGAGACTCCGTGAGGATTGTAAGATCAAGTGATATCTTAGAGATCTTAGATCTGCCTAGGAGAAAATGACAAAGATCATTAAAACCCTGATTATGCTTAAAATGTCTTATTTATGCTAATAGACCTTAATGACTTGTTGCTTACATAATGACCCGTCCCCATCATAGAGACAAAAAGAGCAAAACCTTAAACAAATTAAAAAGGGAACCTACTACCATATTCCCAAGATTTGTACATGATCAACTATGCTCATAAATGCCTTTTGTCCCTTTTAGTCATGATCCTCCCTATAGAAGAATCCATTCAAGTGAAAAGCAAAGGCGGATTAACTACTATAGCATCATGGGCAGATTACTAAGAACACTAACTAGATCCCTTGCTCACCCTCTTAGCAACTCTCATGGTTGTTCCGTTGGGTTCTTGATCCAAGCTAGTAGAACCAGACCCCATCTTCCACTTGTCTCACAAGCATACGAACCTACCTCTATTAGTTTTTCTAACCATTTTCCCTTTCCCCCTAATTATCTAAAGCTCATCCCAGATCAATGACAAAGAGCACTTATTATATTGTAGCCTAGAGTGACTACGATTGTAAAGAGTGACCAAAGGGACTAGACTTTTAACTAAAGTTTTGTGTTGTAAGTTTAAATGAAACATGATAAATCACTTGTTTCCAACTCTTTTTTCCCTTATCCTTTTAGCTTCTCACATCATTCTTGTCCTATAATTGTCTATCTCTTTTGTTGTTGTGTGCTATGTATTCAATTTGTCCTTTGATCCAATTAGCTTACTTGTTGAGTGAATTTGCTTTAGAGTATTTCTGAATTTATGTATGCGATACTTAAAAAGTACTGGTTTACACATTTTTTATTTTATTTCGAGGATGTGTTAGATAATACATTGTGTTGGGACAACAAAGTTCATGCCCATCATCCTCCCAAAGTCACGCTAGCTTTTACCACTCTGCTTGGTGAAGGGTGTTAAATCTTGAACACCCTTGAAGGAGTACTTAGGGGCCTTGTGGATAAGCCTTAAAAAGAAAACACCCAAGTCAAGCAAAACAAGCAAAGTGTTTGGATGTTTCTTCGTTAATGAAATGGAATAAGTAAGGATGGGTCGGTTAATGAAGGAAATGAGTAGAATAAAGCTACTTTCTCCTTATTTAAAAGATTAATAAAAGAACAGAAAGGAACTCCATTACTCTTATTTGAGAGTTATATTATAATGGTACAAAATAAAACTATTATACTTCTTCACTCTAGTAAAAATTTTATTTTGTCTTATTCCACCTCAATTTTGAGAAGAACAAAAATTAGACATTTGAAGGAAAAAAAGAAGAAATAAATCCTTTTAAGTTGCTTTTAACTTTCTTTGTAATGCATCGTTTAACTAATGAAAAAAAAGTAGGGGCTGGCTGGTATTATTGGCAAAGTTGTAATTTTGCCTTCTTTATATCTAAACCTTTCAACCATCAGAGGTTGAAGATCTCAGCCTTCTATCTTTCATGTTGACTCTTGGTTTCTTTTTGTTTATACTCCCTTTTCTCTCAAATATAAGCATCCTTCTATAATCCTTTTGAGATTTTGGAGAAATTTTCAAGCACTATCCATCTCTTTTCTCCTATAAGTTGCTCTTGGGGTAATTTTCTTGAGTTAAGTGTTACCAAGTGGCCTCAAACTTAAGAGTGTAGGTGAATTAAGTTTATAAAATATTTTCGTAAATCTTTTGTAAAACGTTTGTTTATCAATTTTTATTGAAGCTATTGGATAATTGAAGTGAATAGATAAATGAGATTGAATACTTTACTCACAAATTAAACAAGCTAAGATGAATAACATTCAAGCAAACATATAAAATAAATGCACAAATGTAAGAGATAGGGTTGAGAGAATCAAACACAAGGATTTATCCTGATTCAGCCACCCCTTGTGACCTATGTCCAGTCCTTAAGCGAACCATTCGAGATTTTTCACTAAACTTCAAGCTTGAACAGGTGCTTGAAAACTTTTACAGATTGGAGCACTCAACAACACTTTCGGATACCTCACCCTTGTACTTTGAGCCTCAAAACAGGGATACATCAACCTTTACAACCTTTGAGAGATACCTCACCCTCTTTACACCTTTGAAAGATACCTCACCTTCTTTTCAACAAGGGATACCTCATCCTTTTTCACTAGAGGGATACCTCACCCTCTTTACAGAACAAACAAAGTGTTTGAATGATAGAAACTCTCTTAAAGAGTAGATTGATACAAATTGAAGTTCTAGAATGCTCCTTTTGAATATCTCAAGTTTTCTCACAAAAACAGGGCAAAAATGTTTTCAGAATTTGATTCTCATATATAAGTGTTAGATTGATGTTCTGAATTGAAGATTAGCCATTAATGAAGCCCCAAGGCAAGTATTTATAAGTTGTTGGAAGAAAGGAGTCATTGAGTAGCATTTATGGCAACATTAGAAGCCAAGAAAATAGTCGTTGGCTACTGTCAGACCACTGGTAATCGATTACATAATCTCTGTAATCGATTACATGGCTATTTGAACGTGTTCTTGGCTTTCTGGACACTTGGTAATCGATTACCAGTTTGGTGTAATCGATTACAAGGCCTCTGACTTTCTTGTAATCGATTACCATTTCTCTGTAATCAATTACAGAACTTCTCGATTACATGGCTGTTTGAACGTGTTCTTGGCATTCTGGGCACTTGGTAATCAATTACTAGTTTGGTGTAATCGATTACAAGGCCTCTAACTTTCTTGTAATCGATTACCATTTCTCTGTAATCGATTACAGGACTTCTGGAACGTGTTCTTGCCTTTCTAGGCTCATTGTAATCGATTACCAGCTTGGTGTAATCGATTACAAGGCATTTGTTTGCTATATAATCGATTACAAACATCTTGTAATTGATTACCTTTGCCTTTGAACACACTTTTCAAGTCCAATTGAGTATGTAAGCCATTTCTAACACTTAGATCATCGGATTGAACATAAATGCCTTCATGAATATTGAATCCAAGATTAAAATCAACATTTCTTGAAAAACATGTTTAACTTTGAATTTACAAGTTGATTTTGAAAATGATATTTAGAAAACCATTTGAGAATCATTGAGATACTTAAAGGACATTTTACATTGATATTCTACGACCTATATCTAATATACCTCTTTTGATCGTAGTTTTTATATTTTGATTTTGCTATTATCTTTTGATCTTGATCTTCATCTTTGACTTTGTTATCATCAAAAACCCATTTGATATGTTTCAAGACATAAGCATTCACATTCTCCCCCTTTTTGATGATGACAAACTAAACATTCAACAGAATGATAAATATATGCATTTATTTGATTATTAGATATTTAAGTGCAACTCTCCCCCGTAATGTATGCATGAGATAGAATATGTGAAAGCGTAAAACTCCCCCGTACATATGCAATATATTTCACTAATCTCTCCCCCGTTGGCATTATCAAAAAGAAGACATAAGCATTCAAATTGGATATAATCATTTCAGCCCAGCAGGATCAATATCAGAGTATAAACCGTTTAGCACATCAATATGTGATACCAATAGCAAATGCATATGAAGAAAATCTTAGATAGTATTTATCATTTATGCCAATAGAATTCAGAGTCATATACAAGAGCAATATAGGGTTATATAAAGATTAAGCATATGGAAAGCATCATGAAAGAATAGAACATCAAGATTAAGCAAAATTAAAAAAAGGTTTTGTAATCGATTACACTTTTATTGTAATCGATTACACGCATTCTGTTTTCCTTGTAATCGATTACAAAGTTTGTGTAATCGATTACATGCTTTCTGACTTAGCTTGGAACGCTTGACAGAGCGTTTGTAATCGATTACAAACATCCTATAATCGATTACAAGCTTGCTGAAATCAGTTTTTACATTTCAAACAATAATTGATCAATCTCAAAGCCTTCAAATTAGTTCCAAAACATCCCAAATCAAATCCAAACAACATGTAAACATAAAAACTAACCAATCTTTGATCCAAAACACATAATTGTGCAGCAAAACGACATATTATGCATCAAGATATCACATTATGCAGCAAAGTAATATATTATGCATCAAAATAGCATATTATGCAGTAAGTTAATGTATTGTACGGAAGAATTAGATGCATGATTGATCCATTATGATAAGTTCAAAGATATTGATATTATGCATGCCATTTCACATAAAAAGCATATTCATTTAGCATATTCAAGATACTAAACTAGTAAAGCATAGTGCAAGTCTCCACTTAACCAAAGGATGCAAGTTCAAGCTTCTTGGAGACAAGGAGGACAACTTGAAGTATTTTCTGAACTTGTGCTTGCAGCAACCGCTTTTGAGATTTCAAAGTCTATTTTTGGCCTTCAAGCACACCTACAATACACTTCAATTTTTGGCTTTTGGTACTCAAATTTTCTTGGGTCCTTGTGTGTTAGTTTTTAGCAAAGTGCCTTTGGGAATCCAAACCATTTTAGTTCCAAACTTATTATTGTTATTCTTCCTTACATTGCAAGTTGATGCACTATGTTATTTTCTCCCACAATAAAAACATTTGATGAAGGGGTTACTTGATGTACTTGAGAAAACAAAGAAATTCTTGAAAAACTTTTGTTAGTTATTGGGATTATACCCTAAACTAGCCTTTTGAAAAACATATCTTTATTTCCCTAACAATACATTCAAATTATCTCTTCCAAGAGTAAATTTTGAAAAAGCGTTTTTCAAATCCTTAATCTCAATTTCAAATGCTTTACATGATGAGCAAGATGAGGGTATAGATATATTATCAAGTGATGAACATGTCATGCATGAAGAATTTGCATCAATAAGTCAAAGAGTTTTATTTTCTATGCTTAGTTCCTCAATGTCCTTGTTTAGAATAGAGATTTTGTTTTCAAAAGAGGAAATTATTTTCTTAGATGATGAAATAAGTTTTGCAAGCTTCATAGATTCATTATGTAATTCTTCAAAAGTATCTTACAATTCATCATAGGAAAGGGAAGAGTTTGATTTAGAATTTGAGGATGTTACCTCCATGTCATCTTCATCTTCCTCTTCTCCTCTAGCCATAAAACATAGATTGACTTTCTCATTGTCTGAGCTATTGGTTGAATCCATATCATTGTCATCCCAAGTTATGTAGGCTCTTCTTTCTTTCTTCTCCCTTGAGGATCTTTTGTGATATTTTTCCACTTTACTTTGATAGATTGGGCACTTCATCTTCATGTGACCTAATTCTCCACATTCATAGCATTTAGGAATGGATGAGGTTCTTTCCCCTTTGTGATAGACATTCTTTTGGGGAAAGGGAGGTCTTTTTTGAGTTCTATTCTTCTTGAAGAATCTTCCGAATTTCTTAACTAATAGAGCAAGATTCTCCTCGTCTATTTCCAAGTCATCTCTATCATCTTCATCATCATCATTGTTGATTATGGAGGAGGTGGCTTTGAGAGCAATCTCTTTCTTTTTGTTGTCAAGCTCTTCATTTTGTTTGAGCCTGTTCAATTCCAATTCATGTTCTTGGAGCTTGCCAAAAAGTGTGGCTAAGGTCATGATTGAGAGATTTCTTGACTCCGCAATAACTGTCACTTTAGGTTGTCAATGTCTGCTCAAACATCTAAACACTTTGTTAATAAGATCTTCATTAGGAAAAATCTTTCCCAATGAAGCAAAATGATTTACAATATGTGTAAAACGTTTTTGCATTTCTTGAATGCTTTCATTTTGGTTCATTCTAAAAAGCTCATACTCATGAGTGAGAGTATTTATCCTTGTTCTTTTCACTTCACTAGTACCTTCATGGGTTACTTGTAAAGTATCCCATATTTCTTGGGTAGATTTATAATTTGAGACTCTAAAGAACTCATCATACCCAAGGATGTGGTAATAATGTTTTTGGCACTCAAATTATATTAGACTTTTTTCTTATCATCATTTGTCCATTCACTTCTTGGTGTATTAACCCTTACACCATTAACAACTTTTGTGGGGATAAAAGGACCATTTTCAATAGCATCTCACACATCTAGGTCAATAGCTTCAATAAAAATTTTCATTCTTTCTTTCCAATAAGCGTACCCATCCCCATTGAAAAAGGGAGGTCTATAGATGGAAGAACTTTCTGAAAAATCATTTAAGGATGCCATCACTTTCTCTTGAAGCCGCTAAGCACTTTGCATAAGAGCCTAGCTTTGATACCACTTGTTACCAAGTGGCCTCAAACTCAAGAAGGGGTGAATTGAGTTTATAAAATATTTTCGTAAATCTTTCGTAAAACATTTGTTTATTAATTTTCGTTGAAGCTATTAGATAATTGAAGTGAATAGATAAGTGAGATTGAATACTTCCCTCATAAATTAAACAAGCCATGATGAATAGCATTCAAGCAAGCATATAAAATAAATGCACAAATGTAAGAGATAGGGTTGAGAGAATCAAACACAAGGATTTATCCTAGTTCAGTCATCCCTTGTGATCTACGTCCAGTCCTCAAGCGAACTACTCGAGATTTTTTACTAAACTTCAAGCTTGAACGGGTGCTTGAAAACCTTTACAGATTGGAGCACTCAATAACACCTTAGGATACCTCACCCTTGTGCTTTGAGCCTCAAAACAGTGATGCCTCACCCATTACAACCTTTGAGGGATACCTCACCCTCTTTACACTTTTGAAGGATACCTCACCTTCTTTTCAACAAGAGATGCCTCACCCTTTTTCACTAGAGGGATACATCACCCTCTTTATAGAATAAACAAAGTGTTTGAATAATAGAAACTCTCTCAAAGAGTAGATTGATACAAATTGAAACTCTAGAATGCCCCTTTTAAATATCTCAAGTTTTCTCACAAAAATAGGGCAAAAATGTTTTCAGAATTTGATTCTTGTATATAAGTGTTAGATTGATATTTTGAATTGAAGGTTAGCCATTAATGAAGCCCCAAGGCAATTATTTATAAGTTGTTAGAAGAAAGGAGCCGTTGGGTAGCATTTATGGCAACATTAAAAGCCAAGAAAATAGTCGTTGTTCTTGTTAGAGTTTAACGGTAATTGATTACACAAAATCGATTACATGGTCAGTTTTGAATGTGTTCTTGACTTTCTGGGCACTTGGTAATCGATTACCAGTTTGGTGTAATCGATTACAAGGCCTCTGACTTTCTTGTAATCGATTACCATTTCTCTGTAATTGATTACAGGCTTCTTGAACGTGTTCTTGGCTTTCTGGGTTCATTGTAATCGATTACCAGCTTGGTGTAATCGATTACAAGGCCTTTGTTTGCTATGTAATCGATTACAAACATCCTGTAATCGATTACCTTGGCCTTTGAACACATTTTTCAAGTCCAATTGAGTATGTAAGTCATTTCTAACACTTAGATCATTGGATTAAACATAAATGTCTTCATGAATATTGAATCCAAGATTAAAATCAACATTTCTTGAAAAACATGTTCAACTTTGAATTTACAAGCTGAATTTGAAAATGATATTTGAAAAATCATTTGAGAATCATTGAAATACTTAAATGACATTTTATATTGATATTCTAAGACCTATATCTAATATACCTTTTTTGATCTTGGTCTTTATCTTTTGATCTTGGTCTTCTCTTTTGATCTTGATCTTCATCTTTGGCTTTGTTATCATCAAAAACTCATTTGATATGCTTCAAGACATAAGCATTCACATTAAGGATTGCGCTTTGAGGAAAGTGGACGCTATCCACTTTTTGATATTCATTTCTTTATCTCTTTAAAGTAAACTCATAATCTAAAAACTTGAGTAATTAATTTTATTGGTACAATTCCATATTGGGTAGATTGAATAGTGAGTTTAAGGTGATGTTATTTAAGATTTATTAAGAATTAGGAAATTAAATTAGGCAATTTTATGGTATGTAATTGATTTATGCATTGCTGCATTTCTATGGTTATAGAACGGTAAGGAACCTCCAGTTTGATTGTGCAATTTTTTAGAAAAAGATCTAATTAGAAAATCAATAAGTACTATAAGTAGTTTCCGCCTACTATACGTCAATTTGAAATTACTCAATTTTTAAGTTGATTTGTTACTAAGTTTTGAATGTTTTATGGTCATATGGACTATTGGGACAAGCAAAAGTTTTGGAAAACTCATGACTGACTTTATAATTTTGGTTATTTTGAAATGCTTTAACATTGGTTATGGACCAATAATGATAAATGTTATATATAATAATATATGCCAGTGATGGTAACTGTTATGGACATTGGCTTGAGCTAATAATGGTAATTGATATAAAAAATGTTTATGCGTATGTAAAGGAAATTTAAATTTATTTCACTGAGTAAATTACTTGATTGTATCGGATTTTAATTTTTGCTCACTTGAAAATTTATATTTTAGATCTGAATAACATATTTGAAGACTTAGTTTATGATAGGACACAATGACATCGTTTGATCCATGTAACCGACCCCATTTAGTGGGAAAAGACTTAGTTGTTGTTGTTGTTGAAAATTTATTTTTTTGAAAGTCATATTGTTGCAAATTTTTAATTGTTTTTTTTTTTGGAAAAAGACATTGTCGAAATCCTTTGCATCTAAAAATAATAAATGTTAGTCTCAATGTACCTATGATTAAATTAGGCCTTAGCTAGCATGGTATAGGCTGACTCCGTGTGTAGGCCTACACATGTGGGTTTATGCTCTTTAGTCCAAGCATTGAGCTTGTTGGATTGTAAATTTGCTCATGAATTATGTGTTCATTCTATTTTAGTTTTGCATAGTAGATTCTTTCACATGGATTGTGAATTAACTGATTACACTTTATTTGTTAAATGATTGGAAATTGAAAATTGTTCTCCATTAACTGTTTGTGATAATTTTCAATTTGGGTTTTTAATGATTTGACTTAAATTGTTTTATTGAGAAATTATTTTATTACTTTTGGTATTTTTACTTGCTAACAAAAGACTCGTGTCCCGCTTATCCAATTTTTGTTATAGTAGGTAGCAATTGTTCACTGAGTTAAGACTCACCCAAATTATGATTATATGTTTTCTAGATAAAGGTCAAAAAATATCTTTTGATTCTACTATTTTGGTTTGATTGAGGGAGTCTAATATATCTACAGTTGGTGAACCCAACACAATGCCCATGTGGGCATGTTTGATTCTTTATTTTATTTTGTTATTGACTTTTATTTGAGAGCCTTATAGGCTTATACTCTTAGACGTGCTATATTATTTCTACAAGGAGGATTTTAGATAATACAATTGGTTTAATTATATTTTGAGCAAATTGCAAGTTTGGATTTGTTATTTTTGAAATTTGAAAGCATGGAGTATTTTGTATTAAAGTTTGTTTTGAAGCCTTGTGATGACTATTGTTATTGTTTTGAAATGATGGTGTGAATTGTTGATTTTTGGGGAATAACCAAAATACAAGAGAAACTTTGCCAAAATTTAAATAAATTTTATGAAGATTCTTATATGATAAATATATCTGACTATCTCCATTAATAGAAAAAAGGTTTATAGCGACTGATTTTTTGGTTGTTAAATTCCTAAAATTGGTCGCTAAACCCTTGGTCGCTAATAACCAATTTATGTCGGTTGCTAAAATTAAAGACCGATTTAGCGACTAATTAAATAAAATAATTAGTCTTTAATTTTGATCAAAATTTGGTCTTTTAAAAAAAATTAATTTAAAGACCGATTTAACGATCGATTTTTAGAGATCGAAAAATCAGTTTCTAATTCGGTCTCTAAATTAATCTCTAAATGCTGAATATATTTTATGTTTTTTAAAATCAGTCACTAATTCAATTTCTAAATTAGAGACCAAAAAATTAGTCTTTACACGCTGAATTTATTATTTATTTTTTAAATTTAGTATCTAATTTGATCTCTAATTTGTTTAATGAATTTGTAATCATTTTTAATTTATTAAAATCCATTTTTTAAAACACCTAATGAACAACAACATACCAACAATTAACATATATATATATATATATATATATATATATATATATATATATATATATATATATATAACAAAACACATAAATTAGAATAACACAAAATATTATACATTGTCTAGAATATCTCATTCCTAAAATATTTCAAATGTAAAAAAATTCAACACAAACTAAATTCTAAAGTTCAACTAAACTCTAATCAGTCCTCTTCATCCTCATCTCCCTCTTCTTCTTTTGCTCTATCTGTCTCAAGAAATGGATGATACCTCAGAAATGACTACAAAGGCTGGAAGTTCATCCTTATCATCAACTCTTGTTGCAATTGATTTGTAGTATTTAGTTTGTCGACTCAAGCTGTTGGTTTGTTGATTGAATATGTCTCTAATTATTATCCAATCTCGCCCGAATGTCATCACTTTCCCTTCTTATGTCTTCAAGTTCTTCCCTTCGTACCCACTTAGATGATGAAAAACTTGAGTCACGATATTGTGATCTTCTAGCTACTATGATTGACTTTAATCTAATACTATAGATTCTACCTTTTTTCACTCCAGTCACATTACATCCAATTCATTTGGGAGATGAGCTCCTTGCTCAAATGCTCTTTGAGTCCTTTGTTGCATTTGATCTTCAAATGCTTCCTGTCAACATCAATATAATAGCTCAGTTAAAATATGCATATACCAATTACAAATCTTCAAACCTAAGGCATATTCCCCTTTGAAAACAGAATAGTGACTTTTGTCATGTAATAAATAATAAATTCAACAAGGTAGAAAATGGGCAGCATAAGAATAAACATGATTTCAATCACATCTTCAAAGCAAGTTCCTATAATTTATCAAAAAATAATCAAGAGGAATCTAAGCATGGTATTGCAAGAACATATATAAAAGAGATTCAAACTTATATTTAGAGTACCTTTTAAATATCAAGACATCAACATGTTCATCATTATAACAAAGAAACATGCAACTAGCTCTTACTCATAAAGCATATCAACCAAAAGAAAGTTGTAACATCCCAAATTTAATAGCCATAGTGTAATCTATATTATACTATAGTAATTAGATCTAGGAATGCTACTTACTACAATTAAGTATTTTATAATATAACAAAATCATGTATATAGAAAATATGAGCCATAAATGGATAAATATATTTATTACACAATATATGTATTTATCATAAATACAATATGTATATAATTTCATAAGAAACTACTAAGTTATACTAAGCTAAGCTCTCCAAACTCTCGTCTGCACTTCGCTTTCCATAAGTCTTCTTCCCTGGAATCATCATGGAAACACATACAAACGGGGTAAGAATCACATAGTCTTAATAGTTAAATTCATAAAACATGTCATTACAATTATTTCAGTTATTTAGAGAAAAAACACAATTCTAAACTCAAGTCTCATACATATAAAAGCTAGAAATATGACAAAAGCCAAATTCATGTCCTTTCTTTTCCCGAAATAGATTCTTATTTTATAAGTTATATAGAAAACTCATTTCCATACATATTCATCACATTCTCAACAAAAGACAATCGTTCATACAATTGCCATGCATGGATATGTTATGCTTAGTAACCGCACATACAATTGTCATGCTATGCCAAATTATGTCTTATGTTCATGCAATAGCCTAAGTTTGTAATGAATAATGTTATGGTACCATTTACGGGAATCCAATTCTATGATAATGTTATGATAAGCATGAATCTTGAACAAAGCAAAGGAACTCGGTTCCATAAGCCTTGAACAAGTACTAGAATCCAGTTCCAGCAGTCTTTTCTCCAGGTAGTGAAATCTCATCAACTACGTGGTCTTCAACAAATCTAGGTAGTGAAATCTCATCAATTATGCGATCTTCAACAATGATCATTATGATAGGAAGGGTTGGTTACCTTCTCATTCAAAATCGTATTTGATTATCAACAATAAGGACTCCATCCTCATCAACATAGTCATGAAAAATAATGATGTCAATTATTATAATAACTAGCATGTTAATTGGTTTACAATCATAACTACAAGAGTGAAATACAATGACGTCAATTATCACAATAGATAGCATACTAATTGAATTACACTCATCTTATCTCATCTTAAACATGAATAACAATGATGTTAAATATCACAATAATCACATACCAATTGATTTACATTCACCACATAAACACTTTATTAAATATTCCTATTAGAGTCTCAACACTCCTTAAGAAGCATAAAAGAAGAAACTATGTCAATAGGAAACTATGCAAAAGGTTAAAGTACAAAGAAGAAAGTGACAATTGTTGTGTGGTGAAGGAAGAAGCAAGGATTGCTAGGCTTTTTCTTTTGTTGTTGCCCCCCCTTTTTTATTATTTTTACTAGCTTATATCAGACCCGACATTACACCTATATAATTGGTGCCAAATTGATATCAATTACTCCTCTAATTTGCTTGATTGGCCTTGATTGATTCTTATTGTAATATTGACATGTGTAAAAAATTATTTTACAAATCCTTCTTCATAAATGACCACAGTCATTATTCTTCTTTTTACTTCTCATGTGTTTTTGTTGTGCAATATGGATTGGATCCAACATGGTATTCAATGAGCTGAACTAACTTAATTTATTTTTGTTATTTTTGTAAATTTTCTTTTTGCATTCACTTTTTTTTTTAAATTTTGAAAATGATTTGGAAAAAATATGATGTTCACAAGTTGTTAGAAAATATTTTAATGACTTGTTCATTACTAATGACTCAACAAGAATAGATGAAGCACTCTTAAATGTATAGGAGAGAGTATCTGATGAAATGAATAACTCCTCTTTATGTCATTCATTGTCGTCGAGGTAAATGCAACCATTTTTTTGATAAGTGCTATAAAATCCCTGGATCCATAAGGTATGCCTGTGCTTTTCTTTAAAAAATATTAGAATATTTTTTTTTGTAATGATGTGATTGAGGCGGTGCTGAGTGTTCTGAATAAAGGTGATTTCATTGATAACATTAATCATACCTTCATTGTCCTAATCCCAAAAATTCAATCCCCATAAAATATGAGGCAATTTCATCCTATTTCTCTATGTAATGTGCTTTGCAAGATTATCAATAAAACTTCGGCTAACAGGTTAAAGATTGCTCTACCTTCATTAATTTCATAATCTCAAAGTACATTTGTGCAAAATAGACATATCACAGACAATATCCTTATTGCCTACAAGCTGGTTCATGCTTTAAGATGCAAGAGATTTGGAAGAAAAGGATACTTGATAATGAAGCTTGACATGAGCCAGGCTCATGATTGAGTTGAGTGACCATTCCTAGAAGCCATCAAGAGAAAGATGAACTTCAATGAGGGGTGGATTGGTAGGATTATGACTTGTATGAGATTTGTATCCTACTCCATTCTTCTTAATGGATTCCCTGGTGAACATTTCAAACCACAAAAGGGACTCAGACAAGGTGGCCCACTCTCCTAGTACTTGTTTGTGTTATGTGCGGAAGACCTATCTTCCTTATTATACCAGGCAGAACAAATAAAGTCTTTATGTGGATTGTAAATTTGTAAAGCGGTGCCAATGATATTACACTTATTTTTTTTGCAGATGATAGTTTGATTTTCTCTAAGGCTACCATGGAAGATTGCCAAACAATTTTGGATATTCTTAATCTATATGGAGAAGCATATGGTCAACAACCAAATTTTGAAAAGTCTAATTTTCTTTTAGTCCTAATGTTTATGCAAATATGAGGAGGCTTATTTGGAGGCTTGCAGTGTATAGAATGTAGCCTATTTTGAGAAATACCTTGGCCTCCCCACTATGGTAGGTTGCTCTAAAAATAATTCGCTTTAATATCTCAAGAATCGAGTGTGGAAGAGGCTAAAAGGATGGAAAGAAAAACTCCTGTCAAAAGGTAGCAAGGTGATTCTCATCAATGTGGTGTTGCAAGCTATTCCAATATACATGATGTCATGTTTTAAGGTTCCTATCTCCTTATGCAAGGAACTTGAAAGCTTGATGTGTAAATTTTGGTGGGGAAATCAATCCGACAATAGGAAGATTCACTAAGTCAATAGGCATAAATTTTGTTGGTTAAAAAAAGAGGGTGAATTAAGTTTATGAGATCTTCACACCTTCAACCTTGCTATGTTGGCAAAGCAAGGATGCAAAATTCTTCATCAATCAAACTCCTTGGTGGCTAGAATCTTGAGAACTTGGTATTTCCCCACAAGAAACTTTTTGAATGACCATCTCGAGGTAAATCCTTCTTTCACATTGAAGAACCTCATTGAAGGAAGAAAGGTATTATAGATGGGTACTCTTTGGAGAGTTGGTGACGACCTTTAAATTAACATTTTGGAATGACTTGTGGATCCCAAATAGCCTGTAATTCAAACTTTATGAACAATATGAGTAGGTTGCCAATCTTCAACATGTAGCACAGTTGCTAACTGAAGAACCAAAGCAACAGAACAAACACATTTTTTCAGCATTTTCTGAAGTTGATGTAAGGAATAATTTAGTAATTCCATTGAGTCATGGGCACTAGCAAGATATTCACTTTTGGATCCAAGATCGAAAGGATGGTTTTTCAGTGAAATATGCCGATAGGATGGCATGGAAAAGATGCATAAAAGATAGAGTTGAGAGGAATATCCCGGGGTACCATTGGTTGACGGTTTTGGAAAGACATAGGTTATGGTGGGCTAGGCTCTAGAAACTTAATCCAACCAAAGGTTCATCTTTTCCTATGGAGGCTATGCCAAAAGGCACTACCTACTAAAGAGAGACTGCAATTGAAAGATGTACAAGTTAATGGTGGTTGCTACCTATGTGGAGGACCAGAGGAGACCTTACCACATTTGTGTTTGAATGCCTTTTCATTAGTAATGTAGTTTTTGCAATGGACCTAAGCATAACTATTACTGATAACATAAATGAATGTTGAGTGAACATAATAGCTTTTGCACTAAGCCCTTTATCATTGGATAAGTTAAAGTTAATGACAATGATTTAGCACAATATGACTATTGCGTGATTTCGTCTAACACAACAAGGACCTTATATAATATCCTAAATGACATGTTAGACTTGTTTATATGTTTAAAAGGTAGCATATGACTTGTTTAGCATGTATATTTATTTTTGTAACAATTTGAGTTAGTTTAGGTACTTAGTTACAAACTGGACTATGAAAAGTAGCTTAAAATGACTCAGATAATAACATAAATTGCTTAGGAGAGAGAAATAAATATAGATAATTTATTTCTAGGTCACGAATATGTTGAATGAGCTACAATTAAAGTTTCAAGGTAAACTGAGCTAGTTTGACATTTTTAGACACACTAGTTGTCCAATTATAGTTGGTTTAACTAGTAACAGTTATGAAAATATCAGATAATATTGAAACGACTTTTTATAAGAATCCTAATATTTATTTTAAAGTTATTGGAAGCTGAAAATCTGGATTTAGCTAAACTTGAGTGTTTTTAGCAGATCAGATTTTATCAGTTTTGGCCTAAGGTCATATGACTCTTAATTTCCCCTTTTATAAGGCCTCTCTCACGGCACTTTGCTTCACAAAACAGAAGCAAAAAACTTGCAAAGAGAAAGAGAGAAAGGAGAAGCAAAGGCTAAGGAGGAGGAAGAGAGACAGGAAATCTAAAGGGAAAGCTAAAGTGTGAGATCCAGCCAAGCTTGAATCTCTACTCAGTTGTTAAAGGTAAGGGTTTCTGGAATCAAACTTATCTTTTCTTACTCTTTTCTTTATTTGTGCAACTAGGATTGCTTAATAGACCAAAATGGGTTCTAGAGATGTCTAATGTGTTTTGATTGCATGATTGAGTTTCTTTAGTTATTTGTGACTTGTTCAAAGCATAATTCTAAAATAGAAGCTTAAAATTTGTCATTTAGACATTTGAATCTCAAATTAAGGGTTAGGTCACCCTATGATGATTTTGATACATTAATCCAAATTAAGAGATTTAAGTAAGTGATTAATGATTCCTATGTGTTATTGAACTGATTAGGAACTTAGAATCACTTAGAAACTAAGTTAGAATGACCAAAACCCGAGAAAATGACCAATGAAAAAGTACCACATTTTGCAGAATTATGTAGAATCTAGATTCTGCTGATAACGTCGCGGGGTGAGAGACGTCGTGCTGCGGCCTAACAATGAAATGCTTGAATGCCGCGACGTGAAACAGGTAACGCTGCAGCATGAGGCTAGTTTTTGCAACACGCACTGCGACATGAAGAATGTCGTGCCGTGGCGTGAAGGAGATGTTGCTTCAATAGTAAGACCCGAGGCTAAGGTGCCTTGACGTGCCAAAGGTAGTGTTGCAGTGTTAGTGTCAGGAACCTTAAAAATGTCATTTTGTGATGTTTCTAAGTTCTAGACTTGATGAATTCATTAGTATATGTTTTCTAAAGTGTGTTAAGGCACTAATAGGGATAATTTTCAAGAAGAGAATTATACCTATTATGTATGGAAAAAACTTGGTAGTGCTGATTTTGTGAGTATCCTTTGATAGCATTCATGAAGGCCAAGAGAAATCGAAATGGTGTCTGATAGACTTAATGGAGGAAGAACATAACCCTAATAAGTCGATAGTGTCAAGGCCAGAAGAAATAAGTAGGGATCCATAAGGTTCTTTGGAATTAGGATTTAGGCCAAACTTCTCATGTGCCAGGATATATGTATAGTGTGAGGAGATACCTCTACTTGCTACAAAATAACACAAGAAACTAGTAATCCCTAAGTTTTACGTTTCAGTTCTAAGTTGAATTAGATGTATGTATAAGGTGTAAGTTAACTTGGTTTATCTAATGTTATGATTAGACCATGTAGATGTTTTAAACATGTTTCATCAGTAGTAATTGTGATTATGTTTTCATATGTTGTATATGACTGGTTTTGATTACTCATACTGAGATTATAGTTTCTCACCTCGCTGTGTATCATGTAATTTTAGGTGAAACTTCTTCCAAGGGTAAAAAGAAGAAAGAAGCTAAGGATTAGATTAAATTATGTTTTATTTTTCAAACTGTTGTACTGTTTAGTATTCTTTTTGAAATGTACAGAATTATGTAATACTTTTAGTCTTTGCTAAGATTAATGATGTATACGTTTTATGATGCATTATGATATAAATATTGTATTTCTGCATTTTATATGATTTTCTATAATATTCCCAACGAACATTATGGATATAGTATATGATAAGTACGTATGTAGTGACATTGTAATATTAAATATCTCTTGTATGATGTTTATACTGAGATATTGGTATTAGGATGATACACCTTAAGCCATCACATGCTATTAGGTTAGAAACAACTTTATCTCTTAATTCTTTTAGAAAGGCCTAATGTTTCAATACCTTTATGAGTCCAGTCTAGAATAAGCAAAGGAACTGGAGGAAATCAAGACACGACTTATTCAAAGATAATGCGGATGCATCTATATTGGTTGAGAACAACACATGGGGAATTGGTATTGTGGTTTGGGACCATTAGGGGGAATTACCTTGTAGGCAAAGCACAAAAGATCCAAGGGTCCATGGAGGCTCACAAGGGAGAGCTCTTAGATGTTAGGGAAGGGCTTTTGTTTGTGTGGGAAATGGGATTTTGAAGAATTCATTTGGAGGGAGATGTAAAAAATGTATATGCTTATATTCTACATGGTGATGAAGATCCTAGATATAATTGCACTATCTTAACATATATTTTTTAGTTTAATTTCTTTGATTGTGGGTATACATCTAGAAATTATAGGACTTGTTTAGATGAACTTTTAAAATAATTTTTTTATGTGAACTTTTTTTAAAAGGTATTTTTAAAGTAAATATTATTTTATGTTTGGATGTAATATTAGAGAAATACATATATTAATGTCTGAATAACTTTTTTATATTATAAAAAGGTCTTTGAAAAGAACCAAAATACAACTTATGAAAAAAACATAATTTATGCTTTTTCTAGTGTTTTTTATTTTTTAAAAAAGTTTACCAAACATGTTAAAGATGAGCAAAAGTACTTATTTTGTAAAAGAAAAATCTTTTTAATAATAAAAAAAAATCCAAACGAACTTATAATAAAGTTATGAAGCACAGATACGGATATGAGAATATACTAAATTCAAAAAATTATAAGACACAAATACGATATATATATATATATATATATATAAATGAATATCAAAGTAAATTAAAGAATTTAATTTATGTATATATATAATTGTAAAATTTAATAAAAAAAATTCATAATTCATTAATATTATTTTCTATAAATTTAAAAAAAATTTATAATATCTTAATATATGTTATATGTGTCCATACTTGCTACCTAGTAAGCTCCTCCCAAAAAATATGAAGCATAATTTTTATTTTTTCTAAAAAATATCCTAAACCAACTTCTCTTAATAAAACTAACCATGTACAAGTATATGTGCATCTAAAAAAATTAAGTAGATGGAATAGTGATGTGAGGCAAACTTCGGTGACAACGAAGTGAATGACTTGGTACAAGTAGAGGTAGAAGGAGCAGATGAAAATAGTGGTGTATGAAAAAAATAAAATTCAAAATGCCGGTATGAGAAAATATTGACTTAAGATGTCAGTCATGTAATTAGGTTTGAGTGGGTTACAGACTTATTAATTAGACATTAGTCATGAAAATTAATTTTTTTATAAATATTAATGAGTCATGTTTAAGTCGTGTCCTAGACGTGTCCAAGTGTGTTTGAGATATGTCAAAGCGTGTTCAAGACCTGTCTAAGCATGTTCAAAACGTATTCGAGACGTGTCCAAGGCATGTTCGAAACGTGTCTAAGATGTGTCTAATGTGAAAAAAATAATCATTTTAATCAGATATATTCAAATACATAAAACATGTGTATCGTACACGCGTCCTCTTAACAACGTATCCATGCTTCATAGTAATAAGGTGATTGACTTCTTGACACGATTTGTTAGAGATAATGACCCTGTATAGATTGAGGTGCAACCTATTTTTATTATAGGATTTAGCTCATTTAGAGTGCGTGATACACTTTAGAGAATAAAATACTAAATCATAAATAAAAAATAAAAAAATAAATTATCACACATGTATAATATATAATATAAATACATATATTTTATAAAATCCTAAACTCTTAATTTTCTCATTAATAATTAAAATCTTATACTTTTCAGTCCAAAATCCTTCCACATATCTTTGTTGAAGGATGGTATTGCGTCTTAATGAATTCCACTTTCAGATAAAAAGAGATTCTTTGTTTTGTTTTATTTATTTATTTATTTTTATATCTGTATTCTTTGCCTGTGTAACCAACAAACCCTCGTCATAATGCTATAGACAGTAGGAGAAAAAATAAAGACTAGTTTTGCTGTACTATTGTAACCGGGGTATGTGACACGCTGGAAATGTTACCAGATTTTGATTTCTATTTTCTAGCGATCATGGTCCACACTCTCAGCCATCCTGACAACTGAAACCCACACTGATCTGGAAAAAAACGCAAAAGAATACTGGACACAAAAACAAGAAAAAGAAAGAAAACCACTCCATTCTTCTTCTTCGTCTCTCTATTAGGGTTTTGCTCTCTTTCCTACCTCCACTTCCATTTTCCAAATTTACCCCTCCCCCATTCCCTTCCTCTTTCTATTTCATTTTTAGGGCTTTATCAGACAATTCTTTCTTCCATGGCCGAGGTCATCAACATGCCCCCCGATTCTCTGGACCAATCCCCCTCCGCTTCCGCTCCTCCTCCGCCGCCTCTCCCCGCTCTTGCCGCTGCCGCCAACGATGATCTCCCGCCACCACCTCAACCACCGCCGCATTCTTTGTCGCGGCGGAGGGACAAGGATTCGAGGGACCGCAGGGACGACAGGGATTTCGACCGCCACCCCAACCGCCGCGATTACTATGACAGGAACTTGTCGCCGAGGGACCGCGACAGGGACTTCAAGCGCCGTCGCAGCCCTAGCCCTAACTACCGTGACCGGCGCTATTCTCCTCCACCGCCCTCGCGCCGGTCACCTCCACCGTATAAGCGGTCGAGGAGGGGGAGCCCCCGTTATGGACCCGATGATAGGTGATTGAAGCTTTTTGCGCTTTTTTGGGGGGGGTTGTTTAATGGCTTTTTACATGCGATTGAAATAGATGGAATTATGTTGATTGATGCAATTATGCGAGTTGAATTCATGCGATAGGGTACTTGCTTATGATCCTTTTTTTTTTCTTCAAATGCTTTCTTAATAAGATTTTGATTATAACATTTTAAATATAAAATAAGCTAATCCAAATAAAAACAAGCTAATCCAAATGCACCAAATTAGGATATGTATATATCTTATTTATCAAGACTTCAGATTAATGCAAACCAATTTAATTTAGAATTTGGGTAAAAAATGTGTTTAGTTTTGTGGTGGAAATGGTAGATTCCGCAGGTTGTTCACTTGTTTGCACTTGTTGGCCCTCTGGCTGTTTGTTAAGTAATTAGCCTATTGCTCAACTATGCCTGTTTTAGTACGACGTTGTTGATGGTATTGGTATATATTTTTTTTTTTGTATTGCATATTTTTATTTTGACTATGTTCTTCAAAATCTGGATGACTGGATCATATCTGTTTATTCAATAAAGTAAAAAAAATGAGGATTTTAGAAATCTTCATAGATGTTAAGTGTTTGGTAATCATGGATTCTAGAAATCTTCATGGAAATTTATTTTCAATGGGCATCATGTGTTTATGTTGTGGATAACTAAGAAAAGAAGGGGGGAAAAAAACTCCTGTTATCAAGGGCTTAGACATACAGTGATCAATCATTTTCGCTGTCTAAGTTATTAGGGTCCAGGTGGAAGAACATTGCATTGCTTCTTGTGTTTCGTTTGTTTGTGTTTTCTTTCCCTTGACCCTATGTTAGGGGTAAGGGGTTATTCTGTTTCGTTCTCCCTTTCAAATTTTCATTCTGTTTTGGCCTATTTCATTTCTGAAGTGACATCTCTATCGTAGGTTTCAATGAATTGTGACCTGTCTACCTGAGCAAGTTCTAATCCTTTAACGTTGGCAATCAGTTTCAAACAAATTGCAACATTTTTAGTGCTATGTTGTTTTTAATTATAAATCTTATGTAGAAGAGGAAGAGATCATGCTAATCCAATTAAGTTTCCTAACAAATAGAAAAGCCTTGTAAGAATCTTGGATTTATTGGAATTGCATTTGAGTGTTTCTTCTATGAATGCTTCAAAATATGTCATAGAAGTTGCAAAGATGAATTTGTATATCCTCTACAGTTCCATTCAACTACATATAGTAATGAAACTGCGTGCTTATGAACTTATCTAATTTCTATAATCTTACAAGTTATATCGATTGTAACATGACTACTAGAGGATGAATGGTTATATGTTGAGAGAGTGATGTAGTACTGTATTCATGCTATCATGTTATTATATATATTGTTTCTAGGGGTACATTAGAAGGATTTTGTTCTTTATGTTTGTTGTAATGAAAAAATCTTTTGGAGAGTATGTTTAACATGTTTGTTTTCCCTCTTTCCCATTTGAATTTTGTTCCTTTACATCCTTATTACCCAATGCTATATCACACTATATGCTAATAAATTTTTTTTTTCTTAATTTACTTCATTATGTGGGTAAAGCAGATTTGGCTATGATTATTTTGGTGGCTATGAACGGGGAGTTGGTGGAAGGGCTGGTTATGCAGATGAGAAGTCTTATGGAAGGTTTCCACATCGATCTGCTGGGGGATATCAAAATGGGATTTCTGGTATGTTAATAGTTGCTAATAATTAGGGTTTTTCTTACATCATATAAATCACATTTATCTATAACTTTAATTCTAGTCTTATTTTTTTAATTGAACTTAATTAAACTCGTCACCTTCCACTTTTGACTACTAAAATATTTCTACGCATAATAACTTATGGGTTCCTTTTCTCACTCTTCAATTTCATGGTTTCTGCAATGCATGTTGTAGCTTGTGATGAGTGTTAAATTGGTAATGGTATTGCTTACTGCAGACAATGTGACTGTTGTTTTGGAGATTATTTAGTAGGTGTACTGTTGAAACAACATGATTAGTGCAGATGACATGTTAAACATACTGTCTAAAAGATTTTTTCATTGCAACAAATATATATATCAAAATCCTACAATTTAGTATGTATTCTATGGTGCTCTTGAGTTTATTCAGTGTTCTTTGTTCTACTGTCAAACATTTGCTGATGCTTACATCAGGGTATGTTTTATAAAAAAATTTCTTTCTTTTGTTTGGTCAGGAAAAAATAATTCAATGATTCAATGTTTTTTACAATAGATGTTGTAATTTACAGTTCTGTTCAGTCAGTGAAAAGTGTTGACGTTAATGCTTATAGTTCTTAAAAATCTATAATCCTTAAAATACAAAAGTTGGCAAGTAAGTGCAAGGAGAAGGTGCACAATCTTGTAAATATTAGAGTTCTAGTTACCCCTATAGCTGTTGCCGTATTTTTTTATTTGTCTTGGTTAAATATGCCAAATGTATTGAAAATTGAATTATAGAAGGGAGAGGTTCACAAGTTAGCCATTTTATATTACATCTGTGTGGGTGTGTGTATATATGGCTAGAATCATAAATATATCACGTAATACATCAAGTGGCACAATAATTTAATGGTAGCAAATAAGGGTGACAATTGAATCGGGTAGCTTGATGGGCTTGACTTGATTCGATTGAAGTCAATATTAATGTTGAGTTTGAATATGATATAAAATTGAGCCAAACTCAATCGCCTGGTGTTTCAGCTTGATAGGCTCAGCTGTAAATTGAATGTGTACTTGATAGTACAATATTCCAGCCAAGCTCAAACAACAGATGTTTGAGCTCAGCTGGGCTCGATTCCACACGTAATAGCAAATCTATCACCATTCTCGTTCATATATGCTTGGACTTTGATTGGTATCATGTGTCTGGTTACTGTTTTACCGGTCTGTTGCTGTTTATTCTGATTGAATCAGTCAATCTGGTTCAGCTTTTAGAACATTGTATATGTAATACTTAATCCATGTTCATGATTCTATTAATTTATATTCATTAGTTACAGTCTAGATAAGATCATAGTAGTCAATCCTAGATAGTGACACGGAGCAGCCCACCACAAAAATGTATAGCGCTATAGTGGATCGCGGAGTGAATTTCTAATACACACATAATAGATGTCCAAAACTCAAAAAAATACAAAAAATAAGATATATTTATCATTAATACTCAAAAGTCATAGATTAAAGACACAATCATCATTAATCTAACTATAACTAATAACAATAAGCATCATTAATCTAAAGCTGCGAGACAACATAGGTGGAAAAGCTGCAAAATAGAGAAAGAGAAGATGTGAACCAGAGGAGAAGTTACTGGGCTGCCAGGACTTGGCTGGAAAACCGGAAGGCTTAGCTGGAAAAACCACTGGGCTGCTGTGATTTGGCCAGAAAATGCAAACAGAGGCGTGGGCAGAGGGAGAGACATGCGAACTGAGGTGTGGGGCTAAAAAAAGGGTGGATTTGTCCAGTAAATGGGGCTTTAAAATGTGTTGGGAGAAACATTCGAACCAGGGGCGGGGGGCCTGCTGGGTTTTTGGGGCTGCTAGGTTTTATCTATGGATGAAGGGTTCTAACCCTAAAATGTCTCAGACCCAAAAACATGGGTATAGAATCTCGATTTTATCTCTCAATGTTGAAAAAATTGATGATTAAGTGTGGGCAAAATAGGAATTTTGGTCCTGGAGAAGCAACCACATATACTACAGCTGCAATTTCACCAGCGACCAGCCCCGTTTGCGGCTGCTATCTGTGCAACACAACGTCTTCCTGGAGCAGCTGCCATCCGCTCTGCCACACACTGTCGTGATTGCTGTGCGATTTGCCGCTATTGACTACTTTGGATAAAATGCTGTTATGAATGAGTAATTATGGTAGGCTGGTTTTAGCAGCCTTATTCACTAGTAATTGATTAATTGTCAATTAACCAATTTTGTCTGTGTTGCTCTGTTGTAAAGTTGTAACATTTACAATCCTTTTTATGATTTAATGTGACAATTTATTGATAATATATTCTAAATTTGTTCCATTGAGTAATAAAATAATAATAATAACAATTTTTTTAATGCATTTCTGACTTCAATTTTGGCTTTGTCCTTGGTGAAAGTTCATGACAACTCTGCTATTGACCTAGAAATTTAAAGAAATATAAAATCTCATTTAAGTTTTACCCAGATTTAAGAATAGCAAGTTTGGAGTCAATGAATGTAGCAAATTCTCTTTAACAACTGAAAAGTCATTTGAATTTTTTTTTTTTTCATGCATTATGTTTAACAAATTAAAAGTAGGGAAAGGAAGACAAGAGACTTGGATCAAGTGAAATGCATTAAGGATGAAGAGGGTAAAGTCTTAGTTACGGAACAAGACATTAAGGATCGATGGAAGGGTTATTTTCACAAGTTATTTAATGAGGAACATGGGACATTAGGGGACTCGGACATTCTAAACACTAGAGAGGAGGACCAAAATAAAACTTTTTATCGTAGAATCAGGGAGTTCGAGGTAAAAGAAACATTGAAGAGGATGGATAATGGAAAAGCGGTCGGACTAGGATAATATACCTATTGAGGTATGGAAGTGCCTAGGAGAGAAATGTATAAGTTGGATCACAAAACTGTTTAACGAGATAATGAGGTCTAAGAAAATGCCAAACGAATGGAGGAGAAGCACTTTAATCCCTATTTATAAGAATAAGGGAGATATACAAAATTGTGCAAATTACAGAGGAATTAAGCTCATGAGTCATACCATGAAGTTATGGGAAAGAGTAATTAAACGAAAATTAAGACAAGAGACTCATATTTCAGAGAATCAATTTGGTTTTATGCCTGGGAGGTCAACCATGGAAGCAATCTATCTTCTACGAAGATTAATGGAGAGGTATCGGAGGAAGTAAAAAGACCTACACATGATTTTCATTGATCTGGAAAAAGCCTACGATAGGGTACCGAGAGAGGTCTTGTGGAAGGCTTTGGAGAAGAAAGGAGTTCGTATCGCCTATATTCGAGCAATCAAAGATATGTATGATGGGGCTAAAACTAGTGTGAGAACACAGGGTGGGGCTACAGAAGATTTTCCTATAACTATAGGATGCACCAAGGGTCAACTTTGAGTCCATATCTTTTTACCTTGGTCTTGGATGTGCTTATCACGCATATCCAAGAGCCGTGCCACAATGCATGCTTTTTGCGAGATGATATAGTCTTAGTTGGAGAGTCGAGAGAGGAAACAAATGAAAAGCTAGAGCTATGGAGACAAACTTTGGAAAAACATGGCCTTCGTCTAAGTAGGAGTAAGACGGAGTATATGGAATGTAAGTTCAGTAAGAGGCGTGTTAATGATAGCTTAGCGGTGAAAATTGGAGATCATACAATACCACAAGTCACACAATTTAGGTACCTTGGATCTATCATACAAAATGATGGAGAGATAGAGGGAGATGTAAACCATAGGATTCAAGCTGGATGGATGAAATGAAGGAGGGTTTCAGGAGTTATTTGTGATAGAAAAGTACCTCTCAAGCTTAAGGGTAAATTTTACCGCACAGCTATAAGGCCTGCGATGTTGTATGGTACTGAATGTTGGGCGATAAAAAGCTAACAAGAGCATAAGATCAGTGTCTCGGAGATGAGGATGTTGCGTTGGATGTGTGGCCATACAAGATTAGATAGGATTAGGAATGAATGTATTAGAGAAAAAGTAGGGGTAGCACTTATTGTGGAAAAGATGGGAGAATCTCGCCTTAGGTGGTTTGGACATGTAAGGAGAAGACCCTTAGAAGCCCCTGTAAGAAGAGTAGATCAAGTAGATAATAGTCCAATAGCTAGAAGTAGAGGAAGACCAAGAAAGATTATAGGTGAAACGATTAAAAAAGATTTAGATCTGAATAGCATATCTGAAAACTTGGTTTATGATAGGGTACAATGGCGTCGTTTGATCTATGTAGCCGACCACACCTAGTGGGAAAAGGCTTAGTTGTTGTTGTTGTTATGTTTAACAAATTGTACTACTATATTAAAAATCACTTCTTCAGACATTAGGAATAAAATATTGAGAATCCATTAGTATATCATGAAAAACTATTTTCTCTTTTTTCTTGTTTATTCCCCCCCCCCCCTCTCTTATGCCAGTCAAATTGTTTTCAATTTTGTATTTCAAACTGAGCATTGAAACCACTGTTTCTTGCACAATGTAATTCTGTGTTATTCAATGACATGAATATGACTTTTCTGCAGTCATAAAAAACAAGAAAATAAAACTTGGACTTAAAAACGTTTTTCTTGTTTTCTTTTTGTTGGTTTAAGAGGGTACACTTTCTCTCATTTGCCATGCATTCTTAAACGAATATTGACCTTTTCTCTGTATGAGGAATCTTGTTTTGTCCCCCGCCCCCCTTTTGTTTGGTATTTATGTTTCAAGTTTAGCTTTTCTCTTTCTGATTCTCAATTATTTTGGTAAGTTTCTAATTTTTTTAGTTTACTTGTAAATATAATATTAGTCAATTTTAATTGGAAAAGGTTTGTTATAGACTAACTCTTATGAGCTATTGAGTGGGTCTACCTTTTTTTTGGGGTCTAAATCAACTAACTGTTAATATGTTCCTATGTTTTGGGTACATTTTGCAGATGTGGATACCAATCGTGGTTATGCAGACTTGCCGGGTGGTGGAGCACAAAGGTCAGCTTTGTACTTTAATTTAAACCATGAGATCAGCTTTGTACTTTTTCTTTAATTTAAACGATGAATGAATAAATATTACCTGCTTTGTATCATGTATTTCTTGCACAACATAGATAAGAAATTTTATCAATGGGAACATAGTTGAGAAAGGAAATATGGCAAACATGCCAATATACTCTCATAACATTGCAGGATCTGAAACATGAGATTTAGAGGTTTATGCTGTTGAGGAATTTTCAAATAATCTGGGATGGAAATGTTTACTTTACATCATGACGGGGCGGCTTCAATTGAAGATACACCTTATTACAGTGACTATACAGGCCAACATCAAATTTCTGCTACTATTTGTTGAGCCATTTGGGAGATGATATTCCGGATGTTATTAGAGGAATTTGATGTGTGTGTGTATATAAAAAGGATGTGAGCTGTCAATACTCCAATTATCCTTTAGCCATAAATGGGATCCAAATGCACTCTGCAAAGGCCGAAGTACTGGATTAAAATCACCTGCAAGTACAGATCGCATTTAAATAGAAGATACCTTTGACAAAGGAAATTTTAAAAAGAAGCTATTCTGTCATGGCAAGTAAATTTCTGGACGTAACAGAGGACAGTTGTTGCCTGAGAAAACTAAGGGTCTGTTTGGGAGAAGTGGGAAAAAGGGGAAAGCTTACAGAAAGTAGTATGCTTTCCCTCCCTTTTCACTTTTCCACTTCTTTCAAACAGGCCCTGAGTCTTCTTTGATTGTTGGGGCTTTATCACATTGGTTGTATTCTTTGAGGAAGATTGGTTTCTGCAGGATTGGTATTTCAACTTTCACTATGAACTTATAAACAAAACTAAATTTGAATGAGCAATCAGGTTGGACAAGATACTAGTGAAAAGAAAAGCATTGTGAGTGAAAATGATAAAGAAAGTAGCCATAAGAAAAGAAAATGCATTCATGAATGAGTCTTCTGTATTTTAGAAAGTTTTTAAAAAGAGAAGTGGACTGCCTTAATTGAATATATTTTCTGGAAGTTTTCATTTTCTGTTTTTATATGTATATTTTCATTAATGAACCTCCATTGATAAAATCTTGAAAGGTTTTCCTAATGGGAAGTTCACTATTAGAATACCTTGACAATAATCATGTATACCATATCTAGTACTCCTTCCTGTAGTAATCTACCCTTAGCTTTACAATTTAAAAAATGGGAGAATTAATGGGAAGGACAGCTAACAAGACAAAATTAACAGGAAGGACCAATTGACCATTCAAAATGGTCAGTTAGCCATTCCAAATGGTCATTGCTGTTACGGGAATGGTTATTGTTCCTTCACCTTTAATTTTGTATTGTTAGTGGTCCTTTCGGTTAATTCTCCCTTAATTTATTGTTCTCTCTCCATACTTTTTCTATTTCTTGCATTTGGTTCTTATCCAGGAATCTTCTGAGTTTTTGCAACTGTATTCTTTTTCTTGACTGCACCATTGTTAATTTTTGGTTTTCTCAATCCTCATGTACTCTTATATTGATCCTACTACCTATATTCTCTTTCCATATTGGGGAATTTCCATTCCTACATAGAACATGCCTGAACATTTTAAATTGTTCTCTCAATTTATCTTGAATTTACTCTTATGGTTGTAATTCTTTATTTTTCAATCAGTTTCTTTTTTTAAACCATCTCCTCTTTAGAATTCTCATCCAGGTTTGCTTTTTCTTATTCTTTTTCTTTGGACTTCTGGTCCATTTGTAGCTCATCATCTCATTCTTTGGAGGAAATTAGGTTGTTTGAAAACTTAGGTTTTGTCCTTTACTTGAACTTTGAAGGAAGGATTTCTATGAGAAAAACGTCTTGACTGCATATCTCCATTGGTTAGTAGCCTGTGCCTGCAGACAATAGATATTCCTAAATTAAACCTTTTTGACAGTTAATATCCAATTTAAGCATTAATTAATTTCTGGACAGACTTTGGTCAGAAACTTTTTGCAAACCTGTCTTCCATTGTTTTTTTTTATGAGTTTCTTAGAAATTTGCACAGCAATTCCTTTTCCTTGTTATTTGAAGTCTCCAATTTACTGCTTGTGGGCAAACCCCATGCCAAATCAAAGGTATGTCCTGCATGCTGTCACTGAGTTAGCATGCGTTTTGGTACATGTGGAAGGTATATTTTATTACAATCAATAGAAGAAATTTCAGCATGCCACCTATGTATTCTGTTCTGATTAATTTTCCATGTGCTATCTGAGGATATATCAAGAGCCTTAATGGGTACTGGGTTCACTGTTGTTGACTGGAGTGGGTACTGGGTCTCAGCTATCAGCTCAATGCTTTTTCTCCATTACTGGTTGGGCTTTGGTGATGGCTCAATGTATCAACCTCAGTTTTTCAATGCCTGCTAAAATTGCATTATTATAACTTCTGAGTTTGATTTAAATAAACATCCTTGTTTTCATCAACTAATGGTTGTGTGAACTTGCTTCAGCTAAAGAGAGTTTCAGAAAATTCTATTCTGTATCTTTGAAATTAAGATCTTGAGCTTTTGGACCACCCAACTCATTTTTCTTTTTGTCTTGCCTACTAGTCTGCTTTTGATCCCAACCTTTTGAACAGTTGTGTTCTGTGCTCGTTACTGGATGTCAGTCTACTTATGTGATATTTCTATACCTAAGTGTGTCTTCCAGTGTTGTTTCTCAGTAAATAGCAAAAGTAATGTATTAGATTTATTATTTAATTTAAATTCCTCATTTTCATTCCCTTGAAGGGTTGTTATGGAGGTTTCGCTTGAAAATGATGGCAATGTTATTGCTGGTTCTTAGGATCTAGGTTTCTTTTTTATTTTACTCTATTTGACAATATGATCTTTCTGGGAAAATCTGTTAACATGAAGATGTTTGTGAATTGTTCCAGAGAGGGATTGATGTCCTATAAGCAATTCATTCAGGAGCTTGAAGATGATATTCTGCCAGCTGAAGCTGAGCGTAGGTAAGATTTGGAAAAAATACCCCTTGCACTGTGCCTAAGCTCTAAATACTGAAGAATTTATGGGATACTGATACTCATTGACAAATGATTTGTAATTTATTTTTCTAGGTATCAAGAGTACAAATCAGAGTATATTTCTACTCAAAAACGAGCCTATTTTAATGCTCATAAGGATGAGGAGTGGTATGGGTTTTTTCCTTTGCTAAAATTTCATTTAATTCTTGAAATGTTGACTTTGTAAAGTATAAATTATCATGTTTCAAGCACAAGCAATCTTGTTCTTTCCTTTATTTGATTTACTTTTGATGTAGGTTGAAAGATAAATATCATCCTACAAATTTACTTACAGTAATTGAAAGGTGAGTTTATACAGATCTTACAGTCTAATAAAGAACTGAACATAGATCCTCTTCATGTTGATGGATCATATACTAATATTTTTACTTGGATGGTTACTAGATAGGCAGGTAGATTAAAATTTTGATTAAGATATCTAATTGTAATTAATCCTATCTGGCACATCATCTTTTAGGAGGAATGAAAATGCTCGAAGGCTGGCAAAGGATTTTTTGCTTGATTTGCAAAGTGGAACATTAGACCTGTATGTTCTTGTCCTCTCTCTGTCTGTGTGTGTGTCTCTGTCTGTCTGCTTTTCCTCCTCATGCTTTCAATATTCTTTGTATGATGAGAATACTTTGAATTACAATCAATGCAGAAATCCTGGTTTGAACTCCTCTTCGTCCAGCAAATCAGGGCAAGCCAGTGAGCCAAATTCAGAGGAGGAAACAGATGCTGGCGGTAAACGAAGAAGACATGGTAGGGGATCTAATAAAGATAATGATTTCTCAGATGCTCCAAAGGCTCACCCTATCAGTTCTGAACCTAAACGGATACAAGCAGATATTCAACAGGCTCAGGCTGTTGTTCGTAGGCTTGACATGGAAAAGGGGATTGAAGATAATATTTTATGCACCAGTGATCACAATAAAAATGATGATAAGGCTCACAGTGGATCTGTGGGCCCTATAATAATTATACGGGGCCTAACATCTGTTAAGGGCTTAGAGGGTGTTGAGCTACTGGACACACTTATTACATATCTTTGGCGGATTCATGGTGTAGATTATTATGGCATGATTGAGACTAATGAGGCTAAGGGTCTTAGGCATGTGAGACCAGAAGGAGCAGGGCATGAAGAAACAAGTAAATCAGGATCTGAATGGGAGAAGAAACTTGATTCATTTTGGCAGGGAAGGTTGAATGGTCAGGATCCCTTGGAAGTAATGACTGCTAAGGAGAAGATAGATGCTGCAGCAGTTGATGTGTTGGATCCATATGTTAGAAAAATTAGGGATGAAAAGTATGGATGGAAGTATGGTTGTGGAGCTAAAGGCTGTACAAAGCTTTTTCATGCCGCTGAATTTGTGCACAAACATCTGAAGCTAAAACACCCTGAGCTTGTGATGGAACTAACTTCAAAATTGCGTGAGGATCTTTATTTTCAAAATTACATGAAGTAAGTATTAATTGAGGCTTCTTTTGTTTTGTGGTTAGTGTTGCAAGTGTTGGTGGAAATATCACTTATAGTGGTCTTACTATCATTGTAGTGATCCAGATGCTCCTGGTGGAACGCCTGTCATGCAGCAACCTCAGGTAGACTAGTGATTTTATTTACAGTACAAATATATACCTAGAAGAAAAATATTACTAATGATGATCCATGACTTGATAAAACCATTTGAAAACATTTTGGTATCCCAAATTTGGCATTTTAGCAATGTTGCAGATGGGGTCTGCACAGCTTGTGAAATTAGCACATTTTTTGAATTTTTCTAAATGTATGCTGCTTTTCTCTATGGGGCAAGTAGTCTGATGCATCAACCTTTACGAATTTATGGCATAAGCATAGCAATGTATATCTGCACAATGTCATTGTGATTTGATTTTCAAATGCTTATGGTCCATTTTTGTTCTATCTGTAGAAGGACAAGCCTCTAAAGCGAAGATTAGGTCTGGATGGCCGATTGAAAGATGATCGTGGTAATCGGCGAGACCAAGATAGGAGCGACAGAATAAATGATGGAGATAGGCCTGACAATTCCCCATCCCGTGAAAGGCAGATGGGAAACCATGATGAAGCAATGTTTGATGCATATGGAGGGCCTGCTGTACCTCCATTTAACTCAGATATGCCCCCTCCTCCACCAGTTTTGATGCCTGTACCTGGTGCTGGGTTGGTTGCCCTTCCTATTCTTCTTCTTCTGAGTCTGATCCACTTTATTACTTTATTGAGATTTTGTTGGTGCTTATATAATTTGCAACTTTACAGGCCTCTGGGACCCTTTGTTCCTGCTCCACCAGAAGTTGCAATGCAGATGTTAAGGGAGCAAGGGGGACCACCTTCATATGATGCCTCTGGAAGGAAGATGCGATCTGGTCCTCACATGGGTGGGCGAGCACCAATAATTGCTGTTCCTCCAACTTTTAGACCAGATCCTCGACGGATGCGAAGGTAAATGTTCTGCAGGACCCTTGTTTAGATGTTCACTTATGGTATCTCCAAATCATGCTGACGAAAATTACAAGAAAAAGAAAATGACTCAACCAGAGATTTAGCCCCCAGCGAGGCCTACCCACTTAGAATTCCACTAAATTTCTGCCTATCTCCCCTCACCCTTCTCTTCCCCATTTATTCTTACTCCTTTACCACTGCCACGTAGGCATTCTGTTAGGCTGTAGGTCATTAGCTTGTATATTTCCCATTTTGTCCTTACCCACATGTGCTGATCCTCTACTTCCCCTCCCCTTCATTGTAGCATACACCTAAGTAATCACAGGGTCTATCAATACTCCCCCCCCCCCCAAAAAAAAAAAAGATTCACCTTGTCCTCAAGGTGAAGGTTCACGTAAGGGTCCTATAACAATTGCAAGAAACTTCTACCAGGGTCCCATTGCTTGAAGTATAATGACCAAGTTATGCTTGACACGTAAGAACCTCCACTGGATCCCATTGACCTTCTCCAATCTTCTCCAATTCCCTGAAGAAAGAAGAGCAAAAGGGACAACCAATTTCTTGTTGTAAGATCATACTCTGCAGAAGTTGGTTTAATGCAAACAACATGAACCTTATTTGAGTGATATGAAACTTGATTATCCTAACTTCCTTCAAATAAGACACTATGCAGTCCCAGGCAATATCAATTGTAGCTGTTGGAAATAGATAATTATGTTGGAAGTAGGATATAATTATTATACCACTAAGTAGAGTTCATTGTATCTTAGAATTCATTGTACCCTTAGGATTCATTGTATCTTGGGAATTAAAACTAGAATTAATTCCCATTCTTGTAAATTGTATTGATTATGTATATAAATAGATCATATGCTGAGTGGGTAGGTCACTCAAGTAATTCAGAAATTCTTTGTAAGTTTCTTTGATATTCAAGTTGGTATCAGAGCGGGTTGATCCCGCATTTGGTCTCAACCCGTCTTGTTTCGATCTTGTTTACGTCACCATTCTGCATCTTGTTTGTATCTTGTTCACGCTACTATGTTCTGTCTTGTTTGCATCTTGTTCCATTCTTGTTTCGTCTTTTCTATATCTTGTTCACGCACTTTGTTCACCGCATTGTCAAGGCTGCAACCTCGTCCAAAGTCCCCTCATTTGTCAGAGGAAAGGCCCCAGTCATCAAAGACGGCCATTTCCGGCCATCTCTCCAAGTCCGTCGTCGGAAACCGCCGCACGTGCCGCCTTAAAGCAATTCTGTTTCTGATTTCTTTTCTACCAAATGGCATCAGCAACAAATTCTGACAACGGCCAGAAAAGTCCCATCTCATTTGCCTTTTTAGGAACTCTTTCAATTACTTCTGTGAAACTTAATGGCAAAAACTATATGGATTGGTGTTCAGCTGTCGAAATTTGGTTCCTCAGTCAGGGACTTTTTGATCATCTGACAACTCAAGTAGAAAAAATTGATGCTGCATTAAAGGATGAATGGCAAAAGGTTGACTATCAGTTAGGGTCTCTTCTTTGGCAGTCCATTGATCTATCATTGCTAGTTCACTATCGTTCGTATAAGTCTTGTTATGATATTTGGAAGAAGGCTAAGAGTGTTTATGCTAATGACATTCAGCAACTCTATGACTCTGTCCACAATTTGGCAACTCTTCAAATGCAGGATCATGACTTAATTTCCTATTTGAACAAAGCTTAGTCCACAATTCAGCAAGTCAAGATGCATCTAACTGATAGTGATCCTAAAAAGGTGGTAGACAAGATAGATCAAATGTACATGGTCTTTGTTCTTCATGGCTTGCATAAGGACTTTGAAAATGTTAGAAATCAAGTCCTGACAAATCCAAACATTCCTACTGTTGATGAGCTGATTGATCGATTATTTTGTGTTCTGTTGTCTGATGAATCTCTCAAACCTGATCCTCAAGAAGACTATGCAGCCTTCTTGACAAATTCTGGTCGTGGTGGACGTGGTCGTGGCCGTGGAAGAGGTGATCGTGATAATCGACCACAATGCTCTTGTTGTAAACGGATGGGGCATACTCAAGATCGATGCTACTCTCTGAATGGCTTTCCGAGAAAAACTGTCAATATGTCACAAATGTAGGTACCAGATACCGCAAAAACAGATGATCCTCCACAAGAAAATAAGATTCTCTTATCTGATAATGAATATAAGGAGTACCTCAAGTTAAAGGCAGCTTCTAACAATATCTTATCCTCAGGACTTCAATCTGGTAATTCCTCAGTTTGTTTTTCTCAATCTTTGCCTTATGGATCCTGGATTTTGGACTCTGGTGCATCAGATCATATTGTTGGTAATCCTTCATTATTTTTGAATTTATCCCCTATAAAAATTCCTCATTCAATAACCCTTGCAGATGGTTCGAAAGTTCTGGAATTTCTCCTCTTCCCTCTTTAAATTTAGATTTTGTTCTTCTTATTCCTGGTAGTCCTTTTAATCTACTCTCAGTTAGTAAATTGACTCTCACTCGTAATTGCTCAGTAACATTTCTTTTTTATTCTTTCTATATTCAGGACGGGAGTACGGGACAGATGATTGGCAAAGACTCTAAATCACGTGGGCTCTATTACCTTCAACCTTCTTCCTCAACCATCTGTGCTGTGGCTAATTCTCCAAGTATCCTTCATAATCGTCTGGGCCATCCAAGTTTAAATAAATTGAAGAAAAGTCTTTCTCATTTACAGTCTCTTCAATGTGATTCTTGTCAACTTGGCAAACATGCCCGTTCTTCCTTTCACAATAAAGAAACAAGTCGGTCCAAGTCTCTTTTTAAGTTAGTTCACTCAGATATCTAGGGGCCTAGTCGCACTAGTTCAATTTTAGGCTTTCGTTATTTTGTAACTTTCATAGGTGAAAAAGTTACACGATGGTGTTTAACAAACTCACAAACATCACAATGAAAAGACTCAACAAATTCTTTTAAAAATAAAGATGGAAACATAGACTTAAGCAAAGAAAAGGGAGGATGTCCAAGACGCTTGTGCTATGCCAAATTTGAGAAGCAAGAGACTTAGAACTGGACTGATGATTGAAAAGTGGCAACTTCTGACCAGGACCACCTTCAGCTTGCATATTAAGGAGATAGTACAACCCTCCTTGTTCCTTAGCAATTCCAATCGTCCTCCCCGTGACAAGATCTTGAAAGACAATGAGAATGAAAAAAGGTTACGACACAATTATTGTCTTTAGTAAGCTTATGAATGGAAATAATATTATTGGAAAGTTTGAGAACATGGAGCACATTGTTTAAGTGTAGGGAGGGCTGGAGTTTAATAGTACTAAAACCCGCAACTGAGGTATGAGAGCCATCAGCTACAGTTATATGATGCTTACTAGAAGACGGTTGATAAGATATAACAGATGTGGAGAATAAAAGGTCATATGGTCAGTTGCACCAGAGTCCATAATCCATAAATTCTCAGTACTAGAAGCATTAAAGGATTGAAAATATAAATTCTTATCAGTCATGGTCAGAGAACAAGAGCCAGAAAGCTTACTGAGAGAATCAATGAGAGTCCGTAGGCGCTCCAACTCATTTTTACTAAGGGTTGGAACTTCATCACCCATCTTTGAGTCTTCACTCAGAGGTATAGAATCCGAAGTGGTCATATTTTCCTGGCTGTGTTGCATACCCTTGAACCCTCTTGTGCGGCTAAGAACTTGGTCCTTCCCATAGAGTTTGAAGCAATTCTCCTTGGTGTGACCAGATTTCTTACAATAGATGCACCAGCGACCCTCTTGGTTTGGCCTGGAGAAGGAAGAAGAAGAGCCTGGTTTAGTTGTCTTACCCGTAGCCAAGGCTGACCCACCAGTGGGCTTGTCATCAAGCATGACAGCCCTACGACTTTCCTTTCCCCGAACAATGTAGAACATTTCAGACAGTGATGGTAGCATCTCCTTGCCCAAAATCTGAACTCGAACAGGATCATACTTAGAATTCAGGCCAGAGAGGAACTCAAAGATCCAGTCCGTTTTCACAAAACTAGCTAACATGGAAGCATCCTTGCTGCACTCCATTTTGAGATTCTGGTATTGATCCAACTCAATCCACAGGCAATTAAGGGTCCCATAATAATCAGTAACTGAAAGTGCCCCCTGTTTGATAGCAAAGATTTTTGTCTTCAACTCATAGCAAGTGGCGATGTCCTGTTTCATAAAGAAGGTCTGGTGAAGAATGTCCCAAAGTTCACAGGAGGAAGGAAGGAACATACAGTTTGTGCTAATCTCGAGAGTTATGGAGTTCCAGAGCCACATCATAATAAGAGAGTCCTCGTCATCCCACATCTCAGAGTGGGGGTTATCTTTCTCAAGGGCAGTCCCTTCAATGTGGTTTAACTTCCGATGGCCCTTAAGTGTAGTACGGATGACTTGGGCCCATTGCAAGTAATTTTTTCCATTAAGGCTATATAGGTGGGGTGCAAAACTGGAAAATCATTGGGATTTAGGTGTGGGTGGTGCCGCGTTGAATTGCGGGATGACTTTGGCAATCTTGTCGTCTGATATACTCGTGGTCGTTGACAAGCCCGCTGAGAAAAACCTTAGGTTGCAGTGGCAGGGACAGGTGAACAGGACCAGGAGACGCCAATGAATAGAATGGGACCGTCGGAGAGGTGAAAGGAGCCCTGGACGGTGCGCGTGCAAGCGCGTGAGAGGGTTTTTGACGGTGCGACTCTGGGAGGTGGCTTGTTAGGATCTGGGCAACGAATGGTGTCCTTGCTCTGGCAATCTGGATGCGAGACAAGGACTGGGCTGTGACACTAACGCGAGTGTGCGAGGAGGGTAGCGATAGCGATGAAGGCTGAGCGATGAAGGCTAGCTCTAAACTCGGCGATGAAAGCTGGTCTGATCAGTAATGAAGGCTTATTGCAGCGGAAACAACAGAGGCTCCCAGATTGGGAGCTTTGATACCTACTTGGAAGACTATTTCTGAATATTGTTATTGCTTGAATTGCAATTGTACAAGTATGATTTACATTATATAGGCTTATGTCAATAACTACTTGCCTAGAATAGAACTAAATTAAACGAAATAAATCTATTCTAATACAAGAATAAAATCTGTCCTAATAATGGAAATAAGGAAATAAATCTTTACAAAGAATCTGTACAATAAAGCCCAACACTTCATTTTGTATCAAACCCATTCCTTTCTTTCTTAAGGTCCACTTCCTCTCATTAGCGAGTTGGGCTTGGCCCATTTGTTCTAGAAGAGAATCCATCCCGTATTCACCCTTCTCTACCCTAGCAACTTCCCTCCTTCCATCATGACTATCAAGCCAGCCACCATTCACGCCTTCACTGCCTTGACTGTCGGGCTTCCATTGCCGTGCCCTTTCTAGCTTGTCCGCCACCGACATCACCCCTACCTTCTCACCACCACCTACGTTGTGATGCAGAGGCAAAGCTCCTTCTTCACATACCTCTTTCACCTCTTTCGTGAGAGTACCTCGCAGATTCTTCTCAATCATGCGACACTGTGGTTGCTTGTCGTTGTGACATAACAACCTCCACTCTTCGCTGGTGTGATTTGCTCCAAATGGGCCTTCGCTGTTACCTTGCTCTAACACTGCCTTGGATTTGAAACGGTGGACCACCGCTGCCATGAAAGCAGCCCTGGTGGTGCGTTCCTCCCACCAACCATACCAGTTCAACGCGCGCCCCTTCAAAGCCCACTGAACAGTCCTTATCTTCTGATTGTCCTTGATGGCCTTCTGGTGGAAATATTCTTCCACCCTGTCCAGCCACCCCAACATGTCATCTCCCTCAAAATCAGGGATCTTCAGTTGCTTCTTCTGTTGGTGCCCTATCAACTCAGCCAGCATGTCTTCAATTTGCTGGAGCCGCTCCAGGTTCTCTTGGGCAATTCCTTCCACCCTCTCCATTATAGCTTCTATCTTATCCTCCATTCTTGTCTGTCTGAACCAGGGCTCCCGAGATCGAGAGCTCTGATACCAATTTGATAGGAACCAGATTTTATTGATAAGAAACTCCTTACACCAGAAATAGATTCTGGTAACAGAAACGAAAATTGCAAGAAGAAGAAAATGACTCAACCAGAGATTGAGCCCCCAGCCTTTGGAGAGGCCTACCCACTTAGAATTCCACTAAATTTTTGTCTATCTCCCCTCACCCTTCTCTTCCCCATTTATTCTTGCTCCTTTACCACTGCCACGTAGGCATTCTGTTAGGCTGTAGGTCATTAGCTTGTATACTTCCCATTCTGTCCTTACCCACATGTGCTGATCCTCTACTTCCCCTCCCCTTCATTGTAGCATACACCTAAGTAACCACAGGGTCTATCACATGCTATCTCTTCGCAGCTCATATATGTGATCTTTTAGACTTTATCTGCATTGCAAGTTTTTATGGCATCTCTGAAGACTTGGTATATCATAGGGCACAATGACATCGTTTGATCCATGTAGCCGACCTCACTTAATGGGAAAAGCTTGGTTGTTGTTGTTATTGTTGCAAGTTTTTATGCCCTTTTTGCTTTGCCTGAGAATTCCTAGTGTATCTTCAGAACTCAAGTTATTCATCCATTATCTAATATATTGACTATTTAGACAGTTTTGTTATTTAATTTTTTACCTTTGAGTGGCAAATAAATTCATTTTTAAAAAAGTTCCTTTTATTCTTTCCTTAGCTGTCATGGCCTGAAAATTAGAAAAAAGTTCTGAGACTAGCAATAATGTTCAGAAGGATATCCAAGTAACAAAAGATTGTATCTGCCAATTGATGAATGCAGATATTCAATTTTCTACTTGCATTCCATTTGGATCTGGATTGTTGAGTAATAGGACAGGGTTTTGTTAGAGAGATAAAGACAATTTGTTTTGAATATAACTAATGGACTCTGTAACCCTTGATGGTGGGTCCCTGCACAATTAAACTTCTATCTATCTCTCTTCAACATCATGATGTTGTAACAAGACTGGATCCTAATCCCACTTAACTGATATGGTCATGTACTTGTTTGTTGTCTGTGATCGACTTTGTACTATATATTTACTCATTTCCCCGATGGTGGTGCAGTTATCAAGATCTGGATGCCCCAGAAGACGAAGTCACTGTGATAGACTATCGGAGCTTGTAGGTGTCATTGGGTTGGCTGGGTTTCTCTAATTTCAATGAGATTGGGTTGGCAGTGTACCCGTTCTTGTCAGTGATATTTTACTCTTTCTATGAGAGCAGCAGTCTGCCAGTAATAATGGGGTTAGGCTCCATTTTCTTTTGTGAATTTGTTTGAGAATCTTATCTTATATGGTGAAATTTGAGCTGAGGAAAATGACTTCGATATTGTATTAGAATTTTGATTTGTAGATTTCTTGAACAAAATGCCATCTGACTGTGCATATAAGGATAATTTTAATATGTTAGGAGGCTTACTATTTGCTGGATAATCGACTGGGTTGGCTTACTTTGATAACACGATTGTGTTAAAACTCTAGTATTTTTAGAGAGAAGAACGGATGCTGTTGTACATTGTAAGACCAAAAAAAAAAAAACACAACAAAAGAGATGTTAGTGGATTAAACTATGTTAAAGAAATTATCTTGGGACGCTTCTACCAATTGATTCTGGGCTTGCCAAAAGCTGGACTGGGCCTCCGGGCCGGCCTGAGATTTGTTCTCCTCCCCTGTTTAGGCTGGTTAGTGCTTACAAATCACCTGATTTCCTCTATTCTAAGATATTTATAACTCTTAATTTGATTTACCGAACCAAATTCTCATTATCATTCCAAGTTAGCCAACAGGCATTTTGAAGCGGAGAGCATTAACTTTTGTACTTCAACAAAGCTATAATGTCTGCTAGACAACCTGGCAGAAGAACCATAACGTGTAAAATCCATATACTCACAATATAACTTTCATCATGCACACTGACTGAATAAAAGGAATAAATCCAAGTAAAAATAAACTTTCTAAAGCTGCAATGAACATCTATGCAGATTTGATTCAATAGCCAAGTAATAGTGGCTCGAAATATGCATACACTAAAAGGAAATCACTCGTAATTGCATTAAAATGACATACTGCCGTCAGACATTAAAGAATGGTTTGAGAGGAAAGAAAATATTTCAGAAAGGAGGACTATATACAGAGAAGGAAATGATTCTCTCAGGAATTTCTCTTGTCGCTTCCCTTCCCCAGTCCACGCCACACACCGTCTCCTTAAATGTCTCGGTCTAGCTTTCATTTTGGTGCTTCTACTTAAGTCATTTTCTATGTTTTTCAGCCACATATGCCACTTGTCCATCAGTTGTAAACTCTGATTTGGTTTGCTTTTCTTTGGGGGTCTTTGATTTGGTCTACTGAAACTAAATTATCTAACTCAGTCGCTGACTCATCAATATGAACATGCAAGGAATCATGTATTTCAAGATAGAACTTTTGTTTGCCTGTGTTCTGTTCAGTTGCAAGAGGTGACAAGCTCTTTAGACAGAATGATCTCACTGTAGCAACTTTCTTCGAGTGTTAGAACAAGAGATTTGGTTACTAGAAAAATACTCCAACGTTCAACTAAGGTGGAGTGCAAGTTGATAGAGAGCATGATTATGAAAACCAGACCAGCCAATTTGATTGGATTAACCGTGAACTGGTCCATCGGCCTGTCTGATCTATCCTCCAAACCTAGTATGTCGAAAATCAACTTCAGAATCAACAAATCGGTCTCAAATTGGCCAAACCACGTGAACTGGTCACGGGTTGAGCGGTTAAACCAATCCATTTTTATTCACTTAAAATGCATCAAAAACTCTAGTGCCTGGAATCGAACCCAGGTACACAAGTTTAGCAAGCTAAACGTTATACCACTCTTTAAATATATGTATGACAATTGTTATATATATTCCATATCACTTAAAATGGAGAAAAAAAAACTCAAAACTGCTAAGAGTTGGATTTGAATTTGATTTTCAACATTACACAACAAAACATATAACAATATATCACTTGTAATTAATTGCTTTTTGTCTTAAATTATTTTCTTTATTATATATTTACACATTCATATACATATTTAAATATTTTAATGTAATATATTTAAATACATCATACATTTATGCATATATATGTGATATGTCTATAAGATATACAAGTATATATAAAACCCTAGTTTGATCCCAGTTCAACCACGGCTCAACCTAAAAACATTGACCCTATCTTTTTATTGGTTTAATGACTGGTTCGATTTTGAAAACATTGATAGAAAGTGAGGGAAAAGATCCTTACTTTAGAGGTTAATGTAGCTATTTATATAAGTGAGAGTGTCTTGGGGACCAAGTAGTAGATAGGGGTAGATTGATCATTCTAGGTGCTTGTAGGAAACTTCCCAACACCTTTTTTGACTTGTGTGTTGACCAATGATTGATCCCCTTGAGGAGAACATTCCCTTTGTAGGACGTGTGATCTTTGTCTCCATAGGTAGTTGGGCTTAGCCTTATGATGCCCAAAACTCCAGTATGGATCATTGCCCCTAGGTTGGTGCTTTGATGGTTATCATAGTGTCAAGCTCCGTGCTTGCTAAGATTTGGGTCGAGGTGATGGACTTCTGCCTTGTAATGCATTATGAGTTTTCTGAGGCTAGGCTCTTTCAGCTCTTGACCATGAATCTTGAGGTGTGGGGGTGTTTTCCTTTAGTGAACTGGCATGAGCCACGAATTTTCACCCATGGTATCGACTTAGGAATTCTCTTCACAAGTGTGGCTAGCATGTGTGTCGACGTACTTCGGTTGCTAGGGCGCTTATTGTTAGAGGGTATGATCGTGGTCCCGTGCTGGAGAGATCTGTGGTTGCAAAGGGTGCGACCTTTGGCTTATCTATAACACTTTTCTTGCTCTGTTGATGTTTTTTTTTCTACGTAGTAGCAGCCTTTTGCCACATGGCGCAAGGGGATTCGTTAATGTGCACTTGTTGCTTGGTTTCCACGCGTGGCAATGATTTCAAATTTGAAAAGTTTCCAAAATTGCCCTTAAGTGTGGGTGGCAATTGGTGCTGGCGTTCCCTATAAATAAGGGGTAAGGAGAAGCAGTTTCCACTTTCTGCTTCTCTTGTTCTTCGAAACCCCTTTGCTCCTCCTTCTCTCTAGCGAAAAACTACTACTTCAGGCTACCTTTCACAAGTATGCCCTACTTCCAGTGAATGCCCTTGCCACTTGTTTCTTTTTCTCTTCTCGGTATCCCATTTCTTTCCTTTTCTTTTCCATTTTCATTTTTATGGTAAAAATTTGGGAAGTGAGGGGGGAAGGAGAAAAATGGTATTTTCTGGAAGTCATGGAACAACCTCCACCTCTGTCGTGTTCCTTGCAGTGGGGGAGGGCCTCGAGAGTGCGGATATCGCTTGGGTTTGCCAAGTTTCATAGTCAAGGTAGTGAGTGTTTTGAGGCTTCTAGGTCTAGGGATATTTTTTAAGGGCTTCGCTTGTTCTTTGATATTAAAGAGTCCGTGAAAAATTATCTTAGCTCCATAAGCAGCAACTTAGGCAGTTCTTCGACCTCTGTAGGTTCAGTTTAAGGCCTGTCTTCCGAAGGTATGGGTGGAAAGAAGCTAACCACCAAGGAGCATCTAAAGGAATTCCCTCCACCTTTGGAAGCCGAGCTATTCTTGGGTTCACTACAAACCGCTAGGAATCGCCTCTGTGGTCCATACTCTCAGTGCAACTAAGGATCTCCATAAGTATATGGACATGATAGAGATTGACACGTCAGAGGAGAACTACTTGTGCATCTCATGCGGTAAACATGAGAAGATTTGTATCCATTCGAAGTCGAGGAACCACTTTATGTACATATACGAGACGTTCTTCACCCACCTTGGAGTCTAACTCTCGTTCTTCGAGTTCTAGATAAGGGTGCTGAACAAGATACAAGCAGCCCTCTTCATAGTTTCATCCTAACAGCTAGGCTTACATTCGGTCTTTCGAGATCGTTTGCAAGCACTTTCAAATCCTAGCCTTTGTAGACATGTTCATTTTTATGTTCGACGTGTTGGCTTCAACAGACGGTAGCAAACCAATGTGGAACACCCTAAGGAATCACCAAGGCAGTAGTGATTCAAGCTCTTCAACGAAGCTTACAAAGATTTCAAGGAGACATTCTTCAAAGTGAGGCATGCTCCTGGCCACCCCTTTTTCTACCTTAACCCAGAGAAAATGCCCAAAGTCTTCCTATATTAGAATCATAAGTTCAAGTGCAAGAAGCAATTGTACGTGAAATAGGGCTAGATGTCAGAGGTTTAGCATGAGACCTTTAACTTCATAATAGAAATGATGAAAAATGATAACCTTAAGTGCTCTCAACTGATTGGTTGGGACGCAACCCAGGTTAAAGCACTCCTACGTAAAATTCATAATCTATGGCCAACCTTAGTTTTTCTCGTTAGCATTCCCTTGCCTTAGTACCTTTATGCTTAACACTTCATGCTTAGCAATTTAGTACACTATGCTATTATGCTTTATTATTTCATTATTTATAACTATGGTTTTCGTTCCTCGCAAATTGCATGGTGCCGCAAGACAACCTTTCCTCTTTGAAGAAAGTGTTGAAAAAGTACGCAAAGGCTAAGGGTGTTGCCGATCTGTCATCCTCTGAGGCCACTCACACAGATTCTGGCATTTTTTATGCTGCGAGTGGTCAGCCTGAATCATCATCCAAAGATATGGCCTTGACGTTTGGCTCTGCACCACCCTGGCATCTCGTTAGGAAGCGAAAGGCCATGGCGCAAGTGAATGAGAGTCGCCTAAAGCGCACCATGGTCATGGGCAACAACACCCATGTGGTCGAAGTCGAAGATGTGATGGAGACTTCAGCTAGGGGTGGGGAGCACGCCATTAACATTGACCATACTGCATCATCTCCATCCTCAGTAGCCTATGTCTGGAACAAGGCATTTGATGTCTGTGGTCATATGGACATGTTCTTCAAGACGGAGAAGGACATCAAGCTCTTGAAGTAGTACTATCCCTCTAACTTGCTCCTCAACGCCTAGAAATCAAATCTGCAAGTGGTCAACCTTGTTCACTACCTGGAATCTTGCGCCTTTGATGTCAAGAGTGCAAAAGAGAAAGAATTGGGAGATGGAGAAAAAGGAGCTTGAGGACAATCTTTCCAAGGCCAAGAACTAGTTAAAAGAGGTAGAAAGGAAAACGACGAGGGCTGGCATAAGGGCATAGACTTGGAATCTAAAGCCAAAGAGTCTGAGGACTGGAGGTCGAAGGACCTTGCTGCTAAGGAGGAGAGTAAGGTTTGTGGGACTTGAATCACAGAGCTCGAGGATGATTGTAGAGCTTGGGCGACGTGGATTGCGACGTTGGAGGTCAAAAATGCTAACTATCTTGGGTCTAGTAGGGTGTCAGCAAGGCTTCTTTCAATAATGCCTTGGCCCAAGTGATCGTCCTATATCCCAATATCATTGACTTTAGAAGAACCAACCATCTAAAGTTGATGGCTGATAGCCAAATTATTGAAGTGGCTGATGACGATGAAGAGGATGAGGATGGTGATCAGGTTGAGGACGATGGGGGAAAACGTCAATGGCGAGTAGAATTTTGTTTTTAATTTGGCTTGCATAGGCTTTTATTATTTTGTAAAGACATCTGTTGCTTATTGCTTTAAGGCTTAATTGAATTTCTTTTGCTGCTATGTTTCTTTTGTGGTTCTTCCTTGTGGATGCTTTATTTTTTCATGCTCTGAGGTCCAACACCCCTTTATTTCTTTGTTTACGCATTGGTCTAAGTTATGATCTGTGGTCCCATACTTGGCCTTTCCTATGCTTTAGAGATTCAATGTCCATTTAGCATTTGGCCTAACTTGGGATTTGTGGTCCTATACTTGGCTTTTGTTATGCTTTATGGATCCAATGTCCTTATAGCATTTGGCCTAAGTTAGGATTCATGCTCCCATACTTGGCTTATGTATTGTTTTAGGGACCCAATGTCCCCTTTAGCATTTGAACTAAGTTAAGATTCGTGGTCCCATACTTGGTTTATGTTATGCTTTAGGGATTCAATGTCTCTTTACCACTTGGCCTAAGTTATGATCTGTGGTCTGATAATTGGCTCTCTATTATGTTTTAGGGATCTAATATCCCTTTAGAATTTGGCCTAAGTTGAGATTTATGACCTCATACTTAGTTCTTACTTTGCTTTAGGGATCCAATGTCCTTTTATCATTTAGCTTCATCATTTCACGCTTTAGAGATCCAATATCCCTTTAACAACATTGTACACATTTGATTTGTAAAGAATAAAGATTTTGCACAAATATTTTACTGAATATGCCTCCAAAATCCCATTAATTGTAATTGTTCTTTCTTTACGTTCCCATGTTTACAAACAATAAAGATATCAACCACATTTAGTTGTAGTATTTCCTTATATTAGAAGCACATTAGGACCTAGGCAATTTCCTTCCCGCGAGGTCAGTGATTTTATATGCTCCTTTCCCCAGTACCTCTATGATTTCGTACGAGTCTTCCCAGTTTGAGGCTATTTTTCCTTTTCTTGCATTTCAAACTTTGATTACTGCCTTCCTTAAGATGAGGTCTTATACTTTGAATCTTCGTGGGGAGACTCGCTTGTTGTATTTTTGGGTTGATTGGAGTTTGAAAGCGACTTCCCTAATATGGGTAATATCATGCTATTCTTAGGTCAAGTCAAGTTCTTCCCATAGTAGTTCGGCATTCAACCCTTCAAAAAAATGTTGTTCTCCAATCTTAACATGAATCATAGCTTCGTACCTATAGGTGAGCTTGAAAGGGGTCTTTCTTGTGGCTAAATAAGGCATTGTCTAGTATGCCCACAGTATGTGCCCTAGTTATTTGGCCCATTCTCCATTAGCATCATCGAGCCTCCTCTTCAAACCTCGGAGAATCACCCTATTTGCTATTTCAGCTTGCCCATTGGCTTGCGGATGTTCCACTAAAGTGAAGTGCTGCTTGATGACGAGGTCGGAGCATGTTTCCTTAAACTTCTTATCCACGAATTAGGTTTCATTGTCCGTGATAATAAACTTCAGAATCCTAAACCTGCAAATGATATTTTGTGGTAATGGTTGCTAATGGTTTTTCCTTGATCCATTTTGTGAAGTAGTCCACATCTATAATTAATTACTTAAGTTGGCTAGGTGCTTGTGGGAAGGACCCTAACAAGTCTAATCCCCATTTGCAAAAAGGCTATGGGATGAATATAATGGAGAGCTCTTTTGGCAGACCAGTCTAAATATCGAAGAACCTTTGACACTTATTGCAATTCTAGACATAGGTCATTACGTTTGCCGACATGGTGGGCCAATAGTATCCTGCACATAGGGCTTTCCTAGCTAAAGCTCTTCCCTCTAAGTGTTGAGCACAGTATCTCTTACGAATCTTAGTTAGGTTATCCTGAGACTCCTCCGGGGTGAGACACTTAAGTAATGGAAATGAAAAGCCTTAGCAGTAGAGCTTATCATCTACAAGGACGTGCCATGTCGACGTCTTGATAACCACATTTTTTGCTTCCTTTGAATCTTGGGGGAGCATTTTGTCACTTAGGTAGCATATTATTGGTCTCATCTAGCTATCTTCCTTATCTACCAGCATCATAATTTCAGTATTTTCTATGCTTGGAATGGGTAGGGTTTCTTGGATAATGGACCTATTATTCCCAAGACTTATAGTGCTAGCCAATTTGGACAAGATGTCCTCCCTAGAGTTATACTCCCGGTGAATATGGTCTATTTTCACCTCAGAGAACCCTTTCATCAGTTGTTTCACCTTTACCAAGTACTTCTATAGTTGGGGATCCTTAACTTGGTATTCCCCTAAACTTGAGATGTCACTAGTTGGGAATTACTACAAAGTCCGACCTTAGATGCTCTAAGATCTTTTCCATGAGGAGTCCCACTATCATCGCTTCATACTCAGCCTGATTGTTTGAGATAAGAAATTCAAACTTCAAGGATTGCTCAATTGTTGTTCTATTCGCGTTCTCCAAAATAATTCTTGCTCCACTTTCTTTTGGGTTTGAGGCTTCGTCCACGTAAATTATCCATCCTATTCCTCGGTCCGAGGTCAGGCAATGAATGAACTCTATCACGATATCGGATAGAGCCTATGCCTTTATGGCTGGGTGAGGCTTGTACCCAATTCTGAAATCTGACAGCTCTATGGACCATATTATCATCCTCCCAGCGAGGTCGGGTCTATGCAACACTTGTCTAATAGGTTGGTCCGTTCTCACCACAACGGGGTGGCACTGAAACTACTTCCTCAACCTCTTAGCCAAAATAAGCAACACAAATATTACTTTTCTATCTTCTAATAGCGGAGTTCGGGTCCCTACAACACCTTGATAGAAAAGTAAACATGTTTCTGGCTTTCTTCTATTTCTCTGACTAGACCGAATTGACCACTTCTTCTCCCACTAAAAGATAGAGGTATAAAACTTCGTCTTCCGGCTTGGCCCAGGTGGGATGTGTGAAAAGTGTAAGATTTAAACTTTTGAAAGGTGTCCTCACACTCTGAAGCCCACACTAAGTCCTTTCCTTTCTTTAGGAGCTTAAAGAAGGGTTAGGCTTTCTGTGCTGACTTGGAGACAAACCTTGTAAGCATTACTATCCGCCTTATAAGTTGCTAGATCTCCTTGATGGAGCTAGTCTCTATATGTTGATGACGACCTGACATTTGTCTAGATTGACCTTAATCCATCTATGAGTTAGCATAAACCCTAGGATCTTTCTGGCTTAGACTCCAAATGCACATTTTTCTTGATTCAACATCATGTTGTGCTTCCATAACTGTGCAAAAACTTCGATGAGGTCGGACACATAGTCTCTCATAGTTGAAATCTTAACTATCATATCATCAATATACATCTCCATTACTTTCTTGATTTGTTCTTCAAAAACTTTATTCATCAATCTCTGTTAAGTGCCCCCTGCAATCTTTAGCCCAAAAGGCATCATCTTGTAACAATAACTTGCTCACTCTGTAATGAAGACTATCTTTTCCTCATCTTTTGGGTGCAATGGAATTTGATTGTATCTCGAATATACATCCATGGAATTTGATTGTATCCCGAATATGCATCCATAACAATACTTGTGCCCAGAGGAGCTGTCCACCAACTTGTCTATATTTGGTAATGAGTATGGGTCATTGGGGTAGGCTTTATTAAGATTTGTGTAACTAACACACATGCGCCACTTTCTTGAGGACTTATTAACTAAGACCACTTTTGAAAGCCAAGTGGTGTATGTTTCCTCTCTTATGAAACTCGTGCTGAAAAGTTCTTTGACTTGCTCTTCTATAGCTCTTTGGCACTCTGACCCTACATTTCTTTTCATTTGCGACACTAACTTGACATTGGGGGAAGTCGATAACCAGTGACAGATAAAGTTGGGATCAAAGTCAAGTATGTTAGCTAAGGTTCAAGCAAAAATATCCTTATTTTCTTGCAAAGAGGATGTCAGCTTTCTCTATTCCTCCTCAAAGAAGCTCTCTCCAGTCTTGGTGACTTGTTTTGGGCCAAGTCCGAGTTAGACTTCAACCAGCTAGCCATCAAGCTATGGCCTTGTTTCTTTCATCTGACCACAGATGTCTAGTTCCGCTATCATCACAAATTGAGATTCTTTTCTATGAGGTTGTTTCCCCTGTTGTCTGAAGTGGGGTTCAGCTTTAGAAACCTCCAAGCTGGCATTGTAATAGCTCCGAGCTAGGGCCTGGTCCATCTTTACAGTTATCACCTCACCGTCATCTGAGATAAACTTCATTGCAAGGTGGTGTTTGGAAACTATGGCCCTAAAGACGTGTAAGGACAGTTTTCCCAGGATAACATTATAAGCGACAAGACAATCAACCACTAGAAACTTTACCTTCACCCTTTTTCTCGAGGAATTTAGTTCTTTTCTCGATGGAGCTCATCCTTAGGGCTAGGTATAACTTGACGTATCCTTTAGGTCACACTTTTCCTCTTGAAAACCCTATCAAGTTTGTGTTGAAGGGCTTTAGGTCAGATAGCGAGAACCTGAGGTTCTGGAAGCAATCCATGAATAGGATGTCTACTGAGCTGCTTTGGTCTACAAAGATCCATTTGACTTGTGCATTAGCCATGATCCCCATGATGACTATTGGATCATCATGGCCAGGTAGTACCCCCTCAACGTCCTCATCTGTAAAACTTATTGTTGGGGTGCTCTGAGATCTGCTACCATTTTAAAGACTAGGCGAGATAACACATTGAGTACCTTCCTCAAGTGCTTATTTCTGGCATATTTTGATTTCCCACTTCCAACAAAACCTCTAGAAATGGTATTAATCATCCTCTCTACTTTATTTTTGTGCCTATCCTACATTTGAGGAGACATCTGCCTCAGAAGACGGGCACGCTCCAGAGGTGGTGAGTGGTCTTTCGAAGAGGGTCTGTTTCCATAGGTTGTAACTTCTTTTCCTTTCTTCTCTTCTCTAATACCTCAGGGGGTTGGCATCCCTGGACTTCTAAACATGATTTTGAAACCTACTCCATTGTGTCAAGGTTTCAATGGCATCATGGAGGTCAATACACTCCTCTGTACTGTGTCCATATGCGTGATGATAATTGTAGCATTTGGACTTATCAACTCATCCTTGAGGCCTTAGAGTCCTTAGCTTGGGGAGCTTGGAGATCTCTGTATGATACATGTCTTCAAGGATCTTACTTCATGATACCTTAAGGGGGTGTAGTCATCGAACTTTTCCTGCAGTGGTCCCCTAGGAGTGTTCCTTGGACCCTTTGGCTCTAGTTCCTTCTCTTTTCTCCGAGATGCCTCCGACTCCCAGTGTACTTCACTTTTAGCCCTTAGTACTTGTTCTATGTTGAAGTACTTTTCTGAGCAACTCTTCAACTCTTTAAGATCTACAAGGGGTCTCTTTGCCAGCAATTTGGTGAACTCACCAGGTCAAAGTCCTTCCATTATTATGTGCATAGCCACAATTGGATTAAGGTCCCTGATATTCAAGGACTCCTTATTGAATATAGTCATGTAATTTCGAAGTGATTTATTCTTATTTAGCCTAAAGTTGAGGAGACTAGTTGCAATATTGGGCTGAGCCTTCCTCGTTGTAAAAGTGGTCAAGAAGCTTGAGGCCAACTCAGAGAAGTCATTAAAAAATAGGGGAGGCAAAGAGGAGAACCACTTTAGAGCTTCCTTCTTTAGCGTGCTTGGGAAAGCCAAACACATTATGGGGTTGTTTCGCCCCACAAGCATCATGGATGATCTAAAGGCTTCTAGATGCTTGTGGGGATCCATAGACCCATCATATGACTTGGTGATGGGGACCTAGAATCCCTTTGGCAGTGCTACTCCCATGATAAAGTTGGAGAACGTGTGACTAAATTGGTAATAGGCTCCTTGGTGTAAATGGCCTGAAGTTGCGAAAGGCTCAAGCCTTCTTTGAGCCTATCAATTTGGGGTTGTCTTTGAACTCGAGGTTCGGGATCCACACGTGCTTGCACATTATTTTAAGCCATCCTCTCCTAGTTCACCACGTAGATGAGTTTAGCTATCTGCTTCCGCTGCTGGGCCAACATTTTGTACAACTCCTAGTTTGTTGGGTTATGGCATGTTGAACTCCTTGTTCCTAGGTGTGGGGGAGTTGGGGAGAGGACCGGCGGGAGCTCCTGTACAATCTGTTACACTCTTTCAACCACAAAATGCACGCAGGGAGTGGTGCGTGGCCTATCGTGAGCTTGACTTGCTATCACAGAAGCTTTCACCCTATCCTGTGGTTGTTCTTGGGTTGGTGGTGGTTTTTTTTTCATGTGTTATCCATGGAGAATGTGGGAATATCTGTTTATAGTTTTCTCACAAACGGCGCCAATGTTTTGTCTGGTTGCAAGAGGTGGTGGCAAGCTCCTTGTACAAAATGATCCTCATTGTAGCAGCTTCCTTCGAGTGTTAGAGCAAGGGAGTTGAGTACCTGCAAAACACTCCAACGCTCAGTACTAGGGTGCAAGTTGATAAAGATTGAGGCAAAACATCCTTATCCTAGAGGTTACTGTAGCTATTTATAGGAGTGAGATTGTCTTAGGGACCAAATAGTAGATATGGTTAGATTAGTCATTCTAAGTGCTTGTGAGAAATTTTTTAACACCTTTCTTGGCCTGTGTGGTGACCAATGATTGGTTTCTGAATACTCCCTTTGTAAGACATGTGTAATTTTTATCTCCATAGATAGTTGGACTTGATCTTATGAGATCCAAAACTCTAATATGGATTAGGTGCACAAACCATATCAAGGCATAATTATCAAGTTGTCTTTATACAATCACCCAAGAGTCATGAATATTGTCAACTTGGTAGAAGTACCACAAAAACTCACGGGGATTGCAATTTTAATTTAAAATTTAAACTATTTTTTTTAAAAACTTGAACAGTATTAAATAAATTTAGCTAAGTTATTATTTTTTAATATGATCAAAATAAAAAAAAGCATAAACAATCCCTATAAAATTTTGAATTCAAAACTATATATTCATTTATAAAAGGTGAAAATTCTAGTGTATTTTTTTAAAAACTAGCTCCAAATAGAAAGTATGTTATTTGAAAATTCACATATTTGAAAAATAAATTTAGGAATTTCAAATAAAAAAAAGGTAACGACAAATGTTCTCTCTAATTCTTTTTTTTAAAAAGTTATTTAAACATAAGAACGCCAATTAATTTATGACGAAAAAGTCACTTCTACATTTGTCTAATATATATCAGTTGTAAGTTATGAAGCACAAATATGGATACGGGACACGATATGAATATAAATATGGAGACACATTAAATTTAAAAAATTATAAGAGAAGGACAAGACACACACACACACACACACATATATATATATATATATATATATAAATTAATATCAAAGTAAATTAAAGAATTTTATTTATGTATATATATATATATATATATAATTACAAAATTTAAGAAAAAAAATTCATAATTCTTTAATATCATTTCTATAAGTTTGAAGATTTACAATATCTTAATATGTCATATGTGCTAATATTTGTTACCTAGTAAGTCATTTTCAAAAAATATGAAGCATAATTTCTATTGATATTTTTTAAAAAAACTCATAAACTAACTTATCTTAATAGAACTAATCATATACAAGTACATGTTTATTAAAAAAAATAATTAGAGGGAATAGCAGTGTGAGACAAGCTTCGGTGACGACAAAGTGGACGGCTTGGTACAAGCAGATGTATAAGGAGCAGATGAAAATAGTGGTGTGTGAAAAGATAAAACTTAAAAGTCTAATAGTGGCGTGTAAAAAGATAAAACTTAAAATACTAATATGTGAAAATAATAGTTTGGGACGTCAGTCATGATTGGACTTAAGTAAGTTACAGGTTTACAAATTAGACGTTAATCATAGAAACTATTTTATTTTTAAAAAAATATTAATAGATCGTGTCTAAGTTATGTCCTAGACGTGTCAAAGTGTGCCCGAAGCGTGCCCGAGACGTGACCAAGTAAAAAATAATAATCTTTTTAATCGAACACATTCGGACATACAGAATACATGTGTTATATGCACGTCCTCATGTATCCAATACACAGACACGCCTCAAAAACGTTATAATCGTGCTTCGTAGGTTGTAAGACACTAATTTGACCATTTTTCTTCTTTCTAATTTCATAAACTGTATAACCATGTTAACTGGATAAAGTTGAACTTTTCGATTTCCCTGGGAGCTACTCGTAGTTCTCATTGAAACCTTCAGTTTGCTACAGCCTGTTCTGTTCTTTGGTCTCAGCAGAATATTTTTATTTTTGAAGGTATTAGTTCTGAGCCTTCTACACTGCTGATGTAAAATATCCTCTATTGGTTAAGTTCATATATCTATTCCTAAAGTCCTAACATGGTAACGCTGCAAGATTTTGACTGTGCTGATAATTGACTTTGTATTGTCTGAACAGGGGACAACTCGGCCTACTCATTACATTCAATACATTATTTTGAAGGAATTTTGTTTCAAACTAATTAACGATATGTCAAAATTCCTAAATCCATTTGTCGCAACCGTCCCGAAGGGCGCCGCAAAAATAAAAAGAACTGGGGGAGGAAAGGATCTCGGGGTGTTGGGAGTCGCCACCAATCGCTTTATCCATTAAATGGAATGGTGCAATTGGACACCTAAAAGATGGTCTGCGTTTCAGAGTTCATGGTTCGAGGGTTAATTACGGGTAAGGAAGGTATTAGCATCCTACACTGTCCGTTTTAAGAACGATTACCTATTTAATTTAATGCTATTTGCAAGATTAATTAAATTGGTCTTTTATTAATTAAAAGAAAAGATTTATTTTTATTTTTATTTTGATATGTCCCATTCTGTCGAGCATGTTATCAAAGATGATAAATGACTAAGACATGAAATGAGTGACTAAATAGCCATTATTTTAGAACAAATTCTAAGTCTACAACATATTATACAAAAGTAGTGAATTAGAATTTTATTTTTTGGAGAGAAAGTAATTTTCAAAATAAATGGCCAAATAATAATAAATAAAAAAATTCAATGAATAATTTTAATTCAAAGAAATTTGTTTAAGGTAAGAAAATATTTTTTAAGTAAATGGCCAAATAAAATCTCTTTTAAGGAAAAAAAAAATATTTTTAGGCACAATAAGATTTTTGTATTAATTTCTAAAAAAAAGTTTTCATGAAAAATAAAATTTTAATTCATCACAATCATGATATTGAAACTGTATGAATTTGTTCATTTTTATTTAAGAAATTTTTTTTATTTTTTACAAAAAAAGATTTTATTTTAATTTAAAAAAAGGTTATATTTTATTTAGCGAAAGTACTTTAATTTGGTGTGAGAATTAGACCTCGCCAGCGCTCCTGACAAAATCAAATATAAAGCCTCAAGATTATCGGGAAGAGTGTATTTGATCGGCGCTACGATCCTCTCCCTATTTTTTCTCATCACGGCGACTTTAAATTATCTAACTTATAATAATTAAATTAAAGTCACATATCAACCTCATAATAACAAACAAAATACTTAATATAAAAAAATGTATTAAATACAAATAATGTAAACCCCAAATTAGTAAATACAAATCAATCCAAAATAATAAATAAATAAAATAAAATTAAAAGGAAAAAAACTAAAAAATTAGGCCCAAACTAGTAAAAAAAAAAAAGAGACCCAAATGAGAAGAAAAATGAGAGAGGGGCCCAAACTTATTCAACTTGAGCCCACGAGGAAAAAAAAAGAAAAAAAATTTAAGTAGCAAATAAAAAAAACTTCAGTTTCAGATTATGAATCATGAAAAGAAAGAAGAAAAAGGGGAGGGGGAGAAGAAACTCACAGTGGGGAGCGTAGCTCGCGGTGCTTGCAGTGGCTCCGGCAGAAGGCAACGAGTTCGCGCAGTGCGGCGTTTCTAGGTGGAGGATCGCAGTGGCGGACGGTCTAGTAGCGGGTGTTCGTGCGCGGTCGGCGTCGCGGAGGGGCGGGTATGGATCGAGCTTAGGTCGGCGTGGATCCGGGTCGCGTGGCTAGGGGCGCGGTTCGTTCGACTTCGGGTGCAAGGACGGCTGGACAGCATGATGGAGCTTGGCGATGAAGTGTAGGCACGGGTCGCGATCCGGTGGACTGAGGTGCGTGTCACGGAGGCGTGGGTCGTGGTCTGGTGGAGCACAGGCAAGGTGCGACGGTGCCTGATCTGACGAGATCGGGCTCAGCTTGGGGCTCTGGATCTGGGCGGGGTTGACGGCGCTGCACAATGCCTGGTCGGAGGGCGCGGCATTCTGATTTGTTCCAGCACGGTTCGTGATACCAGTCTGGGTGAGCCGGTGTTGTCCTAGATGGTGGTGCTACTATTTTTTCTTTGTGTGTGGGGAGAGGTTGAAGATAAAATTTGTGGTATGAGATTTGGGGCTGTTTTTCTAGGTTGAAGATGAATTGGATGGGTGGTGATGATGAGAGTGAGGATTGTTATGGATATTGAAGATGATGAAGGTGAAGGGGTGGATTGTTGGTGGTGGTTCACTGAGTTGACTCGGTTGGGGTGTATAGTTGAAGATGATGGTAGTGGGTTGCTTGGTTGAAAATGAAGGTTAGTGATGGAAGGTGGATGATTGAAGATGATGAAGGTTTGCTGCAAGTGATTTCGGGTGACAGGGAATTTCTATGTCTTGGGAATTTCTGTGCGTGAGAATTTCTTTGTGATTCTGTGATTGCTCTCTGCTTGTATTTTTCTTCCCCGAATGATTGAACCCCCCCTGTGATTGTATGCCCTTTTCTTATATTGTGCCCGATCATTTAATGCCATAATTTTCATTTTTTACGTTTGGAAGGCAGATGATCAAAGTTGAATGAGCTTAATGTTGATGATTGGAAAGAAAAACTATAGAAATTTTTAATCCAATTCAATGTAGCTCTTTGATGGCTAAGGTGGCAGCAGCAGGAAGGGGAAGGGGAAGGGGAAGGGTTGAGATGGAAATTGGGTCATGGGTTAAAAAACAAAATTGGGTTATGGGTTGAGATGGAAATTGGGTCATGGGTTGACCCAGAAGAACAAAGTCAGTGATTTTTTTATTTTTTTTAAAGAAAGAAATTTAAATTAAATAAAACGAAAATAAAAGAAAATGGGCAAAATTGGGTATCAACAGCTGCCCCCCTTTGTTTTACATTTAGAATAAATGAAAAACAAAGGAGTTGATTCAATTTTGTCCATGAAAAGGTAAAAACTTGCGGATTCAGGTGTCTGCTGAAGTATAACAAAAAACAAGGTAATAAGCTTACGGAGTCAGGTATTCGCTGAAACTTAAAAAAAACAAGGTAAGAAGCTTACAGAGTCGGGTATTCATTGAAACTTAACAAGAAACTTAAAAGCAAATGGGTACGGGGACCCGAAAACATAAAACAAGGGGTGCGGGGACCCGAAAAGGTAAAAAAGCTTGCGGAGTCAGGTATCCGCTGAAGCTTAACAAAAAACTTAAATGCAATGGGTACGGGAACCCGAAAACATAAAAAAAGGGGTGTGGGGACCCAAAAAGGTAAAAAAGCTTGCGGAGTTAGGTATCTGCTGAAACTTAACAAAAAACTTAAAAGCAATGGGTACGGGGACTCGAAAACATAAAACAAGGGGTGCGGGGACCCGAAAAGGTAAAAAACTTGCGGAGTCAGGTATCCACTGAAGCTTAACAAAAAACTTAAAAGCAAATGGATACGGGGACCTGAAAACATAAAACAAGGGGTGCGGGGACCCGAAAAGGTAAAAGCTTGCGGAGTCAGGTATCCGCTGAAGCTTAACAAAAAACTTAAAAGCAATGGGTACGGGGACCCGAAAACATAAAACAATGGGTACGAGGACCCAAAAGGTAAAAAGCTTGCGGAGTCAGGTATCCGCTGAAGCTTAACAAAAACAAGGTAAGAAACTTACGGAGTCGGGTATCCGTTGAAGCTTAACAAAAAACTTAAAGGTAATGGGTACGGGGACCCAAAAACAACGGGTACGGGGACCCAGAAAAGTAATGGACATAAGGCTCTGATTTGACTGAAAACAGCAAGTTGGACCTTTGTAGGTCAAGGCTAGCAAAATGAAATAGTGTACTATGCATGCTTCAGATGTATGAGAGTACGAAAACTCTTTTTTTATTATCTTTTTTTTGTTTTTTGTTTAGTTGTTGTTTTTTTTTGTGTCTCCACGACCCCTGAGGACATGATTGCAATCATTTTCAAAGATGAACTGAAATAGGATTTAATGGCATCCTTTCATTTGTCTATTCAGCCGATGGTTGAAATGTCCAACCAGAATGAGCCTTGAGGTGTGCATTAGATGTGTCACACAAGAGTAATGGGGAAACCCTTCAGATGACCCTTGAGGTGACCTGGTTGTCCTTTCTTTTTATCAACACTCTTATCAGCAATCATTGTGTTTCCTATACCTTTCAAGTCATTAGTAATTCTCAATGCTCTGACAACAATGTCACACATTTCATATTCCAATATATGATTATTAGAAAAATGCATATTGAGTCAAAGAAGAGGCAAAGGTAAAAACATGACGATATTGTATTGAAATGGGAATGGTGAAAAGAAATCAATATTATGGTCATCAACATAAAATTTACAGAGGGATGATAAGGGCAAAGGTCTTCAGTTCTTCCCGTGAAACCCTTTATCGTAATCAGTGTCAATCCTCTGCATACCCAATTTCGAACACCCATTAACCAGCCTATGAAGACTTTGACTGCCCCAGTTGGGATCATTTGGCCTGCTCTAACATGGAAAACTTAGTTTGCTCTAAAGTAGAGATTTGCTCCTCCCTAGCATGGAGACTCAACCGCTCAGGTCTCACTTCCTTTGTCATATCAAGCACTATTGTCATTTTATTTCGGACCTTAACTTTTGCCTAGGTCGCTCTTTCGAGTTTTCAACCTACCAGGTCGCTCTAACTTTTGCCTAGGTAGCCTTTTCAGGTTTTCCACCTAGCGAGCCATGTTTTTCCTTTTTCTTTTCTTTTTCTCTTTTTCTTCTTTTTTGTTTTGTTTTTTTTTTGACAAGTAGTGCTTTTACGCATAATATTTCTTGACTGCGTCCGAATTTACAGGAAGTGGTAGATCTTCACCGTCTATTTTTGCGAGAATCAAGGACCCTCCAGAGAAAGCCTTCTTCACGACATAAGGTCCTTCGTAATTTAGAGTCCATTTTACTCGGTGATCTTTTTGAATTGGCAGGATCTTTTTGAGTACTAAGTCTCCTTCTTGAAATTATCGAGGACGCACTTTTTTTGCATAGGCTTTCATAAGTCTCCTTTGATATAACTGGCCATGACACAGTGCAGTTAACCTTTTACCTTCAATAAGATTCAACTGATCTAGTCGGGTTTGGACCCATTCGGCCTCTTCCAATTTTGTCTCCATCAGTACTCTTAATGAGGGGATCTCTACCTCAATAGGGAGTACGACTTCCATTCCGTAAATTAAAGAGAAAGGAGTTGCCCCAGTTGAGGTATGGATAGATGTGCGATAACCATGTAGAGCAAAGGGAAGCATCTCATGCCAATCTTTGTATGTCACAACCATTTTTTGGATGATTTTCTTGATGTTTTTGTTTGCTGTCTCAACAGCCCATTCATCTTTGGGCGGTATGGTGAGGAGTTATGGTGTTGCATCTTGAAATTCTCGCACATTTCTTTTATCATTTTGTTATTCAAGTTGGTTGCATTATCGGTGATGATCTTATTTGGTAGACCATAACGACATATCAACTCTCTTTTGATGAACTTGATCACCACATTCCTGGTCACATTGGCATAAGAAGCAGCTTCAACCTATTTGGTGAAGTAATCTATCGCGACAAGGATAAAGCGATGCCCATTTGAGGCCTTAGGTTCATTAGGTCCTATGATATCCATACCCCATATAGAGAATGGCCAGGGTGCTGCTAGGACATTCAAGGGGACTGGCGGCACATTGATCTTATCAGCATATGTTTGGCACGTGTGACACTTCCTCACATGATTGAAGCAGCCAGTTTCCATGGTTAACCAATAATAACCAGATCTTAGAATTTTTCTTGACCATTGCATGTCCATTGGAGTGAGTTTCGAAGGAACCTTCATGTATATCTTCAATAATCTTTTCTGCTTCCATTGCATCAACACATCTTAGAAGCACCATATCATGGTTTCTTTTGTAAAGTATTTCCCCATTCAGAAAGTAACCCATCGCAAGCCTCCTCAGGGTCCTCTTGTCATTTTTTGAAGCGCCTGTAGGGTACTCCCTATTCTTGATGAAACATTTGATGTCATGGTACCATGACTTCCCATCAGGCTCCTCTTCAACCACTTGACAATATACAGGACAGTCACGACTTTCCATTTTTATAAGTGGTAGGTCCCTTTCATGACTTACTTGGAACATTAATGATAGTGTGGCCAAAGCATTAGCCAACTGGTTCTCTTCTCGAGGAACATGATGAAAAATGACTTCATCAAATTGCTTGATCAATTCTTTGATGTAAACATGGTATGGGATCAGTTTGGCATCACGGGTTTCCCATTCTCCTTTTAATTGATGAATGACCAAGGCAGAGTCCCCATATACTTCCAAGATCTTTGCTTTTGATTCTATTACTGCTTGAATACCCAAAGCACACGCTTCGTATTCTGCTATATTGTTAGTACAGTCAAAACACAATCTTGCTGTGATTGGGATGAATTTATCTTCAGGGGAGATCAAAATGGCTCCAATGCCGTGCCCCAGTGCATTAGAGGCTCCATCAAACCACATAGTCTATTTTTCGTTTTCAGAGGATTCCTCATTTTTAAATAGAGCCATTATATCTTCATCAGGGAACTCACATTGCATCGACCCATAATCCGCTATGGGTTGGTTAGCCAGATAATCTGCAAGGGCACTTCCTTTAATTGCCTTTTGGGTGACATAAACAATTTCATACTCCGATAATAGAACTTGCCATCGCGCGATTCTCCCAGTGAGAGCGGGTTTCTCAAAGATATACTTGATAGGATCCATTTTGGACACCAACCAAGTAGTGTAACACGACATGTATTGCCTCAATCGATGGGCAGCCCATGCTAAGGCGCAACAAGTTCGCTCTAACAATGAGTACTTTGCCTCATAATCGGTGAACTTTTTACTTAAGTAATAAATGACGCGTTCTTTCCTACCAGATTCATCATGCTGCCCTAGTATGCAACCCATAGACTCATTAAGCACCGTCAAATACATAATGAGAGGTCTCCCTGGCACTGGAGGCACCAAAACTGGGGGTTCTTGTAAATACTGCTTGATTTTTTCAAATGCTCTTTGGCAATCATCATTCCACTTGACTGGCTGATTCTTGCGTAACAACTTGAAGAGCGGCTCACATGTTGCTGTGAGCTGGAATATGAATCGAGCGATGTAATTCAACCTTCCCAAAAATCCCCGAACTTCCTTTTCAGTGCGAGGGACTGGCATATCTAGTATTGCTCAAACCTTGTCAGGATCAACTTCTATTCCTTTTTGGCTCACCACAAACCCCAATAGTTTGCCTGATCTGACACCAAAAGTGCATTTTGCAGGATTCAGTCTGAGTTTGAACTTCCTCAATCGCTCAAAAAGCTTTTACAGATTAATTATATGATCTTCTTCTATTTTTGACTTCGCAATCATATCATCCACATAAACTTCTATTTCTTTATGCATCATGTCATGGAACAATGTCACCATAGCTTTTTGATACGTTGTCCCAGCATTTTTTAAACCAAAAGGCATCACTTTGTAGCAAAAGGTTCCCCATAAAGTGATGAATGTAGTCTTCTCCATGTCTTCCGGTGCCATCTTGATCTGATTGTATCCCGAGAAACCATCCATAAAGGAAAAAAATGAATGTTGAGCAGTGTTGTCCACCAAAACATCAATGTGAGGTAACAGGAAGTTATCTTTAGGGCTGGCTCTATTTAAGTCTCGATAGTCTACACACATTCGGACTTTCCTGTCTTTCTTTGGGACAGGAATAATGTTGGCAACCCATTGTGCGTATTTTGCAACTGCAAGAAATCCAGTATCAAACTGTCTTTTTACTTCATCTTTGATTTTTAGGGACATCTCTGCTTTCATTCGTCTCAATTTTTGCTTAACCAGAGGATAACCAGGTTTTAGTGGCAATTTGTGCTCAACTATGTCAGTGTCTAGCCCAGGCATATCTTGGTATGACCATGCAAAGACATCACTATAATCAAACAAGAGTTTAATTAACATGTTACGCTCATCTTCTTTCATCGAGGTACCAATTTTGATTTCTTTCTTATCATTTTTAGTCCCCAAATTAATTACTTCAATTGGTTCCTCATAGGGTTGGATTTCTTTAGCTTCTTGTTCAAGTAACCTCATTAACTCAGGTGAAGTTTCCTAATCATCCTCATTATCCTCATCAGCATGATTAACAGGGTGTTCAAAATTATATGATGAGACATTGACACTGTCACTTTCAAGAGAGTCATTTTCAGATCTGCAATAAGTGATGTTGACACAAGAAAAATGAAATGAATAGAAGGTCATGATAATGGTGGAATGAAAAATGAGAGAACTCAAAAAATGCATTTTATTAATAACAATTATTGGAAAGGAAACATGTGAGCCCATTTACAAATGGAAATCCTAAAGCCTTGGGCAGAGCTAAAGGAATAGCACTACAGAATTACTTTGAAAGAGACTCTAAGGTTATGGGAAGCTCGGAGATCTCCCAATTGTCGAGTCATGTATCTGAAGAACATGCATATACTAGGTCCGCGTGACTGACAAAGTCGTCATCTTCAACTGCGGTCACTTGGTCTACGAACACAACTCTCGCGCTCCGGAAGCTTTGTCGTATATCACAGATGGGGACTCCTTCCACTTTAGGTTCTCGATTTTCCAACCGAGCCAGCCTTTTCTCTTTTTTCTCTTCCATTATTCTCCTCTTATCGGCCTTGGTGGGTTTGTACCCCAACCGAAATCTATCTTTGTTTTCCAAGGGTTGAAAAAGTTCTGTGGCACCTTGTCGTTTCTTGCCCAGCCCTTCTCCATGCTGATAACCCCCTTCTAGCATAACTGTAGCCATCATTACAAATGCAACAGAGGGCTGCGGTTTAGGAATTGGAGCTCCTTCTTTTATATAAATGGTATTGACAACCTCGAGTGCTTGAAAGGCAGTCTCCAAAGCCTCTTCTGTAGCTTCAATGTAAGGGGTGTCTAGCGGCTTGCTTACTAGTAGGTCCTCTTCACCAAAGACAGTAATCATCTTGATATCAACTATGAATTTGACTTTTTGGTGCAAGGTGGAAGGCACAACTCCAGTAGAATGAATCCATTGTCGTCCTAAGAGACAACTGTATGATGGTGCAATGTCCATCACTTGGAAGAGTATGTTGAAAGTGTAAGGACCAATTTGAACTGGTATTTCGATTTCCCCTATGACTTCTCTCCTTGTGCCATCACATGCCCTTACTATCATCACACTTGATTTCATGTGTGACCCATCAAAAGTTAATTTGGAGAGTGTCGACTTTGGTATCACATTCAAGGAAGAGCCATTGTCCATCAGTACTCTAGCCATGATATGGTCTTGACATTTTACTGAGATATGAAGTGCTTTATTATGTCCTCTTCCCTCATTGGGTATTTCATCATCGGTGAAAGTGATGTAATTATCTGTTGTGATGTTGCTGATAACGCCATTCAACTTGTCAACCGTGATGTCATAAGAAACATGAGCTTAATTGAGCACTTTTATTAGCACCTTCCTGTGTGGCTCAGAGTTCAGTAATAAGGATAAAAGTGATATTCTTGCAGAGGTGCGGTTCAGTTGATCCACCACCCTGTATTCACTTTGCTTTATGAATTTTAAGAACTCACAAGCTTCTTCCTCAGTCACTTCTTTCTTATAGACCTCTTGCTGTGTTGCCTTTGGTTCTTCCTTCTCTTTCAAGGCTTTTTCAGTAGAAGTTTCCCCCATTTTGCCTTTCCCTTTCTGAAATATTTCCACTTCCTCCCCTTGATCTTTACGCAGATACTCAGGTGTATAAATACGACCACTCCGAGTCATTCCACCGATCCCAGATATGCTAGAGATAGCCGATGGGATTTTTATTTGATTGTCCTGGAGGTCATTCACAACGACTTGCACATCATATTTCTAAGGCACAGCTCTGGTATCTTTATAGGAAAAATGAGTCGGTACTTGGATGGTGATAGGATTCCGACCAAGAGAGACTTATGGAGACACCTCTTTACTATAATGAATCGTCAATGGCCTTGGTATACCTGGAGCTTGCCCTATGATTGGTTGCGTTGCATAGGTATTGGTAGCCTCTTGAACTGGTGGAGGTGTAACCATATAGACATCACCATTATCGTACTGATTGTTTATTTGTACTAGGTGACTGTCCATTAAACTTTGGAGGATCTACTTGAACTCATCACATTCCTCAATAGAATGCCTGACTTCCCCATGGATCTTGCACACAGTTTCATCTTCATTGACCTTTTTGATCTCAGCTTGGTTTCGTATCAACCCAAATTTGCAAAGCTCTTCAAAAATTACTCTCATGGGAGTTTTCACATCAGCTACCTGACTTATGAGGCATCGTCCAAAAGACTTCTCTATGGCATTAACTACAGGACCTCCATGATCAGGTAAGGGATTGCGGCCTACATTAGGAGTTTTTTCTTTAAAGTTTAACCATTTGGCATTAACCAAGTCTTGCACTTTGAACTTCAAGGCTCTGCAATTTTTTGTTGAGTGACCTACAGCCCCAGCATGGTACTTACATTTAGCATTCTGGTCAAATCCTCTTGGGTAGGGGGGTTCCACTAGCTTCATTGGGCAAGGAACCAATAAGGAATTTCGGAAGAGTTGTGGTAGCAGTTCAGTATAGGTCATGGGAATTGAGTCAAATTGGACAGGTTTCTTTTCTTGGTTAGCTGGCGGCCTTCTTTGGTTGGTATTTGAGTTTTGGGCCCACGGTTGAGTTGGTTGATATGACATGGTAGGGAGTGTTTAGTTTGGGATAGGAGATGGTGCACGATAAGATCATTGGGTGATAAGGTTGAGGGTATGGAGCTTGAGAGGCATTAGTAATGTATGGGTAGTAAGGCATGTAGGGAGGTTGGAAGGATGGTTGAGGGTTGATAGGCACTTGGCTATGTCTCCCTTGAGCAAAACTCCTCTGATCGAAAGTCATAGCATGGGCTTCCCCTTCTTTTTTCTTCCCTGCTGGGGGCCTTTTGGCACTAAATGTCCCCGTTGAACTTTCTGCGATCTTTCCACTTCTCATTCCTCCTTCAACTCTTTCCCCGATGATAACCATGTCTGAGAAATTCGATGACACACTTCCTATCATCTTGTCATAGAAGGGTGATTGGAGAGTGTCAATGAATGTGGCCACCATTTCTCTTTCTGTCAATGGGGGTTCAACCTGAGCAGCTATCTCTCTCCACCACTGAGCCTATTCCTTAAAGGTTTCAGCTTGTTTCTTTACCATATTTTGCAACTGTAACCTATCTGGTGCCATATCGATTTTGTACTTATATTGCTTCAAGAAAGCATCAGCCAAGTCCTTGAAACATCGTATATGGGCACGTTCCAGGTGTGTATACCAATTAGAAGCTGCCCCAGCTAAGCTGTCCTGGAAGAAATGGATCAATAACTTGTCATCACGAGCATGGGATGCCATCTTGCTGATGTACATGGTCAGATGGTTCTTTGGGCAAGTGGTTCCCTTATATTTTTCAAAATCTGGGACCTTAAACTTTGGAGGAATCACCACATTCGGGACAAGACAGAGCTCTGCGACATCCAGAAGACCATAGCTACTTGCTCCTTCTATGGCTCGTAGTCTTTCTTCAAGAACTTCTATTTTCTCATTGGATTGAATGGCTTCAGTTGAAGGGTTAAGCGGAGAAGTTTCAGCGACCTTATGAGGAAAAAACTGTGGCATATAGAAAGGCGGTTGGGCCTGAGTCGAGTCTTGTGGCCCTAAAGTAGGTATTACCAATGATGAGCTGCTCTCAAGAGGGTTGGTAATTTGGGATGACATAAAACCAGGAGAAATGCCATAAAGTGGAATAGAAACAGGGTACTGATGAATCTCATTAGTATTTGGTTGAGATCCTTGGGTAGGGTTTGAAGTCGTTGGGATTATCGGTGTACTGCCCTCAAGAATGTTGGTGGATAATGGTGGCACATAACCAGGTGGAAGGCCATATGGTGGGAATGAAGATGCCTGTGTTTCAGGATTATTTGAGTAGATGGTTAGTGGTATCATGGCCCCTTGAGAGGTGACGCTAGGATATTGCCAAGGAACTGGCGTAAAACCAGGCGGGTGAGCAGGCGTGGCAGAAGGATCATCATTTGCCTTTGAAGGAGTCCCCTCTGTATTCCTCTTTTTTTCCAGAATTTCCAAGATCTTGGCCATTTGTTCCTTTAGCTGGCTTACTTCACTTCTCAACTCTTCTTGTGATTGACCCAGTTCATCCATGACTCTTGATTGAGAGCGAGTTCTATATGGGTGTTGTAGAGACAATTTTTCTTTGGTATTCATTATTTTTTTATTAAAAAATATGAAAAAGGAAAAGAAAATGCAAACAAAAATAAAACTATGCATGTAGAGACATGATTCAAAGCAGTAAACAATATCGATAAACCTTATTCATTCAAAGAGAAAAGCTCTATGGTCATAGAGAGTTTTACACATATTGATTCTTGTTACTTCTCAAGTCAGATGGATGAGTTAGCTTTACAAAACAAGACTCTAAATTACATCAGCATTCCTAGAACAAGAAACTAATTTCAGTGATCCTTTTCAATGAAATTTTCCTAGGAAGTCAAGGTCCTTCCTAACCCAAGTCAGAATATCTTGGTTTTCTCCTGGTGCTAGCTTGGCTTCCAGTTTGATGATTTCTCTTGCTCTCTTTCTTGAATGGTTGAAGATTTCCCTCATATTATCAATAACCATTTCAGCTTTCCGCTCCATTTCTTGGCTTGCATTAAGATAGAAATTCTTTTCATTAGTCAAGAAAAGAACATCATCCTCCAACCGATTCTTCTTACTTTCCAAGAAAGTAGACCATTCAACATGTTTTTCCAAATGTTGATTCAAGATTTTAACTTTATTCTTGAATTCTTGAAGTTGACCATCTTTCCCCTGAATGATTGTTTCGAGGGCTTGACATGTTTTCCTTAACCTCTCTATTTCAATAACTTTAGAGGCTGTCTCTTGTTCTTGACTTTGGATTTTTCTTCTTGCAGTGCTAAGTTGATCTTTCAAGGACCTTCTCTCAGTGGTCCACTGTCGATAAATGATTTCGTACCGCCCCTCTGCTTCAGTATAGTAGTCAATGGGTTCATTAAATTAGTACATTGGTAACTCTGGACCCAGTACCTTGGGAGCAAGAAACCCCTTCTTCCTACTAGCCTGCCAAATTAGGTATTTCGGTGTCGTTTCAGACGATGGGAGATTGGGCTTCACACTTCTTGTGTCCTTCCAATCTTCAATGACTTCTTTTATTTTATGACTGGTTCCTTCATCGCCGTACGAGAATTCAAATTTGGATAGCCCATGAGTTATCGGAATGAATTGCAAAGATGTCATTTGTCTTCGGACCATAGCTGGAGCATAGCCCACCACTCCCCATGGGCTAATAAGTGGAACCCAAGGTTTGCTTCCACATCTATATATGGTATAAGTGAGAGGAAACCACTTGGCCCTCCAAACCACTTCTTTTATTTCCATGAAAAAATTGATCCATTGCCTCATCGTCGGAGTTCGGGGAGGCCAATTGTTACGACCATATAGAGAGAGCAGGTGCTTAGGTATGACATACTGTTTTAGATCAATTTCTGGATGGTTAAAGCACTTCAAGGTTGGCATATGACTAAGCATCCATACTGCAAGCAATGATGCACATCCCCAAAATCTTCCTTTCTGATGGACTCGGCAATAATTTAGGGATCGAATTGTTTTGGCTAAAATTAGTGGGGTTGGGTATACCCCATGCTCGATTTGCTCGAACAAATTGATCACATGTCCATCTATTTGATTTTTCCATATCGGGAAAATTACTAACCCATAAATAGCGAGGGCTAGTGCTACCAAACCAAAACTTTGATCAACTTGAGTTTCAACCATCCTAAGCAAGAACTCTGAATCTAGACTTCGTCCTTCATCCATCATGTACTTGTCCAATTCATTGGCATGAATACCTATCAATTTGGACAGCATCCTTCTTGGCATCTTCTTGGGGTCATGTGAGTACTCTTTGTCCTTCGGCATATAATCTCTATTAAGAAGCCTAACATACTCCTCAATCGTTGGCACTAAGTCAAATTGTTGAAAAGTATAACACCGATATGATGGGTCCCAAAAATGGAGCATAGCTTTCAACATTTGGAGGTCAGGGGTGATAAACATGAGAGCTGCAATATCTCCATACTTGTCTTTGAACTCATCTTGTCTTCTCATACTAAACCACACATTACGGAGCCTCATTAGGTCATTTTGCTCAAAGTCATGGCTTCCCTTTAAGAGAGGTAAAGGAACATCCTCGTGATGTAAACTATTTCCTTCCTTGGCTTGAATTCTTTCAGACTCTTCACCGATAGCCCAAATACTCTCTGCCACCTCAGGCATTAGAGTCATCTTTCCCTTATTCATGCTCGAGGTTTATCAATATCTTCACAGGATTGGACCACATATGCAAATGCAAGATAAAAGAAAACAACAAAAAAGGAAGTTAGCAACTACAAAATAAAAGACAAACAGAAATTCCTCATGTGTTAGAGGAAAAGGGGTACCTAATCTTGGTACCCGTCCAGCAGGATAGGTTCTATGAACGATGGTAGCTCTAAGATTATATCTACAAGTGATAGCTTTGGTTCTAGACCCCTATCGGACAAAAGGTCCCCAAATTGCCCCTTGTTGTCACTAACACTTTGGCTAGCAAGAGTCCTCCATCCTCACCTATGATAGGTTACAAGCGGAAAGAGTTCAATTTGAGTGAAGGGTTTTCATGTGCCTAACTGGAGACCAACGGTCCCACAAAGCAACACTACTTCACCCTCTATCTAAGCCTACAAGGTACTGAGCTCAGGTATAGAGCTTGTGTGTGTAGGTGTACATGAGAGAACTTATTTACAAAGTAGAAATATAATACATATAATGCAAACAAAATATACAATAATATGAAACAAATAACAAATAAACAAATAAAATAAAAACAGACTAACATAATTAAAGAGCAAATCACATAAGATTAAAATAAGGTTTATCCCTCTATCATGTCCCCAGTGGAGTCGCCAGCTGTCGCAACCGTCCCTAAGGGCGCCGCGAAAATAAAAAGAACTGGGGGAGGAAAGGACCTCGAGGTGTTGGGAGTCGCCACCAATCGCTTTATCCATTAAATGGAATGGTGCAATTGGACACCTAAAAGATGGTCTGCGTTTCAGAGTTCATGGTTCGGGGGTTGATTACGGGTAAGGAAAGTATTAGCACCCTACACCATCCGTTCTAAGAACGGTTACCTATTTAATCTAATGTTATTTGCAAGATTAATTAAATTAGTCCTTTATTAATTAAAAGAAAAGAATTTTTTTGTTTT